>JASDDO010000022.1:882187673-883464504 GCA_030015575.1 Agapanthus africanus
GATCCAAGGGCTTCTGGTTTACAGAAGATAATCTTATTGTTTTTTACCAAGATTGGGAAATCTTTCCCCCTTACAAAATTTGTTCTGTATTTTAGTGATTTTTAATCACCATTGGATCATTGATCCAACGGTGTTCCAAATTCAGGGCACAATCTTTTCTGTTTGGAAAGATTCAACAGAATTTCATTCTTGTTAATTGATGATTTAATCATATCCGTTGGATATTTGATCCAACGGTGAGGAACATTTAGTTCCAGCGCTAGCGCTTATGCACTCTGCCCATGGTGCACTGCTTGGAGCACAGCGCTCTTAGCACAAGCACACACGTGCTTAGCACGTGGTGCGCTACTTGTAGCGCAGCGCATCTAGCGCTAGCGCCTATGTGCTCTGCACGGGGTGTGCTAGTTGTAGCGCAGCGCTGTTATAAAAGCGCGGCTTTAATTCAAATTTTGAATTCTGAACAGAGCTTTGCTCTAATTGGGGAAACACTCGCTAAAGAACTGGCCAACGAAAACCTCGATGACGTAAGGAACATTGTGCAAAACCGCCGGATTCTCGCGCCAGCAGAAATATCTCCGGAATCGTCTGAAAAATAGGAAGCGACCAAACAAACAAACTTCCAACTAGACGGTGAAGAAAAGGCTAAGGATTGGAGAGAAGTCTTTATAGACTACTTCAAATCCCGTCAAACACCGGAAGATGCATCCTCAAGACATCAGCTCATGAAACGAGCTCTGTCTTTCGCCTTTGTCAACGATACTCTATATAAGAGGTTGTTCGATCCTCTGTGGCTGAGATGCCTGGGACCGGAAGAAGCAAGGAGAGCCGTCCAAAAAAACTCACGACGGACTTTGCGGTTCTCATCAAGCCGGGCCAAAGATGAAGCTGAAGATCAAAAGAATGGGCTAATATTAGCCCACGATGATTCAGGACTGCCTCGAATACGCGAAGCAGTGCCACTTGTGCCAAATTCATGGAGACTTCATCCAACAGCATCCAAACCCGCTATACCCAATAGTGGCTAGCTTGCCGTTCGAAATGTGGGGAACCGACATAATTGGGCCCATCGAACCAACGTCGTCCAAAGGACATCGGTTCATATTGGCAACAACTGATTACTTCTCTAAGTAGGCAGAAGCCATACCGCTAAGAGAAGTGAAAACGGAGAACATCCTCCATTTCTTCAAGACACACGTCATCTATCGGTTCGGTACTCCGCGACGAATTATCTCCGATAATGGGCTGGCCTACAGAAGTCACAGAATCAGCCGCTTCGCACAGCACCATAATATAGACTGGAGATACTCTTCGATCTATAATCCCCGAGCTAACGGTCTAGATGAGGCTTTCAACAAAACGTTGACAAAGATCATAAAGAAGACGGTGTCCAAAAATAAAAAGGATTAGCACGAGAAACTGCATGAAGCTCTCTGGGCGTATCGAACTACGTTCAAAACGGCCATGAATACAACGTCATTCGCATTGGTATTTGGCACGGAAGCAATACTCCCCTTGGAGATAGAGCTACCCTCTCTACGAGTAGCGGTTCATTACGAGCTAACAGACGAAGAGAATGCTCATCTTCGGCTTGAGGAGCTCGACGCCCTCGATGAAACTCGTCTCATGGCGCAGCAAAAACTAGAAGCTTACAAAGCAAAGATGACAAGCTCATACAAAAGATTAACTAGGCCGAGAACATTCCGCCAAGGCGAACTCATGCTAGTTGTCAAAAGACCTATGATCCCTAATCATGCCAAACGGGGAAAATTCGAGCCAAACTATGATGGCCCGTACATCATAGACAAAGTCTACCAAGATGGGGCTTATTTGCTCATGGATATGCATGGCGAAAGACCCTTCCGGCCAATAAACGGCCGATCCCTTAAGAAATACTATGCCTGAATGAAACGGACTTAAGCTAACGACGGACCGAAATGTCCTTAAACTAACTACGGGCCAAATTGTCCCTAAACTAGATACAGACCGAAACGTCCCTAAACTAGCTACGGACCGAAACGTCCCTAAACTAACAATGGACCGTAATTTCCTTAAACTAGCTACGGACCGAAACATCCTTAAACTAAAAACGGACCGAAACGTCCCTAAACTAACAATGGACCGTAATGTCCTGAAACTAGCTCCGGACCGAAACGTCCCTAAACTAACAACGGACTGCAATGTTTTGAAACTAGCTATGGACCGAAACGTCCCTAAACTAACAATGGACCGTAATGTAACAACCCCAAATTTCCTGTACAACTTTTTGTGCAGATTTTTCAAAATTTAAAGAAAGGGGTACTTTTGCCTGAGCACAAGTTAAATATTTGTTTTGCTAATTAATAGCAAGAAGGAGCTTGTAGCTCATTGGTAATACCATGCACTGCTGAACCAAGCCAACAGAGTTCAAATCCCATACCCCACATTATTTTTAATATTGTTTTATTTTGAATTTTTAGAATACCAAGAGTTTACACGTGCATATCTCACAAAAACCCCCACTACACCCAAAAACTTAACAGTACCAGAGGCTACATGAAGCAACATGGGAGACTCTGGCCACCTGACTCGTCCGAAATCGGACGACTCGGCCGGCAGACCCGCCGCCGCCGACCGGACTCGGACGGACCGCCGAGTCACCAACAGGAAAAAGTTGCCTCTTCATCTCCCTGTACACCTGCATACTTTAATTTCTCATATCAGTAACAGAGCCCCTTTAAAACACCAATTACTTCATTTTATTACATTTTATTACCTTTTTTCAATTAAACCTTTCACCTACCCTAACCCTAGACTTATCCTATAAATACAAGCCCTACACACACACCCCTCACTCCAAAATTCTGATCAAAAACTCTCAAGAAAAACCCTAGTAGTTGTGTGCATTTGAAGTTACCGAAAGGGGCGAACGCTTCAGCGATTTTCCGACGACAACCCTAGGAGCTCCCGGCGACGAAACGATGCACTGGAACTTACGTTCACTTCCTCTTCCTCATCCCTAACATCTAAGCCAGTAAGTCCCACTTCCCCCTTTCTCTACTCTTTTCTAAAATACGTATTTCTAAAACCCGACGAAATCGGAGCATATCCGATTTCTGATTCGGTTCTTCCTAAAACTCACTTTTCTTTAATACAATCATGCTAAACCATTACATGTTGACTATTAAACATTAAAAAACATGTTAAACAAGTTTCATGACAACCTATCTCATTTTGTAACTTTTACCGTACTTTTTCACTAAAATACCATATAGTTTCATTTCAACATTTAAACATCACAATCTTGCTATACCTTTAAGTTAGATCACGAGGTAATGACCTACCTCCTCACAACACTCATATGAAATATAGTACAATAGTTTTTGGGAACATAGAATACGGGAAACGAACCATTACATATAAGTACCACTAACTACTAAAACCGTTTTCTACAAGATTTAGTATTTTTAAACAAATCTTTGCAAAGTGCCGCTACAACCCATTTTCGGAAACCCGACTAGGATGGTGCAGATTATCGCACGTCCCTGGGCTTAGTAGTGCGAGATGCAGACCTCCGCAAGGAGCATTCGGTCTCGAAAGATTTAAAATACGAAAATCTTAAGAAAATGAGATTTCTAGAATTATAATATATATTTAAAATTTATTATCATAAAAATATATATATATGTAATATCAAAATATCTATTTTTTTATAATATAAATATTCCAACTTTTCCAAATCAAAGAATCACTTTATATTAAAATACCATGAATTCCATACAAATGCAATATTACAAGTTAATACCATATATTATGAAAATTAGGTTATTCTCACTAGAAATGTCACAAATATAAAATCTATAATTATTACAACTCTAAAGACGATAATTAAACACTTGGGGTGTACTTTGAAAATTATATAAAAGTATTTTTACATAAAACCCCCTCAAGTTCTATAAATTACCCTGAGGACCCTAGTAAACATAGGTTTAAGCGGGACCAATCTCTTGAGCCTCAGGGAGCCGGAGAAGTGGGTGCTTGCCTATTTAAGGTAGACAATTTAACAACGGTGTTATCAACACGGTAATCGTCTTTGAAAAAGACACAAATCCTGCCGCCCATGTGCAGCGGTTACCGATAATATCAAAACCTAATTCAGGACTTCAATTTCTTTTCTAATTGTTCTGACTCAGACTGAGTCTCATTATAGTAATATTACTTGAATACGATTCAAGTACAATCTACAAAACTACAATCCAACATGAATCCATGAATCCATATATTCAATCTATTCAATCTGTATTGACTGAACCGAACCATGGATATACTTCCATTTACATGATTCTATAGTTACATCCATGATCTTTCAGTTACATCCGTTTACTGATATCATGGTTTCGGTAAGTCATCCAATTATACAATCTATACAGTTTACAATACAAGACAATACAAAACAACAATACAATCAAAACACTATGGGGTTTAAGAGGTAGATTGGTACGGAAGGTGTTAGAAGTGGCACGAGACAGTAAGATTAAGACACATAACCTGTATTCCGTTGTTGTTGTACCGTGGCCCAACGGTTACTTGTACAATCTGTTTGCCCTGGTCTCTAGCATATAGAGACCCCTCTCGTATACACTGGCATCCTTCTGTACCAAGCTACAAACAACAGCGTTAACATAACATTATAACAATATAATACAACTTTAAAAGCTACCTCCTTATTCTGTCTATTCTATTTCCCTCTTATCTTTGGGACTTACCGAGCGACCAGTTCGCTGACGACATTCTTTTCTTTCTTCTTTGAATGTCGTCAGGTGATCTGGACACGTCAGAGATCGAGCCCACTGCTGAAGACTTGGACCATTTCGTTGAAGACCCAGAACTTTAGTTCATTGTACACTTTTATTTCAGTACCTTTCCTTTTCTGTTATGCCATTGTTTTGGCATTGCTTTATTTCAGTTGTATTTACATTTCCATGCATTGTACAGAAAGAATGTGAATAAATAAAGTTGATGTTTATTATATCTTGTCTCTTGTGCATTTACCTTTATATTGCTTAGATATGCTTAGCATATTTACTTCACAGTAAATACGTAGCGGCCTCGTCGCGTCCTCTGCCTGTATACTGGGAAACGGGGCATGACATGTAATGTCCTGAAGCTAGCTACGGACCAAAACGTCCTTAAACTACTACGAACCGCAGCATCCTCAGGCTAACACGGCAAAAAAAAAGGTGCGTCCATAAGCGAAATAGGCACGGATGAAAACCCGAAGGGCTCCGTGAGTAAAAACGGCAGGGCTACCGGCGAGTTTGTGAAAACCTGAAAGAGCACAGACTCGTAAAAAAAATTCATGCACACTTGTAAGGTCCTCTCGACCTTGTAAGGAGAAAATACCTGCGTGAGATCCTTACGACTCACAAGGGAGCAACACACTTAGGGATCCCACGATTCCTAAGGAGAAATTACACTTACGAGATCCTCACGACTCGTAAGAAGAACCCTCTTATGAGACTCTCACGGCTCATAGGATTCAAAAGACTTAAGCTACAGGGATCTGAACCTATTCTTAAGCAATCATATTCCCCGATTGCCCTACAAACGGTTCAATATTGACTCTTGTATACAATCCACGGGCACAAATAAACGTCTCCCCTACCAAGTTCCACCAATGGCGCGAAATGTCCTCATGTGGAGAACGACACTTGTAAGTCCTCTCGACTTATAAGGAGAAAACACTCTTGTAAGATCCTTACGACTTATAAGAGAACACACGCTTTAGAATCCTCACGATTCCTAAGGAAAAGACGCACCTATGAGATCCTCATGACTCGTAGGGAGAAACACCTTTATGAGACCCTTACGGCTCATGAAGTCAAAAGCCTTAGTCGACAGGATCCTGACCCTTTTTGCTAAGTCACCTTTGTTTGAATCGAAAAAGGCAAATGATGATTCGCTCCTGGCAATATCCCAGTTGTAGCGATGCTGATGCCTAAATCGGTAACAAATTCTAAGTCCTTTCACGGCAAGTGATGATTCGCTCCCGGCAATATTCCAGTCGCAGCGATGCTGATGCTAAGATTGGTATCATATCTCAGGTCCATACTCGCAATAAAACCAGTGAGCTAAAAATAATATATATATATATATATATATATATATCCGAAATGATTGGGCAACTCGCAATAAAAAGCAGCGAGTAAAAAGAAAAATAACCGAAATGATTTGGCAACGTGAAAAATAACCGAAATGATTGGGCATTCGCGACTTTGGCGATATAAAAAGCTGAAATGATAGAATATCGCGGAAGGAAATTAAAAAAATGAAAGAATGAAACTTTTGCCCTACAGGCGAGTCCATACTGACCCCTGTATACAATCTAAGGGCATAAACGAAAAGGAAACTACATTTCCCAACAAACTCTGTCAAAGAGAGAGTCAGATCTCAATGGCAACATCTACATCCCAGAAGATCAACATGGCGTTCCCTCCCGACACCGTAGAAAGCGGAAACAAGTCAGCCAATGACCTCCCCGCCGGAACAACGCTCCGTCTCGGAAACAAGTCAACCAATAACCTCCCCGCTGGAACAACGCTCCGTCTCGGAAACAAGTCAGCCAATGACTTCCCCGCCAGAACAACACTCTGTCTCGGAAACAAGTCAGCCAATAACCTCCCCGCCGGAACAACGTTCCGTCTCGAAAACAAGTCAGCCAATGCCCTCCCGCCGGAACAACGCTCCGTCTCGGAAATAAGTCAGCCAACGACCTCCCTGCCGGAGCAATGCTCCGTCTCAAAAACAAGTCAACCAATGACCTGCCCGACAGAGCAATGCTTCGTCTCGGTTGCTCCGTCTCGGAAACAAGTCAGCCAATGACCTCCCCGCTGGAACAACGCTCCGTCTCGGAAACAAGTCAGCTGATGACCTCCCCTCCGGAACAATGCTCCGTCTCGGAAACAAGTCAGCCGATAACCTCCCCGCCGAAACAACGCTCCGTCTCGGAAACAAGTCAGCCGATGACCTCCCCGTCGGAAACGCTCCGTCTCGGAAACAAGTCAGCCGATGACCTCCCCGCCGGAACAACGCTTCGTCTCGGAAATAAGTCAGCCAATGTCCTCCCCGCCGGAACAATGCTCCGTCTCGGAAACAAGTCAGCCAATGACCTCCCCGCCGGAGCAACGCTCTGTCTCGGAAACAAGTCAGCCAATGACCTCCTCGCCGGAGCAACACTTCGTCTCGGAAACAAGTCAGCCGATGACCTTCCCGCCGGAACAACGCTCCGTCTCGGAAATAAGTCAGCTGATGACCTCCCCGCCGGAACAACGCTCTGTCTCGGAAACAAGTCAACCAATGACATCCCCGCCGGAACAACGCTCCATCTCGGAAACAAGTCAACCAATGAACCCTCCTCCCCCGCCGGAGCAATGCTCCGTCTCGGAATCGAGTCAACTAATAATCTCTCGATTCGTCTCGACCCCCAGGGAAATCAGTGTCCCTGTGCAAACCTCTCAGCCCATAAAAAGAAAACTCTCTTGTGAGATCCTTACGACTCTCAAGAGAGAACGCACTTAGGAGTCCTCACGACCGCTAAAGAGAAATTACACCTACGAGATCCTTTCGACTCGTGGGGAGAAACGTCTTTATAAGACCCTCACGGCTCATAAAGTTGAAAATTCTTAGGCGGCAGACCTAAACCTGTTTCCTAAGCCATCACTACCCTACAAAAAGTTCAAGATGAACTGTTATCTACCATCTACAGGCCACATTTGTTAAAGTCACATGCCAATAACATAACAAAGAAAAGAAGACGATAGTATGAGATAAAATATGTCTTTTATTCATGAATTCAAGTGAATACAAAATAAAATTCACAAAGGAATCAAAATGAATACATGTTATTCATAAACCGCAAGTTTACAGTAAAAAGGGGGGTACAAAGACGGTTATTGAGGTGGAAGAGTTTTCAATAAATCGGCCAGCTGCTCGCGCGCTCCTCTCAATCTTTTCTCGCAATCGGCCGCTGCGGCCAACTCCGCTTCGACTCGGGCCCGCTGTCACAAACAAGACGAAAGCTTTTCATCGATTCCCAGCATGATAGCTTCGCAGTCCTGCACGACCCGCTCCGTAGAGTCAAGCGCCCGTCTCAGCGTCAACCCATCCGAAATGCATCGTTGGAGATTGTCAAAGACGACTTTCAACTACGCAGCATTCGCTTTAACCTAGGCGCGCGACCGGGCAGATTCTCTTGAAGCTACTTCATCTTCCTTTCACCTCAGGGTCGTCTCTTGTTCAAAATGGCGGATTAAAGGAACACTACTCTCAACCCACGCAGCCCGCTGGGAGTTCAAAGCTGATACTTTAGGAGCGGGATGCTTGAGCTCAATCTCATGCAGGCAAGCCTCGATCTTTCTGCAGTAATTAACCCAAGACTCGACGATACCTTCGTCATGAAAGTTCATGAGCATCGCCAGCATAGGATTAACCTCGGCAGCAAAATCTGCAGCGGATGCGAGGGCCTCAGTGTCAAGATCCTCGACGAATTTGCTCAACATTCGCAGGCTAGTCGCAGCGCCCCTGGAAGATGGGCGTTTAGCAAAGGGCCCTGCCAGTATTGGGATGCGAGACTCAAAGGGAGCTGGAGCTGGTGCGATTGCTACAAAACAAATTATGGTCAAATGTCGACCCGAGAGGTAAAGAAAATACACGAGTGATGAAGTCTACTATACCGGCTATAGCAGGTGGCAAAATTGGGAGTACCGGAGGCACGGCTATTCTCTTATCCCCTCCTCCAATCCGTAACGCTACGATCAATGCAAAGAAGACTTAGCAACAATACGGTTATTTATAAAAGAAAGAAAGGGACAATAGCTGAAGGATATACTAACCAATACCAGGAGACAGAATGACTTCCGACTGGAAGGAGAAATGCGGGTTCAACACCTGGTATAGATGGTCGAAAAGGACTCCTGCAGAGTTGCGACAAGATATTGTTAATACAAGGAAGATGGTGTCCACAATTAAACTAAATAAATCGCAAACCTATACCTTCCAACTTTTCGGAGGACATAGGAGAAGGCAAGGGGACACCAACCGTCATGGTGGCGACCGGAGGTGCTTCAAATGGCACAATCTCAGGGTTCACTGCATCTACAAACAAAATTTTGTTAGAAGAAGCTGAACGGGATTGAGAAATAAAAAGAGAACAGTGACTCAAGACATACCTGACGGGTCATCAACCAAAACCGCGGTGGAAGCATCATCAGGCGTAGTGGCTTCTTCACTCTCCCTCGAAGGAGTAGTTTCTGTGCCTATGGCTTCATCCCCTGATTCGACGAGGGCCGTCGCGACACTTGCGACGCCCGCCGATACCAGGGAGCCACATGGGGAAAGAGCAGCGGTCTGGACAGTCCCAGATTCTAGAGAAAAGGTAGCAATTTTGGGCACGGTAACCGCCAGGCTTTCACCCGTCATCCCATCGCCAAGACTTGGCCCTGCAGAAAATGCATATGTCAAAATTCGAAGATCTAGTTCTAATAAAAAAAACTCAGCGTTACGTTACCTTGGAGCAGCTTTTCGGTTTCTTCCCGAGCCGCGCGTGCAACCTGTCTACGAGCGGTAGACAACGCAGGAGGAACATCCGCCGAAAGAGTATCAACAAGGGGGATGCTGCTTGAGCCTGCACCTACGGAAAAACTGGCATCATGTTCCCTCGACACACGCTTCCTACACTTCTTCTTAGTCTGAGCAGTGAGGAATGATCTCCTCAAGACCTCTGACAAAGGGACGTCATCGTCCGAACCAAGCTCTACCTCCGGAGTCGTTACGGCGTCTGTCATCGGCTGCTTGAGCGAAGCCTCCTGCGGCAATGTTGGGGGAGCTGGGGCCACAATAGCCAGCTCTGGAAGCGTCGCTGCATCACCACTCGGGATCGGTACCGCACTCGGAATAACCTGCATCAAGGTAGTCCCTACAACAAAATAAAAGAGAGGGTCAGAGCACGAATAAAAAAAGGGGGGGAATGAAGACACAATGAGCTAAATTATACCAAGACCCAAAGAAGCGCGGAACCTCTCTTCCTCCTCGAACGTCTTGATGGAAGCCGCGAGAGCCTCTTCGGCAGAAATACCTGTTGAAGAAAAGGGCATTAGTAAAAGCATAATGATAAGGAAGGAATGAATGCGGAAAAATACAACTAAAGTATACCTAACTTCGCGATGGTGATCAACGCCGCTTCTTCACGAGCCAGTCGCTCGGAGGCCACAAGGGCAGCCTGCAGATCGGTGTCGGTCACAGGCATGTCAAACAAGCCATCGTTAGTGCCATACTCACACAAGCCTTCGCTGTAGGGAGCATGGGGCTTCTGGCCGAGTACAACGTCAGCAGAAAAGAGTGAGTTCTTCTTTTTCTGTGAGCGAACGCCAGCGGCCGATGACGCAAGCTTATGCTTGACGGGCATTTTTGGGCGACGGGTCCCGATTTCCGTACCCACTCCAGACTCCGAGGACGCTGCAGCTACCGCTTCTACAGGAACACAGGATAAAGGCTTCTCAGGAAATGCGTGCGGAACTGCAACCGCAGTAGCTTCTCTTAAGGAAGGACCAACAGTGGTCCGTCGCTTTAAGGGGACAGCTGGATTACCGGCAGAGACAGCATCCTTGTGATCAAGCAATAGCCGCCTCTCTTCCCTGACAACAGCACCTGTCGCATGCTGATACCACGCCACGTAAGCATTTGAAGCTTTCAGCACGTAGCTTGACTCGCTGATGAGAAAGCTAGACCCCGTATTTAGCCGCATGAAGTGGTGCAGCGCGCTGCGAATATCCTCTTCCGTGGCAACTGGCTCAACTAAGAAAGCCTCGAGCGGGACACTCTGATCGTAACCTGACTGTTGAGCAAAACGGTGTGGGTTATACCTCATGAACAACGCCAAGGCGCCTTGCCTGAACACTAGAAATCCTGGCCTGACGAATATAAATGCAGGATCTCCCGAGCCTTTAACGTGGGAGCCCCGTCTTTGAAAGTATCGCGCAGCGGTTGCACTGCCTTGGTGGATTCCTTGCCGTTAGTGAAGACTCTGTCAACAAAAGTCATACTATTCCCGACCATACGCGGGCGAAGGACCAGGCGTCGAGACTCTCGCTGCGACGGATCTAATGCGGAAGCGTCCACTAGAAACATAACCCGGGGAAAGTTATAGCTGTCATAGAAGCGGGGCCGTTTGTGGACTCCAAAAGCACCAAGCACGTGCATTTCGACCCAGGACATAAAGTAATGCAGCGGAAGATGCACAGGTTTTACTCCAGGTTGAGTAGTATCCGCTGCTAAGCTCAGGCCGTAGTATAGATGAGCCAGCCCCACAATCCAAACGGCCACACGTGTCCCCGCAACCATACGGTGGGCTGGGTAAAAGACTGAAGGCCTCATATAGCGAGGGTGCATCGGAAACACGAACCAGTTCAACTACAAGCCAATAAACCCTAGGAAGAACATCTCTTCATCGACGTCTTAAGCAGCAAGCTCTGCGAAAGGAACGACCGGGGTATCCGGAATGAAGAATCTTTTTAAATCCGCTTCCACCGTCGGCAGGTTATCGAAAACAAAACCAAACGGGTCATCAAGCTTGGCGAATTTCGCAGCTTGTTTTGATAAGACTTCCGGGCGAAGAAAGCGAGCTATGAAGTCTGTGAAGCTGACTCCATGCCCTCCAGACTCTAGAAATAGACTCTCGTAAATGTTCAACAGCTTAATCAGGCTCGGGAATCGGTGTTAAATGGCATTCTCCGGGGTAAGGCCCATTACCACTGATTTGGTGGTGAAAATGTACTCGTCGGGGGGAAGTATCTCCTCGTAATGTTCCCCTTTGACGGGTAAGCCAGAGATCTCCGGAAACTCCTCCAATGAGATTGAGACTTCCCGATCTAATAGAAGAAATGTATGAATCGGGGCGTTCCACTGTTTCAAGAAAGTTTTGACCCACCACACAAGAAGCGTGGAATACTAGAAAAAAGACGCGTAAATTGCGGGGTACAACCCCAGCTTCAGTAGCAGTGATTTCTTGGCTGACAAGATGTACCGAGCCCACTGCAGATATCCGGCTGAATGGCGAGGAGTCAATCCAATCATGTATACTTGTCCCCAAAGGCACGACTCGTCTTGATATATGCGCCGTCCCAAAATATCCAAAGCCATCGACGGCTGTACAGGTATTGAGGCCATAGAAGGCGGAAGGCGACCCTCTGAGGTCAGTTAACCTCCTCTACGGCGTAATTCTCCTGGGGCGAGTCGGCGTAGTGAATCGCTGAAATAGGCTCTGAGGGTACCGCACAAGAGAAACTACGCCGACCCTGGATGATTTGATTATACCACAACCCCTATAGATGAAGAGATTTCTGTTCCGGGTTGTGATCTTTAATGAGTGTGAAGACTTCCCTATCCACGGACGGGTCAGCAAAGGCGCTCTCTGAACGAACAAAAGGAAAGGAAGAATCGAAAGCCATGGTACCTACACGAAAAAAGGCGAGGGTTAGTTACCAACGCTATTCTGGCACTTAATACTTTAAAATTGTACCACACTGCAATGCAGGACAAAGGGACCAAGGGGGACCCACAAAATCAAAGTGACGGCTCATCATTGATGAGACAGTCACTCATTAAGGAGGAAATCCTAAAACGATTCTCATTTAATGAGAGACTCATTGGGCCAAGGAGTTCAACTCCCTCAAGAGCAGTGCTCTGCAGACAGAACTTACATCTGTCGATTAAGAAGGGAATAAAATTCCCCAAAATTTTCTAAAGAGCTATGCTCTATAAAACCCCAAGATCTTTAAAGATCTGAAATGAAAATCCTAAAAACTCTCAAAATTCTTCATTAACGGGCTAAGAAACCCTAAAAAAATATTTTTCAGACCTATGATCTAAGAAGAGCAAAGCTCTGTTTTCATTTAACGGGTTAAAGAAACCCTAAAATACATCATAAGATCTACGATCTCAGAAGAGCAAAGCTCTGTCAAGGAGTTCGATTATAATCCTTACCAAGTTTTTTAGCAGAGTTTTAACTCTAAGAAGAGATTTCTTTGGGGCAGAGACCTAAGCTATCAAAGGAGAATTAAATTCTCAGAAGAAAGAAGAAAAATAGAATATGAACAGAAGTCATCTCAAGGGCCAAAGGCCCTACTTCTAGGCGCTGGAAGACGATCAAACTTCCGAGATGATCCAACGGTGGAAAGGTTGCCACTGCTGCACTCACGTGTGAGCCACGTGAGCGCAACGGTGGAGGGGCATTTGTTTCCCCCAATAAGAGAGCAAGGTTATGTTCAAAATTTGAACTGAGGCAGCGCCTCACGTGCAAGGCACGAGAGCGCCAGCGCCCAGAGTTAAAAACTCTGAGGCAGCGCCTCACGTGCAAGGCACGAGAGCGCCGAAGCCAAAAGTTAAAAACTCTGAGGTAGCACCTCACGTCCAAAGCACGAGAGCGCCAGCACCAGAAGTAAAAGTTCTCCACCCTTGGATCAAAAATCCAACGGAGATGATAAATCATCAGAGCACAAAATTAAATTCTGATTGAGAAAATACTCCTCAAATCTTTCTAAATAAGAAAGATTGTGCTCTGTAAATCAAAGCACCGTTGGATCAAAGATCCAATGGTGATTAAAAATCACCAAGATAAAGAATTAAATTCTGATTAAGAAAATACTCCTCAAATCTTTCTAAATAAGAAAGATTGTGCTCCGTAAATCAGAGCACCATTGGATCAAAGATCCAATGGTAATTAAAAATCACCATGATACAGAATAAGCTCTGTATGGTAAAGTATTTTCCCAATCTTGTTAAAAACAAGAAAAATGTCTTATGTAAAATAGAAGTCCTTGGATCTAAGATCCAACGGTGAATAAATTCCCCAAATCAATTAAGAAATCTCTCAATGAGAGATTTCCTTAACTGAATCAACAAATCGGCCTCCCCTATATAAAGGACCCAAGACTTCAAGTCTTATACAGAGGAACCCCCCATAAGCTTCAAGTTAAAAAAAGAAGAGCAAGCAAAAAAAGCTTTTAGAGAAGAAGAACTTTCTTCAAGGTAAATAAAGATCATAGTATCTCATCTGCATACCCAAGGGTGTAACCCTTATAAAAGAACATAGTTCTTTCCCGGGATCTGAGATCCATGAGACAAGTCTCCCACAAATGAGAATTTAATTCTCGCAGGGATGAATTTGTTCTTGAGGATTGAAGATCCAGGGGAGAACAAAGAATTGAACTCTTCAGAAAAATACATAAAGAAGGAAGTAGCGCTAAGGGCTCCACGTGCTCCTCACGTGAGCGCTGCTAAAATAAAGAGTGCTTAGCACTCAGTGGTTGGAGCCCAGCGCCAAGCGCTCCACGTGCTCTTCACGTGGACGCTGCTAAAATAAAGAGTGCTTAGCACTCAGTGATTGGCGCCCAGCGCTAAGCGCTCCGCATGCCCCTCACGTAAGCGCTGATAAAATAAAGAGTGCTCTGCACTCAATGGTTGGCGCCCAACGCCGAGCGCCCCACGTGCTTCTCACGTGGGCGTTGTTTAATAAAGAGCGCTCTGTAAATAGAGCCCAACGCCCTAAATAGTGGTTAACACTCAATAAAAAATAAAAAAGGGGTGAGCATCAAAGCCCATATCAATGCTAAGCATTGTTGAACAAAAGGGATCGAACCCAAACAAGTGTTTAACACTTTATTCAAAAATTGAGTGGGCTGAGTCCAAGATGACCAAAACTCCCTAATTCAGATCAACCGAGCCTATGGGCTCATAAACATTCTAAAATTTGATCTTAGTCCTAAACCGAACAACAGATCTCTCAACTGACATTGGTTCAAGTGTATATCTCCTCACACCTCTGATAAATGGCGTTGATTCCTCAACGTCTTTGGAGAGGTGGCGGGACCTGAAAATCAAAAAACCCAATGGACCGCAACGTCCCTAAACTAAACCCTATGGACTATGATGTCCTTAAACATGGAATATGATGTCCTTAAACCCAATGGACCATAACGTCCCTAAACTAAACTTTATGGTCTATGATGTCCTGAAATATGGACCGTAATGTCCTTAAACTAATTACGGACCGCAATGTCCCTAAACTAAATTCTACGGACTATGATATCCTTAAACCCAATGGACCGCAACGTTCCTAAACTAAAGCAATAGAGCCCAAATTCTCTTTCGTTGGATCTAAATGATCCTAAAATCCTGTTGAGTAGATCTTAGTCTAAAATTAGACTAACGTATCCTCAACAACCGTTTAAATTTGATCTTAATCTCAAATGAGATTAACGATCCTTAAATCAAACAAATCCAAATCTAAGAATATACGGATTTGGATAAATCCCCGCCCTACGGGCGACAACATAAATTAGTCTCCGTATACAATCCACGAGCAACCAAAAATAAAACAAATACACACGACACGAAGTGAACATCTAGAGCAGGAGAAAGTGGTTATCGCTACGCGGTAACGTAATTAACTGAAGGGGCTTGCGCCTGCAGGGAAGAGCGTCCCCACAATCAAAAACCCCTCGCCAACGAGGTGGAATCTGACGAAGTCTACTACAACGGCCGCATCCGTCCAAACCTCCGATGCACGGTGCCATAAATCAACTTGGCATCTTCGGAGAGGTGGACGGATAAATCCAAATAGCATATGCCCCTAAAATTCAGGCCAGACGTCCAAAACGTCCCGGTCACGTCTTTCTGCAGTAAACAATCCCGAACCCCCGTTAAGTAGATCTTAGTCCAACATCGGATTAACGTATCCTTAACAAAAATTTATGTCGATTTTAATCTCAAATAAGGTTAACGATCCTTAAATCAAACCAAACCCAAATCTAAGAAAATACGGATTTGGACTAATCCACGCCCTATGGGCGACAGTGATTTGTATGGATTTCACGATCAAAAATATAATTACCGCAATCAGAAACGGCGTCGCTTTGCAGCTAGCCGATGAGTGCGGGTCGATCCACAGAGACGGGTAAATTCCTTTAGTGTGTCTTAACGAGTTGATTCTATTTGTCGTTTTGGTTTTATAAAAATCTAGATCTAAAACTTAATTAATCTAATTTAAATTCTTGCTAGGGTTAGGCTTAGAGGAAGTTTTGGAGATTGATGTTTCCATCACCGCTTTCAATGCCGTATTATAGATCCATTAGGTGTTATAGTAATTATCGATAAAGTGGATACGACTCTTTTGGGAAGATGTTTTCTTCCTCTAGATTCGTATCCTTCCTTTATCGTTAATTACCCTAACCCCCATGGATAACGCGCGCAACCGGCCCTTTATACTGCGGTTCACCGTTACCTCGAGGGGTAGGGTGCCGCAGGGAGCGGTTGTGCGCGCATGCATAGAGTTCTTAATGGGTTAGGCATTGAAAGGGGTGAGAGATCTCATCTCTCAACCCTTTCCCTAAGGCTAACCCTAACAAGCGAGGAGACTACTCGCTTATTAGGGGATGAGAAGACATTATAATTAAAATAAAATACTTACTAATGGTGATGGCTCCCTCCAAGCGATAAAGAACAGATCTGAATGTCACGTCCAGAATTTCTGAATTTTATTTATTGAAAAGAGGCATACATTTTTCAGATCTCAAACTACAATTTATAGGAAAATAGGAAATCTAGGGTTACAGACTCTCGCACATGCGCAATTACAGATTTGCCCACGTAAAATCCCAACATATGCACCGACGCAACAACCCAGAAAATCTGCACCGACACGGGTACTTTATGGCCGCGGATCCGTGGCAATTGATGGCTTGGGCCGCGGATCCGCGGCCCATTGGTGGTCTTGGGCTGCCAAAAGTTTGGGCTTGGTTCAGTGGCTCTGTGGGCTTCTGTTTCTTCACTTATTTTCTCTTTTGGGCTTCTGGTTTTCCTCCAGATGTTTCAGTGAACACTTGTAAGTATCTTTTGACCGTTTGCATTAACATTTTGGACCTTGCATTGTTCTTCATCTAGGCTAGACTAGGATCCGTCTAATAGTTGGTCAAAAGTCCATTTTTCTGTTGTTTTGTGTCTTTTTCACTGTACTTGCTCCAGAAACCTGTATCCTGTAATATGCAACAAACGTGCGTCAAGAGTACCTGTTTATTTATAAAAAGGGTAAGAATAGGGGAATGATAAATGCAATATTATGGTCTGAACAAATACCCCCAAACTTATCTTTTGCTCGTCCTCGAGCAAACTTATTATTTATTCACCAAAATCCTAACCACACTTTCGCAGGGAAACGCGATTGCACTGAGCACGTGCAACAAGCCGTTAAACCTCTAGGTGTCCCTAGTAGGAAGAGTGTTGTCTCCTGAGGGTTTTCAGCGGATTACACCCACAAAATCCTATCAACTCAGCCCACTGACTTTTGTTTTCCAATAAGGTCTTCTAATAAGGAATTTTATTATCTTATACTTGTAAATCATCCACCCATATTCTTCACACTTCCTCATTATTTAACTTAAGATTATATATATGTTATGTAGCCCTACTTAGCTTTCGGCATCTTTTAAGTCTTCCCTCTAGGGTTTCATCTCTTCTTAGGAATTTTCTATCAACTCCATTAAAGATACAAGTTTTATCTTTCATTCCTCTCTCTTATCTAAATTCCAATCACATACCCCTACGTGTGTGTATAGATCACCCCTACACTTGGAAATTCAATTCAAGCAATTATGCCCTTGTCCATTGTCCAAAGTACTAATTAGTTGGTGAATGAAATTTGCTTACACATCCTTCATGCGACCGTTAATACTTCTTGAGGTACCAACGACCGATTACAAAATGCATTTGCACTTTAAAGCGTACTTCCTAGTCCTTGCAACACCCAAGGCTTTAGCAGTGACTCCCAAACCAGTTGGTCTAAGGCACTAGGTGATGAAGCACCCTCGCTAAATATTTTTCTATTTTTGCAGCCTTAAGTAATCACAAAAACCAGTGTCCATTTTTTTCTTTATTCACTTTTTTTTTCTTTTATTGTACTAAGGACTTTAGACAAGAGTATTTCAAGGTCTCTTCTACTATTCCAAGTTTCAAGGTGCGTGATAGTGCAAATTGTAGGGTATACATTTTCAGAATCTAGACTTAAGCTAGGAACTATTTTTCAAACTTATACTCTAATAAGAACATCAATACTCTTCCCTTGTTTCGACTAAACCCAAGAAGTGAACCCAAAATTTGCCTATTTCTAAATAAACTCCAAGGCATATACTTTCTACTGTTAAACTTTAGGGAAGGTTATTTTTAGGGTTTTTAATTCACTAAGTCTAAGATCTAGTTATTTCTAACCAGTTAACCTATTTGTCAAACTCAAGTCAAATAAGCCAAGATTGAATACAATAATTTTATAATTTTTCAAATTTTTCAAATTTTTATGGGTTTTCAAATAAGTATGCAAATGCAAAAATATGTACAAATGAATGCGAAGGAAGAAGACGTACCGAGCATACCCCCAAACTTGAACTTGACAGTGTCCTCACTGTCATGCTAAACCAAGAGGGTCAAAATACCGATACTCCCCTGTTTATTTATTTATAAATTTTTTATTGTTAAGAAAAACAAAAATATGTACAAAAAGACCCTCCCCCAAACTTCAATTAAACTATGTTAGACAATACTGCCCAACTTTGCATAGGCCAAAAGTCAACACCAACCATTTGAAAAATTTATCAGTAAAGAATATTGGTGGGTGAAAAAATAAGTTGTGGTGGTCCGCAAAGAATTGGGGAAGATAGAAGTAGTGGAATGGGAGGTGTGGAGGTGAATATACAGGTGATGGTGATGCATCGATACGAGAATGTAAGTGATCAGCAATCAGTGGAGTGTTGGCATTCTCGTACCTTATTAAAAGAAATGGGGGTATTTCAACTTCTAAGGGAGGAAGTTGACTCACCGCAATATCCCCAAGATGTTCCTGTGGGTCCTCTATTGACATGGCATCATCCATCAATTGTGTATGATATTTACTTATGAGGGAACTTGTCTCCTCGACGTCCGCCATAGTCCTACCGAAAACTTGCCGCCAATCTTGTAAGACTTTTAAAATAGCGTTCTCTTGCTCGAAGGCTAGAGAGGCTGATATGATAATGGGAAAAGTCTCATTCTCACCTATGTAAGCACATCTAAGGTGAGACGGCAAGGGCGTGAGTTCGAATTTCTGAGGCGAAAGAATCATTGCGGAATCTACCTCGAATTCAAAGGACTCTAACACAGGTTCGAAATCACTGCAAACAACCGATTCGGATGGTTCGACTGACTCATCCAAAAATTTAAATGACTCATATTCGGGCTGTGAGTCGTCATCATCCAAAAAAGTGAAACATTCATAATCAACATCGGTTGTGTCAACAGTAGTAGGCTCAAGGAGGGACGCACTAGTGGCGTCAAAACTGTTTTCATCAAATAGAAATCCTTCAAGCTCGCAGTCCTCCTGCGTGATTTCGTGAATAGAGCAAACTTCTCGTGTACTATTTTTAGGCACGGGGGGCAGACTTCCCATCTTATAAATATTGAACTCACTAGACCTCTTTCCGAAGGATAGGGTCATGGAGCCATTGCGACAATTTATTACGGCATTGGAAGTGGCCAAAAATGGTCGACCAAGAATCACCGAAATTTGGTTTATTGGGTTAGCAACAGGTTGTGTATCCATAACAATAAAATCAACGGGGAATATGAACTCCCCAACTTTGATCAACACATCCTCTAGTTGACCCCTTGGATAGGTGATTGATCGATCAGCCATTTGGAGAGTGAAACGAGTGGGTTTCAACTCTCCAACCCCTAATTGTTCGTACACGGAGTAGGGAATCAGGTTAACACTAGCCCCAAGATCTAAAAGTGCTTGATTAATTTTCTTATCCCCAATTGTAATTGAAATCGTAGGACAGCCGGGGTCCTTTCGTTTTTGGGGTAAGGTTTGATGGTGGTTAATAGCATTGCTCACTGCACTAGCCACTAGCACTTTCTTGGGTACTTGAGATGCTTTTCTCTTTGAAGTGCATAATCCCTTTAAGATTTTCGCGTATGAAGGGACTTGTTGGATAGCATCCAAGAGAGGTATATTTATGCTAACCTGCTTAAATATTTCCACAATCTTCTCCACTTGTGTATTTGGTTTATTAGGACTCAACCTGTTTGGAAATGGTGCATTTTGAAAAATAGTTGAGTCAAAAGTTTGTGGAGCAGACTGTGGATTAGGAACGGATCCCGGTGTAGATGTGTTCGTGTTGTGAGAAATGGGTCCGTTCGAGTCAGAAGAAGTAGAGCCGTGTGAAGGGTGGAGAATAAGCTCTAAAGAAAAAGGTGAAGAAGGAAGTGAAGAAAATGAAGAAGGGGAAGAAGAACCACCGGCGGGGATGTCATCACTAGTTTCCACATTATTGTGCAACTCTCTTCCGGATCTCAACGTGGTCACCGCATTTACATTGTGATTGTGATATGCGTTTTGTGGGTGGCCGGGATTGGGCAATGGTTGAGATGGAAGCTTTCCCTTTTCTCTCTCGCTCAACGCAGCAGTTAATTGTGCAATTTGTGTCTCAATAGATTTGATACTTTGATCGTGTGAGGCATTGTTATTCATTAAAGATTGCACATAACTTTCAAATCTTGCTGCGGATTCTGTAGTTTGCTTGAGAAATGCTTCAAGACTTTTCTCGAGCGAGCTAACCTTATCATCATTAGGTTGAACCAAATTGTTCGTTTGATTTGTATAAGGTTGTTGTTGGAAAGGTTGCTGGTTTTGAGTTTGTGAGGGTGCTTGTTGTTGTTGTGGAGGAGGTCTTTGAAAATTATTGTTCCCTTGGACTTGTTGATTTTGGTTCCAAGCGAAATTCGGGTGACTCCTCCATCCCTGATTGTATGTCGAAGAGTAAGGATCATTTCTTTGTCGTTGCTGAAATGCAGCATTGACTTGATCCTGTCCTTGAATAGGTGCATTATAAGGACACTCTTCAGTTAAGTGCAACGGGTTCGAACAACAAGCACAAACAGTTCGTGTGGGTAGAGTAGGGGCAGGAGAAGACGATGAGATTTTGGTCTCAATGGCTTCTAGCTTTTTCATAAGTGAGGCCATCTCGGCCTTCATAGCAATCGACATATCTATTTGATGTATGCCTGCCCTAGATTGACCAACTGAAGAAGATGATGTGGTCTTGGTACTCTCCCACTGAATTGTTTGCTCACTTAGGTCCTCAAGAAACTGCCAAGCTTCATCGCTAGACTTAGAGAGAAAATGACCTTGACATGTTGTTTCTAGCAACTGCTTCGTTGCTGCGTTCAATCCCTCGTATAAAGTTTGGCAAAGTTGCCAATTTTCTATCCCATGATGAGGACATTGAACGAGTAGGTCCTTAAATCTCTCGAAGCACTTCCAAAATGGTTCGGAAGGAAGCTGTGAAAATTGTATGATTTCGTTTCGGATTCTAGCAGTTTTGTGGTGAGGATAGAACTTTTTCAGAAAAGCTCTCACAAACTCGTCCCAATTTCTAATGGAGTGTGATGCGGTGCTGTATAGCCACTTCTCGGCTAGGTCACATAAGGTAAAAGGAATGACCCTTAGCCTTATTGCGTCATCACTTAATTGGGTTGTCTTCATCATGGCGCAAACGTTTTGGAATTTATTAATGAAAATATATGCATCTTCGGATTCCAAACCATGAAACTTAGGCAGCATATTGATGAAGTGTGGTTTTATTTCAAAATTATCCCCATTTGCCGGTGGGGGTGAAAGACATGTGGGTAAAGAAGTGCGGACGGGGTAGAAGAGGTCCTGGAGCGCAACTCGTGCGGGCGCTACAACAGGCGGTAGATTCGGGTTATTCGCACCTGGCGGAGGTGGAATCATTCCCGTCGGCAAGGTATCATTGGGGTTGAATCCCGACATACCTTCGAAAGAAGAATTTGAATGTGGAGGTAAGGAAGTGGACGGAAGATCGACGAAGGGTTCGTCGAAGGGTTCGTTGGTCGGTACCGACGAAACACGGACTAATCGGGCGTTAGTATCCCTAGTCCAAAATGACATACACTAAAGGGTAGTGCAGTCAGAAAAAAAAAAAGAAAAACAGAATGTGGGGGTAAGATAACGTCAGTGAGAAGAAGTGGTGGAAGTGAGTTTCAAGTTTCTTCGCGACAAGTTGCAAGTTTGGAAAGATTTTTCTTTATTATTTTTTTATGTGTGAGTTTTGCAAGGAGGTTTTTGAAAACGGACTCGTGACACAACTGAATCAACCACACATGCACAATCAGGCCTAGATCTAGGGTCGCCTAGGTCTACTAGACAGCTCCTAACTAGGGCTAGAAATAGACCTCAAACCGCCTCTTCACAGACAAATACGGCCAGGTAAGTGGGAAGGAACCACCACTACAGTGGGCCTAATTAAAAACCACTAGCCTAGACACCGCAATGTCGGTTAGGATAAACGGCTGATGCCTACCCTAGTCCTTTTCCTATTGAGCTCGCTGTCCTTAGGTCTGAGTCTAATCTTTTTTAATTAAAGGTGGTCGATGCAAAATGCTTAAGTGTTTTCTGGGGTCCTGGGAAGGGTGATGAAATCCCCACCCAATCTGGATTTGGTCAAATAGCCCCTTAGAGTCCGGTTAAATTATGCAAAACAAATAAAATCACTTGCAATCAAAAATTTTAGTGCGGCGCAAAGAAACCTGCAGAAAATCTGTTATCGAGAAGGGGGAGAAAGACTCTTTACGCAAAGAAATCCTGCAGAAAAATTTTTAACAGTGGATATATGGAGGTTACAGAGGGAAAGAGAAGAAAACAAACAGTGCAAATTTTTCGCAACAAAGCCACGTGGAAGCCGCGGAAACGCGGTCTGGAAGGCCCTTTAGCCGCGGAAACGCGGTCAGGAAGTGGGATCGCGCTCTGAAAAAATTTCTGCTGTTCTGTGCTTGTGATTCTTCTCTGTTTTTACGTACGAAATTTTGATTTGCCCTCTGTAAAATTCCAGATCCTCGATTCGACGCTGTTCCTGCAAGATTCAAAAATGTACACCCTTCAAACAGATCAAATTTGATAATTTTTATATTTTTTATATTTTCAGATTTTTATAATTTTTAAAATTTATATCAACCCGAAAATTCACAAAAAGAAAGATTACGCCATCCCCGGCAACGGCGCCATTTGATTTGTATGGATTTCACGATCAAAAATATAATTACCGCAATCAGAAACGGCGTCGCTTTGCAGCTAGCCGGTGAGTGCGGGTCGATCCACAGAGACGGGTAAATTCCTTTAGTGTGTCTTAACGAGTTGATTCTATTTGTCGTTTTGGTTTTATAAAAATCTAGATCTAAAACTTAATTAATCTAATTTAAATTCTTGCTAGGGTTAGGCTTAGAGGAAGTTTTGGAGATTGATGTTTCCATCACCGCTTTCAATGCCGTATTATAGATCCATTAGGTGTTATAGTAATTATCGATAAAGTGGATACGACTCTTTTGGGAAGATGTTTTCTTCCTCTAGATTCGTATCCTTCCTTTATCGTTAATTACCCTAACCCCCATGGATAACGCGCGCAACCGGCCCTTTATACTGCGGTTCACCGTTACCTCGAGGGGTAGGGTGCCGCAGGGAGCGGTTGTGCGCGCATGCATGGAGTTCTTAATGGGTTAGGCATTGAAAGGGGTGAGAGATCTCATCTCTCAACCCTTTCCCTAAGGCTAACCCTAACAAGCGAGGAGACTACTCGCTCATTAGGGGATGAGAAGACATTATAATTAAAATAAAATACTTACTAATGGTGATGGCTCCCTCCAAGCGATAAAGAACAGATCTGAATGTCACGTCCAGAATTTCTGAATTTTATTTATTGAAAAGAGGCATACATTTTTCAGATCTCAAACTACAATTTATAGGAAAATAGGAAATCTAGGGTTACAGACTCTCGCACATGCGCAATTACATATTTGCCCACGTAAAATCCCAACATATGCACCGACGCAACAACCCAGAAAATCTGCACCGACACGGGCACTTTATGGCCGCGGATCCGCGACAATTGATGGCTTGGGCCGCGGATCCGCGGCCCATTGGTGGTCTTGGGCTGCCAAAAGTTTGGGCTTGGTTCAGTGGCTCTATGGGCTTCTGTTTCTTCACTTATTTTCTCTTTTGGGCTTCTGGTTTTCCTCCAGATGTTTCAGTGAACACTTGTAAGTATCTTTTGACCGTTTGCATTAACATTTTGGACCTTGCATTGTTCTTCATCTAGGCTAGACTAGGATCCGTCTAATAGTTGGTCAAAAGTCCATTTTTCTGTTGTTTTGTGTCTTTTTAACTGTACTTGCTCCAGAAACCTGTATCCTGTAATATGCAACAAACGTGCGTCAAGAGTACCTATTTATTTATAAAAAGGGTAAGAATAGGGGAATGATAAATGCAATATTATGGTCTGAACAGACAGCACAAATTAGTCTTCGTATACAATCCATGGGCAACTAAAAATAAAACAAACACACATGACATGAAGCGACCTTCTGGACCAGGAGAAAGTGGTTATCGCAACGCGGTAACGTAATTAACTGCAGGGGCTTGCGCCTGCAGAGAAGAGCATCCCCACAATCAAAAACCCCTCATAACGAGGGAGAATCTGACGAAATCTGCTACAACAGCCGCATCTATCCAAACCTTCGATACACGGTGCCATAAATCAGCTTGTCATCTTCGGAGAGATAGAAGGATAAAACCAAATAGCATCTGCCCCCAAATTCAGGAAAGAGGACCTACGCGGTTTCATCTCTGTTTTCGGTGGTAAACAGATTCTGGCATGCCCGGTGGGACCTTTTCCTCTTTCCACTCCACACTTTCTGTGTCGTGTTCGTGAACGAATCACGGTTTAATATGGTTGCCCTTGGATTTGAGGTACTAAGATTTAGTGCCTTGCTCCGTCAAGAAGAGAAGATGACATCGACGGCTTCCAACTGCACCAATTACAACAACAACTCCCACTCCGTCCCTGCTGGAGGAGTAACTTATGTGCCCTAAGCGTCCTCCATCTTTGCGATGCCGGTGGAACAGGTGACTTGGGCCACTACTGGATTGTTCTTTGGGACCATGATCCCGCCAACAAGTTTCAGCACCTCGGTGCCGTCACAAGAAGCTCTGAAGAAGTCAGTCTTCGATCAGCTTACAACTACTACGGCCCCTCTCAACGGGTCGTCCAATTCCAACGCCTCAGTCTTTAATAGACTAGGACAAAGCTTCAGTGGGCCCATGAAGAGACCCGCAATACCTGAAGGGATTATCCCGAAGCGGATAGCCATTCCAGCTCCGGTAAACGGAGTCATCAAAGGGACTTCTCCCGCTAAGGGATCGGTCTTCGCAAGACTGGCCGTTCTAACTCCTGCTACAGGTGAGGTCGTTACAAGTGCTTCCCCTATTCAAAAGTCAGTCTTCGATAGGTTAGACGTTCCCTCTCAACGGACGTCAGTCTTCGACAGGTTGGCACCAAAAGCGGCCTCTCATCAAAGCAAGGGGCATGACAAGGTCGCTTCTACAACTGAGCTGATCCCATCCACAAGACATGCTCGACGTCCCCACTGGCGCCGAATGAGGAAAGCTTGGGGCAGTTCCCCCTCTGGACTTACTCCACCAACTCCAACGATGGAAATTGACGCTGATGTTCCAACTGGGAATAGCTTCGAGCTGCTCAGGAGGGTGCGCAAGAACTCTCCAATTGACATACTGAAGAAGTCTCCTCCTCCGGTTGAAAACATAACACAGGTGAATCCGGAACAGCCCCCTCAGCAGTTGTCCTCCAAGATCCATAGAGTTTGGCGGAAAGTTCAAGACTCTGTAATTGACAAAGATTATTCTCGCCGGCTGAAGAAGACGAAGGCTCGGTAAGAGGAGGACCATCCCTCCGCGTACCACGGAAGGTGTCATCTACGTGGGTGCCTGCCACAACGGCCCCCTCAAGCTCGACCTCCCACAAGAGGAGAAGGCCGGAGAAGATCCCCATACCGGTGGCGAATATCAAAGGCAGTGGACCCAAACGCCCTAAGTCTAGGGGCATAGTTGTGCATACTGTCTACATGGCATCCGGAAAAGAGGATAGTCGTGTTTCCGTGAGTCATCGGCCACTCACACGGTCTGTAACGAAAGCTCACGAGCAACAACAAAATCTTCAGGAGATGTTGACAAGAATGGTCGCACTCACTGGGCCGAAGAAAACCCGGAAGCATCGTCGGAACAACGCCAGGAGCAAGAGACCGATACCGAATTCCTACGGAGGGTGCTCGAAAAGAAAGATAAAGAGGCCGCGGAGCAAGCAGCTAATATAAAACAGATAGCGCTTCTCTTTCAAGAGATGGTAGGGATGATGATCCAACCAGATCCTCCGGTCGAAGACCCTCCAATAATCATTAAAGACGACAGAGGGGAGACATCAAACCTTCCTCCGGCTTTATCAACAGCCAGGGAGGAGATGATCTCCAAAGTTACCCTTGATGACTACATAGCTCAACAAATACGGGCTCATCAAGCGAACGAAGCGGCAGGCCAGGTCGTTAGAACTGGGCGACCTTACCTAGGCTGGTAAGACCAAATTAAGTACCCGTCAGGGTATACGATCCCCAAATTCCACGTGTATAAGGGGACGGGCAATCCACATCAGCACGTTACTCAATTCAGATCTTTGTGCGGTAATACTGGGGGCGATGACAAACTGTTGCTTCGCCAGTTTGTTGGCGGCTTGTCGGAGACGGCATTTGAATGGTACTCCGAGCTCCCAAATGACTCTGTCAAGACATTTACGGAGATGGAACTACTGTTCACACAGCGGTTCGCAAGCGCAAGCGAGCGCACCCCAATCACGGAATTAATCAACGCCATAGTGAAACCGGGAGAGACTTAGGTTCAATACGCAATTCGGTGGCGTAACCTATGGTCAAAGTGTGAAGAGCGCATAGAAGAAGCTGCTGCTGTGGGCATGTTCATGGGGACCCTTGATCCTCAGGCAACTATATCTCAGTTTATGATGTTTTTCAAGCCGACCACCTTCCAGGCCTTGATTGACAAACTGGACCAAATGGACCAGATGGGCCATAGGCCGTCCTCTTCAAAGACAGATCTTCGGAATGAAAAGGGGAAAGGGAAAGCAACCTTCTTCGCCAACGCTCAACAACAACTGAGTGACCCGAAACCGGTTATTCGCCAAAACAACAGACCGCGGGCCCTCGAAGAGAAGTTGAAACGTCCTTACTCGTTTCCTCGGGATAAAACAAGGAGACTATTCGAACTAGCGGTACGCAACAGGCTCATCACTCTGCCGGATTCAAGACGCCCACTGCAATCGGGTGACGTCAACAATCCCAATTACTGCCCATACCACCGAATATTTAGGCCACCCAATCGAAGATTGCTACGTCTTTAAAAATTGGGTCGAAGACCGGTAACAATTGGGCAAGTTCGCGTTATCCGAAAACTGGAAGGTAAACCCGCCACAGCAGCATGCTCCTAAAAAGGTGGATACGCCGGGGCATCATGCTCATTTGTAGAGGAAGCTCCGTGGAAAGTTATCATTTCGGCTAAAACTAAAAGAATGCTGAAGGATCATCAAGTACGTCCGGAAATTAAGTGGAAAAGCCCGCTGGAGCCTCAAATTATTAATGGAATGCTGAAACCACGCCCAACGCCAAAAGTTGGCAACGATGGACAAAACCTCCATGCTAAGTGATTAGTAATCGAATGATCGATTGGTTTGATATGAAAAGTATAATCACAATCAAAGAATTTATAACCGCAATCAATAACGGTGTCGATATAGTTCGTTAATGAGTACGGGTCGTCCACTGAGATTCGTGTATTTATTCGTTTTTTCTTTACTTGAGCCGAAAGAAAATAATAAAGAAAATTCAAGAAAATGAGATTTCAAAATTTAATTGAGTTTATCATTTCAAGAGAATCAAGGAAGAGTTTAAGATTTAGTAATCAAGAAAATGTCCAATATCAATTTTAGTTATCAAGAAAATTGAAGATTAGCTTGTAGGATTCGATAGGAATTAGTAGCAATGATGAATACTCAAAATGACTCATCTTATCTATTGATGAATTATAGCTAGAACGATGGCGATGAATGAAGATTAGGGATCTATTGAAAAAACTAGGGTTTCTCCTTCACTATCCCTTGTCTTTTCATTGATCACCATTCAAATCTAGCCTTTAGCAAAAAAAATCATCAATCATTTAATCCTAAATTACAACGAAATTATCAAGAACGGTGATCTCGCTCCAAATTTGGCAGTTAACGATTCTTTTTTCTAAAGTAAATAATTCTAATAAGACTTAAGATGCGTATAGGATTTCATCACCATTTGATCTACCGAATTCCTTCGAATCCTTAGCAAGCGGAGATTTACTCACGCATCATGAAAATAGAAGAATCAACAATTAGAAATTTCATAGTGCGAGAATTTAAAGAAAGCGAGATTGAAAAAATGGTCACCTTTATTAATCAACTTCTAATTACACTTTCCTTCAATCCGAGATTACAATAATTGCTCTCGATCGCTCTCTTGAAGAGGTAACTATTCCGTCGAATTTCGCTTTGCTCGATCTCCGTGAGACTTGGACCTGTCGGGGATTTCGTGCTCTTAATGACGATCGGTTTCACGTAAAGGATCTTGAATGTCGTCGCATGATATTGTTCTCAACAATTCTTGATTTTGGATCTTGATTTGGAATTGAATTGGATTTGGTTTTGTAATGAATTGATCAACTAAAAATTGAGTAACCCCCAAAATGAAGGTTTAGGTCCTTTATATAGCCCTTCACCAATCTTCCACTAGAAGCTAGGCCAATCTTCCCCAAGAAGCTAGGTAGTTGTAGGGAAACTTCTAGAATAAGGTAGTTATCAAGCTTCCTCAAGAAGTTAGGCTGTTGGAGGGAAGTTTCCAGAACAAGGTTGTTACAATGGAGCGTCTTCAACAAGCTAGGCTGTTGGAATGAAGCTTCTGGAGAGAACTTGTCACCCAATGCCCTAACTCGGCCGCGGATCCGCGGCCGTTTGGTGAGATTATTGCTTCATTTTTCTTGTGTCCTCTGGTTTTGGTTTATATGTATTCAGGTGATATCTGGAATCTTCTTATCTCTTCTGAATCTCTGCCAGATTTTAACTCTTTGATTTGCTGCATTTTTGTCGGTGAATTTGCAATTCCGATATCTGTCCTGAAATAATTTTTTGCACAGAATCTCAATGAAGATTGTTGAGATATAAAATATCATGCGTGAAATAATAAACACACAATTTCCTTCCAAAATGTTGATTATAATGTATAATACGTGGTAATTGATCTTTTCCAGACGAACTTGTAATCTGTGTTATATTTATAACAAACACCCTTAGATGTTTAGAAAAGTAAGGAAATTGTTATGTTAAAGATTGCAATATTTTCGACTGAAAAAATTCCCCCAAACTTGATTTTGATCGTCTCGAGCAAACTTCTTTTATTCAAGAGAAGGAGAAAATAGAAAGAGAGAGAAAAACTAACTAGCACACTTTCGTAGGCAACACGATTGCACTGAGCACCTGCAATAAACCTTTAAACCTCTAGGTGTCCCTAGTAGGAGGAGTGTTGTCTCCTGATAGTTTTCAGCGGATTGCACCCACAAAATCTTATAATAAAAGGAAGACTGTGAAAGTTACATATAAAGATAAGAATTATAAAAGAAAGACTTTGAAAATCAGAGTTTCCAACTACACTAGCTTTTCGGTTGTTATGAGCCCTATCTTAATAGTCATGGAAAGATATTAGAAATCACATCATCCCTCAATAAAACATCGCCTTTATTCTTCATCCCTACCTTTCTTCCAAACACCGATCATATATCCCTACGTGTGTGTAAAAGACATCCTTACACTCGGAGAATTCAATTCAAGCTATCATACTCTTGTCCATCTACCTCGGTACTTTTTAGTCAGTGAATATTTTAGATGGAATTGCTCACACATTCTTCATGCAACCGTTAATACTTCTTGAGGTACTAACCGACCGACTACTCAATGTGCTCACATATTAGGCGTAATTAGCAATTTCCTCGTCTTGCAACACCTAAGGTTTAGCAGTGACTCCCAAACCAGTTGGTCTAAGGCACTAAGTGATGAAGCACTCTCGCTATATTTTTTTATGCTACCTTGGTGATTACAAAACCAGTGTTCATTTTTCTTCACCATTTTATAATTTTATGCTTCATTTATTATTTTCTTCGTACTTTGGCTTTTAGGCAAGAGCATTTCAAGATATCCTCTACTATTCCGAGTTTCAAGACATGTGTAAGTGTGTATAGTAGGGTATCAACGTTCAGATGTTTAGCTTCCAGAATAGGAACTATTTTTCAGACTTATTTTTATCCTCAGATTGGTGACTTCCTTCATCTAACTAACCCTTGGGACAACGGCTCATAACTACTTCTTACTAGTTTCATTTAAGAAAACATCTAACTTTCTCGGTTTTCTTAAACTTTTCCAATCTTTTAAATGTAATTTTTCATCTTCTAACATTTCATTATATAAGAAGAATTTTTTTAAATTTTGTGTTTTGTGCTTATGCAAAATGTAATGCAAAGTAATGCATAAATAAGCACAAATCTCCCCCAAACCTGTTTACAGCAATGTCCTCACTGTTGTCATCTTTTAAATCTCAAAGACTTGTAGGCTTGGGAGGAAAAGTTATTAACGGGGACAAGAATAAATGAAAGTGAAGATCCTCCCCCAAACTTATTATATTTATTATTTATGTACAATTTTGCATTTTGTTTATTTTATTTTTTTTCTTTTTTAATAACTCACATCCATTATAAAGATGAGACAATATTACCGAGGCATGGAGGTGAAGTGGAGGAAAATTAGTCATTATAAAGCGGCTCCTGTAAAAACAGGAGCTCTTCCGTGGGGTCAGTGGAAAAATACGGTTTTAATCTATGCCCATTCACTTTGAAAATTGTACCGTTTTTTCTATTTTGAACTTCAACTGCCCTGTGCGGGTATACATACCACACCATAAATGGCCTTTTCCAACGAGATCGTAGCTTACCCGCATGAAGATGGAGATGGGAATCATAAAGAAGGACTTGTTGTCCCGGGGTAAAAGTTTTTCTCAAAATATTTTTATCGTGAAATACCTTAGCCCGATTCTTTACAATCACCGCATTATCGTAAGCTTCATCGCGGAATTCGATTAGCTCGTTTAATTGCAGCTTCCGAAAGTTGCAGGCTTGATTCAAATCGAAGTTAAGTTCTTTAATGGCCCACATTGCTTTATGTTCAATCTCGAAAGGAAGGTGGCAAGCCCTTCCAATCACTAGGCGGTAAGAAGACAAGATCGGTATTATATGCGGTACGAAATGCCCAAAGAGCATCCGTCAATTTGGTTGACCAATCTTTCCGGTTTTTAGAAACTGTCTTCTCCAGAATTAGTTTGATCTGCCTATTGGAAATCTCAGCTTGCCCGCTCGTTTGAGGATGATAGGGCGCGGAAAGTTTGTGGTTGATTGCATATTTCCGCACCAAATTCTCGAAAGACCGATTACAGAAATGCGTCCCGTTGTCGCTGATGATAGTGTGAGGGTGTCCAAATCGCGAAAAGATATTTTCTTTAAGGAACTTAATGACAACCTTGTTGTCATTAGTGCGACATGGAATTGCTTCCACCCATTTCGAGACGTAATCAACCGCTAACAAGATGTACAAATTCTTAAAAGAGTTAAGAAAAGGACCCATAAAATCAATACCCCAAACGTCGAAAATTTCAACAACCAAGATCAGTTGAAGTGGCATCTCATTTCTTTTAAAAATCTGACTCGTGTTTTGACATTGTGGACAGGTTTTGCAAAATGCATCTTTGAATAATGTAGGCCAGTAAAAACCACATTGCAAAACCTTCTTCGCCGTCTTACGTGGACCAAAATGACCTCCACATGCCTGATCATGACAGAAAGACAAAACACTCCTGAATTCATCATTGGGGACACATTTGCGAATGATTTGGTCGGGACAATATTTAAACAAATAAGGTTCATCCCGGTAAAAATGCTTTACTTGGGATAGAAATTGATAATTGTCTTGTTTAGACCAATCGCTTGGAATAAGTCCCGTTGCAAGATAATTCACAACATCCACGAACCAAGGTTCGCCAGATACGGTCAAGAGTTGTTCATCCAGAATAGAGTCGTTAATTGGCAAGGTCACGGTTGGTGAAGAAGAGATGCGCGAAAGATGGTCGGCTACTACGTTTTCACATCCTTTCTTATCTTGAATGATAAGATCAAATTCTTATAATAATAGTATCCAACGTATTAATCTGCCTTTAGCATCCTTCTTCGATAGAAGATGTTTTAGGGCGGAGTGATCAGTGTAAACCACAATCGGTGAGCCAATCAAGTAAGGCCTGAATTTTTCTAATGTAAATACAACTGCCAAGAGCTCTTTCTCGGTAGTTGTATAATTAATTTGGGCATCATTCAAGGTCTTGCTTGCATGATAAATCACATGTGGCATCTTATCAATGTGTTGTCCTAAGACTGCATCAACAGCAAAATCTGATGCATCACACATTAGCTCAAACGGGTGGTTCCAATCAGGAGATGATAGAACGAGGGCTGTAGTGAGAGATCTTTTAAGTGATTCATAAGCAGCCTCACAATCCGAATTAAAGTGAAATGTGGTATCCTTGGCCAAGAGAGGAGTTAAGGGTCTAGCAATTTTGCTAAAATCCTTAATGAATCTCTTATAAAATCCTGCATGACTAAGGAAAGATCGTATATCTTTAACGCATTTAGGATGAGGAAGGTCATGAATAACATCTATCTTAGCTCTGTCGACCTCAATGCCTTTCCGTGAAATGGCATGTCCAAGCACAATACCCTCTTGGACCATGAAATGGCATTTTTCCCAATTCAAAATTAAGTTCTTATCTTTACAACGAGTAAGAACTGCGTCAAGATAAGATAGGAAATCATCAAAAGAGTCCCCAAATATCGAGAAATCGTCCATGAAAATCTCTAGAAAATTCTCGATTATGTCCGAGAATATCCCCATCATACACCGCTGAAATGTAGCGGGAGCATTGCATAATCCAAAGGGCATGCGTCTATAAGCAAAAGTACCGAAAGGATAAGTAAATATGGTTTTATCTTTATTCTTTTCGGCAATAGGGACCTGGTTATAGCCAGATTATCCGTCCATGAAACAATAATATTCATGTCTAATATATGGTCAATGAAAGGTAGAGGGAAGTGATCTTTCCTCGTTGCGGCATTGAGTTTTCTATAATCAATACATACACGCCACCCAGTTTGAGTGCATGTCTGAATCAACTCATTAGCCTCATTCGATTTGACCGTGATGCCAGATTTCTTTGGGACTACATGAATAAGACTTACCATTGGCTATCAGAGATTGGGTAAATGATACCACTGTCAAGACATTTGACGATTTCTTTCTTTACCGTCTCCTTCATGACGGGATTTAACCATCTTTGTAGTTCTCGGGTTGGTTTGGCTTCATCCATCAAATGTATATGATGTTCAACAATCAAGGGACTAATCCCTTTGATGTCAGCCATTGTCCAACAAAAGACTTGCCTATTAGATCTCAAGACTATCAAAAGAGCGTTCTCTTGCTCTAAGGCTAGAGAAGCGGATATGATCACAGGCAAAGACTCATTTTCACCTAATATGCATATTTAAGGTGAGAAGGTAACAATTTGAGATCTAATGTCAGCGGAGAGACAATAGAAGGTGGGGTAAGTGAATGACATTCAGATTCTCGAAGAAGTTCATAGCCTGCAAAGGATACAGACTCGGAAAGTGTGACTGACTTTTGTGATGAGTCAGAAGGTTCAAACTCAGGAGTGGACTCATCAAAGGTTTCCTCACTATGATGTGCAAGATCAAACAATGATGTGCTAATGTCATCGAGATCATCAAAGCAAAGTTCATCAGCCTTGCAGCTTTCGGAAGCTATCTCATGGACAGAACAGACATCAAGAATATGAGCAGAGGGTTCAGATGGCTGACTTCCTATCTTGTAAATGTTAAGCTCAATTGTTATTTTCCCAAAGGATAGGTTCATGGAACCGTTTCGACAATTACTGACAGCATTGGAAGTGGCTAAGAAGGGTCGACCAAGAATCACCGGAATTTGGTTCCGTGGTTTTGCTACAGGTTGTGTATCTAAAACAATAAAATCCACAGAGAATATAAATTTCATGACTTTTATCAACACATCCTCAAGATCACCCCTAGGTTTGGTGATGGATCGGTCTGCCATCTGGAGAGTACAATAAGCTGGTTTCAACTCTCCAATCCCTAACTGCTCGTAGACAGAGTATGGAAGCAGGTTAACACTAGCGCCAAGGTCGAGTAAAGCACGGTTAATATTTTTACCCCCAATAGAAATAGAGATTGTAGGACAGCCAGGGTCCTTACATTTGTTTGGTAATTGTGGGGTAAAAGCAGTGCTAACATTATTCGTCATGAATACCTTTTTGGGCACTTGAGTCTTCCTCTTTCTAGTGCACAAGTCCTTAAGGATTTTCGCATAAGCCGGAACTTGTTGTATATCATCTAGGAGAGGGATATTTATGTTAAACTGTTTAAACATTTCCATAATCTTCTCCATTTGTGGACTTGGTATGTTTCCCCTTAAACGATTTGGATAAAGAGCTTTAGCAATAAGAGCTGGGTCCAACATTGGAGAAGGTCGTGTGGGTGGAACGGATCCCAGAATTGGAGTGGGGATCGTATTTAGTTGATTAGAAGAAGTGGGCTGAGGGTTCGAGCCTTGAGGAAAACGAAGAATAGGCTCGGAAGAAGATGAACTAGGGTCAAAAGTGGAAGTGGAAGCCGGGGTGTCATTGATTATTTTATCATTGTCAATCTGTTCACCGACTTGATTATTCAGCACTCTTCCGGATCTCAACGTTGTAATGGCACTCACATTGTAATGTTATGAATGCCCAGGATTCGGTAGGGGTTGAGATGGAAGTTTCCCTTTCTCTCTAGCACTCATTTCGGCATTTAATCGTGCAATTTATACTTCTATCGATTTAATACGCTCACCGTGGGAAGCGGGGTTCTTCTTTATATCATTGATAGAAGACCTTATATCAGCCGACACTTGGATGGAATGTTTCATAAACAAATCCAAGGTTCATTCGAATGAAGAGGAATTATCGTACCAGCCAATTGCAAAGAATTATTATACGGTGCAGAGGTGTTGGCCGGATTTTGAAAATTTTGTAGTTGAAAGGAGTGCTGACTCAGTTGTAGTGGTTACTGTTGTTGTGGAGGGACCCTTTGAAAGTTATTTTGGTTTGGAACCGTATTTTGAGTTTGGTGTTGGTTCCAAGCAAAATTAGGGTGATTCCTCCAACCTTGATTATAAGTGGAAGAATAAGGATCGTTTCTAGGTCGTTGCTGAAACGGAGAATTCAAAGGACATTCTTCCGTCAAATGTGATGGATCGGAATAGCATCCACACATGGTTTTAGAGAGTGTGACCAGGTTTAGGGAGGCTAATAAAAATTTGTGTTCCATAGCTTCAAGTTTCTTTTGCATTGCTGCCATTTCGGTTTTGACTGCTATGGAAATATCAAGTTGATGGATACCACCCTTAAATGATGGTTGACTAACATTCTCCCATTGCAAAGTTTTTTCAGCAAAATCTTCCAAAAATTTCCAAGCTTCACCGTTGTCTTTAGACATAAAATTGCCTTGACACATGGATTCAAGCATTTGCTTTATTATTGGATTAATGCCCTCATCTATGATTCGACAGAGATCCCATTTATGGATTCCGTGATGAGGACATTGGACTAGGAGATCCTTGAATCGTTCAAAACATTTCCAAAATTGTTCATTAGGAAGCTGGGTAAATTGATTGATTTCACTACGGACACAGGCGGTCTTATGATTGGGATAAAATTTCTTAAGGAATGCTATGACGAATTCATCCCAGTTTGAAATAAAGTGTGCAGCTGTGTTATAAAACCACTTTTCGGCTAAATCGCACAAAGTGAACGGGAGAAGACGTAAACGCATAGCATCCACAGAAATTTGTGAAGTGCCCATCATAGCACATACGTTTTCAAATTTGGTGATAAAAACGTATGCGTCTTCAGACTCAAGACCGTGAAATTTAGGTAAAAGATTGATATAGTGTGGTTTAATTACGAAATCATCCCCATTAGCTGGTGGAATAGAATGACAAGTAGAAAGAGGACCACGTATAAGGTAGCATCTCTCTTAGAGAGATATACGCGGTAGATTCTGCGCACCTACGGGCGGTGGCAAAGTGGTGTTAAAATTTGATGGAGATCCGTCCATCGCGGTGGATGTGTTGTATGGTGAGGAAAAAGAAGATGTAGAATTACCGACTTCAGAGTCAATAGAAGTAATGCGGACAAGACGGGCACTAGAATCCTATGTCCAGCCGAGCATGCACTAAGCGGTTTAGCACAAGTAGCAGCATTTGTGATAATTAGAGAAAGTGGTTTGTTTTGGTTTTTGGTTTGTTTTAAAAAAGACGGATTTTAAAAAATCACAACAAAAAATTGCACAATCAACCCTAGATCTACGATCACCTAGGTCAAGTCACTAGACCGTTCCTAAACTTCCAGAGGACAAATCGCAGGATAAATCCTCTGCTATCTCTTTATCCCTTCTGTGGCCAGGTAAGTGCCAGGTAAGTGGGAGGTATCCGCTACGTAATTAGCGGGCCTAATTAAGTAACCACTTACCTTAGACACACTTGCCTTAGACAACACAAAAGAAATGCGGATAAGCAATAGATTACCCACGACTTTCTTCTGTCCTAATTGAGTGCGACTGTCCTTAGAGTCTTATCTAGATTTTTTTTAGTTAATGAGGGTGATGCAAATGCTCGTTTTTTTATTTTTGGAGCTTAGGAAGGGTAATGAAATCCCCACCTAATCTGAATTTGGTCTTTGCCCCTTAATTTCCGTATTAAAATATGTAAAACAACCAATATCAAAACACGCAACAAGAATTTTTTTGAGCGACGAATTTTTACAAAGAATCCTGCAGAAAAGTTGTTATTGGACAGATCAGAGAAGAGATAAGAAAGTAGAGAATATACCAAAGAAATCTGGAGCCCTAAATCGTCAAGAATGATGCGGATCCGCCACCAATACCTATATTTTGCCATGGTTCCGCGGTTGATTGAATGGTTCTTTGAACGAAATTTTGTACTGCTGCTCCCTTTGCTCCTCTGTCCTAGATGAAATGCTCTGAATAATTTTCTCCCTGCTGCAGTGATTCCAGATTTCCTTGCAAAATTCACACACTAATCGTTAAGCACACGATGCGATTTTGATTCAAAGTTTTGATGGAAAAATAATATTTCAACTCAAATAGCTAAAACGAACAAATTACGCAGGAACCCCCGGCAACGGCGCCATTTGATTGGTAATCGAATGATCGATTGGTTTAATATGAAAAGTATAATCACAATCAAAAAATTTATAACCGCAATCAATAACAGTGTCGATGTAGTTCGTTAATGAGTACGGGTCATCCACTGAGATTCGTGTATTTATTCGTTCTTGTTTTAGTTGAGCCGAAAGAAAATAGTAAAGAAAATTTAAGAAAATGAGATTTCAAGATTTAATTGAGTTTTTCATTTCAAGAGAATCAAGGAAGAGTTTAAGATTTAGTAATCAAGAAAATGTCCAATATCAATTTTAGTTATCAAGAAAATTGAAGAATAGCTTGTAGGATTCGATAGGAATTAGTAGCAATGATGAATACTAAAAATGACTCATCTTATCTATTGATGAATTATAGCTAGAACGATGGCGATGAATAAAAATTAAGGATCTATTAAAGAAACTAGGGTTTCTCCTTCACTATCCCTTGTCTTTTCATTGATCACCATTCAAATCTAGCCTTTAGCAAAAAAAATCATCAATCATTTAACCCCAAATTACAACGAAATTATCAAGAACGGTGATCTCGCTCTAAATTTGGTAGTTAATGATTCTTTTTCCTGAAGTTCATAATTCTCATAAGACTTAAGCTGCGTATAGAATTTCATTACCATTTGATCTACCGAATTCCTTCGAATCCTTAGCAAGCGGAGATTTACTCACGCATCATGAAAATAGAAGAATCAACAATTAGAAATTTCATAGTGCGAGAATTTAAAAAAAGCGAGATTGAGCAAATGATCACCTTTATTAATCAACTTCTAATTACACTTTCCTTCAATCCGAGGTTACAAGAATTGCTCTCGATCGCTCCCTTGAAAAGGTAACTATTCCGTCGAATTTCGCTTTGCTCGATCTCCGTGAGACTTGGATCTGTCAAGGATCTCGTGCTCTAGATGAAAATCGGCTTCGCGTAAAGGATCATGAATGTCGTCGCTTGAAGTTGTTCTCAACGATTCTTGATTTTGGATCTTGATTTGGAATTGAATTGGATTTGGTTGTGTAATGAATTGTTCAACTAAAAATTGAGTAACCCCCAAAATGAAGGCTTAGGTCCTTTATATAGCCCTTCACCAATCTTCCACTAGAAGATAGGCCAATCTTCCCCAAGAAGGTAGGTAGTTGTAGAGAAACTTTTAGAATAAGATAGTTATCAAGCTTCCTCAAGAAGCTAGGCTGTTGGAGGGAAGATTCCAGAACAAGGTTGTTACAATGGAGCGTCTTCAACAAGCTAAGCTGTTGGAATGAAGCTTCTGGAGAGAACTTGTCACCCGATGCCCTAACTCGGCCGTGAATCCGCGGTGGATCGTCCTGACTCGGCCGCAGATCCGCGACCGTTTGGTGAGATTGTTGCTTCATTTTTCTTGTGTCCTCTGGTTTTGGTTTATATGTATTCAGGTGATATCTGGAATCTTCTTATCTCTTTTGAATCTTTGCCAGATTTTAACTCTTTGATTTACTGCATTTTTGTCGGCGAATTTGCGATTCCGATATCTGTCCTGAAATAATTTTCTGCACAGAATCTCAATGAAGATTGTTGAGATATACAATATCATGCGTGAAATAATAAACACACAATTTCCTTCCAAAATGTTGATTATAATGTATAATACGTGGTAATTGATATTTTCCAGACGAACTTGTAATCTGTGTTATATTTATAACAAACACCCTTAGATGTTTAAAAAAGTAAGGAAATTGTTATGTTAAAGATTGCAATATTTTCGACTGAACACTAAGCCTCCAAAGTCTTCAAAGAAAAAGAAGAAGGACAAGAAGCCCGTCCAGCTCGACGACAATCGTACGAGTCTGCAGAAATATATCGATGCACTGGAGAAATACGACCAAGAGGCACGGATCCCAGTCATACTGGAAGAGTTCTTCAAGCATGCCCTTGAGTACGGAAACAGTAATATTGATGAAGGAGAAGATTCTTCGGAAGAACCCGAGAATCATGTAACGAGTTGCCACATGATCTCTCACTCACCAATAAATAGCAAAGAAGCTCCTGACGTAGAGAAACCGGGGGCAGATCCAGACCCAGAATCCATGGAACCGTTAGATGACCTCATCGATAAGCTGTTGAACGAAGCTCTTCAAAAGAGCAAAGATGATCGAGAACGTGAAGCGGCCATTTACGAAAAGGCCAAGCGTCGGTGTCAGGCCGAAAAAGCTCCGGTGATGAGAAGCCATAAAGTACCTCAACCGGATCAAAGTGCCCTTGCCACCAACAAGAGCAGAATCAAGATAAGGAAGCAGTTCGCCAAAGCTCTGTCAATAGAAATGAAGCTACACCTTTCAATGAAAATACTTCCGGGAGTACGTGCCTCAACGAATTGGATGTACATCCGAACTACCGCTTATACCATCGGAAGGTCATGCACCCTACCGAAGAGTGAAATGCCTTCAAGAATTGGTGGCAAGGATACGTTACCCATCGACAACAATTCAAGCGAATGAAGCGCAAAGCCCGTCGGGAACAGAGAAGCGCGACAGACGAGCGTGAAGGAACAGCCGGTAACTGTCATATGGTTGATGCCATCCCGACAAGAGAAAAACCTCAAGTTCTTACCTTCGGGAGCGATTCAGACGAGGAAATGGCCCTCAGCCCCCTCTTCAAGGAATCCACCTCTAGAAAAGAAGAAGAGATGAAGAACCGTGAGAACATTCAGCTGCGTAACCGTACGTTGCCCGAAAAGAATCTCAGACCTTCAAACAAAGGTTCGGGCAAGAGAGATAAGGGGAAGGAAAAAGTCCCTGAGGAGATTTCCCTCGATGATAGAGTCGTCGAAGAGCTCACAGCCAAGGACCCGCCTAAGAAAAACAAGGCGGATTACAATGTCCTGGCGCATCTGAGAAAGATACCTTCACAATTGAGTATCTTTGATGCTCTTCTCCTATCTAAAGAGGCACGAGATTCCCTGATTAAGGCGTTACAAGAGCCCGACCAGTTTCAAGCCTTCCTAGCGGAAGAAAAGATGAAGGACGAGCTGGAAGAAGTCCACACGGCTGATATCACCTTCAGCGATGAAGTCCTCCTTCTCAGAACGTGCGAGCATAACCGTCCGCTGTATATAACCGGGTATTGCCACGACATCAAGATAGGGAAGATCCTGGTGACAACGGGTCCTCCGTCAACCTTCTCAATGTAAGAGTACTGAAGGGGATTTGCATGAACGTTCAGCACTTGGCTCGGGATAAAATTACCATCTCCGGTTTTGACTCCCAATCATCAAAAATGCTCCGGTCTGTAATACTGACATTACGCTTCGGACTGCTCGTCACTGACATCAAGTTCCATGTTATTGATGCCAAGACTTGCTACAACGCTTTGCTCGGCAGGCCTTGCTTACATGAGTACAATATCATCCCTTCTACACAATATCAATGTATGAAGTACTTCAAAGACGGCCTCGAGTACACAGTTACAGGGAAGATGAACCCATTCTCCGTAAATGAAGTTCGCAAATATGAAGATGCCAAATACTTCTTACCAGACTTCGAAGACATGGAAAGATGTCACAAACCGGAGAATAAACAAAAAGCCATCGCCGCTATCTCGATATCCGGGAGCGATACCGAAGAAGATGAAGAGATGGTCTACTCGGGACAACCCCAAGGCAATAGGCCAGGACCATCTACTCCTATGCTGGTCTTTAGCAGTGACTCTGGGGACGAGGCCAACGCAGTGTTCTCCATCCGCCCGTCAATACAGACCTTTGCTGGAGCTAACCAGAGTTTACGGATTACCCTGGTCCCGTAGCGGCATTACAAAGAACTTGATGCACTTGGTACGTACAGCATGCAAGAGCTGCAGACTTTCTACGTCACTCCTAAGCAAAGAGGTGAGAAGGCGATCCTTTTCTACCAATCCACGGAGACTAAAGTGGAGAAAGAAGTATGGTATAGTGTCGAACCTACGCTCGACGGGCTTCAACCAATCCGTCTGCCCAGATATTACGCAGAGGGACTGAAAAGGCTATTGAGACGCCAAGGCATACTCTTGAGACAGACTGCTCGACAAGCCCAGTTCTATAACAAGATTTGGAACGTTCCTAGGACTCAGCGGAAAATGCCCAACGGGAGAATGAAGACGACCGGCCTTGGATACGTTTGGTCTAAGAAACGGGAGCGAGTCCATGGTTGCTATAAATGATTCCGGTGGAAAAGAGAATGCCCTTCCAGATAGCGCTGATATTGAAACAGAGCGAAATTTCACCGTACGAATATCGAGTCCGTCATTTGAAGAGCAGATTGACAAGCTAATAAGGGAAGCGGGTCAAAAGGTTTGGGATGACCACAACCGCAAAATAGCCATTTACGAGAAAGCCAAGACGCAGCGTCTCACTCAGCAGTCTACGGAGGATGACGATGCCCTTCGCCCTCAGCCCGCTGTGCGTTCTTATGGCAAGAAAAAAGCCCGACGTAGCAGCAACAACAAAGTGAAGAATGAGAATGACGTTCAAAAACAGCAAGACGGAACCAAAAAGTCGCGCGATCGAGAAAAAGTCCGCTGGAATTCATCGCTGATGAAGAAGATGGTTCGGGAATACTCTTTCCTTCGAGACAAGACAAGGAATATTTTCGACCTTGTCATGAAACATCAAATGATATCACTCCCGGAGTCCAGGCACCCCGAACGAGTAAACGAGGTCCATCACCCGGATTATTGCTCCTACTACCGAGTAGTAGGACATCCGCTTGAAGGCTGCTTCACCTTCAAAAACTGGGTTAAACATCAGTATCAGTAAGACAGGTTTGCTCTATCCGATAGTTCGAGGGTAACCCCACCATAAAAGCATGAGCCAAAAGCAACTTATAAAGCGAGAATAGAACCAGATCAACATCGGTCTTGGAAACAGATTCGTGCCTGCCACGTGATAACGTTCTCAAAGAAAGGAGAGCATGAGAATATGGATAACCTCTCCCATTGCTTCGCAAAGAGGACGAAGTGATCTCAGATTTTCCATCGGCACCAAAAGAGTTGGAAGACGGGATACACATTACAGCAGACAATCTGAGGAAAATCGACTTGGGGACGACAAACGATCCGAGGCCAACGTTCGTCGGCGAGCTACTGTCTAAAGATCAGGTGGCTACACTAAAGGACGTGCTTATGCAATATAAAAACTGTTTCGCATGGAACTACTCCGAGATGCCGGGATTAGATCCAGAGATAGCTGTGCATAGATTGACGATATCACCGGACGTCAAGCCAGTCAAACAGGCGCCGAGAAGAATGCGGCTCGAGCTTGAGATGAGTATCAACGCCGAAGTCAAGAAGCTAATCGACTTCGGCTTCATCCAGGAAGTTCAATATCCTGACTGGATCGCCAAAATTGTCCCGGTGATAAAGAAAAATAGGACGGTACATGTCTGCGTGGACTTTCGAGACCTCAATAAGGCTTGCCCGAAGGATGACTTCCCCGTATCTGTTACCGAACTGATGATCGATAACACGTCCACTCATGAAGTCTTCTCCTTCATGGATGGATCCTCAGGATACTACCAAATCAAGATGCATCCCGAAGACCAAAAGCACACCGCCTTCCGGACTCCGTTGGGGATATTTTGCTACAAAGTAATGCCCTTCGGTCTGAAGAACGCTGGCGCCACCTACCAGAGGGCCATGACGAAGATCTTCGATGAACTCATACACGAGATTGTCGAATGTTATATCAACGATCTCGTGGTGAAAAGCAAATCGTACGAAGAGCACTGGGAGCATCTGAAGATAGTGTTCCAGCGCCTTCGGAAGTACAATCTGAAGATGAACCCTCTGAAATGCGCATTTGGAGTTTCCTCGGGCAAATTCCTGGGATTCATCGTACGACACCGGGGAATCGAAATAGACCCGTCAAAGATCAAGGCAATTATGGAAACGCCTTCACCAAGAACTCTTAAACAACTGCGGTCTCTTCAAAGGAAGCTCGCGTATATCCGACGGTTCATAGCTAACCTCTCCGGCAAATGCCGCCCTTACAGTCATCTAATGAAGAAGGGGACCCCATTCATTTGGGATCGTAAATATCAAAACGCACTGGACGAAATCAAGCAATATCTGCAAAACCCGCCGGTACCGACCGCTCCGGTCAAGGGAAAGCCCTTCATCCTGTACACAACAGCCCTTGAAGGTTCTTTAGGCATGCTATAGGCATAAGAGAACGACCAGGGGAAGGAGAGAGCTCTCTACTATTTGAGTCTATTTCTCCTGGGGGCAGAAAATAACTACTCCCCCATCGAAAAGCATTGCATGGCGCTGATCTTCGCCGTAACGAAACTTCGACGTTATGCATTGGCACATGAAGTCCAACTCATATCAAAGGTGGATCCTCTCAAGTATTTGATATCAAGAGCCATGCTAACGGGAAGGCTTACCAAATGGGCCCTCCTCTTGATGGAGTTCTCGATAGTATATCGATCCCTCAAGGCAATAAAAGGACAGGCCATCGTCGACTTTCTCGTAGAGCATCCGATACCCGCTGACTCTCTCTTGAACTGCGAGTTGCCGGACGAACATGGGTTTGACGCAATCGACGGGGAGAAAGAATGGAGTGATACCCGATGAGAACTCTACTTCGATGGAGCGTCCTCCTTGAAGAAGCGAAAGCAAAACACCCCCATAATTAAAGCCGAGGTGGGCCTTATCTTCATGACTCCACAAGGAGGAATTATGCGCTTTGCCCTTTCCTTAATGGAGCCAAGAACAAATAATGAGGCTGAGTATGAAGCTTTGATAGCAGGTCTCGAGATCGCCATTGACATGGGAATCAAAAACCTCCTCATATATGGAGACTCCCAGCTGGTCGTTAGCCAAGTAAATGGTGACTACCAGACGTGCAAGCCAGAACTGATCAGGTATGGTGAAAGAGTGCAGCAATTACTGACGCAAATCCCCTCCTACACCCTGAAAAGCATACCGTGTGCGGAAAATAGTAAGGCAGATGCGTTAGCCAAGCTCGCTAAAGAACTGGCCGACGAAAACCTCAATGACATAAAGATCATTAAGCAAAGTCGCCGGATTCTCGCACCAGCAGAAATATCTCCGAAGATGTCTAAAGGAGAGGAAGCAACCGAACAAGAGGCCTTCCGATTGGAAGATGAAGAAAGGGCAAAGGATTGGAGAGAATTCTTCATAGACTACTTCAAATCCCATCGAACGCCCGAAGACGCGTCGTTAAGACACCAGCTCATGAAGCGAGCCCTGTCTTTCACCTTCATCAATGATACTCTTTATAGGAGATCGTTCGATTGTCTATGGCTGAGATACCTGGGACCAGAAGAAGCTAGAAGGTTCGTTTAAGAAACTCATGACGGACTCTGCGGTTCCCATCAAGCTGGGCCAAAGATGAAGCTGAAGATCAAAAGAATGGGTTACTATTAGCCCACGATTATTCAGGACTGCCTTGAGTATGCGAAGCAGTGTCACTCGTACCAAATTCAAGGGGACTTCATCCACTAGCATCCGAATCCGCTACACCCAATATTGGCTAGCTGGCCATTCGAATGTGGGGAACCGATATAATCGGGCCCATCGAACCAGCATCATCCAAGGGATATCGATTCATACTAGCAACAACCGATTACTTCTCTAAATGGACAGAAGCAATACCGTTAAGGGAAGTGAAGACAGAGAATATCCTCCATTTCTTCAAGACGCATGCCATCTATCGGTTCGGTACTCCGCGGCGGATCATCTTGGATAACGGGTCAGCCTACAGAAGCCATAAGATCAGCCGCTTTGCACAGCGGCATAAAATAGATTGGAGATATTCTTCAGTTTATAATCCCCGAGCTAACGGTCTAGCTGAGACTTTCAAAAAGACCTTGATAAAGATCATAAAGAAAACGGTATCCAGAAATAAAAAGGACTGGCACGAGAGATTGCATAAAGCTCTCTGGGCTCATCGGACCACGTTCAAGACAGCCACGAATACAACACCATTCGCGTTGGTATTTTGCACGGAAGCAGTACTTCCTTTGGAGATAGAGCTACCCTCTCTATGAGTAACAGTTCGATACGAGCTGGCGGATGAAGAAAATGCCCATCTTCGGCTTGAGGAGCTCGATACCCTTGATGAAACTCGTCTCATGGCGCAGCAAAACCTAGAAACTTACAAAGCAAGGACGACGCGCTCATAAGAAAGATTGACTAGGCCGAGAACATTCCGCCAAGGCGAACTCGTGTTAGTCGTAAAAAGACCTATGATCCCCAACTGTGCTAAATGGGGGAAATTCGAGCCGAACTATGAAGGTTCGTATATCATAGACAAGGTCTACCAAGGCGGGGCCTACTTGCTCATGGATATGCATGGCGAAAGACCTTTCCGACCAATAAACGGTCGGTTCCTTAAGAAATACTACGCGTGACAAGTTACGGCTCAGGTTAATGATGGATGACGATGCTCGTGTTCGCTCGCTATCTCCCTGAGTCCGAACTCTATAAGTAGTATTCAACAAAACCTCGCCTCAAAAGTACCACGGACCGCAATGTACTTAAACTAGTTGTAGACCGAGATGTCCATAAACTAGCATTGGACCGAGAGGTCTTTAAACTAACAACTGACCGAGATGTCCATAAACTAACAACGTCGCCTCAAACACGGCGATAGTGGAATGCAAGTCCACAAGTCCCAGCGGTGAGGACTGCAACTCAAATCCTACCAGCAAACAGAGGGGCCACATGCTGCAAAACTATTCTCGAGAGTTTCATCATGCAAAAAAAATGGTACGTCCACAGGCGAAGTAGGCACGGATGAAAACCCGAAAGGGCTCCGTGAGTAAAAACAGCAGGACTGCCGGCGAGTTCGTGAAAACCCGAAAGGGCGCAGACTCTAAAAAAAATCATGCGCACTTGCAAGGTCTTCTCAACCTTGTGAGGAGAAAACACCCGTGTGAGATCCTTACAACTCACAAGGGAGAAACACACTTAGGGATCCCTACGATTCTTATGGAGAAATTGCACTTACGAGATCCTCACGACTCGTAAGAAGAATTCCCCCTATGAGACCCTCATGGCTCGTAGGATTCAAAAAGCCTTAAGCTACAGGGATCTGAACCTGTTCTTAAGCCATCACATTCCCCAAGTTGCCCTACAAGCGGTTCAATATTGACCCTTGTATACAATCTATGGGCACAAACAAACATCACCTCACTAAATCCCGCCAACGACGAAGAATGTCCTCATGAGGTGAACAGCACTTGTAAGTCCTCTTGACTTATAAGGAGAAAACACTCTTGTAAGATCCATACGACTTATAAGAGAACACACACTTAGAAATCCTTATGACTCCTAAGGAGAAAACACGCCTACAAAATCCTCACGACTCGTAGGGAGAAAGACCTTTATGAGACCCTTACGGCTCATGAAGTCAAAAGCTTTAGTCGACAGGATCCTAACCCTATTTGCTAAGCCACCTTTGTTCAAATAGACAAAGGCAAATGATAATTCGCTCCTGGCAATATCCCAGTTGCAGCGATGTTGATGCCTAAATCGGTATCAAATTCCAATTCCTTTCACGGCAAATGATGATTCGCTCCTGGAAATATTCCAGTCGCAGCGATGCTGATGCTAAGATTGGTATCAGGTCTTGAGTTCCATACTCACAGCAAAAAATCAGCGAGCCAAAAATGCATATGAAATAGCCGAAATGATAGGGCAACTAGCAACAAAAATCAGCAACTAAAATCTATGCATATAAAAACAGCCGAAATGTTTGGGCAACTCACAATAAAAAAGCAGCGAGTAAAGAAAAAGAAAAATGTCTGAAATGATTGGGCACCGCGAAAAACAGCCGAAATGATTGGGCAATCGCGACTTTCGCGATATAAAAAGCTGAAATGATAGAGCATCGCGGAAAGAAATAAAAAATTGAAATGAAATTCCTGCCCTGCAGGTGAGATCACATTGACCCCGTATACAATCCATGGGCACAAACAAAAAGGGAACAATATTGTTCCACCAAGCTTCGTCAAAGGGCAGCCAGATCTCGATGGCTACATCTACAGCCTAGAGATCAACAACGGTGTTTCTTCTCGTTCCAACCAGAAGCAGATACGACGTCAGCAAAACGGAACCACGGCAAAGTCCCCTAGTTCCAAATCTCGACGGTTCACAGATAACCTAAAGACTACCGCGAAGCCATGGCAGAGTCCCTAGTTCCAAGTCTCGATGGCAACATCTACAGCCTAGAGATCAACAACGGTTCTCACTCCAACCGGATGCAGACGCAACGTCAACAAAGCGGAGCTATGGCAGAGTCCCTAGTTCCAAGTCTCGACGGCAACATCTACAGCTAGAGATCAACAACATCGTTCTTTCTCACTCCAACCAGATGCAGACGCGACATCAACAACCGGAGCCACGGCAAAGTCCCCTAATTCTAAATCTCGACGGTTCACAGACAACCCAGAGACAACATCGACATCTGTTGCAATATTGCAGACACAATGTCAACCAACGAAGCAAAGGAATATCCCTAACTTCAGGGTCTTGACGGCAACTCAAAGAGACCTAAAAAACTATCGGAGATCATCCTACTCCAGCGCGGAGCGGTCATGACTCATCGGGGCTCCCAAACTAAGCCTAACCTCATGTGAAAAGCCATATAGAATATTCCTAATACTTGCTCTTTCGACGGTAATATTACCTGGAAGATTACTTGAAAACGTCTTGTCCAGCCCCCGAAAGGATCAGAGACACGACAGTCGCGGGGCTACCCGAACAGCAAGATTGCATATCGGGGAATATATCGGCCAACGCAACGGTGCGACGTGTAAAAAACCCTAATACCACAGACCCTAACGGACTTCTATTAGCAGGAGTTAACTGTGACGTTAGGAAACCCTTGCGAGAACTTCTCGATTCGTCTCGACCCGTGAGGAAATTAGTGTCCTTGCGATAACTTCTCGATTCGTCTCGACTCGTAGGGAAAAGCCTTAGGCAATAGGGATAAGGACCTTTTTCCTAAGCACTGGGGCCCTGCAAGTCGGTCCAAGATGGACAATTGCATACAATTCACGGGCCACACTCTCCAAAGTCGAGTATCAATAAGGAGGAAAACAACCACTTACGAGTCCTCTCGACTTGTAAGGGGGAAAATTTCTCTTGTGGGATCCTTACGACTCTCAAAAGAAAACACACACTTAGGAGTCTTCATGATTTCTAAGGAGAAAACATACCTGCGGGATCCTCACGACTCGTAGGGAGAAAAGTCTTTATGAGACCCTCACGGCTCATAAAGTTGAAAAGTCTTAGGCGGCAGATCTGAACCTGTTTCCTAAGCCATCGCTGCTCTGCAAGTCAGTCCAAGATGGACTATTGCATACTATTCATGGGCCACACTCTCCAAAGTCGAATATCGACAAGAAGGGAAACAACCACCTACGAGTCCTCTCGACTTGTAAGAGGGAAAATTCTCTTGTGAGATCCTTACGACTCACAAAAGGGAGCATCACACTTAGGGATCCCCATGATTCCTAAAGAGAAATTACACTTACGAGATCCTCACGACTCGTAGGGAGAAATAACCTTCTTGAGACCCTTACGGCTCATGAAGACGAAAAAGGTCTTAGGCTACAAGGACCCTAAACTTGTCTCCTAGCCCTCAATCCCATGGCCATGCATAACTCTGCACTACTTCACCCACGTACATACTTACGTGGGCAAAGTAGTGGGGGCATTTGTTCTCGCCAAAATCTTCAGCCAAGAGCTATTTGTTTCTGTTTACACCGGTTTAAGTTTCGTTTAAATATATGTGTGAAATCGGGCTCACTCATATACGCACACATCAGAGGAAGAACAGGTATTCAACGACAAAAAGAAAGCATTTAATTGAACATTTTATTGTACAGGAAATAAATCACCATACATGGGATCAAAAGTACAGGGATTCATAAAACTATGGATAAAATTCTCTAACTCCCACTCTGTCTTCTCTACCATGGCAAAGCAGCAATCTTCACGAAGAGTTGCTCCCATCGGTTAGTGTTCGCCGCCGAAAACAGAGACGAAACCGTGTAGGTTCGTCTTGCATGAATTTGGGGGCAGATACTATTTGGTTTTATCCGCCCACCTCTCCGAAGATGCCAAGTTGATTTATAGCACCATGTATCGAAAGATTAGACGGATGCGGCCGATATAGCAGACTTCGTCAGATTCCCCCTCATTGTGAGGGGTTTTTGATTGTGGAGACGCTCTTCCCTGCAGGCGCAAGCCCCTGCAGTTAATTACGCTACCGCATCGCGGTAACCACTTTCTCTTTCTCCAGATGGTCACTTCGTGTCGTGTATATTTGTTTTATTTTTGGTTGCCCGTGAATTGTATACGGAGACTAATTTATGTTGTCGCCCGTAGAGCGTAGATTAGTCCAAATCCGTATTTTATTAGATTTGGTTTTGGATTAGGTTTAAGGATCGTTAGTCTCATTTGAGACTAAGATCAACTTAAACGTTTGTTAAGGATACGTTAGTCTAATTTTAGACTAAGATCTACTTAACAGGATCATTTAGATCCAACAAAAGAGTATTTGGACTCTTTTGTTTTAGTTTAGGGATATTGCGGTCCATTGGGTTTAAGGACATCATAGTCCGTGACAGTTTAAAGACGTCATAATCTGTAAAGTTTAAAGACATCATAGTCTATGAGTTTAAGGACCTCACAGTCCACAAAGTTTAAGGACATCATAGTCCATGAGTTTAAGGACCCCGCAGTCCGTAAAGTTTAAGGACATCATAGTCCATGAGTTTAAGGACCTCATAGTCCATGGGGTTTTGGTTTAACCAGTTTGGGGATATGCCAAAGGTTATCGGTTATTAGGACCCTCCATCTCTCTGAAGACGTTGAAGGATAACAACGACATGTATAAAAGGTATGAAGAGATGTACCTTTGAACCAAAGTCCCAACTGCGGGATGGGGTGGTAGCTCATTAGTTGTCTTCGGGGCTGAGATCGGTTTTGAAGATCCTGAGCATGAGGGGATCAATTGATAGTCCTTGGGAAATTTGGTTTGATTTTGGCTAATATTAGCCTTCCATAGTGTTCAACACTAACATATTTATTCAGCGCTCACGTGCTCCCACATGAGGTGTTCAAAATAGTGTTAAACACTAAAATTCAGAGGCGCTCACGTGGGGTCACGTGATGCGCTTGAAGTAGTATTAAACTTCAAGAATTTGAGGCACTGCTTCTGCGGGTTTATTCTTTTGTTCTTTTCTGAGCGCTAAGCGCTATTGGGTCACGTGAGATCATGTGAGGCACCCCAAAGTGGAAACAGCCTTTGATTTATTCCATTTTTGCTTTGTAAGTGCTAAGCATTACTTGGGATCACGTGAGGCGCTCCAAAAATAGGGTTTATTCCCTTTTCTATTTTATAAGTGCTGAGCACTTCTCAGAGGTCACATGGGGTCACGTGAGGCGCTCCAAAAATTGGGTTTATTCCCTTTTCTCTTTTATAAGTGCTGAGCACTTCACGGGGGTCACATAGGGGCACGTGAGGTGCTCCAAAAATAGGGTTTATTCCTTTTTCTCTTTTATAAGTGCTGAGCACTTCTCAGGGGTCACGTGGGGTCACGTGAGGCGCTCAAAAAATAGGGTTTATTCCCCTTTCTCTTTTATAAGTACTGGGCACTTCATGGGGGTCATGTAGGGCCACGTGAGGCACTCCAAAAATTGGGTTTATTCCCTTTTCCCTTTTATAAGTGCTGAGCACTTCTCAAGGGTCACGTGGGGTCACGTGGCTAGATCTCAGTCTTTCCTTTTTCGTTCCTCAAAGGTGCTCACGTGGGAACACGTGAGCTTTATTGTGTAGCGTTGAACGCTAATATGCATGGAGCTCTGGATCTGAGTTTTGTGAATTTCAGATCCCTTATTTTATAAGAATTAAATTATTTTATAGGGTTAAACCCTAGTTTTATCAGAGGAATTAAATTCCTATATCTTTTTGGTAAGAATTAAATCCTTTGAACTTAGCTCTTTCCCTTAGGTTTGGATCTACATAACAGAATCTCCCCGATGAGAATTAAATTCTCAACTTGTAGGGAGATCTGCTTCTGCAGATCCCAACCAGAGGAAGAACTAAGTTCTTTGAGAAGAGTTAAACTTTTGGTTTAAGAATTAAATTCTCTTTTGGTTTTTACTTACCTAGGGGTTTTCCTCTCTGTTTTCTGTATTTTTGAACTTGAAGTTTATGGAGGGGTTCCTCTCTGCAAGACTTGAAGTCTTGGGTCCTTTATATAGGGGAGGCTGATTTATTGAATCAGTTAAGAAAATCTCTCATTGAGAGATTTCTCAATGATTTGGGGGTATTCCCCACCGTTGGATCTTTAATCCAAGAGCTTCTGTTTTACAGAAGACAATCATCTTGTTTTTAACAAGATTGGGAAAATATTTTCCTATACAGAGCTTATTCTGTATCTTGGTGATTTTTAATCACCATTGGATCTTTGATCCAACGGTGCTCACAATTTTTCTTGTTTAGAAATATTGAGAAGATATTTTCCCCTACAAAGCTTATTTTGTAACTTGGTGATTTTTAATCACCATTGGATCTTTGATCCAACGGTGCTTTGATTTACAGAGCACAATCTTTCTTGTTTAGAAAGATTGGGAAGGTTATTTCCTCAATCAGAATTTAATTCTGTGCTCCGATGATTTATCATCTCCGTTGGATCTTTAATCTAACGGCAGAGAACTTTTAGTTCCGGCGCCAACGCTCTCGTGCTTTGCACGTGATGCGCTGTCACAGAGTCTTTGACTCTTAGCGCTTGGCGCTCAGCGCTCTCGTGCTTTGCACGTGATGCGCTGCTTCAGATTCTTTGACTCTTTAGCGCTGGCGCTCGGCGCTCAGCGCTCTCTTGCTTTGCACGTGATGCGATGCCTCAGAGTCTTTGACTCTTTAGCGCTGGCGCTCTCGTGCTTTGCACGTGAGACGCTGCGTCAGAATCTTTGACTCTAGGCGATGGCGCTCTCATGCTTTGCATGTGAGGCGTTGCCTCCTAAGAGTTTGACTCTTATTTAATAGATTTCTTTTTGTTTTGCACATTGGCGCCCGCGTGAGGAGCACGTGAGGCGCCATCATAGGATTTACTTCTATCTGAGGCAGTACTTTCATACTTTGCATGTGGAGTTTTTCCTTTATTTTTATTTTTATTTTATTGCTATTATTATTTTTTTATTTTTAAAGGGAGCAAGTTTTGAGCCAAAATTTTGGCGGGAACAGTTAGCACCGTGCCCATCAGCGAAGGCGGACATGATGGCCCGCTGAGCTCGTATCTGGCTTAGCAACTGAACAGAGCAATCCCTCAGAGCCGTGGTGATCAAAAGTGCCTCATGAAAGCACTCGACCTTGTCCTCCACTGCGTCGAGTATCGTCAGAGTCATCTCCGCTGGATGAGGGGGAATATCATCGAGTACGAACAAAAAGACCATCCGGAGACAAATGGAGCCGGTGGGGAGAGGAGATCCTCTACGAATCAAGAGCTCGTGCAGCACCATATCGCATTGGCCATCCGTAAGAGCAAGATTCACCAAGCGGGCAGCAAAATGAGGAACAATTTCCTCAATAGGCACCTCCTATGGCTGCCAGCGAGTATGTGGACGATTACAAGCCATAGCTCTTCTCTGTTAAAATAATTCTCTGAAAGTGAAAGAGAAGAGAAGTCTTGCTTCAGATTATGAAGGGAGACATTTAAGTCTAAGCACAGAAAATATTGTGCATGATGGAACTATTTCCAAGCATTGGCAAAGAAAAGTTTGACTCAGGAAAAAGCAAAGAAAGAAGGCAAAAAGACACGTTCAGCAAAAAAGCAGCGCCTCACGTGCCTTGCACGAGGGCGCCAGCGCCAAGAGTTAAAAACTCTGAGGCGGCGCTTCACATGCCTTGCACGAAGGCGCCAGCGCCAAGAGTTAAAAACTCTGAGCAGCGCCTCACGTGCCCCGCACGAGGGCGCCGACGCCAGAACTAAAAGTTCTCTGCCGTTAGATCAAAGATCCAACGGAGATGATAAATCATCAAAACACATAATTAAATTCTGATTGAGGAAATACTCCTCAAATCTTTCTAAACAAGAAAGATTACACTCTGTAAAACAGAGCACCGTTGGATTAAAGATCCAATGGTGATAAAAATCACCAAGCTACAGAATAAGCTCTGTAGGGGAAAAAAAATCTCCAATCTTTCTAAACAAGAAAGATTACGCTCTGTAAAACAAAGCACCGTTGGATTAAAAATCCAATGGTGATTAAAAATCACCAAGCTACAGAATAAGCTCTGTATGAAAAATATTTTTCCAATCTTGTTAAAAGCAAGAAAAATATCTTCTGTAAAACAGAAGTTCTTGGATCAAAGATCCAACGGTGGATAAAATCCCCAAATCAATTAGGGATCTCTCAATGAGAGATTTCTTTAACTAAATAAACAAACTTGCCTCCACATAAAGGCCCCAAGACTTCAAGTCTTACAGAGAGGAACCCCCCCCCCTAAACTTCAAGTTCAAAAAGAAGAGCAAGCTAAAAAGAAAGCTTGAAGAGAGAAGAAAGAAGAAGAACTTTCTTCAAGGTAAATAAAGATAGTAGAGATCAGAGCATCTCATCTGCATATCTAAGAGTTTAACCCTTATAAAAGAACATAGTTCTTTCCCTGGATCTGAGATCCATGAGACAAGTCTCTCACAAATGAGAATTTAATTCTTGTAGGGATGAATTTGTTCTTGGAGATTGAAGATCCAGGGGAGAACAAAGAATCGAACTCCTTAGAAAAATGCACAAAGGAAGAAACGGCGCCGAGTGCCCCACGTGCCCCTCACGTGGGCGCTGCTTAATAAAGAGTGCTTAGCACTCAGTATTTGACACCCAGCGCCAAGCGCCCCACGTGCCCCTCACATGGGCGCTGCTTAATAAAGAGTGCTTAGCACTCAGTGGTTGGCGCCCAACGCCAAGCGCCCCATATGCCCCACACGTGGGCACTGCTTAATAAAAAGTGCTTAAGCACTCAGTGGTTAGTGTCCAGCGCCAAGCGCCCCACGTGCCCCTCACATGGGCGTTGCTCAACAAGTTAGTGCCTAGAACTCAGTGGTTAGCGTCCAGCACCAAGCGCCTCATATGCTCCGCATGTGAGCGACATAAAGAGTGTTTAACACTCCATAAAAAACAAAAAAAGAGAGTGAGCGTCAGAGTCCATATCAATGCTCAGTACTGTTTGCACAGAAAAGGGACTGAGCCCAAACAAGTGTTTTAACACTTTATTCAAACACTGAGTGGGCTGAGTCCAAGTTAACCAAAAGTCTCTAATTCAGATCAGTCGAGCCCATGTGCTCACAATTTTCCCAAATTGGTCTTAGTCCCAAACACGACTATTGATCTTCCAACGGACATTGGTTCAAGGGTACATCTCCTCACACCTCTGATAAATGTCGTTGTAATTCTTCAGCGTCTTCAGAGAGGTGGTGGGTCCCGATAACCAACAACTCTTTAGTGTACTCTCAAATGGACGGACACATCCCAATATAGACCGTAATGTCCTTAAACTAGCTATGGACCGTAATGTCCTTAAACTAGATGTGGACCGTAATGTCCTTAAACTAAAACGATAGAGCCAGATGCTCTTTCGTTGGATCAAAAATGATCCTGAACCCCCGTTAAGTAGATCTTAGTCCAACATCGGATTAACGTATCCTTAACAAATATGTAAGTCGATCTTAATTTTAAACGAGGTTAATGATCCTTAAATCAAACCAAATCCAAATCTAAGAAAATACGGATTTGGACTAATCCACGCCCTACGAGCAACAACACAAATTAGTCTTCGTATGCAATCCATGGGCAACCAAAAATAAAACAAACACACATGACATGAAGTGACCTTCTGGAGCAGGAGATAGTGGTTATCGCTATACGGCAATGTAATTAACTGCAGGGGCTTGCGCCTGTAGGGAAGAGCGTCCCCACAATCAAAAAACCCTCACAACGAGGGGGGATCTGATGAAGTCTGCTACAACGGCCGCATCTATCCAAACTTTCGAAACATGGTGCCATAAATCAGCTTGGCATCTTTGGAGAGGTGGAAGGATAAAACCAAATAGCATCTGCCCCCAAATTCTGGCAAGATGACCTACGCGGTTTTGTCTCTGTTTTCGGCGGTAAACAAACCTAATGACTACCTCGGTGTTCCCTTTCATTCCATCAGGGTGCAGACACGATGTCGACAAAAGCTCCAACGAGCTAAATCAAATTGGAGAAAAGGCATATTCCTAGCTCCGGACTTCAACTACAATACATACAGCATAGAAGTCCTACAGATGTCTACCATATTTCAGCAAAGAAACGGCATGGTATCGTCAAACGAAAATGAAGCAATGGCAAATTCCTACCTTCAGGGTCTCAACGGCAACTTATATAAAGCCTAAAAGACTATCGAGGATCATCCCACACCAGCGCGGAGGGGTTATGACTCATCGGGGCTCCAAATTGAGCCTAACTTCAAGTAAAAAGCGACATGGAAAATTCCTGACACTTGTTCTTCCGACGGTCATATAGCCTAAGGAGATTACTTGAAGACGTCTTGTCCAGCCCCCGAAGGGATCAAAGACACGACAGACAACGGCTTCAAAACCGCATATCAAGAAATGCATCAGCCAACGCGACGGTACCACGGACCAAGGCCTAGTACCACAAAATCTAACGGACCTCTGTCACAAAGAGCAAGGGTTATCTATATATAACGTTAGGATAAGTTTGCCTGTAAACCCAAGGTTGGTAAACTAAACAAACAACGAAATGAGTCCATAAACTAAACAAACTCCGAAATGAGTCCATAAACTAAAAACTCCGAAACGAGTGAATAAACTACAAACTCCGAAATGAGTACATAAATTAGAGACTTCAAAACGAGTGAATAAACTACGGACTCCGAAACGAGTGAATAAACTAATTAGCGCCACATTAAGATATCAAAACACAGATAAGCGCATGCAAAAAAATGTATATTCTTATTCACGAATCAAAGTGTTTAAGAGATACAATTAATACAAAAGGGGGAATACAATTACAATTGTTAAGAAGGCGGGGCTTTCAACAAATTGGCTACCTATTCACGCACTCCTCGCAACTCCTCCTCGCATGCTACTACTGCGGCCAGCCCTACTTCAATTTGAGCCCATTGTTGCAAACATGATGAAAGCTTCTCAGTGATTTCCTGCTTGGCAACTTCGCAATCTTGCATGCCCCGCTCGGTAAAGTCAAGTTTCTGCCTCAGCTATGCGGCATTCGTCTCGATCTGGGCGCGCAATTGGATGGATTCGCTAGAAGCCGTCTCATGTTCCTTTCGGTTCAGGGTCAACTTTTGTTCAAAATATTGAATGAAATCGGCACTTTGCTTGATCCACGTGACCCGCTGAGCCTTCAAGGTCAATACTTCAGGAGTGAGACGCTTGAGCTCGATCTCATGCAGACAAGCTTCGATCCTCTTACAATAGTCGACCCAAAAGGCGACGAAATCTTCGTTGTGGAAATTCACAAGCATCGCCAGCATAGGATTGACTTCGTCAGCGAAATCTGCAGCAGAGGTGAGAGTCTCGACATCAAGATCTTCGATAAATTCACTTAACATCCTCCTGCTAGTCACAGCGCCCCTGAAAGACTGACGCTTAGCAAAAGGTCCCGTAGGCATAAGAATGCGAGACTAAAAAGGGACCAAAGCCGGAATAGTTGCTGCAAAACAAATCATGCATGAATAAGGATCAGATTTCAACTTGAAAAATAAAAAGCTGATGGACGAGATCTACCGTACCAGCTGTTGAAAGTGGCACGACAGGGAGCACAGGAGGCTCGGCTATTCCTTCGCTCCCTCCCTCGAGCCGTGGTACTGTGGCCAATATGAGGAAAGCTTAGCAATATAATGAAAATAAGAAACACCAAGCGAGGAGTATACTAACCAATGCCGGAAGGGGGAACGAATTCCGGCTGGAAGGCAAAATGCGAGGTTAACACCTGGTATAAGCGATCAAAGAGCACTCCTGCAGGATTGTGACAATATATGGTTAATGCAAGAAAATGGTATCTACACTGAAGTAAAGAAATGAGAAATCTTCACCTTCCAGAGTCCGGAGAGACGTAGAAAAAAGGGGTGGAACCGTGGCAATCAGAGCAATGACCGGCGCCAATTCTTCAGTCAGTACAGTATCAGGGTCTACCGCGCCTATACTCAGAATAAAAGAGATATTGTTAGATGTCTTGTGGGATTAAAAACACAAAGATAATAACTAAAGGAGTACCTAACAGAGCAGAAACTGAGACAGTGCCCGAAGCGTCACCAGTTGTGACGGCTTCCTCGGTTTCTATTAGGAAAGTGGATTCAGCACCCACACCTTCATCCCCTGACTCGATAAGGGCCATCGTAATGCTTGCATCCCCCGCTGATATCAAGGATCCACAGGGAGAAGAAGCGACAGTCGGAGCGATCCCAGATTTTAGAGAGAGGTTGGCCACTTCAGGCTCTTTAGTCGCCAGCACTTCACTTGCCACGCCATCACCTAAATTTGGCCCTGTTAAGAAATATGTGTGTTATGATGCAAGAAAAAGGATGTTACTAAGAACCGTGCGTTGTTCTACCTTGAAGTAGTCGTTCAATCTTTTCTCGGGCCGCACGCGCAACCTGTCTATGGGCAGTAGACAGGACAGAAGGAACGTCCACCATAGGAACGCCAGAGAGATGAGCATTACTCGAACCCGCACCCACAGCCAAGAGAGCCTAACGTCCCCTCGCAGCGTGCTTTCTATGCTTCCCCATCAGCCTGGGTTGTATGAGCCGATCACCTCAAAACTTCTGATAAGGGGACATCATCGTCCAAATCGAGCTTGGCCTCTGGATCCGCTGTGGAATCCATCATCGGCTGCTTCAGCAACACCTCTTGTGGTGGCCTTGGGAAGGCCTCAGCCGTAGCTGATGGCTCTGAAGGCTTTTCTACATCACCACCCAGGGTTGGCACTACATTCGGAACAACCTGGGTTGTGGTGGTTCCTGTAATAGGATAAAGAAAAGGGTGAGATCATAGATAAAAGGAACTAAAAATATAAAGGTGTAGTGAAGCGAATCATAACAAGGACCAAGGAGGCGCGAAACCTCTCCTCCTCTTCAAATGTTTTGGGGGAAGCCGAGAGAGCCTCTTCAGCCGAAATACCTATTAAGGAAGAGAGCGTTAGTAAAGCATAATAAATTCAAAAAAAAGGAGGGGATATATATAGAAGATTATAAATGAAGTATACCGGACTCTACAATAGAGGCTAACGCCGCCTGTTCATAGGCCAGGCGTTTGGAAGCTTTAATGGCAGCCTGAAGATCGGTATCAGTCACAGGCGCATCAAACAGATGACATTGGTGCCATACTCGCACAAGCCCTCGCTATAAGGGGCATATGGCTCCTAGCCGAATACGACGTCAGCAGAAAATAAGGATTTCTTTCTCTTCTGCGAGCTGGCACCAACACCCAATGATAAGAGTTTTCGCTTGACGGGTCTCTTCGGACGGCGAGTCCCAATTTTCGAACCAATACCCTAATCCGAGGATGCCATAGCTACCACAGTCGCAGGAACATCCGGTCGAAGCTTATCAGGAAAAGCTCGTGGAACTACAGCCGTAGCGATATCTCTTAAAGAAGGATGAACGATTGTCCGTCGCTTCAGCGGGACGCTGGATTACTAGCGGGAATGGCATCCTTATGGTCAAGCAGCAACCACCTCTCCTCCCTAATGTTAGCACCCGTTGCATGTTGGTACCAAGCAACGTAAGCATTCGATGCCCTTGGAATATAATCCGGCTCACTGACAAGGAAGTGGGACCCCGTATTTAGACACATGAAGTGATGCGTCGCGTTACGAACACCTTCCTCGGTAGTAACTGGGTCCACGATGAATGCCTCGAGAGGAACCCCTTGGTTGTAACCCAATTGCTGGGCAAAGCGGTATGGGTTATATCCCATAAATAAAATCAAGGCGTTTTGTTCGAATACCAGGAAACCTGGCCTGATAGAATACAGATGGACGATCTTACGAGCCATCAACACAGAAGTTCCATCCTTTAAAACATCGTGCAGCGTTAAAGATTCTTTGCCAATGGTCGGGACTTTTTCAATGAAGGTCATACTATCCCCGACCATGCGCGGACGAAGAAGCAGTCGCCGAGCCTCCCGTTGTGTCGGGTCGGGTGAAGAAGCATGGAGTAAGTGCATGACCCGAGGAAAATTGTATCCCTCGTAAAATTTGTGTCGTTTATGCGCCCCAAAGGCACCCAGTACATGCATTGTTAGTTATATGTATGCCCTAGAGGCCATTACTGTACATACGATGTATATTGTAGTGGATGCTTGGATATATATAGGGAGGACTTTCTTGCTTGACATGATAGTACGTTATCTGATTGCTCTTTATCTTAACATGTACTCTGATTGTCTCTATGTTATATGTTGATAAAGCCCTTAGGATGAGTACTTGACTACCAGGACTATGATGCGGATTATACTAGTGGGTACAGTATAGTCGCCAAGTACATCCTTCAAATGTTCCTAGTCATAGGTATATCGAGACAGGGTATCGATATACCAGAGTAGACTAGCGTATGCGCTTCTTGACCCATATGATGGGCGATGGATGATACCATATCTATTGGTGTTTAACATCAGAGAAGGTATACGGATGCTCAGTGGAGACTGGGTACACTGGACGGACTCGCCGAGAACTCCCAGATGGTATTATACCTTACGTCAGATGGCAATTCTTTGGTGACACTGGTACAGGTTAGTCTGTAGACCCGAGATCGTCATAGAGTCTTGTGTGATTCCTACTGTGCTTTGATTTTCATCATACCATGTCCAAGAGAGCGTGCAAAAAGGTGGCTTTTGGGTACAGTGCCGAATCACATGGAGGCAATGAGCGATAGGAGGGGATTCGTCTCTCCCGGTGTAGGGAGTTGATGTTGCGCTGTGTTCGATTGGCTATAACTGGAAATTCCTGGCCAGGGTTGCAGATATTTACTGGTAAGTGTTATCAGTAGTTTCTCGAACTGTTATAGACCTCATATCGACACGACTTATCAAGCTACTGGGGTCTGACGTTTACCACCCCTAGGCAAGATATGCGACATATCAGACGAAAAGACCGGACTGTACGGGTGTGTTACTGATTGGATTCGCAAGAGAATATACAGGCTTGCTTGTTGATCTTCTGATCGCTCAATACTTGGGTGGCTGTTACGTTTAGCTGACCGCTTGCAGCTTGTGGGTGTTTGATATGATCATCACCTACTGCCGGCGTATTGACGATTCTTTAGAGTCCTACACAGAGGTTTCTTGACTCAGGCAAAACGGAGTAGGAGCACATATATGATATGTGCGGGACCGAGAACAATACATGTATATGATACCATATTAGATTCTCGCGATATGAGATATCGGCCGGGTATATGTGATATAGCCGGGTCATCGAATCAAGTGTTGATTCGATGAACTGATACAGATTATATTAGTCGGTTATTTGTGAAATAGCCGGATTATCGGATCAAGTGTTGATTCGATAATTTAATGTATAATTATATATTTGATATATTAAATTACATTAACTGATATAAGCTCACTAAAAGATTCTTTTTCTCACTCGGGTAATACATTGATATATATGCGATATATGTTAATTGTATTATTTTATTTTGTTACAATAAATATTGTATATGTGATATATAATATTGTAACAAGTTATGATTACTAATACAACATGATTAGTATAGATTAAATATGGTTAGGGTTTGATTTGGGTTAATCTTTTCTAGAAGTTTCTAGAAGCTTTTATTTTGTTTCTTGCAAAGATATTTTGTTTAGATATTTTGCAAGATATTTCCTAACCTAACCCACACCCTTTAACCCTAGTTATATCTCTACAATGGTTAAGTCTTTCTTGACTTAACCATGGTTGCATTTGTAATTATAACAGACTTTTCATTATTCATCACAAAAGGTTTTGGATATTCTTCTTCTTCTTCCTTGATGAAAAGCTTTCTAGCTTTTTCATTAGTGATGAAAATGAGTGAGATTAAGAAAACAAATGAGAGCTAAATTCCTACTTCATCATCCTAATCTATCATATCCATTTAGATTAGGGTGTTCACTTCATTAGTGAGTGAGAGCTTGAGTTAAAGTTTCTTCAAGGTATATCATCTTAGTTATCGAAGATCGGAAGCAAGCTTGCATCTTTCTTTTGTGGAGTCTCTCTAGAGTCCGGATTCTCGATAATCGCAGCGAAGGGACCTCAACACGGAGCTTATGAAGTGAAGGACCGGACTACAAAAGTTGTAATCCCAAACTCTTAGAAGTAAAGTTGTTTACTTGCTTTATTTTCGCCTAATCTCTAATCCAAGATCTTTAGGGTTGTTCGGCACGTCTAAAGTTTAAATCGGGCATGGTTGATGCCTTGTAGACCCTTGTGAGAGTGCCTAGTAACCCTACAGTGGTATCAGAGCCAAGCTAGAGGTTTAGGCGAAGTTTAAAGTCCGATCGAACTCCGAATACCCGATAAAACCTAGTTTCTGGAAATAATTTCAAAAGTTGGCATTTTTCATATTAAAAATACTCAGAAAATAAAGCAGGGAAATTTAAGAAATGCTGTGAAGTACGGACCTCCAATTCATTCACATGACCGCGGAACCGCGGCCAAACCCAGGGTTTGGCGGCGGTTCCGAGGCCAAAATTTTGAATTTGGGTCTGGGTTTTCAGGCATTTATTATTGGGTCCTTTTTCATAGTTCTGGGAATTTTTAATTCTACTCATGTATTGAGCCTTCTGGGAATTATTGGAAACTCGTTGATTCGATCGGAAAGTTTAACTTCGTTTAAGTTTTCCAGGTAATTTTAGAACGTGTTAAAAAGTTCGACCGGATATCAATAACTCACTTTTTCCCCTGCCGGAAAATTTTCAAGTGTTGGATTTTTCCGTAGTTTAAGAACGTTCTAAGTCGTGCAAGTAACGCAGTGGACCCTCTAGAAGAACACAAACCTTAACTCGATTATGTGACCGTCTGAACTGCCTCTAAACCTTAGGGTTTGGGGCAGTACGGCGTTGCCACATGTGAGGCATTGATTTGACCCTTCTACGGCTGAACCATTGGTACTGTGGCATGTGATGGATGTTTTTAAACTAATTTCAAGTGTTGAGAACTATTTGGAAAATCTTGGGTGTTTGTTTATTCGATCGGAAAGTTTAACATTGTCTATTTATCTGGAATGTGTGATACAATATTTGGAATCCACAAGTAGTTATGAGATAACTAATTTGAATGTTATAAATCTAGCAGTTTAGTCTCAAATGATCGGTTGCCATGGGATTTTGATGTGATCAAAAGTCCGTCGCAATCACGTAGCGTACGCGGATACTCGCCGGGTAAACTTAATAGACAGCCATGCCCCATAGCCCCGACCAAGTGACTGTAGGAGAACCCTGTCGCCAAAAACATCCGTTCGGGTGCTCGCGGCAGCGGTGTTCCGCCTTAGTGCACTTCGTCGACGGCATCCGGGGGTGCGGCCGTCTACTAAAGTTTGCGATGAGCATTCGATCAGGATGTCGGGAATCTTGTTGAATTGCCCGACTTGATATTGAAAAGAGTTTTCGATAAAGAGACTAAAATGCGGGGTTTATAATTGTTAGGCATGCGATGTCTAAGGAATTCATTTGGTTAGGCATGCGATGTCTAAGGAATTCATTTGGTTAGGCATGCGATGTCTAAGGAGTTTGCGGATTCCAACTGTTGTAGTTTTACACTTTCTTTTCTGCGACCGTAAGTGTAGTATGTAGTTGTATCGCCGGTTTTCGTTGCTATACATCAACGACAATCGGTGTATGCATACTTACTTACGTTGATAATATGAGATATTATATGTTGCTGTGATATGTTATATTAGATTGTCGTGCTGAATAGCCGGGGGTTTTATGTGAGATGAGAGTTTTTTATTTTCATTCATGTAAAATTCATTTGTATGTAATATTCTTTTATTGGGGCACTTCCGGGTTGAGGATGATGTCACCATTGTATATTATTTACTTTTCCGCATTAGGTAGACCCAAGGCGGGGAGTACAAGTAACCGGGTTCTAGGGTCCAGAGGGAGGCCATCTCGAGGAGTCGAGACCGGGTCTCCTAACTCTAGAACTGGCAGGGTTACTTGCCGCTCTCGTAGGGGTCTAGAGATGTGGGTTTGGCTATACATTGCGACCGTGGAATCCGTGTTTTATACAGGCTCGTATAAAAAACACGGACCTCCTACTATATCCAATATTTCATATATGTTCTTCTGCTGCAATGTTCTGTGATAAGATCATATTACTGCCTGAGACGAATGTTTATATTATATATATGAGATATATATTATATATTGTTAATTTCGTTTCATATCTGATGCTTGTGAAGCATAATTAAAATGGGACTTCATTAATGAGATTAATGAAATAAAAGAAACTTAAACATGTTGTAGAAACTTGTTTAAAAACTGGTAGCTTTAGTTCTTGCTTTGCATAGAGGTGTTCCTTGTAGAACATCCAGCACCTTATTCGATAAGGAAAGAGCCGAGATCCCTTCACCGGGAGTGACCTCTTTAGCGAAACTAGCAGATGCCGCATACTCGGTTTGTCTTTTGATTGCTTCTATAGTTTTTGCTTTGCATAGTGATATTTGTGAAATATCCTGCACCTTATTCGATGAGGAAAGAGCCGACGATCTCTTCACCGGGAGTGACCTCTTTAGCAAAACTAGAAAAGGCCTCAAAAACACTCCATTTAAAATCACTCGATTCTACAACGATATGAAGTTCATTACGCAAAAGGTTTTCTTAAAAACCTGTCGTAGCCCTCCGTCATTTCAGATAAGTAATAGTTAGTATTCGTACTGCGTTTGTTGACTTAGTCAAGGCATAGTGTGCGGTACCTGATTAGTGCTTATCAGCAAAGCATATGATGCGATTGGATTAGGGTAGTCGTGCGGCCTTGTTGACTTAGTCAAGGGTCGTGCAGGTGGGTTTAATTCAATCGGGAAATGACGGGTTGAACTTTACTTGCGGTCTATGGTTTGTTGACTTAGTCAAGGTCATAGATCGCTTGGGGCAAAATATTATTGGAAATTTCAAGTGTTGAAATTTGCAATGAGATTGCATACCTTCTATGAGATAGTTGGATCCCGATACCCGCTGCGAGTAAGAGTTACTCCCGAGAGAGTTTTACACATTACAATTAGCCAATCAAGTAGATGTCTAGAAAGGTGTCAACGGGGTTACGCCATGTGAAAACGAGGTTTACTTTAATTGGGTCCGTGCGAAAGCACGGGGAACCTCCCTCAAAGTACCGGCAGTTGCCTGGCTGAAAGATTGGCGAACTTGTAGGGTGTAATTAATCCCGGCTAATCTTTCCTTTTAGGGTTTGAAGGAAGATTTGACTAAAACAGTGGGAGACATCCTGATTAGATATATTAATAACCAATCTAATCTTGCAAGAGTATACGCTAAGTGTTTTCTTCTCTCTCTCTCCAGGTAGCGATCATGTCACGCCTTAATCAAGATAATAATATGGATGTATTGACCGAACCTGCTTGTTATACTGCGCTAGGGAACGTTGGTCCCGCTCCAACTTATAATTGTTATAAGACAGAGCAGGAAATAGGGGATTACCAGAATTCCAGTGCCGCCCAAACGAAGAAAGTGCATGCTGATGCATCTTCTTCGGGTGTGTTCATTACAAAGAACTGTTTCTCAGTATCCTTTACGTCCTGGGTATGAGATACCGGATCAGGATCCCACAATATATAATTTGTTACATGAACTACAGATAGGTAGAGAACTGAGAACGGGTGATAAGTTTAACGGTGTAAGTGTTGCAGCCAAGTCTGTTGGTAGTTATCACCCTGTATTAACAAATACATTGATTCTAAACGAATGTTATCAGATACCGAACCTGATATACAACATCATATCAGTCTCTTTATTAGTAAAGAAGGATATAATTTTGTATTGTTGGATAATGTTTTGAACATTTCCTATATCAAGAGTTGATCGGTTCAGGCACGTTATCTAAAAGCATAGACGTTTTAAATCAAACCACGGTTCTTAGTATACAGAACACACACAAGAGGAAGAGTTCAGAAATGAACGAATCCTTCTTGAGGCATTGTAGACTAGGTCATATCAATGTGACCCGACTAGCTGAAATTACATAGAGATGCATATTTAAATTTGTTTGAATTTACATCTTGTGAAACTTGTCGGTCATGTCACAAAGATAAGATGACCACAGCTCTGTTTATTGGAAACAGAGAGAGTTAGTGAACTTTTGAGATTGATACATGATGATGTATGTAAATCCCTTGTCTACACATGCCAGGACTGGTTCTTTGTACTTTATTATATTCACTAATGGTCTCTCAAGATTCGCACATGTGTTCCTGTTGAAACACAAGTCTGAAACTTTTGAGAAATTCAATGAATATAAGTTAGAAGTAGAGAACCAAAACAGGTATAAGTATTATGTCCTTTGATATGATCAGGGAAGAGAATACTTGAGCACGGGATTCCTGGACTATTCTAAAGGAGAATGAGATTCTCTCTCAGCATCACTCCTCCGTATACACAACAACATGTCGATGTATCGGGGCGGAGCAATCACACCCTATTAGATATGGTGCGCTCTATGATGAGTACTACTGAGTTTCTTATTTCCTTTTGGTAGTTATGCACTTGAGAAGTTGCATACCTATTGAATAGGTTTCTAATCAAATCAGTTGCCTACCACTTCATATGTGATATGGAATGGGAAGAGCCCATATCTTAACTAAGTTAAGATTTGGGGTTGTCCGGCCTATGTCTAAAAGCAAAATCCGGACAAGCTCAAGGCAAAGTCAGTTCTGTGGAAGTTTGTTGGATATCCCATGCATTCGCAAGGGAATATCTTCTACCAAACCGAGGAACAAAAGATATTTTGTTTCTCAGCATACCACCTTTGTGAAAGGGAATTTCTTGTGAAGAAATTAGTGGTCATGAGGTAGAACTGGAAAGAGTTCCAACTATACAAACTGCAGCTGATGATTTGGTAGAACCAAAGGATTCAATAGTAACCAACAAACCTCAGTCTCTCCGCCGATCTAGTAGGGTTCCTCACCCACCTGAGAGATATTTCGGTTTCTCTATGACAGTGGGAGCAAGGATTGCATCATGAGATGATGACCCAACTAGTTTCGAGCTGGCCATCAGGAGTGGGACTCTGTAAGAATGGCTGGATGCTTAGCGATCTGAGATAGAATCCTTATACACCAACAAATTATGGACTTTGGTTGCTTTATCTGAAGGGTTAAATCCTCATCAGGAGCAAGTATATCTTGAGAAGATTACTTGGTGTACATGGAAAAGTTGAGACTTTCAAAGCTATGCTTAAGTCCATCCAGATCCTACTTGCCATTGCTGCATACCATGACTACGATATCTGGTGGTTGGGTGTCATGACTGCTTTTCTAAATAGTGATTTAGAAGAGAGAGTCTATAAGTACACAGCCAGAGGGCTTCGTAGACAGTGGGAGCAGCGGAAAAATGTGCAAGGTGCTTTATAGGATAAAGGAGGCATCGCGGATTTGGAACGTCTGTTTTGATATAGTAGTCAAAGAGTTTGACTTCATCAAAATGGTAGATGAACCTTGTATATACAAAAAGGTAGTAGGGAGTATGGTGGTGATCCTCGTAGAGTACGTGGATGACATACTCTTGATAGGAAAGGAGTTTCCTATGCTACGCTCGGTCAATCTCCTCTTATCACAATGATTCTCCATATAGGATCAAAGTGATACCTCCTAAATCCTGGGTTTTGGATCTATGAGATAGATCTAAGTGGATGTTAGGATTCTCACTAGTTGTAGTGAGATGGTATCAATCGATCCTGGGGATAATCACTGGAAAAGTTCCATGGTGATAAGGACGACTGAATGTCAGTCGCAGGTATTGTCTTTACCCTCAATGGAGGGACGGTATGTTGGAAGAGTTCTAAGATAGATACCGTGACTTACTAGACGATTAAAGGCAAGATACATTGTTACCAAGGATGCTACCAAAGAGGCAGTCTGGATATATATAAGTTCATGAGATGAACTTCGTTCCTACTATTGTGTGACAATAGAGTTGTGGCTTATGCCAAAGAAACCTCGTCCCATCAGAAATCCTTATATAATTCTTAGGCAGTATCACCTGATCATGGAGATGGTTGATCTCCAGGGAGATTGAGATTAGGAGAGTAGACACAGAGGACAACAGCGCGGATCCACTCACAAAAGCCTATTTCCGAGTAGAGACTTTTATGGGATGGTTGAGTATGAGATACTTCAACCACAGCTGATTGCTGGGTATGCGATACCACAACAGATGGCCCTAGTGCAAGTGGGGGATTGTTAGTTATATGTATGCCCTAAGGGCCATTACTGTACATACGATATATATTGTAGTGGATGCTTGGACATATATAGGGAGGACTTTCTTGCTCGACATGATAGTACGCTATCTGGTTGCTCTTTATCTTAACATGTACTCTGATTGTCTCTATGTTACATGTTGATAAAGCCCTTAGGATGAGTACTTGACTACCAGGACTATGATGCGGATCATACTAGTGGGTACAGTATAGTCGCCAAGTACATCCTTCAAATGTTCCTAGTCGTAAGTATATCGAGACAGGGTATCGATATACCAGAGTAGACTAGCGTATGCGCTTCTTGACCCATATGATGGGCGATGGATGATCCCATATCCATTGGTGTTTGACATCAGAGAAGGTATACGGATGCTCAGTGGAGACTGGGTACACTGGACGGACTCGCCGAGAACTCCCAGATGGTATTATACCTCACGTCAGATGGCAGTTCTCTGGTGACACTGGTACAGGTTAGTCTGTAGACCCGAGATCGTCATAGAGTCTTGTGTGATTCCTACTGTGCTTTGATTTCCATCATACCACGTCCAAGAGGGCATGCAAAAAGGTGGCTTATGGGTACATTCCCGAATCACATGGAGGCAATGAGCGATAGGAGGGGATTCGTCTCTCCCGGTATAGGGAGTTGATGTTGCGCTGTGTTCGATTGGCTATAACTGGAAATCCCTGGCCAGGGTTGCAGAGATTTACTGGTAAGTGTTATCAGTAGTTTCTCGAACTGTTATAGACCTCATATCGACACGACTTATCAAGCTACTGGGGTCTAACGTTTACCACCCCTAGGCAAGATATGCGACATATCAGACGAAAAGACCGGACTGTACGGGTGTGTTACTGATTGGATTCGCAAGAGAATATACAGGCTTGCTTGTTGATCTTCTGATCGCTCAATACTTGGGTGGCTGTTACGTTTAGCTGACCGCTTGCAGCTTGTGGGTGTTTGATATGATCATCACCTACTGCCGGCGTATTGACGATTCTTTAGAGTCCTACACAGAGATTTCTTGACTCAGGCAAAACGGAGTAGGAGCACATATATGATATGTGCGGGACCGAGAACAATACATGTATATGATACCATATTAGATTCTCGCGATATGAGATATCGGCCGGGTATATGTGATATAGCCGGGTCATCGAATCAAGTGTTGATTCGATGAACTGATACAGATTATATTAGTCGGTTATTTGTGAAATAGCCGGATTATCGGATCAAGTGTTGATTCGATAATTTAATGTATAATTATATATTTGATATATTAAATTACATTAACTGATATAAGCTCACTAAAAGATTCTTTTTCTCACTCGGGTAATACATTGATATATATGCGATATATGTTAATTGTATTATTTTATTTTGTTACAATAAATATTGTATATGTGATATATAATATTGTAACAAGTTATGATTACTAATACAACATGATTAGTATAGATTAAATATGGTTAGGGTTTGATTTGGGTTAATCTTTTCTAGAAGCTTCTAGAAGCTTTTATTTTGTTTCTTGCAAAGATATTTTGTTTAGATATTTTGCAAGATATTTCCTAACCTAACCCACACCCTTTAACCCTAGTTATATCTCTACAATGGTTAAGTCTTTCTTGACTTAACCATGGTTGCATTTGTAATTATAACAGACTTTTCATTATTCATCACAAAAGGTTTTGGATATTCTTCTTCTTCTTCCTTGATGAAAAGCTTTCTAGCTTTTTCATTAGTGATGAAAATGAGTGAGATTAAGAAAACAAATGAGAGCTAAATTCCTACTTCATCATCCTAATCTATCATATCCATTTAGATTAGGGTGTTCACTTCATTAGTGAGTGAGAGCTTGAGTTAAAGTTTCTTCAAGGTATATCATCTTAGTTATCGAAGATCGGAAGCAAGCTTGCATCTTTCTTTTGTAGAGTCTCTCTAGAGTCCGGATTCTCGATAATCGCAGCGAAGGGACCTCAACACGGAGCTTATGAAGTGAAGGACCGGACTACAAAGGTTGTAATCCCAAACTCTTAGAAGTAAAGTTGTTTACTTGCTTTGTTTTCGCCTAATCTCTAGTCCAAGATCTTGGTTAGGGTTGTTCGGCACGTCTAAATTTTAAATCGGGCATGGTTGATATCTTGTAGACCCTTGTGAGAGTGCTTAGTAACCCTACATGCATCTCAATCCATGAGATGAAGTAATGCAGTGGGAGATTGATGGGTTTCGGACCCGGCTAAGTAGTGTCAGCCGCTAGACTCAAGTCGTGGTATATGTGAGCCAGACCTGCAACCCCAACGGCCAAGCGTGTCCCCATCACAATATGGTGAGCCGGATAAAAGACAGATGGCCTCATATAACGAGGATGCATCGGGAGTGTTAACCAGCTCAACCACGGGCTAATGAACCCCAGGAAGAATGTATCTTCATCAATGTCAGGAGCAGCGGCCTCTGCGAAGGAAACGATCGGAGTATCCGGAATAAAAAACTACTTTAAATGTGCTTCTGCGGTCGGTAGTTTGTCCAAGCCAAATCTAAATGAATCATCAAGCTTGGCGAACTTGGCAGCTTCCTTCGGCAAAGCCTTCAGACGAAAGAAGCGGGCGATGAAATCTGTAAAGCCAACTCCGTGCCCGCCCGACTCCAGGAATAAGCTCTCGTATATGTTCAACACCTTAATCAAGCTTGGAAACTTATGTTGAATGGCATTCTCTGGGGCAATACCCATCACCACTGATTTGGTGGCAATGATATACTCGTCGGGAGGAAGTATCTCTTTATAATGTTCCCCTCTGACGAGTAATCCGGATATCTCCGCAAACTCCTCCAATGAGATTGAAACCTCCCGATCTGATAAAAGAAATGTGTGGGTCGGGATGTTCCATTGTTCCAGGAAAGATTTGACCCACCACACATGAGGAGTATGGTAATGAAAGAGGGACGCATAAATCGCGGGATACAGCCCGCTCTTCAGTAACAGCGATTTCTTGGCCGACGGGATATATCGAGCCTACCATAGATAGCCAGCCGAATGACGGGAAGTCATTCCTATCATGTAAACCTGCCTCCAAGGACGTGACTCTCCTTAGTATATGCGTCGCCCTAAAATATCCAAGGCCATCGACGGATGCACTCGTATTGATGCCATGGAAGGCTGAAGACGACCTTCTGAGGTCTAGTTGACCTCTTCTACTGCGTAAGTTACCGGCTGCGGATCGACATAATGGATCGCCGGGATCGGTTCTGAAGGCGCTGCGCAAGTAAAACTGCGCCGACCCCGGATAATTTGACTGTATCATGACCCCCACAAATGAAGAGACTTTTGCTCTGGGTCATGGTCCCGAATAAGTGCGAAGACTTCCCGATCTGTAAGTGCGTCGGCGAAAGCACTCTCCGAGCGAATGAAGGGAAAGAAAAAATCGAAAGCCATAATACCTGCACACAAAAAAATGGAGGGGTTAATTATCGACACAATATTCTTTTACACCTAAAATAGTACCGCGTCACAGTTCAAAGAGAAAAGGACAAGAGGCCCCACAAAATCAAGGTAACGTCCCATCAATGATGAGGCAGTCACTCATTGAAAGAATCCAAAAGGAATCTCATTTAATGAGAAAATATCATTGAATTCTGGAGTTAAACTCCCTCGAGAAATGTGTTCTGCAAACAGATTTCAAATCTGCAAGGAAAATAAGAAAGGGAATAAAATTCCCAAAAGAATTTCTTTAAAAGAAATTTTTCAGAGCCAAGCACTGTACAACAACGGGATAACATTCCAGAAATCCGCTCGAGAAATGGAATTAAATTCCAAATAACCTTCAAAAATCAAAGTTAATAATAGGGTAAAACCCTAAAGATCTTTAAGATCCATGGGCTACTCAAGTAAAAGTTTAGATCTCTAAGAGATCATTACAAAAGAAGAGCAAATCTCTGTTAATGGGTTAAAAACCCTAGAACATGAAGAGATTCCTTCAAAGGTTTCTTCAGGAGTTAAGACATGGTCATGATTCTTACCAATTTTGACAGAGTTTTAACTTTGAAGAAGTTTCTTTAAACAGAGAGCTGAGCTCTGAAAAGAGAACTAAATTCTTAAGAAAAGCAGAAGACTAAAGAAGATGAACAGCAGTCATCTCAAAGGCCAAAGGTCCTACTTATAAAGACAAGGAGACGGTTCAACTCCCCAGGAGATCGAACGGTGGAAAAGATACCACCGCTGCAATCACGTGCGAGCCACGTGAGCACAACGGTGGGGGGCGTTTGTTTCCCCAATAAAAGAGCAAAACTCTGTTCAAAATTAATGAGGCAGCGCCTCACGTACCTTCTATAAGGGTGCCAACGCCGATAGGATCAAACCCTATGGTGGCGCCTCACGTACTCCTCACGCGGGTGCCAGAATGCAAAGCATAAAAGAATCTATTAGATTAAATAAGAGTTAAAACTTTCATATAGCGCCACACGTGCTCTTCACGCGGGCGCCAGTGTGCAAAGCACAGAATGCCCACCCTAAAGACCAAATTCTTAAGTGGCGCCCACATGAGAAATACGTGAGCGCCGATGTCCAGGTAGAATTAAATTCTACTCTTTATTAAAAAGAGCCGTTGGATCAAATATCCAACGGAGATGATAAATCATTAAGATACAGATCTTTCTAAAATAAGAAAGATACCTTCGGTTGGATCATAGAATAAAATTCTATACCTTCTGTAAAACAGAAAACCCTTGAATTGAAAATCCAATGGTGATTAAAAATCACCATTTCACAGAGTAAAACTCCGTATATGAAAAATATTTCCCCAATCTTGTTAAAAACAAGAAAATTTGTTCTGTAAAAAACAGAAACCCTTGGATCAAAAATCCAATGGTAAGTAAAATTCCCCAAATCAATTGGGATCTCTTAACGAGTGATTTCTTCAAAACTAATTAACAAACTTGCCTCCACTATATAAAGGACCGAAAACTTCAAGTCTGATAGAGAGGAACCCCCCATAAGCTTCCAAAAAAAAAAACAGAAAGCTTCCCAAAAGGAACAGAGAATTAAATTCTCAAGAAAGAAGATCTCCCTCCTTAAAAACTCTAGGTAAACGAAAAAATATAGAGAGATAAAAACATCTCATTTACATATCTAAAGGGTTTAACCCTTCTCAAAGAATTTAGTTCTTTCTCTGGATTTGAGATCCACAAGTCAAGTCTTCCACAAGTTGAGAATTTAATTCTCATCGGGAGGAACTTGTTCTTGAGAGTCAAAGATTGAGAAAAAAACTAGGAATCGAATTCCTCAAAACAAAGCATATAAGAGAAACCTAATTCTCTTAAAAGAACTTGGTTCTTAAAAATGAAGCTTGATCCTAGATCTATAAAACAAAGATCCTATTGATCATTAATGGACAAAAATGCTATCAGCAGAGGAGAAAAATGCCCAGCGTCCAGCGCCGCACGTATTCCTCACGTGGACGCCACAGAAGAGAAGAGTGCTTAGCACTCACTGGGCAGCGCCCAGCACCGCACGTGTTCCTCATATGAGCGCCACAAAAGAGAAGAGTGCTTAGCACTCACTTGGCAGCGCCCAACGCCGCACGTGTTCCTCACGTGGGCGCCACAGAAGGGAAAAGTGCTTAGAACTCACTGGGTAGCGCCCAACGCCTCACGTGTTCCCCACATGTGCGCCATAAAAGAAAAAAAAAGAGTGCTTAGCACTCCACAAGCAGTCCAAAACGGCTGAGTGTTCAACACTCATTGGGCAGCGCCCAGCGCCTCACTCGCTCCCCACGTGGACGCCATAAAGAGTGTCTAGCATTCCATATAAAGACAAAAGGAGTAAAGTGTTCAACACTTATTGGGCAATCCCCATGACTGAAAGCTCCACATGATCATATGTGGGCATCAGAACTCATATAAGTGCTCAGCACTTCTGCATAAAAAATGGTAACTGATAAAACAGAGCCCAAACAAGTGCTTATCACTTTTTCAGAAAAGAGGGGAGACTAAGCAGACTAAAGCCCAAATTGGCTAAGTTGCTAAAGTCTTGCAAATAGGTCCAAATGCTCTGTTGATGGGTCTTAAATAAAGAAGATCCTAAAATGTAAGTGGATCTTAGTCTCAAATTGGACTAGTCTCAAATTGGACTAACGTATCCTTAACAAAAATTCTTAATACCACAATAACCCCCTTTACCCTCAAACACGGGATTTGGTTTTAGAGTACATCTTTCTACACCTCTGATATATGTCGTTGTAATTCTTCAACGTTTTCGGAGAAGTGGCGGATCCCGACAACCAATAACTCCTTTCTTGTCCCAATTTGATATAAAACTTCATCAAGACTGGGAATGATACATCCCAGGTTTATGCACTTCCAAATTGACGTGCACACCTCAAATCGGATCATGCCCTAAATTAGGCACATTCCATATTGTCACGATCCAAAGTTTGGATGTGACCGGCACTTAGATTGCATAATATCTCAAGATATTTACACAACCCGAGTAAGCAAAAAATCAAGATCAAAACCCTGTTTGCGGAAATTTTATGAAAATTTAGTTTTTAAGTAAAAATCATAGTTTTAAGTAATTAAGATCTCAACAGTAAATCCCTATTGAATTTATAATAAATTAATTATAAAGTGTTAAGTTTGGTTGCATCCCTAATTGAGATCAACAAGTATACAGCGGAAATAAGGGTACAACTATATATGGCATTATTAAGGATCTTAGACATAAATAAAAGAAATATCCTCTAACATAACAATGATCTCAACGGTCAAACAATATACATATAACCATCTCTCATTCTAAGTCATAATACAAGGTCTGATAGAGATTTTCTAGATCCAAAATACAATACCAAAAGAGAAGGTTACTACATATGTAACCCACCTATCAAAAGATGCGATAAAAGCTGAAAAAGTGGATCTGCACTGCTGCTAACCGTCCACTGTACTCCTGCAAGGAACTGTGGCACAATGGAGGTGAGTTGCCAGCTCAGTGAATAAAACTAACATATAACGGCTGATAATTTAAATATGACGAACTGTAACTAACTGCGATAAGGATAATTATGATGCATGATAACATGTGGAAAACATGAATCCGTACTACTAATCATATAACCAAAACTGAAATCTCATCATTTATTTCCAAATAAAGTTCATCTTTCCGTGTCCATCATCGACACAAATCTTCCATTTTCCTCAGGCATCATTTCTCGAACTATCCTGTAATCAATAACACCGGTCGGTATCATCTAGATATCCGCCGTGTTTCACAACTATCTCTGGTATCGAGTATCCTCGCTTGGCTCCCCCGTCTCAAATGCGACTATCCTGCCCCTCGGTTTCGACCGGGTCTACTATGTATCCAACTGTATATCTCCCCCACTCAGTCTGGATAACGTAAAATTCCGCGACCGTATATCTCCCCCACTCGGTCCAGAATAAAACCAAATCATAAAAACGACATCTCATGGTGGACGTGACACATAATCATGAAAATCACTGATTTTCCGTAATAGTATATGAAAAACTTAAAACCACAAATTCTCAAAATACAAATGCCTCTAATGTCAATTTTTAACATATGAACATAGAACATGATGTCAATTATGCAAAGTACTATAATTTTGATGTTTAAGGTATGATAGGAATCATAATTAACAGGATAAATTTCTAAGTGTGAAAGTGGCATGTTAATATCGACGAGGTATAGTGTAACATATAGATATGTGCATGTGCAGCATAACTCGTCGATAATGGTGCAGTGTTCTAACAAGTATTAATCATGGAGGTATATATATATTTTAAGAATGCATATTATCAAAAGCAACTTTTTATTTAAACTTAACTACCGGCGTATCACGCCATCTTTACAAAATCCCCGGTAGATGTTTAGTCTACTCACCGGAATACGTCGTAACTACTCAGGAATCGCCAATCCTTTTCCTTTCCTTGCGGCCTCCGAAGTTCCCGCATTCAAATCTAATATTGAATTAACTTGTATAAGAAAACGGCTACCTTTCCGATACGGCAAAATCATGAAAACACAAGTTGAACGCACAAATTATACTACGTACGACTTTTGCAAACGCTCCAACACTTAACTTTACTGAAATTTAACCCAACGCTGTTTCGTAACAGAAAACAGAACGCGTTACGTTTTACCCGCGTCCTATTTTAGAATTTTGATCTTTTTTCCGATATTTGCTCCCAGATTTTATATACAATTAAACTAACTTAATTAAATAATACCAAAATATCCCAACACCTATACAGAGACCTACCCCAAACCCCAAAACACCAAACACCTACAAAAATCCGGCAACGCCGGATTTGGCTTTAAGCTCGCCGGCCAAAATCCGAGCCCCTGAGTTCGTGCTCCTATGGTTTGTTTTAGGTCCAACATACAACATTTTGACACTGTTTAGTTAAGTTGATTTTTATCTAAACTATAGCAGGTTACAACAGAGTTTAGTTTTGCCTAAAATACGATATTATAGACCTTTGATTTCAAACTTAAACCAAATTCAGAATTAATTCTACTGAGTTAGGAATTTTACCCACTGAGGATGATTGAAAAGCTCCCTCCAAGACACCCAAACCCTTAGTTTCTAGCTCTTAGCTTGATGGTGAGGAAATCCTAGACTTAGCTCTTTTCTTCTCCTTTCTTTTGCTCTTCCTTGTTTGCTTTAGTTTTCTTTTTCTTTCTTTTAAATTTTCAGATTTTAATTTTGTTAAATGATCTGAACATAATATATATATATATGAAAAAAGGGGAGGGTGAGATGTAGGAGGAGGTGTCAACCCATAAGGTATGACATCCTTATGGAAGGAGGAGGTGTTGTGTGTATGTTGTGCATGAAAAAAGGAGGTGTCAAGGTATTATCATTCCAATATATTTATCTTGTGAATAATTTCTAAACTAAAAACCTTATTTAACCTCTTTTCTACTTATACCCTTAACAATTCAAATTTGCACAATTTCTTAAATTTTACATAACAACCCCTCACTATCTATGTTATTGCATAACGCTATTTTAATTAAAATGAAGCTAAATTTCACATAAAAACCATTAAAATTTATTATTGTTACATATTAAAATTTTAATTAAATTTGTTTTACATACTTTTTATGAAAATGTCTTATTTGGTTTTAATAACTTTTTAATTTAACATTTTCTTATTTAATTAATTAATTTTATTTATTTCTAAATTTTTAAAATGCTACACATATCAACATCGTTCACTTCGTCGCATAACAAATACACGTGCGCGCAAATTGAATGATGGACCAAAATGTCCATAAACTAAATATTCGCCCTCAATACGGCGATAATGGACCGAAATGTTCTTAAACTAAATATTCGCCTCAAACATGGCAACCCAATTCTAGCCCAAATTGGCTAAACTTATGTTTGTGATATCCAAACCGATCTTCATTCATATCTCCTAAGTTAATCGCGGTCTCAAATATGACTAACGAGTCTTAGGTCTATCACAATCTTTTCCCTCAAATACGAGATTCGGTTTAAGGGTATATCTCTTCACATCTCTGGTATATGTCATTGTAATTCCTCAACGTCTTCAAAGAGGTGGCGGGTCCCGACGACCAACAAACTTCTTTCGTTGATGCACTTCCAAATTGACGTGCACGCCTCAAATCGGATCGTGCCCAAATTGGTCACATTCCATATCAACATTGCTCACTTCGTCACGTAACAAATACACGTGCGCGCAAGTTGAATGATGGACCGCGACGTCCTTAAATTAATATGTTTCGCCCTGCGGACTGTCTCCATAATGACTACCGTATACTATCCATGGGTTATTCATATATGATCTAATGATCAGTTGAGCCCATATACTCACTGTTTCTAAGTTGATCTTAGTCCAAAATATGACTAGCGATTCTTAGATCGAATCCAAATATCCCGTGAACTGATGGACCTCATTTATATGAGATCTGAGTCCTAAGTTCATCCCCGTTGGCAAACCAAGCTACCAATATAGACCTCGTCAAGCAAATCCTTGACCCAAAACCAAATCTTAAATATACGGATTTGGACTAGTCCACGCCCTACGGGCGACGATAGAAACTAATCTCCGTATACAATTCACGGACAACCAAAACAAACAAAAACACACACGACACAAAGTGAACTTCCAGAGTAGGAGAAAGTGGTTATCGCTATACGGTAACGTAATTAACTGTAGGGGTTTATGCCTGCAGGGAAGAGCGTCCCCACAATCAAAAAACCCTCGCAAAACAAAAGGGAATCTGACGAAGTCATGCTACAATGGCCGCATCCGTCCAAACCTCTGATATACGGTGTCATAAATCAACTTGGTATATTCGGAGAGGTGGATGGATAAATCCAAATAGCATCTGCCCCTAAATTCAGGCAGGACGATCCATCCCAGTTCGTCTCCGTTTTCGGCGGTGAACAAGTGCAGATCCGCCCTCTTTCGGAATGTGTTTCAGGAACCGATCCTATTGTTCTAGAGTAGATCTTACGGACTCAAGAGATGGCCACCGACTTTTGGATATAGTCGTGTCTTGTACAATGCGATATCGACTCTCTATACCGGGAGAGACGGATCCCTTCGATCGCTCACTTCCTCCATGTGCTTCGGAACTATACCCAACTAAAACCTGTTTGCACGACTCAGTACAGCCGTGGTAGGGTAGTAATCAAAGTACGGTGGGAACACACACAAGGCGCTGTGTCGATCTCAAGTCGAGGGACTACACTGTACTATCGTCACCAGATAACTGCTACCTGACATTGGTATAATACGATCTGGGAGTTCTCGGTGAGTCCGTCCAGTGAAACTCATACTCCTATGTCATCCATCCCAGAATTTCCCTAGCTCGAGCACGCTTAACTACGGAGTCTCAAGCTTCTGTAGTGCCGGTTCACTTAAAAGGCGCCTCTGCATTGATGCGTGGTATTGTTCCATTTATAGTACAGATTCGCCTTCTTTCGGAATGTATTTCAGGGACTAATCCCATTGTTTTAGAGTAGGTCCCACTGACTCAAGAGGTGACCCCCGCCCTTTAGCGTAGCGTTTTGTTTCGTGTGGCACTTTGTTATATGAGAAAAGACCGGGGCCTGACATCCTCCCCACCTTAGAACAATAGTTCGTTCTCGAACCACAGACCTGCTACTGAGGGACTGGCTCTGATACCATTCTGTCACGACCCACCCCTAACATAAACGGTATTGTCCGCTCTGGCCGAAACCGTACGGTTTTGTCTTTCGGAGCGAACCGAACCCGATCAGGGGCCACTTCTTAAGAGGTCATCCATCCCAGAATTTCCCTGACTCGAGCACGCTTAATTACAGAGTTCTCAAACTCGTGTAGTGCCGGTTCACTTAAAAGACGTCTATGCATTGAAGAGTGGTATTATTCCATTTATAGTACAAATCTGCCCTTTTTCGGAATGTGGCCCCCGTCTCTTGGCATGGCGCCTTGTTCCGTGTGGCACTTTGTTCCGGGAGTAAGGACCGAGGCCCGACAGATAAAGACAAACCATATAGTATACTATTATCTCGAGTAAGATTATTCTCCGTATAGCTTCTCCTTCAATTACAATAATTGACTGAGGGAACCTATATCCAACAATATATTGTAATGTAAATTAATTTTTCAGAATCATACTTAGCTAAAAAAAATTATCCTACTCACATAAAAAAAAATAATCCGGCCCATACCCGAAACTTGCTAAACTAGTTGGGTGAAGCAGGTCGGTATATAATAGTGAAAAACCCGTCCGATATAGAGGATACGGAACAAGTTTTAAGAAATCGTCCAACCTAACCCGTACACCGAACATAACTGTACAATTTTTCTCTCGTTTGTGTTTGTGTTATGATCGATTGTGATTAATATTTATACTCATAGGTATCCTGAGAATTACCAAATTATGGAATCAGGGACAAAGGTTAATGCTGTTGCAAACAAGGGTAAAATGCATTTTGGTTTAAAGCTAAATGTAGTTTCATGCTAACCGGGCTAAAATGACAGGGTTTAACGCAATTCTGCCTGTATTCTTTTTCTCTACGCTGGCCTGTTGGTAAACTTCTTTTACCCCAAAAGAAAAACTTGTAGAAAAATAATTTTTTAAACTAGTCCATAAAAAAAGGTTTCCGTAAGAACCATGCTGCTTTACATCTTAGAACAAAAATTATATATGAACTTTACGTGATAAAGAGAGCCTATATTGAGACATGTCGAATCTTGACGGCACAAATAGCAATCACGCAGGAAATAATAAAATATTGGATAAATTGCACTAAAGTACTCTTAACTAGCACTTTTTCACTAAAATGCCCTGATATTTTTTTATTGCAGAAAATGCCTTAGACTATGGTTCTTAGAATATTTTATCTCACTGAAATACCTTTACTTTAATGATTGAGGTATTTTGGTAAAAACAAAGGCAGTTAAGGATATTTTAGTGAAAAATCCGTAGTCTTAAATTCCAATGTATAGCGAATTGGTAGCATAATAGAGAAAACATAGAATGCACTCGCTCAAAATTAACTTTAGCAAAATAGGGTTGAAAACATCGACTCACCAAGACTTCATTCAATTTAGAGCAATTTCTTCTTCAAAACTAAATATGTGATACGAACTTGGTAGGTCAATGTTCACCGAGAAACATTATCCAGCAATACAATTGTTCATAATTATGCTGGCATGAATTTGATATCGATTATATCGATATTGGCTTTACTCTTGATGAAATATTATTCGGTCCAGTTTTGCCAGAAATGGCTTAAAGGACGATGACAAGTACATCAATATAAAGAAAAGTTCATAGCATATTGATATTTGTGTTTTACGAAAAGAAAAGAGTCAAGACGTCTATCGGCGGCCCGGTCTGAATCCCCACAACCCGAGCCCGGTCCGTGGCCAGGCCAAAATGGGCCGGCCCGTTTAAATTTTTTGATTTAAAAAAAATTATAGTAAACTTTTATTTTTATTTTAAAAAATGGAAATTTTTTAACCCAAAATTCATGTACGTCCCCTAGCAGGCCTAAATATTTTATTAATTAAAAAATTTTTTGAGGGGAAACATAAGTTGGCAAACCTTACCCCTCATACAATTGCAAAAAAAATCAAAATACAATTCAATGAAAAAAACTAACTGGTTGGTTTCTATCGGTCTTTACTCTTCATCGGTGTCGGAGTCTTCAATACTCTTAACGTATTGTTGTCTAGTTTCTGTATCGAACCAATCTTTTTAACACACTGCGATCTCTAATGCGTCATCCGACAACCTCACTCTCTTATTGCTCAGAACTCTGTTACCTGCACCAGAAGCAGACTCCGAATCTACTGTGGACACCGGAGTTGTTAGTAAATTATAAGCCATGACAGAAAGCACATGATGCATGTGTCCATGTGTTTTCCACCGATCCAAAATATCAAGATTATCTATTTGATGCGCGGTAAGAAATTACTGAAATCAGTTTACAAATACATTGTAAGCTCATTATAAGTAGAAAAAGTAGAAACGGACGTTCTTTGTTTTTTCTGCTGCAAAAAATGAAATATTCCTTTTTTGGAAGTTTGTTGTGAAGAGGAAGATAAAGAGGTTCTTTTTTGACTGTACTGTGCATCACATATGACATACAATTCATGTAAATAAGAATCTAAAATATTTTTATAATCTCCTATATCAGTACCTAAGTTTTCATGGTATGCATCTAATAAAAAAAAAATTATATTTTTTTAGTTTAGGATAAAAAACAGATGCTAAATAAAACAATGCAGGACTTTTCGCTAATATTTATTCAATTTCATAAGCATGCTATGTAACAATCCAGCAAATGCACTTTCAGAATCAATTACATACTCATTAATAATCTTACTGACATAAAACAACTGTTCTACTGCTAAACAAGTAGTAGAATAATAAACACCAGCTAAATATTTAGTTGCATTGTAAAATATTTCAAAAAATTTCAAAATATATTCACAAACAAACCAATCATAATCCTCTAAATTATTATTGGACATTTATTCCTCATAAAATAAAATAATGGACTCCCGATATTTTAAAACACATTTCAACATTTCATAAGTGGAATTCCATTTAATTGGAATGTTGAATTTGAAAATTTTAAATTTTAAACTTAATTGGGCACAAGCTTGCTTAAAAATCTGTTTCCGGGATTCAAAGGTTTCGATAAACATCATTGCATATTTAAGTTTCACTAAATGAGGATCGATTGTAGTAAGACCATCATGCACAATTAAATTTAACACACGACATGCACATCTTTAATGAAACAAAATTTTCATTCAAAACAGGTTTTAAATTATTTTTCAAAATTGCTATAGCGAAATTATTATTAGTAGCATTATTAAAACTAACAGAAAATATTTTATTTTGAATATTATATTCACGTACAGTAGTAAAAATACAATTACTTATATTATTTCCACTATGTGGATGCTCCATTTTTTAAAAACCAATAATTCTTTTATGTAAAAACCAATCATTATTAATGAAATGTGCAGCAACACAAATATAACTCATATCCCATTTTGCAGTCCAAAGATCAAAAGTTAATGCAATTTTACTCTTAAAATTTGCAAAAACACCAATCAAATTGTCTTTACCATCATGATTTTTTTTTAAATATCACTTCTGAGTGTTGTTCTGGGTGCTCTTTGAAATATTGGATTATATGCATTTTTTTACCAATCTATCGAATTTTCGTTTTCTGCAAAAACCAAAGGTTGTTCAGCATGTATGCCATATCCTGCGTTTTCTTCTATTAGTATCTCGCGAATAAAAAAAACTAGTTAAAGAGTTAGACGGTATACTTAGAGTCATCTGCCGAGAATCAGGTTTTTCGTGTTTGATTAAATGTCTTTTTAGATGGGCAGTTCTATCTGAAGTGACACAAATAAAATCTGCTTGGCAATGAGTGCAAACTGCCCGCTCGCTTTTATCTGCAACTGTTTGTGCTGCAAAATATTTCCAAATATCATAAGTTTTAGCTCTTTTATCTTTAAGTGCAGAATTTTTTGCTTCAAGAACGGTAAGAGCAGGAACTTCTTCAGGGACATTATTTTGTGAAGCAGCAGGTATCTCATAATTAGAAGATTCATAGTCAGGTGAATAAGAATCAAAATTAGTTTACAGTTCATTGGTTAATCTCTATCTCTCTTGTGAATCCATATCGATTTGAAATGAACACCTCCGTGAAGATGAAGCACACCTGTTATCTTATGAAGATGAGCCAAACATTCTTAATTAAAAATATTAGCAAGAGAGAAAGAAAGATGATAAAAAATATACGAGAAAAATATACAATCAATAAAAAAAAACTGATTCCAAATAACAGAATCAAATTAGTGAAAACGAAGTAAAAATTGAGACTGCGGAAATAAAAATTGCATGATTCCAATTTTAACAGTAAATTTCTCGGAAATTAAAGAGAGTGGTTGGAAGATTAATTTTTTTCTTTTTGTGGATTGTGAAAAGAATAAGAAGTGTAAATAGGTATTTATAGAGTTTTGGATTAGGGGTATAGAAATGTAGAATTTTGAGTTAGAGCGTTTTAGATAATTTTACAAATCCCATTTTAATTCAAATTTCCACCTTTATTAAAAAACCCATACCAATTCAAAAAAACACCCCATCCGAAGAATTTGACCGCACCCCAAAAAAAAAACCACCCCTAGACCAAATTCAAATTTTAAATTTGGCCGACCCGTTAGACACCTTGAGAAAAGAGCAATTGGCATGGGTGCATCCCGATATGGATATGGATATTGTACGGCAATAAAAAATATTTTCCGTATTTGGATATATTTGATACTAATACAAAACGGACATTAAAAGACGAATGGTGATACAAAACCGATATAAGTAAACAAAAACGAAAGAAAAAAAATATGGATGTAGAAGGAAAATGCATGTGTGTTTATACATTTCAAAATGTACTCCTATACTTATTTGATGTGGCAAATATTCGTGTAAATGAATATTATAAGAACAGATAAATGTGTCAACATAGTAGCAGCGTATTTTGTATATTTTAACAGTGATGAAACAATATGTAAAACACTCTTTTAATTGCATGAGATATAAAATGAGAAAAACTATATATTTTAAATATGCATTTGTTAACTAAAAAATAAATTTAAGGTGATATGATTTTATATATTTGTCCGTGGGTATCCATATTTGTATCCGACTCCATCTATTCGGAATCCTGACATTCGTCCACATTCGAAAGATTATATATATCTGTACCCGTATCCATATCGGACTGGATATGAAATATTATATCTCGGAAAATTTCCAGATCGGGATCTTGATACAAGGGGCTGTTTGGTTGGTGTATTTGCCATGGATTTGAAAAGTTCTGCCCGCTCGTCTTTATCTGCAACTGTTTGTGCTGCAAAATATTTTCAAATATCATAAGTTTTAGCTCTTTTATCTTTAAGTGCAGAAATTTTGCTTCAAGAACGGTAAGAGCAGGAACTTCTTCAGGGACATTATTTTGTGAAGCAGCAGGTATCTCATAATTAGAAGATTCATAGTCAGGTGAATAAGAATCAAAATTAGTTTACAGTTCATTGGTTAATCTCTGTCTCTCTTGTGAATCCATATCGATTTGAAATGAACGCCTCCGTGAAGATGAAGCACACCTGTTATCTTATGAAGATGAGCCAAACATTCTTAATTAAAAATATTAGCAAGAGAGAAAGAGAGATGATAAAAAATATACGAGAAAAATATACAATCAATAAAAAAAACTGATTCCAAATAACAGAATCAAATTAGTGAAAACGAAGTAAAAATTGAGACTGCGGAAATAAAAATTGCATGATTCCAATTTTAACAGTAAATTTCTCGGAAATTAAAGAGAGTAGTTGGGAGATTAAATTTTTTTTTTTGTGGATTGCGAAAAGAATAAGAAGTGTAAATAGGTATTTATAGAGTTTTGGATTAGGGGTATAGAAATGTATAATTTTGAGTTAGAGCGTTTTAGATAATTTTACAAATTCCATTTTAATTCAAATTTCCACCTTTATTAAAAAACCCATACCAATTCAAAAAAACACCCCATCCGAAGAATTTGACCGCCCCCCAAAAAAAAAACCACCCCTAGACCAAATTCAAATTTTAAATTTGGCCGACCCGTTAGACACCTTGAGAAAAGAGCAATTGGCATGGGTGCGTGGCAGACTTGCATCCCGATATGGATATGGATATTGTACGGCAATAAAAAATATTTTCCGTATTTGGATATATTTGATACTAATACAAAACGGACATTAAAAGACGAATGGTGATACGAAACCGATATAAGTAAACAAAAACGAAAGAAAAAAAATATGGATGTAGAAGGAAAATGCATGTGTGTTTATACATTTCAAAATGTACTCCTATACTTATTTGATGTGGCAAATATTCGTGTAAATGAATATTATAAGAACAGATAAATGTGTCAACATAGTAGCAGCGTATTTTGTATATTTTACCAGTGATGAAACAATATCTAAAACACTCTTTTAATTGCATGAGATATAAAATGAGAAAAACTATATATTTTAAATATGCATTTGTTAACTAAAAAATAAATTTAAGGTGATATGATTTTATATATTTGTCCGTGGATATCCATATTTGTATCCGACTCCATCTATTCGGAATCCTGACATTCGTCCACATTCGAAAGATTATATATATCTGTACCCGTATCCATATCGGACTGGATATGAAATATTATATCTCGGAAAATTTCCAGATCGGGATCTTGATACAAGGGGCTGTTTGATCGGTGGATTTGCCATGGATTTAAAAAGTTCTGGGACAAAATCCATATGGAATGGATAATTTTGTGTTTAGTTGGAGAATTGAAAGTGGAATCGATTGGGGACGGCGAGTATTTCTGGGCTCTTCCAAATTCTTAAAAACAGGTTGGGATTTCCAAAGAATCTGGGATCAAGTAGGAACAGGAAAAGAGAAGAAGAGCAGCATACATTTGTCTTATATGGGGGTGACCAATCTTATAATTGCCTTCTTAAAGTTGCTAAGTTGCCTCGTTATCCTTGTTTTGGAATCTGTCGTCAAGTTTAGATGACCAAACAAGGGAACTAAGAATTTAGGAGCCGTTACTTTCGATTTGAAACAAAACAAACAAGAAAACGGAGCATCCATAGATTTGCAATGTCAAAGGATCTACTGATGTTGTTTTTGAATCCAGTAAGGGCCTGTTTGGTTGCAGGATTATGGAATTTGGATTCCAAAATAGTACGGTTGGAATTTCTGGATTTGGTAATTTGTTGTTTGGTTGGTTTTGGATTCCTAGTATTGGATTTGTAGATCCTTATAATTTTTGTTTGGTTGGTGAAAAAAGGTGGGATTTGGATTTGGGGATTTTAGACAGAGCCAGATAGAGAGTGGATTATTAAATAAATAAAGTACATGTGTCCCATCTAAAAGCACAATGAATAGTGCCAAATTCTTGAAAATCCTTGAAATTATTTTGGATTCCAGAATACTTATTTTGTGGTGGGCCCCCATAAAAACAAAAGAATCCTAGAAATCCAAATTCTGCAACCAAACGCAATCCTAGAATTCCACAATCCAAAATCCAACTCCATAATCCTGCAACCAAACAGGCCCTAGCCCAGCAGGCCCCAACGCATGGACAAGAAAAATGTTTTCTTTAAATTTCTTACATGACACGTCAAGCCATCCACCGCTGATTTTATTCCGCGAAATAAATTCATTCCCAAATGAAGTATACCGTTACAATGCTCCTCACCTCTTCATAACTTAACTAGCTCCTTAAATTCATTGGTCCAAAGGAAATAAACGTAACACTCAACTTCTCAACTCTTTACTTGGAATCTCTTTAATATAAAATATTTCAAGGGCACAGATTACAAATTTTCTCCCTCTTCCTCAATTCATCTCCTCAATTACTTCAAAGAAAAAGCAATCTTTTTTGCCCTCTTCTCGATTCGTCTCCTTGTTAGCTCAATCTGACAATGGAGAACGCTAAAGAGAACGGCGCCGTTGATAAGACCGCCACCACCGGCGAAAACCCTAACCCTAACCCTGACGCTTCATCTGAAGCTGAATCGGTGCCGGTAGCGGCGAACCCTAACCCTAATCCGTCGTCGAGAACGCCGTTCACGAGCTTGGGGCAAGTGGATGCCGATCTCGCCCTCGCACGCGCTCTCCAGGAACAGGTGTGGAATTAGGTTTAGGGTTTGGGGTCTTTTTGGGAAATTGGGGGTTTTGAAGTTGATTTTGGTTGATTTGGTTTGCAGGAGAGGGCCTACATGATTCTGAGAATGGATGGGGGATATGGGAGCTCTGAATCCGGTAGCTACGTGTACGAGGATGAATTGGAAGGGGAAGAGGAAGGAGTAGAAGATGATGGTGATGAGCTTCATGATCTTCATCATCTTGAGCATCCTGATGAGGAGCATGAGAGTGTCGAAGGGAGTGATTATGGTGAGGATGCTTTTGATGCTAACGATGAAGAGCTTAACCCGGCCGATTTTGAGAGCGATGCTGCCTTTGCTAGGGCTCTACAGGATGCGGAGGAGAGAGAAGCGGCTGTTAGATTGATGGCGCTTGCTGGGTTGCATGATTGTGAGAAAGATTTAATTTTTATGGTTTGATGTTTTGAATTGCAAGTGATTGCTTGTTGTATCTTGATTTGGTTTTGCTTTGTGTTGTTAGGGGGAGTCATTGAGCATGGGGACCGTGTTAGGCATTCTCCGGTAAGTAGAAAATTAGACCGTTTATTTGAAATTTGATGCTTAAACAATTCTTTTTGGGTGATATTATAATTTTGTTTGATTGTTACTGTCTTGCTGAAGCTATTGCATCAACTTTAAGATAAACTGATTTTTATATAAAAAGGAGAATGATTTGCTGTGAAATTTGCATCTTCAAGTTAAATCTTTTATGGTTTTGTTTTGGGAATCGACCCCTTCGGGAATCGAACTTGGGACCTCTCATGTTGGAGAGGAAATTGGTACCAACTGAGATAAGCCCAGTTGGTTTCAAGTTAAATCTTGGTTGATTTCAAACGTCATCGGTAAATTGGACATCCATAACTGGTATATGTCGAGTATATGAAAAAGCAGATATGCAAAACCAGGTAAGGTTTAGTAAGCAATAGATGAGCATTTAGTCTTAATACAACGGTTCCTTTTTATGCGCTATATTTTTCAATGATATTTTAATGTGACAGTTGAGTTAAAATTAGTTTCTGTAGATGGATTTCTGGGGATGTGGTTTTGAAATGTATTTTGCAGTATGCTCAATTGATGCTCCATTTAGGGATGGCTGTATTTTTTCGAAGCGACCCCTTTTTGGAATTGAATCGGCAGCCTCTCACTTTGGAGAGGAAAGTTTTACTTCAAGAGCTATGCTCCTTCGGTTATATATAGGGATGTTGTCTAATAAGAAAAACAATCAACATCGATGATTTGAAATTGTTGGGGTTAAAATTTACTCCCCATTGCCAAAATAAAAACCAAAATATTAAAAGTCAAAGTCAAAAAGTCAAAGTCAATACCCAAGTGGACTCGGGGCCGACTAACCGTGGGTCTGACCCTAAGCAACCAGACCCATGCTCAAACCGTCTCAAGCCAGAGTGAAGCCGGTTGACCATCGAAGAAGAAAGAAAAAATTAAAAAAGAAATGTATAGTAAATAGTTTTTTATATGCAAATAAGTATGAAATTGTAAATTAAGTGGACAAAAAGCTAAATTATGTAAAACTCATGGCTCGTGTGCAAAAAAAAATGATCACATGGGCATGGGAGAGGCAAAAGGCTCAAATCCCCACAATCAATTAATCTATGCCTATCTCGAGCATGGGGAATCTGTATACGTCTGACAAGCCAGCGCATTCCTATCTCAATAGGGTGGCGAAACACTCTACAGATTTCTGGCACGCCCTTGAGACCTATCTCTCATCCCGTATTTCGGGTCGAACATTCATGCAAACTCAATTAACATATACATCATTGTCTGTACTGAAATCATATTTCTTTATGCAATTTTATCTACTTCCAATTACCAATCCAAATACAACGATAATGTCTTCAAAGATGAACTTAGTTTCTGATGCATTTCCCATCTTGTACACAATGAAGATGAATGCTCAAGTGGTTCTCCCGGTAAATCTTATGCAGCAATGGGAGGAACCGCTGCTACAATTTGGCTCCATTCTATTCTCTTCAGCCTTCAATGCTTCTATCGCGGAGGCTCCGTCATGTCAAGTAGCCATACCGGTTTCAGAAGAAAGGAGGCCAAATGTCGCGAGCGCTCCAGTCCAAGAGTAAGTCTGTCTTCGAACGACTCTCTGTTGCTCCAGCTGGGTGTAAGGCCGTCAACACCATGGAAGCTACAAGGCGTCTCGGGCAAGCTTAGGCAGTGCTCTTGACAATCGCACGTTCGGGTGTCTTCTTTGGACTTCCCGTTAATCAATCTACCGCGGCTTCTATAAAAGCGGATGCCCGTCAAGCCTTTATGACCGAGAAGTTAAGGCAAAAACGGTTCAGGTATAGAGCTAATAAGAGCGCTAGGACTCCTACTTAGCTGAACTTCGTTAGGTTCCAAGAACAGGGTTACCCTGCGACAACAGCTGAGTCGGCTGTGAAAGTCAACAATTCCTTCGAACCTTTAAAGTGGGTTCAGAGAAATGTCATAACCGCTGTCACGTCCCGCTTCTTAAAATACGTAAATACGGCACGTGACAAGCCAACCATGCTATCTATAGTAAGGAAATATCATTCTATAGTCACATTATGGCTGTCAATTAGTAATCAAGAGAAATAATATAACTGTCTATCTCTAAACATGTCCAATAGCCACAAACGATAACAGAAATTAGTATCGCAAGTAATAAAGATTCAAAGAATAACTAATTATCAATAAGAGCTATATGAGTGAGATAGTCCTCACTGGTCGGCGATCCTGTCGAAATACTCACGCGCTAAGTCAAATATTTGGGCCATGCAAAATCCAGTCATCAGTGCGTCATAAATATCATAATAATAGTAATAACCAGAACGTGCTAATTATTTTTCTATGATTTATAATGAATTTTATAAGATAAGGTGTACAATAAATTCCAGATTTGTCGTATCCGCTTGGCGATAATGTTTCATGTGTAAACTATAATATTTTCAAATTATATTTTGCATAATGTTATAACATCTTTACTAAACAATTATTTGTTGATAAAATATATTGTTGACTATATAATGACAATTGATATGGTGAAACAATTATGCATTATTCTAAAATAACAATTGTTGTAAAGAAAACTGTAGTATAGTGAACTCAAATTAAACAACCACTAACTAAAAATATAATCAATATACATACATATATCAACCAAACTATCAATCATAATAGTAATTATTAATTTAACCATATTTGTATTTAACTCATATCGATCTAGTTTGAAAAAATACCAATTTATCAAATAGAAAATATCAATATTATGAAACCAATAATAATATTGTTACGCCATATATGATCCGGCCGTAACTAGCATGCACCAAATATTTAGAAATACTTGCCTCGGTTACGAACACACGAACGAAACGATATCACGACGGTGCATAATATGATCGGAACTTGCTCGAGACAAATCCGATGATCTCAACGACGATGGATGTGACGTTGCTGCGAGACAACAGTAATGGCGGCAAAGTCGGGGTTGAGGTGAGCCGAGAGTCTCGGTTTGACGGCGAAGAGAGTTGGAAAAGAGAAAGAGAACGAAAGAACAGAAAAAGAAAGAGAGACTTATTTTATTTTAAACTATATGAATTATATATATTATATAAATATAGTATTGTTTATTAGGTTATATATATTATATTATAGGTTTTAAGGTATATAGATAATATCAAATTAGAACCAATCTCCACCGAAATCTCATCAAATATATATTTTGGAAAACAATTCATATACGTACTTTTAAACCATAATGTAAGAATATAATTTAAATAAATTATACCCCCTAATATAAGATTAAACGGATTTTAAATATATATCTAGATTTAACAAATATTTGGTATTAGATATCTTGAGATTTAAACGTAATAGATAAAAGCAAAAAAAAAAAATATATGGGAAGATTAACCATGTGACGACAGTTAGCAAAATATAACTTATTCTTAACTTGTGGCTACTAAGAGACATATGATGATCTAGATATATGATATATATTATAGAGGTTAATGGAGGAAAGGCGCCATAGGATGGAATTTCCTCCATTAGAGTCGGAAAAATGCACCCTTCATGTTTTTTTTCGACGATCGGCATAAATCACCTCCATATATGATATATTATACTAGATTCACATAGATTCAGTTTACTAATAAATATTAGATATAATCTAGCACCATACTGAGTTACACATACTGGTCGGATCGAATAACTACTACTATTCGAATCACTCGAGATCCAAAATAATAAAATAGAAGAAATATAAAGTGTTAAAATACCAATTAATGTTGTATAACCGTACTAGCGTGTTATATTATACCCAACTACAAAAGAATTTCGTCCTCGAAATTCACGAAACATGAAAAGATAAGAAGATATTGATCTAAGGAAAGAGATGTGGAAAATTTTGTCGAGTCTCGTCTTCACGTTCCTAAGTAGATTCTCCATGCGAACGATTTTCCCTCAAAACAAGTTCCAAAGGGATTGTTTTATTCTTTAGAACCTTTTCTCGTCGATCCACAATAGCCATCGGTTCTTCATAAGTTGAATCTTCTCTTACTGTCAATTCCGAGTGATTATGCATGTGCGTCTCTTGAACATACTTATGGAGTTGAGATATATGAAACACGTCATGAACACCCGTCAAGGATGTTGGTAGAGCCAATCGATAAGCTATATCTCCAACACGCTCAATAATATTGAAAGGCCCAACGAATGGAGGATTAAGCTTGTCTTGACTCCCAGATTACTCTCCTAGTCGATGATATTTTCAAGAACACAAGATCATCAGTAGCAAACTCCCAAGGTCTTATTTCAGTATCAGCCCGACTTTTCTGTCGATCTTGTGCCATCTTTATATAATCACGAATTAAGTTAACTTTCTCCACAGTTTGCATAATGAGTTTCGGTCCCAACAATCTTCTTTCTCCAATATCGTCCCAACAAATAGGCGAGCGACACTTTTGACCGTACAATGCTTCGAATGGAGCCATCTGTATAGTTACCTGAAAGCTGTTATTATATGAAAACTTCACTAAATATAAATGATCCTCCCATGAACCCTTGAAGTCTAACATGTAAGCTCTCAACATATCTTCAAAAGTTTGGATCGTTCTCTCGGACTGTCTATTTGTCTGAGGATGATAGACCGTACCAAACTTCAAGCCAGTTCCCAAACTTTCTTGTAGACTCCTCCAAAAATGATATAAGAACCGGGTGTCACAATCAGAAACACTACAAACTGGTACTCTATGCAATCTCACGATCTCCTGCATGTACCTCTCTGCTAAAGCCTTCGTCGTCTGTCTAACTAGAAATGGTATGAAATGAGCTGTCCTTGTAAGTCGATCTACAATCACCCAAACCGCGTTATTACCCTTTTGACTTCGTGGTAATGCTGCCACGAAATCTATGGTTATCTTCCATTAAGGAATCGGAAGCAGTTGCAACAAACCGGCCACCCTTTGATGTTCCAAGCACCTCGATACGTAACGAGCAATCTCTCTCTTCATGCCTTCCCACCAAAAGTGTTGTCGTAAATTTCTATACATCTTCGTGCCTCCCGGATGTACTGAATATGCGAAATTATGAGCCTCCTTCATGACTTCTTCACGAACTTCACCTTCAGGTACACACAAACGACTTTCATATCTTAAAGAACCATCTTCATGAATCAATAAATCCGTTTGAAGCCCCGCTTCCATTTGTCCTCGAAATTTTTGCAATATAGTATCGTGCAACCGTGCTGCCTTAATGCTATCAATCAAGAATGACTGTACTCGTAACCGCATAAACCGTCCCGAAGAATCTGGTAGTATAATCTCTAAACCGAATCTCTGAACATTTGCCCTTCTGTGCAGTCAACATTCGTATTGCTAGCAACCGACTTAGAGCATCTATCACTACATTAACTTTTCCCGGATGGTACTTTAGATCAAGATCATAGTCGGCCATCAACACCAACAATCTACGTTGCATCATGTTGAGCTTTCTGTATGAACACGTATCTTAGGCTCTTGTGATCAGTAAACACCTCGATCTTTTCGCCCAATAAGTAGTGTCTCCAAATGTTTAGTGCAAAGATAACTGCTGCTAGTTCCAAGTCGTGAGTTGAGTAGTTCTTCTCATGAGTGTTCAACCGCCTCAACGCTTAAGTTACATCCTTTCCATGCTGTGCCAAAACATATCCCAAGCCTTTCCCAGATGTGTCGCTATGAATAACTAATCCTTCAGAATCATCTGACACTGTTAAGATAGAAGCGGTTGTTAATGTTTGCTTCAGCGCTTTAAAAGCTGACGCACACTTCTCGGTTCATATGAACGGTACTTTCTTACGTGTTAGCTTGGTCAATGGTTCTGCTATTCGAGCGCAATTCTTCACAAATCTTCTATAGTATCCAGCAAGCCCAAGGAAACTTCTGAGCTTCCTCACATTCTTTGGAATTGGTCAATCATGAACAACTGCAATCTTTTAGGAGGCAACTGCAATTCCATCTCCAGGTACAACGTGACCCAAGAACTTCACTTCTTCGAGCCAAAACTTGTACTTGCTCATCTTAGCATATACTCTTTCTTGTCTCAATGTTTGCAGCACGATTCTCAAATGTTCTTCATGCTCTTCTTTGCTCCTCGAATAGACCAAAATATTATCAATGAATACTACCACGAACTGATTTAGAAATGGTGAAAAGATTCGGTTCATTAAGTTCATAAATATTGTCGGTGCGTTAGTAACTTCAAATGGTATAACTAAATACTCGTAATGCCCATATCGAGTTCGGAACACTATCTTGTAAATGTCTTCTGCTTTCATTCGAACTTGGTGATACCTTGATCGTAAATCCAGCTTCGAGAATACTGTCATGCTCTCATGCCACTGAGGTGATCGAATAATTCGCCTATGCGAGAAATTGGGTACTTATTTTTAACCGTCATCTGATTTAACTCTCGATAGTCGATGCACATCCTCCGCGTGCCATCTTTCTTCTCGACTAGAAAAACTGGAGCTCTTCATGGTGAACCACTGTTGCGAATCCAACCCTTCTTTAATAATTCGGAAACTCGTCTCTTTACCTTGTCCAGATCCACCGGTGACGTCAGATAAAAGCCTTCGAATTGGCGCTGCTACAGGAATAAAATCAATCGCGAACTTCACATCTCATTTTGACGATAAACTCAAGATGTTCTTCAACACATCATGAAATCCCGAACTGCTATCAGCGTTTTATCTGCAACCTGTTTATGAATTTCACTTTCCGGCATACACACAAACTGTTCCCTTCACCATGAATTTACAGGTCTGTTCTACGATTTGTGGGTTAACAACCAACCATACTTCCGCTGTACTACTTTGATAAACTGAGACGGGTTCGTCAAAACTTCTTTAATCAAAACATTTTACATCCGATCGGGCTTGAAGCGGTCTGTACTACTGCAATCATCATATGCTCTCATGTATTTCTTCTTGTTATTCAAAACGCAGACGGACCGGTCACTACGGGATAAGGGGAAAGATATATCGTGGTCGTTGGATTCAAGTTCGTGATAAGGCAAACTCGTAAGCAATGAAACCGAGAGAAGACGGGGTAGTATTACGAACATAAGTTAAGAAAATGATTCAAAATAGGACTCCAGGTTATCTAAATAGAGTACCACATTGTAACCATGCCGTGATACATAGTTACAATCACATAACTCTATTCAAGTCGTCCAAATCCTACTATTAGAATCGAAGGAATAAGAAGGGAGAAATAATAAGAAATCAGGAGGATTCCAAGCTGAGATGCAAAGTCATTTCCAAATCGTCGAGATAAAAGAGTTTAAGGGAAGGATAATATTCTAGAATTTGAATGACAAGACAATAGACATGTTCTTAAAATTCTGGGTCTTAAGGACAATGTATTGGGTATCACACCCAACTACAAATTGAACCAAGCCCCAGCTAACCTAAGATCTATGGCTTTGATACCAACAAAACCTTGTCATGCCCCGTTTCCCAATATACGTAAATACGGTATGTGACAAAGCCAACCATGCTACCTATGGTAAGGAAATATCTTTTCATAGTCAAATTACGGCTGCCAATTAGTAATCAAGAGCAATAATATAACTATCTATCTCTAAATATGTCCAATAGCCACAAACCATAACAGGAAATAGTAGCGGAAGCAATCAAGATATAAAGAATAACTAATTATCAATAAGAGTTATATCAGTAAGATGGTCCTCACTGATCGGCCATTCTGTTGAAGTACTCATCTGTTAAGTTAAGTATCTGGGCCATGCAAAACCCAGATGTCAGTGCGTCATAAATATCATAATAATAGTAATAACCAGAACAGTGTGCTAATGATTTTTCTATGATTTATAATGAAGTTTATAAGATAAGGTGTATTGTAAATTCCAGATTTGTCGTTTCCGCTTGGTGACGACATTTCATGTGTAAACTATAATATTTTCAAACTATATTTTGCATAATATTATAACATCTTTATTAAACAATTATTTGTTGATAAAATATATTGTTGACTATATAACGACAAATGATGGTGAAACAATTATGCATTATTCTAATATAACAATTGTTGTAAGAAAACTGCAGTATAGTGAACTCAAGTTAAACAACCACTAACTAAAAATATAATCAATATGCATACATATATCAACCAAACTATCAATCATAATAGTAAATATTAATTTAACCATATTTGTATTAAAGTCATGTCGATCTAGTTTGTAAAAATATCAATCTATCAGATAGAAAATAATAATATTGTTACGCCGTATATGGTCCGGCCGTAACTAGCATGCAACAAGTATTTAGAAATACTTGCTTCGGTTACGAATACACGAACGAAACGATATCACGACGGTGCATAATACGATCGGAACTTACTCGAGACAAATTCGATCTCGACGATGATGGATGTGATGTGGCGGCGAGACAGCAGTAACGACGGTCAAGTCGGGGTTGAGGTAAGCCGAGTCCCGGTTTAACGTCGAAAGGAGTTGGAAAAGAGAAAAAAGAGAAAGAAAGAAGAGTTTTATTTTATTTTAAACTATATGAACTATATGTATTATATATATAGTATTGTTTATTAGGTTATATATATTATATTATAGGTTTTAAGGTATATAGATGATATCAAATTACAACTAATCTCCACCAAAATCTCATCAAATATATATTTTGGAAAACAATGCACATACGTAAACTTTTAAACCATAATGTAAGAATATAATTTAAATAAATTATATCCCTTAATATAAGACTAAAAGGATTTTAAATATATCTAGAGTTAGCAAATATTTGATATTAGATATCTTGATATTTAAACGTAATAGATAAAAGCATAAAAAAAAGATATGAGAAGATTAATCATGTGACGGCAGTTAGCAAAATATAACTTGTGGCTACTAAAAGATATAATGATGATTTAGATATATGATATATATATATATATATTAAATTAGATTCACATAGATTCAGTTTACTGATAAATGTCAGATATAATCTAGCATCATACTAGGTTTCACGCATGCGGGTCAGGTTGAATAACTACTATTATTCGAATCACCCGCAACCCAAAAAATAAAATAGAAGAAATATAAAGTAAGTGTTAAAATACCAATTAAGGTCATATAACCGTACTAGGGTGTTACAACCGCCAAACTCAAAAAGACGGCGATTTAAACAGTACTGCGAAGAGACGTGTCTAAGCCTCGATACAGAAAGCTTACACCATCTCTTCAAGAGTCTACCAAGCGCTTCGTGCCGCACGAAAGTAATAGGGAAAATCCAAAAAGGGGCACCCATGCTACCTAAGAATCCAACCGGGCCGACTGTTTCCAGTCTCTTTTCCTTTTCCCTAAAAGGAAGGGCCATGAGTCGCCAGTGATAAAGGAATGGCTAGATGCATGGTCTATATGGTCTATATTGCAGGAACGCGGCCTAGTGATAACCTATGCAGCAAGAGCAAAGATGGGGCTGTTATTTCCCAGGCTCAACCTAGTTTGAATGTGGTTGCTATTTCTCAAGCCCAGCCTCCTCCGGAAGACAACGAAATCCCTTTCGGTGAGGCTGATAAGTAGAAAGGTCCTTACACCATATCTTCAAGAGTCAACCAAGCGCTTCGTGCCGCGCGAAAGTAACGAGGAAAATCCAGAAAGGGGTACCCATGCTACCTAAGAATCCAACCGGGTCGACTGTTTCCAGTCCCTTATCCTTTTCCCTAAAAGGAAGGGCCATGAGTCGCCAATGATAAAGGGATGGCTAGATGCGTGGTCTACATGGTCTATATGGCATGAATGCGGCCTAGTGATAACCTATGCAGCAAGAGCAAAGATGGGGCTGTTATTTCCCAGGCTCAACCTAGTTTGAATGTGGTTGCTATTTCTTAAGCCTAGCCTCCTCGAAGCCGAGCTCAGACAGTGAAGGGGAGCCGACTTTCCACCCCTGAACGGCAGAACAAGAGCTGTTCCAAGAACTCCGAAAACATCTTAAAAGTAAAGATAAGGAGATGACCAAGCTCTACTCCTAGATTGACGATTTGACAAATGTCATCATACAGCTCACGACCCAAGTTGCTCGGCCGCTGTCTAATCAAGCACAAGGCTCTACTCATGAGCCAGGTGACAACAATTCGAAGCAGCCGACACATGTTCTCCTAAGTCCAAAGATCGGCGAGCCACATGAAAGTCGACCACATTTCGCTTTAGGGAATGCCTTGACTCTCGATGACAGTAGCCCGCTAACGTAAGATTGGATCATGGATTTGGTCACCAACAAAGTCAAAACGTTGGCGGCCGAAGCCGAAGCGCAAAAAGACGTCGGTAGTAGTAGGAGACCGTACCCTGCACAATATGATCTTGCGAAGTTTCCCAATGGGTATATCATCCCCAAATTCGGAAGGTTTGATGGGACGGAAAATGCGAATCAACACATTGTCCACTTTAAAGCATTGTGCGGGAATACTGGGGGCAATGATGCGCTCCTCCTCCGACAGTTCGTTAACAGCTTGACCGACGTCGCTTTCGATTGGTACGCAAGCATACCGGACAGCTCGGTCACAACGTTCGCCCAAATCGAATATCCGTTCAGGCATAGATTTATGAGTGTCAGCGACAATCACCATCGCTGACCTTGTGAGGACTAAACAAGAGCACAACGAAAGTAACACGGATTTCATAGCCTGATGGCGTAATCTCATTGTCAAGTGTGAACCGCCATTAGAATAAGATCAATCCGTCGGCCTCCTTATAGGAAATCTCGGCAACTGGATGACTTCGTTCCTATACACGGCGTGTCTTAAAACATTCTAGGAATTGCCCAAGAAGGTTCAGATGTTGGAATGCTCAAAGGCCGAGTCCACCCCGTACCTCCAAATTAACAACAAATCCTGCAAGAACCGGAGGGACGACAATCGCAAAGGCGAAAGTTCCAAAAGTACCGATTCTTTTAGCGAGCAGGGACGGGCAGAGCAAAGACCGACCGGCCTCGAAAGCCAGGTCCCGGAGGAGAATGATCGAATCTAGAAGAGAAAAAGAACAAGGTTTATTCTTTCAGAAGGGACAAGATCCGCAAAATATTCAAGGACGTCATGAAGAACGGTTTGCAACTGTTAGAAACAAAGAGGCCACATGAAGCAAAAATGTCTGACAATCCCCTATCTTTTCTATATCACAGAGTAGTGAGTCATGCAATCGAAGAGTGATATGTTTTCAAAGATTGGGTTAAGAGACAATATAAGGCCGGAGAAATCGAACTGTCCAACGGTGTGTTAGCAAGCAATCAAGCCGCGGCCGCCAACTTCATACAGACAGAAGTTGAAGTTTTATGGGAACAGATGGCTCAACTATCCGCTCCAAGTAATGATGCTAATCCGCCGCAACCTCCGTGGAGCGTATACATATCTAATAAGACGGAGAAGATGTTCACATTGCTTCAGAAAGAGCCCAGAATCAAATAAGGCCTATTGTCCCGGTCATCGATTCGACTCCATCAAAGTCCAAGAGTCTTAAAGAACATATACAGTTTTGACCCCTAAGTCGTTAAACTGGAAGTAAAAGAAAAGAAAAATAATAATAAATAAATAAAGGGCCGGTCCGCAAGGAAAAGAGGCACGAATGAAGACCTGAAAAGGCTTCGTGAGTAAAAACAGCGAGACTACCCGCGAGCTTGTGAAGTTTGGCAAGGACGCAAACACATAAAAAAAGAGAAGAAAAAGAGAAAAAACGGCGAATGATGAGTCACTCATGGTACCATTCTAGACTTTCCAGTGCAGCAGTGCAGATGTCAACCAAAAGCTAGATCTCCAAATCCCCTGACGACGAATGATGAATCGCTCCCGGTACCATTCCAGTGTAGCGATGCAGACGCCAATCTAAATTCTAATTAAAATTTTCAAATTCCAATAAAAAACACAATCTAAATCCCAACTTCAAAACCCCGTTCCTACCTCAAATCCAAAGTTTATTCAAAATCCTCAACTTCAAATCCGACTCAATGCAAATCCTGGCTAAAATTCAGACAAAGTCCAAATTCCAACTCCTAAAATTCGGACCTTTAAGTCCTAATTCAATTCTTAACAATAATGACCCCTAAGTCGTTAAACTGAGAATAGATGATCCCTAAGTCGTTAAACTGGGAATAGATAAAATTCTCCCACGGCGAATGATGAGTCGCTCCTGATACTATTCCAGGATAGCGATGCAGACGCCAACCGAAATCCAAATCCCTAAATTCTTCAATGGTAGACGATGAGTGTCGCTCCTGGTATTATGCTTCAGGGTTAGCGCGCTGATGCCGAACCAAAATCAAAATTCCAAATTCTCCAGAGGCAAATGATGAATTGCTTCCGGCATCCGTGCTCTAATGTTAGAAACATTGATGCCAGCCCGGAATCCAAAATTTCAACTCAAAATCAAATCTTACCGACAAAAAAGTGTCCAGGTCCCACTTGACAAGTACTTCCAAGCTTAAAGGTCCTGCCAAATAAGACATGAATTAGACAAATCAAATCAAAGTCTCATCCGACGGTGTTTGCAGGTTCAAAAGTCCCACGAAACAGATAAGAAACTTCCAAATCAAATCAAGCAACGACCTCCACGTCGCCAAAAGGGAACCGATCACCGACCTCCACGTCGCCAAAAGGGAAGCAACGACCTCCACGTCGCAAAAATGGCAGTATCGACCTTCCCGTCGGAATCAAGCTCCGCCTCGGAAATAAATCAACTATTGACTTTTCTGTCGGAATCAAGCTCCGCCTCGGAATCAAGTCACTAAAAGGACCTCCGCGCCGGAAACAGGTCAATCAAGGACCTCCGCGTCGGAAACAGGTCACCTAAAATGACCTCCGCGTCGGAAACAAGTCAACCTAAAGACCTCCGCGTCGGAAACAAGTCAATCAACGACCTCCACGTCGGTAAAACGGACCAATTCAACCAATGACCTCCCTGTTGGAATTAAGCTCCGTCTCGGAATCAAATCAACTATCGACCTCCACGTTGTCAAAAGAGAACAGAGTCGAGCATTGACCGTCCATATTGTAAAAAGGGCAGTGCCAAACTCCCAAAAGCGAGAACCAAATCAAGTCAACCTCTACACGAAAGAAGACCAATCAATTTCATGCACACAACCGATACATGCGTGCATTTTTTGATGGGGGCATTTTGTTGGGGTTAAAATTTACACCCTATTGCTAAAATTAAAAATAAAAAATTAAAAGTCAGTCAAAAAGTCAAAGTCAACTGGACTCATGCTCAAACTGCCTCAAGCCCGAGTGAAGCCGGCCAGCCATCGAAGAAGAAAGAAAAAAGAAATTTGTAATAAATAGTTTTTTATTTGCAAATAAGTATGAAATTGTAAATTAAGTAGGTAAAATGCCAAATTATGTAAAATCCATGGCTCATGTGCAAAAAAATTAAGCACACGGACATAAGAAAGGCAAAAGAGCCATTTTGTAAAGCCCATGGGGCAAAGTGAAAAACGTAAAGCTTATATAAGGCAAACATACAAAGAAAATCAATAACAACTTTTTATTCCTATATCATTTTAGGGTTTTGAGCCTCCTCTCTCTCCCTCCTCAAGGTTCTTTTTCTTCAATTAAATTTGGAGAAAACCTTTTCTTTTTCAAAGAGTAAATAGATTTTAGACCACAAACCCATTGAAAAGAGAGTGAATCTTCCATCAAATCTTCAAAAGGAGTGATTTTGGTCTCCCCTTCTTTCTCCTTGACATTTGAAAAGGAAAGAGCAAGTAGGAGAACCCATCTCCAAAGCCCCCGTTGTGACAAGATCAAACCCTAGAAAAGTGCAAAGAGCCCCCGTTTTCATTATTCAAGATTCAAATCCGAAGTTTTGAAGATTCAAGAGAGTGTTTTGGACCAAATAGGAGAAGATTGAGGGTGACCGCATCAAAGGGAAAGCCTTTGGGTTTCAACTTTGGGGAAACTCTCGAGGTGCAGCACCCATACGAGGAGCCAGCTCCACAAAAGCGCCAAACGCTAATTCTTTATGCAAGCGCAACCAGTGCAATCCACAGGTGCGAGCGCCAAGCATCAATCCTTTGTGCAAGCGCAACCCGTGCAATCCATCGGCGCAAGCGCTTGTGCAAAGGCACTCACGACACACGTGGCACTAGCGCCAGTCCTTTGCCCAAGCGCAATCCATGCAATCCACGGATGCAAGTGCTTGCGCAAAGGCACATGCGACACACGTGGTGCTAGCGCCAATCCTTTGCGCAAGCGCCATTCGTGCAATCCACGGGCGCAAGCGCAAGCGCTTGTGTGAAGGCACGTGCGATACATGTGGCGCTAGCGTCAGTCTTTTGCGCAAGTGCAACTTGTGCAATCCATGAGCGCAAGCGCTTGAGCAAAGGCACATGCGACACACATGGCGATAGCGCCAATCTTTTGCTCAAGCGCAACCCGTGCAATCCACGTGTACAAGCGCCAAGCGCTAATCCTTTGCGTAAGCACAACCCATGCAACCCACGGGCACAAGCGCTAAGCGCCAAGCACCCGCAAAACCGTTTACAAAACACGACACACATATTGCACGCCGAGTTCGCATGACTCATATGACCCGTTAATCGGAGGTTCTCTCGCCTCAAAATGAGGGGTAATTAACGGCAGTTTATCTGTGGCTGCCGGAGATTAGAATTCCCACAATCAATAAACCTCTGCCTATCTTGGACAGGGAAAATATTTACACACAAGCGAGCGCTTTCGTATCTTAATAGGGTGGTGAAAAACACTTTACAGAAAAACAAAATTTGGTAATAATACTTTCTTAGGAGTAGTAATGTTGTATGTTCAGCAATCTTACAAAATATGGAGTTTTTTTTGTGTTTGCAGTATGTTTCATTTCGTTCTTGGCTATATTTGTGCCTTGGAACTGAACGTAATTCTATATAGCAAATGTCATTTTTTCATCTTCTTTTAGACTTTTACTTGGTCTATGAGAATTTTGGAGTATACCAACTCGTTATCTAGGACCATGACATGTCTTTCTCTCGTCTTGTTTTCTGAACCAGAAAAACTTTGTCAGATCTTTTCATGAGCTTTGCTTCAGAGCGCTTTCCTCCATTCGGGACTTAATTGCTTCAATAACAACCAGAGGTTCGCTACATTTGGATGGGAAGTGGCTTAGATAATGATGATGGAATTGCATATATCTTTGAAGAACTATATGACATTGTTAATCAAAACAGAAGACAATTGACCATTGGAATGGATGTCCAAGCATTTAAATTCTTTGGGAAACCCAGGGCTACTGAGTTTTGAAACTACGGATCTCAGATGGCAATAGAAAAGGAAGTGAATGAATGTTATTTAAAACTGACACAAGTTATGCACTTATAGTGGTCTCACAAGAAGATGCACTTGCATTAGGCTACACAAAGGGGCCAAAAAAAAAAAACTCTGTAACAAAAGCAGAGGTGAATTGAAGCTCTTACCACACCTTTCATGGTGTATGGCACCAAATTTAAGGCTCCACATAAACCTCTGTCCACACTACAATTTAACTCTTCACCACTCTGCTGATTTCATCAGATACTTAAGGGGTGCAGCATTCTGTCACACTTGCATTCTGTCACACTTCATGGCAATCAATTACCACCTTAGACAATACTGATTTCTTCACATGCTGCATCAATTCTAAAGAACTTGCGCAAAGAAGATGATCATGTCGCTATGGATAAACTGTGGTACAAGGATTAGAAAAATAAGCTTCTAGGAGAAGCAATACCTCATTTTTGCTGCTAAGATGTGACATTGATTGTACATTTACAACCCTTTCTCATATCTTTCATTTTCTTGATTTCTTGAGTGTTACAGTGCATGCTAAATTGTGGCCTGGATATTGCTTTTTAATCAAATGTTATTATGTAGGGTGTTTATGATATAGGACCCTCAAAACATGCGAACATGCAAAATAACCTCTAAAACTTCAATATTTTAAATACAATCTTCAGAACTTATGACTAAACTAAATAAAACCCTTTTGTTAATTCCCATTCAAAATTTTGTGAAAAATCCTCGTGACATCTTTGACTCTTTTGCCAACCTATCGCCCCCTTTTCCATCATATTTTTTGAACGTACAATTGCCATTTCTATCATCCATCTCCAATCAACAGATATTTTTATTCATAATTTCATACCTTCAACCTACTCACCACTAATGTAGAAAAAGAAAGAAAAAATGGAAAAAGAAACCAACAACATGAAAGGCAAAATGGAAAAAGGGAAGGGTAGATATGAGGAATGTAAGATAAAAAGGATTGTAGAAAAGACTATGAAAAGGATTGAAGATTTGAAAATAATTGATCAAATATAGGCTTGAAAGTCAACTTTGGTTGAATGAGGAAGTTGGGTAAATTAGGGTTTTATAACCATGGCAAACTCTAACCCAAGTTAATTGGACGTAAGGTCTATTTAGATAACGGAAAGGTTTTGGGGTTGTATCTAGAACATTGAAGTTTTAGTGGCTGTATTTCAAAATCCTTAAGTCTTTGGAGTCCCTCCTGTTTAGTGTTTTTAAGCATCTATAAAATTGTTCCAAGTCACCATTATATTTATTATCACCTTGCACCCGGTGTTGATTAGTTTTTTATTTTTATTTTTTTTTACATTCCTATATTTTGTTTATTTCAGGAAGCATGGCCAGAGGTTGATCCAGATCAACTTTCATATGAGGTAATATAAATTCCGTTTCATTCTTCAATCATTTAAGTTTCTAAGGGCCTGTCAATCAATTGGAACTTTTAGATAAAATTTCTTACTTTTGAAAAGAGAACTTTTTTTTTATAGAATTTTTGTATAACTGGGACTTTTTTTGTGAGATCATAGAGCTACTAGAATCGAATGAGAGCTGAAGATCGAAACTAGACAAGTGTTTATTTATCCAAATTAAACATTTATGTTTATTTAGCACAACAAATAATTGTTTATTTTACAAAGCATCAGATCATGCTATTTAAGAATAGTCATTAATAATGATACTACAAATAAATAATTTTTTGTAATCTAAATAAAAATAAAATATTTTGTACTACATAAAAATAGTGATATTAAAAAAAAAATTTAAACTATGAATAAAGTCTGCCACTAGTTAAATGAAATTTTTAATTCATTTTAAATAGTTTTCAAAATTAAAAATAAGATTTAACATGTATAATTTTGAAAAATGAGATATCATTAAACTGATTATACACTCAATAGATAAGTTTCTCATCATTCCTTCAATATATCGATTATGCATGCTGGGATACCAAAATGTTACCAATGCTTAGGTATAAATGCTATTTAATTTTGATTTATTTGTATGTTATTTAATAAATTTAAATGTTTATATTCTTTTAATTTATGTATTCTAATATTGATCATATAACAATATATATTGGTTGCATTCAATATAGAATTTCACAAGATATATGTAAATTTAATTTTCTAAAATATTTTATTTTTTTATTACATATGGATGCATACTTTCCTCTAATTTAGTTGGTAGACGAAAAAGAGATTTTGGGATCTTTAGTTGATTCGGTTAGCTTTGATATATGAGGAGAGAGACGGGGGAGAGGGAGAGAGGAATATTGTTTTTTTTCATCGGGGGGTGCGTGGGGGTGGAGGAAGGGTTTGATAGTTTTAATTTTTTTTTGTTCCATCCGAACAAGCGGGATAAATTTTTAGGATGGAACTGTTTTTTCTATATAAAAAGTTCTAGTAGGAACTTCTTTTTTGAAAGTTCTAATTCCATTTATAAATATGATTAACACCAAATTTTTGAGTTCTAGTTCCAGTTCTACTGGACTAACACCAACATTTTAATTATCCCACCATATTCCATTTCTAACTAGTAGTTTCAATTGACTAACCCCCACACCCACCCACCCACACCCACCCACCCACCACACCACAAACCAAAGTTTAAATTCGGTTACCAAAAAGTATATTATTTTTTCCAGGAGCTGATAGCATTGGGTGAGGTAGTTGGAACTGAGAGTAGAGGTCTTTCCGCAGATACTATTGCCTCTTTACCTTCAGTAAACTACAAGGCACAAAGTTCACAAGATGGCAACACCGACCAGTAAGTACACATCTTTTCTTTCAACTTTCTGCTGTATTTATTGTTAAAAATTCTGTGACTGTGAATGTGAATATGCACAGATGTGTTATTTGCCGGTTGGACTATGAGGATGGTGATTCCTTAGTTGCGCTTTCATGCAAACATTTATACCATCCTGAATGCATAAACCAATGGCTCCAAATAAACAAGGTATTTGCAGCAATGGCTTTGGTTTGATCCATGTTTATTTCATAGTTAGAAGACACTATATACATATATATAAATAATGGAGGAAAGAGGCCCTAGGAGGCTTTTTGCGTCGGACGGTGGCAAAAAGTACGCCCTCCACCATTTTATTCGACGATCGGTATCTTTGAACTTGATATCCATCCTCTAATTTGTCGATACACCAATTTTTTTCTGAGTACAACACATTTTACTGTTGATTTAGTGGGTGTAAAATTAACGGTTTACCGACAATAATCAATGGTGAAACGGTGTTGTAATCATGTGAAATTTGGTTTATCGACAAATTAGAGGATGTATATTAAGTTGGAGGATGCCGATCGAATAAAATGGTGAAGGGCGTACTTTTTGCCGCCACCTAACGCAAAAAGCCTCCTAGGGCCTCTTTCTTCCATTATTCTCTCTCTCTCTCTCTCTCTCTCTCTCTATATATATATATATATATATATATATATATATATGCTTGGAGAGTTGTTATAGAAGACAATAGAAAATTCTAAAAGTTCCATTTTTTTATTTCTTCTTCTTTTTGAATAGTAGGCCGTGATTGAACCCTGGACCTTTTACTCAACTGTAAATAGGCTTTACAACCTGGCTATAGTGGCACTCGAAACTTCCTTTCATTTATATGAATTATATTTAAATGAAAATGGTTAAAATTTCAGATGCGAGTTCATCAAGAACTTGTCGATGTTTAACACTGTTCAAATTAAACACACTGATGCGCATACAATTCCCTAAGGGGCGCATGGTACATGGAATGGAAGATCATTAGAAACCACACAATTCTGGGAATGTGATGCTCGTGCATCTGATTCTAGATAATGTTGCATTAACGAGCTTGGTAGCTTAATCATACTCGGCATATGTGCAATGGTAATGGACAACTTTGTTGTTGTGGGTATAGACTATGGCGGGCGTGATGGTAGAACCAGCAAAGGAAATGGCAATAGAGGATGGCGGTGGTTGGCGACGAGCGGTGACGTGGGCAACGGAGGGTGACGTCCGGTAAACGACAGTGGAGGACAGTCAGCGGGTGGCGACAAGAGACTATGATGGCCAACGACAAGAGACGGTAGTGACGAGCCACGGAGGGCTGCTACGAGAGCGACCGGCAATGGAGAGCGATGGCTGGCTGCGGCCGACAATGGAGGTGCGAACTGGGTGGCGGCCGCCGATAGTTGTGGCACTAGCTGTCTTAGGTGGAATATTCAGATAGACTGTAGAATGGGAACAAGAGTTCTATGATTTGAGGGCATCTCATTCATGTGGGAATCCTAAATTCCAAGAAGATTATTTGCGTCAAAAGAAGCACGGTAGTATTTGGTGGTAATCTAGGATTTCCCATTAGATTACCACATACCAAGCATGGTAGTATTTGGTGGTAATCTAGGATTTCCCATTAGATTACCACGTACCTAATGTAAAACCTTAATGCCTAAAAGAACTAAAGAAATTCTGCATAAGGCGAAGAAAAGATGCTAAAACTGTCTCCTTAATCCTTGATAACTCACTTTGGCTTTTTTGATTTGTACCTCACTACATCAGGTGAAAAATCTGGTAATTGAATTGTTTGGTTATTTCCTTTACATTTTTCTACCAGGCGTTGACATTTTATAGCTGTAGTTTTATGAGGGATTTCAATTCTACATTGACACTGATTTAAGGACTCAACAGTAGCATATAAATCCGACATTTCAAGATATGACAAGTAAACATGACCTCACCTAGCATGCCACCGCCTAATTAGACGAACTTACTAGATTCATATCACTTGCAACAAATGGTAAAAACTTGTCTTCCCATCCCTTCAAACAGTGGTGCATAGCTTTGGTATGTTTGTGTAGGCAAGACAAAATTAACAATACCCTTTAGTTTGGACCAACAATCACAGTCCGATACATAATAAAACTAGAATTAACGAAATATTTGATGCCAATGCATAAACATTAATATTGCTTCATGTAATTTAAGGAGCGAATACCCCATTTTGGTTCACCGCAAAACTATAGGCATTTTTTTGCATGCCCATCGCTGTAAATTAAGTGAGACCGTAAGCTTCAACATTGATATATTTGTTGAAGTAAAAATATATGGCAAGTTGATATCACCAATTATTTTGACGTGGTCTAATATTTCACAATGACTTTGTTTCACTTCAGGTTTGCCCTATATGCAGTTGCGAGGTCTCGACCACCTCTTCAGGCCAGTAGTAATTTCTGCATGGGATTGAGAGAAGAGAGGAGAGAGAGGATCAAGATGCTGTATTTAGAAGCATAAATTGAATTGGATAATGACCATTGGTAATCATTTTCTAGTTGCTGTTTAATACTTGTATGACTCTTCCTGGGTCTGTTAGAATTCAACTACTGGACCCGGTATGTTGTTATAATTTATGCATGCCTCTTTAGTTTGATTATAGACCCGTGTATTTGTACTAAAAATTGATAAAAAATCTCCTTGTGATGAAAATTCATTGAAATGTTTATTGATTATGCGTTTTCTTTCTGTATGTGTTTTGCAAGTTAATTATAATTTTGTATGGTAAATGGTTCATCTTTTTGGCTTTTCATCGAGTTGGGACAATTTAGAGAAACGGTCAGGAATTGGGTTCACTTTCCTGAGGAAAGTTTTGCCATGTAATTTAATAACCAAATACTAAACGGAACATGATTGGAACGGATTGTTGATGATTAGACGTTCCGTCCCATAAAAAATTCATGAATTTATAAAACATAAACTTAAAGGGGGGAAAAACAATATATCATTATTTTTGGCATATGGCAAGGCATCTTGTAGTAATATGGTTTACAATAGTAAGGGTAAATAGTTGAGATGGCAAAATGGACAAAGGAATGGACAAATTCACGTGGTAGACAATAGAATAAAGTAAGGCGATGAGGGTCTTCTCTCTGTAACCCACACCTAGTGATTATTCTGGAGAGTGTTAATATGTTAGCTCAAAATCATTTTAAAATTGTAGATACAGAACTAAATCATATACTATTCTCATATTATATGCAAATTCAAAACTAAATAATAACTTAAAAGTTATATGAAAATATGAAATCTTATAGCAAACCATATTATACATCACTTAATTTGAACTACCTAATTATTCTCTTCATTGAAAAAATCTGTCGACAAATCAAAATCCTGCAAAATCGAAATCCTAAAAAAAAGACGAAATTCAAAAAAGGAGGAGGAGAAAGCCCTTCAAAAGAAATAAGACTTTCCAAAACTACAAATAAAAGAGGGGGAAAAAGAGCAAGGAAGCAGTAAAACGTGTATATTCCTTGGACCAGCGTGCACAAGAAATGTCCCTGTTTTATGATCTTTTTAAAACAGTGGTTCATAAGATAAAAATATATTTTCGTCCCACGTATCTTGAGTGATGTCAAAACTCAAACAGGCCCACATTCTTTTCTATTGATTGATAGTTATCAAGTACCTGCATGCATATTCATCATTCTAACAATCCTACCGTTGGACGGATTCGGAGTGTCTGCTATTATTTGGTGTCTCCTAAAATAAACAAATAGATCCGACGGCCATAAATGGGTCAAACGCTAGGGCACATGGTTTTGGTTTAAAATGCATGGTCAAGATTTCATCATAGCAGAGAAAATAGCAAATGACGCGAGCAGAGGTTCTTGGTCCCCTTTGGACTGTGTTGGGTATATCACACTTAAAATGATTGGTTTTGATAGCGAAAATAAATAAAATAGGATATAACTTGTTTGCTATTTGATTAAAAAAGTTTCACGAGTTTTAGCATACTGAGGATGCAAAATTTATAAGAACTAAATAAAATGATGAATAACTTATTTCATCAAAAAAAAAAAAAAAAACCCATCTGATTGTAAAAAGAATTAAGCCAAAGGATAGAATAAATATCTCATTTTCGCCTATATGAAAATCCACGATAATCAATAAAGAAGAAGAGTCATATGTTATAACTGATGCTGTTTTGATAAATGTAAAAGAAAATACGGATCAAGTTATTTCATTGAGAAAGACAAAAATTTGAGAGTTATTGATAACGGCTAATTTAGATAACAATACAGTAAAACAAAATGGCGAATAAGTAATTTTGTAAGGAGAAAAAAGGTTCATGGGTTAGAGCACATTAAAAAATGACCAATTTTGATGAGAACAAACTTATAAAACATCATTTTAGCAAAAAAGATAAAAGTTCATGGGTTGTAGGCTTGTAGCATACCGTCGAAACCGGATGATAAATGTTGATAAGGAATTCACAAAATCATGAATAAGTCATTTTCATCAAATTGTTGGTTTATAATAGTACATCAAAATGAATTTTAATATAAGTTAAGAATAAGCCATAAAATATAGGTTAAATTGTAGAAAAATATCCAAAGTTTGTTTGTATGAACAAATAAATATCTAAAGTTTAAATTCGATAAATAAAGACCCAAAGTTTCTGCTTAGCACTTAAATGAATCATGCCGTTAACAGTGAATGCGAAAAGGCAATTATTCCCTGACCCTCTGACTTTATTTTAAAAAAAATTTCTAAAAAAACTACCTTTCTTCGTCTATTTCTCTCCTTTTCCTACTTTAATCCTTGAAATATAACCCTAAAAAAATTATTTGTCTTTTTCAATAAAATAACTTTCATTCAAAACATGTTTACTTCATTTCATTTCTGATTGAGTTATACATTATTGTCCGAACTAGAATGACATAGAAAACAAAAACAAGTGACAGAAAAATCCAAGCTAATTTCCTTAAGTGTTACATGTAAACATGGAGTCTTTATTTGTGGAATTTTAAATTTTAGGTATTATTTTGCTAAAGTAGACAAACTTTGCGTAATTTTCAGCCGTTTAGCCTAAACCCTGCGAAATTTTTTGAATAATCCATAACTTACACCTTTATACATTGGAAAAATTGATCATATAAAGAAATATTTATATATTGTTCAAGGTTTATCAATGTAAAACTCTGGTATGTTTTATTAGTTCATGATTTTTATTTGCAAAAAACAAAGGCCATGGTATTTATCTGAAAATGGTTAAAGCGCGTATTATTTATTTCCAAAAATTAAAATCCATGGTATTTATCTGAAACTCATCGTATTTTCTGTAATAAACAAAATTCTTGAGTAATAAAGAAAGCCAAGAAAGTTTGCGGGTTTTGATTTGTAAGAAAATTTTCATGGTACTTATATGAAAAACATTAAAGTTTTTTTTATTTAATTGTATTAAGGAAAGCCCATGGTATTTAGGTAAAAAATGTCTGAAATTCATGATATTTGTTTGATATAAAAAAGTCCATGATATCGATTTAAAAAAGCTCATGGTATTTATTTGAAAACGTTCATGGTTTCTATTTTCAAAATATGCGGAAGTTCATGGTATTTATTTGTAATAAAAAAATACATGGCAATGTTATAATTTTTTTTTGAGAATACACGGTATTTTAGTGAAAATTTATGTAAGATTATAAGCTGATGGTAAAACTGTAATTAGTAGGTAGTTGAGGTTGATGGCAGAACTGTAATTAAAATAAAGTTTTGCCATTTTAATGATTTTCCATAAAATCTTCAATTTACCTATAAAATCCAAGTTTTATAAAGGATGTTTGCTCCGTGAGAGTGGAGGCAAGTGTGGAATTATTAAAATTTCCACTCTTACCGTCAAATCAGTTTGTTATGAAGATTGAATTTTTTTAGCTAATGACACATTTATAGATAGTGAGAGTTGGGATAATGATAAAATTGTAAATAATGAGATGTTAGCAAAACTTTACTATGAACTACCTAAAATACCTCCACAAAAACATTAAGATTTACAAAAAAACCCACATTTTTTGCAAACAAATCTAAAGGAATATTCTATTATTATGAACATTTTAGGATATTGATACAACATGGAATATTGGTCAAGGCCTTAAGCCCTGCTGCAGTTTCGTCCCTTGGCCCACTAAAGACCCACACGTGGAAGACGCAGCCCAGGAGGGCACAAAACCCTAGATAACTAATTGGATCCCCTCTGACTACATCACAGCCATGCATGACTGGTATATAAATCCCTCTAACTTGAAGATCAAGTCAAGCAAGAACTCCTCCACAACCGAAACCCTTTATCATTGGCAGGTCCAAGATACTCATGATCTATGCCGCAACAGATATCACTAAATTTTCACTTCTCATATAGCTTTCTATCAGTATAATGATAATGATAGAATACCGAGAAGGATAAATTTGATGAAATTAAGCAAAATGAGCAAATAAGCGATGGTCAACGAGAACGTCATCGAGCGTCGGCCAGTGCTGTCCTTGTGTCTCCGAATCTATCCATCTTTTGGAAGTGAAAAATGAATGGATAGATGAAGAGAGACTGAGATGTTGCTTGGTTTATTTGTGGCAAGAGATCTACTAGCTAGTTTGTTTTGTGCCTTATGTCTCACTCTCTATCCATCCCGCGGATTCTCGAGCACGCGTCTTCTCTCCTCCTCCTGCATCTAGCGCTCTTGAAGTGAGGATACAGATCATCCAGAACTTTAAGTCTTAAGAGAAGAAAGAACCAAATGTTAGTTTGACAATCTTTGGTTTCAATACAATTTTCATATAATTATCGAGAATATTGTATACTAATACTTGTTTATTGATCATATAATAACCGACATGACCTTTCACAAACCATATAGGAAGTTTCTGATAGATTTTCACAAACCATATACGAAGTCAGACCAAATTATTATTTTTAGGTATGCTTTATTTTTCGGTTTTTATAGTGCTGTGTTGTTTTTGTTTCATGATAATTTTAAATCACAGATACTGTGTTTGTGATATGAATTATCTCTTTATTATAAAAGTATATAAACAGAATAAAATATCATAAAGAATACAAAAGAAAATAATAAACAGAATGAAATGATCTGCAACTACCTTTGCACTGATTTTTAATAGAACATTTGTAATATATTGATCATTAACCCTTTGAGGAGCAATACATTGTGTGACAATACCAAATTCAGATAGGCACTTTCGTTTGGGAGCAATACATTGTGTGACACACATACATACATACACATATTTGGTCCCAGCAGGGCCTAGCTGAAATTGTCCTCTCCAGCGGTTACTTCTACTATCCCTTCGAGCGAGGTCTAGAGAAGCGGATGGCTGCATTGAGCTCTCAAGTTTAGAAGTTGAAGGAGATGATGGTACATATGTTACTTCTGTTCGTGTATACGTATATGCTTATATGTGTATGTGTTTGTATGTGTGTATGTGTGTATGCTTATATGTGTGTATGTGTGTGCACGCGCGCGCGCGCATATACAAACATGTTGGATATAGTGTTCTCAAGACAATTATTGTAATCGTAAGCAGGTGATTATGATAAATTGAGGGAGGACCTATATGGTCAGAACAGTCTTATTTGATATGACAATATGCTATCTGGTTTGATTTTATCATTATGTACATGTCTTGTATGGTATAGTATATCACTATTAAATATTGATAGAGTCCATATGATTCATGCTTGACTACCAGGGTTATGATAGCGATCACACTTATGAGAACTGGGTGGTCTATAAGCACATTTTTAAATATACCTAGTCGTGGGAATATCGAGATTGTGTATCGATATTCTAGAGTAAACTAGTGTATATGTTTCTTGACCCCGACAAGGGGTGATGGCCGGTCTCATAGCCATTGGTGTCAGTCAGTCACCAAAAATTGTATACATGTGCTCATTGGGTTATGAGTTACACTGGACGGACTCGCTAGGAACATGCTAGATAGTATTATACCAATTGTCAGATAGCAGTTCTCAAGTGACATGAGTACAGTGTAGTCTGTCGACCTGAAATCGTTATTTTTCTCGAGTGTGTTCCCACTGTACTTTGATTGTTACCCTACCACAGGTTTAAAGAGTTGTGCAAACATGTAGTTTTTGGGTGCAATCCTGAAGCACCTGGAGGCAGTGAACGATAGAGGAGATTCGTTTCTCCCAGTATTGGGAGTTGATGTCATGCAGTGTACGGTTGGCCGTCACCATAAAACCTAGGCCTAGGAAGATAGGATTTACTGATTGCGATCAGTAGTTTCTCGATTGGTGACGGGGCTTGATATCTGCACGACTTATCAGGTGATTATGGGTCTGACGTTATCCATCTCTTAGGCCGGATATACGATACTCTCAGACGAACATATCAGACTATATGGTACATGTCGCTGATAAGATCAGTAGGGTTTCGGACGAGCTTACTTGTCGATCTCCTTTTCGATAGATACCTGGATAGCCGTTATGTACAATTAGTACCGCTGACGTGCTTGTGAGTTTTCTAGAGTTTTCTTTAGTAAACTCACTACCTTCATATTGTCGAGTCTTTAGAGTCCTACACAGAGAGTTTCTGGTTTTGGCAAAATGTTGTAATTGCGGCACATTGGTACGCGTTTGGGTTCGATTAAAACTAGTATATTTCATACACTGATGCTAATCGGACGGTTGTAATACTAGCCGGTTTTTTTGGAAAGACGGATATTAAATCAGGTGCCGATTTAATATATTAATACATATATATGGTATATGTATTTAGTAGTATAACGTCACTATTTATTTGTCTCTCATTTATGTATTTTAATACATAGATAACAATTACAAAGATACATATTAATTAATATGTTAGCATACATATTAATACACACACACATTATTATTGTTAATTTCTTTTTCCTTGATTTTTCTCATAAGCTTATGTTGTTCCAAGGGAACAATATACACTTTGCTTCACTCATATGGGTGATACTTGAAAGAGGGAGAAGAGAATGGACACTTGTATTCAAGATACAATCCTATGGAAGGATTAATCAAAGAGTTATGTTAACAATTATATATCATTTTGTAAATGATAAATAATGGATATAACATAACGTTCACACCAGAATATTGCATTTAATACAGTCCATTCTTTTGCTCGTTTGTTTATAGGCAGATGCTTTTGATCTGTGTTTGCTACATATTTACAGATTACAGTTTCCTAGTCCAAAATAACGCAAATCATACAAAATCTCCACAGTTACGCCAATATCCAGAATATCTGTTGCCAACAGATAAAAGTCGGGTTCCGGTCATCCGTATTCGTCCAGTGCCACTTACCAGTTCAAGAGACAAGATAAAGAACAGTGGTCATTCATGTCTCGGACAAGCACAAAGCACGAGAGGGGTAACACAAGATTTAATGGGTGCGCGGAGCTCGAGAGAGATAAGGTCAAATAAATTAAAAGTGAAGCCATTTTGTAATGTTGCAGATCTAAAGAAATTTTGGAAGCAATTTGCAATTTGGGACATGTAGAACAACATAAGATAGCAACATAAGAAAGCATAGAAAAAATGAGGAGCTAATTCCACAAAACCGCGGCGGAACCATCGCCAAATGTGGGTTTTCGCGGCGGTTCCGCCGCGGACACGTGTCTTCTCCTGATGATATTTTAGGGGTAGTTTTGTCATTATATTTGGGCTCAGAATTTAGCCATAGGGTTTCATCTCTCTGCCTATAAATAGCTCAGTTTTGTGCCAAGTAAAAAATGCTTCTTTTTAGTTAGATTTTTAGTGTAGGATAGTTTGTATCTTCCCCTTCCTCTTCATCTATTCTCCATTAAAATGTAGTGAGAGCTCTTGAGTGGAAAATTAATGAAGATAAGGGTTTTTATTTAACTTGTATCTTTTAATTCTTGTATTGTAATTTTAATTCCTAATGTAATTTTATTTCTTGTTGTTAAGTAGTTGTTATTTCTTTGCTTGTTTTATTTTCCTTCCCTTCTTATCCGTATTATTTTCAAGCCATGATACTCGATGGAGTTTCTTGCTTAGGTGAGGACCCAAGTAGTTAGCTTGTAAAACCGTAATTTTCCTTTCTTTCTTTGCTTCTTTCTTTTCATTTTCATGTGTAAATAGATTCCACTTGTTAGGGGCTAAGGAAGGTTAGTATGAGAGACGGAAAAATCTCTTGTGTTTCTCTTCGCCAAACATCCTAAAAAGAGCCTAAACCAAACAAACGCAACCCCCTCACTTAGGCGCGCTATACGCGACATATAACAGCGACCTAAGTCGAGAAGTCTTTTGGGCGCACTACAATGTGACATGTAGTTGTGACCCAATTGGATACATAGTTGCGGTTGTTTGGTCTAGGGTTGGAAATAAGCACACGTAGAGGACGGACAATGGGCACGGGGAATGGATTTAGCATTGGAAAACTTGTTTAAACTCGCAAATCCCATTTTTATGTACTCCTAATCCCTGCTACTTTCTTTTATCCCAACTTCATTTTAAGATTGGTAAAAGAAGAGCACAAGACTAATCCTAACTCTACTAACCAACCTTAACCCTAAAAAACTTACTTGGATATAAATACGAACACTCAGGCTAGTTTTGAACATACAAATACATATTCTTTATTGACTCGTCTAAAACACGAACAGACATACAACCATCTCCCTGTGGATCGACCCGTGCTCAACTGGTTAGCTGCAAAGTGACACCGTCTTGATTGCGGTAAGTAGAGAACATAGTAGAACGCATATCGTAAAACGTATCGCGTTTATATACCAATCACATAACACTCTCTTCATCTTAACCTCTTATCTTCTTCTTCCTCCTTTTTATGAGAAATAAAATGGATAAAGAAAAGAAAATAGAGAGAAAATTTTTAGTGAGTAAAACTACAATCCTTGCTAGTTAGATTAGCAACCTAACTACTTAGGTTATCTCAATTTGAGATTGGAGTCAATGTTCTTGAGCTTTCGAGGTGGATTATCTTCGATGAAGGAGGTGGGCTTGCAAACATATTCTATGGAGCTTCTTGGAGCTTACAATGGAGTCCAACTCAATTTGGGAGTACTTGAAAATACTACAAAGGTTGTAGTTTTATCCGATTCCCACTGATGAGTAGGCATTCCTCCTCGGGTTATCTCGACTAGTTCTCCTTTTAGGGTTTGGAGGAGAATTTAAGGAAACGGTGGGAGCCATCCTGATTAGATAAATTGATTAACCGATCTAATTTAGATTAGAGTGTACGCTGAGTGTTTCTTTTCTCTCTCTAGCTGCGACCTTGACCTGACTTAAACTAAAACTCATTACCAAGTTAACCGAACTTTTTACCATCCGGTTGTGGATTGTCACGATTCACGACAAAGTCGTATGTATTCATGCCACTCCTAATTTACCCTTTGCATTTCTTTAGAACATTCCGTATTATTACGAAGATCCATATAGAACGGATAAAATCATCTTGTATAGTTACATACGAACTCGTAGAAATTTATTTCAGTTTTTAATTTGGATTTCGGTTCTGGAAAAATTGAATAGGATTATTCGGTTATCTCTTCCCTTTACTTTCTCTCAGGTTGAGAGAGCTCTTTATATTAGAAGAGTACACTTATTATACCTATTGGATAGTCTTCTTCTAAATCTTAAATAGATGCCAAAAGATAGGGGAGAGAAAACCAATTAGCAAAAGTACGGCGTGCAGAAGATAAGAACACATACATGCACGTGCGCACACATAAGCATACACACACACACAGAAATTACACACACACACAAACTTTCACGCCCCGCTTCCCAGAGTACGCTAAGATGGGCACGTGACATAGCCAACCATGTTACCTGTGGATAGGAAAAATCCCTCCACAGTCACATTACGGCTGTAGAGATATCAAGAACAGGAAAGTAAACCAACTATCTAGTACATGTCCATAAGCCAGAGCAAAAGAGTCAAGAAAAAGCAGTGTGCGGAAGCCAAGAGGTACAATAATGAAACCTGGTGTTTACCCCAATCAGAGCAAAGCTCTGTTCAAATTCCAAGGCGGGAAACGAAGCAACGCTTCTGTTTCCCCCAATCAGAGCAAAACTCTGTATTGAAAATTAAAATTAAAATAAATGAAGCAACACTTCAGATCCCCTGCGCTGCGCACAGAGCGCCGCGTGTCAAAATCAGACACACCAGCGCAGAGAGCGCAGCGTCCAAGGTAGCGCACTCCATCAAGAGCAAAGCTCTATTAAAAAGAAAATAGAAGCAAAGCTTCAGTTGCGCAAGCGCTGCGCTGCGCGACACGTGTCAGCGCAGTCGCTTTTGCGCAAGCGCTGCGCTGCGCGACACGTGTCAGCGCAGTTGCGCAATCGCAGCAGCGCTGCGCGACACGTGTCAGCGCAGTTGCGCAAGCACAGCTGCGTTGCGCTGTGCGCTGCGTGACACGTGTCACGCTCTGGAGCATTTGCGCCAAACAGAATTAAAATTCTAAGAAATCTTTCTGTTCTTGTTAAAACAAGAAGATTTTCTTCTGTAAAACAGAAGCCCTTGGATCAAGGATCAAAGATCCAACGGTGGGAAAATTCCTCAAATCACTCAGAGAAAGATCTTTTTAACAAATTTAACTAATTTATGGGCACTATAAAAAGGGCCTTAGACCTTAATTCAAAAGCATCAACATTTTCTATAAAAAAAAGAGAGAACTCTGAAGAACTTCTCAAGAACAAAAAAAAGAGGTAAAAACCTTTAGAAAAAGAGAAAGTTCTCTTATGAACAGATCATAGATCTAAAAACAAGATCAATGATCTTTAATAAAAACAAAAAATTAAATAGTGCTTTGCACTTTTTATGAACCTTTGGTTCTCTGAGATAAGAAAAATAAGAAAAAACTTATTTTTCTTTGATCTAAATTAGATCAAGAAATCAAATAGCGCTTTGCATTTCCGTTCTTGAATCTAAAAAATTCTTAGTGCCTTGCACTTGCAAACGGCGCTGTGGCGCTCCTGGATTGGCGCAAGCCACCAGAGAGCGCCACGTGTCAGTATCTGAACCAGTTGCGCAACGCGCTTTTGAAATAGAGCTTTTCTCTCTGAAATTGGCGCAACTCACCAGAGCGCGCCACGTGTCAGCAGCGCAAGCGCAGCGCACTGCGCTGCATGATACGTGTCATCATCACAAGCGCTTGCGCTCTTTGATTCTTGGCGCAAAGCGCCTGAAAATGCAATGCATTTCTTCTGTTAAAGGGCCAGGCCCAAGTCAAAATGACCTAACAGGCCAAAATAAATTGCAAGGCAATAAATGGGCAGAGCCCAAATAAATTGATGCTTTGCATCTTTTATACAAGGGCAGAGCCCAAGTAAAATTGGTATTCTACATCATCTATAAAATGAGCAGGGCCCAAAATAAATTGATGCTCTGCATTCTTTATGGACAGAGCACAAACAAAAAACAAATAAAGGTATTAAACTTTTTAATTGGACTGAGCCCAGTCATGGCCATAAGTCCTCAAATTAAATTGACTGAACACGGCTGCTTCCAAAATCAACTCTGGTTCAAGGGTACATCTCCGAACTCCTCTGACACTTCTCGTTGTAATACTTCAACGACGTCAGAGAGGCGACGGGTCCCAACGACCACACATGAATATGGACTGCGGGGTCCTTAAACTTGTGGACCGAAACGTCCTTAAACTAATATCGGACCGAAACGTCCTTAAACTAATAATGGATCACCACGTCCCTAAACTGGCGATGGACCGCAATGTCCCTAAACTACTTATGGACCACTACGTCCCTAAACTGGAACAATAGAGCCCCCAAACGCTCTTTGTTTGGATCTAAACGATCCCGTTTAAGTTGATCTTAGCCTCAAATATGGCTAACGTATCCTTAAACATTCAAACAGACTTTAGTCCTAAATTGGACTATAAGACCCCCAATCAACTTTGGTTCAAGGGTACATCTCCGAACTCCTCTGACACATGTCGTTGTAATCCTTCAACGTCGTCAGAGAGGTAACGGGTCCCGATGGCCATACATTAAATGGACCACTACGTCCTTAAACTGGAAATGGATCTAGACGATCCCGTTAAGTTGATCTTAGTCTCAAATCAGACTAACGTATCCTTAACAAAAGTTTAAGTTGATCTTAGCCTTAAATAGGGCTAACGTATCCTTAAATTAAAACACCAAACCCAAATCTAAGTAAATACGGATTTGGACTAATTCACGTCCTACGGGCGACGGCATTACTCAGTCTCCGTATACAATCCACGGGCAACCACAAACAAAACAAACACCCACGATACGAAGTGAAATTCTAGAGAAGGAGAAAGTTGTTACCGCAATGCGGTAGCGTAATTAACTGCAGGGGCTTGCACCTGCAGGGAAGAGCGTCCCCACAATCAAAAACCCCTCAAGCGAGGGGGAATCTGACGAAGTCTGCTACATCGGCCGCATCCGTCTAAACCTCCGATACACAGTGCCATAAATCAACTTGGCATCTTCGGAGAGGTGGACGGATAAAACCAAATAGCATCTGTCCCGAACCTCAGCGTCAGGACATCGCAGTCTTGTGCGCCGCCATTCGGAGGGGAACAGATTCTGGCACGCCCGGTGGGACCTTTTCCTCTTTCGACTCCACACTTCGTGTGTCGTGTTCGCGAGTAAATCGCGGTTTGCTGTGGTTGCCTGTTGATTTAAGGTACTAAGATTTGGTGTCTTGCTCCGTGCAGAAAACAGAAGATCGATGGCTTCGAACTGCACCGCCTGTAGTTGCAACTCTCGCTCCGTCATTGCTGGAGGAGTGACTTATGGGCCCCAAGCGGCCTCCCTTTTCAAAATGCCGGTGGAGAAGGTGGCTCAAACCACCACTGGACTATTTTTTGGGACCATGCTCCCATCAATGAGCTTCAATGCCCTAATGACGCTGCAAGAAGCCCCAAAGAAGTCGGTCTTCGATCGACTTATCACTGCCGCGACCCCTCTCAACGGGCTGCCCAACTTCAATACCTCAGACTACAAGCCCGCGATACCCGAAGCTGCCATCCTGAAACGGATAGCCATCCCGACTCAAGCGGACGAAATCAGGGCTTCTCCTTCCAAGAAGTCAGTTTCTACAAGAATGGCCCCTTCGATTGCTGCTGCAGGAGAGGTCCTCAAAGCTGCTTCCCCTACCCAGGGCAGGGGGCATGAAGAAGCTTATCCAACAACGGAAGTGATTCCATCCGTAAGACACACTCGACGTCGCCACTGGCGTCGAGTAAGAAAGGCTGGGGGCAACTCCCCCTCTGGATTTACGCCACCAGCTCCGATTGTGGGGATCGATGCTGCTGTTCCAACCGGGAACAGTTTTGAATTGCTGAATACGGTGCGCAGAAACTCTCCTACTGCGATGTTGAAACGAACTCCTTCACCTGTGGAGAATACTCCAGAGAAGAAGCTAGAGCAGCCCCCTCAGCGGCTGTCCTCTAAAATTTACAAAGTCTGGCGACAAGTCCAAGAGTCGGTGATTGATGAAAACTATCTCCGTCAACAGAAAAAGATGAAAGTTCAGCGGGAAGAGGACCGTACTATCAAGCCACAAAAAACAACAGCTAGTTGGGTGCCCACTACAACAGTTCCCTCAACTTCAATCACTCAAAAGAAAAGGAGGCCGCAAAAAGCCCCTGTGAATATGGCGAACCGTAAAAGCGCTGAACACAGATGCCCCAAGTCTGGGGGCATGGTGGTGCACACGGTTTATATGGCTTCCAGAAAGGAGGAAAGCCGTGCTTCGACGGGTCACCGACCGCTTACCCGATCCATGACAAAAGCCCAGGAGCAGCAACAGAAGCTTCAGGAAATGATGACTGTGATGGCTGCACTTACCGAACCGAAAGAAAGTTCGGAAGTATCATTAGAGCAGCGCCATGAACAAGAAACTGACGCTGACTATCTACGCAGAGTCCTCGAAAAGAAGGACAAAGAAGCCGAAGAGCAAGCAGCTAACATAAAACAGATGGCGCTCTTCTTCCAAGATATGGTAGGGATGATGTTACAGCCGGACCCTCCAGCTGAAGACCCTCCTATCATTGTTGGAGACGACAGAGGGGAGACACCTAATCCTCCTCCGGCTCTTTCAGCAGCCAAGGAAGAAACCATTTCCAAGGCCGCACTGGATGGCTATATAGCTCGGCAAATACGAGCTCATCAGGCGAGTGAAGCGGCTGGGCAAACTGTTAGAACTGGACGACCCTATCCGGGCTGGTATGACCAAATCAGTTACCCGCCGGGATATACGATCCCTAAGTTCCACGTATATAAAGGGACAGGGAATCCGCATCAACATGTCGCTCAATTCAGGGCCTTATGCGGAAACACTGGAGGCGATGACAAACTGTTGTTACATCAATTCGTCGGCAGCTTAGCAGAAACAGCCTTTGAATGGTATTCGGAGCTACCTAACGACTCTGTCAAAACATTTGCGGAGATGGAGCTACTGTTCACACAAAGATTCGCGAGTGCTATTGAACGCACCCCGATAACAGCACTAATAAATGCCAGAATAAAGCCAGGCGAAACGTGGGTCCAATACGCAACACGATGGCGAAACCTATGGTCGAAATGCGAACAACGCATAGAAGAGGCACCTGCGGTAGGCATGTTTGTGGGCACTCTCGATCCGCAAGCGACCATCTCACAATTCATGATGTTCTTCAGGCCGACCACCTTCCAGGCCTTGATCGACAAATTAGCCCAAATGGACCAGATGCGCCATGGACCGTCTCCTCCAAAACCTGATTCTCGAAACGAGAAAGGAAAAGGGAAAGCGATCGTCGTCGCCAATGCTCAACGACAGCCGAGCAATCAAAACCGGTCGTTCGCCAAAACAATGTGCGTCCGCGCCCATCCCTCGAGGAGAGACTAGGACGTCCTTACTCGTTTCGTCAAAATAAAACGAGAAGGCTGTTCGAGCTGGTAGTGCGCAACAGACTCATCAATCTGCCGAGTCCAAAGCATCTGTCACAGCCAGACGATCTTAATAATCCCAATTATTGCCCTTACCACTAAACGGTAAGTCACCCGATTGAGAATTGTTTCGTCTTTAAGGGATGGATTGAAGATCAGTACCTACAAGGCAAGTTCGCGCTGTCGGAAAACTGGAAGGTAAACCCACCACAGCCGCACTCTCCAAAGAAGACGGACACGTCGGGGGCAACTTGTTCTTTCGTCGAGGATGAAAACGATGGAGAAAACTCATCAGATGAATCCAAAGACTACATAGCGACTTGTCATGTGGTTTCTCATTCACTGATGGATGATGAGGAGGCTCCTTGCGCTGAGAAATCAATGGCGAACCCTGAGCCGGAGATTCTATAGCCATCAGACGAGTTGATCGATGTCTTCCTAAATGAAATTCGTCTGAAAGCAAAAGCCAATCAAGAGCGTGAAATGGCCATACTGGAAAGAGCCAAGGCATTCCCGTCAAATCAAAAGCCATCCACTGTGGATAAAAACAAATTCAAGACGAGGAAAAGGTTCGCTAGCTACCGCCCTCTGAAGAAAATACTCTCGCTGAGGTAGAGATGCACCCTAACTTCTGTTTATATCATCAGAAGATCATACATCCTACCGAAGACTGCGAATCCTTTAACTGTTGGTGGCAAGGGTATGTCGCTTAAAAGCAACACTTTGACATGACAAAATGTGAAGCTTGTAGACATCGAAAAAATGCAATAAATGTGCGCAAAAGAGCCGCCGCCGATTGTCATATAGCCGACTCTAAGGTGTCGCAAATTATCACCTTTGGAAGCGACTCTGACGAAGAAGCTACCCTCAACCCTTCCCTCGGGGAATCTATTTCAAAAATGAAGGAATTGAGGAGCTGCAAGAACGTTCAGCCATGCAATCGCACGCTACTCGAAAAAATCCCCGGCCCCGCAAACAACGGAGCGAACAAAAAGGATAAAGGAAAAGGAAAAACGGCCTTCGTCGCCAGCGCTCAACAACAATTAAGTGACCCTAGACCGGTTGCTCGCCAAAGCAACAAGCGGCAACCCCTCCAGGAAAAGTTGAAACGTCCTTACTCGTTTTCGCAAGATAAAACAAGGGGACTGTTCGAGCTGGCAGTGTGCGACAGACTCATCAATCTGCCGAGTCCAAAACGTCCGTTGCGACCAGGCGATGTTAATAATCCTAATTATTGCCCTTACCATCAAACGGTAGGTCATCTGATCGAGGATTTCTACGTCTTCAAGAACTGGGTTGAAAACCAATACCAACAGGGCAAGTTCGCGTTGTCCGAAAATTGGAAGGTGAACCCGCCACAACCGCATGCTCCGAGAAAGATGGATACGCCGGGGGCATCATGGTCAGTCATAGAGAAAGCCCCATAGACCGAAAAGTCAATAAACTAGATATTCGCCGCAAATACGGCGACACCGGACCGAAACGTCCTTAAACTAATGATGGACCGTAATGTCCTAAAACTTGCAAACGACCGAAACATCTTTAAACTACTACCGCAGCATCCTTAGGCTGACGAGATAAAAAAAAGGGAAGAAGAAAATATAATAAATAAAAACGGTATGTCCATAAGCAAAAAGGGCACGGATGAAAACCCGAAGGGGCTCCGTGAGTAAAAACAGCAGGGCTGCCGGCGAGTGTTCGTGAAAACCCGAAAGGGCGCGACCTCGTAAAAAAAAAAGAAGAGAGAACAAAAAGAAACATATATATATAATAAAAAGAATATAATAAATAAAAACGGTATGTCCATAAGCAAAAAGGGCACGAATGAAAACCCGAAAGGGCTCCGTGAGTAAAAACAGCAGGACTACCGGCGAGTGTTTGTGAAAACCCGAAAGGGCGCAACCTCGTTAAAAGACACTTATAGGGCCCTCTCGACCTTGTAAGGAGAAACCACCCACGTGAGATCCTTACGACTCACAAGGGAGAAACACACTTAGGGATCCCCACGATTCCTAAGGAGAAAATACACTTGCGAGATTCTCACGACTCGTAAGGAGAACTCTCTTATGGGACCCTCACGGCTCATAAGATTTGAAAGTCTTAAGTTACAGAGACCTAAACCTGTGCTTAAGTAACCCCCACCACTTCCGATATTGACCTACAAGCGGCTCAATACTGACCCGTGTATACAATCCACGGGCGCGAATAAACATTTCCCTAACAAAGTCCCACCCGTGACTAGGGATATGTCCATATGGTGAACAACCCTTGTAAGTCCTCTCGACTTATAAAGAGAAAACCCTCTTGTAGGATCCTTACGACTTACAGGGGAATATACACTTAGGAATCCTCACGATTCCTAAGGAGAAAACACACCTACGAGATCCTCACGACTCGCAGGGAGAAATACCTTTGTGAGACCCTTACGGCTCATGAAGTCAAAAGCCTTAGTCAACAGAATCCTAACCCTGTTTACTAAGCCACCTTTGTTCGACATCGACAGAGGCAAATGATGATTCGCTCCTGGCAATATCCCAGTTGTAGCGATACTGATGCCTAAACCGGTATCAAATTCCAAATCCTTTCATGGCAAATGATGATTCGCTCCTGGCAATATTCCAGTTGTAGCGATGCTGATGCTGAGATTGGCACCAGATTCCAAGTTCCACACTCGCGATAAAAAAATCAGTGAGCTAAAAATGCATATGAAATAGCCGAAATGATGGGGCAACTTGCAACAAAATCAGCAAGTAAAAATGTACGCATACAAAAACAGCCGAAATGATTGGGCAACTCGCAATAAAAAGCAGCGAGTAAAAATAAAAAGAATATAGCCGAAATGATTGGGCACCACGAAAAATAGCCGAAATGATTGGGCAATCACGATTTTCGCGATATAAAAAGCTGAAATGATAGAGCATCGCGGAAAGAATAAAAAAAAATGATGAAAGAATGAAACATTTTGCCCTACAGGTGAGATCACATCGATCCCTGTATACAATCCAGGGGCAAAGAAGGAACCATACCTTCCCAACAGGCTCCACCAGAAAGCGAAGCCAAATCTCGACGGTTCATAGACAACCTAGAAACAATCTCGATATTTGTCGCAATATTGCAGACTCAATGTCAACAAACAAAGCAAACGAAGCGAAGGCCAAATTGCTAGCTTCAAGGTCTTAACGGCGAGTTATATAAAGCCAGAAAGACAACTGGAGATCGTCTCACACCAGCGTGAAATGGTCACCACCTCGACGTTCGTCTCGACACAGCAGACGCAACATCGTCAAACAAACGGAGCCACGACAAAATCCCAGCTCCACCACGGCATTCGTCTCGATACAGCAGACAAGATGTCACCCCAGCGTTCTTCCTCCTACAGGATTCAGACGTGACAAAGCAAACGAAGCGAAGGCCAAATTCCTAGCTTCAAGGTCTTAACGACGAGTCATATAAAGCCAGAAAGACAACTGGAGATCGTCTCACACCAGCGTGAAATGGTCACCACCTCGACATTCGTCTCGACATAGCAGATGCAACATCGTCAGACAAACGGAGCCACGACAAAATCCCAGCTCCACCACCGCATTCGTCTCGATACAGCAGACAAGATGTCACCCCAGCGTTCTTCCTCCTACAGGATTCGGACGTGACAAAGCAAACGAAGCGAAGGCCAAATTCCTAGCTTCAAGGTCTTAACGGCGAGTCATATAAAGCCAGAGAGACAACTGGAGATCGTCTCACACCAGTGTGAAATGGTCACCACCTCGACGTTCGTCTCGACACAGCAGACGCAACATCATCAAACAAACGGAGCCACGGCAAAATCCCAGCTCCACCATGGCAAAATCCCAGCTCCACCATGGCATTCGCCTCGATACAGCAGACGAGATGTCACCCCAGCGTTCTTCCTCCAGCAAGGATCAGACACGACAATCAAACAAACGGAGCCATGACAAAATTCCAGCTCCACCTCGACATTCGTTTCGATACAGTTGACGAGATGTCACCACAGCGTTCTTCCTCCAGCGGGATTCGGACGCGACAATCAAACAAACGGAGCCACGGCAACATTCCAGCTCCGCCTTGACATTCGTCTCGATACAGCAGACGAGATGTCACCCCAACGTTCTTCCTCCAGCAAGGTTCGGACACGACAATCAAACAAATGGAGCCACGGCAAAATCCCTAGTTCCAAACCTCGACGGTTCACCAGCAACCCAAAGACAACCGCGACATTCGTCTCGATACAGCAGACGCGATGACAGCAAAACGAAGCAAAGGCAAAATTCCTAGCTTCAGGGTCTTAACGGCAACTCACATAAAACCTGAAAGACTATCGGAGATCATCCCACACCAGCGCAGAGTGGTTATGACTCATCGGGGCTCGCCAAAATGAGCCTAACCTCAAGTAAAAAGCGGCATGGCAAATTTTTAACGCCTGCTCTTCCGACGGTCAAACTGCCTAGGAAGATTGCTTGAAGACGTCTTGTCCAGCCCCCGAAGGGATCAGAGACACGGCAGTCGCAGGGCTACACGAACAGCACGATTGCCTATCGAGGACTATATCAGCTTATGCGACGGTACGATGGCCAAAACCCTAAGTACCACCAACCTTAACGGGCTTCTGTCGTAAAGAGCAGAGGTTAAATGCGACGTTAAGATGTTCTTACGAGAAACGCTCGATTTGTCTCGACTTGTGAAGAAATTGTTGAGGCGGCTCGACTCGTGAGATAAAGCCTTAGGCAGTAGGCATAAAAGAAGCCTGTTTCCTAAGCACTGGGACCCTACAAGTTGACCCAAAACGGTCTCTTGCATACCATCCACGGGTCTCACTCTTCAAAGTCGAGTTTCGACAGGGAGGGAAACAACCGCTTACGGGTCCTCTCGACTTGTAAGAGGGAAAAATTCTCTTATAAGATCCTTACGACTTATAAGAGAAAACCACACTTAGGAATCCTCACGATTCCTAAGGAGAAAAAACCACCTACGAGATCCTCTCGATCCGTAGGGAGAAAAGTCTCTATGAGACCCCCACGGCTCATAGAGTTGAAAAGTCTTAGGCGGCAGATCTGAACCTGCGGCCTAAGCCATTATGATTGCATGGAGAAATCAAGGTGCTTACCAGCTAATTGTGACAGTATACTGATAATAAGAGAGTGACAGAAAGAACATCCGATTTACACTTGATCAAGCGTTTAAGACATACTCATTCATGCACGTGCAAACGGTTCGGGATGAGGAATAAGACAAGATGAAATGGAAATTTTCTATTCATATCATAAAAAAGGAGGTTCTTACAATCACGGAGAAATAAATAATAACATTATTAAAATGTTTACAAAGGTATGACTTCGGATCCAGGGCACGGATTGAGGAATTCAAAAGTAAGGCCATCCAGAGTTCTCCTGGCCTTTCTGATGATTCTCGTGCGCAGCCTCTCGCGCTCCTGGGTGTCAAGGTCTTCAGCAAGGCCCCCTATCCTTTGATAAGCAGCGATTATCGTCGTCTGCTGGAAGACTTGATGTAGGATGTCGATGAGGCTGTCCCGCCGTTTCTTCGAGATCAGCCCCGTCAGGTACACTGAATGCACCTTGTCTTCGGCATCATCCAGCGCATTGAGCGGTAGGGCCTCGTGAAACCCCGAAAGTGCTTTCCATATTGCTCCCAGCACGACCTTTAAGAGAGCTGAACGACGAGGAAGCAGCCAACCACCACTTGCGTTGAGGCGACCCATGACCTCCACACACTGGGCGTCCGTAAACTCCTGGTTCTGTTGACGGCCCTGTACACGGATATCCTCATAAGTGATGAACTCGTGCAAGCTGTATAGACGCACCGCCATAATACCTGAAGAAAACAGTACAGGGAGATTAACAAATAAGAAAATACAGAAAGTTAAAAGTTAAACTCCTCGAGAGCAATACTCTGCAGACATGAGTGACACCAGTCAAAACCAGTTATGAGGAGAATTTGAGGAAAATTCCCTAAGAACATTGAGAGCTCTGCTCTGGGAAAAAAATGATATAATAATAATAATAGTATCAAATGCCATGAAGAACTCTTAAGAGTTCTTCTATATGATTTGGAAGGAGCAAAGCTCCATTAATTAAGAAAATCCAAGGAAAATGTTTTAGAGAACAGAGCTCTGTTAATGGAACCCTAATAGGGTTCCCTTTAGTTCTCTTTAGACCCCCTTAGAGCAAAGCTCTGCTAAGTGAAACCCTAAATGGGTCTTCTTTAGATCAGGGATTTATTGAGAGCAAAGCTCTTAAAATTAATTTAATTTAATCAAAATTAATATTTTTACCTAAAATTCTCTAAAGTTGAACTTTTAAAAGTGTTTAAACAAGAGAGCAGGGCTCTGAGTTCTGAAAGTAAAATTGTGAAGATGAAAATCATTTAAAGGACCAAAGGTCCTATTTATAGGCATCAAATACCCTTTCAACTCCCAAGAGTTACCGCGATGGTTAGAATTCTGCCACCGCCGCGCTCACGTTTGGAAGGCCACGTAAGCGCAACGGTGGGGGGGCATTTATTTATCCCAATCAGAGCAAAACTCTGTTCAAATTCCAAGGCGGGAAACGAAGCAACGCTTCTGTTTCCCCCAATCAGAGCAAACCTCTGTATTGAAAATTAAAATTAAAATAAATGAAGCAACACTTCAGATTCCCTGCGCTGCGCACAGAGCGCCGCGTGTCAAAATCAGACACACCAGCGCAGGGAGCGCAGCGCCCAAGGTAGCGCACTCCATCAAGAGCAAAGCTCTATTAAAAACAAAATAGAAGTAAAGCTTCAGTTGCGCAAGCGCTGCGCGACACGTGTCAGCGCAGTCGCTTTTGCGCAAGCGCTGCGCTGCGCTACACGTGTCAGCGCAGTTGCGCAATCGCAGCAGCGCTGCGCGACACGTGTCAGCGCAGTTGCGCAAGCGCAGCTGCGCTGCGCTGTGCGATGCACGACACGTGTCAGTGCAGATGCGCAAGCACAGCTGCGCTGCGTTGTGCGCTGCGTGACACGTGTCACGCTCTGGAGCATTTGCGCCAAACAGAATTAAAATTCTAAGAAATCTTTCTGTTCTTATTAAAACAAGAAGATTTTCTTCTGTAAAACAGAAGCTCTTGGATCAAAGATCCAACGGTGGGGAAAATTTCCCAAATCACTCAGAGAAAGATCTCTTTAACAAATTTAACTAATTTATGGGCATTATAAAAAGGGCCCTAGACCTTAATTCAAAGGCATCAACATTTTCTAAAAAAAAAAAAGAGAGAACTCTGAAGAACTCCTCAAGAATAAAAAAAAGAGGTAAAAACCTTTAGAAAAAGAGAAAGTTCTCTTATGAACAGATTATAGATCTAAAAACAAGATCAATGATCTTTAATAAAAACAAAAAATTAAATAGTGCTTTGCACTTTTTATGAACCTTTGGTTCTCTGAGATAAGAAAAACAAGAAAAAACTTATTTTTCTTTGATCTAAATTAGATCAAGAAATCAAATAGCGCTTTGCACTTCTGTTCTTGAATCTAAAAGATTCTTAGTGCCTTGCACTTGCAAACGGCGCTGTGGCGCTCCTGGATTGGCGCAAGCCACCAGAGAGCGCCACGTGTCAGCATCTGAACCAGTTGCGCTACGCGCTTTTGAAATAGAGTTTTGCTCTCTGAAATTGGCGCAACTCACCAGAGCGCGCCACGTGTCAGCAGCGCAAGGGCAGCGCACTAGCGCAGCGCACTGCGCTGCATAACACGTGTCATCATCACAAGTGCTTGCGCTCTTTGATTCTTGGCGCAAAGCGCCTGAAAATGCAATGCATTTCTTCTGCTAAAGGGCCAGGCCCAAGTCAAAATGACCTAACAGGCCAAAATAAATTGCAAGGTAATAAATGGGCAGAGCCCAAATAAGTTGATGCGTTGCATCTTTTATACAAGGGCAGAGCCCAAGTAAAATTGGTATTCTGCATCATCTATAAAATGAGTAGGGCCCAAAATAAATTGATGCTCTGCATCCTTTATGGACAGAGTACAAACAAAAAACAAATAAAGGTATTAAACTTTTTAATTGGACTGAGCCCAGTCATGGCCATAAGTCCTCAAATTAAATTGACTGAACACGGCTGCTTCCAAAATCAACTCTGGTTCAAGGGTACATCTCCGAACTCCTCTGACACTTCTCGTTGTAATCCTTCAACGACGTCAAAGAGGCGACGGGTCCCAACGACCACACATGAATATGGACTGCGGGGTCCTTAAACTCGTGGACCGAAACGTCCTTAAACTAATATCGGACCGAAACGTCCTTAAACTAATAATGGACCACCACGTCCCTAAACTGGCGATGGGCCGCAATGTCCCTAAACTACCTATGGACCACTACGTCCCAAAACTGGAACAATAGAGCCCCCAAACGCTCTTTGTTTGGATCTAAACGATCCCGTTTAAGTTGATCTTAGCCTCAAATATGGCTAACATATCCTTAAACATTCAAACAGACTTTAGTCCCAAATTGGACTATAAGACCCCCAATCAACTTTGGTTCAAGGGTACATCTCCGAACTCCTCTGACACATGTCGTTGTAATCCTTCAACGTCGTCAGAGAGGTAATGGGTCCCGACGGCCATACATTAAATGGACCACTACGTCCTTAAACTGGAAATGGATCTAGACGATTCCGTTAAGTTGATCTTAGTCTCAAATCAGACTAACGTATCCTTAACAAAATTTTAAGTTGATCTTAGCCTTAAATAGGGCTAACGTATCCTTAAATTAAAACACCAAACCCAAATCTAAGTAAATACTGATTTGGACTAATCTACGTCCTACGGGCGACGACATTACTCAGTCTCCGTATACAATCTACGGGCAACCACAAACAAAACAAACACCCACGATACGAAGTGAAATTCTGGAGAAGGAGAAAGTTGTTACCGCAATGCGGTAGCGTAATTAACCGCAGGGGCTTGCGCCTGCAGGGAAGAGCGTCCCCACAATCAAAAATCCCTCAAGCGAGGGGGAATCTGACGAAGTCTGCTACATCGGTCGCATCCGTCTAAACCTCCGATACACGGTGCCATAAATCAACTTGGCATCTTCGGAGAGGTGGACGGATAAAACCAAATAGCATCTGCCCCGAACCTCAGCGTCAGGACATCGCAGTCTTGTGCGCCGCCATTCGGAGGGGAACACCTGGAAGTAAGACTACATACCGACAGGAACCTCACCGCTCAGTCTAACAGCGGCAATACTCCTGATCAGTCTGCAACAAGGTAGAAGAATCTGGGCCATGCAGAACCCAGACGTCACCGCGTCATGTCATCAAGCAATAAAATATAAACAGGGTAACATGCAATGCAAATATAATCATGAATGAAAAGCAGATGTAACAGTAATGTAAATCAGGGCAGTGAAGGGTAGTGTGCAGTGAGTAAACTAAACTGTTCCATTGGGTTATCTACTCTCAAGTCTTTGAAATCAATTTGATGAATCATCGATGTAACTCAATAGTATCCCGTGCATGCCTGGGACCACGGTCTACAGACTCTCGGGCTGAAACCGAGACGTGCCGCTAGGCAGTAAAAGGTAGCAGGTACAGACGAGTGATGTCAGCATCATCACTCCGGGGCTGGCCTAGGCCGTAAGACTGATCAGAACAGGTATCGAACTGTTGAGTTACAAGTCAGGTTTCATCATTGATTTCCCCATACCCCCAAGCTATATGTGTCAAGTCAGGTATTCGGTAATCAAGAACTAATGCCAACACAGGATCAGGTAAGAGCAGGTTTGTCTGGTTAGACAATAAGAACGGTCCGTGAGGAATACATGTCGGGTTTGTTGGCATTAGACACAAGATCAGGTAACCGGTCAAGTCAAGTAGTGTACGGTACCATGTCGGGTCAGGTAATATGAGTGTAACAAGTCATGTCAAGGTGTAAAAGATATCATGTGTGTGCTCATAATCAGCTAGCATAATTATGGTTATAAATAATCAAGCATGGGTATCAACAACACGATACATTGGCACATGTGATAGGTTAAGCAATGAATGCAGGTTTAATTAATTAGCCGTACAGTTATCAGTTGGGGTTTAAGGAATAGTTTCAAACATTACATGAATGTAGTTTAGAAAATATGGATATTAAAACATGTACAAAATAATCGAGAGATGCAATCGAATATAAATCAGGCTAGATGTATACAAACGTTCGTCTGTGAGGGTAAAGCTATAACGGGTACTATATACTATAAGCATCGTGTGATATAAAATATTGGTGTGGATGCAGTTTGATGTACTCTAATATGCAATAAGATATGTTTTCCATGATTTAGATCTAAAATAGTATAAACGAATGCAACGGAACACTGAAGTGTTACAAAATGAAACATGTGGTACTAGATTTGCACTACAGGTATAATCTATATTTAAATAGTCATAAAAATAAGTTAAATAGCATGCAGCAAGATTAACTTGCTTCGACGGAACACGACACGGCAAACGGAACGTTTCGCGTCGGCGGGAAAAGTCGCGACATGCGCACGGTACACGGAATGAGTCCGAACGACGAACAGTGGAAACACACAGGTCAGAGTTCCTCGCTGGATCGCCGGGAATCGTCGCCGGCACGGTCGTATTCCGGCGAGACAGAAAACAGTGAACATTGTAATCGACAAGAGACGCATGGAAACGAAGCAAGAAGAAGGCAAGAGAATGGAGGGAATTAATGAAGAAGACTTACTCACTGGATTGCAGGAGATGACAGCGTCGTCGGCGCGTCGTTAACGGGCTCCGGCGATCTACAGAGGATCAAAAATTTAACAGAGAAGAAAACCAAGATGAAAAGAAGAGAAAGAGGAGGAAGAGAAAGAAGAATAAGAGGAAGGAGAAGAAGAGGACTGGAGGTTTAGTGTTCTGGGTTGTGGGGTCGAAGAAGAGGCGGCGAGGGGGTGCTGTCGATGAAGTCTCCGACGATGGGATGGCCGGCATGCTGGGTTCTGCGGTGCCAGGGTCCAGAATATGCAGGAAGAAGAGGAGCTCGAGGATTGAGGGTTCTGGTCGAGGTTTGGAGAGTGGTGAGAGCAAGGTTGAGGAGGAGAGGGGAAGGGTTGTGATGACAAGGGTCGCCGGCAGTGGAGGCGATGGATTGGAGGTTCTGTGGGTTTTCTTGGGTTGAGGTTTCGGTGTACAAGGGAAACCTCTGGTCGTTTGGGTGCAGAGATGGCGGTGGTGGTGCCAGGAGGTTGAGAGAGTGAGGTGGGGAAAGTGCAGAGGTGGCGACGAAGTGGGTTTGTCGGTAGTGGAGGGTGCAGGCGAAAGGAGAGATGGGTTCCTGGGTCGCCGTTGTGGTGAGGACGAGGGGGAGAGAGGAACTGAAGGAGGCGAGAGAGGAGAGGGAGACGAGCGAGGTTGAAGACGAGGGTGCGGTGGCAGCGACTGCGAAGCGCGGCGACGGCGAGGGTAGGGTTTTCTCGTGGGTGCTGGGTTAGCAAAGAAGAAGATGACGAGAACGAAGAAGGGAGGTGACCGTAGTGGGAGGCGGTGACCAGAATCGAGGAAGGAACAGTAGTCGCGAGAAGAGAGTGAGAGGGTGCGAGAGGAGAGAGAAAGAGAAGGGAGAGAGAGAGAGAGAGTACGCTCGGGGAGAGAGAAAGAGAAGGAGAAAGAAAGAGAGAGGGGTCTGCTGGTGGGGCCCGGGTGCGCACACAAGGAGTTTGATTGGCTGGGAAAAGATTTGTTTGGGAAAGAAATTTATTAAAGATTTCTACAAAATCTCCAAGAATTACACTCGGCTGAAGAAGGAAGAGATACAAGAGTTGGTGGGGCCCGTTGATATGTATGGAGGGTTTTGATTGAGTGAGGGGAGAGAGAATTTGTTTAGGAAACTTTCAAAAGATTTTACTGGGATTTAAATATATGATATCGTTGGTTTAAAAATATTTTATAAAATATTTTGGCCGATTAAAAGATTTAGAAAAAAAAATAGGATTTGGTGGAAATACAAAATATTTCAGAATTGCGTCCGGCTCTGGTCCAAAATTTGAATTTGAAACATGAAAAATATTAGCAAGTTCCAAAATTTAAAATGAAGTATTTTATAATTAAAAGGCATACCCCCAAGAACGGACGCACGTACGTGCGCGTAGCCGTCCAAACACGTCCGTTTCACTGAACGGGACGAGAACACGATGCAAGGACGCTATCACAGGGTTAGGGGTGTCAAGCAGGCCATGACAAGTATTTGTAATTTAATTTTAGATGACTTAAATTGTTATATGCAGAATTTGAATTGTCGGGGTAAATTTATAACTAGCAACAAACAAAATCAGGATAACGAACTGAATACCACACACCACACATACATAAACAGAAACTTGTAGAACTGGACTCGGTTGTTACATAAACAAAGCCAAACCTTAATTCATCATCATTCTCTTTTACATTGAACTCTTGTCAAATCTCACCCTAACCTCAACCCTAAATCCAAAAACCTTAAACTTGATTAAGAAAACCTTTAATTTTAAAAAACTTTATCCTAAACTAAAGACTTCAAAATCTTAAAATTAAAACATATACTTTAAACCGAATTCATATTAAATCTTAAACTAAGTGTATATATGATACTCAATGATAATATAAAACGTACACCGTTTCTTATTCTTATATTACACAAACTTAAAAACTTTACAGATTCATCGGGCCACTTCTTCGGCTGCGGCTGCACATGCCACTCCTTCGGCCCCGGCTCCGCAGGTCACTGCTTCAGCACTGTAGCCCAATCCTACTTTTGACGCTTCATTACTTGAGATTTTGTCGACCCGGGGCTGTAACGATGAGCAGATGCGCCAGATTTCCCAGATACTTGGAAGTAGAGTGCCTGGACTGAGCTAGCTGCAGTGATTTATGTATATATTTTTTTATTTTTGGAGGATGCCTGTACTTTATTTGATATATATTGTATATTTTGGATATCGGTTGTTGTATATGATATTTATGATCCTAACTTTAGATTGATTTTGTACTATATTTGTTCATTTCGTTATATATTACGCGTGAGATGTTATTAATAAATATTTCTGTATTCAAAGTATATGATATAATGTGATATATATATTGCTGTGTACAGTACGCGGAAAAACCGGAAATTATTTTGGATCGATCAGTTTGATTACATGTGAAGGATAGAAAGGTAAGGTAATTTGGCGAATGATACCTAGGTTGTGGAGATGATGCCTAGGTTTTATGGGCGGAAAAAGAGAAAAGCCTTAACTTATCAATCTTGGTCACTTGTTATGGTTTGGGTGTTGGGTACGGTTGATCTTCCCCGACGGTGGTCTCATGGGCTCCTTTTACGAATTCTCCTTCGTCGTCGAGCTTCACCTCCCTTTTGCCGTCGGCGTCCACCATCAACGAAACCTTTCTCTCGTCATCGAATCACTTCGAGATCCCTGATGCCCTCGCCTCCTTCGAGCCACCATCGGCGCCTTTGCCGATCGAACGCTTCATCCCTCGCCGCATCGAGATCTGAGCCCATCGTCGCCTACGCTGCGCTTCCATTGCGCCTTCGCCTCCACTGCGCCTCCATCCGCTGCCCGCCATCATCATCTAGCCGTCATCACCAACCTCCAGGCCTCCAAGCCGCCGCCTTGCTGACCTCGAGATCTGCGCCTCAGGAGCCATCTCAAGCATCGACTCCCGCCAAGTCTTCGAGCTTCATAAGTTTTTGGTGTTGGATTCCTTCATGGGTTGTTGTCAGATTCACTTGCAAGTAGCTTGAGATCTTGTTTTGGTGCTAGAATTGGATTCTGTGACGCGGTGGGTATTCTTAGTTGGAAGGTAATTTACGAGAAGGGCCCTGCAGCCACCTTCTTTGATTCCTCGTCTATCAACTATTCGATAAAATTTGCAACAGAGCTCCCTCTTTCATCAACCCCAAGTCTTGAGCTCCGCCGATCGCTCTCATCGACCTAGAGCTTCCTCGGCTTTGCTTGGCCTCGCCGAGCCTCACCATCGACACCCACGACTTCATTATGGCGCCTTGGCCATCGCGTTTTGGACCTCATGGCGCCTCTGCCATCACGTTTCGGCCTTCTTTCGCGTCCTCCATCGGCTTCACCTCCAAGACCTTCAAGCTCCCCTTCGACTTGAGCTCCATCATCGATTTAAGCTTCATTTTCTCGGTTTCATCAAGCTCTCAAGCCTTTAAGCTCTCGGTGTAGAGTGTTTTTTGACATCCTATTTAGATAGGAAAGTGCTCGCTTGTTAGGCGTATACAGATTCTACCTGCCTAGGGTGGGCAGAGGTTTAATAATCGTGAGGATCCTAATCGCTGGCAGCTGCGGACAAAACTGCCATTAATTACCCTTCGCTCTAGAATGAGAGAACCTTCGATTAACGGGTCGTACGATTATGCGAACTCAATGTGCAATGTGCGCGTATTACGTTTTGAAAACAGATTTGAAAGTGTTTTGTACATGTCGGGGGCCTCGCAGAGTTGACGGGGTCTCACTATCCGGAAAGCGGGCTGGGAGTCAAGGGGGCTCGCCCTTTTGTTGGCTCTATATCTGAGCCACTTCTGCCTTAATTTCTCCGTGTTGAGGGTTTGGCGGGTATTCGCTTTTTGGGAAATCGCCGCAGGTCTGTTGATGGAGAGTTTTGAGATGACATCCGGTCATGCAATGGTTGAGGGCACCGCTTGAGCTTGCCCGCGACGCTTATGATTTCTTCTATTTCTACGGCCTTACCTCCAGCTGGAGCAACAAAGAACCGTTCAAAAACGGATTTGCGATTGAGTTGGGGTGCTTTCGCGACCACAACATTTGGTCTCTTGCCCTTCGGGGTTGGTTTAGCCACTTTGCTTGATGACGCCTCTGCAACAGGAGCACTGACAACTAGGCAGATTATGATGGAACCGATTTGCCGGGAGAATCACACGTGCATTTGTTTTGACCACGTATGTGATTGGAGTTGCATTTGAAATCAAGTTTGTCTTGGAAGACATTGTCGTTGAATTTGAGATTGCGAAGTTGCTAACCTGTGCAAAGAAGCATGATTTCAGTACAGACAATTAACATATATATTAATCGAGTTTGCGTGAACATTTGACCCGAAATACGGGAGGAGAGATGATGTCCCACCGGGCGTGCCGGAATCTGCAGAGTGTTTTTCGACACCCTATTTAGATAGAAATGTGCTCGCTTGTCAGGCGTATACAGAATCCCTCCGCCTAGGATAGGCAGAGGTTTATTGATCATGGGGATCCTAATCTTCGGCAGTCACGGACTAAACTGCCGTTAATTACCCCTCGCTCCAGAACGAGGGAAGTTCCGATCAACGGGTTGTACGATTATGCGAACTCAATGTGCAATGTGCGCGTATTACGTTTTGAAAATAGATTTGAAGGTGTTTTGGACATGTCGGGAGTCTCACAGAGTTGACGGGGGTCTCGCTATCCGGATAGCGGGCTGGGAGTCAAAAGGACTAGCAGCCCCTTTACAGGGTGTGAGACCACGCCCCGTTAGAATTTTTTTTTTTTAGTGGGAAGCATTATTTCCTTGGAACCTGAGTTCTACGAAACTTAAACTTCGACACTTGACAAATTTTGCTAAGTCCTAACTTATGGCTCGGTGCCTAAGTGTGCTTTGGCGCCGGCATTAGCATTGGCGCACGTGCGTTGCACATAGCGCTGAGCAAGTTTACAAGAGACGCCCTTGGTGCTAGCACCGGTGCATGCACAAGTTCATTACAAGTGCTGTTGGCGCAAATTAGCAAAAGGCGTCCTACGCGCATGCGCATGCGCACGTGCGTTGCACATACCATAAGTGCGCATGTTGAAAAAAATTGCCTCTGGGCACGCGCACGTGAGTTACACGTAGCACAAGTGTGCAGATTGAAAAAGGATGCCTCTGGTGCATGCGCACGTGAGTTGCACGTATTAAAAGTGTGCAAATTGAAAAAGGGTGTGTCTGGTGCATGCGCATGTCAGTAGCACATAGCACAAATGCGCAAGTTGACGGAGAGCGCCCTTGGCACTAGCGCCGATTTGCATAGGACGAACCCTAATAATGAAAGACCGATCTTTAAGAAAGCTTAAGCTTTCGAGATGCGAAGCGCACGCTTCTATATCGTTGTTATTTATTAACATATCTTTAGATCTTTGAATCTCGTAGCCAAGAGAAATTTATTTGATATCCTTTGAAGGTGACTTCTTTCCTCCTTACTTCTTCTTTTATTCATTAGATCTACATGAATGAAGAAAAGAAAAACCAAGGGTTCCTCTTTGCTTTTGAAAGAAAAAAAATTTACGAAAAGGAGAACCTACGTGAGGAAAAGAGAGGAAAGATGACAACTTTCAAAACGCTAATTTTTTTTAAAGGAGATTCCATACGCTTTATTGTCTCCGGATAGCTTTTATATAAGCTTTGCATTTTACACTTAGGTCCCTAGGGTTTTAAAATATTGGCATTTGCCCTACTAATGCTTATGTGCTTATTCATTTTTGCACATAAGCCATGGGCATTTACAATCATTTGGCCTTTTTCCTGCCCTTTCTAAAACAAATACATTAAATCTAAAAAGAAAATACATTAAATTTATTAATTGTATAATTCTTTCTTCTCTTGGTTATGAGGCCGGCTTCCCCATCTTTCTCGGGCTTGGCTTGGGTTCGGGCCCGCTAGACTTGGGCTTAGGCCTGCTTGACTAGGCTTGGGCCTATTTTGACTTGGTCAATGGGGGTATAATTTTTGACCCCAACATCAGGCCTTCGAGCTCACTCGAATCTTGACCCTTCAAGCCTTCATGCTCCTTTGAGCTCGCTCGACCCTCCTCGCTCATCGGTTCTCATGGCGCATCAGTCATCAGCGCATGTACCTGCACTTGTACATGTCTTCGTACCGTGCCCACTACTATACCCGCTCCGGTACCCTATTTTTGTTGCCTCATTTACAAGCTCCTCCTTGTACATTCCAACTCTGCACAATTTCCGTTCTATGACATTCATTTGGAAACACGGTCTTTTTTCTCTAGCATTTACTTTTTAGCAAAAGTGGGTTTAGGTTTTAGACCTCCTAGCATCATGTGAAAGATACTGCAGGCTACAACCCACCTTGCTCGATGCATCAAAGACCGTGTTGTCTTCGTCATTGATTATACGAACTGTTTGAGATTTATGTCCAAACTAACAATAGACATCCACTGATGATGCTCATAAGTGAGAGTTCCCCAGGTCACGACACGTAATGGATGACGTATCGTCCATGTAAGCCCGCTACATTCCTAGGGGCTACGGAGCTTGGACATTTATCGGCGCCTCGCCTCTGAGGTTGCACCCGGCCTTTTAGAAGACCTTCCCGCAATACATTCACCCTTCGGCTGACCGCCAGCCAATAGCTTGTCTCCGAGCTATCCTATAGCTGAGATTTCTCAGCTCACCTGCTCACCTCCAAGCTATTTTATACCTAAGTCTCCTCAGCTCACCTGTTTGGCCGGGAGCACGGAGCCCGAGCGCTTCCGTAACGGTTCCGTGTATCTCACCACGATGTGATCTCCGCCGCTCCACGTCCTGCGTCCCACGCTAGCGTATCTCGCCATTAATGGGTGTCTCCCACTATTAATGCGGGCGTGACGTAGGGGCGTAACAGACGGCGAGAATCTTGCATCGGCTTGTGATTAGTATATAATATTGCACATTTGAATGAATATTTTTCCCACTATTGTTAAGTTCTAAAAGGTGTTTATTGTAATTATAAAACATATGAGGGTTTATGTGTAAAGTTTTTATTATCATATATTTCTACATTATAATTAACATAATAAGGGAAAATACATGCATATAATATTTATATAGAATATTAGTAATTAAAATATGCATATCATATCAAATATTTCTAATCAATATTCTTAATATATAATATCATATAAAATGGTTAGGATAATATCTCAAAAATACCAAATACTACCAACATTTTGATTTGAGATATTATGTAGATTAGATCAGGTGTGGAATCCAAGAGATCTGGGATAAATCAAGATGTCAGAATCAAATCTGCCAGAATATTGAAGCAAATCGTAAGATCTAGCAACAACAGAGACTCATAGCTTTATTTTTAGAATCTATACATCGAGAGGATCTCCAAATATCAGAACAAGACAACACAAAAAATTCCAAAACCTGATCCCACCAAAAAGCCGCGGTTGGGTGGCCAAAGACCATGATATGCGGCGGATCCGCGGGATGACGACAGCCGTCCGATGTGAAATTCTGTGTGATGGATCTTAATAGCATATATTCACTTAGGGCATCTAGGGTTTCTGGGTTTGGGACTATATATAGGACCGGGAGCTTCACATTCAAAATGATTAAACCGAAAAGATCAAGAGGTCCGAAGCGATCCACGCATCCAAGTGATCATCAGCTAGTCATCTACCTCCAACAAGAGAGAGAAAGAGAGAGAGAGAGAGCAAAAACTAGGGTTCCTTGTATTCTACTTTCAAAAAGGAGTGTTGTATGAAATAGTTGATTAATAAAGGTAGATCTTAGTTTATTTCTTTTCACATTTACTTTCTGCATTTAATTTCTGCATCTTAATCATATTTTCATTCTTCGACCTTTTTTCTAAATCTCAAACCATGAGCGAGTAATTCCTTACTTGCTAGGGTTCGTAGGCTAGGGTAAATCAATAGATGATAAAATTCTTTAACTTCTTTTATCCATTTTAAAGTCTATAAACTTTAGCAAAATAAATATTAACATCCGTATCGGGCGCGCTATCAATTTATTGCTAGTCACGACCACGATTCGAGATTAGTTTAACACTTGTTTTGCTAAGGGCTAGATATGAATAGAGATCAATACAAGGACACGGGTTAAGAGTGGGGAAACCCTAGTTTCTTTCAAAAGAACCCTAATCTACATTCATCACTATCGATCTAGTTTTAAGCTATTAAAAGATAAAAGGAGTCATTTTTAATTATTCATCCATTACTACTAAGTCCTATGAACCCTTCAAGTCTCTTCTTTATAAATCTTACATCCGTAGTATATCCGTAATTACAACCAAACACCCATCTTCAATCAACTCGTCTAAAGCATGAAAAATGTTCACGTTTCCTTGTGGACGACCCGTACTTATCGCGGCTAGCTACTAGCGACACCGTCCTGATTTCGGTTATTTACAACACACTTTTCAGCATCACATCAATCAAATGGTGCCGTTGCCTGGGAAACGGCTGTAAATTTTTTCTTGTTATTCGGGTTGATTTCTTATAAATTCCAGTAAATATATTATAAACGAGAACCAAAACCGTATCTTGTGTATTTAATGATTATTGTGCGAGTTTTGCAAGAGAATCTGGAGTAACTGGAGCAAGCTAACAGAGAGTTGGAGAATTTCAACATAGCCCAGAGGAGCCTAGGGTTGCACTGAAGAAAATTTATCAAAAGAACACTCCATAGTGCAGCGGAACCACGGCGGAAGTGGGGGATTGGTGGCGAAACCGCGGCGGCTTGGTAGAGTTGGGCCCCCAAAATTTTCAGGTAATTCTCTAATATCTTTCTCTCTCTTCTAAAATCCAATATTCTGATTTTTCCTGCATGATTCTTTACAAATATCGCCGCTCAAAAATCTTTTTGCGTGTTTTGATATTGGTTTGTTTGTGCATATCTTAACCGGATATTAAGGGGCAATAACCCAAATCCAGATTAGGTGGGGATTTTATCACCCTTCCTACGCCCTACAAATCACAAAACAAGTATACTATCACCATATATTAATTAAAAAATATATAGACCAAGTCTCTAAGTGTTGTCACGCTCAATTAGGACAGAGGAGGGTCCTGGGTAATCTATCGCTTATCTGCATTTCTCTTGTGGTGTCTAGGAAAGTATGACTAAGAAAAGTGGTTACTTAATTAGGCCCGCTATTTCGGTGATTCGTATAGCGGATACCTCCCACTTACTTGGCACTTACCTGGCCATAAGAGTGATAACGAGGTGGTAGAGAATTGATCCTGCAACTCGTCCTTTGGAAGTTTAGGAGCGGTCTAGTGACTTGACTTAGATGACCCTAGCTATAGAGATTGATTGTGCATTTTTGTGATTTGTTGAGTCAAGCCTTACGTTCGACACTTTTTCAAAACAAACCTTCTAAAAGTCGTTCTCACACATGCTGCCACGTGCAATAAACCCGCTTAGTGCATGATTGGTTGGACACGGGATTCTAGTGCCCGTCTTGTCCGCGTCTTTGCTATCGACTCCGAAGTCGGTACTTCTTCATATTCTATTTCCCCTCCTCCCACCACATCTCCCGAAATGAACGGATCTCCATCGGGATTTCACGATACAACCCTGCCACCACCCGTAGGTGCGCAAAATCCACCGTATATATCTCTTCAAGAAAGATGCTACTCCATACGTGGACCCCTTCCTACTTGTCTTTCTCTTTCACCGGTCATTGGGGGTAATTTCAAAGTTAAACCCCACTTCATCAACTTGTTGCCCAAATTTCACGGGCTTGAATCCGAAGACGCATACGTTGTTATATCCAAATTCGAAAACGTATGTGCAATGATAAGCACAACACAACTTTCCGTGGATGCTATGCGATTACGTCTTCTCCCTTTTACCCTGTGCGATCTAGCAGAAAAATGGATTTATAGCATTGCCACACATTCTATCGCAAAGTGGGATGAATTCTTTATAGCATTCCTTAAAATTTTTTATCCCAATCACAAAACCGCCCGTATTCGAAGCAAGATTAACCAGTTTACCCAACTTCCCAACGAACCATTCTTGAAATGCTTTGAACGGTTTAAAGATCTTCTTGTACAATGCCCTTATCACGGAATTGATAGATGTCAACTTTGCCGAATTATATACGAGGGTGTTAATCCTGCCACGAAACAAATGCATGAAACCATTTGTCAATGCCATTTCATGTCAAAAGACGATGGCGAAACTTGGCAATTTATGGAAAATCTCGTCGAACAAACCTTACAATGGGAGAGCATTAGACTAACATCATCTTCATTTAGGGTAGGTATCCATCAGCTCGACATTTCCATCGCAGTGAAAGCCGAAATGACCACGATGCAAAAGAAACTCGAAGCTATCGAAAACAAAGTTTCGCCAACCTCCCTAAATCAAGTTACGCTCCCAAAATCGTGTGTGGTTGCTGTTTTGACCCATCACATTTAACGGAAGAATGTACTTTGAATCCTCCATCTCAAGGTCATGAACAAACCAATACTGCTTTTCAGCAACAACCTAGAAATGACCCTTATTCATCTACTTATAATCAGGGATGGAGGAATCATCCTAATTTGGCTTGGAACCAAAACCAGTCTCAAAATCAAAATCAGTTCCCAAGCCAAAATAATTATCAAAGGTTTCCTCCACAGTAACAGCAGCCCCACAACAAAGTCAGCACCCCTTTCAACCGCAATCTTTTCAAAATCCGGCCAACAACTTTTCACCTTATAATAATTCTTTCCCAACGGCCGGGTACCAATAAAACCTCTGCACTCGAACGTAACTTAGAAACGTTCATTAAACAATCTACACAAACGACGGCTAATTTAATATCTTTTATCCAAACGTTAGTGCAACACACTGCTTCCCATGGTGAAAGCATAAAATCGATAGAAGCACAACTTGCACAGTTAAATGCCGTGATGAGTGAGAGAGAGAAAGGGAGACTTCCATCTCAACCTCTACCAAATCTCGACCACTCACAAAGCGCGAATCTCATCCTTTAAAATTATAATGTGAGTGCCATAACCATGTTGAGATCAAGAAGAGTGCTTAATAACAATGTTGGTAAACAAGTTGAAGTTGATGACATTGATGAAACCCCGGCTACTACTTCTACTCATATTTCGTCTAATTCAACATCTTCTTCCGAGCCTATTCTCCGTTTTCCACTAGGCTCGAACCCTCATCCCACTTCCTTGAAGGAATTATCATCTACAATCATACCAAATCCAATTTTGGGATCTATTCCATCCCCACAAACTTTTCCTCAAAAATTGGACCCAACCTATAATGATAAAGCTATTTTCCCACACAGGTTGAGGGCCAACAGACCAAGTCTCCAAATAGAGAAGATTGTGGACATTTTTAAGCAAGTTAACATTAATGTTCCTCTCCTAGATGCTAACAAACAAGTTCCTTCCTATGCGAAAATTTTAAAGGACTTATGCATTAGGAAGAGGAAAACTCAAATACCTAAAAAGATTTTCTTAGCGAGTAATATGGGCAATTCTCTTACCCAATTGGTGCCCACGAAACGTAAGGACCCCGGCTGTCCTACAATATCTATAACTATTGGGGATAAAAATATCAATCATGCTCTACTTGATTTAGGTGCTAGTGTTAACTTGCTTCCGTATATTTTTTATGAGCAATTAGGGATAGAAGAGTTGAAACCTACGAATTGCACTCTCTAGATGGCCGATCAATCTATCACCCAATCTCGGGGTGAGCTAGAGGACGTGTTAATCAAAGTCGGGGAATTTATATTCCCTATGGACTTTATAGTTATAGATACACAGCCTGTAGCGAACCCACGGAACCAAATTCCGGTGATCCTAGGTCGACCTTTCCTAGCAACTTCAAACGCGATAATCAATTGTCATAACGTTTCAATGAACCTGTCCTTTGCAAAGATGATAATTGAGCTTAACATCTACAAGATAGGAAGTCAATCCTCCGAACCTTATGCTCATGTATGTTCTGTCGAAAAGATAGCTTCCGACAGTTGCGAATTTGAGGAGCTTCACGATACTGATCTCGACGCCACTAGTGCGTTATGGCTTGATCCTACTGTTTATTATACACGTGAAGACCCTTCTGCCGACAAGTCCTGTCACGCCCCGCTTCCCAGAGTATGCTAGATTGGGCACGTGACATAGCCAACCATGCTACCTGTGGGTAGGAAGTATCCATCCACAGTCACATTACGGCTGTAGAGATATCAAGAACAAGATAAAAATTTCTAAAACATGTCCATAATCCAGAATAACAAGAGTCAATAAATAAATAAGTGCGGAAGCAAATGATCCAATACAAATAACTGAAATGTATGTCCCATAATGCGGGCTCACATCAGGAAATAAATGCAAGAAATAAAAACTAACTAATACTAACACCTCACAGCTCAGCCTGCTGGCTGAAGTACTCCTGCTCGGACTGCGACAGCGGTACAGAATTTGGGCCATGCAAAACCCAGACGTCAGCGCGTCATGATATCAAGCAATATAACATGAACAGTGCAACAGGCAATGCAAAATAAACATGAATAAAACGAGAGTAGCAAATAATGTGAATCAAGTAGTGCAGGGTAGTGTGCAGTGGGTAACTAAACTGTTCTATCAGGTTTTCTATTCTAAAGTCTTTGAAATCAATTGATGAATCGTCGATGTAACTCAATAGTATCCCGTGCGTGCCCGGGACCACGGTCAAGATTCTCGGGGCTGAATCCGAGACGTGCCGCTAGGTAGTAACAAGTAGCATGATGGGCGAGTGATGTCAGCATCATCACTCCGGGGCTGGCCTAGCCCGTAAGACTGATCAGAACAGGTATCGAACTGTTGAGTTACAAGTCGGTTTCACCTTTGATTTCCCCATACCCCCAAGTTATGTATGTCGAGTCAGGTATTCAGTAATCAAGAACTAATGCCAACACAGAATCAGGTAACAGCAGGTTTGTCTGGATAGACAACAGGAATGGTCCATGAGAACTACATGTCAGGTTTGTTGGCATTAGGCACGAGATCAGGTAACAGGTCAGGTCAATAGTAAACGGTACAATACCATGTGTGACAATGTCAATCAAGATGTAACGCTATCGTGGGTGTGCTCACAAACAGATATATAAGCAGCATCATGTTCAAATCAACACGTTAAACAATAATCTGATTTATTATCTAGCTGTACCATTTTCAATTGTGTTAAATAAATATTGTCAATATCATGTGAATACAGGACGGTGAACGTAACTGCTGTAGTCAGGTTAATAATATATTGAGTGTTCCAAGAATGCCACGACAAGTATAATCTGTTTAAAGAATGCAATTGTAATTTAGCCGGTTATGCATATTTGTTAAACTAAACTGGAAATAAAGCATCATAGCAGTGAATCAAATGCAATCTATCATGTACGGGTTTATCAGGAAATAATTTATTTGACATGCTACTAGGGTTAAACATGAAGCAAGGCATGTAAGGTGATTTACTAAATAATATATCATTAAACTACACATGAATATTAAGGCAAGTTATAAAGTAGCAATAGCATGTAGCAAGTATCGAATACTTGCCTCGACGAAACGACGAACACGAGAACGGAGGCGCGAACCCACGCGGCACGATAACAGTAAGGGCTCGGGAGATCTGGACAGAGATGGATGCTCGCTCGGCAACCCGGCAGCGAGGCGATCGGTGCCGGCAAGATCACCGGCGGTTCAAGCCGTGACGGTGACGACAACGTGAAGGGTTTCGGTAGAGGTGATCGGGGAAGGTGCAGAATCGGTCGGAAGAGGTGGTGCTGGCGTTCAGGGGGTTTGCTGGGAGGCGAGGAGACGACGGGTGGTCGGTGGTGATGGGTTTTCCGGCGAGGGTGAGGTTGCAGGCGATGGGTGGTTGGTTGGCGTCGGAAAGGTGCAGGGTGTGCCGGAAAGAAGAGAAGGAGGAGGTCTCGGGGTGAGGAGAACAGGCGAGCTGATGGTCGGCGGCGCAGGTGGTTGCCGGCGGCGACTTTGCGACTGCAGGGGAAAATCTGCAGGTGGCCGCGGCTGCGCAGGGTGCTCGGGAGAGAGGAAACATGGTCGGTTGAGGCGAGGGCGACGGTGGTGCTGGCGCCGGCGTCGGGGCTGCGGCGGCGACGGTGAAGGCGGCTAGGGTTAGGGTTCGCGATGGGTTTGTTTTCTCGTTCTGGGAAAATATGAGGGGGAGAAGGAGAATATATAGGGAAGAGAGAGAGAGTTAGAGAAAGGTAGAGAGAGAGAGACGTTAGAGAGAGAGAGAGGGATAGAGAAAGCTAGAGAGAGAGAAACAGAGGAGGAAAAATATGAAGATGGGCCCACGAGAAGTTAAGAAATCTCGTGGTTGATTGGCCAGGAAAGATTTAGGAGTTACAAATGAAAATTTAAAAGATTTGAATATTAAGTTAACAGTAAGGATATTTATATATACGAAATATTATATGGTTAGAATATTATATTAATTTGGGATTTTGGCGCTAAACAAGACATTTCCAAAACGCGCCCGGGTTGGGTCCAAAAATTCGAAATTTAAATAATAGGATTTTAAGCGGGTTCCAAATTTTGAAATTGAGTGTTTTATGATTAAAAAACATACCCCCAAGTCGGGCACCTGAACGCGCACGTAGCCGTCCAAACTCGCCCGTTTCACCGAACGGGACGAGAACTCGATGCACGGACGCTACCACGCGGCTAGGGGTGTCGAGTAGGCCAAGATGGATATTTTTAATTTCACTTTAGATGCTAAAATTTGTTATATGCAGAAATGACTTTGCCAGATAAAATTTTACAGTAAGACCCAAACAAGCAAGATAAATGAAATGAGTAATATCTAATGCTCAACCAGTAACAGAAAATAGTAGTATTGGGCTCGGGTGTTACATTATACCCAACTACAAAAGAATTTCGTCCTCGAAATTCCAAGAATACAAGATAGAAAACTACAGGAAAATGTGAGGAAACTTCTGCCGGATCTCATCTTCTCCCTCCCAAGTAGACTCTCCATGCGATCGATTACCCCAAGAAACGAGCACAAGGGGGATAACCTTGTTCTTAAGAACCTTTTCCCTTCGATCCATGATTTCAACCGGTCGCTCCTCAAAAGTCAGGTCTTCCCGTACTGTTAACTCCGAATGATCCAAGACGTGTGTTTCATCTCGAACATACCTTCGTAGTTGAGATACGTGAAACACATCGTGCACACCCGCCAAGAACTGCGGTAACGCCAAACGGTACGCTACCTCTCCAACACGCTCCAATATCTCGAAGAGTCCAACGAATCGAGGACTAAGCTTTCCTCGACTCCCAAAACGAATCACCCCTCTAGTCGGTGATATCTTCAAGAATACCAAATCACCCACGGCGAACTCTAGAGGTCTTCTTGACATGTCAGCCCAACTCTTCTGTCTGTCTTGAGCTGTCTTCATATGCTTTCTGATTGTGTTAACCTTCTTAACCGTCTGCACTACCAAATCTGGTCCCAACAATTTTCGTTCACCGACATCATCCCAACAAACAGGTGAACGGCACTTACGACCATATAAAGCTTCAAACGGAGCCATCTGGATAGTTGCTTGAAAACTGTTGTTGTAAGAAAACTCCACCAAGTGTAGATGATCCTCCCACGAACCCTTGAAGTCCAACATGCATGCTCTCAACATGTCTTCAAGAGTTTGGATCGTTCTCTCCGACTGACCATCGGTTTGAGGATGATAAGCTGTGCTAAACTTCAATCGAGTCCCCAAACTTTCCTGTAAACTCTTCCAGAAGTGTGATAAGAACCGAGTGTCCCGATCGGACACGATGCTCACCGGTACACCATGTAATCTTACAATCTCCTGCATGTACCGCTCTGCCAAAGTCTCCGTTGATTGACCAACCCGGAATGGGATAAAGTGAGCTGCCTTGGTCAACCGATCAACAATCACCCATACTGCATTGTTTCCCTTTGGACTCCGCGGTAAAGCCGTCACGAAATCCATGGTTATATGTTCCCACTTCCACTGAGGAATCGGAAGTGGTTGCAATAAACCAGCAACCCTTTGATGTTCAGCCTTAACTTGCTGACACACCAAGCACTTAGCCATAAAGCGAGCAATCTCCCGTTTCATGCCTTCCCACCAGAAATGCTGTCGAATATCTCGGTACATCTTTGTGCCTTCTGGATGTACAGAGTAAGCTGAACTGTGTGCCTCCTTCATAAGCTCTTCACGAACATCTCCCTTTGGCACACACAAACGGCTACCATACCTCAACGAACCATCTTCGTGGATCAATAAATCTGTTCGTAGTCCAGCTTCAGCCTGCTCTCGAAACTTTTGTAGTCTAGGATCCTGCGATTGTGCTGCTTTAATTTTCTCAATTAAAGACGACTGTACTTACAACTGCATCAACTGTCCCGTAGAATGCAGTAGCACAACCTCCAAGTCAAATCTTCGAAAATCTGCAATGATCTCCCTCTGCGTAGTTAGCATCTGAATTGCTGGTAACCGACTAAGCACATCCGGCACGACGTTAACCTTCCCCGAATGGTACTTAAGATCAAGATCGTAGTCGGCCATCAGCTCCAACCATTTACGCTGCCTCATATTCAACTCCTTCTGAGTGAACACATACTTCAAACTCTTGTGATCTGTAAAAACTTCGACTCTCTCGCCCAAAAGATAGTGTCTCCAAATCTTCAAAGAGAAGATCACAGCCGCAAGCTCCAAGTCATGAGTTGGATAATTCTTCTCATGAGTCTTCAGTTGTCTCGATGCGTATGCTACAACTTTCCCATGCTGCATCAAAACACATCCCAATTCTTTCCCAGATGCGTCGCTGTGAATCACCAATCCTCCAGAATTGTCTGGCACGGTCAAAATAGGGGCGGTTATCAACTTCTGCTTCAACGTCTCAAAAGCTAACGCATATTTATCCGTCCATACAAAAGGCACCTCCTTGCGCGTAAGCTTGGTCAACGGCTCTGCCAAACGAGCGAAGTTCTCCACAAATCTCCTGTAGTACCCGGATAATCCAAGGAAACTTCTTATCTCAGCAACATTCTTTGGAATCGGCCAATCTCGAACTGCTGCAATCTTTTCGGGGTCGACGGCGATTCCATCGCCAGACACCACATGCCCCAGAAACTTCACTTCCTCCAGCCAAAATTCGCACTTACTCATCTTCGCATACAATTTCTCCTGTCTCAATGTCTGCAGTGCGATCCTCAAATGCTCAGCATGCTCCTCAAAACTCTTCGTGTAGGGTTGCTAGGCACGCACACAAGGGTCTACGAGGCATCAACCATGCCCGATTAAAAATTTAGCCGTGCCGAACAACCCGAATACGGATCTTTAAACTAGAGATTAGGCGAAAACTAGCATGTTAACAACTTTAACACTAAGTGAGAGGGATTACAACCTTTGTAGATCTGGTCCTTCACTTCATATGCTCCGTGTTGTGGTCCCTTCGCTGCGATCATCGGGTTCCGGACTCTCGAGAGGTTCCACGAAGAGAAAGATGCAACCTTTGCTTCCGATCTTCGATACTAAGATGATCTACCTTGAAGTTTCGTTAACACAAGCTAACACTCATGAAATGATGTGAACACCCTCATCTAAATGGCAAGGAAAGATGAGGATGATGAAGTAGGATTTTTGCTCTCTTTATTTATCTTTTTCTCATATTTATTCATCACTTTTGAAAAATCTAGCAAGCTTTTTCATGAAAGAATGAAGGAAGAAGAAGAATAGTGATCCATTTTCTTTTGTGATGAATAATGAAAGGATTAATATGAAGAATAATGCAACCATGGTTGATTTAACCATTGTAGAGAATTAACCAAGGGTTAGGGTTTGGGTTGAGTTAAGAATGAGTCACTCACAAATATCTTTATCATGACAAAATGAAAAGCTTCTAGAATCAACTAGAAGACTTAACCCTAATCCAAACCCTAATCATGTTTAAACTCTACAAAACATGTTGCATTATTTATCATATCATGTTACAATATTATATATCATATATATAATATTTATCGTAACAAAATAAAATAATACATTTAACATATATCGCATATATATCAATGTATTACCCGAGTGAGAAAAAGAATCTTTTAGTGAGCAAATATTAGTTAATGTAATTTAATATATCATATATATTATTATACACTAAATTATCGAATCAACACTTGATCCGACAATCAGGCTATATCGCATATAACCGACTAATATTTATCCGTACCGATTCATCGAATCAACACTTGATCCGATGACCCGGCTGATATCAAATATCGCGAGAATATAATACGGTATCACATATCGCATTATCCTCGGTCCCGCACATATCACATATGTGCTCCTACTCCGTTTTGCCTGAGCCAAGAAACCTCTGTGTAGGACTCTAAAGAATCGTCAATACGCCGGCAGTAGGTGATGATCATATCAAACACCCACAAGCTGCAAGCGGTCAGCTAAACGTAACAGCTACCCAGGTATTGAGCGCTCAGAAGATCAACAAGCAAGCCTGTACATTCTCCTGTGAATCCAAACAGTAACACTCCCGTACAGTCCGGTCTCGTCGTCTGATATATTGCATATCTCGCCTAGGGGTGGTAAACGTCAGACCCCAGTAGCTCGATAAGTCGTGTCGATATGAGGTCTATAACAGTTCGAGAAACTACTGATAACACTTACCAGTAAATCTCAGCAACCCTGGCCAGGGATTTCCGGTTATAGCCAATCGAACACAGCACAACATCAACTCCCTATACCGGGAGAGACGAATCCCCTCTTATCGCTCATTGCCTCCATGTGATTTGGGACTGTACCCAAAAGCCACCTTTTTGCACGCCCTCTTGGACGTGGTATGATGGAAATCAAAGCACAGTGGGAATCACACAAGACTCTATGACGATCTCGGGTCAACAGACTACTCTGTACCAGTGTCACCGGAGAACTGCCATCTGACGTATGGTATAATACCATCTGGGAGTTCTCGACGAGTCCGTCCAGTGTACCCAGTCTCCACTGAGCACCCGTACACCATCTTTGATGTCAAACACCGATTAATATGGGATCATCCATCGCCCATCATATGGGTCAAGATGCGTATACGCTAGTCTACTCTGGTGCATCGATGCCCTGTCTCGATACACCCTCGACTAGGAACAGTTATAGGATGTACTCGTCGACTACCGTGGCCCCACCAGTATGATCTCATCATAGTCCCAGTAGTCGAGTACATATCCTAAGGGCTTTATCAACATGTAACATAGAGACAATCTGAGTACATGTTAAGATAAAGTACAACCAGATAGCATACTATCATGTCGAGCAAGAAAGTCCTCCCTATATATGTCCTAGCATCCACTACAATATACATCGTATGTACAGTAATGGCCTCTAGGGCATACATATAACTAACAATCTCCCACTTGCACTAGGGCCATCTGTTGTGGTATCACATACCCAACAATTAGCTGCGGTTGAAGTATCTCATACTCAACCATCCCATAAAAGTCTCTACTGGGAAAAAGGCCTTTGTGAGTGGATCCGCGCTGTTGTCCTCTGTGTCTACTCTCCTAACCTCGATCTCCCTGGAGATCAACCATCTCCATGATCAGGTGATACTGCCTAAGAATTATATCTGGATTTCTGATGGGACGGGGGTTCCTTGGCATAAAGCCACAACTCCATTGTCACACAATGGTAGGAACGAAGTTCATCTCATGAACTTATATATATCCAGACTGCCTCTTTGGTAGCATCCTTGGTAACGATGTATCTTGCCTTTAATCGTCTAGTATGTCACGGTATCTAGCTTGGAACTCTTCCAACATACCGTCCCTCCACTGAGGGTAAAGACAATGCCTGCGACTGACATTCAGTCGTCCTTCTCAGCCTGGAACCTTTCCAGTGATTCTCCCCAGGATCGATTGATACCATCTCACTACAACTAGTGAGTGTCCTAACATCCATTTAGATCTATCTCATAGATCCAAAACCCAGGATTTAGGAGGTATCACTTTGATCCTATATGGAGAATCCTTGTGATAAGCGGAGATTGACCGAGCGTAGCATAGGAAATTCCTTCCCTATCAAGAGTATGTCATCCACGTACTCTACGAGGATCGCCACCATACTCTCTACTACCTTTTCGTATATATAAGGTTCATCTACCATTTTGATGAAGTCAAACTCTTTGACTACCACATCAAAACAGATGTTCCAACTCCGCGATGCCTGTTTTATCATATAAAACATCTTGCACACGTTTCCACTGCTCCCACTGTCTACGAAGCCCTCTGGCTGTGTACTTATAGACGCTCTCTTCTAAAACATCACTTAGAAAAGCAGTCATGACACCCAACCACCAGATATCGTAGTCATGGTATGTAGCCGTGGCAAGTAGGATCTGGATGGACTTAAGCATAGATCCTTAGAAAAGGTTTCAACATAATCCATACCTGGTCTATGATGCAAACCTTTAACAAGTCAAGCTTTGAAAGTCTCAACTTTTCCATGTACACCAAGTAATCTTCTCAAGATATACTTGCTCCTGATGGGGATTTAACCCTTCAGATAAAGCAACCAAAGTCCATACTTTGTTGGTATATAAGGATTCCATCTCAGATCGATAAGCATCCAGCCATTCTCACAGAGTCCCACTCCTGATGGCCAGCCCGAAACTAGTTGGGTCATCATCTCATGATGCAATCCTCGCTCCCACTGTCATAGAGAAACTAAAGTATCTCTCATGTGGGTGAGGAACCCTACTAGATCGGCGGAGTGGCTGAGGTTCGTTGGAAACTATTGAATACTTTGGTTCTACCAAATCATCAGCTGCAGTTTGTATAGCTGGAACATTTCCAGTTTTACATAACAGACCTTGCCTCGAGTTTGTCCGAATTTTGCTTTTAGACATAGGCCGGACAACCCCAAATCTTAACAAACTTAAGATATGGGCTCTTCCCTTTCCATATCATATATGAAGTGGTAGGCAACCGATTTGATTTGAACCCTATTCAATAGGTATGCAACTTCACAAGTGCATAACTCCCTAAAGGAAATAGGAAACTCAGTAGTACTCATCATAGAGCACACCATATCAAATAGGGTGCTTTTGCTCCGCCCCGATACACCGACGTGCTGTGGTGTATACGAAGGAGTAATGCTGAGAGAGAATCTCATTCTCCTTTAGAATAGTCCAGGAATTCCGTGCTCAAGTATTCTCCTCCTTGATCACATCAATGGACATAATACTTTTCCCGTATTTTGGTTCTCTACTTCTAACTTATATTCTGTGACTATCTCAAAAGCTTCGGACTTGTGTTTCAACAGGAACATATGTTTGAATCTTGAGAGATCATCAGAGAATGTAATGAAGTACAAAGAACCGGTCTTGGCATGTGTAGACAGGTGACCTTCATACATCAGCATGTATCAATCCCAAGAGTTTACTAACTCTTTCTCTGTTTCCAATAAACAGAGCTATGGTCATCTTATCTTTGTGACATGACCGGCAAGTTTCACAAGATGTAAATTCAAACAAATTTAAATATGCATCTTAATGTAACTTCAGCTAGTCGTGTCGCATTGATATGACCTAGTCTACAATGCCTCAAGAAGGATTCGTTCATTTCTGAACTCTTCCTCTCGTGTGTGTTCTGTATACTAAGAACTGTAGTTTGATTTAGAACGTCAATGCTTTTAGATAACGTGCCTGAACCGATCAACTCTTGATATAGGAAATGTTCAAAACATTATCCAACAATACAAAATTATATCCTTTCTTTACTAATAAAGAGACTGATATGATGTTGTATATCAGGTTCGGTATCTAATAACATTCGTTCAGAATCAATGTATTCTGGTAATACAGGGTGATAGTGACCAACAGACTTGGCTGCAACACTTGCACCGTTTTCTGTCTCATGAAACTTATCACCCGTTCTCAGTTCTCTACCTATCTGTAGCCCATGTAACAGATTACATATACGGGATCCTGATCCGGTATCACATACCCAGGACGTAAAGGATACTGAGAAACAGTTCTGTGTAATGAACACACCCGAAGATGATGCATCAACATGCACTTTCTTCGTTTGGGCGGCACGAGAATTCTAGTAATCCCCAATTTCCTGCTCTGTCTTATAAAAATTATAAGTTGGAGCGGGACCAACGTTCCCCAGCTCAGTATAACAAGCGGGTTCGGTCAATATATCCGTATTATTATCTTGATTAAGGCGTGATATGGTCGCTACCTGGAGAGAGAGAGAAGAAAACACTCAGCGTATGCTCTTGTAATATTAGATTGGTTCTCTAATATATCTAATCAGGATGTCTCCCACTGTTTTAATCAAATCTTCCTTCAAACCCTAAAAGGAAAGACTAGCCAGGATTAATTACACGCTACAAGTTCGCCAATCTTTCAGCCAGGCTAGTGTCGGTACTTTGAGGGAGGTCCCCCGTGCTTTCGCACGAACCTAATTAAAGTAAACCTCGTTTTCCCAGAGGCATAACCCCGTTGACACCTTTCTAGACACCTACTTGATCGGCTAATTGTAATGTATAAAACTCTCCCAGGAGTAACTCTTACTCGCAGCGGGTATCAGGATCCAACTATCTCATAGAAGGTATGCAATCTCATTGCAAATTTCAACACTTGAAATTCCCGATAATATTTTACCCCTAGCATCCTATGACCTTGGCGAAAGCCAACAAACCATAGGCTACTAGTCAAGTCCAACCCGTCATTTCTTGATTGAAATAAACCCACCCGCACGACCCTTGACGAAAGCCAACAAAGCCGCACGACTACCTTAATCCAATCGCATCATATGTAGCAGATAAGCAGCAGATAGCTACCGCACACTACACCTTGACGAAAGCCAACAAATGTAGCACGAATACTATATACAACTTATCTGAAATGACGGAGGGTTACGACAGGTTTTTCTGAAAACCTATTGCGTAAAGAACTTGATATCGTTGTAGAATCGAGTGATTTTAAATGGAGTGTTTTTGAGGCTTTTCTAGTTTTGCTAAAGGGGTCACTCCCGATGAAGGGATCGTCGGCCCTTTCCTCATCGAATAAGGTGCAGGATATATCATATATACCACTGTGCAAAGCAGAAACTATAGAAGCAATCAAAAGACAAACCGAGTTTGTAGCATCTGCCAGTTATTGCTAAAGGAGTCACTCCCGGTGAAGGGATCTCGGTCCTTTCCTTATCGAATAAGGTGCTGGATGTTCTACAAGGAACACCGCTATGCAAAGCAAGAGCTAGAGCTACCAGTTTTTAAACAAGTTTCTACAACATCTTAGGTTTCTTTTATTTCATTAATCTCATTAATGAAGTCCCATTTTTATTATGCTTCACAAGCATCTCTTTTGAAACGAAATCTGCAATATAACATATATCTCATATATATAATATAAACATTCGTCTCAGGCAGTAATATGATCTCATCACAGAACATTGCAGCAGAAGAACATATATGAAATATTGGATATACTAGGACGTCCGTGTTTTCAATACGAGCCTGTATAAAACACGGATTCCACGGTCGCGATGAATAGCCAACCCACATCCCTAGACCCCTACGAGAGCGGCAAGTAACACTGCCAATTCTAGGGTTAGGAGACCCGGTCTCGACTCCTCGAGATGGTCTCCCACTGGACCCTAGAACCCGGTTACTTGTGCTCCCCTCCTTGGGTCTACCTAATGCGGAAAAGTAAATAATATACAACGGTGACAGCTTCCGCTACCTGGAAGTGCCCCAATAAAAGAATATTACATACAAATGAATTTTACATGAAAGAAAAAGAAAAACTCTCATCTCACATAAAACCCCCGGCTATTCAAAAGCGACGATCCAATACAACATATCACAGCAACACATAATATCTCATATCATCAATGTAAACAAGTATGCGTATCCCGATTGTCGTTGATGTATAGCAACGAAGCCGGCGATACACCACATACTACGCTTACGGTCACAGAAAAGAAAGTGTAAAACTACAACAGTTGGAATCCGCAACCTCTTTAGACATCGCATGCCTAACCAAATGAATTCCTTAGACATCGTATGCCTAACATTTATAAACCCCGCATTTTAGTCTCATTATCGAAAACTCTTTTCAATGTCAAGTCGGGCAATTCAACAAGATTCCCGAAAAACTGATCGAATGCTCGTCGCAAACTTTAGTAGACGGCCGCACCCCCGATACCGTCGACGAAGTGTACTAAGGCGGAACACCGCTGCCGCGAGCACCCGAACGGATGCTTTCGGCGACGGGGTTCTCCTACAGTCACTTGGTCGGGGCTAAGAGGTGTAGCTGTCTATTAAGTTTACCCGGCGAGTATCCGCTTACGCTACATGATTGCGACGGACTTTTGATCACATCAAAATTCCGTGGCAACCGATCATTTGAGACTAAACTGCTATGTTTATAATATTCAAATTAGTTATCTCATAACTACCTGTGGATTCCAAATATTGTATCACATTCCAGATAAATAGACAAAGTTAAACTTTCCGATCGAATAATCAAACACCCAAGATTTCCCCAATATATCTCAACACTTGAAATCAGTTTAAAAACATCCATCACATGCCACAGTACCAATGGTCCAGCCGTAGAAGGGTCAAGCCAACGCCTCACATGTGGCACGCCGTACTGCCCCAAACCCTAAGGTTCAAAAGGCAGTTCAAGACGGTCACATAATCGAGTTAAGGTTTGTTGTCTTCTAGAGGGTCCACCGCGTTACTTGCACGACTTAGAACGTTCTTAAACACGAGAAAAAATCCAACTTTTGAAAAATTTTCCGTCAGGGGAAAAAGTGAGTTATTGATATCCGTTCGAACTTTTTAACAGTTTCTAAAAGTTATCCGGAAAACCACATAGACAAAATCTGATACTCCGATCGAAACACCGAATCCCCAAAACAACCCCAGAAAATTCAACTCTTGAATAAATATTAAAAATTCCCAGAAAATCCAGCATAATAAAATAGGAGTTACTGTGCAAACAGGGGATGATGATGTCATCATTTAGCCGCGGAACCGCCGCAGAAGGCATGCTTCTGCCGTGGTTCCGCCGCACTTTGTACTGTTCATCGAAAACCTTTTGCACCGTAATTCTTATAATTCTCTGCTGAATTTTTTAAGCATTTTTAATGTGGAAAAATCCCAGTTTTTAGAAAAAGTCCAGAGAGCATGTTTCGGGTTAGGGTTTTGGTTCGATCGGACTTCAAACTTCGTCTAGACTTCGCCTAAAGCTCTAACCTGGCTCTGATACCACTGTAGGGTTGCTAGGCATGCGCACAAGGGTCTACGAGGCATCAACCATGCCCGATTAAAAATTTAGCCGTGCCGAACAACCCGAATACGGATCTTTAAACTAGAGATTAGGCGAAAACTAGCATGTTAACAACTTTAACACTAAGTGAGAGGGATTACAACCTTTGTAGATCCGGTCCTTCACTTCATATGCTCCGTGTTGTGGTCCTTTCGCTGCGATCATCGGGTTCCGGACTCTCGAGAGGTTCCACGAAGAGAAAGATGCAACCTTTGCTTCCGATCTTCGATACTAAGATGATCTACCTTGAAGTTTCGTTAACACAAGCTAACACTCATGAAATGATGTGAACACCCTCATCTAAATGTCAAGGAAAGATGAGGATGATTAAGTAGGATTTTTGCTCTCTTTATTTATCTTTTTCTCATATTTATTCATCACTTTTGAAAAATCTAGCAAGCTTTTTCATGAAAGAATGAAGGAAGAAGAAGAATAGTGATCCATTTTCTTTTGTGATGAATAATGAAAGGATTAATATGAAGAATAATGCAACCATGGTTGACTTAACCATTGTAGAGAATTAACCAAGGGTTAGGGTTTGGGTTGAGTTAAGAATGAGTCACTCACAAATATCTTTATCATGACAAAATCAAAAGCTTCTAGAATCAACTAGAAGACTTAACCCTAATCCAAACCCTAATCATGTTTAAACTCTACAAAACATGTTGCATTATTTATCATATCATGTTACAATATTATATATCATATATATAATATTTATTGTAACAAAATAAAATAATACATTTAACATATATCGCATATATATCAATGTATTACCCGAGTGAGAAAAAGAATCTTTTAGTGAGCAAATATTAGTTAATGTAATTTAATATATCATATATATTATTATACACTAAATTATCGAATCAACACTTGATCCGACAATCAGGCTATATCGCATATAACCGACTAATATTTATCCGTACCGATTCATCGAATCAACACTTGATCCGATGACCCGGCTGATATCAAATATCGCGAGAATATAATACGGTATCACATATCGCATTATCCTCGGTCCCGCACATATCACATATGTGCTCCTACTCCGTTTTGCCTGAGCCAAGAAACCTCTGTGTAGGACTCTAAAGAATCGTCAATACGCCGGCAGTAGGTGATGATCATATCAAACACCCACAAGCTGCAAGCGATCAGCTAAACGTAACAGCTACCCAGGTATTGAGCGCTCAGAAGATCAACAAGCAAGCCTGTACATTCTCCTGTGAATCCAAACAGTAACACTCCCGTACAGTCCGGTCTCGTCGTCTGATATGTTGCATATCTCGCCTAGGGGTGGTAAACGTCAGACCCCAGTAGCTCGATAAGTCGTGTCGATATGAGGTCTATAACAGTTCGAGAAACTACTGATAACACTTACCAGTAAATCTCAGCAACCCTGGCCAGGGATTTCCGGTTATAGCCAATCGAACACAGCACAACATCAACTCCCTATACCGGGAGAGACGAATCCCTTCCTATCGCTCATTGCCTCCATGTGATTCGGGACTGTACCCAAAAGCCACCTTTTTGCATGCCCTCTTGGACGTGGTATGATGGAAATCAAAGCACAGTGGGAATCACACAAGACTCTATGACGATCTCGGGTCAACAGACTACTCTGTACCAGTGTCACCGGAGAACTGCCATCTGACGTATGGTATAATACCATCTGGGAGTTCTCGACGAGTCCGTCCAGTGTACCCAGTCTCCACTGAGCACCCGTACACCATCTTTGATGTCAAACACCGATGGATATGGGATCATCCATCGCCCATCATATGGGTCAAGATGCGTATACGCTAGTCTACTCTGGTGCATCGATGTCCTGTCTCGATACACCCTCGACTAGGAACAGTTATAGGATGTACTCGTCGACTACCGTGGCCCCACCAGTATGATCTCATCATAGTCCCAGTAGTCGAGTACATATCCTAAGGGCTTTATCAACATGTAACATAGAGACAATCTGAGTACATGTTAAGATAAAGTACAACCAGATAGCATACTATCATGTCGAGCAAGAAAGTCCTTCCTATATATGTCCTAGCATCCACTACAATATACATCGTATGTACAGTAATGGCCTCTAGGGCATACATATAACTAACACTTCGAGTAAACCAGAATATCGTCAATGAATACCATGATAAACTGGTCCAAGAACGGTGAAAAGATTCGGTTCATCAAGTCCATGAATACTGCCGGTGCATTCGTTACTCCGAAGGGCATCACAAGGTACTCGTAATGTCCATTCCGAGTTCGAAACGCCGTCTTGCAAATATCTTCAGCTTTCACTCGGACCTGATGGTATCCGGATCGCAAATCCAGCTTCGAGAATACCCTCGAGCCACTAAGCTGCTCAAAAAGTTCTCCAATGCGAGGGATCGGGTACTTGTTCTTAATAGTCACCCGGTTTAATTCTCGATAGTCGATGCACATCCTTCTTGTGCCATCCTTCTTCTTTACTAGAAGAACTGGAGCTCCCCAAGGCGAGTTGCTGCTTCGAATCCAACCCTTCTCAAGCAATTCAGCAACCTGTTTCTTAACTTCTTCCAATTCTACTGGTGCCATTGGATAATACGCTTTAGATACTGGCGCTGCACCAGGAATAAGGTCAATTGCGAACTCCATATCTCGCTTCGGCGGTAAACCCGATATATCTTCAAATACGTCCATAGAATCGCGAACAACTGCCGGCTCTTCACTACTATCAACTTCCATTGCTGCAAGAACATTGTTTGTCGGCCTAGCCCTAAACTCGACTGGCCCGACAGAACTGCTTCCTCCAGTGAAGGTAAACTCAGGATGTCCGGGAATCTGGAAAATTGCTTTCTTTGCCCTACAGTCAATGTGAGCGTGGAAAGTGCCAAGAAAATCCATTCCCAAGACGACCTCGTAGCTGCCCGTATCAATCACTAAGAAATCTACAAAAAGCTCCCGTCCGCACACAACAACTGAACAGTCTTTACATTCCCTACTAGATATAATTTTCCCATTCCCAGTGTGTATGTCCCAGAAACTAGACAGGGTCGTGCAGGCAATCGAGTGTGTAGTTATAAACTTGGATGACATAAAACAATGGGATGCACCAGAATCAAATAATGTCACTGCGGGAAAACCATGAACGAGTAGAATACCTGAAACCACTTCTCCTGATGCCTTAGCTTCCTCAGCTGTCAAGGTAAAAGCTCGAGCCTGATTAGGTCCTTGAGTCAGCTGTTTCTGCCCTTGGAACGGTTTCTGCGGAGGCTTCTGAAAATCATCCCTCGTACGAAGCTTCGACGGACAGGCACCAACTGCGTGATCAGCCGCTCCACAAACCAAACAAAGTCCCAGTCTCCTTCGACAATCCTTCTGCACGTGCCCAGGTAAACGGCAGTAGTCACAAATTACGCTCTTTCTTCGATCAACGATCACAGGCTTCTTCATGGGTGCTACACCTCGACGGTCCACCGGAATACCTCTGCGACCATGAGATCTGTTAGGTACAAATGCGGGCTTTCTTGCCGCAACTGCTGTCTGCTGGAAGCTCCCTTTCATCCCAGATAAACTCTGCTGTTCCCGAGCTGCCGTAAGAACCTGTGAGAAAGTGGTCAAACCCAGGGAGACAATCTGCTTCTGGATGTCCACATCCAAGCTGCGCATGAACCTCCGTGCCCTGTCTGCATCGTTGGCAACTAAAGGTCCAGCGAATCTGCTGAGTCTCGTCCATTCTGCTGCATGCACATCCACGGGTGCTCCATTCTGCCTTAGCCCAATAAACTTCTCTTCCATTTCCTCCCGTGCAGTTCGCGGGAAGAACTTCTCCAGGAAACTCTTAGAAAAATCCGCCCATTTGATCGGCTTGGGCAAGCGGGTCTCCTCCACAAGCCACCATTCTCAGGCGTAGTCCACTAACTGAATGCGTACCACATCAACTCTTTTGTCATCTGGAATATGTGCCGCAATCAACAAATTCTCCGTGTCAACTAGCCACTGCTCGGCTGGCAACGGCTCCTCCAAACCAGTAAATGTAGACGGACCCAAACGTCTGAAATCTGCCACGGTCCCTACTCGGTCAATTGGTTTAGCTCCAACGTTGTTTACAGACTGCTGAACGATCTGCAAACCTTCCTGAAACGAGTCTGCTTGCTGCTGGATCAGCTCGGTCTGCCTCTTCTGATTCTCCAGCATTCCTCTAATTACTCCCAGCATGGTGGCTTCGTCCACACGCCTCTGGTACGTCTTGAAATTCTTATCTGCCATATTCCTGAAATCAAAAACACACAACATTAGCATGATGATAGATTCAATATATAGATCAAGGCTAGAACTCCAAGATACTTAAATAGAGTACCGCATTGTAACTATGCCGCGGTTTCATAGCCACAATTACTTAACTCCACCCAAGTCGCCTAAGTCCTAGGGATAACAAGAGATCAGGTTTTCGAGTCGACATGCAAAGTAAGTTTGCACGTCGTAAAAGATATAATCAGGAAAATTGCGATTCAAGAATGGTAAATGGCAAAGTGGCAGGACATGTTTCCTAAACACGGGTATTCTGATTCGTGTATTGGGTACAATACCCAACTACAAAAGAATCAACCCAACTAACCTATGGCGACTCTGATACCAAAAGAACCATGTCACGCCCCGCTTCCCAGAGTATGCTAGATTGGGCACGTGACATAGCCAACCATCCTACCTGTGGGTAGGAAGTATCCATCCACAGTCACATTACGGCTGTAGAGATATCAAGAACAAGATAAAAATTTCTAAACATGTCCATAATCCAGAATAACAAGAGTCAATAAATAAATAAGTGCGGAAGCAAATGATCCAATACTAATAACTGAAATGTATGTCCCATAATGCGGGCTCACATCAGGAAATAAATGCAAGAAATAAAAACTAACTAATACTAACACCTCACAGCTCAGCCTGCTGGCTGAAGTACTCCTGCTCGGACTGCGACAGCGGTACAGAATCTGGGCCATGCAAAACCCAGACGTCAGCGCGTCATGACATCAAGCAATATAACATGAACAGTGCAACAGGCAATGCAAAATAAACATGAATAAAACGAGAGTAGCAAATAATGTGAATCAAGCAGTGCAGGGTAGTGTGCAGTGGGTAACTAAACTGTTCTATCAGGTTTTCTATTCTAAAGTCTTTGAAATCAATTGATGAATCGTCGATGTAACTCAATAGTATCCCGTGCGTGCCCGGGACCACGGTCAAGATTCTCGGGGCTGAATCCGAGACGTGCCGCTAGGCAGTAACAAGTAGCAGGATGGGCGAGTGATGTCAGCATCATCACTCCGGGGCTGGCCTAGCCCGTAAGACTGATCAAAACAGGTATCGAACTGTTGAGTTACAAGTCGGTTTCACCTTTGATTTCCCCATACCCCCAAGTTATGTATGTCGAGTCAGGTATTCAGTAATCAAGAACTAATGCCAACACAGGATCAGGTAACAGCAGGTTTGTCTGGATAGACAACATGAATGGTCCATGAGGACTACATGTCAGGTTTGTTGGCATTAGGCACGAGATCAGGTAACAGGTCAGGTCAATAGTAAACGGTACAATACCATTTATGACAATGTCAATCAAGATGTAACGCTATCGTGGGTGTGCTCACAAACAGATATATAAGCAGCATCATGTTCAAATCAACACGTTAAACAATAATCTGATTTATTATCTGGCTGTACCATTTTCAATTGTGTTAAATAAATAGTGTCAATATCATGTGAATACAGGACGGTGAACGTAACTGCTGTAGTCAGGTTAATAATATATTGAGTGTTCCAAGAATGCCACGACAAGTATAATCTGTTTAAAGAATACAATTGTAATTTAGCCGGTTATGCATATTTGTTAAACTAAACTGGAAATAAAGCATCATAGCAGTGAATCAAATGCAATTTATCATGTACGGGTTTATCAGGAAATAATTTATTTGACATGCTACTAGGGTTAAACATGAAGCAAGGCATGTAAGGTGATTTACTAAATAATATATCATTAAACTACACATGAATATTAAGGCAAGTTATAAAGTAGCAATAACATGTAGCAAGTATCGAATACTTGCCTCGACGAAACGACGAACACGAGAACGGAGGCGCGAACCCACGCGGCAGATAACAGTAAGGGATCGGGATATCTGGACAGAGATGGATGCTCTCTCGGCAACCCGGCAGCGAGGCGATCGGTGCCGGCAAGATCACCGGCGGTTCAAGCCGCGACGGTGACGACAACGTGAAGGGTTTCGGTAGAGGTGATCGGGGAAGGTGCAGAATCGGTCGGAAGAGGTGGTGCTGGCGTTCAGGGGGTTTGCTGGGAGGCGAGGAGACGACGGGTGGTCGGTGGTGATGGGTTTTCCGGCGAGGGTGAGGTTGCAGGCGATGGGTAGTTGGTTGGCGTCGGGAAGGTGCAGGGTGTGCCGGAAAGAAGAGAAGGAGGAGGTCTCGGGGTGAGGAGAACAGGCGAGGTGATGGTCGGCGACGCAGGTGGTTGCCGGCGGCGACTTTGCGACTGCAGGGGAAAATCTGCAGGTGGCCGCGGCTGCGCAGGGTGCTCGGGAGAGAGGAAACAGGGTCGGTTGAGGCGAGGAGGCGGAGGCGAGGACGACGGTGGCGCTGGCGCCGGCGTCGGGGCTGCGGCGGCGACGGTGAAGGCGGCTAAGGTTAGGGTTCGCGATGGGTTTGTTTTCTCGTTCTGGGAAAATATGAGGGGGAGAAGGAGAATATATAGGGAAGAGAGAGAGAGAGAAGTTAGAGAGAGAGAGAGATAGAGAAAGCTAGAGAGAGAAACAGAGGAGGAAAAATATGAAGAGGGGCCCACGAGAAGTTAAGAAATCTCGTGGTTGATTGGCCAGGAAAGATTTAGGAGTTACAAATGAAAATTTAAAAGATTTGAATATTAAGTTAACAGTAAGAATATTTATATATACGAAATATTATATGGTTAGAATATTATATTAATTTGGGATTTTGGCGCTAAACAAGACATTTCCAAAACGCGCCCGGGTTGGGTCCAAAAATTCGAAATTTAAATAATAGGATTTTAAGCGGGTTCCAAATTTTGAAATTGAGTGTTTTATGATTAAAAAGCATACCCCCAAGTCGGGCACCTGAACGCGCGCGTAGCCGTCCAAACTCGCCCGTTTCACCGAACGGGACGAGAACTCGATGCACGGACGCTACCATGCGGCTAGGGGTGTCGAGTAGGCCAAGATGGATATTTTTAATTTCACTTTAGATGCTAAAATTTGTTATATGCAGAAATGACTTTGCCAGATAAAATTTTACAGTAAGACCCAAACAAGCAAGATAAATGAAATGAGTAATATCTAATGCTCAACCAGTAACAGAAAATAGTAGTATTGGGCTCGGGTGTTACAAGTCCACACCTAAGTCCGAACCCTTTGAATTGTCGAATAATTTAATCAAGCTATCTGAGTTTCATAACTCCTTTTCCGATGAGATTATCATTCGGAATCTTGATGAAAGTTTTGAAGATATTTTTGCCGAAGAACTCGCATTCCTAGAAGACATGGGAGTTATGATGAATCAACCCCTACCCAAAGAAGTCGAACCGCAACCCCTTCTTATTATTAAGAACGAGAATGCGGGTATTGCACCATCATTGTTTCATCTCTAACAACTGTCACGTCCCGCTTCCCAGAGTGCGCTAAGATCGGTATGTGACAGAGCCAACCATGCTACCTGTGGTTAGGAAGCATCCCTCCACAGTCACATTACGGCTATCTATAAGATATCAAGAACAGTAAAAAGAGAAATAAACTATCTAGTACATGTCCATGAGTCAGAATAAACGAGTCAAGAAATAATATGCGGAAGCAATAGATCCAATAAACAATAATAATCTGGAATGTACGTCCCAAATATGGGCTCACATCAGAAATGAGAATGCTGAAAGAAAACTAAACTAAAATACTAACAGGTCCTCACTGCTCGGCCTGTTCACTGAAATACTCCTGATCGGTCAGCTGCAAAGGTAGAGGATCTGGGCCATGCAAAACCCATACGTCAGTGCGTCATAATATCAACAATAATATAATCAGGAGATAACAGGATATGCAGGCATGAGTATGAATAGTAATAAAAGTATAACAGTAACACGAATAAGGAACAATAAAGAGTATAAGCACATGTGATGTGTGGTGAGTAATCTGAACTAAATAATGGGTTAACTACTCTCAAGTCTTTGAAATCAATTTAATGAATCGTCGATGTAACTCAATAGTATCCCGTGCATGCCCGGGACCACGGTCAAGATTCTCGGACTGAATCTGAGACGTGCCGCTAGGCAGTAAACAGGTAACATGTACAGATGAATGATGTCAGCAGCATCATCCAGGGGTTGGCCTAGCCCGTAAAACTGATCAGTATAAGCATCGAACTATCGAGTTACAAGTCAGGTTTCATCATTGATTTCCCTATACCCCCAAATTATGTGTTCAAGTCACGTATTGATAAATCTGAGACTAATTCCAACACAGGATCAAGCACGAACAGGTTTGTCTATACAGACATCAGGATATGTCCATCGGGACAACATATCAGGATTGTCGGCATTGTTTCCTGATTTAAAATCAGGAAAGCTTCTAGGAAAAGCTTCAAAAAGGGGTCACGTGCTGGCACGTGACACCTAAAAGGCATCATCAAGTCAAGTTCAGTTTCCTGACTACGCTGAAGAAAATGGGCTTCAGAAAGAGTCACGTGCTCCCACATGACCAGGGTCACGTGGCGACACGTGACATTTAAATGCAAGCGTCAAAGGCACGCAAGTTCTCTGATCAAGTCAAGAAAAGGCTTCAGAAGAGGTCACGTGTCCCCACGTGACCAGGGTCACGTGTTGGCACGTGACGTTCAAGACAGCAGACTCGTTCTCCAGACGAACCAAGGAAAGAGAGTTCAAACAAGGGTCACGTGCTCACACGTGACCAGGAGTCACGTGGTGGCACGTGACGCTTAAGCAACGATCAGAAGACAGAGCGCAAAAGAAAGGAAAAGGCTCATGCCAAATGGGGTCACGTGCTCACACGTGACCATGGGTCACGTGGTCACACGTGACCGGCTTTCAAAGCCCATTGTGTTAACAGAATTAAATTCTGAGAGAAATTCAAATCTTTCCAAAAGAAAGCAACTATCTGGAACCAATCAAATTAAAGATTCAGAGGTGATGAAATATCATCTATCTATGGGAAAGTCTCGGGTTTGGAAAGATTTCCCCTTTAAATCTAACCAAAATAACAAGGGAGAATCTCCGGATTTAAAATCCAATGGTGAATAAAATTCACCTAATAATCCAAAGGTCCAAAATGAATGATGGATGCAAATCAAATCTCAATGAAGATTCGTCAAAAACTGATTGATTCGGCTGCTTCTCCTATAAATAGGAGCCAAGAGACACAGAGAAAGAGATAGATAGGCAGAGAAGAAAAAAGAAAAAAAGAGGAGAGCTTTGATACTTTGAAAAGACTCGGATCCTCTGCAAAAAACCCTAGGTAAGAAAGGGAAGGCCTTTTGAAAGAAAGAGAATTTAATTCTCAACAGAGTTTAACTCTGATAATGTAAAAACAGAAAAACATATTTCTTCTCTCTTTGATAGAGGATCTGCAAAGTGCACATCTCCCCTTAAAGTTGAGAATTTAATTCTCAATGGGTTGAGATCCTGCCATGCAGATCCAAAACATGGAGAAGGAATACAAGCACGAGAATTTAATTCTCACAGAACTATAGGAATTTAATTCCTTTAAAATAAAAGTTAGGGCTTGACCCTATATCATGGGAATTTAATTCCTTCAGAACAAAAAAGAAACAGGGTTTAACCCTAATTAAGAACCTAGTTCTGTTGCAGCAGCGGGAATTTAATTCCCTTAATCATAATTTAACAGAGGATGGAAGTTTAAACTCCTTAAAAAGCTTTGTTAGGGTTTAACCCTATTTGGTTTTTTCACATATATGAGGAATTTAATTCCTACAGAAAATTCAGAGTTAAACTCTATCCCAGAATATAAGTCTTCGAAAGGAAGTAGGAATTTAATTCCTCTGAAATTTACAGCTCGAGGAATTTAATTCCTGAAAAAAGATTAACAAAGCCTCTAAACAAAATACATAGAGGCAGGGTCACGTGTCATCATGTGACCCCCCCAAGAGATCTACAGAAAGTCCCTTTGAGGCAACACCCCACGTGATCCACGTGACCCTTGGCAGAAGCTCTAATACATAGGCATTTGAATGCCCATCACGTGATGGCACGTGACGCTCTGAAAGAAACGATAATCTCAGAATAAATGAAGGGAGGGCGCTCTCACGTGCTGCCACGTGACCCCTCTTGTCTTAGTGTTTAACACTAAATTGAAACTCTCGAACCCAGTGTTAAAACACTGTTGGGCCTTAGTGTTCAACACTAAATAAAAAGCTTTATCTGCAGTGTTCAACACTGATCTGTTTTAGTGTTTAACACTAATTTGAAAAGCCTTGTTGCTGGTGTTTAACACCAATTATCTCTTAGTGTTAAACACTAACTTGTCAACCCCATTCCCAGTGTTCAACACTGACTGCTCTGTAGTGTTTAACACTATGCTTTGGCCCAATTGGCCTAAACGGATAGAGGCAAAGCCTCTCCTGATTGGACTTAGCCCAAGATGGCCATAAGTCCTCAATTGGTGATTAACTGGTCCAATGGGCTCATAACATAATTAATTCGTCTTGACCCCAAATTGGGCCAAGGACTATTTAATCCACTCCGGTTCTAGGGTACATCTCGTCACTCCTTTGATACTTGGCATTGTAATCCCTCAATGTCTTCAAAGAGGTAACGAGTCCCGACGACCACACATTGATATGGACTGTGGGGTCCTTAAACTCATGTCTAATGCAAATTCCTGGTTACGTGGAACGCGGATAATGTCACTCTTTGACCCCGTGGAAAACGTCCAGAGCGGAGCCTGGTCCTCGCCAAGCACGGCAGTGAACCCGTGTGAAGCATCCAGAGCACAATGGACTGTGGGGTCCTCAAACCCATGGACTACGACGTCCTTAACCTTGACCGAGATGTCTTAAAACTAACAATGGACTGTGGGGTCCTCAAACCCATGGACTACGACGTCCTTAAACTTGACCGAGATGTCTTAAAACTAACAACGGACCGCAATGTCCTTAAACTACCCATGGACCGCAATGTCCTTAAACTACCCACGGACCGCAATGTCCTTAAACTACCCATGGACCGTAATGTCCTTAAACTAGAACAATAGAGCCCCGCATGCTCTTTTGTCGGATCTAAACGGTCCCGTTTAAGTTGATCTTAGCCTCAAAGATAGCTAACGTATCCTTAAACCTTCAAACAGAGTGGACTATAAATCCCCCCAATTAACTCTGGCTCGAGGGTACATCCCTGAACTCCTCTGACATCCGTCGTTGTAATCCTTCAACGTCGTCAGAGAGGTGACGGGTCCCGACGGCCATACATTCATGGACCACTATGTCCCTAAACTGGAACATTAGAGTCCAAACGCTCTTTTGTCGGATCTAAACGATCCCGTTAAGTTGATCTTAGTCACAAAGTTAGACTAACGTATCCTTAACAAACGTTTGAGTTGATCTTAGCCTCAAGTATGGCTGACGTATCCTCAAACCAAACCCCCCAAACCCAAATCTAAGATAATACGGATTTGGACTAGTCCACGCCTTACGGGCGACGACATAACTCAGTCTCCGTAAACAATCCACGGGCAACAAAATACAAAACAGACACCCACGACACGAAGTGACCATCTGGAGAAGGAGAAAGTTGTTACCGCAACGCGGTAGCGTAATTAACTGCAGGGGCTTGCCCCTGCAGGGAAGAGCGTCCCCACAATCAAAAACCCCTCAAACGAGGGGGAATCTGACGAAGTCTGCTACATCGGACGCATCCGTCTAAACCTTCGATACGTGGTGCCATAAATCAACTTGGCATCTTCGAAGAGGTGGACGGATAGCACCAATTAGCATCTGCCCTGAATCTCAGGCAAGACGCGGTGTCGCGCCATCTTTCGGAGGGGAACAGATTCTGGCACGCCCGGTGGGACCTTTTCCTCTTTCCACTCCACACTTCGTGTGTCGTGACTTGCGAACCAATCGCGGTTTGCTAATGGTTGCCCTTGGGTTTCAAGATACTAAGAATTGGCGTCTTGCTTATTGCAGAAAGCAAAGGATCGATGGCTTCTACTTCCGTGAAATTCTCCAACTGCTCAGACTGCAATCGCAACCAACGCTCTGCCTCGCCAGGAGGTATAGCCTACGGACCCCAAGCTGCCTCGCTATTCACAATGCCCGTGGAACAGGTCACTCGCGCCACCACAGGATTGTTCTTTCGGACCATGCTCCCGCCGACAAACTTCACCGCTCCAGTGCTGATAACGGAAGCTCTTAAGAAGTCGGTCTTTGATCGTCTTACCCCTGCCGCGGCTCCTCTCTACGAGTCGCCCAACGTCAACGCCTCGGTCTTCTCTAGATTGGGCCAGAAATCCTGCAAACCCATCATGGGGCCTACAATCTCAGAGAAGGCTGCTTCCAAGAAAGTGGCTGCTCCTGCTCCCGAAATCGTCAAGGCGGCTTCTCCGGCGAAAAGGTCGGTCTTTACAAGATTGACGGCTTCAGCTCCTGCTCCTGCTGCCCAAAGGACGCCGGTCTTTGACAGGCTAACACCAACAGCGACCCCCCACCTACACAGGGGGCAAGACGAAACCATTCTTACCGCTGGCTCTACGCCGTCTGCTCGACACGCTCGACGTCGCCATTGGCGCCGAGTAAGGAAGGCTGGGGGCAACTCCCCCTCCGGGTTGACTCCATCGGCCCCGGTGGCAGAAGTTAATGCTGCTGTTCCAACTGGGAACAGCTTTGAAATGCTAAATAAGGTGCGAAGGAATTCTCCTACAGCAGTGCTGAAGAGGTCTCCTCCCTCATTAAAAGAGGTTGTCGAAATAAAACCCGAACAACCCCGATCTCCTCAACGGCTGTCTTCCAAAATCTATAAGGTTTGGCGGCAGGCCCGAGACTCGATCATCGATCCAAACTTCTCCCGCCAGCACAAGAAGCCGAAAATCCAACCGGAAGCTGGTCACCAGGCTAAACCCCAAAAGGCTGTTTGGACGCCCACCTCAACGGCCCCCTCAACCTCCATAGCTCATAAAAGGAGGAGGCCAGAGAAGACCCCACAGCATGCAACGACGGCTAAAAGCACTGAGCCCAGACGCCCTAAGTCTGGGGGCATGGTGGTGCACACTGTTTACATGGCCTCTGGAAAAGAGGAAAGCCGCACTTCTACGGGCCACCGACCGCTAACCCGATCCGTGACGAAAGCCCAGGAACAGCAACAAAAGCTGCAAGAAATGATGAATGCTATGGCCGCGCTCACCGGGCCAAAAGAAAACCCAGAAACGTCCTCAGACGCACGCCGAGAGGAAGAAACCGATGCTGAATTCCTTCGCCGGACACTGGAGAAAAGGGACAAAGAGGCTGCTGAACAAGCGGCCAACATACAACGGATGGGCCTTCTCTTCCAAGAAGTGATAGGAATGATGATCCAGCAGGACTTACCCGCCGAGGATCCCCCGATCGTTCTTGAAGACGACCGAGCAGAAACGTCAAATCCACCACCAGCCCTCTCAACGGCCAAGGAGGATGCAATCTCTAAGGCTGACTTGGCTGACTACATAGCCCAGCAAATCCGGGTTCACCACGCGACTGAGGCAGCTGGTCAAGTCGTGAAAACGGGGCGGCCGTATCCGAGCTGGTACGACCAAATCAAATACCCGCAAGGCTACACGATACCAAAATTCCACGTGTACAAGGGGACCGGCAATCCCCATCAACATGTCGCCCAGTTCCGGGCCCTCTGCGGTAACATCGGCGGTGATGATAAACTGTTGCTCCGCCAGTTCGTGGGCAGCTTATCAGAAACAGCGTTCGGATGGTATTCGGAACTCCCGAACGATTCTATCAAAACGTTCGCTGAAATGGAGTTGTTGTTCACTCAGCGATTTGCAAGTGCCAGCGAACGCACTCCAATAACTGCACTTATTAACGCCAGGGTAAAACCGGGCGAAACCTGGGTCCAGTACGCTATACGCTGGCGGAACTTGTGGTCGAGATGTGAGCAACGCATTGAGGAAGCACCTGCGGTGGGCATGTTCGTGGGAACTCTAGACCCTCACGCAACTATCTCCCAGTTTATGATGTTCTTTAAGCCAACCACATTCCAGGCTCTGATCGACAAGTTGGCTCAGATGGACCAGATGGGTCATAGACCACCTACACCGAAGTCGGAACCTCGGAATGACAAGGGTAAAGGAAGGGCAACCTTTGTTGCGAATGCCCAACAGCAACCTAACGCCCCGAAACCGGCAGACCAACTGGAGGAAAGGCGTCGGTATTATAATGAGAAGATGAAGCGTCCCTACTCGTTCCCACGGGACAAGACGAAACGGCTATTCGAGCTGGCAATACGCAACAGACTTATAAACCTGCCAAATCCAAGGCGACCGCCGCAACCCACCGAGGTGAATAACCCTAACTATTGCCCTTACCATCAGACGGTAGGCCATCCGATTGAAGATTGCTTCGTCTTCAAAGGATGGATCGAAGACCAGTACCTCCAGGGGAAGTTTGTACTGTCCGAAAAGTGGAAGGTGAACCCACCACAGCCGCATGCTCCTAGGAAAGCGGATACACCGGGGGCAACATGTTCTTTTATTGAAGAAGCTCCATGGGAGGTCGTGCTATCAACTAAAACCAAAAGAATGCTGAGAGACCTTCATGCGTGCCCTGCGATCGAATGGAAGGACCCTCTTGAACCTCAAATTATCAAAGGAATGTTGAAGCCCCGCCCAATTACGAAGATTCGCGATAAGGGCCCAAATACTCACGCCCAACCGTCGAAATCCTCGAAGAAAAAGAAGAAGAAATCCAAGAAGCCCGTGAAGCTTGAAAACGAGCACACGAACTTGCAGAAGCAAATCGACGCGCTGGAAGAATACAATCAAAAGGCGCGAACTCCTGTCACACTGCAAGAGTTCCTCAACCACATCTTTCAAGAGGAAGATGATGGAGAGAGCTCGTCAGATGAATCCGAAGGATATGTGGCGAGCTGTAACGTAATCTCCCACTCGTTTACCGAGGATGGGAAAACTCCCGGCAGTAAGAAACTGGAGGCAGAGCCTGTACCAGAGCGTGCATGGCCAACAGACGAAATGATCGACGCTTTTCTAGACGAGATTCGTCTAAAATGTAAAGCGGACCAGGAGCGTGAGATGGCAGCGTCAGAAGGAACCAAATGCAGGCGACTGAACGGAAGAGTTGAACTACCCCTGTCAGAGCGTAAGGCATCCGAAGCAGACAAGAAGATATTCAAGACGAGGAAAAGGTTTGCCAAAGCCATGTCAATGGGAATGAAGCTACCGCCCTCGGAAGGAAACACACACGATGGGGTAGAGACGCACCCTGATTATTGCACATATCATCGGAAAATCTCACACCCCACGGAGGAGTGCGGCGCCTTTAAGATATGGTGGCAAGGATATGTCGCTCGTCGGCAACATGTTAAGCGCATGAAACGCAAGAGCCGTCGGGAGCGAAGAAGTACTATCGATGGGCACGACAGAGCTACTGACAACTGTTACATGGTAAACGCCAGGGGGTCACAAGTTCTCACCTTTGGGAGCGACTCTGATGAAGAAATCGCTCTGGGCCCTCTCTTCAAAGAATCCGTGTTGGGGAAAGAGGAGGAATCGGAGATCTGCGAGAACATTCAGCTGCGCAATCGCACACTCCCAGAAAAGAATCTCGGGCCCGGGAATAGAAAGGATAAAGGAAAGGAAAAGGTCACTGAAGATATCACTTTAGATGACCAAGTCATGAGAGAGCTGGCTGCCAAAGACCCTCCTAGGAAGAGTAAAGTGGACTATAACATCCTCGCGCACCTAAGGAAGCTACCTTCTCAGCTTAGCATTCTCGACGCCCTCCTATTATCGAAAGAAGCGCGAGACTCACTAATTAAGGCGTTACAAGAACCCGAGCAATTCCAAGCCTTCCTCGCCACTGAAAAGATGTAGGATGAACTGGAGGAAGTGCATACGGCCGACGTCACTTTCGGTGATGAAGACCTCCTTCTCGGGACGTGCGACCACAACCGTCCCCTATATGTCTCCGGATACTGCCATGATATCAAGATAGGCAAAATCCTGGTGGATAATGGATCCTCCGTCAATCTCCTTAATGTTCGGGTGTTGAAGGAAATCTGCATGAGTGTGCAACACCTCGCTCGTGACAAAATTACTATCTCCGGTTTCGATTCACAATCGTCACGGACTCTCGGATCCGTGATACTAACATTACGCTTCGGACTTCTCGTCACAGACATCAAATTCCATGTCATCGATGCCAAGACCTGCTACAACGCCTTGCTCGGCCGTCCTTGGCTACACGAGTACAATATCATCCCTTCTACACAACATCAGTGTATGAAGTACTTCAAGGATGGTTTCGAGTATACCGTAACAGGTGAGTTAAACCCATTTTCCGTGAACGAAGTCCGCAAATACGAAGATGCGAAATACTTTTTGCCAGATTTCGAGGATACAGAAAGGTGTCGCAATCCGGAAAACAAAACCGCCGCCACCATCCCTATTTTCGGGAGCGATACCGAAGAAAAGGAAGAGATAGTTTATGCAGGGCCATCTCAACGCAACAACCTGAGGACGCCCGCCCCCATGTTAGTCTTCGGAAGTGACTCAGAAGATGAAGTGAACGCTGTGTTCTCCAATCGGCTGCCGACACAAGCACCCCTTGGCGATGACCATAGTTTGCAAATCACCATGGTACCGCGAGAACACTACAAGGATCTCGACGCGCTTCAGGTTCACGATGTGCAGGACCTGAAAATATTCTACGTCCCTCCCAGGCGAAGGGGTGAGAAAGTGATCCTATTTTACCGATCCTCAGAGTCGAAAATAGAGAAAGAGATCTGGCATGGCGCAGATACTACGCTCGACAGGCTCCAACCCATCCGTCTGCCCAGATACTATACGGATGGATTAAAGAAGCTATTGAAGCGCCAAGGAGTACCCTTAAAACAGGCTGTTCGGCAGGCTCGGTTCTACAACAAGATTTGGGAGGTCCCCGGGACTCAACGCAAGTTGCCCAACGGGAAGATGGAAACACTCGGGCTTGGATACGCAAGAGCTGGAAAACGGGAACGGACTCACAGCAGCTACCCTATATATACCTTTGATGAAGAAGAGGACGCCCTGTCAGGAGATGCCAACCCTTCATTAAAACTAGACCCTGCGATTGAAACATCGAGTCCGTCGTTTGAAGAACGAAAGAACAAGCCTATCAGGAAAACGGGTCAGAAAGCTCGGGAAAACCACAACCGCGAAATGGCCATCTACGAGAAGGCCAGGACGCAACGTCTATCTCAACGTGCTGCAAAAGACAAAGACGCTTATCCTCATCAATCCGTTGTACGAAAGGCCCGACGCAGAGACGAAAATAAATCAAAAAGCGGCTCGGGTTTGTCCCTCGTGAAGAGGATGAGTCGAGCGTATTCCTTCCCCCGAGACAAGACGGAGAGATTACTCAACCTCGCTATAAAACATCAAATGATCACGCTTCCGGAGTGTAGACATCCTGAGCAAGCTAGCAAGGTCTCTCATCCGAGTTATTGCTCTTATCACCGAACCATAGGACATCCTACCGAAGACTGCTTCACCTTCAAGAACTGGGTCGAGGACCAGTACCGACGGGGTAGATTCGCTTTATCCGACGGCTGGAAGGTAACGCCGCCGCGAAAGCATGAGCCCAAGGCCGTAAGAGCAGAACCGGGTCCACCTCAGTCCATGGAGCGGGTTCGCACTTGTTATACGATTACGATATTAGGGGAAGAGCCCGAGAACGTAGATGACCTTTACCGGTGCTTTGAGAACAGCGATGATGAGGTGATCTCAGAATTTCCGCCCGCTCCAAAAGAACTGGAGGATGGTATACATACTACTGCAGATAACCTCAAGAAGATTGAGTTGGGATCGGCAGACGACCCGCGACCGACATTTGTCAGCGAGCTATTATCCGAAGAAAAGGTGGCTGCGTTAAAGAACGTGCTTCTACGGCATAAAGACTGCTTCGCGTGGAACTACTCCGAGATGCCAGGATTGGATCCGGAGATTGCTGTGCATAGATTAGCAATATCCCCAGATATCAAGCCAGTCAAGCAGGCGCCAAGGAGGATGCGACTCGAGCTTGAGATGAGCATCAACGCCGAAGTCAAGAAGTTGATCGATTCAGGATTTATCCAAGAAGTCCAATATCCCGACTGGATTGCCAATATCGTCCCGGTAATGAAGAAGAATGGGACGGTACGCATATGCGTGGATTTCAGGGATCTCAATAAAGCCTGTCCAAAGGATGATTTCCCGGTGCCGGTAACCGAGCTAATGATAGATAACACGTCCACTCACGAGGTTTTCTCCTTTATGGACGGTTCATCAGGATACAATCAGATAAAGATGCATCCCGAAGACCAGAAGCATACCGCTTTCCGCACCCCTTTGGGTATATTTTGCTATAGGGTTATGCCCTTTGGCCTAAAGAACGCTGGCGCTACCTATCAAAGGGCCATGACAAAGATCTTCGACGATCTCATACATGACATCGTCGAGTGCTATATCGATGACCTCGTAGTAAAGTGCATGTCGTACGAGGAGCATTTAAAGCATCTGGAGACTGTATTTCAACGCCTTCGGCAATATAATTTGAAAATGAATCCCCTCAAGTGCGCGTTTGGAGTCTCCTCGGGCAAATTTCTGGGATTCATCATTCGACACCGAGGTATTGAAATAGATCCGTCAAAGATTAAAGCGATCATGGAAATGCCTCCGCCAAGAACGCTCAAGCAGCTGCGGTCTCTCCAAGGGAAGCTCGCATACATCCGGCGGTTTATCGCTAATCTTTCGGGCAAATGCCGTCCTTACGGCCACCTGATGAAAAAGGGAACTCCATTCGTTTGGGATCATAAATGTCAAGGTGCACTAGACGAGATCAAGCAGTACCTGCAGAACCCTCCGGTGTTGGCCGCGCCGGTCAAGGGAAAACCCCTCATTCTTTATACGACCGCCCTCGAAGGTTCCTTGGGCGCATTATGGGCACAAGAGAACGATCAGGGGAAATAGAGAGCACTCTACTACTTAAGTCGAGTTCTACTGGGGGCAGAAAGCAACTATTCCCCCATTGAAAAGCACTGCTTGGCATTGATCTTCGCAATAACAAAGCTTAGACATTACGCATTAGCACATGAAGTCCGTCTTATTTCGAAGGTGGACCCTCTCAAATATTTGATGTCGAAAGTCATATTGACGGGACGACTCGCTAAGTGGGCATTGCTCTTGATGGAGTTCTCGATAACGTATCAACCTCTCAAGGCAGTGAAAGGCCAGGCCATTGCCGACTTCCTCGCCGAGCACCCGATACCGGCCAATTCTCCTCTGAATTGCGATTTGCCGGACGAGCATGCATTTGATGCGATTAGCGGCGGAAGAACCCGATGGGAACTCTATTTCGATGGAGCGTCCTCCATAAAGAAACAGAAACAAGGTATCCCAATGATCAAATCAGGGATAGGCCTCATCTTTGCAACTCCACAAGGAGGGATAATGCGCTTCGCCTTCTTCTTAACAGAGCCGAGGACAAACAATGAAGCCGAATACGAAGCCCTGATAGCAGGCCTCGAGATCGCCATCGACATGGGGATTGAGGACCTCCTCATATACGGGGATTCTCAGCTGGTCGTCAGTCAAGTAAACGGTGACTACCAAACGTGCAAGCCGGAGTTGGTAAAGTACGGCGAAAGGGTGCAGCAACTATTGACCCAAATTCCCTCCTATACTTTGGAGAACATACCGCGCGCGGAAAACAGCAAAGCAGACGCGTTGGCTAAACTTGCTAAAGAACTGGCTGACGAGAACCTCGATGACGTCAGAATCGTGGTACAAAGCCGTCGAGTGCTCGCCCCGACAGAAATATCTCCGGAATCATGCGAAGAAAAGGGAACGACTGAGCAGACGACCCTACAAATAAAAGACCATGAGAAGGCCGAAGACTGGAGGGAAGTCTTCATAGACTACTTTAAGTCCCACTGAATGCCTGAAGAAGCGTCCTCAAGACATCAGCTCATGAAACGAGCTCTATCCTTCGCTTTCGTCAACGATATTCTATACAAGAGATCGTTCGATTCTCTATGGCTGAGATGCTTAGGACCTGACGAAGCAGAAAGAGTCATTCAGGAAGTTCATGATGGACTTTGCGGTTCTCACCAAGCAGGCCCAAAGATAAAGTTAAAAATTAAACGGATGGGTTATTACTGGCCCACGATGATCCAGGACTGCCTCGAGTATGCGAAGCAATGCCACTCATGCCAGATCCATGGAGACTTCATCCACCAACATCCGAATCCACTGCACCCGACGCTGGCTAGTTGGCCATTCGAAATGTGGGGGACTGACATAGTCGGCCCCATTGAGCCAGCATCATCCCGGGGACACCGTTTTATTCTGGCGACAACTGATTACTTCTCCAAATGGGCAGAAGCAGTACCACTGAGGGAAGTGAAGACGGAGAATATCCTCCATTTCTTCAAGACGCACGTCATCTATCGGTTCGGAACTCCACGGCGGATTATCTCCGATAACGGGCCGGCCTACCGAAGCCATAAGATTAGCCGCTTCGCACAGCAGCACAATATAGACTGGAGATATTCTTCAGTTTACAATCCACGAGCTAACGGTCTGGCCGAGGCTTTCAATAAGACCTTGACGAAGATCATAAAAAAGACCGTCTCCAGGAATAAGAGAGACTGGCACGAAAGGCTGCAAGAAGCCCTTTGGGCTTATCGAACTACATTCAAGACGGCCACAAACACAACGCCGTACGCGTTGGTATTTGGGACAGAAGCAGTGCTCCCCCTCGAGATAGAGTTACCCTCCCTACGAGTAGCAGTCCACCACGAGCTGACAAACGAAGAAAATGCTCACCTTCGGCTTGAGGAGCTTGATGCCCTCGATGAAACCCGGCTCATAGCGCAACAACATCTAGAAGCCTACAAAGCAAAGATGACGCGCTCGTACGAAAGATTGACCAGGCCGAGGACATTCCGCCAAGGCGAACTCGTACTAGTGGTCAAAAGACCTATGATCCCCAATCGTGCCAAGCGGGGAAAATTTGAGCCAAACTATGAAGGCCCGTACATCATAGACAAGGTCTACCAGGGTGGAGCCTACCTACTCATGGACATGCACGGTGAAAGGCCTTTCAGGCCAATAAACGGCCGCTTCTTGAAGAAATACCACGCTTAATAAGCTGTAGCCGGGGTCAATGATAGATGACGACGACTATGTCCGCTCGCTATCTTCCTAGGCTCAGACTTTACAAGTAGCAGCCGGCCTTTCCATATCGACGGACCGAAACGTCCTTAAACTAACGGCGGACCGAAACGTCTTTAAACTATCGACGGACCGAAACGTCCTTAAACTATCGACGGACCGAAACGTCCCTAAAACTACTACCGCAGCATCCTTAGGCTGACGAGATGGATAAAAAAAAAAGATAAAAAAAAAAATGATAAAAAAAAAAAAACGGTATGTCCATAAGCAAAATGGGCACGGATGAAAACCCGAAAGGGCTCCGTGAGTAAAAACAGCAGGGCTACCGGCAAGTGTTCGTGAAAACCCGAAAGGGCGCGACCTTGTAAAAAAAAAGAAAAAAAAAAGAAAAAGAATAAAAAAAAAAACGGTATGTCCATAAGCAAAATGGGCACGGATGAAAACCCGAAAGGGCTCCGTGAGTAAAAAGAGCAGGGCTACCGGCGAGTGTTTGTGAAAACCCGAAAGGGCGCAACCTCGTTAAAAGACACTTGTAGGGTCCTCTCGACCTTGTAAGGAGAAACCACCTGCGTGAGATCCTTACGACTCACAAAGGAGCAACACACTTAGGGATCCTCACGATTCCTAAGGAGAAAATACACTTGCGAGATCCTTACGACTCGTAAGGAGAATTCTCTTGTGGGACCCTCACGGCCCATGAGATTTGAAAGTCTTAAGTTACAGAAACCTAAACCTGTTCTTAAGAAAATCCTCCACAACCTCCGATATTTCCCTACAAGAGGCTCAATACTGACCCTTGTATACAATCCACGGGCGCGAATAAACATTTCCCCAGCAAAGTCCAACCCTTGTAGGTCCTCTCGACCCATAAGGTGAAAACCCTCTTGTAGGATCCTTACGACTTACAGAGGAACATACACTTAGGAATCCTCACGATCCCTAAGGAAAAAATACACCTACAAGATCCTCACGACTTGTAGGGAGAAATACCTTTGTGAGACCCTTACGGCTCATGAAGTCAAAAGCCTTAGTCGACAGGACCTTAACCCTGTTTGCTAAGCCACCTTTGTTCAACATCGACAGAGGCAAATGATGATTCGCTCCTGGCAATATCCCAGTTGCAGTGATGCTGATGCCGAAATCGGTGTCCAAAATCCGAGCTTGCGGCGAAAAAGCTAGCAAGCCACACATGCCTACGAAATAGCCGAAATGATGGGGCAACTTGCAATAAAAAGCAGCAAGTAAAAACGTATGCATAAAAAAATAGCCGAAATGATGGGGCAACTCGCAATAAAAAAGCAGCGAGTAAAAAATAAAACAAATAGCCGAAATGATTGGGCACCGCGAAAAATAGCCGAAATGATTGGGCAATCGCGACCTTCGCGATATAAAAAGCTGAAATGATAGAGCATCGCGGAAAGAATAAAAGAAATGATGGAAAAATGAAACCTTTTTGCCCTACAGGTGATACTACAACAATCCCTGTATACAATCCAGGGGCGCAAACAAAGAAGGGATCATACTCCTCCCCCAGGTTTCATCATAACAAGAAGCCAAATCTCGACGGTTCACAGATAGCCTAAAGATCATCCCAATACTCATCTCGTAACAACGGGCACAACTTCAAGCTAAGCGGAACAGCGGCAACTCCCAGTTCCATGGCTCGGTGGTACACATATCGCCAACAGTCAAACCTCCATTCCGTGAAATGCGGATACAATCGATAAAATTCCTGGTTACGTGGAACGCGGATAATGTCACTCTTTGACCCCGCGGAAAACGTCCAGAGCGGATCCTGGTCCTCGCAGAGCATGGCAGTGAACCCGTGCGAAGCATCCAGAGCGGAGCCTAGTCCTCGCCTAACGCGGCAGTGAACCCGTGTGAAGCATCTAGTGCAAAATTCCTGGTCACGTGGAACGCGGATAATGTCACTCTTTGACCCCGTGGAAAACGTCCAGAGCGGATCCTGGTCCTCGCAGAGCATGGCAGTGAACCCATGCGAAGCATCCAGAGCGGAGCCTAGTCCTCGCCTAACGCGGCAGTGAACCCGTGTGAAGCATCTAGTGCAAAATTCCTGGTTACGTGGAACGCGGATAATGTCACTCTTTGACCCCGTGGAAAACGTCCAGAGCGGATCCTGGTCCTCGCAGAGCATGGCAGTGAACCCGTGCGAAGCATCCAGAGCGGAGCCTAGTCCTCGCCTAACGCGGCAGTGAACCCGTGTGAAGCATCTAGTGCAAAATTCCTTGTTACGTGGAACGCGGATAATGTCACTCTTTGACCCCGTGGAAAACGTCCAGAGCGGATCCTGGTCCTCGCAGAGCATGGCAGTGAACCCATGCGAAGCATCCAGAGCGGAGCCTAGTCCTCGCCTAACGCGGCAGTGAGCCCGTGTGAAGATTCTAGTGCAAAATTCCTGGTCACGTGGAACGCGGATAATGTCACTCTTTGACCCCGTGGAAAACGTCCAGAGCGGATCCTGGTCCTCGCAGAGCATGGCAGTGAACCCATGCGAAGCATCCAGAGCGGAGCCTAGTCCTCGCCTAACGCGGCAGTGAACCCGTGTGAAGCATCTAGTGCAAAATTCCTGGTTACGTGGAACGCGGATAATGTCACTCTCATGAAGCGGGGTAGATGACCGAGGCTCTCATGAAGCGGCGATGCATGGGGATAACGAACCAGCTAAGCCAAACACTGACAAACCCCACAAAGAATGTTTCCTCATCCATACCAGGTGCTGCAACGGACTCAAAAGACATCGGCGACACGATGGGAATATAATACTGTGGCAGGTCCGATTCTGCAGTCGGTAGCTTCTTCGGACCAAACCCAAAGGGGTCTCTGATGTTAGCAAACTTCGGAGCAGTCCCCTCAGCAATACGATGAGCCGGGTAGATGACCGAGGCTCTCATGAAGCGGCGATGCATGGGGATAACGAACCAGCTAAGCCAAACACTGACAAACCCCACAAAGAATGTTTCCTCATCCATACCAGGTGCTGCAACGGACTCAAAAGACATCGGCGACACGATGGGAATATAATACTGTGGCAGGTCCGATTCAGCAGTCGGTAGCTTCTTCGGACCAAACCCAAAGGGGTCTCTGATGTTAGCAAACTTCGGAGCAGTCTTCGATATGATATCCTCACGAAGGAAGCAGGAAATGAAGCTTTTAAAAGTAACACCCTGCTCCTCAGACTCAGTGAACAATTGATCAAAAATACCCAGCGCCTTGATCAAGCTGGGGCGCTTATGGCGAACAACATTCTCAGCGGACAGGCCGTCAATCGGTGCAGACTCGGGCTCGAAGACATACTCGTCAGAATGCAACAACTCCTCATACAGTGCGCCCCTGATTGGCAATCCTGAGATTTCATAAAATTCTGCAAGAGAGATCGAGACCTCGCGATCCCCCAGAAGAAAAGTATTAGTGGGAAGATTCCACTGGTTCAAAAACGCCTTGACCCACCAGGCATGCGGGGACTTGTAATGGAACAGTGACGCATATATGGCCTGATAAAGCCCAACTTTCTGCAACCGCGCCCGATGGGCGGAAAGGATGTAGCGAGCCCAGAGAAGGTAGCCCGTAGGATGCCTGGGAGTGAGCCCTATCTTATAAATTTGCCCCCACGGGTGGGCCTCACCCTGGCAGATACGCCGCCCTAGGATGTCTATGGCCGGAATCGGATGGTTCGGAATACCGGTCGTCGAAGGCTCAAGCCTCCCCGTTGGAGTCCAGTTGGGCATTTCCACAGCAAAAGCTGTCCTTGGAGGATCCATCGGTAAAAAGGGGAAAGTAGGCTCCGTTGGCACCGCGCAGAGAAAACTCCGACGACCCTGAATAATCTGACTATACCAAGACCCCCACTGAAGAAGGTTGGTGCAGTTCGGGTCATGAGCCCTAATCATCGCCATCGCTTCCTCATCAGACGGTGACTGAGGAAAAGCCGCCTCCGAGCGAGAAAAGGGAAAGCGTGGAGCAGAAGCCATCGCACCTGAAATCCAATAAAAGAAAACCGTTAAAAGGAAAGTCAGCGATGTTTATTCATGCATGAACATGAAGACTAGTGGGAGAAAGCAACAGCAAAGTTTCCTGGGACCATTGGCTATAAAACACATGGGCCCCACATAATCCGGATGACGGCTCATTAATAATGAGACCAAACAGTTACAATAAAACAAAAGGGAATATCCTCATTCAATAAAAATGATGGCCATGCACATCCCCCCAACAGGATCTGTCTCGGGCTCTACAGTGGATCCAATAAAATCAAAGGAATTGAATTCACACAAAAAGACTTCATTACAAGGCCCCCATTGCATTAACTGCAGGAAGAACAACCTCGGGCCAAGAGACCCCAGGAAGCCTCTGTGTGAAGAAATCGAGTTCTTCGTTGGAATTAAATTCCTTATTAAGAAAAGGGAATTAAATTCCCAAAAACATTTTTTGATGGAATTAAATTCCATGGGTTTGAACCGCCATCATCATCTCCCTAAGGGATCATCTGAACCCTAAGTGATCTACTGCGGGAAGTCAAGTGGTCTCATATTTTGGTTAAATTACTTGAAGAAAAATGGGTTCTTTGTGAAACCCTTAATCTGGATTTAAAATCCAGAAAGTTTTGTCAGAACGAAGGTGCTTCGATTACCATTACCTGAAGAAAAAGAATCCCTTTAGGGCAGAGTTAAACTCTGAAAATATTTTAAAACAGAGAACTAAGCTCTGGAAGAAGAGAATTAAATTCTCAGAAAAAGTTCTCAGAAGAAGAAGATGAACAAAGTGAAGGCTCTTATGAAGAGACAGAGGTATTTATAGAAGACAATGAAAACGCTTCGTCTCCCCCAGATCCCTAGAGGAATCCAACGGTCACAAGAGGCGACAGCGTTGCACTCACGTGCAGACACGTGAGAACAACGCTGTGGGGGCATTTGTTTCCTGATTTAAAATCAGGAAAGCTTCTGGGAAAAGCTTCAAAAAGGGGTCACGTGCTGGCACGTGACACCTAAAAGGCATCATCAAGTCAAGTTCAGTTTCCTGACTACGCTGAAGAAAATGGGCTTCAGAAAGAGTCACGTGCTCCCACGTGACCAGGGTCACGTGGCGACACGTGACATTTAAATGCAAGCGTCAAAGGCACGCAAGTTCTCTGATCAAGTCAAGAAAAGGTTTCAGAAGAGGTCACGTGTCCCCACGTGACCAGGGTCACGTGTTGGCACGTGACGTTCAAGACAGCAGACTCGTTCTCCAGACGAACCAAGGAAAGAGAGTTCAAACAAGGGTCACGTGCTCACACGTGACCAGGAGTCACGTGGTGGCACGTGACGCTTAAGCAACGATCAGAAGACAGAGCGCAAAAGAAAGGAAAAGGCTCATGCCAAATGGGGTCACGTGCTCACACGTGACCATGGGTCACGTGGTCACACGTGACCGGCTTTCAAAGCCCATTGTGTTAACAGAATTAAATTCTGAGAGAAATTCAAATCTTTCCAAAAGAAAGCAACTATCTGGAACCAATCAAATTAAAGATTCAGAGGTGATGAAATATCATCTATCTATGGGAAAGTCTCGGGTTTGGAAAGATTTCCCCTTTAAATCTAACCAAAATAACAAGGGAGAATCTCCGGATTTAAAATCCAATGGTGAATAAAATTCACCTAATAATCCAAAGGTCCAAAATGAATGATGGATGCAAATCAAATCTCAATGAAGATTCGTCAAAAACTGATTGATTCGGCTGCTTCTCCTATAAATAGGAGCCAAGAGACACAGAGAAAGAGATAGATAGGCAGAGAAGAAAAAAGAAAAAAAGAGGAGAGCTTTGATACTTTGAAAAGACTCGGATCCTCTGCAAAAAACCCTAGGTAAGAAAGGGAAGGCCTTTTGAAAGAAAGAGAATTTAATTCTCAACAGAGTTTAACTCTGATAATGTAAAAACAGAAGAACATATTTCTTCTCTCTTTGATAGAGGATCTGCAAAGTGCACATCTCCCCTTAAGGTTGAGAATTTAATTCTCAATGGGTTGAGATCCTGCCATGCAGATCCAAAACATGGAGAAGGAATACAAGCACGAGAATTTAATTCTCACAGAACTATAGGAATTTAATTCCTTTAAAATAAAAGTTAGGGCTTGACCCTATATCATGGGAATTTAATTCCTTCAGAACAAAAAAGAAACAGGGTTTAACCCTAATTAAGAACCTAGTTCTGTTGCAGCAGCGGGAATTTAATTCCCTTAATCATAATTTAACAGAGGATGGAAGTTTAAACTCCTTAAAAAGCTTTGTTAGGGTTTAACCCTATTTGGTTTTTTCACATATATGAGGAATTTAATTCCTACAGAAAATTCAGAGTTAAACTCTATCCCAGAATATAAGTCTTCGAAAGGAAGTAGGAATTTAATTCCTCTGAAATTTACAGCTCGAGGAATTTAATTCCTGAAAAAAGATTAACAAAGCCTCTAAACAAAATACATAGAGGCAGGGTCACGTGTCATCATGTGACCCCCCCAAGAGATCTACAGAAAGTCCCTTTGAGGCAACACCCCACGTGATCCACGTGACCCTTGGCAGAAGCTCTAATACATAGGCATTTGAATGCCCATCACGTGATGGCACGTGACGCTCTGAAAGACACGATAATCTCAGAATAAATGAAGGGAGGGCGCTCTCACGTGCTGCCACGTGACCCCTCTTGTCTTAGTGTTTAACACTAAATTGAAACTCTCGAACCCAGTGTTAAAACACTGTTGGGCCTTAGTGTTCAACACTAAATAAAAAGCTTTATCTGCAGTGTTCAACACTGATCTGTTTTAGTGTTTAACACTAATTTGAAAAGCCTTGTTGCTGGTGTTTAACACCAATTATCTCTTAGTGTTAAACACTAACTTGTCAACCCCATTCCCAGTGTTCAACACTGACTGCTCTGTAGTGTTTAACACTATGCTTTGGCCCAATTGGCCTAAACGGATAGAGGCAAAGCCTCTCCTGATTGGACTTAGCCCAAGATGGCCATAAGTCCTCAATTGGTGATTAACTGGTCCAATGGGCTCATAACATAATTAATTCGTCTTGACCCCAAATTGGGCCAAGGACTATTTAATCCACTCCGGTTCTAGGGTACATCTCGTCACTCCTTTGATACTTGGCATTGTAATCCCTCAATGTCTTCAAAGAGGTAACGGGTCCCGACGACCACACATTGATATGGACTGTGGGGTCCTTAAACTCATGTCTAATGCAAATTCCTGGTTACGTGGAACGCGGATAATGTCACTCTTTGACCCCGTGGAAAACGTCCAGAGCGGAGCCTGGTCCTCGCCAAGCACGGCAGTGAACCCGTGTGAAGCATCCAGAGCACAATGGACTGTGGGGTCCTCAAACCCATGGACTACGACGTCCTTAACCTTGACCGAGATGTCTTAAAACTAACAATGGACTGTGGGGTCCTCAAACCCATGGACTACGACGTCCTTAAACTTGACCGAGATGTCTTAAAACTAACAACGGACCGCAATGTCCTTAAACTACCCATGGACCGCAATGTCCTTAAACTACCCACGGACCGCAATGTCCTTAAACTACCCATGGACCGTAATGTCCTTAAACTAGAACAATAGAGCCCCGCATGCTCTTTTGTCGGATCTAAACGGTCCCGTTTAAGTTGATCTTAGCCCCAAAGATGGCTAACGTATCCTTAAACCTTCAAACAGAGTGGACTATAAATCCCCCCAATTAACTCTGGCTCGAGGGTACATCCCTGAACTCCTCTGACATCCGTCGTTGTAATCCTTCAACGTCGTCAGAGAGGTGACGGGTCCCGACGGCCATACATTCATGGACCACTATGTCCCTAAACTGGAACATTAGAGTCCAAACGCTCTTTTGTCGGATCTAAACGATCCCGTTAAGTTGATCTTAGTCACAAAGTTAGACTAACGTATCCTTAACAAACGTTTGAGTTGATCTTAGCCTCAAGTATGGCTGACGTATCCTCAAACCAAACCCCCCAAACCCAAATCTAAGATAATACGGATTTGGACAAGTCCACGCCCTACGGGCGACGACATAACTCAGTCTCCGTAAACAATCCACGGGCAACAAAATACAAAACAGACACCCACGACACGAAGTGACCATCTGGAGAAGGAGAAAGTTGTTACCGCAACGCGGTAGCGTAATTAACTGTAGGGGCTTGCGCCTGCAGGGAAGAGCGTCCCCACAATCAAAAACCCCTCAAACGAGGGGGAATCTGACGAAGTCTGCTACATCGGACGCATCCGTCTAAACCTTCGATACGTGGTGCCATAAATCAACTTGGCATCTTCGAAGAGGTGGACGGATAGCACCAATTAGCATCTGCCCCGAATCTCAGGCAAGACGCGGTGTCGCGCCGTCTTTCGGAGGGGAACAGGCATTAGAAACAGAATCAGGTAACATGTCAAGTAGTGATATATCAGGTCATGTCAGGTAGTGTACATGTATCAAGTCATGTCAAGTAGTGGTTTATCAGGTCATGTCAGGTAGTGTACAGGTATCACGCGGGTGCTCATAATCAAACTGTAGCAAGTATGGAATCCCGGTATAAGTACGGATGTACGATAAAAGCATGGATGCACAAATATTTACTAGGGGTTACCCCATGACTAAGTAGGATGCACAATATCAAGCATGGGGTACTAATGTAATAATATGAAACAATGTGACATGGCATGCAAATTGATATAAAGAATTAATGGTATGGGTGCACAATAAAACATGGATGCATAATTAACTATTAGGGGTTGCAACTATAGCTCCATTACTATGTAGGATACACATTATCTAGCATGGGGTGTCACTATAACAATAATATGAGTTAATGTGATTTATAGATGCAATTATATATATGTTAACCGATTATGGATGCAAACGGGCATACGAAAACAGTAAAATGATACTAGGGGATGTACGATACACTAAATATTAAATGTTATGATTAATATGGATGTAAAATGTATCCTAGCATGTAGCAAGATAAACTTGCCTCGATGGATCATAATACGGATATGCACGGCACGTCCGACGTCGGCAAAACGTCGCAACGCACGCACGGCACGCGGGACGGGTCCAAGCAAGGCAAGAGGGTGATCACGCAGGTAAGGTACGTCCACTGGGTCGTCTGGAACGGCAATGACGGTCACGGCTCCGGCGATCGCCGGAAAATACGGATCAAGAAAGAGAAAGAGAAAGAAAAAGAAGAAGGAAGAAGAAGAAGAAGAAGAAGAAGAAGAAGGAGAAGATAAGGGTTCTGAGGTTGTCTCGGGTCAGTGGGGGTGGCAAGGGAGTGATGACGGCGGTAGGTCGGAGCTCCGGCAAGGTGTTGTGAGGGTTCTCGACAAAGGCAGCGAGGTGTAGGGTTCTTGAAGTCGGGGTGATTTGGTTCTTGGTGTCAAGTTTCTGCAGTGAAGAGAGGAAAGATGATAGATGAGGATGGTGACGCGATGTGAAGATGATCGGTGGTGAGGGTTTCTGAGGTTGGGTTTGCAGTTGTTGGGGTTGTGCAGGGTGTCGGGGAGGAGGTTGCTGGGTTGTGGATTCTCAGGGAGAAAGAGGAGACGGATAAGAGGAGGAGGTGGTGAAGGTGGTCGAGATCGGTGGCGAAGGCGAATGCGAGGCATGGGAGTTGGGTTCGCTCGGGTGAAGGGGGGTGCAGCGAGGGTTCTTGGGGAGAGAGAGGTCTGCGGAGGAAAGGAGAATAGAAGGAGTTGAGAGAGAAGGAGAGATCGAGGAGGAGATGAGGATGGTGAGGAGGCGACGACGAGGCAAGGAGCGGCGTGGGTTAAGGTTAGGGTTCTCATGGACGAAGCGACAGGGAAAAAAGAAGAAGAAAGGAAGAAGGGAGGTGAGCGTATTGCTCGGGAGGTGTCCACACTCGAGAAGGCAACAGTGAATGCGAGAGGAGAGAGAGAGGCGAGCGAGAGGAGAGAGAAAGAGAAAGAGAAAGAAAGAGAAGAGAGAGACTGGGCTGGGAAAAGGAGTATGGGTTTTTTTTTTAAAAAAAAGAATATAAAAAAATAGAGGGGAAAGGGAGCTGGGCTGTTAAGGTTGATAATATAAAAAATATATTTAGTTGGAAACGAATATATTAAACTGTTAATATTAAAAGAAATATTATATTAGTTAAATTTGAGTTTTAGGCTAAATACAAAATAGTCCATAGCACGACCGGGTCGGGTCTAGAAATTCAGTTTCAAAATACGAAAAATATATGCGACCACCAAAATTAAAAAATGAATGTCCGGGTAACGAAAATGCATACCCTCCAAGAACGGATGCACGTACGTGCGCGTAGCCATCCAAACGAGCCCGTTTCACTGAACGGGACGAGAACAAGATGCGCGGATACTACGACAGGGTTAGGGGTATCATGCAGGCCATGCAATGTATTTTAAAAATATTTTATGTGACTTTAAGTATTATATTAAAAAAATGCAGATGCCAGATATAATACCAGTATGCAGTATGTATAATATGAAAGTGCACGGATCCACGTAACAAGCCAGGATAAATCACAACCATGAATCAAGACAGGTTTCAAGCATGCGGGTCGGGTCGGATACAAATACAAATGTCAAATACCCTATTCGCACCTAAAACACAATAAATCAAGAAAATACCATAAATAAGTAGATACTTGAACTGGAATTGGTTTAAATGAATTAGGGTATTACATTATACCCAACTGCAAAAAGAATTTTGTCCTCGAAATTCCCAAAACAAGAAAAGATAAACAATCAAGAATCTACAAGAATAAATGTGGAAACTTCTGTCGAATGTCGTCTTCTCGTTCCCAAGTCGATTCTCCGTGCGAGCGATTCCCCCAAGAAACAAGTACGAGAGGGATACTCTTGTTCTTAAGGACCTTTTCTCTTCGATCAACAATCGACATCGGTTGTTCCTCAAAGATCAAATCCTCCCTTACAGTTAGCTCCGATTGATCCAGCACGTGTGTTTCATCTCGAACATACTTACGGAGCTGAGATACATGAAACACATCATGAACATTTGCCAAAGATTGTGGTAACGCCAATCGATAAGCCACTTCTCCAACACGCTCCAAAATCTCGAAAGGCCCCACGAATCGAGGACTAAGCTTGCCTCGACTCCCAAAACGAATCACTCTTCTAGTTGGTGATATCTTCAAGAATACCAGATCACCAACAGCGAACTCTAGAGGTCTTCTCGATGTGTCGGCCCAACTCTTCTGCCGATCCTGTGCTGCCTTCATATGATTTCGGACAGTATTAACTTTCTCCACGGTTTGCATGATCAAATCTGGTCCCAACAATCTTCTTTCTCCAACATCGTCCCAACAAACAGGTGAACGACACTTGCGACTATACAATGCTTCAAATGGAGCCATCTGAATAGTCGCCTGAAACCTGTTGTTGTAAGAAAACTCCACCAAGTGTAAATGATCCTCCCATGAACCCTTGAAGTCCAACATGCAAGCTCTCAACATATCTTTAAGAGTTTGGATCGTTCTCTCCGACTGGCCATCTGTGGATGATAAGCTGTGCTAAACATTAATCGCGTCCCCAAACTTTCCTGTAAACTCCTCCAGAAGTGTGATAAGAATCGGGTGTCACGGTCGGACACGATGCTCGCAGGTACTCCATGCAATCTCACAATCTCCTGCATGTATCGATCTGCCAATGCTTCCGTTGATTGACCAACTCGAAATGGTATGAAATGAGCTGCCTTGGTCAATCGATCAACAATCACCCAAATTGCATTGTTGCCTTTTAGCCTCCGCGGTAAAGCTGTCACGAAATCCATGGTTATATGTTCCCACTTCCATTGAGGAATCGGAAGTGGTTGCAATAAACCAGCAACCCTTCGATGTTCAGCCTTAACTTGCTGACACACCAAGCACTTCGCTACAAAGCGAGCAATCTCCCTTTTTATGCCTTCCCACCAGAAATGCTGTTGTAGATCACGGTACATCTTCATGCCTCCTGGATGTATGGAATAAGCGGAACTGTGCGCCTCCTTCATAACTTCTTCGCGAATGTCTCCTTTCGGCACACACAAACGGCTACCATATCGCAACGAACCATCTTCATGAATCAACAAGTCCGTTCGAAGTCCAGCTTCAACTTGTTCTCGAAACTTCTGCAATCTTGGGTCCTGTGGTTGCGCTGCTTTAATATTATCGATCAACGACGACTGTACTTGCAGCTGCATCAACTGTCCCGAAGAATGCGGTAGCACGATCTCCAACTCGAATCTCCGAAAATCTTCGATAAGTTCCTTTTGTGCAGTCAACATCCGAATTGCTGGTAACCGACTAAGCGCATCCGGCACTACATTAACTTTTCCCTGTTACTTAAGATCAAGATCGTAGTCAGCCATCAGCTCCAACCATCTACGCTGCCTCATGTTAAGCTCTTTCTGTGTGAACACATATTTTAGGCATTTATGATCGGTGAATACTTCGACCCTTTCGCCCAATAAGTAGTGTCTCCAAATCTTCAAAGCGAAAATCACTGCTGCAAGCTCCAAATCATGAGTTGGGTAATTCTTCTCATGGGTCTTCAACTGTCTCGATGCGTAAGCTGTAACCTTCCCATGCTGCATCAAAACACATCCCAAACCTTTCCCAGATGCGTCGCTGTGAATCACCAATCCTCCAGAACTGTCTGGTACGGTCAAAATAGGAGCGGTTATCAATCTCTGCTTCAACGTCTCAAAAGCTGACGCATATTCATCCGTCCATACGAACGGTACTTCCTTTCGCGTAAGCTTGGTCAAAGGCTCAGCCAAACGGGCGAAATTCTCTACAAACCTTCTGTAATACCCGGCAAGTCCAAGAAACCTTCTGATTTCTGCTATGTTCTTCGGAACCGGCCAATCTCGAACTGCTGCAATCTTTTCGGGATCAACGGCAATTCCATCTCCAGATACGACATGCCCCAAAAACTTCACTTCTTCAAGCCAAAACTCGCACTTGCTCATCTTTGCATATAGTCTTTCCTGCCTCAATGTCTGTAGTGCGATCTTCAAGTGTTCCGCATGCTCTTCAATGCTCCTTGAGTAGATCAGAATATCATCGATAAACACCACTATAAACTGGTCCAAGAACAGTGAAAAGATTCGGTTCATCAAGTCCATAAATATCACCGGTGCATTCGTGACTCCGAATGGCATCACTAAATACTCGTAATGTCCATACCGAGTTCGGAATGCAGTCTTGCAAATATCTTCTGATTTAACTCGGACCTGATGATATCCGGATCGCAAATCCAGCTTCGAGAATACCCTCGCGCCACTAAGCTGCTCGAACAATTCGCCAATGCGAGGGATCGGGTACTTGTTCTTAATAGTCACCCGGTTTAATTCTCGATAATCGATGCACATCCTCCTTGTGCCATCTTTCTTCTTGACTAGAAGAACTGGAGCTCCCCAAGGTGAATTACTGCTGCGAATCCAACCCTTCTCAAGCAATTCGGTAACCTGCTTCTTGACTTCTTCCAACTCTACTGGTGCCATTGGATAGTACGCCTTTGAGATTGGTGCTGCACCAGGAACAAGATCGATCGCGAACTCCACATCTCGTTTTGGCGGTAAACCCGAGATGTCCTCAAAAACGTCCATAAACTCTCGAACTACAACTGGCGCTTCCTCCTTATCAACTTCCATCGACGAAAGAACATTGCTTGTCGGCCTAGCCCTAAACTCGACTTGCCCGACAGAACTGTTTCCTCCAGCGAAACAAACTCCGGATGTCCGGGAATCTGGAAAATCACTGTCTTTGCCCTACAATCAATGTGAGTGTGGAAAGTGCCGAGAAAATCCATTCCCAAGACAACTTCATAACTGCCGGTATCGATCACCAAGAAATCTGCAAAACATGAACTGGTAAGCAATGAAACTGAGAGAACCAAGGTAATAAAACGACCTTGGAACAAGGAAATAAATCAAGACCAGGACTCCAAGTTACTTAAATAGAGTACCGCATTGTAACCATGCTGCAGTTCATGGGTACAATCACATAACTTCGTTCAAGTCGCCCAAATCCTAGTATCAGAATAGAAAGAAACAATAGGGAACCAGAAGGTTTCAAGTCGAGATGCAAAGTTGTTTGCATATCGTCAAGACAAAGGATCAAGAGAAAGATAAGATTCAAGAATCACGAGAACAAGGTGGCAGGATATGTTCCTAATTACGGATTTTCCGATTCGTGTGTTGGGTCCAATACCCAACTACAAAAGAATCAAACCCGATTAATCCTAAATCCTATGGCTCTGATACCAAACAAACCCTGTCACGCCCCGCTTCCCAGAGTGCGCTAAGATCGGCACGTGACAGAGCCAACCATGCTACCTGTGGCTAGGAAGTATCCCTCTACAGTCACATTACGACTGTCTATAAGATATCAAGATCAGTAAAAAAAGAAATAAACTATTTAGTACATGTCCATGAGCCAGAATAAACGAGTCAAGAAATAATATGCGGAAGCAATAGATCTAATAAACAATAATAATCTAGAATGTACGTCCCAAATACGGTCTCACATCAGGAATGAGAATGCTTAAAGAAAACTAAACTAAAATACTAACAGGTCCTCACTGCTCGGCCTGTTCACTGAAATGCTCCTGATCGGTCAGCTGCAAAGGTAGAGGATCCGGGCCATGCAAAACCCAAACGTCAGTGCGTCATAATATCAACAATAATATAATCAGGAGATAACAGGATATGCAGGCATGAGTATGAACAGTAATAGAAGTATAACAGTAACACGAATAAGGAACAGTAAAGAGTATAAGCACATGTGACATGTGGTGAGTAATCTGAACTAAATACTGGGTTAACTACTCTCAAGTCTTTGAAATCAATTTAATGAATCGTCGATGTAACTCAATAGTATCCCGTGCATGCCCGGGACCACGGTCAAGATTCTCGGACTGAATCCGAGACGTGCCGCTAGGCAGTAAACAGGTAACATGTACAGATGAATGATGTCAGCGGCATCATCCCGGGGCTGGCCTAGCCCGTAAAACTGATCAGTATAAGCATCGAACTGTCGAGTTACAAGTCAGGTTTCATCATTGATTTCCCCATACCCACAAATTATGTGTTCAAGTCAGGTATTGATAAATCTGAGACTAATGCCAACATAGGATCAAGCAGGAATAAGTTTGTCTATACAGACATCAGGATATGTCCATCGGGACAACATGTCAGGATTGTCGGCATTAGAAACAGAATCAGGTAACATGTCAAGTAGTGATATATCAGGTCATGTCAGGTAGTGTACATGTATCAAGTCATGTCAAGTAGTGGTTTATCAGGTCATGTCAGGTAGTGTACAGGTATCACGTGGGTGCTCATAATCAAACTGTAGCAAGTATGGAATCCCGGTATAAGTACGGATGTACGATAAAAGCATGGATGCACAAATATTTACTAGGGGTTACCCCATGACTAAGTAGGATGCACAATATCAAGCATGGGGTACTAATGTAATAATATGAAACAATGTGACATGGCATGCAAATTGATATAAAGAATTAATGGTATGGGTGCACAATAAAACATGGATGCATAATTAACTATTAGGGGTTGCAACTATAGCTCCATTACTATATAGGATGCATATTATCTAGCATGGGGTGTCACTATAACAATAATATGAGTTAATGTGATTTATAGATGCAATTATATATATGTTAACCGATTATGGATGCAAACGGGCATACGAAAATAGTAAAATGATACTAGGGGATGTACGATACACTAAATATTAAATGTTATGATTAATATGTATGTAAAATGTATCCTAGTATGTAGCAAGATAAACTTGCCTCGATGGATCATAATACGGATACGCACGGCACGTCCGACGTCTGCAAAACGTCGCAACGCATGTACGGCACGCGGGATGGGTCCAAGCAAGGCAAGAGGGTGATCACCCAGGTAAGGTACGTTCACTGGGTCGTCTGGAACGGCAACGGCGGTCATGGCTCCGGCGATTGCCGGGAAATACAGATCAAGAAGGAGAAAGAGAAAGAAAAAGAAGAAGGAAGAAGAAGAAGGAGAAGATAAGGGTTCTAAGGTTGTCTCGGGTCAGAGGGGGTGGCAAGGGAGCGATGACGGCGATAGGTCGGAGCTCCGGCAAGGTGTTGTGAGGGTGCTCGGCAAAGGCAGCGAGGTGTAGGGTTCTTGAAGTCGGGGTGATTGGGTTCTTGGTGTCAAGTTTCTGCAGTGAAGAGAGGAAAGATGAGAGACGAGGATGGTGACGCGATGTGAAGATGATCGGCGGTGAGGGTTTCTGGGGTTGGGTTTGCAGTTGTTGGGGTTGTGCAGGGTGTCGGGGAGGAGGTTGCTGGGTTGTGGATTCTCAGGGAGAAAGAAGAGACGGATGAGAGGAGGAGGTGGTGAAGGTGGTCGAGGTCGGCGGCGAAGGCGAAGGCGAGGCAGGGGAGTTGGGTTCGCTCGGGTGAAGGTGGGTGCAGCGAGGGTTCTTGGGAAGAGAGAGGTCTACGGAGGAAAGGAGAATAGAAGGAGTTGAGAGAGAAGGCAAAGTCTAGGAGGAGATGAGGATGGTGAGGAGGCGACGACGAGGTAAGGCGCGACGTGGGTTAAGGTTAGGGTTCTTTTGGACGAAGCGGCAGGGAAAAAAGAAGAAGAAAAGAAAAAGGGAGGTGAGCGTATCGCTCGGGAGGTGACCACACTCGAGAATGCTACAGTGAATGCGATAGGAGAGAGATAGAGAGAGGCGAGCGAGAGGAGAGAGAAAGAGAAAGAAAGAGAAGAGAGAGACTGGGCTGGGAAAAGGAGTATGAGGTTTTTTTTAAAAAAAAGAATATAAAAAAATAGAGAGGGAAGGGAGCTGGGCTGTTAAGATTGATAATATAAAAAAAAAATTTAGTTGGAAACGAATATATTAAACTGTTAATATTAAAATAAATATTATATTAGTTAAATTTGAGTTTTAGGCTAAATACAAATTAGTCCAGAGCACGACCGGGTCGGGTCTAAAAATTCAGTTTCAAAATACGAAAAATATATGCGACGACCAAAATTAAAAAATGAATGTCCGGGTAACGAAAATGCATACCCCCCAAGAACGGATGCACGTACGTGCGCGTAGCCATCCAAACGAGTCCGTTTCACTGAACGGGACGAGAACAAGATGCGCAGATGCTACGACAGGGTTAAGGGTATCATGCAGGCCATGCAATGTATTTTTAAAATATTTTATGTGACTTTAAATATTATATTAAAAAAATGTAGATACCAGATATAGTACCAGTATGCAGTATATATAATATGAAAGTGCACGGATCCACGTAACAAGCCAGGATAAATCACAACCATGAATCAAGACAGGTTTCAAGCATGCGTTGGGTCGGATGCAAATACAAATGTCAAATACCTTATTCGCACCCAAAATACAATAAATCAAGAAAATACCATAAATAAGTAGATACTTAAACTGGAATTGGTATAAATGAACTAGGGTGTTACAACAACCGAGATGTAAACCCGAGCGATTACGCTTCTTATCTCCCCACTTCTTCACATCTATGATTTTCCACCAACCATTGTGTTACATTGATAAAATATTCGAATGGTTGGTGTTGACTTTTAGTCTTTATAAAATTTTGCATAGACCAATAATTTTACCCCCTCTTATAATTTTTAATGCCTAATACTGTTTTACTCAAGTTGGGGGGGGGGGAGAAAAATATTTTGGCTTTTGAAAAAAAAACAAATTTTTTAAAATTGTGAGCCAAAAATAAGTTTGGGGGAGGATTTCACTGTCATTAATTTTTGTCCTCTTTACTACCTTTTCCTTCCAAGTCTACAGGTTTTGATCTTAAAAGATGACATCAGTGAGGACACTGTTGCAAATAGGTTTGGGGGAGATTTTTTCTTATTTACGCATCATTTTCTTGCATTATATTGAATAAAAGTACGATTTTTTTTTGATAATAAAAGTTAGAAAGTGAAAAATACATATGAAAGATAGGAAGAGGTTTAAGAAAAGGAAGAAAATTAGATGTTTTATAACTAGTCATGAGCTGTTATCCCAAGGGTTAGTAAGATGAAGAAAATCACTAATCTAAGAATAGAAATAAGTCTGAAAAATAGTCCATATTCTTGAGTCCAAACATCTGAACGTTGATACTCTACTATATGCACTTGCACACATCTTGAAATTTGGGATAGAAGAGAATACCTTGAAATGCTCTTGTCTAAAAGCCTTAGTATGAAGGAAAAAAAGGAAAATAAATATATAAACAAAAATATAAATGAAAAAAATGGTGAAAAAAATGAACACTGGTTTTGTAATTACTTAAGGCAGTATAAAAAAATATAGCAAGTGTCACGCCCCGGTTTCCAAAATACGGAATATGAGGGGTGACTAGGCCAGCCATACTCCTACGGTCAGGGAATAATCCCGCCGTAGTCACACTTCGACTTCTAGCATTACATGGTAGTCAGTAAACAGTACTAGAGTAAAGGAAAATCACAGTTCACAACTTTATTACATTGCACTAAAAGAGTTCGAAATACATTTATTTGGTAGAATGAAACTAACCAATGAAATACAAAGCGCTGAAAGCAAAAGAAATGGCGCTGATGATGCAGTTTAGACCTCCGCGATCTCGAATGGCAGGTCCTGCTCCTGGGCTGAATCCACTTCGTCCTCTGAATGCAAACTCAGGTCGTCAGGGCGACACATATAGCAATAATTATACAATGGATGTGCAATGTTATTAAACATGAGAAGTGCAACAGAATGCAGAACACGAGTATAATAACCATCAACTGAATATGAATAGCGCAATATAGATATCATGTCAGTAAATTAGGCAATGTGTATGTCACTACTTATCGGTCACTAAGTCAATGAAATCAAATGGTGGAAAGGATGCTCGTATTTAACAAGGGTCTCGTGCATGCCCGAGAGTATGGTCCGCTGTGTCCGGGACATAACCCCGCCGGCCGTATCGGTAGGCCCACGACCTAATGTGTGTGTGTGTGTGTGTGTATATATATCACTAATAGCGAATGATCATCCTCTAAATCACTGTACCTCGCTAAATACGAGTTCAATTCCACCTTGATTTCCCCCTTCCCTAGGTTATAGTATGATTTTAGGTATTTGATGGGTTGTGAACAAATACGTATCACTTTCACTTTCAATCACTTTTCCACTTATCAAGATCACTTTCGTAATTGCCACAAATCCAATCACTAACACTAATATATCGACAATGCAAAACAGTCGCTAGGTCTCAATGTGAACGTGCACTATGCAGCAGGTATAAAGCAAGCACGAAAATAGGCTGAATTGCACTTAACAGATATTCACCATTTTATGACAACCAATGCCATATAACTTGCAAAATTTACGATAATTCATACGTATATAATCGACCAAAACAATATAAAAGGCACACGAAGTACACTTGATTATTTAATCTGTAAAATTAGTTTCATGTCAATCGAAATTCAGGCTAGGGACTTATCATTATTTTAAATTCGCGATCAGTTGCTGAAATTCCAGTTTCAGAACCGGAAGTTCAATTTCGTGCGCAGTTTACTATTGGTTATGTTTAGATTCAGGTGTTTCCCCAGTTGAATGAAATCTAGTTCTATCCGTTATGTTTCCAACTCATTAAACAGGTTATCAATAGCCTTCATGTACTAGGAGTTACGCTCTGTTTAATGTGACGGAGTAAGAAATGTTACTGCAGAAACTGCAGAACACATCGATACTCAAAAATACAAATTAAATATCAAACGACGGTGAAACTGCACGGGACTAGATTCATGTGTTATCTAACTAAATTATATACATGACCATAAGGGGATCCACGCATTTTCAGTTTAAAGCAGGGATGTACAGGTATCTAAGCGAAATGTTGCCCCAGACTGCAGTCCGGTGCCGCATTCGCAGCTAAAAATCGTTACAGAAATCTATGGATGTCGAGAAATAAACTATGGGTGGTTTTAGGTTATCGAGTTGGTTTCGGTATGAGCCATAGAACATCACATTTCGATTCATATCCAATTTACTATCAATTTTGCAACGTGGCAGGTACGGTGATATCCAGGTTTAACGTCGCCTTTTAGGGGCGACATTACGCGATCTAAACGTCGTTTTTTTTTCGTGTCTAAATTCTATAAAATATTAGTTAACAAGTAGATAAAACCAGTGATCATAAAGTTGGGGACTTTAGATAGGGTTTTCATACAAGTAATGCCTCGAATACTTTGATTATAAACACGAGCACCAATCTAATGTCGGTTTCATATAAAAAATTAAAACAAGTAATTAAACCCTGTGTGCGATACATTCATTATAGTCAATAACAACAATTTGTTTTCATAGATTGAAGGATATATCACGGTGCATCATATGTATTAAACTTATTGATTTACTCTGTATAATTTATCGGTGTGTGTATGCGCGCGCGCGCTTGAAATCATTTAACCTTATTAATTTGCTTACTACTATATTAGCATGAATAAGCAAGTGACGGATATTCACTTGCCTAGAGGTAGATGACAACACGGCAGTGAATGACGATGGACGGCACGGCTCGACGCACACACTACATGTCACGTCACGACAACAGTTTGAGCTCGGCCACACACTGTGGAGCTTGGCTTGGAGATGAGGGGTCGGGGAAGTTGTTGGTGACGGGTTGAAGACGATGAGGTCATGGAGACGATGGTTCTGGCGTTGGGGCAACGGCTGCGGTGTCGAGGCGGCGACGAGGATCGCTGCAGGTTCTGTTTGTGAGGAAGGAGCTCGGTCGTTGAGGAGGGGGAGGAAAGAAGGAGACGGAGGTCGGGCTCGTCGGCGGGGTGGAGCTGGTGGTGGCTGCGGTGATGGGCACAGGGCTTGGCTGGTCGACGGTGGGTTCGTGGTGGCGGTGTGCTCGAGTTGAAGGAGGAGGAGCTGGGTGGGCAGGGGGGTATCGGCTGCGAAGGGGGAGCTCCGATGATGGAGTGGGGTCGGCTTGGGAGCTCGAAGGCGTCAGTGGTCGCCTGAGGTGGTCGCCGGTGATGTGGAGCTCGGGGTTGGAGTTGGGGATGGTGGAGTGGAGTCATGGCCGTCGTTGCCTTTGGGGGAAGCGAGGACGTGGGGGGAAGCAGGGATGTGGGAGGAGCGGGTCTCGCGACGATGGCGCCCCAGAAGAGGGGAGCCGTTGGAGGGAATGGCCATTGGGGGACGCGAGCGTGGCCCAGGGGAGTTGGAGAGCGGGCGCGGTCGTCGCGGAGGTGGGTACGAGGAGCGAGGAAAGGCGTTAGAAGAAGAGGCAGGAAAAAGAAATGAGCGAGGGAGAAGAAGAAGGAAGCGGGTGTCGGGTCGGGTCGGGTAGAGTTAGGTTGGGTTGGTTTTGAGTTTAGGTTTAAGAATATTTAAAATATAATATAAATATAATAAAATATATATAAAAATGGAAAAAATAGGAATAAAAATCTAGAAAAATACGGAAAAATATATACGGAAACTAGTGATTTACAGTAAGGGTGTTTTGTCATCTAGTGCTTTAGACCAACTGCTTTGGGAGCCACTGCTAAGCCTTAGGTGTTGCAAGACTAGGATATTGCTAATTACTCCTAAAAGAGTGAGCACATTTGATAATCGGTTGGTTAGTACCTCAAGAAATATTAACGGCTGCATGGAGAATGTGTGAGCAATTCCATCTATAAAACATTCACCGACTAAAAAGTACTAAGTAAGATGGACAAGAGTACGATACCTTGAATTGAATTCTCTAAGTGTAGGGATGCTTTTTACACACACGTAGGGCTATATGATCGATGTTTGGAAGAAAAGTAGGGAGGAAGACTAAAGGCGATATTTTATTGAGAGATGATGTGATTTCTGATATCTTTTCATGACTATTAAGATATGGCTCATGGCTACAAAAAAGCCAGTGTAGTTTGAAACTCTTATTTTTAAAATTCTTTCTTTTATATGTTCTTTATCTTTGTGTGTAATTTTCATTATCTTTCTTTTATTATGGGATTTTGTGGGTGTAATCCGCTGAAAACTTTCAGGAGACTACACTCCTCCTATTAGGGACACTTAGAGGTTTAAAAGCTTGTTGCATGTGTTCAGTGCAATCGTGTTGTCTACGAAAGTGTGCCAGGTTTTTCTTTTTCTTCTTCTTCTCTTTAATAACTAGTTTGCTCGGGACGATCAAAGTTAAGTTTGGGGGTATTTGATTATTATAAAATATTGCACATTTGAATGAATATTTTCCCCACTATTGTTAAGTTCTAAAAGGTGTTTATTGTAATTATAGAACATATGAGAGTTTATGTGTAAAAAGTTTATTATCATATGTTTCTACATTATAATTAACATAATGAGGGAAAATACATACATATAATATTTATATAAAATATTAGTAATTAAAATATGCATATCATATCAAATATTTCTAATCAATGTTCTTAACATATAATATCATATAAAATGGTTAGGATAATATCTCAAAAATACCAAATACTACTAACACTTTGATTTGAGATATTATGCAGATTAGATCAGGTCTGGAATCTAAGAGATCCGGGATAAATCAAGATGTCAAAATCAAATCTGCTAGATTATTGAAGCAAATCGTAAGATCTAACAACAATAGAGACTCAGAGCATTATTTTCAGAATCTAGATATCGAGAGGATCTTCACATATCAAAATAAGACAACACAAAAAATTCCAGAACCTGATCCCACCAAAGTGCCGCGGTTGGGCGGCCAAAGACCATGATATGCGGCGGATCCGCGGCATGATGATAGCCGTACGATGTTAAATTTCGTGTGATGGATCTTAAAAGCATATATTCACTCAGGGCATCTAGGGTTTCTGGGTTTGAGACTATGTATAGGACCGAGAGCTTCACATTCAAAATGATCAAACCGAAGAGATCAAGAGGTCCAAAGCGATCCACGCATCCAGGGATCATCAGCTAGTCATTTATCTCTAACAAGAGAGAGAGCATGAGCAAAAACTAGGATTCTTTGTAATCTACTTTCAAAAAAGAGAGTTGTATGAAATAGTTGATTAATAAAGGTAGATCTTAGTTTATTTCTTTTCATATTTACTTTCTACATTTAATTTCTGCATTTAATTTCTGCATCTTAATCATGTTTTCATTCTTCGATCTGTTTTCTAAATCTCAAATCATGAGCGAGTAATTCCTAGCTTGCTAGGGTTCGTAGGCTAGGGTAGATCAATGGATGATAAAATCATTTAATTTCATTTATACATTTTAAAATCTATAAACTTTAGCAAAATAAATGTTAACATCCGTATCGGGCGTGCTACCAATTTATTGCTAGTCACGACCACGATTCGAGATTGGTTTAACACTTGTTTTGGTAAGGGTTAGATATGAATTGATATCAATGCAAGGACAAGAGTTAAGAGTTGGGAAATCCTAGTTTCTTCCAAAACAATCCTAATCTACATTCATCGCTATTGATCTAGTTTTAAACTATTAAAAGATAAAATAGTCATTTTTAATTATTCATCAATTACTACTAAGTCGTATGAACCCTACAAGCCTCTTCTTTATAAATCTTATATCCGTAACTACAACCAATCATCTTTCTTCAATCAACTCGTCTAAAATAAGAAAAAGGTTCACGTTCCCTATGAACGACCCGTACTCATCGTGCCTAGCTACTAGCGACACCGTCTTGTTTGCGGTTATTTACAACACACTTTTCAGCATCACATCAATCCGCTTGCTCCATGCGACCGCTATATAAACCCCTCTTCCAGACGACTCAGGTATCTGGAACTCATTCCAATATGCCGCTACTCTGCCCTACTATTCCTCGGTACTTGATCGTTGGAGGATCCTACAGTGGTTTCCCACTCTGGGACTTCCCTTGTAGGTAGCTCGGTGTCAATAACAACCCATTGAGATCCATACGCTCTGTTCTCTTATAAAAAATGAATAATACATAAAAGCAACGGGAAAAAGTCCCCAAATGGAGCATCACGTGCTCACACATGATAGGCGCTGCGCTTGACAAACTAGGCTGAAACTGGGTCTCACGTGCAGACACCTGACTTCTATATACAAAGTATATAGGCGCCTGAATAAAGTAACAATTGGCCAGAACAAAAACTCACATATAGCACGTGGCGCTCTTTGGTAGGCTTAATTGTCTATTTTGATGACATCCTTGTTTACAGCCGAACTGCCGAAGATCATGAAGAGCTCTCTACCGACGATCGAGCTAGCTGACGCTTTGGTGGGGTCATGTGCTACACGTGATGGGCTCCTATGCCTTCTGAACCGATAGAATTAAATTCTAATTAAGAGGAATCAAAACCCCTAATTGGAAAATATTTCCAAACAAGAAAGATTGTGCTCTGTAAATCAGAGCACCGTTGGATCAAAGATCCAATGGTGATTAAACATCACCAAGATACAGAATGAGTTCTCTATAGGAAAATATTTTCCCAATCTTGCTAAAAACAAGAAAGATGACTTCTGTAAAACAGAAGCCCTTGGATCAAAGATCCAACGGTGGGAAACATTCCCCAAATCAATCAGAAATCTTTCAATAAGAGATTTCCCTAACTGATTCAACAAATCAGCCTCCCCTATATGAAAGACCCAAGACTTCAATTCTTGTACAGAGGAACCCCCCATAAACTTCAAGTTCAAAAATACAGAAAACAGATAGGAAAACCCCTTGGTAAGCAAAAACCAAAAGAGAATTTAATTCTCAAACCAAGAGTTTAACTCTTCTCAAAGAACTTAATTCTTCCTCTGGTTGGGATCTGCATAAGCAGATCTTCCTACAAGTTGAGAATTTAATTCTCATCGGGGAGATTCTGTTATATAGATCCAAACGTAGGGGAAAGAGCTAAGTTCAAAGAATTTAATTCTTACCAAAAAGATATAGGAATTTAATTCCTCTGATAAAACTAGAATTTAACCCTATAAAAGAATTTAAATCTTATAAAATAAGGGACCTGAAATTCACAAAACTCAGATCCAGAGCTCCATGCATATTAGTATTCAATACTACACAATAAAAGCTCACGTGTTCCCACGTGAGCACCTTTGAAGAACGAAAAAGAAGAGACTGATAACTAGCTACGTGACCCCACATGAGAAGTGTTCAGCACTTTTAAAGAGAAAAGGGAATGAACCCTATTTTTAGGGCGCCTCACGTGACCCCACGTGACCCCTGAGAAGTGCTTAGCACTTATAAAGGAGAAAAGGGAATAAACCATATTTTTTGGGGCGCCTCACGTGATCCTACGTGACCCCCTAACAGTGCTCAACACTAGAAAAAGAGAATAAAACAAAGACAGCTTTCAGTCTTTGGGAACGCGTCTTTGGGAACGCTTCACGTGATCCCCCGTGACCCAATAGTGCTCAGCATTCAGGAAAGAAAAAGGGAACAAATCTAAAGAAGCTGTGCCAAATCTCAGGTGCCTGACTTGACCCCACGAGCGCCTCATACTTTCAGTGTTTAACACTACTTCAATCGCCTTACGTGACTCCACGTGAGCGCTTCAAATCTTCAGTGCTTAAACAATACTTTAAGACCTCACGTGGGAGAATGTGAGTACCGAACATATGCTAATGTTTAACACTATGATAGGCCAACCTTAGCCCAAATTAGCAAAGTCTCCCAAAGCCAAGACTCTTTTTTAACCGAGCCTCAATTATACTTAGGTCTTTCAAAATTGATTTCTGATGGCATTCAAAGTAATTTTATCCCATTCCTTCTCAATGTGACATTTGGTTCAAGGGTACATCTCTTCACACCTCTGATACATGTCGTTGTAATTTTTTAACGTCTTTAGAGAGGTGGCGAGTCCCGATAACCAACAAATTTTTGGTACATTTCCAAACCCATGGATACACCCCAATGGACCGTAATGTGTTTAAACTAACTATGTACCATAATGTCCTTAAGCTAATCTTCATGGACTATGATGTCCTTAAACTCCACGGAATATGATGTCTTTAAACCATGGACCGCAACGTCCCTAAACTAAACTCCACGGACTATGATGTCCTTAAACTCCACGGGCTATGATGTCCTTAAACCCAATGGACCGCAATGTCCCTAAATTAAGACGACAGAGCCCAAATGCTCTTTCGTTGGATCAAAAATGATCCTGAACCTTGTTGAGTAGATCTTAGTCTAAAATTAGACTAACGTATCCTCAACAAACGTTTGAGTTGATCTTAATCTAAAACAAGATTAACGATCCTTAAACCAACCCAAACCCAAATCTAAGAAAATACGGATTTGGACTAATCCACGCCCTACGGGCGATAACACAAATTAGTCTCCGTATACAATCCACGGGCAATCAACAATAAAACAAACACACACGACATGAAGTGACCATCTGGAGAAAGAGAAAGTGGTTACCGCTATGCGGTAGCGTAATTAACTGCAGGGGCTTGCGCCTGCAGGGAAGAGCGTCCCCATAATCAAAACCCCCTCGTAAACGAGGGGAAATCTGACGAAGTCTGCTACAACGGCCGCATCTGTCTAAACCTCCGATATATGGTGCTATAAATCAACTTGGTATCTTCGGAGAGGTGGACGGATAAAACCAAATAGCATCTGCCCGCAAAATTCAGGCCGGATGTCCCAACGTCCCGGTCGCGTCTTTCGACGGCGAACACGCTCAACCCACATATCAAATCTCAACCGTTCAACATCGCTGGCAACAAAATCGACGTAGGACAATATCCGAGGGAGATTCCGACCTCCATCAGTTGGTGCCGTCTGTGGGAATGAAGAAGTTTTTTCTACCACAAAAGCTGATCTTCCCCCTTTAATTCGATGGCTAGCGATCATCGCAACAGAGATCCTACCGTGAGACATCCCTTACTTCGCAACGGAGGCGGGGGTGGTTCCACCCCACCTCCAAACATCGTCAAAGCTCCAACAGTACAGATGGAATGACTGGCGGCGGCGGCGGACACACTCGTTCGCATTCAAGCTGCCGCCCAGGGCCAGCAAACCGCCATACCTGCTCCACAGAACGACGGCGGGAACAAGACGGCGGACGGACGCGCTCGAGTCCATAGCCTTGCTCGTGTCAATCCTGACACCATGGGACACTGGCGTGCTGATTCTGGCAGTCATGACCCCCATACGAGGAATGATTCCATGACTTGTTTGGTGCCGAATAGTTCAACGCCGAGGTGATAGTTCAACACTCAATGCGCTCTCTCGCCCTCCGAGGCGACGTTGGTCAGAACACCTGATTTCAGGAACAACCGATGTCACCATACTCATCAAGACCGCGCACATGGAGAACGTTGGGGCTAACCATGAAGGGTCCATCCTGAGGATCTGAAGAACTTGATAGAATGAAGTCGAAACCGCTCTATCGCACAAGCCTGGAGCAGAGATAGCAGGCACTCCGACTTTGGAGAATCCTCGGGGTACCAACAACGAATCGAGGTCCTCAAGAAGAAGATTGAAGACATGCGGCTTGCCACCCATTCGCCCGGAAGGTCAGCGAAATACTCCGTGGATCCCGTCTCGAAACAAGCCGTCTAAGGTGGACCTCTTCGACGGGCAGTCCAACCCAAATGACCACCTGGACGCGTTCACTGCGAGCATGAGTTTCCAGGGACAACTTGGATGCGGCTCAGGGCCGAGCCTTTCCAACCACCCTCATCTGGGCCGGGCGAGATTGGTTCCGTGGCCTTGCTCCGCGTTCAATCTCAACCTTCGACGAGTTGGCTACTCAGTTCCTCGGTCATTTTGTCGGCAACCGATTGCAAAAGTGGTCGTTTGAATACCTGTTCACCATCAAGTGCGAGGACAGGGAGTCTTTCAAGGACTATATTGCCCATTTCTACAATGCCCTTCTGGAGGTACCCGAGCACCGGGATGAGACAGTCATGACCGTCCCATGGTCTGATCTTAGGCACAAAAATTGTCTCCACTCTTTTGCATTGGTGCAACCTAAGACCCTGGCCCAGGTGAAGGTCTGGACCAAGCGGGAAATCCAACTCGAATCCGAAGTTAACGCTCACCTTTCCCGAGGATACCGGACATACCAAAAGAAATGGGATCTGGAAGAAGACAAGAGGGCTGATCGGTCGAAACCTTATACACAAAGGTTTCGCGAGTATACACCTCTCAATGTCTCGCAGGCCGAGATGCTAGACAAGGCAAGGAGCGAAAGATTCTTCAAGATGCCACCGATGCCACGAAAGCCGGGCAAGCGACTCCACGGCCCATATTGTGCCTATCATCGGACGCATAGGCATCCGACCGAGAATTATAAACAGCTACACAATTACATCGAGGAACTGATCCGCTCTAGTCACTTAGTAAAATATCTGCGAAACAAACATCAAGCAGATAGGGTGCAATCCGACCAACTTAAAACCGGAGAGCTGACGATCAGGTAGATCATGGTCATCACCGATTGACCCGAGTCCGAGCAACAAGGGCACTTGCCGTATCCGGTCATTCAATGTAGGAGACTTTAAACTGTATCAACGAATTTGTATTTTCTTAAATAATAAAGATTCTTACTTCTCTGCAATCTGAACTGCTTCTTTTTGTTTCCATGCTAAAACACCTCGTTGGGCCGGAGGGTAGCTTCCTGCCCATCAAGCAAAGACCAACTCTTCACTCAAGTAAATGAAACTCGGATGTGCCTATAAGCAGCCAACCAAAGCCTTCATCACGAGGCCGCCGGACAGCGTCCTGCTCAGCCCATCCGCAGCGGGTAGCTTCCTTCCTAATAACGCTGTGGATCCAAAACCCTCATCACGAGGCCGCCAGGCAGCTTCCTGCTCGGCCCATCCACCGTGGGTAGCTTCCTTTCCAACGACACTGTGGATCCAAAGCCTTCATCATAAGGCCGCCGGGCGGCTTTCTGCTCGGCCCATGCACCGCGGGTAGTTTCCTGCCCAACAATACCATGAATCTAAAGCCCTCATCATGAGGTCGCCGGACAGCTTCCTGCTCGGCCCATCCACCGCGGGTAGTGTCACGCCTCGCTTCCCAGTCGACGAAAACGATGACGTGGCAGGCCGCAATGTAATTACTAAGAAATAAATACGTTAAGCGTAATTAATCATATATATAACATGTACAAGAATGACAGGAGTATTAAAATAAAACAACAACTTTATTTACAATCATCTTTACATACAACTGTTTGAAAATGAAAAGATACAATGATATAAAGCAGCGCCTAAACAATAGCATACAGGAAATGAAACTATAAGGAACTAGAAGTCAGGCTGTACCGCAAGCTGGTCCAAGTCCTCCAGGCTAGGCTCGATCTCCTGAGAGTCCTGTCCTTCTGACAAACATTCCAAAGAAGAAATAGAAAGGAATGTCGTCAGCGAACTAGCGCTCGGTATGTCCCAAAGAAGAAAGAGAATATAACAAGTAATGTGAAATGAACAGGTGAGTTGTACAGGTATATGATTGTTATTCTAACATGGTTGTTTGTAGCTTGATACAGAAGGTATTCATGTATACGAGAGAAGTCCATCTTACCCCGTGGACTATGGTATCATGTAGTACAAGGCCCCGTCATAACCCATGGGACAGCGGCATGAGAATTCATGTAGGTGTCTTTTAATTGACCTCTCGTGCCATGATATACGTTCCATACCAATCTACCCTTTTTATCTCCGCGTAATGTATTGTATAGATTATATTTACAAGTCTTGCCGAAACCATAGATACAAATTGTTCAAGTATTCATGTTCAGGATGTAATCAAGTATTCAAGTAGTCAAGTCAAGTCAAGTTATAACCATGGTTCGGTCAAGTCAAGTCAAGTATACATGTTTGATATTGATGTTTGGATTCAGATTTGAATTAGACTCAGATTGAGTCAGACACTTGTAAACAGATTTAGCTCTTGAATTAGGTTCGGGAATCATCGGTAACTGCTGCACATGGACGGTAGGATTTGTGTCTTTTTTCAAGACAATTACCATTGATAACCCCGTTAAGTTGTCTACCTTAAATAGACAAGCACCAACTTTCTCCGGCTTCCTAGGGCTCAAGAGAATTGATCCCGCTTAAACCTGTATTTACTAAAGTCCTTAAATATTGTTTTATATATCTCGAGTGGGTTTTATGAAAATGTTTTTAATATAATTAAAAGTAAATCTCGAGGGTGATTAGTATTATTTGGGGTTTTCATGAGCATGGATTTTAAGTATTTGGGGTATTTTAGTGATAATTACTTTGCTTAGAAAGTTCATGGTATTTTATTGTAAAACTTGCCTTTTTGGTATCTTGACGGTATTTTATTGACATTTGTCAATCTTTTCATTTTGAAAAACATAGGTTTATTATATTTTGAAAATATGGATTTATAATTTTATATAATTTTAATTTTAAAAATAATTTTATTTTATTTAGAAAATTCGTATTTTTAAAAAACCATATTTAAATCCTTTCGAGATCGAGTGCTCCGTAAGAAGGTCTGCATCTCGCTCTACTAGCCCAAAAATGTGCGATGATCCACACCATCCATTAGCGGGACCCCTAAAGAGGGTTGTAGATGTATAATCGCAAAGGATATGAAATACCGTTTTAAAAGAAATCCGGTTTTTAAAATTATATGGTATTTTATTGTAATATTATTCTTTGAAACGAAAATACATACAATGAGTATCGTGCTATGAAACCAAGTATATGTATGGGGTAGGTCGTTACCCCGTGAAGTTTTTCTAGGGGTATTGTTTTAACAAATATTAAAAGTGGTGTTTATAAAGTTCAAGGTATTTTAATAAAAAAGTTTTACTATGGTTGTTTCACATGATAATTTTGATGAACTTTGATTCTAAACATTAGAGTTTAAGGTTACAAGTGATGTAGTAAAATTAGATTGATTAAATTGTAAAGGAAAAGAGAGTTATGTGTTTTAGAAAAGAAGATGTCGGTGTTAACTCTACTTCTACCGATATAAAATTTGAAGAGAAATTTCAATAGAAGGAGGAGATTTAAAAGGGACTTACGGTTTAGAAAGCATAAAGAAAGGTTGAAGAAGAGGGGATGAGTTTCGTAGCGTCGCGGGGGCGCCGGAATTTGCTTCGATCTTCGCCGGAACCAACTTGCTTGCTAACTCCTCTTTTATTTCACTTGTACTAGAAAAATTTTAGAGAGTTTTAGCTATAATTTTCAGAATGGTTCTGAGCAAAGTAGGGGATGGTATTTATAGTGGAGAATTAGGGTTTTGGAATTAAAATGGTGGATTAAAAAGTATTAAAATGACGTTTAATTGTGAAATGAAGGGTCTCTGTTTCATTGCAGGAAAATCAAACAATGCAGGGGAGATAGGGGTAGCTGAAGAGGTGTGTGTGCAAAGCCCGAGGCTCATTGGAGCAATCCCGACTGTCGATGCTGGTTTTTTAGAGGAATTTGGCCGGTCGATTTAGGGCTTCTGGCCTCAAGATTCGTGCCAGCTGATTAAATCCCTGTTTACACCATTTTCCACATGTTTGATTTTTCAGATTTTTCATTTCCCCGTGTATTGCACGTACAATCTTTTGGGCTTCCAAAAAGTTAAGAAATTCAGAAATAAATAATGTGGAATCGAACACAGGGGCTACGTCACAGCAGTGCAAAGGCTTTACCGGTAAGCTACAAGTTGCTTCTTACTGTTATTTAACAAAAGTAACTTATAACTTAAACTCAGGCTGTAAAACTCATTTCTTATATATTAACAGTAAAATTTCCGTACAAGATTTTAGAGTTGTTACAGGTATCTTCCTACCCAACAACGCCGTAGATCCAAATCCTTCATTACGAGGCCTCCAGGTAGCTTCTTGCTCGGCCTATCCACAACGGGTAGTTTCCTACCTAACAACGCGGTGGAACCAAAGCCCTCATCATGAGGCCGCCGGGCAAATTCCTGCTCATCCTATCCGCAGCGGGTAGCTTTCTGTCCAACAACGCTGTGGATCCAAAGCTCTCATCACGAGGCAGCTGGGTAGCTTCCTGCCCGGCCCATTCACCATGGGTAACTTCCTGTCCAACAAAGACATGGATCCAAAGACCTCATCGCAAGGTGGCCGGGTAGATCCCTACCCGGCCTATCCAAAACGGGCAACTTCCTGCCCATCAACGCCATGGATCTAAAGCCCTCTTCGTGAGGCAGCCGGGTAGCTTCCTGCTCGGCGCCAACGGTGGAACATGAGGCCTCGCATTAAAACCAGCAACACCGGCTGGACAGGGAGTCAGGTTTCACAGAAGCCTGAGGTGGAACCGCCGTGGAGCAACGGACGCTCCACTCGTTCAGGTGCACGTACACGAAGTAGGCAAACTCCTAACATGGCCCTAGTAAATACAGCTCGGGTTCAGTCGATAACCGGCCCAACTCTAACCCTACTCGACATCTACTAAGTTCTCTCATCTCACATCACTCCGACTCTGGGGTGTGGAGGGATACCGGTCTACCTATACTTTGTGTTTGCTCGTTTCACATCACCCCGACTCCGAGGCGAAGAGGGGTACCGTCTAGCTATACTTGGTGTTCGCTTGTCTCATATCACCCCGACTCCAGGGTGATGAGGGGTACCGGTCTATCTATACTTGGTGTTCGCTCGTCTCACATCACATCGACTCCGGGGTGAGAAGAGACATCGGTTTATCCACACTTGAAAAATAAACGAAGAAATTCACATTATAGTCGGGCACATCAAAGACGAGCTAAAAATACTTCATTAATGTTCCAAATTATATACAAATTATATACAAGGTATTATAAGCTCCTTGATTAGTCTGAAATATTGCACATTTGAATGATTATTTTCCCCAGTATTGTTAAGTCCTAAAAGGTGTTTATTATAATTGTAGAACATATGAGAGTTTATGTGTGAAAAGTTTATTATCATATGTTTCTACATTATATTAACATAATAAGGGAAAATACATGCATATAATATTTAAATGAAATATTGTAATTAAAATATGCATATCATATCAAATATTTCTAATCAATATTCTTAAGATTTAAATCATATAAAATGGTTAGGATAATATCTCAATAATAACAAATACTACTAACACTATGACATAAGATATTGTGTAGATATTAGCTCAGGTCTGGAGATCGAGAGTTCCGATATGTCGGAATCAAATCTGCCCAAATATTGAGGGAAAATATAAGATCTAGCAACGCAAGAGACTCAGAGTTAGATTCTCAAAATTCAGATATCTATAGGATCTCCACATGTCAACACCAGAGAGCAGGAAAAATCTTAAGACCCGATCCCACTATTGTGCCGTGGTTGGGCGGCCAAACACATAGATTCGCGGCGGATCCGCGGCCCCTTTGTGACCGTAGGATTTGAGATTTGGTGTGTGAGATCGTATCGGCATATCCTAACATCTGGCAACTAGGGTTTTTAGCTTCCGTGACTATTTAAGGGACCGAGAGCTACACTTTGAAAATTATCAACCGAAGAAATCAAGAGGTCCAAGACGATCTACGCATCCGAGTTGATTATCAGCTGTTCATCTACTCCCAACAAGATAAAGATCGAGAGAAAAAAACTAGGGTTCTTGTACTCTAGTTTAAAAGGATTGTACATGATATAGTTGATTAATAAAGATAGAGTTTTTATTAGTCTTTTCGCAATTAACTTCTGCACTTACTTTCTGCATCTTACATTATGATCTCATTCTTCATCCTTTCTTCTCCAACCATTCGTGAGTAATTCCTAATTTGCTAGGGTTCGTAGGTTAGAGTAGATCAATGGATGATAAAATATTTTAACTTCTTTATACATTTTAAAGTTTATAAACTTTAGCAAAATAAATGTTAACATCCTTATCGGGCACGCTACCAATTTATTGATAGTCTCGACTATAATTTGAGATTAGATTAACACTTGTTTTGTTAGGGGCTAGACATGAATAGAGATCAAAACAAGGACAAGGGTTAGGAGTGGGGAAACCCTAATTTCTTCTAAAAGAACCATAATCTACATTCACTACTATCGATTTAGTTTTAAATTATTAAAAGATAAAAAGAGTCATTTTTAATTAATCATCCATTACTACTAAGTCCTATGAACCCTACAAGCCTCTTCTTTATAAATTCTACATCCCTATCAAATTAGATCTACAACCAATCACCCATCTTCCATCAACTCGTCTAAAGCAAGAAAAAGGTTCGCGTTTCCCCGCGGACGATCCGTACTCATCGTGTCTAGCTACTAGCGACACCGTCTTGATTGCGGTTACTTTACTAACTTTCCTCCGCCTCACCTCCATATTTCGGTAACAGTGTTTCATCTAAGAATGGAGGTGAGTATCTGTGCGTGCCCATTTGATTGATCGTTTAAAGTGTGTGTTGTAAATAAAGTAACCGCAATTAGGACGGTGTCGCTAGTAGCTAGCCGCGATGAGTACAGTTACTTTATTTACAAAACACTCTTTAAACGATCAATCAAATGGCGCCGTCGCCGGGGAGACGGTCATAAATTTTTTTTACTATTCGGGTTTATCTATTATAAAATCCAGCGAACATTAAATAAAAGAGAACCAAAACCGCATATTGTGTATTTAACGATTAGTGTGCGAATTTTCTAAGGGAATATGGAGCCACTGGAGCGAGGGAAAAGAGATTCAGAGACTTTCAAAGAGGAATAGAGGAGAATTGAAATGCACTAAAGAAAAACAAGCTAAAGAACTCTTCAGAGTGCGACGGAACCGCGACAATAGGGTGTTTTTTGCGGCGGAACCGCGACAAAGTGGAGGAGTTGCTTCCCAAAAATCCTCTGGTATCTTTCTTTGATCTTTCTCTCTCCTCTAAGATCTAATAATTTGATTTTTCTGCAGGATTCTTTGCAAAAAGCGCCGCTCAAAAATCTTTTTGCGTGTTTTGATATTGGTTGGTTTGTGCATATCTTAACTGAATATTAAGGGGCAATAACGCAAATCCATATTAGGTAAGGATTTCATCACCCTTCCTAGGCCCAACAGATCACAAAACGAGCATACTTCCACCTTACATTAATTAAAAAATATCTAGACCAAGCCTTTAAGGACTATCGCGCTCAATTAGGACAGAGGAGGGTCGTGGGTAATCTATCGGTTATCCGCATCTTTCTTATGGTGTCTAGGCAAGTGTAACTAAGGAAAATGGTTACTTAATTAGGCCCGCAATTTTCGGTGATTTGTATAGCGCACACCTCCCACTTACTTGGCACTTACCTGGCCACAAGAGCGATAAAGAGGTGGTAGAGGTTGATCCTGCGACTTGGCCTTTGGAAGTCTAGGAGCGGTCTAGTGACTTGACCTAGGTGACCCTAGTTCTAGGGATTGATTGTGCATTTTTGTGATTTGTTGAGTCAAGCCTCATGTCCGACACTTTTTCAAAACAAACCTTTTCTAAAAATCGTTCTCACACACGCTGCTACGTGTGCTAAACCCGATTAGTGCATGATCGGCTGGACATGGGATTCTAGTGACCGTCTTGTCTGCGTCTTTGCTATCGACTCCGAAGTTGGTACTTCTTCATCTTCTACTTCTCTTCCACCCACCACATCGACTGAGATGGACGGTTCTCCATCAGATTTTTAGAACACCACACTGCCACCACCCATAGGTGCGCAGAATCCACCATGCATCTCTCTCCAAGAAAGATGCTACCCCGTGCTTGGACCCCTTCCTACTTGTCTGTCTATTCCACTGGCCAATGGGGATAATTTCGAAATTAAACCCACTTCATTAACTTGTTGCCTAAATTTCACGGGCTTGAATCCGAAGACGCATATGTTTTCATAACCAAATTCGAAAACGTATGTGCAATGATGGGCACAATCCAACTTTCTGTGGATGATATGCGATTATGTCTTCTCCCTTTTACCTTGTGCGATCTAGTAAAAAAATGGCTTTATAGCACTGCAGCACATTCTATCGCCAAATGGGACGATTTCGTTATAGCATTCTTAAGAAATTTTATCTCAATCATAAAACCGCCCGTGTTCAAAGCGAGATTAACCAGTTTACCCAACTTACCAACGAACCATTCTGGAAATGCTTTGAGCGGTTTAAGGATCTTCTTCTACAATGCCCCCATCACGGAATTGATAGATGGCAACTTTTCCGAATTATATATGAGGGTGTTAATCCTGCCACGAAATAGATGCTTGAAACCATTTGTCAATACCATTTCATGTCAAAAGACGACAGCGAAACTTGGCAATTCTTGGAAGATCTCGCCGAACAAACCTTACAGTTGGAAAGCGTTAGACCAACTTCATCTAGGGCAGGTATTCATCAGCTCGATGTTTCCATCGCAGAAAAATCCGAAATGGCCGCGATGCAAAAAAAACTCGACGCTATCGAAAACAAATTCTCATCAGCCTCTTTAAGCCAAGTTACGCTCTCCGAAACCGTGTGTGGTTACTGTTATGGCCCATCACATTTAACGGAAGAATGTCCTTTAAATCCTCCATTTTAAGGTCAAGAACAAACTAATGCTGCTTTTCAGCAACGATCTAGAAACGATCCTTATTCTTCCACATACAATCAGGGATGGAGGAATCATTCTAATTTTGCTTGGAACCAAAACCAAATTCAAAATCAAAACCAGTTCCGAAGCAACTATCAAAGGCCTCCCCCACAACAACAGCAGCCACCATAATAAAGTCAGCACCCCTTTCAACCGCAACCTTTTCAAAACCCGGCCAATAACTTTGATCCTTATAATATTTCAATGGCCGGTACCGATAAAACCTCTGCGCTCGAACGTAAATAAGAAACGTTCATTAAACAATCCACGCAAACGACGGCTAATTTAACGTCTTCTATCCAAACATTAGTGCAACACACTGCTTCCCACAGTGAAAGCATAAAATCGATAGAAGCACAACTTGCACTGTTAAATGCCGCGATGAACGAGAGAGAGAAAGGAAGACTTCCATCTCAACCTATACCAAATCCCGGTCACTCACAAAGCGCGAATATCATCCTTCAAAATCATAATGTGAGTGGCGTAACCACGTTGAGATCGGGAAGAGTGCTGAACAACAATGTTGGTAAACAAGTTGTTGAGGATGAATCAGATGAAACCCCGGCTACTACTTCTAATCCTACTTCGTCTAGTCCACCATTTTCTTCCGAGCCTATTCTTCATTTTCCACTAGGCTCGAACCCTCATCCCACTTTCTTAAAGGAATTAACATCTACAACCATCCCAAATCTAATTTTGGGATCCATTCCATCCCCACAAACTTCTTTTCAAAAGTTGGACCCAACCCTTATTGATAAAGCTCCTTTTCCATATAGGTTGAGGGCCAACAAACCAAGTCCCCAAATAGAGAAGATTGTGGACATTTTAAGAAAGTTAATATAAATATCCCTCTCCTAGATACTATCAAACAATTTCTGTCCTATGCGAAAATTTTAAAGGATTTGTGCACTAGGAAGAGGAAAACCTAATTACCTAAAAAGGTTTTCTTAGCGAGTAATATGAGCAATTCTCTTACTCAATTGGTTCCACGAAACGTAAGTAACTCGGTTGTCCTACAATATCTATAACTATTGGGGGTAAAAATATCAATCGTGCTCTACTCGATTTGTGTGCTAGTGTTAACTTACTTCCATATTATGTTTATGAGCAATTAGGGATAGAAGAGTTGAAACCTACGCATTGCACTCTTCAGATGGCCGATCGATCTATCACCCAATCTCGGGGTGAGCTAGAGGACGTGTTAATTAAATTCGGGGAATTTATATTCCCTGTGGACTTTATAATTATAGATACACAGCCTGTAGTGAACCCACGGAACCAAATTCTGGCGATTCTAGGTCGACCTTTCCTAGCAACTTCAAACGCGATAATCAATTGTCGTAATGGTTCAATGAACATGTCCTCTAGGAAGATGATAATTGAGCTTAACATTTACAAGCTAGGAAGTCAACCATCAGAACCCTATGCTCATGTTTGTTCTGTCGAAAAGATAGCTTCTAACAGTTGCGAATTTGAGTAGCTTCACGATTCTGATCTCGACGCCACTAGTGCGTTAGGGTTTGAACCTACTGTTTATTATACACGTGAAGACTTTTCTGTCAACAAGTCCACACCTAAGTTCGAACTTGTCGAATTATTTAGTCGAGCTATCCGAGTTTCATAACTCCCTTTCCGATGAGATTATCATTCGGAATCTTGATGAAAGTTTTGAAGATATTTTTGCTGAAGAACTCACATTCCTAGAAGACATGGGAGTTGTGATGAATCAACCACCCAAAGAAGTTGAACCGCCACCCTTCTTCTTATCAAGAACGAGAATGCGAGTAGTGCACCATCACCGTTTTGTCTCTACCAACTGAGACGTAAACCCGATCGATTCCGCCTCCTATCTCCCCACTTCTTCATATCTATGATCTTCCACCAATCATGGTATTACATTGATAAAATATTCGAATGGTTGGTGTTGAATTTTGGTCTCTGTAGAGCTTTGCATAGACCAATAACTTTAACCGCCTCATAATTTTAAATGTTTAATACTATTTTACTCAAGTTTGGGGGGGGGGGCAGAAAATATTTTTGTTCTTGAAAGAAAATAAATTTTTACAAAATTGTGGGCCAAAAATAAGTTTGGTGGAGGATTTCCCTGTCATTAATTCTTGTCCCCGTTACTAAATTTTCCTCCCAAGTTTACATTTTAAGCTTAACAGATGACATCAGTGAGAACAATGCTGCAAATAGGTTTGGGGGAGATTTTTGCTTATTCACGCATCATTTTTTTGTATTATACTAAATAAAAGCACAGATTTTTTTTGATAATGAAAGTTAGAAAGTGAAAAATACATATGATAGGAAGGAAAAGTTTAAGAAAAGCAAGAAAATTAGATATTTTATAACGAAGCTAGTAATGGTAGTCATGAGCTGTTGTCCCAAGGGTTAATAAGATGAAGGAAGTCACTAATCTGATGATAGAATTAAGTCTGAAAAATAGTCCCTATTTTTGAGTCCAAACTTTTGAACGTTGATACCCTACTATATACACTTGCACACATCTTGAAACTTGGGTTAGTAAAGGATACTTTGAAATGCTCTTGTCTAAAAGCCTTACTATGAAGATCAATGAAAAAAGTGAAACATAAAAAAAATAATGGTGAAGAAAAATGAACACTGGTTTTGTAATTACTTAAGGCAGCATAAAAAAATACAGCGAGGGTGCTTTATCACCTAGTGCTTTAGCCCAACTGGTTTGGGAGCCACTACTAAGTCTTAGGTGTTACAAGACGAGGATATTGCTAATTACGCCTAAAAGAGTGAGCACATTTGGTAATCGGTTGGTTAGTATCTCAAGAAGTATTAACGGTCGCATGAAAAATGTGTGAGCAATTCCATTTATAAAATATTTACCGACTAAAAAGTACTAAGGAAGCTGGAGAAGAATATGATGTCTTGAATTGAATTCTCTAAGTGTAGAGATGTCTTTTACACACACGTAGGGGTATATGATCGATGTTTGGAAGAAAGGTAGGGAGGAAAACTAAAGGCGATATTTTATTGAGGGATGATGTGATTGCTGACATCTTTTCACGACCATTAAGATAGGGCTCATGGCAACTGAAAAACTAGTATAGTTTGAAACTCTTATTTTCAAGTTCTTTCTTTTATATATTCTTTATCTTTGTATGTATCTTTCATCATCTTTCTTTATGGAATTTTATGGGTGTAATCCGCTGAAAACTCTCAAGAGACAACACTCCTACTACTAGGAACACCTAGAGGTTTAAAGCCTTGTACACATGCTCAATGCAATCGTGTTGCCTACGAAAGTGTGCTAGGTTTTTCTTTTTCTTCTTCTTTTCTTTAATAACTAGTTTTCTTAGGACGATCAAAGTTAAGTTTGGGGGTACTTGATTAGTCTTAAATATTGCACATTTGAATGATTATTTTCCCCACTATTGTTAAGTTCTAAAAGGTGTTTATTGTAATTATAGAACATATGAGGGTTTATGTGCGAAAAGTTTATTATCATATATTTCGACATTATAATTAACATAATAAGGAAAAATACATGCATATAATATTTAAATGAAATATTGTAATTAAAATATGCATATCATATCAAATATTTATAATCAATATTCTTAAGATTTAAATCATTTAAAATGGTTAGGATAATATCTCAATAACAAATACTACTAACACTATGACGTGAGATATTGTGCAGATATTAGCTCAAGCCTGGAGATCAAGAGATCCGAGATGTCGAATCAAATCTGCCGAAATATTGAGAGAAAACATACGATCTAGCAACGGCAGAAACTCAGAGTTAGATTCTCAAAATCCAGATATCTATAGGATCTCCACATGTCAACACCAGAGAGCACAAAAAATATCAAGACCTGATCCCACTATTGCGCCGCGGTTGGGCGGCCAAACACATAGATTTGCGGCGGATCCGCGGCCCTTTTGTGGCCGTAGGATTTGAGATTTGGTGTGTGAGATCATATCAGCATATCATAACATCTGGCAACTAGGATTTCTAACTTCTGTGACTATTTAAGGGACCGAGATCTACACTTTGAAGATTATCAACCGAAGAAATCAAGAGGTCCAAGACGATCCACGCATCCGAGTTGATCATCAGCCGCTCATCTACTTCCAACAAGATAGAGATCGAGGGCAAAAAATAGGGTTCTTGTAATCTACTTTAAAAAGATTTGTACATGATATAGTTGATTAATAAAGGTAGAGTTTTTATTAGTCTTTTCGCAATTAATTTCTGCACTTACTTTCTGCACTTAATTTCTGCATCTTACATTATGATCTCATTCTTCATCCTTTCTTCTCCAATCATGCGTGAGTAATTCCTGCCTTGCTAGGGTTAATAGGCTAGAGTAGATCAATGGATGATAAAATATTTTAACTTATTTTATACATTTTAAAATTTATACACTTTAGCAAAATAAATGTTAATATCTTTATGGGCGCCCTACCAATTTATTGATAGTCTCGACAACGATTTGAGATTAGATTAACACTTGTTTAGTTAGGGGATAGACATGAATAGAGATCAATGCAAGGACAAGGGTTAGGAGTGGAGAAATCATAGTTTCTTCCAAAAGAACCCTAACCTACATTCACCACTATCGATCTAGTTTTAAACTATTAAAAGATAAAATGGGTCATTTTTAATTAATCATCCATTACTATTAAATCCTATGAACCCTACAAGTCTCTTCTTTATAAATTCTACATCCGTATCAAATTAGATTTACAACCAATCACCCATCTTCCATCAACTCGTCTAAAACAAGAAAAAAGTTCACGTTTCCCTGCGGACGACCCGTATTCATCGCCGCTAGCTACTAGCAACACTGTCTTGATTGCGATTACTTTATGAAAACACTTTTTTAAACACATCAATCACTCCTCCGCTTTGGAAAATGCTTGAAGGCTTACAAGAATAAAAAAAGAGGGGGGGAGGGGATGGGGAGCAGGGAGAACGGAAGCTTCAAACCACCTTCTCGGCCAAATGTTGGGTTCCTTAGTACCCTCACTATGTTTTCTAAGGCATCTAGCATTCAATTTAAAAAAATCTAGAGTGCTAACAAACCCGACACCGAGGATCTAACTAGAGAATTAGGGTAAAGCTTAACATGTAAACTATTTTTCACTATGTGAATTTGGAATACAACTTTTGTAGACTAGTCCTTCATTTCTAAAGCTTCGTATAGTAGTTCCTTTTGCTCCAAGTAGTGGTGTCCCGAACTCTCCATTGATTCCACTAGGTGAAAGGAACGAGCTTGCTCAATGATTTTCGAGGCCAAAGATGATCTACGTCGAAGAATCTCTAAATCAAGCTACCTCTTCAATAATAGTGAATTAGTGAAGCAAACAACCTATACTAAATGGCCAGTCTAGTGTAGATTGGTTAAGTAGGAATTTTGCTCACTTTAGAATTATTTTTCTCTCTTTCTTTTTCTTCTCACTCATAGCTAGAGAGCAATGGAGAAGATGAAGAAAATGAACTCTAGAATGATCTCAAGTCTAGAATGGCAACCATGGGTGAGAAATATCATATATAACTCATGTAGAGACTAAACCATGGCTAAAAGATAATGGTTAGGTTAATAAATATCTAGAGTAAAACAAAATTAGTGGACTAGGTCAATGGTTACTACAAGCTTCAAAACCATGACTAATTTTCACCTAATTTTGATTTACCCTTAATAATTAAAACCCCACATTATCTTAAGTGTGGTGCGAGTCTCATACACCCATGTCCAATGTATCATCTAGTATGACAGAAAAATAAATACATTAACATATATCATATATATATTAAATGTACAAAGAGAAAACATTTTCTTAAGTGAGCTAATATTAGTTAATGTATATTTATATATCAAATATATAATTACACATTAAATTATTAAATCAACACTTGATTTAATAACCCGGCTGTATCGCATACAACCGACTAATATCATTTATATGCATATCACATATACATATAATATATCATTTAATCAACACTTGATTCAACAATCCGGTTATATCTCATATAACCTGTATCGCGAGAATGGAATACGGTATCACATACACGTATTAATCTCGGTCCCACACATATCACATATGTGCCGTACTTCGTATCGCATGAGCTAGGAAACCTTTGTGTAGGATTCTAATAGCTCGTCAATACGCCGGCAGTTGGTGATGATCATATCAGTCACCCACAAGCCGTCAGCGGTACTAGCTGGACGTAACGGCTATCCGGATATTGAGCGATCAGAAGATCAACAAGCAAGATTGTCCATACTCCTATGAATCCAACAACAACACTACTGTACAGTCTAGTCTCTTCATCTGATTTGTCGCATATCGAGTCTAGGGGTGTTAAACGTCAGACCCCAATAACTTGATAAGTCGTGCCGATATGCGGCTCATAATGGGTTGAGAAACTACTGATAACACTTACCAGTAAATCTCCATATCAGCCTTGGACAGGGACTTCCTGTTATAGCCAATCGAGCACAGCGCAACATTAACCCCCAATACCGGGAAAGACGAAACCCCTCCTATCGGTCATGCCTCAATGTGACTCGGGACTGTACCCAAAAACCACCGTTTTGCATGCTCTCTTGAACGTGGTAAGGTGGAAATCAAAGTACAGTGGGAATCAACAAGACTCTATGACGATCTCGGGTCTACAGACTAACCTGTACCAGTGTCACCTGAGAACTGCTATCTGATGTCGGGTATAATACCATCTAGGAGTTCTCGGTGAGTTCTGTTCAGTGTACCCAGTCTCCACTGAGCACCCGTATACCATCTCTGATGTCAACCACCAATTGATATGGGATCATCCATCGCCCATCATATAAGTCAAGAAGCGTATATGCTAGTCTACTCTGGAATATCGATGCACCGTCTCGATACACCCTCGACTAGGAAAAATTAAAGGATGAGCTTATGGACTACCTTGGCCCCACTAGTATGATCTCCATCATAGTCCTTGTAGTCAAGTACACATTCTAAGGGCTTTATCAACATGTGAGAGCAAGACAGTATCACAATACAAGTCTACATGTTAAGATAAAGAGCAACCGGATAGCATACTATCATGTCGAACAAGAAAGTCCTCTCTATTTATGTCCAAGAATCCATTATAATATACAATCATGTACAACAATGACCTTTAGGGCACACATACAACTAACAATTTCCCACTTGCACTAAGACCAGTTGTAGTATCTCATACCCAACATCCCAAAGAGTCTCTCAAATTGTATCTGGGGAATGGCCTTCGTGAGTGGATCCGCCGTGTTATTCTTCGTGTCAACTCTTCTGACCTCGATCTCCCGGATCAGGTGATACCGCTTCAGAATATGCCTAGATCGCTGATGGGACCTGGGTTCCTTGGCCAAAGCCACAACTCTATTGTTATCACAATACAAAGGTATTGGATGCTCGATGGATAGAACCACTTCAAGTTCAGTTATGAACTTCTTCATCCAGACGACCTCTTTGGTGGCATCGTTGGCAGCGATGTATTCAGCCTCCATCGTCGAGTCGGCCACGGTTTCTTGTTTGGACTCTTCTATCAAACCGCCCATCCATTGAGGGTGAAGACAAAACCCGAGACCGACTTAGAGTCGTCCGTATCATTCTGGAAGCTCGAGTCGGTAAAGGACTCCACTTGGAGTTCACCGTTACCATACACCAAGAACATTTCTTTAGTCCTTCTCAAGTACTTAAGAATGTTCTTCACAGCTATCCGGTGATTCTCCCCAGGATCTGATTGATACCTGCTTACAACACCCAGTGCGTATGCTACATCCGGTCGGGTACATAACATCGCATACATGATAGACCCGACTGCTGAAGCATAAGGTATACCTTGCATGCGAGCCATCTCCAAATTAGTCTTGGGGGACATCTCTTTGGAGAGAGTGATTCCTGAGATCATGGGTAAATTCCCACGCTTAGAATCCTCCATACTAAACCTCTTTAGTATGGTGTCAATGTAGCTGGATTGGGACAATCCCAGTATCCATTTAGATCTATCTCTATAGATCTTTATCCCCAGGATGTAGGAGGCATCACCCAGATACTTGATTGAACGATGTTTAAGCGTGTGCGTTTTGAAATCAAAGAATAGAATATACCGCAATCAAGACGGTGTCTCTTGGTAGCTAGCCGGTTGAGTACGGGTCGGTCCACAGGAAGATGGATTCCTTTTCTTTATGTTTTAACGATTTAAATCCAAAAGATTTTGGGTTTTATTTTAAGATCTAAGAATGAGATAAAAGTTGATAAAAAGTCTTGCTAGGGTTAGGATTAGGTTAGTTCGGAAAATGGATCTACCCACTGCTTTCTTTGCCCTAGTTAGGAATTTAGGTGTTAGGGTAATAGTCAATAAAGGGGATTAGCAAGACTAGGAAGAAACTTCGTTTCTTCCCTTTGGTCCTTGTCCGTCCTTTCTTAACTCTTAGCCCTAACCTCTATGTAAATCAACCACAACCGGTCTAACCAGGGAATCACCGCTATCTCTTAGGATAAGGTGCCGTAGTGAGCGGTGTGTGGTTGAATTAAATAGAGTCCTAATTAAAAATTATATGGGCAAAGAAAGGAGTGAGAGAGATTTCCTTCTCTCAAAACCTTCCCTTTCCTAACCCTAACAAGTGAGGAATTACTCACTCATTAGGGTATTAACAATGGAATTCATTTTTTTAATTTTCATTTTAAAAGACTATCTAATTTGCAGATAATAAAAGACAGATAAAAAATTGCACGAATTAAATTCAGATAACAAAAAGAATGCAAAAATAAAAATACCTTTATTGATGACCTCTTGACGATTACAATGGAATGAAAATTTTAAACTATAAAATAAAAAGAGGCATCTCAAAAGAGGCACCCAAAAGAGGCACACCTAATTAGGCTCTCAACTTTCCTATTTATAGATAGGAAAAAACCCTAGGGTTACATCTGATCCATACAAAAAATGACAAAACTACCTCAAGAGCCGAGTCAAAGCATCGTCACTGCCACCGACACGTGCACCACACGGCCGTGGTTCCGCTGCAGAAAGCCATGTTTGGCCGCGGTTCCGCGGCCGTGTTGAGGGTTCTCTGCCTCATTTCTTCAGGGTTGCTTTATGTTGCCTTTTTCTTCTGTTTTCTTCACTTGGTTCTTCAGAATCTTTTCTAGTTTCTTCCAGATTTCTAACAGTGCAGAATTTGTGGACTTTTACCGTTAGTTTCGCGTTGAAGTCTTGAATCTTGTGCTGCTCTTGTACTTTGTGTATTGAACTGTTTGCTGATCTTTGTTTGTTCCTCAAACTGGTAGGCGGCATCTTACAGATTCATCTATTTGTTGGTCGTAGTCTCACATTTGTAGCATCTTTTCACCATTTTCACTGTATTGTTCTGAGAACCTGTAACCTGCAACTATTTAGCAGACATGGATCAAAAACACCTATTTATTTGCAATATGATTAAGAATGGGGAATATAATAATGCAAAATTCTGATATGAAAAATACTTCATGGAGAATCTTTGTGATAAGAAGAACTTGACCGAGTGCAGTATAGGAATATCATTTCCTATCAAGAGTATGTCATCCACGTACAATACGAAAAATACGACCTTACTCTCTGCCACCTTCTTGTATATACAAGGTTCATCTACGTTTTTGACGAAGTCAAACTCTTTGACTACTACATCAAAACAGATGTTCCAACTCCGCGATACCTTCTTTAACCCGTAGATTGATTTAAGCAGCTTACACACCTTTCCGCTGCTCCCACTATCTACGAAGCCCTCTGGCTGAGTCATGTACACGCTCTCTTCTAAATCACCATTTAGAAAAGCGGTCTTGACGTCCATTTGCAAGATTTTGTATTCATGGTATGCAACGATGGAAAGTAGGATCCGGATGGACTTAAGCATAGCCACTGGAGAAAAGGTTTCATCATAATCCACACCTGGTTGTTGACAAAAACCTTTTGATATAAGTCTAGCTTTGAAAGTCTCAAATTTTCCATCTACACCATGTTTTTTCTTGAAGATCCACTTGCTCCCGATGGTTTTTACACCTTCAGGAGCATCTTCCAAAGTCTATACTTTGTTGGTGTACATGGATTCCATCTCAGATCGCATTGCATCCAACCATTTCACAGAGTCCCCACTCATGATGGCCTGCTCGAAGCTAATTGGGTCATCATCTTCCATGATGCAATCCTCGCTCCTACCATCAATGAGAAAACCGTAGTATCTTTCAGGTGGATGAGGAACCCAATTAGATCGGCGGAGAGACTGAGATTCGTTGGGAACTATCGAATCCTATGGTTCTACCAAATCTTCTGTCGTAGTTTGTATAGCTGGAACTTCTTTCAGTTCTACCTCTTTGCCACTAATTTCTTTTTCAAGAAATTCCTTTTCTAAAAAGATGGCATGTCGAGAAACAAGCACCTTTTGTTCCTCGGTGTGGTAGAAGATATACCCTCACGAATGTTTGGGATATCCAATAAACTTACACAGAAAAGACCTTGCCTCGAGCTTGTTCAGATTTTGTGTTTTCACATATGCCGGACAACCCCACATCTTAACATAATTAAGACATTGTCTCTTTCCTTTCCATATCTCATATAGAGTGGTTGGCATAGATTTGGTGGGAACCATATTCAATAGGTCTGCAGCTGTCTCTAGTGCATAACCCTAAAAGGAAATAGGCAATTCAGCGGTACTCATTATAGAGCGCACCATATCTAATAGGGTGCGATTTCTCCACTCCGATACACCGTTGTGCTGTGGTGTATACGGAGGAGTAAGCTGAAAGCGAATCTTATTCTCTTTTAGATAGTCACGGAATTCTGTGCTCAAGTATTCTCCTTCCTGATCAGATCGTAGGATTTTGATACTTTTACCTGTCTGGTTCTCAACTTCATCTTTGAATTTCTAAAAAGTTTTAGACTTGTGTTTCAACAGGAACATATGTCCGAATCTCGAGAGATCGTCAGTGAATGTAATGAAGTATGAGAAACCATTCCTGGCATGTGTAGACATGAGACCGCATATATCACTGTGTATTAGTCCCAAGAGTTCAGTAGCTCTTTCTCCGTGTCCAGTAAACAGAGTTTTGTTCATTTTACCTTTGAGACATGACTGGCAAGTTTCATATAATGTAAGTTCAAACTGATTTAAATATCCATTTTTATGTAACTTAGCTAGTCGTGTCGCATTGATATGACCTAGTCTATAATGCCACAAGAAAGACTCGTTCATTTCTGAACTTTTCCTCTTGTGTGTGTTCTGTACGTTAAGAACCGTGGTTTGATTTAGAACGTATATGCCATTACTTAACGAGCCTGATCCAATCAACTTTTGATTAAGAAAAATGTTCATAGCATTATCCTGCAATACAAAATTATATTCTTCTTTACTCAATAAAGAAACTGATATAATATTGCATATCAGGTTCGGTATGTAATAACATTCATTCAAAATCAATGTAATGTATTACCATTTGGTAATACAAGGTGATATTCGCCAACTGATTTGGCTGCAACATTTGCACCATTCCCTACTCTTACAGAATGATCAGCTATTCCCAGTTCTCTACCTTTCTTTAGCCGATGTAATATATTACATATGTGGGATCCCGATCCGGTATCTAATACCCAGGACGTAGAGTGTACTGAGAAACAGTTCTCGGTAACTAACACACCTAAAGAAGACGCATCAGCATGCTCATTCCTCATTTGGGTGGCGTGGGAATCCGGATATTCGTCTATTTCCTGCTCTGACTTATAACAATTATAAGATAGAGCGAAACCAATGTTCCCCAGCTCAGTATAACAAGCGGGTTCGGTCAATACATCCATATTATTATCTTGATTAAGGCATGTCGTGGTCGCTAACTGGAGAGAGAGAGAAGAAAACACTTTAGCGTATGCTCTTGCAAGATTAGATTAGTTATTATCTTATCTAATCAGGATGGCTCCCACTGTTTTTATCAAATCTTCCTTCAAACCCTAAAAGGTAAGACTAGCCGGGATTAATTACACCCTACAAGTTCGCCAATCTTTCGGCCAAGCCAGTGTCGGTACTTTGAGGGAGATTCCCCGTACTTTCGCACGGACCTAATTAAAATAAATATCGTTTTCCCAGAGGCATAACCCCGTTAACACCTTTCTATACACCTCCTTGATCGGCTAATTGTGATGTATAAAACTCTCACAGGAGTAACTCTTACTCGCAGTGGGTATCAGGATCCAACTATCTCATAGAAAGTATGCAATCTCATTGCAAATTTCAACACTTGAAATTCCCAATAAAATTTTGCCCCTAGCGTTCTATGACCTTGACGCAGGCCAACAAACCATAGTCCGCTAGTCAAGTTTAACCCGTACATTTCGTGATTAAATTAAACCCACCTGCACGACCCTTGACGCAGGCCAACAAAGTCGCATGATTATCCTAATCCAATCGCATCATATGCAGCAGATAAGTACTAAATAGCTACCGCACACTATGCCTTGACGCAGACCAACAAACGTAGCACGAATACTAAGCGGTACTTATCTGAAATGACGGAGGGCTACGACGGGTTTTTAAGAAAACCTTTTGCGTAATGAACTTGATATCATTGTAGAATCGAGTGATTTGAAAAGGAGTGGTTTAAGCCTCGCTTTTAAAATCATGTGTTTTTCAAAAATAAACCGAGTGGGCATAGCATCTGCTAGCTTTTGCTAAAGAGGCCATTCCTGATGAAGGGATCCCGGCTCTTTCCTCATCGAATGAGGTGCTAGATATTCATCAAGGAATACCGCTGTGCAGCGCAAGAACTAGAGCTACCTTTTGAAAAATTGATTATACAATATTTTTAGGTTTCTTTCTTTTTCATTAATCTTATTAATGAAGTCCCATCATATATGCTTCCTAAGCATCACAAAGGAAACGAAAATACAACGTACGCTTATGCCATCCGCATTCGCCACGGGGTCCCGTCATGCACCGTTAGGTTAGATAACTAACGGCAGAGCGGGGGATGGACTAGCACGGATGCAAAACATAAGCAACGTTTATTATATATCATATATATAATAATAAAGCATTCGTCTCACGCATATAAAGTGATTACATCACAGAACATTGCGGCAGAAGACAACATATGAAATATTGGATATACTAGGAGGTCCGTGTTTTAAATTAAGCCAGTCAAAAATACGGATTCCACGGTCATGATGAATAGCCAAACCCACATCCCTAAACCTCTATGAGAGCGACAAGCAACCTTACCAATTCTAGAGTTAGGAGACCCGGACTCGACTCCTCGAGATGGTTTCCCACTGGACTCTAGAACCCGGTTACTTGTGCTCCCCGTCTTGGGTCTATCCTAATGCGGAAAAGAAAATAATATACATCAATGGTGACATCATCCTCAACCCGGAAGTGCCCCAATAAAAGAATATTACATACAAGTTTTTACATGAATGAAAATGAAAAACTCTCATCTCACGCAAAAAAAACCCCGGCTATTCAAACACGACGATCCAATATAATATATCCCAGCAACACATAACATCACATGTTATCAACGTAAGTAAATATGCGTATCCCAATTGTCGTTGACGTATAGCAACGAAACCGGCGATACACAACATATTACACTTACGGTCGCAAAAAAGAAAGTGAAAACTACAACAAGTGGAATCCACAACCACCTTAGACATCATAAACCCGAAATATCACATACTTCAGATTTCATGCCTAACCAAATGAATTCCTTAGACATCATAAACCCGGAATATCCCATATTCCGAATTTCATGCCTAACCTTATAAACCCCGCATTTTAGTCTCAATATTGAAAACACTTTTCAATAACCAGTCGGGTAATTCAACAAGATTCCCGACAACTTGATCGAATGCTCATCGGAAACTTTAGTAGACGACCGCACCCCCGATGTTGTCTATGAAGTGCACTTAGGAGGAACACCGTGGCCGCGAGCACCCGGGAGGATGCTTTTGGCAACGGGGTTCTCCTACAGTCACATGGTCAGGGCTTTGGGGCGTGGCTATTTAGTAATGTTACCCGGCGAGTATCCGCGTACACTACGTGATAGCGACGGAGTTTTGAGCCAAATCAAAACCCCGTGGCAACCGATCAAATCAAACTAAATTGCTAGATTTATAAAATTCAAACCAGTTTTCACAAAACCAATTTTTGTGGATTCTAAATATTGTATCATATTTTACAGATAGCTAGACGATGTTAAGTATTTCGATCAAATCAACAAACATCCTGTTTCCCCCCAATAAGAAGAGCAGGGCTCTGTTCAAAATTTGAAATTTGAACTGAGGCAGCGCCTCACGTGCAAAGCACGAGAGCGCTAGCGCCAATAGCACCAGTGCCAAGAGCGACAACGCCAAGAGCACAAGCACCATGAGTCAAAGACTCTGAGGCAGCGCCTCACGTGCAAAGCACGAGAGCGCCAGCACCAAGAGCGCCAGCGCCATGAGTCAAAGATTCTTAGGTAGCGCCTCACATGCAAAGCACGAGAGCAACAGCGCTAAAAGTGCCAGCACCAGGAGTTGAAGACTCTGAGGTAGCGCCTCACGTGTAAAGCGCGAGAGCGCCAGCGCCAGAACTAAAAGTTCTCTACGCTTGGCTTAAAGATCCAATGGTGATTAAAAATCACCAAAGTGCAGAATTAAATTGAGGAAATACTTCTTAGATCTTTCTAAACAAGAAAGATTGTGCTCTGTAAATCAGAGCACCGTTGGATCAATGATCCAATCCAATGGTGCTTAAAAATCTCCAAAATACAGAATTAAATTCTGATTGAGGAAAAACTCCTTAAATCTTTCTAAACAAGAAAGATTGTGTTCTGTAAATCAGAGCACCGTTGGATCAAAAATCCAATGGTGATTAAAAATCACTAAGATACAGAATAAGTTCTGTATGGGAAAATATTTTTCCAATCTTGTTAAAAACAAGAAAAATGTCTTCTGTAAAAACAGAAGCCCTTGGATCAAAAATCCAACGGTAGGAAACATCCCTAAATCAATCAGAGATCTCTCAATGAGAGATTTCCTTAACAGATTCAACAAATCAGCCTCTTTTATATAAATGACCCAAGACTTCAAGTCTTGTACAGAAGAACTCCCCCATAAACTTCGATCTCAAAGAGAAGAGCAAGCTTTAAGAAGAAGAATTTTCTTCAAGGTAAAAAAAAAATAGAGATCATCTCATCTGCAAGGGTTTAACCCTCATAAAAAAGAACATAGTTCTTTCCTCGGATCTGAGATCCATGAGACATGTCTCCCCTAAAGTAGAATATAATTCTTACGGGGACGAATTTGCTCTTAGGGATCAAAGATCCGAGGGAGAACAAAGAATTGAACTTTGCAGAATATAACACAGAAAGAAAAATTTAGCGCCAAGCGCTGCAAAATAAAGAGTGCTTAGCACTCAGTAGTCTGGCGCTCAGCGCCAAGCGCTCCACGTGCTCCTTACGTGGGCGCTACTTTATAAGAAGCACTTAACTCAGTAGTCTGGCGCTCAGCACCGAGCGCTCCATGTGTTCTTTACATGGGCACTATTTTATAAGTAGCGCTTAACTCAGTATTCTGGCGCTCAGCACCGAGCGCTCCACGTGTTCCTCACGCGGGTGCTATTTTATAAGAAGCGCTTAACTCTCTAAGTCTGGCGCTCAGCGCCGAGCGCTCTATGTGCTCCTCACGTGGGTGCTACTGTATAAGAAGAGCTTAGCACTCCAAGTTTGGCGCTCAGCGCCAAGCGCTCTACGTGTCCCTCACGTGGGCGCTGATGAAATAAAGAGCGCTCTGTAAATAGAGCCTAGTGCTACAAAGAGATTTCAACACTTGATACAAAACAAAGGAAGGAGGGTGAGCATCAAGACCCAGGTTAATGCTCGGCATTGTTGAACAAAAGGGATTAAGTCCAAATAAATAATCAAGTGGGCTGAGCCCAAGGGTGGCCAAACCCCAAATCGACCGAGCCCATAGGTATTCTATTAAATTGGCCCTAGTGCCAAACAGGAATACTAAGTCCCTGATGAACATTCTTTGGTTCAAGAGTACATCTCTCCACACCTCTGATATATGTCGTTGTAATTCTTCAACATCTTCAGAGAGGTGGCAGGTCCCGATAACTAACAACAAAACTCCACGGGCCATAATGTCCCTAAACTAAATTCCCTGACCGTAATGTCTTTAAACTAAACCTTATGACGTAACGTCTTTAAACTAAACCTTATGACCGTAACGTCTTTAAATTAAACTCTATGACCGTAACGTCTTTAAACTAAACTCTGTGGACTATGATTCATGGACTATGATGTCCTTATATTATGAAATGAAAAGGGGAAAAGTAAAGCGACCTTCGTCGCCAACGTTCAACAACAGTCGAGTGATCCGAAATCGGTTGCTCGCCAAGGCAACAAATCACGATTCTTTGATGAAAAGTTGAGACGTCCTTACTTGTTACCCCGGGATAAAATGAGGAGACTGTTCGAACTAGCGGTGCGCAACATGCTCATCACCTTGCCGGATCCGAAACGCCCACTGCAGCCCGGCGACGCCAACAATCCCAATTACTGCCCCTATCACCGAATATTGGGCTATCCAATCGAAGATTGCTTCGTCTTAAAAAACTGGGTTGAGGACCAATATCAACAAGGAAAATTCGCGTTGTCCAAAAACTGGAAGGTAAACCCGCCATAACCGCATGCTCCTAAAAAGGTGGACACGCCGGGGGCATTATGCTCATTTATAGAAGAAGCTCTATGGAAAGTTGCTCTTTCAAACAAGACTAAAAGGATGCTGAAAGACCTTCAAGCATGTCCGGCAATTAGATGGAAAAGCCCACTGGAGCTAGAGATCATTGAGAGAATGCTGAAACCGCGCCCAACACTGGGAGTTGGTAACGATGGGCAAAATACACAGGTACAGCTGTCGAAGTCTTTGAAGAACAAGAAGAAGATCAAAAAGCACGTGCAATCTGATGACAAACGCACGAATTTGCAAAGGAATATTGACGCACTGGAGGAATATAACTAGAAGGTGCGAACTCCGGTCACACTCCAAGAGTTTCTCAGCCATATCCTTGAGAGCGGAAATAATGCCAATGATGAGGGAGAGGACTCGTCAGAAGAACCCAAGGATTATGTAGCAAGTTGTCACATGATCTCTCATTCATCAGCAAATGACGAAAAAGTTCATTCAGCGTCAGAAGATAATATAGAGGAGCTGGGGGCAGGATCGGTGCCAAAATCCTTAGAACCGTCAGACGAGATGATTGACATGCTGCTAAACGAAGCCCGTCAGAAGAGCAAAGCTGATCAAGAGCGTGAAATGAACATATTCGAAAGAACCAGGCATCGGCATCAAGCGGAAGAAGTCATGGTAGGAATGAGTTGCCAAGTACTCTGACTAGATCGAAGCACGCCTGCAGCAGAAAAAAACATGTTCAAGGCAAGGAAACGGTTCGCTAAAGCCCTGTCAATGGGAATGAAGCTGCCATCTTCCAAAGGAAATACTCCTGGCGGTCTACACCTTGACGAAGCAGACGTACACCCTAACTACTCCTTGTACCATCAAAGGATTGCACACCCTACCGAAGAATGCATGGCCTTTAAAAAGTGGTGACAGGGATACGTTGCTCACCGACAACAGATCAAGCGGATGAAGCGCAAAACTCGTCGGGAGCAGAGAAGCACGACAGATGAGCACAAAAGAACTTCCGGCAACTGTTACATGATTGATTCCGGGGGATGGCATGTTCTCACCTTTGGAAGTGATTCTGATGAAGAAATAGCCCTCGGCCCTCTCTTCAAAGAATCCACCTCGGGTAAAGAGGAAGAAATAAAGAACTGTGAGAATATTCAGCTGCGTAACCGTACGTTGCCTGAAAAAATCTCGGACCCACAAACAAGGGATCGAACAAAAAAGATATGGGGAAGGAAAAGCCCCTGAGGATATCGCCCTCGATGATCGAGTTGTCGAAGAACTTGCAGCCAAGGACCCGCCTAAGAAAGACAAAGTGGATTACAATGTCCTGGCGCACCTGAGGAAAATACCCACGCAGCTAAGCGTGTTGGATGCCCTTCTCCTGTCTAAAGAGGCACGAGGTTCCCTGATCAGGGCATTACAAGAGCCCGAGCAGTTTCAAGCTTTCCTTGCCGAAGAATAGATGAAGGACGAGCTGGAAGAAGTGCACACAGCTGACATCACTTTCGGCGATGAGGATATCCTCCTCGGAACGTGCGAGCACAACCGCCCCCTGTATGTCACTGGGTACTGCCATGATATCAAGATAGGGAAGATCTTAGTTGATAATGGGTCCTCTGTCAACCTCCTAAATGTGAGGGTATTAAAAGAAATCTGCATATGCGTTCAGCACCTCGCTCGGGATAAAATCACCATTTCCGGATTTGACTCCCAGTCATCACGGACGCTCGGGTCCATAATACTGACATTACGCTTCGGGCTGCTCGTCACTGACATCAAATTTCATGTCATTGACGCCAAGACCTGCTATAACGCATTGCTCGGTAGGCCTTGGTTATACGAGTACAATATCATCTCTTCTACACAACATCAGCGTATGAAGTATTTCAAAGATGGTCTTGAATATACTGTGACGGGGGAACTAAACCCGTTTTCCGTAAATGAAGTCCGAAATTATGAAGATGCAAAGTATTTCCTACCAGACTTTGAAGACACGAAAAGATGCCATAAACTGGAGAATAAGCAAAAAGCTATTACCACTATTCCGGTCTTCGGGAGCGATACCGAGGAGGAAGAAGAGATAGTCTATTCGGGGCCGTCCCAATGCAACAGGCCGGGACCATCTACCCCTATTCTGATCTTTGGCAGCGATTCTGAAGACGAAGCCAACGCGGTGTTCTCGGTCCGTCCATCAATACAGGCCCCCACTGGAGATGATCAGAGTTTGCAAATCGCCATGGTTCCGTGGCAGCATTATAAAGAGCTTGATGCGCTTGGGACATATAGTGTGCAAGAGCTGCAGACATTCTACGTCCCTCCAAGGCGAAGAGATGAAAAGGCGATCCTATTCTATCGGTCTACGGAGACTAAAGTTGAAAGAGAAGTCTGGCAGGGTACCGATTTCGCGCTCGACAGGCTCCAACCCATCCGTCTGCCCAGAGGGATTGACAAGGTTATTAAGATGCCAAGGCGTACCTTTCAAACAGACTGTTCGACAAGCTCAGTTCTTCAACAGGATCTGGAATGTCCCCGGAACTCAGCGAAATTTGCCCAACGGAAAAATGGAAACGATTGGGCTTGGATATGTCCGGTCCAAGAAATGGGAGCAATTTCATGACTGCTATGTCATAAATGATCTCGATGAAGAAGGTGATGCTGTTTTAAAAGACGCTGACATTGAACCAGAACGAGGTCCTGCCATAAAAATGCCGAGCTCGTCGTTTGAGGAACAGATTGACAAGCTAATCAGAGAAGCAGGTCAAAGGGTTCGGGATGACCACAGCCGCGAAATGGCCATTTACGAAAAGGCTAGGATGCAACGTATCACTCAGCAGGCTGTGGAGGATGACGATCTCTTTCACTCCCAACCCGCTGTGTGCTCTCGTGGCGAAAAGAAAGCCCGGCGCAGAAGCAATGATAAGGTTAAGAATGGGGACGACATTCTAAGACAGCAAAACGGATCCACAAGGCCACGCGATCGAAAAAAGATTAGTCGGAATTCGTCTCTTATGAAAAAGATGGGTCGAGCATATTCTTTCCCTCGAGACAAGACAAGGAAGATCTTCGACCTTGTCATAAAACATCAGATGATGACACTCCCGGAGTCTCGGTACCCCGATCAGGAAAACGAGGTCCATCACCCAGATTATTGTTCCTATCACCGAGCGATAGGACATCTTCTTGAAGACTGCTTCACCTTCAAAAACTGGGTCAAAGACCAATATCAACTCGGCAGGTTCGCTTTATCCAACAGTTGGAGGGTAACCCCACCTCAAGGGCATGTGCCAAAAGCAATATATATGTTGAGAGTAGATCCAGATCAACATCAGTCTTAGAAATGAACACGTACCTGTCACGTGATAACGCTGTCGGAAAGAGGAATGCACAAGAATATGAATGACCTCTCCCGGTGCTTCGAAAATAAGGGTGAAGATGAGCTGATCTCAGAATTTCTACCGACACCAAAAGAATTGGAAGATGGAATACATACTACTGCAGACAACCTAAAGAAAATCGACTTGGGGATGGCAAATGACCCGCGACCAACGTTTGTCAGTGAGTTGCTGTCTAAAGAGCAGGTGGCTATGCTAAAAGATGTGCTCATGCAGTATAAAGACCTCTTCGCATGGAACTACTTCTAGATGCCGAGGCTAGATCCAGAAATAGCGGTGCATAAATTGGCGATATCTCCGGACATCAATCCAGTTAAACAAGCACCAAGAAGAATGCGGCTCGAACTTGAAATGAGCATCAACGCCGAAGTCAAGAAGCTAATCGACTCCGGCTTCATCCAAGAAGTTTAATACCCTGACTGGATCGCTAACATTGTCCTAGTGATGAAGAAAAATGGGACGGTGCGCATCTGCGTGGACTTTTAGGACCTCAACAAAGCCTGTCCAAAGGATGACTTTCCCGTATCGGTTACCGAGCTGATGATAGATAACACGTCCACTCATGAAGTTTTCTCCTTCATGGATGGATCATCAGGGTACAATCAAATAAAGATGCGTCCCGAAGACCAGAAGCATACCGCTTTTCGGACTCCTCTGGGCATATTCTGCTACAAAGTGATGCCTTTCGGTCTAAAGAATGCCGACACTACCTACCGAAGGGCCATGACAAAGATCTTTGATGACCTCATACACGAGATTGTCGAATGTTATATTAACGACCTCGTGGTGAAAAGAAAATCGTATGAGGAGCACTGGGAGCATTTGAAAATAGTGTTCCAGCGTCTTTGGAAATACAATCTGAAGATGAACCCTCTCAAATACGCGTTTGGAGTTTCCTCGGGTAAATTCTTCGGGTTCATCATCCGACACTGGGGCATCGAAATAGATCCATCAAAGATCAAGACGATTATGGAAATATCTTCGCCAAGAACTCTCAAGCAATTGTGGTCTCTCCAAGGAAAGCTCGCTTATATCCTGCGGTTCATAGCCAATCTCTTCAGAAAATGCCGTCCCTACAGTCACCTAATGAAGAAAGGAGCCCCGTTCGTTTGGGATCATAAATGCCAGGGTGCACTCGATGAAATCAAGCAATACCTACAGAATCCGCCGGTACTGACTGCTCCGGTCAAGGGAAAGCCCCTCATCCTATACACAACAGCCCTTGAAGGTTCTTTAGGCGCGCTATGGGCACAGGAAAATGATCAAGGGAAAGAGAGATCCCTCTACTATTTGAGTCGAGTTCTACCGGGGGCAGAAAATAACTACTCCCCTATCGAAAAACACTGCTTGGCGTTAATCTTCGCTATAATGAAGCTTCGGCATTATGCTTTGGTGCATGAGGTCCATCTCATATCAAAGGTGGATCCTCTCAAGTATTTGATGTCAAGAGCCATACTAACGGGGCGGCTCACTAAATGGACCCTACTCTTAATGGAATTCTCGATAACAAACCGACCTCTCAAGGCGGTGAAAGGCTAGGCCATCTCCGACTTCCTTGCTGAGCATCCGATACCTGCCGATTCACCCCTAAACTGCGAATTGCTAGACGTGCACGCGTTTGACACGATCGACGGGGAGAGAGGAGGGAGTGATACCCGATGGGAACTCTATTTCAACGGAGCATCTTCCATAAAGAAGCGACAACACAACACCCCTATAATCAAATCGGGGGTAGGCCTTATCTTCGTGACTCCGCAAGGAGGGATAATGCACTTCGACTTTTCCCTAACAGGGCCAAGGAAAAACAATGAAGCAGAATATGAGGCTTTGATAGCAGGTCTTGAGATCGTTGTCGACATGGAAATCGAAGACCTCCTTATATACGGAGACTCCCAGTTGGTTGTTAGTCAAGTAAACAGCGACTATCAAACGTGCAAACCAGAGTTGGTGAAGTACGGCGAGAGAGTGCAATAATTGCTGACTCAAATCCCTTCCTATATTCTGGAAAGCATACCGCGTACAGAAAATAGCAAGGTGGATGCATTAGCCAAACTCGCCAAAGAACTGGCTGACGAAAATCTCGATAACGTAAGGATTGTTGTGCAAAGCCGTCGGATTCTTGCACCAGCAGAAATATCTCTGGAGTCGTCTAAAGAAAAGGAAGCAACCAAGCAAATGGCCCTAGAAATAGAGGGCCAAGTAAAGGTTAAGGATTGGAGAGAAGTCATTATAGACTACTTCAAATCCCGTCGAACACCTGAAGATGCATCATCAAGACATCAGCTCATGAAACGAACTCTGTCTTTCACCTTCGTCAATGATACTCTATATAAGAGATCGTTCGTCTCTCTATAGATGAGATGCCTGGGGCCAAAAGAAGCAAGGAAAGTCGTCCAAGACACTCATGACGGACTCTGCAGTTCTCATCAAGTCGGGCCAAAGATGAAGCTGAAGATCAAAAGGATGGGCTACTATTGGCCCACGATGATCCAAGACTGCCTCGAATATGCAAAGCAGTGCCACTCGTTCCAAATTCACGGAGACTTCATCCACCAGCATCCAAATCCGCTACACCTAACAGTGGCTAGCTGGCCGTTCGAAATATGGGGAATCGACATAATTGGGCCCATCGAACCAGCATCATCCAAAGGACATCGGTTCATATTGGCGACAACCGATTATTTCTCTAAGTGGACAGAAGCTGTACCGCTATGAGAAGTGAAGACGGAGAATATTCTCCATTTCTTCAAGACACACGTCATTTATCGGTTCGTCACTCCGCGATGGATTATCTCCGATAACGGGCCGGCCTACAGAAGTCACAAAATCAGCCGCTTCGCACAGCAGCATAATATAGACTGGAGATACTCTTCGGTTTATAATCCCCGAGCTAACGGTCTAGCTGAGGCTTTCAACAAAACTTTGACGAAGATCATAAAGAAGACGGTGTCCAAAAATAAAAAGGACTGGCACGGGAGACTGCATGAAGCTCTCTGGGCTTACCGGACCACATTCAAAACGACCACAAATACAACGCCATTTGCGTTGGTATTCGGCATGGAAGCACTACTCCCCTTGGAGATAAAGCTACCCTCTTTACGAGTGGCGGTTCATTACGAGCTAACAGATGAAGAAAATGCTCATCTTCGGCTCGTGGAGCTCGACACCCTCGATGAAAATCGTCTCATGGCGCAACAAAATCTAGAAGCTTACAAAGCAAGGATGACGCACTTATACGAAAGATTGACTAGGCCGAGAACATTCCGCCAAGGCGAACTCGTGCTAGTTGTCAAAAGATCTATGATCCCTAACCATTCCAAATGGGGGAAATTCGAGCCAAACTATGAGGGCCCGTACATTATAGACAAAGTCTACCAAGGTGGGGCTTACTTGCTCATGGATATGCATGGCGAAAGACCCTTCCGGCCAATAAACGGCCGGTTCCTTAAGAAATACTACGCCTGACGAGTCATGGCCCGGGTCATTGATAGATGACGATGCCTATGTCCGCTCGCTGTCTTTCCGAGTCCAAACTCTATAAGTAGTATCCGGCGAAATCTCGCCTCAAAACTCCCACAGACCGAAATGTCCCGAAACTAGCTACGGACCGAAACGTCTTTAAACTATTACGTACCGTAGCATACTTAGGCTAACGCGGCAAAAAAAAAGGGTACGTCCATAAGCAAAATGGCCACGGATGAAAACCCAAAAGGGCTCCGTGAGTAAAAACAGCAGGGCTATCGGCGAGTTTGTGAAAACACGAAAGGGCGCAGACTCGTAAAAAATTCATGCACACTTGCAAGGTCCTATCGACTTTGTAAGGAGAAAATACCTGCGTGAGATCCTTATGACTCACAAGGGAGCAACACACTTAGGGAACCCCACGATTCCTAGGGTTAAATTACACTTACGAGATCCTCACGACTCGTAAAGAGAATTCCCTTATGAGACCCTCACGGCTCATAGGATACAAAAGACTTAAGCTACAGGGATCTGAACCTGTTCTTAAGCCATAACATTCCCCAGTTTGCCCTACAAACGGTCCAATATTGACCCTTGTATACAATCCACGGGCACAAATAAACGTTCCCTCACCAAGTCCCACCAACGATGAGGAATGTTCTCATGTGGTGAACAACACTTGTAAGTCCTCTCAACTTATAAGAAGTAAACACTCTTGTAAGATCCTTACAACTTATAAGAGGACATACACTTAGGAATCCTTACGACTCCTAAGGAGAAAACGCACCTACGAGATCCTCTCGACTCGTAGGGGAAAGCCTTAGGCAATAGGGATAAGGACCTGTTTCCTAAGCACTGGGACCCTACAAGCGGGTCCAAACTGACTCTTGTATACTATTCACGGGCCACACTCTCCAAAGTCGAATATCGACAAGGAGGAAAAAACCACTTACAAGTCCTCTCGACTTGTAATGGGGAAAATTCTCTTGTGAGATCCTTACGACTCTCAAGAGAAAACGCACTTAGCAGTCCTCACGACTTCTAAGGAGAAAATACACCTACGGGATCCTCTCGACCCGTAGGGAGAAAAGTCTTTATGAGACCCTCACGGCTCATAAAGTTGAAAAATCTTAGGCAGCAGACCTGAACCTGCTTCCTAGGCCATCGCTACCCTACAAAGAGGTCAAGATGGACTCTTATTTACTATATACAGGCCATATTTGCTAAAGTAACATGCCAATGACACATCAAAGAGAAGAAAGCAATAGCAACAAAAAAATGTGTCTTTTATTCATGAATTCAATTGAGTACAAGATACATCGTATAAAAAAAAGTGAATGAAAAGAATGAAAAGAATGAATGCATGTTATTCATAGATTAAAAATTTTCAATCGATACAAAGACAGCTATTGAGGAGGAGGCATTTTCAATAAATTAGCCAGCTACTCGCGCGCTCCTCTCAATCCTTTCTCGCAATCGGCTGCCGCGACCAACTCCGCATCGACTCGGGCCCGCTGTCGTAGACATGACGAAAGCTTTTCATCGGTCCCCAACATGACATCTTCGCAGTCCTGCACGACCCGCTCTGCTGAGTCAAGCGCTCGTCTCAGCGTCAACCCATTTGAAATGCATCGTTGGAGATTATCAAAGGCAGCTTTCAACTGCGCAGCATTCACTTTGACCTGGGAGCGCAACCGAGCGGACTCGCTTGAAGCTACTTCATGATCCTTTTGCCTCAAGGTCATCTCTTGTTCAAAATGGCGGATGAAAGGAACACTTTGCTCAACCCACATGGCCCGCTGGGAGTTTAAAGCTGATACTTCAGGAGCGGGATGCTTGAGCTCGATCTCATGCAGGCAGTCCTCGATATTTCTGCAGTAATTAACCCGAGACTAGACGACGCCTTCATCATGGAAGTTTACGAGCGTCGCCAGTATAGGATTAACCTCAGCAGCAAAATCTGCAGCGAATGCGAGGGCCTCGGCGTCAAGATCCTCGACGAATTCGCTCAACATCCGCAGAATAGTTGCAGTGCACCTGGAAGATGGACGTCTAGAAAAGGGCCCTGCAGGCATTAGGATTCGAGACTCGAAGGGAGCTGGAGCTGGTGCGATTACTGCAAAAAGAAATTATGGTCAAATGTCGACTCAGAAGGTAAAGAGAATACATGAGCAATGGGGTCTATTATACCGGTTATGGCAGGTGGCAGAGTTGGGAGTACCGGAGGCGAAGCTATTCTCTCGTCCCCTCCTCCGATCCGTGGCACTGCGATCAATAAAAGGAAGATTTAGCAACGATAAGGCTATTCGTAAAAAGAAAGAAGGAGACAATAGTTGAAAGATATACTAACCAATACCAGCAGGCGGAATGACGTCCGACTAGAAGGAGAAATGTGGGTTCAGCACCTGATACAGATGGTCAAAAAGAACTCCTGCAAAGTGTGACAATATGCCATCAGTGCAAGGAGGACGATACTGTTTCCCCCAATCAGAGCAAAGCTCTGTTTGAATTTCAAAAATTCAAAAATTGAAGCAAGGCTTCCGATTCCTTGCGCTGCGCGCAACGCGCCACGTGTCAAAAACAGACACGCCAGCGCTGCGCCCAAGACAGCGCACCCAATCAAAGCAAGGCTCTGTTTTAAAATAAAAATAAAGGAAGCAACGCTTCAGATGACTTGCGTTCTGCGCTGCGCGACACGTGTCAGCACTGTTGCGCTAGCGCAGGTGCGCTGCGCTCTGCGCTGCGCTCTGCGCTGCGGGACACGTGTCAGCGCAGATGCGCTGCGCTCTGCGCTGCGCGACACGTGTCAAGCGCAGGTGCACTTGCGCCAACTGTGCCAGCACTAAATCAGAATTAAAATTCTGAAAAGATCTTTTTAATCTTATTAAAACAAGAAGATCGTCTTTTGTAAAACAGAGCCCTTGGATCAAAGATCCGACGGTGGGGAAATATCCCCAGATCAATCAGAAAAAGATCTCTGTAACCAACCTAACAAACTAATTGGCCCTATATAAAGTCCCCTAGACTCCAAGTCTAAAAAGATACAGAGATAGAGATACATAACTCCTCTAAAAACTTTGAGAAGAACTCGAAGAGAAAAAGGTAAACCTTTGGAAAAAGAAGAATTTTCTTCTAAAAAGATCAATGATCTAAAAACAAGATCAAGATCTTCCATAAAAAAAAAGAAAGAGATCATAAAGATCTAATCACAAAAAATAAAAGAAGCAATTTACTTCTTTATTATATCTTTTGATCTATATAAAGGCATTGCCTTTTGATGAACCATCGGTTCTTGAATCTTAAGGTAGAACCTCCAAAAAGTTTCTTTTCTTTGATCTAAATTAGATCAAGATGCGCTCTGCGCTACTTAACAGTGCCTAGCACTCTTGATTTGCACTGTTGTGCTCTTGGATTGGCGCACTGCACCAGAGCGCGCCACTTGTCAGCAGCGCACTAGTGCAGCGCACTGGCGCAGCGCACTGCGCTAACAGACTTACGCTCACCAGAGCGCGCCACGTGTCAGCAGCGCACTAGCGCAGCGTACTGGCGCAGCGCACTGCGCTAACAGACTTGCGCTCACCAGAGTGTGACACGTGTCACCTCCACATGCGCCTGCGCCTTGCGCTCATTAATTGGCGCAAAGCGCCTGACAAGCCACGTGGCGCGCTGTCAGAACATTAAATGTTTTGCATTATTAAAAAGGGGCAGAGCCCAATTAAAAAGGCCTAACAGGCCAAAATAAATGCTATGCATTTAATTTAAAAGCCCAATGCTATGCATTGTTTAAAAGGGGCAGAGCCCAAGAAAAGGCCTAAACAGTTCAATCATGAACAAAATGTTAAATATTTTCAAATGGACTTAACCCAATTCTGACCGTAAGTCCTCAAATTAAATTGAACTGAGAACAACTGCTCTCCCAAATCAATTTACACCCGGTTCAAGGGTACATCTCTGAACTCTTCTGATATTTGTCGTTGTAATCCTTCAACGTCGTCAGAGAGGTGACGGGTCCCGACAACCACACATTGCTACGGACTGTGGGGTTCTTAAACTTATAGACCGAAATGTCATTAAAGTAATATTCGTCCCCAAAATGGGAATGTTAGACCGAAATGTCATTAAACTAATATTCGTCCCCAAAATGGGAATGTTGGACCGAAATGTCACTAAACTAATATTCGTCCCCAAAATAGGAATGTTGGACCGAAATGTCACTAAACTAATATTCGTCCCCAAAATGGGAATGGTGGACCACCATGTCCCTAAACTGGAAATGGACCACTATATCCCTAAACTAGAATAATAGGGCCTCCAAATGCTCTTTTGTCGGATCTAAACGGTCCTGTTAAGTTGATCTTAGTCTCATATTAGACTAACGTATCCTTAACAAATGTTTAAGTTGATCTTAGCCTAAAAAATGGCTGACGTATCCTTAAACCAAAACCCCAAACCCAAATCTAAGAAAATACGGATTTGGACTAATCCACGTCCTACGGGCGACGACATAAATTGGTCTCCGTATACAATCCACGGGCAACCACAAACAAAACAAACACCCACGACACGAAGTGACCAGCTGGAGAAGGAGAAAGTTGTTACCGCGACGCGGTAGCGTAATTAACTGTAGGGGCTTGCGCCTGCAGGGAAGAGCGTCCCCACAATCAAAAAACCCTCAGACGAGGGGGAATCTGACGAAGTCTGCTACATCGGCCGCATCCGTCTAAACCTTCGATACATGGTGCCATAAATTAACTTGGCATTTTCGGAGAGGTGGACGGATAAAACCAAATAGCATCTGCCCCGAATCTCGGTGCCAAGACGCCCCAAGACTTGTTGTGCCGTCTTTCGGAGGGGAAAAGATTCTGGCATGCCCGGTGGGACCTTTTCCTCTTTCCACTCCACACTTCGTGTGTTGTGTTCGCGAACGAATCGAGGTTTGCTATGGTTGCCCTCGGGTTTCAAGTTACTAAGATTTGGTCTTTTGCTTGGCGCAGAAATCAAACAGGAATGGCGTTCAACTGTTCCAACTGCAAATGCAACCGATGCTCCGCCTCACCTGGAGGTGTAACCTAGGACCGCAGGCTGCTTCCCTGTTCACAATGCCGATAGAACAGGTGTTGCAGGCTACCACTGGTCTGTTCTTCGGGACCATGCTCCCGCCAGTGAACATTAATGTTCCGCTGTCGCAGGAAGCGCAAAAGAAGTCGGTCTTTGATCGGCTCATTACCACCACGACCCCTCTCAACGGGTCGTCCAATTCCAACTCCTCGGTCTTCACCAGGCTGAACTCAAGCTCCAAAGGGCTTACCAAGAAGCCCATAATAGCTGAAGTGGCCATCCCAAAGAAGATAGCCATCCCTGCTCCTGAAGTCGTCAAGGCGGCTTCTCCTGTCAGAGGGTCGGTCTTTGCCAGACTGACTGCTCCCATTCCCGCTCCAGCTCAGAAATCTGTGTTTGACCGGTTGGACACAGCTTCTCAATGGATGTCAGTCTTCAAGAGGCTGACACCCGCGACAGCCCCCCACCTGAACGAGGGGCGAGACAAAACCGTCGCTGAACCAACCCCGACAACTCGCCACGCCCGACGTCACCACTGGCGCCGGATAAGGAAGGCTGGGGGCAACTCCCCCGTGGGGCTAACTCCACCAGCTCCAACGGTGGAAATTAATGCTGCTGTTCCAACCGGGAACAGCTTTGAGCTGCTGAACAGGGTACGCAGGAATTCGCCTACTGCCGTACTAAAAAGATCTCCACCACCGGTAGAAACCGTCGTAGAAACAAAGCCGGAGCAGTCTCCTCAACGGCTGTCTTCCAAAGTCTACAAGGTTTGGCGATGAGTCCGAGAATAGGTGATTGATCCGAACTTCTCCCATCGGCATAAGAAGTCGAAAGTCCGACAGGAAGAAAACCGCCCTGTTAAGCCGACGGCCACCTGGGTGCCCACAGCAACGACCCTCTCAACTTCGACGGCCCATAATAGAAGGAGGCCGGAGAAGATCCCTGTGCCGATGACAAAAGCCAGAAACACTGGACCCAAACGCCGTAAGTCTGGGGGCATGGTCGTACATACCGTCTACATGGCGTCCGGGAAAGAGGATAACCATATATCCACAGGTCATAGACCGCTTACGCGATCAGTGACTAAAGCTCAAGAGCAGTTGCAGAAGCTCTAAGAAATGATGACTGTGATGGCCGCGCTCACCGGGCCAAAAGCAAGCCCAGAAGCATCCTCGGATCAACGCCAGGAGCAAGAAACCGATGCCGAATTCCTTCGGAGAATACTAGAAAAGAAGGACAAAGAGGCTGCGGAACAAGCAGCCAATATAAAACGAATGGCCTATCTGTTCCAGGACATGGTGGGTATGATGATCCAGCAGGATCCCCTAGCCGAAGATCCTCCGATTATCCTTGAAGATGACAGAGGAGAAACGTCAAATCCATCGCCGGCTCTTTCAACAGCCAAGGAGGAGAAAATTTCTAAAAATGCCCTGGATGACTATATTGCTCAACAAATACGAGTTCACCAGGCAACCGAGGCAGCCGGTCAAGTTGTCAAAACAGGGCGATCATATCCGAGCTGGTATGATCAGATCAAGTACCCGCCGGGATACACGATCCCAAAATTCCATGTGTACAAGGGGACAGGCAATCCCCATCAACATCTTGCCCAGTTCAGGGCTCTTTGTGGCAACACCAGCGGTGATGATAAGCTCCTGCTTCGCCAATTCGTCGGAAGCTTATCGGAGACGGCGTTTGAATGGTACTCCTAGCTTTCGAACGACTCTGTCAAAACTTTCGCAGAAATGGAGTTGTTATTCACTCAGCGATTCACGAGCGCCAGCGAGCGTACTCCAATAACAGCTTTGATCAATGCAAGAGTAAAGCTGGGTGAAAATTGGGTTCAATATGCAATCCGATGGCGGAACTTGTGGTCAAAATGCGAACAACGCATCGAAGAAGCGCCAGCGGTGGGCATATTTGTGGGCACCTTAGATCCTTATGCAACTATTTCACAGTTCATGATGTTTTTTAAACCAACCACGTTCCAGGCCTTGATTGAAAAATTTGCCCAAATGGACCAGATGGGCCATAGACCGTCTCCTCCAAAGCCGGACTCTCGAAATGAGAAGGGGAAAGGAAAAGCGATCGTCGTCACCAATACTCAACAACAGCCGAGCAACTTGAAGCCGGTTGTCCGTCAAAACAATTCGTCCACGCTTGTCCCTCGAGGAGAGGCTAGGATGTCCTTACTCGTTTCCTCAAGATAAAACGAGAAGACTGTTCGAACTGGCAGTGCGCAACAGACTCATCAATCTGCCAGATTCAAAACGTCCGTTGCAGCCAAACGACATCAATGATCCCAATTATTGCCCCTACCATCGAGTATTGGGTCATCCGATCGAAGATTTCTACGTCTTCAAAAACTAGATTGAAGACCAATACCAACAAGGCAAGTTCGCGTTATCTGAAAAATGGAAGGTGAACCCGCCGCAACCTCATACCCATAAAAAGGTGAATATGCCGGGGGCAACGTGCTCCCTTGTTCAAGAATCTCCGTGGGAGGTTGTGCTATCTGCCAAAACCAAAAGGATGCTGAATGATCTCCAGACATGCCCGGCGATCAGGTGGAAGAACCCGCTAGAACCCCAGATCATCGAAGGGATGCTGAAGCCGCACCCAACTCCAAAGATCGGTGGTGATGGCCCAAGCACTCACACCCAGCCGTCAAAATCTTCAAAGAAGAAGAAGAAGAGATCCAAAAAGCCCGTGAAGCCTGGCGACAAGCGCACGAACTTACATAAACAGATTGACGCGCTGGAGGAGTATAATCAGATGGCACGGACTCCCATCACGCTCCAAGAGTTCCTCATCCACATCTTTCAGGAGGAAGATGATGGAGAAAGCTCGTCGGATGAATCTGAGGGTTATGTAGCAAGTTGTCATATGATCTCCCACTCGTTTACAGACAATGAGAAAACTCCTTGCACTGAGAAGCTGGGGGCAGATCCTAAACCGGAACTTCTGGGGCCATCAGATGAAACGATTGATGCATTCTTCAACGAAGCTCTTTTGAAAAGTAAAGCTGATCGGGAACGCGAGATGGTCATATTTGAAAGGGCCAAGCACCGGCGACTAGACGAAAGAGTTGAAACACTCCCGTCAAATCAAAAGACATCCATTGCGGATAAAAACAAATTCAAGACGAGGAAAAGGTTTGCTAAATCCATATCAATGGGGATGAAGCTACCACCCTCTGAAGGAAACATTGCCGGCAAAGCAGAAATGCACCCTTCCTACTGCTTATATCATCGAAAGATTTCGCACCCCACCGAAGAGTGCAAAGCTTTCAATAGATGGTGGCAGGGGTATGTTGTTCACCGGCAACATTTTAAGCGGGAGAAGCGCAAAACTCGTCGGGAGCGGAAAAGTACGACCGAGGAGCATAGAAGAACCACCGGCGATTGTCACATGGTTAACGCCGGGGAAGCGCAAGTTCTCACATTCGGGAGCGACTCTGATGAGGAAATGGCTCTTAGCCCTCTCTTTAAAGAGTCCACCTCGGGAAAAGAGGAAGAGCCGAAGGCCTGCAAAAATATCCGGCTGCGTAATCGTACGCTACCCGAAAAGAATCGCGGACCCTCAAATAAAAAAGATAAGGGAAAAGAAAAGGTCTCTGAGGATATCGCCCTAGATGACCAAGTTATGGAAGAGCTAACCGCCAAGGACCCGCCAAAGAAAAATAAGGTGGACTACAACGTGCTGGCACACTTGAGGAAGTTACCCTCGCAGCTCAGCATTCTTGACGCCCTTTTACTATCAATAGAAGCAAGGGATTCATTGATCAAAGCGCCACAAGAGCCAAAGCAATTCCAAGCTTTTCTCGCCGAAGAAAAGATGAAGGACGAGCTGGAAGAAGTGCACACAGCCGATGTCACCTTCGGTGATGAAGACCTCCTCCTTGGGACGTGCGAACACAATCGTCCCTTTATGTCTTAGGGTACTGCCACGATATAAAGATAGGAAAAATCTTGGTTGAAAATGGGTCCTCCGTCAATCTCCTCAATGTACGGGTGTTGAAAGAAATCTGCATGAGCGTCCAGCACCTCGCTCGGGATAAGATCACCATCTCCGGGTTCGACTCTCAATCATCACGGACTCTCGGGTCTGTGATACTAACGTTACGCTTTGGGCTACTCATCACGGACATTAAATTCCACGTCATAGACGCCAAGACATGCTATAATGCTTTGCTCGGTCGGCCTTGATTACATGAGTATAACATCATTCCCTCTACACAACATCAGTGTATGAAATATTTCAAGGATGGCCTCGAGTATACCGTAACAGGAGAGCTGAACCCATTCTCCATGAACGAAGTCCGCAAATATGAAGATGCAAAATACTTCTTACCGGATTTCGAGGACACAGAGAGATGTCACAAACCGTAGAACAAAGCTATCATCACCATTCCAGTCTTCGGGAGTGATACTGAGGAAGAGGAAGAGATGGTTTATTCGGGTCCACCCTAACACAACCAGCCAGGACCGTCGGCTCCCATGTTGATCTTTGGCAGTGATTCGGAAGATGAGGTCCATGCTATATTTTCCGCTCGACCTTCAATACAAACCGTCGCTAATGAAGAGCAAAGTTTGCAAGTTGCCATGGTTCCGCCCAAACATCATAAAGAACTAGATGCGCTCGATACCTACAGTGTGGAAGAGCTGCATACGTTCTATGTCCCTCCCAGGCGAGAAGGCGAAAAGGCGATTCTATTCTACCGCTCCGGAAAAACTAAAGTGGAGAAAGAATTCTGGCACGACGCGGATCCTACGCTTGACAGGCTTCAGCCTATCCGTCTGCCTAGATATTATACAGAAGGCTTGAAAAGGCTGTTGAAGCGCCAGGGGATACCCTTCAAACAGACCACTCGAAAAGCTAAATTCTATGACAGGGTCTGGAACGTTCCCGGAACTCAGCACAAGTTGCCCAATGGGAGAATGGAAGCAATCGGGCTTGGATACGTTCAGTCCAAAAAACGAGAGCTACTCCGCGACTGCTACATCGTACATGACTTCAATGAAGAAGGGGATGCTCAATGGGAAGACGCTAACCCTAAGCCAGAAAAAGTCCCCGACGTAAAAATGCCCAGTCCGTCGTTCGAAGAACAAATAGACAAGCTTATAAGGGAAGCTGGTCAAAAATTTCGAGACGACCATAACCGCGAAATGGCCATCTATGAGAAAGCCAGGATGCAACACCTTCTCCAACAGGCTGCGAAAGATGAAAATGCCGCTCTCTGTCAACCTGTTATAAAAAAGACCCGACGCAGAGGCGGAAACAAGTCAAAAAAGCAAAAAAGGCATTCAACAACGACAAAGCGGGACTAAGAAGCCATGCGAGCGGGAATCGAGCGGTCCGGATTTGTCCCTTATGAAGAAGATGAGTCGAGCATACTTTTTTCCTCAAGAAAAAACAAAGAAGATACTTGACCTAGCTATAAAACACCAAATGATTACGCTTCCGGAGTCCAAGCACCCTGAACAGTCTCACGCCCGAACTATTGCTCTTATCACAGGGTAATAGGACACCCTCTCGAAGATTGCTTCACCTTCAAGAATTGGGTCGAAGATCAGTATCAACTCGACAAGTTCACTCTATCTGACAGCTGGAGGGTAACGCCGCCACAGAAGCATGAACCCAAAGCCACGAGAGCAGAACTAGATCCAAATCGGTCTTGGAAGCGAGCTCGTACTTGTCATATGATAACAATATCAAAAGAAGAGCCCGAGAATATAGATGACCTTCCCTGGTGCTTCGAAAACAGCGATGACGAGGTGATCTCAGAATTTCCACTAGCTCTTAAAGAACTGGAAGATGGAATACACACCACTGTAGATAACCTCAAGAAAATTGAGTTGGGGACAGCGAACGACCCACGACCGACATTCATTAGTGAGCTGTTGTCTGAAGAGAGGGTGGCCTCATTAAAAGACGTGCTCATGCAGCATAAAGATTGCTTCGTATGGAACTATTCCGAAATGCCAGGACTAGATCTAGAAATTGCTGTGCATAAATTGCCGATATCCCCGGACGTTAAGCCAGTCAAACAAGCACCGAGAAGAATGCGGCTCGAGCTTGAGATGAGCATTAACGCCGAAGTCAAGAAGCTGATCGACTCTGGGTTTATCCAGGAAGTTCAGTATCCCGATTGGATCGCCAACATCATCCCGGTGATGAAGAAAAATGGGATGGTGCGCATATGTGTAGACTTTCGGGATCTCAATAAAGCCTGCCCGAAGGACGATTTCCCAGTGCCAGTCACCGAGCTGATGATAGATAACACGTCCACTCACGAGGTTTTCTCCTTCATGGATGGCTCATCAGGGTATAATCAGATAAAGATGCATCTCGAAGACCAGAAGCACACCGCTTTCCGGACCCCTTTGGGTATATTCTGCTACAAGGTGATGCCATTCGGTCTAAAGAACGCCGGTGCCACCTATCGAAGGGCCATGACAAAGATCTTCGATGACCTTATACATGAAATCGTCGAATGTTATATCGACGACCTCGTGATTAAGAGTAAATCATACGAGGAGCATTTAGAGCATCTGAAGACTGTATTTCAACGCCTTCGACAATACAACTTAAAGATGAATCCTCTCAAGTGCGCATTCGGAGTTTCCTCGGGCAAATTCCTAGGATTCATCGTCCGACACCGAGGTATCGAGATAGATCCGTCAAAGATCAAGGCGATCATGGAAATGCCCCCGCCAAGGACTCTCAAACAATTGCGGTCTCTCCAAGGGAAGCTCGTGTATATCCGGCGATTTATAGCCAATCTCTCTGGCAAGTGCCATCCTTATAGTCATCTGATGAAGAAGGGAACCCCGTTCGTCTGGGATCACAAATGCCAAGGCGCGCTGGACGAAATCAAGCAATACTTGCAAAATCCGCCAGTGTTGGCTGCTCCGGTCAAAGGAAAGCCCCTCATTCTGTATACAACCACCCTCGAAGGTTCATTAGGCGCATTATGGGCACAAGAGAACGACCAAGGGAAAGAAAGAGCTCTCTATTACTTAAGTCAAGTTCTCCTGGGGGCAGAAAGCAACTATTCCCCCATCGAAAAACACTGTCTGGCGTTGATCTTCGCGATAACAAAACTCAGGCACTATGCATTGGCACATGAAGTCCGTCTCATATCGAAGGTGGACCCTCTCAAATATTTGATGTCAAAGGCTATACTGGCAGGTCGGCTCGTTAAATGGGCCCTGCTCTTGATGGAGTTCTCGATAACTTATCAACCTCTTAAGGCAGTGAAAAGCCAGGCCATCGCCGACTTCCTCGTTGAGCATCCGATACCTTCCGATTCTCCTCTGAATTGTGAGCTGCCAGACGAACATGCGTTTGATGTGATCGACGGTAGTGATACCCGATGGGAACTCTATTTTGATGGAGCGTCTTCTATGAAGAAGCGCAAACAAAGCACCCCTATAATCAAATCGAGGGTATGCCTCATCTTCGTAACTCCACAAGGAGGGATAATATGCTTTGCTTTCTCCTTAACGGAGCCGAGGATGAGCAATGAAGCCGAATACGAAACTTTGATAGCAGGCCTCTAGATCGCCATCGACATGGGAATCGAAAACCTCCTCATATACGGAAACTCCCAACTGGTCGTTAGTCAAGTAAATGGCGACTACCAAACGTGCAAACCCGAACTGGTAAAATATGGCGAGAGAGTACAGCAACTGCTGACTCAAATTCCCTCCTACATGCTCGAAAGCATACCGTGTGAAGAAAATAGCAAGGCGGACGCGTTAGCCAAGCTCGCTAAAGAACTGGCCGACGAAAACCTCGATGACGTAAGAATCGCGGTACAAAGCCGTCGGGTGCTTGCCCCAGCAGAAATATCTCCGGAATCATCCAAAGAAAAAGGAGCGACTGAGCAAATGGCTATGCAAATAAAAGACCAGGAAAAGGCTGAGTATTGGAGAGAAGCCTTTATAGACTACTTCAAATCCCGTCAAACGCCTGAAGATGCGTCCTCAAGACATCGGCTTATGAAACGAGCTCTGTCTTTCGCCTTCGTCAACGATACTCTGTACAAGAGGTCGTTTGATTCTCTGTGGTTGAGATGTCTGGGACCTGAAGAGGCGAAAAGAGTCGTTCAGGAAGTCCATGACGGACTCTACGGTTCTCACCAAGCAGGCCCAAAGATGAGGTTGAAGATTAAACGGATGGGCTACTATTGGCCCATGATGATTCAGGATTGCCTCGAATACGCGAAGCAATGCCACTCATTCCAGATTCATGGGGACTTTATCCATCAGTACCCAAACCCTCTACATCTAACAGTGGCTAGCTGGCCATTCGAAATGTGGGGAACTGACGTAATCGGCCCCATCGAACCAGCATCGTCCAGGGGACATCGATTCATCTTGGGACAACTGACTACTTCTCCAAATGGGCAGAAGCAGTACCGCTGAGGGAACTGAAGATGGAGAATATCCTCCATTTCTTCAAGACGCACGTCATTTATCGGTTTGGAACTCCGCGACGGATCATCTCCGATAACGGGCCAGCCTACAGAAGCCACAAGATCAGCCGCTTCGCGCAACAACACAACATAGACTGGAGATATTCCTCAGTTTATAATCCCCGAGCTAACGGTCTAGCTGAGGCTTTCAACAAGACCTTGACGAAGATCATGAAGAAGACGGTGTCCCGAAATAAGAAGGACTGGCACGAGAGGTTGCAAGAAGCTCTCTGGACGTATCGAACTACGTTCAAGATGGCCACAAATACAACGCCGTACGCGTTGGTATTCGGTACAGAAGCAATATTCCCCCTTGAAATAGAATTACCCTCTCTACGAGTGGCAGTCCACTACGAGCTGACGGACGAAGAAAATGCTCACTTTCGGCTTGAGGAGCTTGATGCCCTTGATGAAACCCGACTCATAGCGCAACAAAATCTGGAAGCTTATAAAGCAAAGATGACGCGCTCATATAAAAGATTGACCAGGCCGAGGACATTCCGCCAAGGCGAACTCGTGCTAGTGGTCAAAAGACCTATGATCCCCAATCGCGCCAAGCGGGGAAAATTCGAGGCGAACTATGAAGGACCATACATCATAGACAAGGTCTACCAGGGTGGAGCCTATCTACTCATGGATATGCATGGTGAAAGACCTTTCAGGCCAATAAACGGTCGCTTCCTAAAGAAATACTATGCTTAATGAGTCACAGCCTAGGTCAATGATAGATGACGATGACTATGTCCGCTCGCTATCTTCCTAAGCCCAAACTCTATAAGTAGTAGCCGGCCTTCTTCAACAACGGACCGAAATGTCCTTAAACTAATGACGGACCACTACGTCCTAAAACTAGCTATTGACCGAGATGTCGATAAACTACGGTGGATTGCAACATCCCAAAGCCGATAAAAAAAAGAATAAAAAAACGGTATGTCCATAAGCAAAATGGGCACGGATGAAAACCCAAAAGGGCTCCGTGAGTAAAAACAACAGGGCTACCGACGAGTGTTTGTGAAAACCTGAAAGGGCGCGACCTCGTTATATAAAAAGAATAAAAAAAAGAGTAAAAAAAAACGGTATGTCCATAAGCAAAATGGGCACGGATGAAAACCTGAAAGGGCTCCGTGAGTAAAAACAGCAGGGCTACCAGCGAGTGTTTGTGAAAACCCGAAATGGCGCAAGCTCGTTAAAAGACACTTACAGGGTCCTCTCGACCTTGTAAGGAGAAACCACCCGCGTGACATCCTTACGACTCACAAGGGAGCGATACAATTAGGAATTCTCATGATTCCTAAGGAGAAATTACACTTGCGAGATCCTCACGACTCGTAAGGAGAATTCTCTTATGGGACCCTCACGGCTCGTAAGAGTTGAAAGTCTTAAGCTACAGAGACCTAAACCTGTTCTTAAGTAACCCCCCAGAACCTTCGATATTGCCCTACAAGTGGCTCAATACTAACCCTTGTATACAATCCACGGGCGCGAATAAACATTTCCCTAACCAAGTCCCACCCGTGACTATGGATATGTCCATACGGTGAACAACCCTTGTAAGTCCTATCGACTTATAAGGAGAAAACCCTTTTGTAAGATCCTTACGACTTACAGGGGAACATGCACTTAGGAATCCTCACGATTCCTAAGGAGGAAACACACCTACGAGATCCTCACGACTTATAGGGAGAAATACCTTTGTGAGACCCTTATGGCTCATGAAGTCAAAAGCCTTAGTCGACAGAATCCTAACCCTGTTTACTAAGCCACCTTTGTTCGATATCGACAAAGGCAAGTGATGATTCGCTCCTGGCAATATCCCAGTTGTAGGAATGTTGATGCCTAAACCAGTATCAAATTCCATGTTCTTTCATGACAAATGATGATTTGCTCCTGGCAATATTCCAGTCGTAGCGATGCTGATGCTGAGATTGGCATCAGATTCCAAGTTCCGCACTCGCGATAAAAAATTAGCGAGCCAAAAATGCATATGAAATAGCCGAAATGATGGGGCAACTTGCAACGAAATCAGCAAGTAAAAATGTATGCATACAAAAACAGCCGAAATAATTGGGCAACTCGCAATAAAAAGCAGCGAGTAAAGTAAAAAAAACAGCCAAAACGATTGGGCAACTCGCAATAAAAAGCAGCGAGTAAAAATAAAATAAATAGCCGAAATGATTGGGCAATCGCGACCTTCGCGATATAAAAGCTGAAATGATAGAGCATCGCGGAAAGAAATAAAATAAAAAAATATATATAATGAAATTTATGCCCTACAGGCGATATCACAGCAATCCCTGTATACAATCCAGGGGCGCAAACAAAGAAGGAATCACATCTTCTCTCCCCATGCTCCATAAAAAAGCGGAGCCAAGTCTGGACGACAACTCATATAAAACCTGAAAGACTATCGGAGATCATCTCACACCAATGTGGAGTGGTCACCACTTCGACGTCCGTTTCAATACAACATACGAGATGTCACGACTGTGTCCTTCTTCCAACAGGATTCGGACACACCAAAGCAAACGAAGCGAAGGCCAAATTCATAGCTTCAGGGTCTTAACGGCAAGGCATATAAAGCCTGAAAGACAATCGGAGATCATCTCGCACCAGCGCGGAGTGGTCACCACCTCGACGTTCGTCTCGTTACAGCAGACGCAATGTCAACAACAGTGTCCTTCCTCTAATAGGATCCGGACATACCAAAGCAAACGAAGCGAAGGCCAAATTCCTAGCTTCAGGGTCTTAACGGCAAGTCATATAAAGCCTGAAAGACAATCGGAGATCATCTCGCACCAGCGCGGAGTGGTCACCACCTTGACGTTCGTCTCGATACAGCAGACACAACATCACCAAAAGGAGCCACGGCAAAATCCCTAGTTCCAAATCTCGACGGTTCATCAGCAACCTAGAGACAACCGCAACATTCGTCTCAATATAGAGGACGCAATGCTAGCAAACGAAGCGAAGGCCAAATTCCTAGCTTCAGAGTCTTGACGGCAACACATATAAAACCTGAAAGACTATCGGAGATCATCCCACACCAGCGCGGAGTGGTTATGACTCATCGGGGCTCTCTAAAATGAGCCTAACCTCAAGTAAAAAGCGGCATGGCAAAATTCCTAACGCTTGCTCTTCCGACGGTCAAGCTGCCTAGGAGGATTGCTTGAAGACGTCTTGTCCAGCCTCGAAGGGATCGGAGACACGATAATCGCAAGGCTACTCGAACAGCAAGATTGCCTATCGGGGAATACATCAGCCAATGCGACGGTACAACGGACAAAACTCTAGTACCACAGACCCTAACGGACCTTTATCGTAAAGAGCAGAGGTTAACTGTGACGTTAGGATATTCTTACGAGAAATGCTCGATTCGTCTCGACTCGTGAGGAAATTAATGTCTTTACGAGAACTACTCGATATGTTTTGACTTGTGAGATAAAGCCTTAGGCAGCGGGATTAAAAAACCTGTTTCCTAAGCACTGGGACCCTACAAGTCGGTCTAAAAATGGACTCTTGCATACTATTCACGGGTCACACTCTCCAAAGTCGAATCTCGACAAGGAGGGAAACAACCGCTTACGGGTCCTCTCGACTCGTAAGAGGGAAAAATTCTCTTATAAGATCCTTACGACTTATAAGAGAAAACGCACTTAGGAATCCTCACGATTCTTAAGGAGAAAATACACCTACGAGATCCTCTCGATCTGTAGGGAGAAAAGTCTTTGTGAGACCCTCACGGCTCATAAAGTTGAAAAGTCTTAGGCAGCAGATCTGAACCTGCCTCCTAAGCCATCACTACCTCTTGAAGAAGCCAATACAGGATGCTCGCTCTATCATCTGTCAACCATGTTTACTAAGGTAATATGCTGATAATAAAAGAAGGGAAAAAGCGCAGAGATGACACAAGACATTGCAAAAAAAAATGTGTGTATCTTTATTCATGAATTCAATTAAGTACAAGACGAATCATATAAAAGAATAAAGAATGTATACATATTATTCAAAGATTACAAGTGTATAATTGATACAAAGGTAGCCACTGAGAAGGAAGCGTCTTAAATAGCCCCATTAATTGCTCGCACACTTCCTTCAATGCCTTCTCCTGATCGGCTGCCACCGCCAATTCTGCTTCCACCTGAGCCCGCTGCTGCAGGAAGGATGAAAGCCGCTCCTCAACTGCCTGCTGGGCTGCCTCCTGATTTGGTGCATCCCGCTCGACGACGTCAAGCTGCTGCCTCAGTGTTAACTCGTCAGAGATGCATCGCAGAAGGCTTTCAAAGATAACCTTCAACTGTGCAGCATTTGCATCCACCTGAGCATGCAGTCGGGCAGATTTGCTCGAAGTCTCTCCGCGCTCCTTACGCCTTAAAGCAACTTCTTGTTCAAGATGGAGGAAGTAAGAAGCGCTCTGCTCGATCCATGCCGCCCGATGAGTACTCGCGGCCAAAATCTCGGGGGCAGGACGCATAAGCTCCAGCTGATGCAGGCGGGCCTCGATCTCCCTGCAGTGATTAACCCAAGACTCGACGATGCCTTCATTATGAAAATTTGCAAGCTTCGCCAGCATCGGATTAACCTCCGCAACGAAATCTGCGGCAGATGGGGGAGCTTCTGCGTCAAGCTCTTCGATGCATCCGCTCAGCATACTCAAACTCATCGCAGCACCCTTTGAGGATGGACGCCTGGAGAATGGGCCTGCCGGCATTATGATGTGAGACTCGAAGGGGGCCGGAATTGGAACGACAGCTGAAAAACAAAACATAATCAGATGACGATTCAAGAAATATAAGAAAGTCATCAATGAGGGAGTTTACTATACCAGCTGCAGCAGGCGGCAAAGCCGGGAGGACTGGTGGCGCGGCTGATCTTACATCTCCTCCTTCGATCTGTAGCACTGCAATCAGGGCAAGGAAGAATCAGAAATAATTCTATTATTGAAAAAAGAAAGGGCATCAATTGAAAACTATACTCACCAGCGCCACTGGATGAAGCAAGCTCCGACGAGAAGGGGAAGTGCGGGTGCAGCACCTGGTAAAGGTGATCAAAAAGTACTCCTGCAAGGACGTAATAGTATAACATCAATACATGAATTATACGGCCGAGAGATAAGACTAGTGGGTTACAAATCCATACCTTCCAGCATTTGCGATGGTGCGAGAGAAGGCAGAGAGGTGGCCACCGTCAAGGCAGTAGCTGACGGCGCTCTCTCGAGCAATGGAGCATCAACAATGGCCGCACTTGCGTTAGAAACAAGATAAGCCCTGTCAGGAAAGGTTGCAGAATAAAAAGGGACGGTAATCCGAAATTTACCTGATGAGTCGCCAGCCGAAACGGCGGCGTCTCCCTCCTCCATCGGCAGGGGTTCACCTCCCGTCACCTCATCACCAAACTTTACGGGAGCCGTCATCGTGCTCGCGAGGCCAGGAGACGGCGGAGGACCGTAGGCGGGGAGAGCAATGATCGGAGCATTCCCAGACTTTTGAGAAAGAGCGGCCGGCTCGTCCTCGGGAATCATGCCCGTCTCACCCGCTACTCCCTCGGGCTCAGCGGTCGCGGCCGTCTCGTCCACCGTTGCCATTGGGTCGTCGGTCTTGGCCGCTCCATCCGCTGCTGCCCCAGGCTTGGTTATAGCAGCCGTCTCATTTGCCTCTACCTCGCGCTCGGCAGTGGTGGCCGTCTCGGGCGCAGTAGGCGTGACTGTCTCACCAGCTACTATCTCGGGTCCAGCAACCCCGGCTACGTCGCCCACCGTCGCCTCGGGTTCAGCCAGTACCTCCTCCACTGTCCCCTTAGGCTTGACGGTTTCCACCACTCCTTCATTTGGACTTGGCCCTGTAGGACAAGATATATAAGAACCGATAGTTTTACGACTCTTACAATAAGGTTTTGAAAGAAACATTACCTGAGGTGGATCGATCGTTGGCCTCCCGAACTGCACGCATCGCCCGTCTATAAGCTGTAGACAAGGCGACCGGGGACTCTTCTGGAGGAGTAGCGGCGGGAGTAACAGCGCTTGGGCCCGCTCCCACGGCCAAAGCAGCGCTACGCTCCTTCGCTGCGCGCCTCAAGCGCTTCCTCTCCTCCCGGGCTGTCACGACGGACCTCTTAGAAGCCTCCTTCAGTAAGGCGTCGTCTTCCGTATTCAAAGTTGCCTCCAGAGCCTTCAAGGCATCCATCATCGGCTTTTTGAGTAGAGACTCTCACGGCAGCCCTGATGAGGCCGGAACATCGGTAGCTAGCCCGGGGAGAGTCCCCGCATCGGCTTGCGCAGTAGATCCCGCAGCCCCTGCAAAGAGACAAAGAAAGGATTAGATTGGCCATAAAAAAAGGAGAATAGAGACTCAGTGAGCCGAAACATACCAACACCCGATAGAGTGCGTTTCATCTCTTCCTCCTAGAAGGTTTTCAGGGAAGCAGCGATGGCTTCTTCGGTAGAGACGCCTGTTTAAAAAAAAAGAAAAGCATTAGTCAAAGACAATGATAAAAGTACGATGAAATGACAAAGAATACGACTAGTGATTACCTGATTGCGCAAGTTTAGCCAACCACGCTTTAAGCCTTGCCGATCGCTCAGAAGCCGCGATGGCGGCCGCCATATCAGTGTTTGCTGGATTTACCAAGAAACCCTCGTTGCTCCCATATTCGATTAAGCCTTCGGTGAGAGGGGCCTGAGGCTCTAAGCCGAGGACGGCATCGAGAGAAAGAATCGATTTCTTCTTCCTCTTCTGCGCACGGACCCCGGTCGCACCCAAAATCAACTTGCGCTTTGTGGGCACCTTAGGGCGGCGGGTTCTGATGTCCGAGCCCACACCAGAATCAGGCGAAACTACATTCACCGTCTCCACTGTAGCACGGGGCGCTGAGGGCACGTCCGCGGTAGTACGGGGCAATCCGCGCGGAGGGCTCAGCACGCGCGATGGCTCAGCTCCAGCATCTCTCAGCGGAGGAACGACCGGGATCCTTGGCCTCAGGGGAGCTTTGCGGTCGCTGCCAGGGGGCGCACCCTTGCGGTCGACCAACAGCCGCTTCTCTTCTCGGATGACGGCACCCATCGCGTGCGCATACCAAGCCACGTACACGTGGAGGGCCCGGGGGACGCAGCTCGGCTCGCTGATAAAGAAGTGGAAGCCCGTGTTCAGCCGCATAAAATGGTGCAGCGCACTCCGTATCCCCTCCCTGGTGGCCGCGGGCTCTTCCAAAAACGCCTCCAATGGGACCCCCTGGTTATAGCTTGATTGTTGGGCGAACCGATGGGGGTTGTACCTCATGAAGAGCGCCATGTCGTTTTGCCTGAACACCAGGAAGCCCGGCCGGATGGAGTATAAGTGAAGAATCTCCCGGGCTTTCAATACGGAGGCCCTGTCCTTGAAACCGTCACACAGCGCCAACACCGCCTTCGAGGTCTCCGGGCCGATGGTCACGACTTTGTCCGTGAAAGAAATCCTTGCTCCGACTATGTGCGGACGAAGGAGCAACCCCCTAGCCTCCCGCGGAGACGGATTCACAATCGAGGCGCCAATCAGCCACGTAACTCTTGGGAGTCTGCACTTTTCGAAAAACGCGGGGCTCTTATGAATGCTAAATACCCCGAGCACATGCATTTCCATCCACGAAGTGAAGTAGTGCATCGGGAAATTGGCAGGTTGCACCCCAGGTTCATTTGCGTCCGCCGCCACGCTGAGTCCATGGTATAGGTGAGCCAGCCCGGCGATTCCGATCGAAAACTATATACCAGCCACCATCCGATGCGCTGGGTAGAATACAGACGGCCTCATGTAACGTGGGTGCATGGGGAGCGCGAACCAGCACGGCCACAACCCCAGAAACCCGAGGAAGATGGTCTCCTCATCGATGCCCGGGGAAGCGATTTCCGATAAGGGCATGATGGCGGCATCGGGAAGGTAGAAACTTTTTTGGTCGTCCTCCAATACTGGTCGACGATCTAAGCTGAAGCCGAAGGGGTCGTCGAGCTTGGCGAACTTTTCACTCCGCTGCGATAGAATCTCCGGTCGAAGGAAGCGGGCGATAAAATCTGCAAAACTAACTCCCCGGACTCCCGATTCCAAATAGAGACCTTCATATATATTCAGCACCTTCACCAGGCTCGGAAACTGGTGCTGAATAGCATTCTCTGGTGTCAGGCCCATTACCAGTGGCTTGGTGGCGAAGACATACTCGTCAGGAGGAAGTAACTCTTCATAATGCTCTCCCCTCGCCGGCAGGCCGGAAATCTCAGCGAATTCTTCCAGGGGGATGGAGACTTCCCTGTCCGTCAGAAGAAAAGTATGGGTGGGGGTATTCCATTGTTCAACGAATGCCTTAACCCACCATGTCGGAGGAGCAGGGTACTCAAAGAGCGAAGCGTAGACTGCAGGGTACAGACCAATCTTCATCAGATGCGTCTTTTTTGCTGACAAGATATACCTAGCCCACTGCAAATACCCGGCCGATTGTCGAGGGGTCAATCCAAGGTTATAATCTTGTCCCCAAGGGCGCGCCTCACCCTGGCATATACGCCGTCCCAAAATGTCCAAGGCTGCCGGCGGCTGCACGGGAATGGCGGCGATCGAAGGCTGTAGAAGATCCTCTGAATTCCAATTTACAACCTCCACGGCATAGTTCACCGTGGGTGCATCCGCATATGGGATCGACGAGATTGGCTCCGACGGTATCGCGCAACAGAAGCTTCGGTGACCCTTGATGATTTCACTATACCATCTGCCCCATAGATGAAGGTTCTTATGCTCCGGGTCGTGATCCTTAATTAGAGTGAGAACCTCCCGGTCCACTGGCGCCTCAGGGAAACCTCCCTCTGAGCGGAAGAATGGGAAAGACAGATCAGCAGACATGATTGCCTGCAAAGAAAAACGAAATTCAGCCGTCAGTATCATAATTTAATTTTAAAAGCCCGACGCTTGATACTACACTGCAATGCAGTGTAGAGGGGACCAAAGAGGGACCCACAAAATCCAGATGACAATGCATCAGTTAATAAGACAGCCCCATCATTGCGTGGGACTATCAATTAATGAGTAAATCCCCAAAAGAATACTCTCATTAAATGAGAAATCTCTAGAGACAAGGAGAAAATCTCCCCTTTCAGAGCAAAGCTTTGTCACAGAGTGACACTTGTCAAACTCTGGTTTTAAGGGAATAAAATTCCTTAAAAAGCCTGGCTCTGTAATAATGATGGAAAAATCCATCAAAGGAAAATTAATTCCTAAAAATTAAAAATCTGGGATCTTAAATATCTATGAAAACTCTTAAGAGTTCTTCATTTTTAGATCAAAAGATCTATACTTTTTCCATGAGCAAAGCTCTGTTCATGGGTTAAAACCCTAAAACAGATTCTTGAGAGTTAAAACCCTAAAACAGATTCTTGAGAGCAAAGCTCTGTTTGTGAAGCCCCAAAGGGGTTTTCTTTAGATCAAAAGATCTATAAGAGCAAGGCTCTATTAATTAAAATTAATTTTATTTAAGATTAATTTTTACCTAAAGTTTTTCTAAAAAGTTCTAACTTTAGAAATGAGAGCAAGGCTCTGGAGTTATTGAAAATAAGAGCAAGGCTCTGAAAATCAAATTCTTCAAGATGATAATCATCTGTTGAGGACCAAGGGTCCTATTGATAGGCGCTTAAGCGCCCCTTCAACTCCTGAGTTGATCTGACGGTTGAGATCTTTCCTCCGCTGCACTCACGTGTGCGCCACGTGAGCGCAACGGTGGGGGGCATTTGTTTCCCCCAATCAGAGCAAAGCTCTGTTTGAATTTCAAAAATTCAAAAATTGAAGCAACTCTTCAGATTCCTTGCGCTGTGCGCAACGCGCCACGTGTTAAAAATAGACACGCCAGCGCTGCGCCCAAGACAGCGCACCCAATCAGAGCAAGACTCTGTTTTAAAGTAAAAATAAAGGAAGCAACGCTTTAGATGACTTGCGCTCTGCGCTGCGCGACACGTGTCAGCGCAGTTGCGCTGCGCGACACGTGCCAGTGCAGTTGCGCTGCGCGACACGTGTCAAGCGCAGGTGCGCTTACGCCAACTATGCCAGCACTAAATCAGAATTAAAATTCTGGAAAGTTCTTTTTAATTTTATTAAAACAAGAAGATTATCTTCTGTAAAACAGAGCCCTTGGATCAAAGATCCGACGGTGGGGACATATCCCCAGATCAATCAGAGAAAGATCTCTGTAACCAACCTAACAAACTAATTGGCCCTATATAAAGGTCCCTAGACTCCAAGTCTAAAAGATACAGAGATAGAGATACAGAACTCCTATAAAAACTTTGAGAAGAACTCGAAGAGAAAAAGGTAAACGTTTGGAAAAAGAAGAATTTTCTTCTAAAAAGATCAATGATCTAAGAACAAGATCAAGATCTTCCATAAAAAAAGAAAGAAAGAAAGAGATCATAAAGATCCAATCACAAAAAATAAAATAAGTAATTTACTTCTTTATTAGATCTTTTGATCTATATAAAGGCATTGCCTTTTGATGAACCACCGGTTCTTGAATCTTGAGGTAGAACCTCCAAAAAGATTCTTTTCTTTGATCTAAATTAGATCAAGATGCGCTCTGCGCTACTGAACAGTGCCTAGCACTCTTGATTTGCGCTGTTGCGCTCTTGGATTGGCGCACTGCACCAGAGCGCGCCACGTGTCAGCAGCGCACTAGCGCAGCGCACTGCGCTAACAGACTTGCGCTCACCAGAGCGCGCCACGTGTCAGCAGCGCACTAGCGCAGCGTACTGGCGCAGCATACTGCGCTAACAGACTTGCGCTCACCAGAGCGTGACACGTGTCACCTCCACATGCGCCTGCGCCTTGCGCTCATTAATTGGTGCAAAGCGCCTGGCAAGACACGTGGCGCACTGTCAGAACATTAAATGCTTTGCATTATTAAAAAGGGGCAGAGCCCAATTAAAAAGGCCTAATAGGCCAAAATAAATGCTATCCATTTAATTTAAAAGCCCAATGCCATGCATTGTTTAAAAGGGGCAGAGCCCAAGCAAAGGCCTAAACAGGCCAATCATGAACAAAATTTTAAACATTTTCAAATGGACTTAACCCAATTCTGGCCGTAAGTCTTCAAATTAAATTGAACTAAGCACAACTGGTATCCCAAATAAATTTACATCCGGTTCAAGGGTACATCTCTGAACTCCTCTGATATTTGTCGTTGTATTCCTTCAACGTCGTCAGAGATGTGACGGGTCCCGACAACCACACATTGTTACGGACTGTGGGGTCCTTAAACTCATAGACCGAAATGTCATTAAACTAATATTCGTCCCCAAAATGGGAATGTTAGACCGAAATGTCATTAAACTAATATTCGTCCCCAAAATGGGAATGTTGGACCGAAATGTCACTAAACTAATATTCGTCCCCAAAATGGGAATGGTGGACCACCATGTCCCTAAACTGGAAATGGACCACTATGTCCCTAAACTAGAACAATAGAGCCCCCAAATACTCTTTTGTCGAATCTAAACGATCCTGTTAAGTTGATCTTAGTATCATATTAGACTAACGTATCCTTAACAAATGTTTAAGTTGATCTTAGCCTCAAAAATGGCTAACGTATCCTTAAACCAAAACGCCAAACCCAAATCTAAGAAAATACGGATTTGGACTAATCCACGTCCTACGGGCGACGACATAAATTAGTCTCCGTATACAATCCATGGGCAACCACAAACAAAACAAACACCCACGACACGAATTGACCAGCTGGAGAAGGAGAAAGTTGTTACCGCGACGCGGTAGCGAAATTAACTGCAGGGGCTTGCGCCTGCAGGGAAGAGCGTCCCCACAATCAAAAAACCCTCAGACGAGGGGGAATCTGACGAAGTCTGCTACATCGGCCGCATCCGTCTAAACCTTCGATACATGGTGCCATAAATCAACTTAGCATCTTCGGAGAGGTGGACGGATAAAACCAAATAGCATCTGCCCTGAATCTCGGTGCCAAGACGCCCCTAGTCTTGTTGCACCGTCTTTCGGAGGGGAACAGATACCCACAGTGAAACCGATAAATCACAAACTTATACCTTCCAGCATCTCGGAGGACATAGGAGAAGGTAAGGGAACAACAACCGTCATGACGGTGACCAGAGGTGCTTCAGATGGTACAATCTCAGCGTTCGCTGTATCTACAAACAAAGTATCGTCAGAGGAAGCTGAACGGGATTGCGAAATAAAAAGTAAACCATGACCCGAGACCCACCTGATGGGTTATTAGCCAAAACCGCGACGGAAGCATCATTAGGCGTTGCCGTTTCTTCGCTCTCCTTCAATAGGATAGTTTCGGCGCCCATGGCTTCATCCCCTGATTCGACAAGGACCGCCGTGATGCTTATGATGCCCGCCGATACCAGGGAGCTACATGGGGAAAGAGAGGCGGTTTGGGTAGTCCCAGACTCCCGAGATAGTGAGTAGCCGCTTCGGGTTCTGTTGTCGCCGTCATCTCACCTGCCGTCTCATCGCCAGGACTTGGCCCTGCAGGATATAGTATATAAGAATTTAAAGATCAAGTTCTAATAAAAGATTCAGCGTTACGTTACCTTCGGGCAGCTTTTCAATTTCTTCCCGAGCCGCGCGCGCAACCTGTCTATGGGCTGTGGACAGGGCAGCTGGAGCATCCTCCGGAGGAATAGCGATAGATGGAGTAATGCTTGAACCTGCACCCACAGCCAAGCTGGCATCGCGTTCCCTCACCGCGCGCTTCCTATGCTTCTTTTCGGTCTGAGCGGTGAGGAGCGATCTCCTCAAGATCTCCGTCAACGGGACGTCATTGTCCGTACCAAGCTCTGCCTCTGGAGCCGTTACGACATCTGTCATCGGCTGCTTAAGCAAAGCCTCCTGCGGTACTATCGGGACAGCTGGAGCCTAGATAGCCGGCTCTGGAAGCATCACTGCATCACCACTCGGGATCGGTACCGCACTTGGAATAAACCGAGTCAAGGTAGTCTCTGCAACAAAATAAAAAAAGGGTCAAACCACGAATAAAGAAAAGGGAATGAAGGCACAATGAGCCGAAGTATACCAAGGCCCAAAGAAGCGCGGAGCCTCTCTTCCTCTTCAAATGTTTTGAGGGAAGCCGCGAGAGCCTCTTCGGCAAAGATACCTGTTGAAGAAGAAAGCGTCAGTAAAAACATAATATAAAAAGATAACCGCGGAAAGATACGACTAAAGTCTACCTGACTGTGCGATAGTGATCAGTGCTGCTTCATCGCAAGCCAGTCGCTCGGAAGCCACAAGGGCAGCTTGAAGATCAATATCATCCACAGGCGTGATAAATAGACTCTCATTGGTCCCGTACTCGCACAAGCCTTCGCTGTAGGGAGAATGAGGCTCCTGACCGAGTACAACATCAGCAGAGAAGAGCGACTTCTTTTTTTTCTGCGAGAAAGCGTTGGCAGCCGATAACGAGAGCTTGCGCTTGGTGGGCAATTTTGGGCGATGAGTCCCGATCTCCGTATCCACCCTAGACTCCGGGGAAGCTACAACTGCCGTTTCTGTAGGAACACGGGGTAGAGGCTTATTCGGAAAAGCGTGCGGGATCACAGCCACATTAGCTTCTCTTAAGGTAGGACCAACAGTGGTCCATCGCTTTAAGGGAACAACTGGATTACCGGCGGGGACCGCCCCTTTGCGATTGAGCAAAAGCCGTCTTTCTTCCCTAATAACAGCACCCATTGAATACTGGTACCACGCCACGTAGACGTTCGATATTTTTGGGACGTAGCTCGGCTAACAGATAAAAAAGTTGGATCCGGTGTTCAACCGCAGGAAATGGTGTAGCGCATTGCGGATACTGTCACGCCCCGCTTTCCAGTATACGGGCAGAAGATGCGATCAGCCGCTACGTATTTACTCTAAAGTAAATACGCTATGCGTATCTAAGCAATATAAATAAAAATGCACAAGAGACAAAGACAGTAGGTATAACTGAACATCAACTTTATTGATTAACATTCTTTTGTACAATGCATAGAAAAGTAAATACATCTGAATGAAAGCAATGCCTAAACAGTGGCATAACAGAAATGAAAAATACTGTAATAAAATGTGTACAATGAATCTAGAGCTCTGGGTCGTAGGCAAGTTGATTCAAGTCTTCGCTGGTGGCTCAATCTCCTGAGTGTCCAGATCACCTGACAACATTCCAAAGAAGAAAGAGAAGGAATGTCGTCAGCGAACAATCGCTCGGTAAGTCCCAAAGATAAGGGAGAAATAGAATAGAGAGAGAGAGTAGCTTTTAAAGTTGTATTATATGGTTGACGTTGTTTGTAGCTTGGTACAGAAAGATACTAGTGTATACGAGAGGAGTCTCAATATGCCAGAGACTAAGGGCAACTGGAGTATAAGGAACCGTTTATGCCACGGTACAACAGCAACGGAAATACAGGTTAGGTGTTTTAAGTCTTGCGGTCCCGTGCTACTTCTAATACCTTCCGTACCAATCTACCCCTTAAACCCCGCCATATCTTGATTGTATTATTTGTATTGTATTGCAATTTGTATTGTCTTGTAATATAGATTGTATAATTGGATGACTTGTCGAAACCATGATATCAGTAAATGGATGTAACTGGAGAATCATGGATGTAACTGGAGAATCATGTACAGGAAAGTATATCCATGGTTCGGATCAGTCAATACAGATTGAATAGATTGAATATATGTATTCATGGATTCATATTGAATTGTAGATTGTAGATTGTGCTTGAATCATATTCAAGTCAGATTATTTAATAAGACTCAGTCTGAGTTCGAACAATTAGAAGAGAAAATTGAAGTCCTGAATTAGGTTTTGATGTTATCGATAACCGCTGCACATGAGTGACAAGATTTATGTCTTTTTCAAAGACGATTACCGTGTTGATAACATCGTTTATTAAGTTGTCTAGCTTAAATAGGTAAGCACCCATATCTCCGGCTCTATGAGACTCAAGAGACTAGTCCCGCTTAAACCTATATTTACTAGGGTCCTTATTGTAATTTATAAAACTTGAGGGGGTTTTATGTAAAAATAATTTTGTATAATTTTCAAAATACACCTCAAGTATTTAATTATCGTTTTTAGAGTTTTCAGAGTTTTGGATTTTATATTTGTGACATTTCTAGTGAATAAACCTATTTTTCATAATATAGGATATTTAATTGTAATATTGAACTTGCTTGGAATTTCATGGTATTTTTATGTAAAGTGATCCTTTTGATTTAGAAAAGTTGGAATATTTATATTATATCAAAAATAGGTATTTTGATAATACATACATACATATTTATATATATATATTTATAAAAATAATTTTATTATTTTCTAGAAATCTCATTTTCTTAAAATATTTGTATTTCAAATCTTTCGAGACCGATTGCTCCTTGCGGAGGTCTGCATCTCGCACTACTAAGCCCAGGGATGTGCGATAATCCACACCATCCCAGTCGGGTTTTCCAAAATGGGTTGTAGCGGCGCTTTGCAAAGATTTGTAAAAATACGTAATCTTGTAGAAAACGGTTTTAATAGTAAATGGTATTTATATGTAAAGTTTCGTTTTTCCGTATTCTATGTTCTCGAAAGGTATTGTGCTATATTGCATATGAGTGTTGTGAGGAGGTAGGTCATTACCTCGTGATCTAATTAAAGGTATAGTAAGATTAATGATGTTTTAAAGTCGAAACTAAACTACATGGTATTTTACTGAAAAAGAGCGGTAAAAGTTACAAAATGAAATGTTTTGCCATGAAAGTTGTTTAACATGTTTTGTTAATGATTAATAGTCAAGATGTAAGAGTTTAATGTGGTTGTGTTAAGGAAAATTGAACTTTACAAAGAAAACCGAATCGGAAGTCGGATTTAACTCCGCTTCCGTCGGGTTTTAGAAAAAGGAGTTTTAAGAATAGATTAGAGAGGAGGGAGGTGGGACTTATGAGTTTAGATTCAAGAGAAGAGAGAGAGGAAGATGTAGGAGGCGCCGGTGTGTCGTTTCGTCGCCGGGAGCTCCTCGGATCGTTGTCGGAAAATCGCCGGAGCTTCGCTCTTTGCTAACTCCAATTGTACACTAAAATTCTATAGAGTTTTCTTGAGAGTTTGGACAGAATTGTGAGTGAGGGGTGTGTGTTTAGGGATGGTATTTATAGGGTAAAATTAGGGTTAGGATAGGTGAAAGGTTGTATTAAAAATGTATTAAAAATATGATTTAATGGTGTTTTAATGAGTTCTGTTCATGTCAAGGAAATTTAAAATATACAGGAGTTTCCAGAAGACAAAGAGGTACAAGTTTCATGAAGGTTCAACTCGAATTCAGCCGAGTTAACCCGACCTTGCCAGCCGAGTCGGCCGAGTCACCGGCCCGAGTCGACCGAGTCGGGCCGGGGCTTACCGTCGAAGGTCCATCGTCGTTTGGTTAGCACAGCGGGGTAGTTTGTTTTTAGTGTGACCTTTGGTTTTACGGGTTTAGCACGTGTAGACTCTTGGGATTCTAAAAATTTAAAAAGAAATCAATATTAAAAATAATATGGGGGATGTGATTTGAACTCTGGTGTTTTGGTTCAGCAGTGCAAGGTATTACCAATGAGCTACAAGTTCCTTCTTGCTATTAAAAAGCAAAACAATTACTTATAGTACTCACAGTAAATGCAAATACATTAACTTTTAAACAAATTTTTGTACACTAAAATTGGAGTTGTTACAGTCTACCCTCCTTACAAAAATTTCGTCCTCAAAATTTACAAATTTTATTTTAAGGACTAGTTTACAAAGAGGTGAGGATATCTTGCACGCATCCCATCTTCCCTTTCCCATGTCGATTCTCTTGAAGTGTCTTTTCCCTACATCACTCGAACCAAGTTGAGTTCCTTGTTCCGAAGTGACTTCACTTTCCTGTCCAGGATCTCCACAGGTTATTGCTCACAAGATAAGTCGGGCTGTACAGTGAGCTCGGAATGATCGAGAATATGGCCGGGGTCACTCACATACCTTCTGAGTTGGGATATGTGGAACACATTATGCACTCCTTCCAATGAAGGTGGAAGTGCTAAGCGGTATGCCATTTCACCGACTCGTTCGAGTATGTCGAACGGTCCAATGTACCTTAGACTTAACTTTCCCCGTCTTCCAAATCGGATCACTCCGTGGTTTGGAGACATCTTTAAGAATACGTGATCTCCAGGTTGGAACTCCAAGTGACATCGCTTTGCATCAGCCCAGTATTTCTGTCGATCTTGGGCTATGCGCATCTTTTCTCTGATAGTATGAACCACATCAACATTTGCTATTATCATCTCAGGACCAAGAAGTTCCCTATCTCCAATGTCGTCCCAACTTAATGGTGATCGACACTTCCTTCCATATAGCGCTGCAAAAGGTGCCATTCCTATGCTTGCTTGGTAGCTGTTGTTGTATGAAAACTCCACAAGATGTAGGTGATCTTCCCATGATCCTCTAAAGTATAACATACACGCTCTGAGCATATCCTCCAAAATCTGAATAGTTCGCTCAGATTGACCATCTGTTTGTGGATGATAAGTCGTGCTGAAGTTCAAATTTGTTCCCAAGCTTGCTTGTAGACTCTGCCAAAATTGTGATCGGAACCAGGTGTCACGATCGGAGACAATGCATACCGGTACTCCATGAAGTCTCACAATTTCCTGTATGAGTTCATGGGTATCAGAGACATCACATATTTAAAGAGTTTAAATCTTAAGTAGATTCTTACCTCCATGTACTTCTTTGCTAATGTCTCAGTTGATTGGCCAACTCGAAATGGGATGAAGTGAGCCGACTTTGTGAGTCGATCCATAATAATCCATACCGCATCGTTACCCCTTGTGCCGCGAGGAAGAGCAGTCATAAAATCCATTGTGATATGGTGCCACTTCCATTCTAGGAATGGTAACGGTTGAAGTAGTCCATCTGTCCTGTGATGTTCAGCCTTTACTTGCTGACACACCAAGCATTTAGCGACGCTTCTGGCTATTTCACGCTTCATTCCATGCCACCAGTAATTTTGACGTAGATCTTTTACATCTTTGTACCTCCAAGGTGTATTGAGTAGGGAGAGCTGTGAGCTTCTTTCATTAACTCTTCCCGAACAGAACCTTTTGGTACACATAATCTGTTGCCGTATCTCAAAGATCCATCTTCATGGATGATGAAGTCTGTTCTGAGTCCATTCTCCACTTGTTCTCTGATCTTTTGCAACTTAGCATCACTTGCTTGAGCTGCTTTGATCTGGTTGACAATGGTAGATTGAACTTATAAATTCATCAAACTTGAAGCGTTACCTGGCATGACTACTTCAATCTCCATCTGATGCAAGTCTTGTTGAAGCTTCCACTGAGCGGTGAGATACATTGCTAATGGTTGGCGACTAAGGGCACCAGGTACCACATTCACCCTCCCTGGGTGATATTGCAGGTTGATGTCAAAGTCCGACATGAGTTCTAACTATTGTCTCTGCCGCATATTCAACTCCTTCTGAGTAAACACATATTTCAGACTCTTGTGATCTGTGTATATGTTCACTCGTTCACCAAGAAGATAATGGCGCCAAATCTTAAGAGCAAAGATAACGGCTGCCAACTCTAAATCATGCGTCGGATAATTGCGCTCATGAGTCTTCAGTTGTCTTGAAGCATAAGCCACAACTTTACCGTGCTGATGTAGAACACATCCTAATCCCTTACCGGATGCATCACAATGCACTTCGAAACCTCCAGACTGGTCCGGTATAACGAGAATAGGCGCTGATGTCAACCTTGACTTGAGTTCTACGAAAGCTTGTTCCCATGCTTCTGACCACATAAATTCTTCATCTTTACGTGTGAGCTTGGTCAGGGGTGTTGCTATCTTAGAAAAGCCTTCAATGAACCTTCTGTAATATCCAGCTAGACCCAAGAAACTTAGATTGTCCTTCACTGACTTTCGTGTCGGCCATTCGCTTACTGCTGAAACTTTTGCTGGATCCACAGAGATTCTTTCCCCCGATACGATATGTCAAAGAAAACCAACTTGATTTAGCCAAAACTCGCACTTGCTGTACTTGGCATAGAGCTGATGTTGTCGTAGAGTTTCCAGGACAATTCGTAGGTGTTCGGCATGTTCTTTCTGACTCTTAGAATACACCAGGATGTCGTCGTTAAAGATGACAACAAACATGTCTAAGTACTCCCGGAAAACTTGATTCATCAGGTTCATGAATATTGCTGGTGCGTTGGTCACTCCAAATGGCATCACTAGAAATTCATAATGACCATAACAAGTTTTGAAAGCCGTTTTATGAATATCAGCTTCCTTGACCTTCACCTGATGATAACCTAAACGAAGATCTAATTTAGAGAAAACACAAGATCCACTTAGCCGATCGAATAAATCGTCAATGCGCGGGAGTGGATACTTGTTCTTTATAGTTACTTCGTTCAAGGTTATATAATCGATGCACACTCTGTATGAACCTTCCTTCTTCTTCACGAGTAGTACTGGTGATCCCCAACTTGAAGTGCTGGGACGAATCCATCTTTTCGCCAATAATTCGTCCAACTGAGTTCGGACTTCCTTCAAACCTTCTGGACTTAATCGATAAGGTGCTTTGATCACCGGTTGTGCTCCTGGTACTAAATCAATGCTGAATTCAAGAGCTCGATCGGGAGGCAAACCTGATATATCGTCAGGAAACACATCGTCGAACTCTCAAACCACTTCTGGCATTGATTCTTCCTCTGCTTGAATTGCTGCAATCACTGCTTCTGTTGGTTTCGCTTTGTATGTACTTGGCTCCAGGGTACGGTCTCCACTTTTGAAATAGAAGACCGGATGATCTGGAATCTCAAATACTCCTTTGACGACAGTCGATGGTAGCATAAAAGGTTCCGAGCCAATCCATACCTAGAACTACATCGAAGTTCGGTATGTCCAGCACTTTGAAGTCAGAGTAGAATTCTCTGCTGCAGACGACTACTGGACACAAGCTGTATCCCATTGTTGCCTTTAGAACGCCATTTCCTGAACTGACATTCCAGCTGGATACAAGCGGTGTGACTGAAATTGCATGAGTTCGGACGAACCGTTGCGATATAATGCAGTGAGATGCTCCAGTATCGAAGAGTGCTAGTGCAGGGAGTGAGGCTACTAATATTGTACCTAAGTTATGTGGGATATATTTTAGATATAGGGAAAATATGTGGATATTTATTAAGAATGAAAGAAAAAGTTGAGAAGAAAGGATTACCAATGATAACTTGGCCAGTGGCCTCAGCTTCTTCCATGGTCATCGTGAAAGCCTGTCGCCGTGGTACATTCCTCCTGGCCTGAGGAGCATTCCTCGGAACGTTCCTTTGAGCTTGTTGGAACTGACGAGGATGAGGTGCAGTCGGTGGTCCTCTAGGTAGTGGAGCAGGAAGAGCTAGTCTTGGAGCAGGTGCCTGAAGGGCTGGTCTCTGCTGATAAGTGATTGCTGGCCTGGGTGCAACATATGGATTTTGACTTTTGGGACAAGACTCAATACTATGAGTAGCTGAGCCGCAGACTAAGCAAAGATGGTTGGTTCGCCGGCAGTCTTTCATCATGTGCCCATCTCTCTTGCAGTAGTTACAAAAGGCTGGGCTAGGACGGTTGTTCGGTACTCCGGTCTCATTGGCACAAAAGGTGGCCTTGATGAGGCTCCTCATGTCATCTGGTTGACAGGACGCTTGACTCCTGTAGACTGAGATCTTCCCCTCGCCTTTACCACTGCCTCATAACGGCGGGCAGCTTTCAGAGCCGATTCATGAGTCGAAAAATCTCCTGTGGCCAGTGCAGCCTGGATCTCCGAATCCAAACCTTGTTGAAATCGACGTGCTCTGATCTCATCCGTCGGTATCAGGTGTGCCACAAATCTGGTAAAGTATTGTGTTAGCTGTGTAGTATGTGATATATTGAAAAAATTGAATTATTGAGACATATCTTACCGACTGAGCATGGTAAACTCAGTGTCATACTCATATACTGACTTAGTCCACATCGAAACTTGTTGCAGATGGATGAACCGTTGTTCCATGTCGAACCTGGCAGTCTCAGGGACGTACTTAGCATCGAACATGTCGCGGAAAGTCTTCCATTCGATGGGTTGTTCAAGACGGCTTTCTTCCGCCTTCCACCAATTCCGTGCATTGTCCGTGAGTTGAAATTTCGCAACACGGACCCAAGCTCCCTCTGGCATTTGTGCCGCTGCCAGATCATCTTCAATACTCTGAGCCCATTCCTCAGCCTCCAGTGGGCTTTCCTTTCTTGAGAACTGTTTAGGGTGCAAAGCCCTGAATTGCTTCACCCTAGGTGCTTCTGCCTTGGGACGGTTCATTAAAAGAGCAGTCTGCTGCTGCTGTCCTTCTAGGAGGCTGCGGATTGCCTCCAGCAGAACTGTCTGCTCGTTGATTGGAGTTGGGACGACAGGTGTGATTGGTGGTAGTGGTGGAGTGTTGTTGAAGTTGGTGCTGGTAATGTTCGGGGAATCCATAACCTTGAAGAAAAAATTGGGTTAGGGCAGATTCAAAGTATATGAAATGATAAGATTCAAGGAACATGAATTATAAAGAATGTTTTAGTTGCTGGTTCTTGTGTTATATTGCTTAGGTTGTTCACGCAGAGCAGAACTGCATGGTAGAGTTCCATACAGCTCTGACCTGCATGGGCCACCAACAAAACCTGTCACGCCCCGCTTCCCATTATACGGGCAAAGGACGCAACTGGCTGCTACGTATTTACTCTGAAGTAAATACGCTAAGCATATCTAAGCAATATAAATAAAAATGCACAAGGGACAAAGATAGTAGGTATAGCTGAACATCAACTTTATTTATTAACATTCGTTTGTACAATGCATGGAAAAGTAAATACATCTGAATGAAAGCAATGCCTAAAGAATGGCATAACATAAATGAAAAAGTACTGAAATAAAATGTGTACAATGAATCTAGAGCTCTGGGTCGAAGGCAAGCTGATCCAAGTCATCACTGGTAGGCTCGATCTCCTGAGTGTCCTAATCACCCGACAACATTCCAAAGAAGAAAGAGAAAGAATGTCGTCAGTGAACAATCGCTCGGTAAGTCCCAAAGATAAGGGAGAAATATAATAGATAGATAGAGAGCGTAGCTTTTAAAGTTATATTATATGGTTAACGCTGTTGTTTGTAGCTTGGTACAGAAGGATGCCAGTGTATACGAGAGGAGTCTCTATATACCAGAGACTAAGGGCAACAGGAGTACACGGAACCGTTTATACCACGGTACAACAGCAACGGAAATACAGGTTAGGTGTCTTAAGTCTTTCAGTCTCGTGCCACTTTTAACACCTTCCGTACCAATCTACCTCTTAAACCCCACGATATCTTGATTGTATTGTTTGTATTGTATTGCAAATTTTATTGTCTTGTAATATAGATTGTATAATTGGATGACTTGCCAAAACCATGATATCAGTAAATAGATGTAACTGGAGAATTATGGATGTAACTGGAGAATCATGTAGAGGAAAGTATATCCATGGTTCGGTTCAGTCAATACAGATTGAATAGATTGAATATATATATTCATGGATTCATATTGAATTGTAGATTATAGATTGTGCTTGAATCATATTCAAGTCAGATTATTTAATGAGACTCGATCTGAGTCCGAACAATTAGAAAGAGAAAATTGAAGTCCTGAATTAGGTTTTGATGTTATCGGTAACCGCTGCATATGAGTGACAGGATTTATGTCTTTTTTTAAAGACGATTACCGTGTTGATAGCACCGTTTGTTAAGTTGTCTATCTTAAATAGGCAAGCACCCATATCTCTGGCTCCCTGAGGCTTAAGAGACGGGTCCCGCTTAAACCTATATTTACTAGGGTTCTTATTGTAATTTATAAAACTTGAAGGGGTTTTATGTAAAAATAATTTTGTATAATTTTCAAATCACACCTCAAGTATTTAATTATCTTCTTTAGAGTTTTCAGAGTTTTGGATTTTATATTTGTGACATTTCTAGTGAATAAACCTATTTTTCATAATATAGGTATTTAATTGTAATATTGAACTTGTATGGAATTTCATGGTATTTTCATGTAAAGTGATCTTTTTGATTTAGAAAAGTTGGAATATTTATATTATATCAAAAATAGGTATTTTGATAATACATATATATATATATATATTTATTTATTTATAAAAATAAGTTTATTATTTTCTAGAAATCTCATTTTTTTAAGATATTTGTATTTCAAATCTTTCGAGAACGAGTGCTCCTTGCGGAGGTCTGCATCTCGCACTACTAAGCCCAGGGATGTGCGATAATCCGCACCATCCCAGTCGGGTTCCCCAAAATGGGTTGTAGCGGCGCTTTGTAAAGATTTGTAAAAATACGTAATCTTATAGAAAACGGTTTTAATAGTAAATGGTATTTATATGTAAAGTTTCGTTTTCCCGTATTCTATGTTTCCGAAAGGTATTGTGCTATATTGCATATGAGTGTTGTGAGGAGGTAGGTCATTACCTCATGATCTAATTAAAGGTATAGCAAGATTAATGATATTTTAAAGTCGAAACTAAACTACATGGTATTTTACTGAAAAAGAGAGGTAAAAGTTACAAAATGAAATGTTTTTCCATGAAACTTTTTCAACATGTTTTGTTAATGATTAATAGTCAATATGGAAGAGTTTAATATGGTTGTGTTAAGGAAAATTGAACTTTACAAAGAAAACCGAATCGGAAGTCGGATTTAGCTCCGCTTCCATCGGGTTTTAGAAAAAGGAGTTTTAAGAATAGATTAGAGAGGAGGGAGGTGGGAATTATGGATTTAGATTCAAGAGAAAAGGGAGAGGAAGATGTAGGAGGCGCCGGTGCATCGTTTCGTCGCCAGGAGCTCCTCGGATCGTCGTCAGAAAATCGCTGGAGCTTCGCCCTTTGCTAACTCCAATTGTACACTAAAATTCTATAGAGTTTTCTTGAGAGTTTGGACAGAATTGTGAGTGAGGGTGTGTGTGTTTACGGGTGGTATTTATAGGGTAAAAGTAGGGTTAGGGTAGGTGAAAGGTTGTATTAAAAATGTATTAAAAATTGTATTAAAAATATGGTTTAATGGGATTTTAAAGAGTTCTGTTCATGTGCAGGAAATTTAAAGTATACAGGAGTTTCCAGAAGACAAAGAGGCACAATTTTCATGAAGAGTCAACTCGGATTCAGCCGAGTCAACCCGGCCTCGCCGGCCGAGTCGGCCGAGTCGCCGGCCCGAGTCGGGCCGGGGCTCACCGTCGAAGGTCCGTCGTCGTCTGGTTAGGATAGTGGGATAGTTTGTTTTTAGTGTGACCTTTGGTTTTACGGGTTTAGCACGTGTAGACTCTTGGGATTCTAAAAATTTAAAAAGAAATCAATATTAAAAATAATGTGGGGGATGGGATTTGAACTCTGGTGCTTTGGTTCAGCAGTGCAAGGTATTACCAATGGGCTACAAGCTCCTTCTTGCTATTAAAAAAAACAATTACTTATAGTACTCACAGTAAATGCAATACATTAACTTTTAAACAAATTTTTGTACACTAAAATTGGAGTTGTTACAGATACCCTCTTCCGTGGCAACCGGCTCATCTAGGAAAGCCTCTAGCGGGACACCCTAATCGTAACTCGACTGTTGAGCGAACCGGTGCAGGTTGTACCTCATGAACAACATCGATTCATTCTGCCTGAACACCAAAATGCCCGGCCTGGTTGAGTACAGATGCAGAATCTCCCGAGCCTTCAATGTATAAGCCCCGTTTTTGAAGGTATCGCGCAGCGGCTGCACCGTTTTGGTAGATTCCTTGCCGATAGTCAGAACCTTTTCGACAAAGGTCATACCGTCCCCGACCATGCGCGGGCGAAGGACCATACCCCGAGCCTCCCGCTGTGATGGATTTAAAGCAGATGCGTCAACTAGGAGTATAATCCGAGAGAAGTTATAACTGTTGTAGAAACGGGGTCGTTAGTGGGTTCCAAAAGCGCCAAGCACGTGCAGCTCGATCCACGATGTAAAATAGTGCGACGGGAGCGTGACGGGCTGTACCCCCGGCTGAGTGGTGTCTGCCGCTAAGCTGAGGCCATGATACAGGTGAGCCAGCCCAGCGATCTCGATAGCCACTCGCGTTCCCACAACCATGCGGTGGGCTGGGTAAAAGACTGAATGCCTCATATAACGAGGGTGCATCGGAAGCATAAACCAGTTTAGCCATAGGCCAATAAACCCCAGCAAAAACGTCTCTTCATCGACGCCTGAAGCAGCAAGCTCTGCGAAAGGGACGACCGGGGTATCCGGAATAAAGAAGCTTTTTAGATCTGCTTCCGCCGTCGGCTGGTTATCCAAACCAAAACCAAACGGATCGTCAAGCTTGGTGAACATCGCAGCTTGCTTTGATAAGACCTCTGGACGAAGAAAGCGAGCGATGAAGTCTGCGAAGCTGACTCCATGCCCTCCGGACTCTAGAAATAGGCTTTCGTAAATATTCAACACCTTGATCAAACTCAGGAATCGGTGTTGAATGGCGTTCTCTAGGGTAAGGCTCATTACCACTGATTTGGTGGTAAAGATGTACTCGTCTGGAGGAAGTAGCTCCTTGTAATGTTCCCCCGTGACGGGTATGCCGGAGATCTCCGCGAACTCCTCCAAAGAGATTGAAACTTCCTGATCTGATAGAAAGAAGGTGTGAGTAGGGATATTCCATTGCTCCAAAAAAGCTTTGACCCACCATACAGGAGGCGTGGAATACTGTAAAAGAGACGTAAATTGCGGGATACAACCCGAGCTTCAGTAGCAATGATTTCTTGGCCGAAAAAATGTACCGAGCCCACTGCAGATATCCAGCTGAATGGCGAGGAGTCAAGCCAATCATAAACGCCTGTCCCCAAGGGCGCGACTCGCCCTGATATATACGCTGCCCCAAAGTATCTAAAGCCATCGGCGGCTGCACAGGTATCGATCCCATAGAAGGTTGAAGGCGACCCTCTGAGATCCAGTTGACCTCCTCTGCGGCGTAGTTTACCGGGGGTGAGTCAGCATAATGAAACGCTGAGATGGGTTATGAGGGTGCTGCACAAGAGAAGCTACGCCGACCCTGGATAATTTGATTATACCATGACTCCCATAGATGATGAAATTTCTGCTCCGGGTCATGATCTTTAATGAGCGCAAAGACTTCCCTATCCATGGGCTCGTCAGGGAATGCGCTTTCCGGACGAAAAAATGGGAAAGATGTGTCAAAAGTCATGGTACCTGCACAAAAAACAAATAACAAAAAACAAAAAAAACGAGAGTTAGCTGTCAAGGCTACAGTTCAAATTCTGATACTTGGTACTTTAAATTTGTACCGCAGTGCAATGCAGTGGAAATGGACCAAAGGGGACCCACAAAATTAAGGTGACGGCTCATCATTGATGAGACAACCACTCATTAAAAAAGAAATCCCAAAAAGGATTCTCATTTAATGAGAGACCTCTCGGGCCAAGGAGTTAAACTCCCTCGAGAGCAACGCTCTGCAAATAAGAGTGACATCTGTCAACTCTAATTATGAGAGAAATAAAATGCCCTAAAAATTTTAAGAGCTACGCTCTGCGAAGAAGATGGAACAAGCCATCAGAACCCTTAAAAAGCAAAGCTTTTATAGAGGTAAAACCCCAAGATCTTTAAAGATCTGAAACACAAATTTTAGAAACTCTAAGAGTTCTTCATTAATGGGTTAAAAAACCCTAAAAAAGATTTCTTTAGGTCTATGATCTAGGAAGAGCAAAGCTCTATTTTAATTAACGGTTTGAAGATCTGTGATCTAGTATGAGCAAAGCTTTGTTTAATGGGGTCGAACATGATTCTTACCGAATATTTGAACAAAGTTATAACTTAAAGGAAGTTCCTTGTGCAGAGATCTATGCTCTGAAGAGAGAATTAAATTCTAAGAAAAACAAGAAGCAAGAAGATGAACAGCGGTCATCTCAAAGGGCCAAAGTCCCTATTTATAGGCGCTAGAAGTCGATCCAACTTCCAAGACAATCCAATGGTGGAAAGGCTGCTACCGCTGCACTCACGTGTGAGCCACGTGAGCGCAACAGTAGGGGGGCATTTATTTCCCCCCAATAAGAAGAGCAGGGCTCTGTTCAAAATTTGAAATTTAAACTAAGGCAGCGCCTCATGTGCAAAGCATGAGAGCGCTAGCACCAATAGCGCCAGCGCCAATAGCGCCAGCGCCAGCGCCAAGAGCCCCAGCACCATGAGTCAAGGACTCTGAGGCAACGCCTCACATACAAAGCACGAGAGTGCTAGCACCAAGCGTGCCAGCGCCATGAGTCAAAGACTCTGAGGTAGCGCCTCACGTGTAAAGCACGAGAGCGCCAGCGCTAAAAGCGCCAGCGCCAAGAGTTGAAGACTCTGAGGCAGCGCCTCACGTGCAAAGCACGAGAGCACCAGCGCCAGAACTAAAAGTTCTCTACACTTGGATCAAAAATCCAATGGTGATTAAAAATCACCAAAGTGCAGAATTAAATTGAGGCAATACTCCTCAGATCTTTCTGAACAAGAAAGATTGTGCTCTGTAATTTAGAGCACCGTTGGATCAATGATCCAATGGTGATTAAAAATCACCAAAATACAGAATTAAATTCTGACTGAGGAAAAACTCCTCAAATCTTTCTAAACAAGAAAAATTGTGCTCTGTAAATCAGAGCACAAAGATCCAATGGTGATTAAAAATCACCAAGATACAGAATTAGTTCTGTATGGGAAAATATTTTTCCAATCTTGTTAAAAATAAGAAAAATGTCTTCTGTAAAAATAGAAGCCTTTGGATCAAAGATCCAATGCTTGGGAAACATCTCCAAATCAATCAGAGATCTCTCAATGAGAGATTTCTTTAACTGACTCAACAAATCAGCCTCCCCTATATAAAGGACCAAAGACTTCAAGTCTAATACAGAAGAACCCCCCAATAAACTTCGATCTCAAAGAGAAGAGCAAGTTTTAAGAAGAAGAATTTTCTTGAAGGTAAAAAAAAAAATAGAGATCATCTCATCTGCAAGGGTTTAACCCTCATAAAAAAGAACACAGTTCTTTCCTCGGATCTGAGATCCATGAGACAAGTCTCCCCCAAAGGAGAATTTAATTCTTACGGGGACGGATTTGTTCTTAGGGATTGAAGATCCGAGGGAGAACAAAGAATTGAACTTTGCAGAATATAACACAGAAAGAAAAAACCTAGCGCCAAGCGCTGCAAAATAAAGAGTGCTTAACACTCAATAGTCTGGCGCTCAGCGCCAAGCGCTCCACGTGCTCCTCACGTGGGCGCTACTTTATAAGAAGCGCTTAACTCAGTAGTCTGGCGCTCAGCACTGAGCGCTCCACGTGTTCTTCACATGGGCGCTATTTTATAAGAAGCGCTTAACTCAGTAGTCCAGTGCTCAGCACCGAGCGCTCCACGTGTTCCTCACGCGGGTGCTATTTTATAAGAAGTTCTTAACTCTCTAAGTCTGGCGCTCAGCGCCGAGCGCTCCACATGCTCCTCACGTGGGCGCTACTTTATAAGAAGAGTTTAGCACTCCAAGTTTGGCGCTCAGCGCCAAACGCTCCACGTGCCCCTCATGTGGACGCTGATGAAATAAAGAGCGCTCTGTAAATAGAGCCCAGCGCTACAAAGAGTGTTCAACATTCGATACAAAACAAAAGAAGGAGGGTGAGCATCAAGACCCAGGTTAATGCTCGGCATTGTTGAACAAAATAGATTAAGTCCAAATAAATAATCAAGTAGGCTGAGCCCAAGTGTGGCCAAACCCCAAATCGACCGAGCACATACGTCTTCTTTTAAATTGTCCCTAGTGCCAAACATGATACCAAGTCCCTGATGAACATTCTTTGGTTCAAGGGTGCATCTCCCCACACCTCTGATATATGTCGTTGTAATTCTTCAACGTCTTCAAAGAGGTGGCGGGTCCCGATAACTAACAACAAAACGCCACGGACCGTAATGTTCCTAAACTAAATTCCATGACCGTAATGTCTTTAAACTAAACTTTATGACCGTAATGTCTTTAAACTAAACCCTATGACCGTAACGTCTTTAAACTAAACCCTGTGGACTATGATTCATGGACTATGATGTCCTTATACTATGGACCGTAACATCTCTAAACTAAAATGATAGAGCCTAAATGCTCTTTCATTGGATCAAAATAGATCTCAAACCCACGTTAAGTAGACCTTAGTCTAAAATTAGACTAACGTGTCCTCAACAAACATTTAAGTTGATCTTAATCTCAAACGAGATTAACGATCCTTAAACCAACCCAAATCTAAATCTAAGAAAATACGGATTTGGACTAATTCTCGCCCTACGGGCGAAAACATAAATTAGTCTCCGTATACAATCCATGGGCAACCTAAAACAAAACAAACATATACGACACGAAATGAACATCTGGAGAAGGAGAAAGTTGTTACCGCGATGCGATAGCGTAATTAACTGCAAGGGCTTGCACATGCAGGGAAGAGCGTCCCCACAATAAAAAAAACCCTCGCCAATGAGGGGGAATCTGACGAAGTCTGCTACAACAGCCGCATTTGTTTAAACCTTCGATACATGGTGCCATAAATTAACTTGGCATCTTCGGAGAGGTAGACGGATAAAACAAAATAGCATCTGCCCAAAAATTCAGGCAGACGACCTATGCGGTTTCGTCTCTGTTTTCAGCGGTAAATGATTGTTGTGGATTTAGTGCGTTTTCGCTTTTAAATGATAAATCAAAGAATAGTTAACCGCAACCAAGAACAGTGTCGCTTGGTAGTTAGCCGGTTGAGTACGGGTCGATCCACAGGGATTTTGTATATTTTCTAGTTGTTCTAACGAGTTAATTCCAATTGTGGTAGGATCTATTATCACTAAAAACTGAAATGAGTTTGATTAGGATTAAAACCTTGCTAGGGTTAGGTTTAGGTTAAGTTTGGAAATTTAATATTTCTCACCGCTTTCTATGCCCTAATTAAGATCTTTTTAGGTGTTAAGGTAATAATTAACAAAGGGGATTAGCACGATCGGGAAGAAACTAGGTTTCTTCCTCTAGGTCTTTGTCCGTCCTTTCTTTACTCTTACCCTAACCTCCATGGAAAACATACACAACCGGTCTTTTAACTACGGTATCACCGCTACCTCGTGGGATAGGGTGCCGTAGTGAGCGGTGTGTGTATGTATGCATAGAGTCCTATTTAAAATATATAACGGGCAAGAAAGGGGTGAGAGATTTTCATCTCTCAAACCTTCCCCAAACCTAACCCTAACAAGTGAGGAACTACTCACTCATTAGGGAATTGATAAAAGATTTCATTTTTATGATTTTAATTCAATAACCTAATCAACTAAACTACGGCAAATAAATAAAATTTATAACTAGGGAAGATAAATAAAATTTATACTAAGGTAGAAAAGAAATTAAACTAAGGCATAGAAAAGAAAAACTTACTTTTTATTTGATGTACTCTTCAAACATTACAACGAATAAAAATTCTGAGTTTGATAAATAAAAAGAGGCATAAGAAGAGGCATGCTCCAAAAAGAGCTGTAGGGTTCCTATTTATAGATTATAGAAACCCTAGGGTTTACATCTGATCCCTATCTACATTTACAAAACTACCCTGAGAAGCCTGGTCAACGCACCGCCGCCACCGTCAAATTTTGCACCGACACGTGCTCAGCACGGCCGCGGATCCGCGGCCATATACCTTGTTTGGCCGCGGATCCACGGCCATCTTGGAGGCTCTTGGGCTGAAATCTTCTGGGCTGCTTTTTGTTGCATTTTAATTCTGGTTTCTTCACTTGGTTTCTCAGAATATCTTCTATTTTCTCCCAGATTTCCACAGTGTAGAATGTTGTGGACTTTTACCACTAGCTTCGTGTTGAAGTCTTGAATCTTGCGCTGCCTTTGTACTTTGTGAAATTGTTCATTGATCTTCGTTTGTTCTTCAAACTGTAGGCATGATAAAGATTCTCTATTTGTTGGTCGTAGTCTCACTTCTGTAACGTCTTTTCATCATTTTCACTGTTTTGTTCCGAGAACCTGTAATCTGCAACTATGTAGCAGACATGGATCAAAAGCACCTATTTATTTGTAAAATGAATAAGAATGGGAAATATAATAATGCAAAATTATGATATGAACAAATACCCCCAAACTTATCTTTTGCTTGTTCTCGAGCAAAACTAGTTTATTCTCGAAAAAGCTTAACCTCACTTTCGTAGGGAAACGCGATTGCACTGAGCTCGTGCAATAAGCCGTTAAACCTGTAGGTGTCCCTAGTATGAGGAGTGTTGTCTCCTGAGGGTTTTCAGCGGATGCTACCCACAAAATCCTATCAATTTGGCCCATTGACTTGAATTTTTCAATTCGGTTTTCTAGCAAGAAATTCTATTATCTTTAACTCAGAAATTGTTAACCTGTATTTTTTGCACTTCCTTATCATTTAACTTAAGATTATATATGTTCTGTAAATTTACTTAGCTTTTAGCATCTTTTGAATTTTCCTTCTAAGGTTCCATCTCAACTTAGGAATTTTTATCATCTCTACTAAAGATATAAGTCCTATTTTCATTCCTATCTCTCATCCAAACCCTAATCATATACCCCTACGTGTGTGTATGTATCACCCCTACACTTGGAAATTCAATTCAAGCTCTTATACTCTTGTCCATCGTCCAAAGTACTTTTAGTTGGTGAATTTTTTAGATGAAATTGCTCACACATCCTTCATGCGACCGTTAATACTTCTTGAGGTACTAACGACCGATTACCAAATGTGTTTGCGCATTAAGGCGTAATTCCTCGTCTTGTAATACCTAAGGCTTTTAGCAGTGACTCCTAAACCAGTTGGTCTAAGGCACTGGGTGATAAAGCACCCTCGCTATATTATTTTTTATTTTACGCAGCCTTAAGTAATTACAAAATCAGTGTTCATTTTTTTTATATCTCTTTATTCACGCTTATAATTTTATTTTCCTTCATACTAAGGAGTTTAGACAAGAGCATTTCAAGGTCTTCTCTACTATTCCAAGTTTCAAGGTTCGTGTTTGTGCAAGTTGTAGGGTATATAATTTCAGAATTTAGATTTAAAATTAGGAATTATTTTTCAGACTTATACTTTAATAAAAATATCAATACTTTTCCCTTATTTTGACTTAGCCCAAGAAGTGAACCCAAAATTTGCCTATTTCTAAGTAAACTATAAAGACATATATTTTCTACCGTTAAATTTTAAGAAAAGCTATTTTTAGGGTTTTTAATTTACTAAGTCTAGAATCTAGTTTTTCCTAGCTATTTAACCTTCTTTTCAAATTCAAGTCAATTATGGCCAAAATTGAATTTTTCAATTTTTATAATTTTTCAAATTTTTTTCAATTTTTATGGGTTTTAAAAATAAGTATGCAAATGCAAAATTATACATATGAATGCGAAGGAAGAAAGCTTACCGAGCACACCCCCAAACTTAAACTTGACAGTGTCCTCACTGTCAAGCTACACCAAGAGGGTTAAAATTGTCGGCACTCCCCTGTTTATTTTATTTTTTTTATAACAGAAAAAGAACACAAAATATATATACACAAAAAGGTTCCCCTCAAACTTAAGTGAAATAGTGTTTCCACTGTTTAAGTGTTAAAGTTCCGAGTTAGGGAGGAGAAAAAACGCAGTATCAAGCTATACATGGCCTTACACAAGCCAAAGGTTAGCACCAACCATTCAAAAATTTTATCGTTATAATGGTATGGTTGGTGAAAGAATGGAGTGTAGAGAAAAGAAATGAGAAACACACAAGTCCGTATGGGAAGAAAGGTGGAATATGGTCTCGGTATATTAGGAGAAGAATGGCAGAAGAGAGAAAGAAGTGTAGTACGAACTTGAGGGTGTAAATTGGGTGAATAAATTAGCACAAATTGTGATGACCGATGTGTTAAAAGCGATTGTGCTAATTTATCAACCCGTCGAGAAATGGGGTCAAATCCCTCAATATTCACGAGAAAACATGGGTACGTTGAACTTAGTAAACCAGACATTGAAAATGGAAGCGTGACGGATTCTTGCGCGGTCGAAACGATGGAAAGGACGAAGGGGAATGATTTAGGAAGGGTCACAGTTAAAGGTTCAGGAGGATGAATTGGAAAATCCGACTCATCAAACAAAACTGGTTCATCCTCAATACTATCCTCAATACTATCCTCAATACTCTCCTCAATACTATCCTCATAATTCTCCTCAAAAGTTATCTCATCCATGCAATTATCATCAAAATCAAGACGCATATGAAGTTTGGGAGAAACATTTAATGACTCGGGATGATGAATTGGAGAGAAAAATTCAGTCAAATCTGCGGGTTCATCATCCAAATTATTCCCTGCGTCAATATCCCCAATCAAGTGAAAATCAATTTTTTCGAACACCTCATCAAAAGCATGGATATTTATCAATTCAGGTTCTAGATTGGAGGTGTAGAGGTCGAAAGGATTGGTGATGGTTTCACTCGAAAGGGACCCTTCACAATCTGGTAAATCGAGCACTACAAAGTCGCACAGCTCATTAAACGTTTTATTTTCAACTGATGAATCATTTGGGACACTTGATAGACATTCAAAACCAGAGTTGTGGGATTCAATTGGTGATGGGTAGGTTTGATTTAGAAGGGTGCACAGCTCACTCTCTCCACTCAAATTCTCAATCTGTCCAACCGCCTCTTCATACATTGGAATTTTTGGAGCTAGTTGGAAACTAGTTACCGGGTCACTAGGTTGCATAAGGGCGGCAATGGACGCATCCAAATTCCTCATCTGTTGATTTGTCGCTACAATATAAGCTTCCAACAACTGTTCCAGACTAGACATGGGTTGTGATGGGGTTTCAGTAAAACATTCAAAGTTGTTTGGATACGTGAAACTCCCAAATGGTTGTGTAGAAGCAATATCTAGGGAAGGTGCGAAAGTCGGTTAGGACTAGTAGGAATTGAATGGTTGGACAGGAGTAGGATCAACATTTGGATAAAATGGTGAATGGATTTGTTGATCCCAAGAATTGGAAGTGTTGAAAGGAATGAAAGATCAGTTACGAGATTGTTCAAGACATGTGTTTCGGAGTTACAACAGAACTCGAAAAGGAGTATCAACATAAGAAGGTGGTGAAGGTTGAGATGGTTGATACAAAGTGGATTGCGAAGTCGAACTATTTCTCCTAGACGCTTCTATTCGATCTTTCAAAGAAATTTTAGGCATGGAGGGGTCGTCCGTAATTCGACCAAAACAATTCGCGTAGGAAGCAATGTTTGGATGAGGGTACCAAAGTTTGGCAAGAGTTTTGCGAGGTGGGGTACCCATGATGTAAGAAAGTGTAGGGTTCCTAGACACACTAATGAGGTCTCACAAGGCATCAACCATGCCAAATTCAAAATTTTCCGGTGCCGAGAAACCCTAATACGGATCGTTAACTAGAAATTAGGCGAAATAGGCAACTAGTTAACAACTTAACTAAGTGAAAGGAAATACAACCTTTGTAGATCCGGTCCTCCACCTCCATAGCTCCGTGATGAAGTCCCCTCGCTGCGATCATCGAATCCCAGGCTCTAGCGTCGGCTTCATCGGAGAAATGGGCGGGCTAGGTCGTCGACTTCGATGCCGAAGATGATCTACGTCGAGGCAACACAAGATCAAGCTCCAACTTCACCAAGCCATGAAACTTGTGAAGAAAACACCCTATACTACTTGGCAAGTGGTAGAGGATGAAGAAATAGGAAGTGGGTTCACTTTAGAATTGGATTTCTCACTCTTTTTCTCATTTCACCATTGAAGCTAGCAAGCTTCTTTCTTCTTAAAGAAGAAGAAGAAGAAGATAATATGATAAGAATTATTGGAAAATAGAAAATAAGTCATTCTTATCATATTAGCAACCATGGTTAAGTGTAGAGAATAAACTAAGGTTAGGTGAATGGTTAGGTTTAGCATGAAACAAAAATGGTAGACTTTTTCAAAGCTTCATGAAGCTTCAACTATAAAACAAAAAAGCCACCATTTTCTTTTCTTTTGCCAAAAATAAATAAATAAATAAATGAATAAATAAATAAATAAAAACCCTAACCATTTACTTAACCAAGGTTTAATTCAAACATACACCCAATTGCATGTATCATCAAACATGATACAAACTTGTGCACAAAAATATATCACATATACAATGTGCACAAACAAGTGAGAAAAACATCTTAAGTGAACCAATATTAGTTAATGTAAAGTAATATATCAAATATATAATTATAGATTAAATCATTAAATCAACACTTGATTTAACGATCCGGTCATATCGCATATAACCGACTAATATCAAGTATATCAATGTATCGAATCAACACTTGATTCGGTAACCCGGCTATATCACATATAACAGACCAATGATACAAATCGCGAGAATAGAATACAGTATCACATACTGGTATAATTCTCGGTCCCGCACATATCTCATATGCGCTCCTATTTCGTTTCGCTTGAGCCAGGAAACCTCTGTGTAGGACTCTAAAGACTCGTCAATACGCCGGCAGCAGGTGATGATCATATCAAACACCCACAAGCCGCAAGCGGTCTGCTAAACGTAACGGCCACCCGGGTATTGAGCGATTAGAAGATCGACGAGCAAGCCCGCTTACACTCCTGTGAATCCAACCAGTAACACTTACCGTACAGTCTGGTCTGTTCGTCTGATATGTCGCATATCTTGCCTAGGGGTGGTAAACGTCAGACCCCAGTAGCTCAATAAGTCGTGTCGATATGAGGTCTATAACAGTTCGAGAAACTACTGGTAACACTTACCAGTAAATCTCAGCAACCCTGGCCAGGGATTTCCGGTTATAGCCAATCGAACACAGCGCAACATCAACTCCCTATACCGGGAGAGACGAATCCCCTCCTATCGCTCATTGCCTCCATGTGATTCGGGACTATACCCAAAAACCACCATTTTGCACGCCCTCTTGGACGTGGTAAGGTGGAAATCAAAGCACAGTGGGAATCACACAAGACTCTATGACGATCTCGGGTCTACAGACTAACCTATACCAGTGTCACCAGAGAACTGCCATCTGACGTAAGGTATAATACCATCTGGGAGTTCTCGGCGAGTCCGTCCAGTGTACCCAGTCTCCACTGAGCACCCGTATATCATCTCTGATGTCAAACACCAATGGATATGGGATCATCCATCGCCTATCTGTATGGGTCGAGAAGGTATACGCTAGTCTACTCTGGTATATCGATGCCCCGTCTCGATACACCCACGACTAGGGACCTTGAAGGATGTACTTATGGACTACCATATCCCCCTAGTATGATCTGCATCATAGTCCAGGTAGTCAAGTACACATCCTAAGGGCTTTACCAACATGTAACAGAGAGACAATCAGTATACACGTTAAGGTAAAGATCAATCAGATAGCATACTATCATGTCGAGCAAGAAAGTCCTCCCTATATATGTCCAAGCATCCACTACAATATACATCCTATGTATAGTAATGGCCTCTAGGGCATACATATAACTAACAATCTCCCACTTGCACTAGGGCCATTTGATAGCAGTGGTTGTAGTATCTCATACTCAACCATCCCATAAAAGTCTCTCTCTGGGAAAAGGCCTTTGTGAGTGGATCCGCCGTGTTGCTTATGGAGGCGACCCTACAACTGGCTCCTCTGAGTCTGTTCTCCTAACCTCGATCACCCTGGAATCAACCATCTCCATGATCAGGTGATACTGCCTTAGATTATGTCTGGGTCACTGATGGGACCATGGTTCCCGGGCTAAAGCCACACTTCCATTGCCACACAATGGTAGGAACCTAATTCATCTCATGAACCAATATACACCCAAACAGCCTCTTTGGTAGCATCTTAAGTAGCGATATATCCTGCCTTTATCGTCTAGTAAGCCACGGTATTTAGTTTGGAACTCTTCCAACATACCGTCCCTCCACTGAGGGTAAAGACAATGCCTGTGACTGACATTCAGTCGTCCTTATCACCCTGGAACACTTCCAGCGATTCTCCCCAGGATCAATTGATACCATCTCACTACAACTAGTGAGAATCCTAACATCTAATTAGATCTATCTCATAGATCCAAAACCCAGGATTTAGGAGGTATCACTTTGATCCTATATGGAGAATCATTGTGATAAGTGGAGATTGACTGAGCGTAGCATAGGAAACTCCTTCCCTATCAAGAGTATGTCATCTACGTACTCTACGAGGATCACCACCATACTCCCTACTACCTTTTTTCATATACAAGGTTCATCTACCATTTTGATGAAGTCAAACTATTTGACTATTACATCAAAACAGATGTTCCAACTTCGCGATGCCTGCTTTATCCTATAAAGCATCTTGCACACGTTTCCGCTGCTCTCACTGTCTACGAAGCCCTCTGGCTGTGTACTTACAGACGTTCTCTTCTAAAACATCATTTAGAAAAGCAGTCATGACACCCAACCGCCAGATATCGTAGTCATGGTATGTAGCCGTGGCAAGTAGGATCTGGATGGACTTAAGCATAGCTACTTAGAAAAAGGTTTCATCATAATCCATACCTGGTCAATGATGCAAACTTTTAACAAGTCTAGCTTTGAAAGTCTCAACTTTTCCATGTACACCAAGTAATTTTCTCAAGATATACTTGCTCCTGATGGGGATTTAACCCTTCAGATAAAGCAACTAAAGTCCATACTTTGTTGGTGTATAAGGATTCCATCTCAGATCTCTAAGCATCCAGCCATTCTTACAGAGTCCCACTCTTGATGGCCAGCTCGAAACTAGTTGGGTCATCATCTCATGATGCATTCCTCGCTCCCACTGTCATCGAGAAACCGAAGTAACTCTCAGGTGGGTGAGGAGCCCTACTAGATCGGCGGAGAGGCTGAGGTTCGTTGGTTACTATTGAATCCTTCGATTCTACCAAATCTTCTCGGCTGCAGTTTGTATAGCTGGAACATTTCCAGTTCTTCATAACAGACCTTGCCTCGAGCTTGTCCGGATTTTGCTTTTAGACATAGGCCGGACAACCCCAGATCTTAACTAACTTAAGATATGGGCTCTTCCCTTTCCATATCACATATGAAGTGGTAGGCAACTGATTTGATCGGAACCCTATTCAATAGGTATGCAACTTCATAAGTGCATAACTCCCAAAAGGAAATAGGCAACTCAGTAGTACTCATCATAGAGCACACCTTATCATATAGGGTGTGATTGCTCCGCCCCGATATACCATCGTGCAATGGTGTATACGAAGGAGTAATGCTGAGAGAGAATCTCATTCTCCTTTAGAATAATCTAGGATTTTCGTGCTCAAGTACTCTCCTCCTTGATCATATCAAAGGACATAATACTTATATCCGTTTTTGTTCTCTATTTCTAACTTATATTCTGTGAATATCTCAAAAGTTTCGGACTTGTGTTTCAACGGGAACATATGTCTGAATCTTGAGAGATTATCAGAGAATGTAATGAAATACAAAGAACCGGTCTTGGTATGTGTAGACAGGGGACCTACATACATCAACATGTATCATCCCTAGAGTTCACTAACTCTTTCTCTGTTTCCAATAAACAGAGCTATGGTCATCTTATCTCTGTGACATGACTGGCAAGTTTCACAAGATGTAAATTCAAACTAGTTTAAATATGCATCTATATGTAACTTAGCTAGTCGGGTCGCATTGATATGACCTAGTCTACAATACCTCAAGAAGGATCCATTCATTTCTGAACTCTTCCTCTTGTGTGTGTTCCGTATACTAAGAACTGTTGTTTGATTTAGAACATCAATGCTTTTAGATAACGTGCCTGAACCGATCAACTTTTGATATACGAAATGTTCAAAACATTATCCAACAATACAAAATTATATCCTTTATTTAATAAATAAAGAGACTGATATGATTTTGTATATCAGGTTCGGTATCTAATAGCATTCGTTCAGAATCAATGTATTGGTAATACAGGGTGACAGTGACCAACAGACCTGGCTGCAACACTTGCACCATTTTCTGCCTCATGAAACTTATCACCCGTTCTCAGTTCTCCACCTTTCTGTAGCCCTATGTAACAGATTACATATCTGGGATCCTGATCCGGTATCAAATACCCAGGACGCAGAGGATACTGAGAAACAGTTCTTTGTAATGAACACACCCGAAGAAGATGCATCATATGCACTTTCTTCGTTTGGGCGGCACGGGAAATCTGGTATTCCCCAATTTCCTGCTCTGTCTTATAACAATTATAAGTTGGAGCGGGACCAACGTTCCCCAGCTCAGTATAACAAGCGGGTTCGGTCAATACATCCGTATTATTATCTTGATTAAGGCGTGATATGGTCGCTACCTGGAGAGAGAGAGAGAAGAAAACACTCAGCGTATGCTCTTGAAAGATCATATTGGTTATTTATTTTATCTAATCAGGATGGCTCCCAATGTTTTTATCAAATCTTCCTTCAAACCCTAAAAGGAAAGACCAGCCGGGATTAATTACACGCTACAAGTTCGCCAATCTTTCAGCCAGGCCAGTGTCGGTACTTTGAGGGAGGTCCCCCGTGCTTTCGCACGAACCTAATTAATGTAAATCTCATTTTCCCAGAAGCGTAACCTCGTTAACACCTTTCTAGACACCTACTTGATCGGCTAATTGTAATGTGTAAAACTCTCTCAGGAGTAACTCTTACTCGCAGCGGGTATTGGGATCCAACTATCTCATAGAAGGTATGCAATCTCATTGCAAATTTCAACACTTGAAATTCCCGATAATATTTTGCCCCTAGCAGCTATATGAGCTTAACATAGTCAACAAATCATAAGTGCTAGTCAAGTTCAACCCGTCATTTCCCGATTGAATTAAACCCACCCGCACGACCCTTAACATAGTCAACAAATTCGCACGACTACCCTAATCCAATCGCATCATATGCTTATGCAGATAAGCACTAATTAGCTACCGCACACTACGCCTTAACATAGTCAATAAACGTAGCACGAATACTAACTAGTACTTATATGAAATGACGGAGGGCTACGACAGGTTTTTCTGAAAACCTATTGCGTAATGAACTTGATATCGTTGTAGAATCAAATGATTTTTGAAATGGAGTGTTTTCGAGGCTTTTCTAGTTTTGCTAAAGGGGTCACTCCCGGTGAAGGGATCGTCGGCCCTTTCCTCGTCGAATGAGGTACAGGATATATCATATACATCACTGTGCAAAGCAAGAACTAGAGAAGCTATCAAAAGACAAACCGAGTGTGTAGCATCTGCCAGTTATTGCTAAAGGAGTCACTTCCGGTGAAGGGATCTCGGTCCTTTCCTTATCGAATAAGGTGCAGGATATATCATATATACCACTGTGCAAAGCAAGAACTGTAGCTACCCTTTTTATTTTGAAATTCGATTCTACAATATCTTTAGGTTTCTTTTACTTTCATTAATCATATTAATGAAGTCCCATCATTTAAATACCTAAACATCACAGATAAATACGACGTACACTTATGCCATCAGCATTCGCCTCGATGTCCCCTCGTGCACCGTTAGGTTAGGTAACTAACGGCAGAGCGGGGCAGGGCTAGCTGTTCATAACATAATATTGCATTTTGTATTCCCCATTCTTATACATTTAAGAATAAAAGCAGGTGCTTTTGACCCATGTCTGCTACATGTTACAGGTTACAGGTTCTTGGCGCGAAAACAGTGAAAAACACAAAAGACGACACAAAAGAAGGACTTTTGACCAACAATTAGGAGGATCGTAGTAAAGCCCAGCAGAAGAATGGTTCACCATCAACAAGGCAACGCAAGATCCAAATTTGCAAGAAAGACGGTTAAAGGATCCATTGCAAAGTGTTCACTGAAGATCTGGAATTAATACAGAAGGCCAATTGATAAAAGGAATAAAGAACCAGGAAGCCCAAAAGACACCAAAGCAAGCCACCAAAATTTCAGGATCCAAGCTCACCATTGGGCCGCGGAACCGCGGCCCAAGCGCGCCCATGCCGCGGTTCCGCGGCCGTTTGAAGCCCTAATGCGCAGAAAATTTTACCATAATTCTTTGGCGGCTTTGGAAAGATTTTCTAGGGGTATATTTGTAATTGTAGACATGCAGAGCAATTGTAAACCTAGGGTTTCTATGTCTTATAAATAGAACCCAAAGCCTTGTATTTTCTCATGCCTCTACTCATGAATAAAATTCTGTTTTCCTGAAGTTAGAGCGCATCAAAAGTAAGTAGGTTATTTTTCTTGCAGTAGTTGTAGTTTTTCATATCTGCCCTAGGTAAATTACTTTCTTGCCTTAGTTTAAATTAGTTTAGTTTTTATTAACTTGCAATAGAGGTTTTCTCTCTTTAATAAAATCATGTCTTTCTTCATCCCCTCAATGAGCGAGTAGTTTCCTCGCTTGTTAGGGTTAGGAATAGGGAAGGATTTGAGAGATGAAGATCTCTCATCTCTTTTCGTTGCCAAACTTTTATGAACATTAGAACTCCATGCATACCTTCTTATTCCGCTCCCTACGGCACTTTCTCTCGAGGTAGCGGTGATTCCGTAGTCTAAAGGCCCGGATTTTAAGGTTTTCCATGGAGGTTAGGGTAAAGATTAATAAAGGAAGGACAAGGATCTAGAGGAAGAATCAATCATCCCAATCATCCTAATCCCCTTTATAAATATTTACCATAACACTAATATGATAGATTTAATTAATGGCAATGGAAAGAGATGTAGATCTTTGTTTACCAAATTTTCCCTAAACCTAATCCTAGCAAGTTTCTAATCCTAATAGCATACAACTTCAATTTTTAGGTTTATTTATAAGACCCAACATCATTTGGAATTAACTCGTAAGAACTTAAAGGAGATTTACACATCCCTGTGGACCGACCCGTATTCACCGGCTAGCTTCATGCGACGCCGTTCTTGATTGCGGTAAATATTTTTGATCGACAAAACACTCTAAATCAAATGGCGCCGTTGCCGGGGATGGTGTAAAAATTTCTTTTTGTAATTTCGGGTTAATATAAAATATAAAAAAATCATAAAAATCTGAAAAAACCCAAAAATATAAAAAATTTATCATCTTTTATTGTTTGAAGGGTTTTCTTTGTGGATCTTTGCAGGATTGACGGATCTGAAACAACACAGAAGGAGAATCAGGAATGGGTACATCAGAACAGAGGTAGATTGTTACAGAAGAGCCGTACAATTTTTTTCAGAGCACGATCTCTTCTTCTCACCGCGGAACCGCGGCCTAAGGGTGGGATCTGCGGCGGAACCGCGGTCTTCTGGAGTCTTCTCTGCACGAAATTTGCACTGTTTGTTTCCTCATTCTCCCTTCTGCACATCCCCATATATCTTCTGTCAAATCTTCTGCAGGATTCTTTGCGCTAAAAATCTTCTTCCCCCTTCCAATAAATTGATTTTCTGCAGGATTCTTTGCGCCGCGCTAAATAGCAAATTGATTGCAAGTGATTTACTGCTTTGCATACTTTAATCTGACTTTAAGGGGCTATTGACCTATCCAGATTGGGTGGGGATTTCATCACCCTTCCCAGGACCTCAAAAATCACTTAAAGCATTTGTATTGACCACTTTTAATTAAAAAATATTAGACTCAGCCCTAAGGACGTCGAGCTCAATAGGACAGAGAACTAGTATAGGCATCGACCGTTTATCCTAACCTGTCTTTGCGGTGCCTAGGCAAGTGTGTCAAGGCTAGTGGTTTTTAATTAGGCCCACAGCGTGGTTCATTCCCACTTACCTGGCACTTACCGGGCCGCAACTGACGGTGAAGAGGCGGTTTGAGGTCCTATCTATAGCCCTTTGGAACAGTTAGGAGCTGTCTAGCTGACCCAGGTGATCCTAGATCTAGGCCTGATTGTGCATGTGTGGTTAATTGCATTTGTGTCACAAGTCTCTTTTCAAAAATCTTTTTGCAAAAGCACACATAAAAAAAAGAAAAAGGAAAAATCTTTTCAAAACTTGCAACTTGTCGCTGAAGAATCTTTGCACTCACTTACACCACTTCTTCTCATTGACGTTTTCTTACCTCCACATTCTGTCTTTCATCTTTCGACTACACTAACCCTTTTAGTGTATGTCCGGTTGGACTAGGGACCCTAGCGCCCGATTAGTCCGTGTTTCGTTGGTACCGACTGACGAACCTTTCGACTCCGAAGTCGAAATCTTGTCCACTTCTTCACTTTCACCATCACATTCTTCTTCCGAAGGTATGTCGGGATACGATCTTCACAACACCTTACCGACGGGAAGGATTCCACCTCCGTTAGGTGCGAATAACCCGAATCTTCCGCCTGTTGAAGCGCCCGCACGAGTCGCGCTCCAGGATCTTTTCTACCCCGTCCGCACCGCCCTTCCTACTTGTCTTTCCCTCCCACCGGATAATGGGGACAATTTTGAGATCAAACCCCACTTCATCAATATGCTGCCTAAATTTCATGGTTTGGAATCCGAAGATGCATATATCTTTATCAACAAATTCCAAAACGTTTGCGCCATGATGAAAACTACCCAATTAAGTGATGACGCTATAAGGCTAAGGGTCATTCCTTTCACCTTATGTGACCTAGCCGAGAAGTGGCTATACAGCACCGCATCACATTCAATTAGAAATTAGGACGAGTTTGTGAAAGCTTTTCTTAAAAACTTCTATCCTCATCACAAAACTGCTAAAATCCGTAATGAGATTATACAATTTTCACAGCTTCCTGCCGAACCATTTTGGAAATGTTTTGAAAGATTCAAAGACCTACTCGTTCAATGCCCTCACCATGGGATCGAAAGATGGCAACTTTGCCAAACATTATACGAGGGATTGACCCCGGCAACGAAGCAGTTGCTAGAAACCATTAGTCAAGGTCACTTTCTGTCCAAAATTTAGTGAGGAAGCGTGGCAGTTTCTTGAGGATCTTAGTGAACAAACAATTCAGTGGGAGAGCACTAAGACTACATCATCATCTTCTTCTATTGGTCAACCTAGGGCCGGCATACATCAAGTAGAGATGTCAATTGCTATGAAGGCCGAGATGGCCGCTCTTACGAAAAAGCTAGAAGCGTTTGAGACCAAAATCTCAGCACCTTCTCCTGCCCCTGTTGTGCCTCCACAAACTGTTTGTGCTTGTTGTTCTGATCCATCACATCTCACCAAAGAGTGTCCTTACACTGCATCTACTCAAGGACAAGATCAAGTCAATGCTGCCTTTCAGCAACGACAAAGAAATGATCCATACTCTTCGACATACAATCCGGGTTGGAAGAGCCACCCTAATTTCGCTTGGAACCAAAATCAACAATCCTAAGAAAACAACAATTTTCAAAGAGCTCCTCCTCCACAACAACAAGCACCTCCACAAACTCAATTTCAGCAACCTCTCCAACTGCAACCTTACCCTAATCAGATGAACAATTTTGTGCCCAAAAATTTTGTTCCCCCTCAAAATGCTGTTAGCTCGCTCGAAAAAATTCTAGAAGCATTCCTAAAGCAATCTGCACAGTCCACAGCAAGGATAGAGACTTCTGTTCAATCTTTGGTGCAAAACAGTGCCTCACACGATCAAAGCATCAAAGCTATTGAGGCACAAATTGCACAACTCAACGCAGCATTGAAAGAGCGAGAGAAAGGAAAGCTTCCGTCTCAACCACTCCCAAATCCTGGTCATGCACATGTTGCACATGAACAGCAGAATCATAACGTGAATGCTGTGACCACGTTGAGATCCGGAAAAGTGCTGCAAAACAATGTGGGTATTAACCATGACACCTCTGCCGGTGGTTCTTCATCTTCTTCATCTTCCTCTTCTTCTTCGTTAGAGCCTATTCTCCATCCTTCACATGGCTCTACTTCTTCTAGCTCGAACGAACCCTCTTCTCACAACACGAACACATCTACACGAGGTTCCATTCCAACTCAACAATCTGATCCGCAAAACTTGGACTCAACAACTTGTCAAAATGTTCCTTTTCCAAATCGGTTGAGATCCAATAAACCAACTCCACAGATGGAGAAGATTGTAGAGTTGTTCAAACAGGTTAGCATAAATATCCCTCTTTTGGATGCAATCTAACAAGTTCCTTCATATGCAAAAATCTTAAAGGACTTATGCACCAAAAAGAGGAAGTCACAAGTACCAAAGAAAGTTTTCGTGGCTAGTGCTATTAGTGATGCTCTTGTCAATTCTTTGCCCCCAAAGCACAAGGACCCCGGTTGTCCTACTATTTCGATCACAATTGGGAACAATACCATCAATAGAGCACTATTAGATCTTGGTGCTAGTGTCAATTTGCTACCTTATTCGGTGTACGAACAATTAGGCGTTGGAGAGCTTAAGCCCACTCATTGCACTCTCCAAATGGCCGACCGATCAATCACCCATCCTAGGAGAGAGTTGGAGGATGTGTTAATTAGAGTAGGGGATTTCATTTTCCCCGTTGACTTTATTATTATGGATACACAGCCTGTCGCTAACCCCCGTAATCAAATTCCGGTGATACTTGGTCGACCATTCCTCGTGACTTCTAACGCGGTAATCAACTGTCGTAACGGTTCAATGAACCTATCTTTTGGCAAGATGACAGTTGAACTCAACATTTTCAAGTTAAGAAGTCAGCCTTGCGAACCTAATTCTAGCGTACTTGATGTTTGCTCGATCAATGAGATCGCGGAGGAGGACTGTGGGTTTGAAAATTTTATGTTTGATCACAGCATTGTTGACGCCACTAGTGCGTTCCTCCTAGAATCCGACACAGCTTTCACTACGGACAAAGATTATGAGTGTTTCACCTTTGTTGACGATCTTCAAGACTCTCCACCCGAGTTTGAGTCTTTTGCTTTTTCGGATGAGTTAGTTGAGCCATCCGACTCGGTAGCGTACACTCGATTTGAACCTTTGATGGAATCCTTCGAGTTTGAAACAGTTACTCCATTGTTACCATCTATTGTTTCACCACCTAAACTCGAGCTAAAGCTTTTGCCGTCACACCTAAAATATGCTTATCTAGGTGAGAATGAGACCTTACCCATTATCATATCGGCCTCTCTAGCTCTTGAGCAAGAGAAGGCCCTTTTAATGGTCTTACACAATAATCGGCAAGCTTTCGGCTGGTCTATGGCGGACATCCAGGGAATTAGTCCCCTCATAGTCGAACATCATATACACTTGATGGATGATGCCAAGCCGGCAAGGGATCCATAAAGACGCCTCAACCCCATTATGAAAGAGGCGGTCAAGAAGGAGATTGTTAAGTGTCTTGATAGCGGTATCATTTACCCTATCTCGGATAGCCAATGGGTTAGCCCCATTCATGTCGTGCCAAAGAAATCGGGCATCACGGTCATCACCAATGAGGCAAATGAGTTAATTCCCACTCGCACCCAAACTGGGTGGCGAGTTTGCATCGACTACCGGAAACTCAATGCCGCGACAAGGAAGGACCGCTTTCCTTTACCATTCATTGACCAAATGCTAGAACGATTGGCGGGGCACGAGTTCTACTGCTTTTTAGATGGATATTCCGGTTATAATCAAGTCCCCATAGCCAAAGAGGATCAAGACAAGACAACATTTACTTGTCCCTTTAGCACTTTTGCTTATCGTCGCATGCCCTTTGGGTTATGCAATGCACCCGCTACATTTCAGCGGTGTATGATGGGGATCTTTTCGGACATGGTGGAGAAGTTTTTGGAAATCTTTATGGATGATTTCTCCATTTTCGGTGACTCCTTCGACGAGTGTTTACGACATCTTGACGCAGTTCTTACCAGCTGTAAGGAGAAGAACCTAACTTTGAATTGGGAGAAATGCCACTTTATGGTACGAGAAGGCATTGTCTTAGGACATGTCATCTCGTAAAACGGCATAGATGTTGATAGAGCCAAAATTGAAGTCATTTCTAATCTTCCTCCTCCTAAATGCGTCAAAGATATCCGAGCTTTCCTTGGCCATGCCGGTTTTTATAGACGGTTCATCAAGGACTTTAGCAAAATTGCTAGACCCTTGACTCTCTTATTGGCCAAGGACACTATATTTGTTTTCGACTCAACTTGCATGGAAGCGTTCGAGTCTTTGAAACACTCACTCATTTCTGCGCCCATCCTTTCATCTCCAGACTGGACGCACCCTTTTGAAATTATGTGCGACGCATCAGATTTTGCCATTGGTGCTGTTCTTGGACAGCACATTAACAAGATGCCACATGTAATTTACTACGCTAGCCGAACATTAAATGAGGCCCAATTAAACTACACAACAACAGAAAAAGAGTTTTTAGCGGTTGTGTTTGCTGTTGAGAATTTCGGCCTTATTTAATCGGCTCTCCAGTTATAGTGTACACGGATCACTCAGCTCTTCGCCACCTTTTTGCGAAGAAGGATGCTAAGTCTTGGATAATACGTTGGATCCTTTTGCTGCAAGAATTTGACCTTGTTATAAGGGACAAAAAAGGATGTGAAAACGTAGTGGCCGATCACCTTTCACGACTTCCTTCTTTGCCTACACTTGAACTTCCAATCACTGATGTTTTTCCCGATGAGCAACTCTTGACCGTTTCTTGCGAACCATGGTTCGCCGACATTGTAAACTACTTAGCCACGGGCTTGATACCTAAAGATTGGTCGAAACAAGACAAACTATGATTTTTGTCCCAAGTAAAGCATTTTTACTGGGATGAACCTTATCTTTTTAAATATTGTTCCGACCAAATCATTCATCGATGTGTGCTTGAAAATGAGGTCAAGAGTGTGCTGTCTTTTTGCCACGATCAAGCATGTGGCCGGCACTTTGGCCCAAAGAAGACAGCCGAGAAAGTTTTGCAGTGTGGTTTCTATTAGCCACGACTCTTCAAAGATGCATTCGAATACTGCAAAACTTGCTCCCGGTGCCAACACTTGGGCCGGATATCGCAGAGAAACGAAATGCCGCTCCAACCAATTTTGGTTGTTGATATTTTTGATGTTTGGGGTATAGATTTCATGGGACCATTTCCTAACTCTTTTGGAAATGTGTATATTCTTTTGGCTGTTGACTATGTTTCAAAGTGGGTCGAGGCTGTGCCTAGTCGAATGAATGACAACAAGGTCGTCGTTCGATTTCTTAAAGAACACATCTTTTCTCGATTTGGGCACCCTCGCGCGATAATAAGTGATAATGGTTCTCACTTTTGCAATAGGACTTTTGAGTCTCTAATGCGCAAATACTCTATCACCCATAAGCTGTCAACGCCATACTATCCCTAAACATGTGGGCAAGCCGAGGTCTCGAATCGGCAAATTAAGCAAATCTTGGAGAAAACGGTTTCTAAAAACCGTAAAGATTGGTCACTCAAATTAATCGATGCATTATGGGCTTTCCGTACTGCATATAAGACCGATCTTGGCATGCCTCCATACCGGCTTGTCTACGGGAAGGCGTGCCACCTCCCAGTAGAAATTGAGCATAAGACATTTTGGGCCATTAAGGAGCTGAATCTATCTTTAGAAGATGCGGGCAGCAACCGAAAGCTGCAGTTAAATGAACTAGAAGAGCTGCGGGATGAGGCATATGATAATGCCGTGATTGCCAAGAACCGAGCTAAGGTATTTCATGATAAAAACCTTTTGCGAAATACATTTAAACCTGGTCAACAGGTTTTACTATATGATACTCGGTTACATTTTCATCCCGGCAAGCTCCGTTCTAGGTGGAAGGGACCTTTTGTAGTCCGCACCGTTTATCCGCACGGTGCGGTTGATCTTGAAAACCCGGAGGACAGTACGCTTTTCAAAGTAAATGGGCATCGTTTGAAACCGTTCCTCACAGCGGACCCTTCGGAGGAGCTCCTGTTCTTGCAGGAGCCGATCTACACTGAGTAATATTCCTCCACTTTCACCCCCAGATTTCTTTTCTTCCAAAACATTATTTCAAATAAGTTTGGGGGTGTGTATATAATTTGTAAATATATATTCCCAAAATACCATAAAAAATAAAAAAATAAAAAAATTAAATTTTTGGACCTAATTGCAAATTTTCAGAATTAAGAGCTGAATTTTTTTGTTTAATTTACAAATAAAATCCTCATTTTTGAGGGTGTTTTCTTCAAATAACCCTCTTTCCCCTCTATTTAAAGAGAACCGAGCCCTCCTGTCCTCATAACCCTAATATTTTCTCTCCAAAAAACCCTAGCCGCCGCAACATACCACCTCCAGAAAAATCACGACGCGACTCCCTCAACCCGCCGCGACCTCGCCGCGCTAGCTGCCTATCACCGCGCTTCCGCCGCCGTATGCAAGCTTCACCCCCTGAAACTTCAGGGGAGGTACTCTCTGTTGAATTACTATCTTTTTCTTGCATATTTTTCTCTGTAAAATCGGTATGGCACATAAAATGCAGTTTGAAAGAGATTTTACCCCGGTTTTCACACACGAAGTGTACGGTAGATATTTTGCACATGAAATCGAGCAAAGGGGCTGGAATTTCCTGCTCTATAATCACCCCTCTGCATTTGCCCTACCTGAACTTGTGGCCCTATTTTATGAATCAATGGAGGATAATAGTCTAGACAACTTAGGCTACATTAAAATAAATTGGGGCGATCGCGTAATTCACATCGATAGGGACATGATCCACGAGGTCACACTCATACCACGTGTACCCGCACATGACCACCCTTTGCACTTTGAGGATTATATGCCCTTAATGGGGAATGACTGTGCACGAGAGCCGCGTAAGGGTATCCAAGCTCGGACCCTTTTCGCGAACGTTTTTACTGTGTGCCGGTGGGCACAAAACAATATCTTTGGTAGTTCTCACAACACGACTTTCTTCACCCCCTCACTACATGTCGTACACACACTTATGATGAAAAATCCACGGTTCGACATGTGCACTGTATTGCTCCAGTCTATAGGTACGGGGAAACGGGGTACCATCTACCCATGTCCCATGCTTGTCACCCAACTCTGCCGTTATTTCCTCCCCATCGAGGAATTTGATTCATATATGATAGACGGTGTTCCGGTTCGACCACTCGTAGAGGGCGTTACTTCGTCCTACTCTAGACTTACTGATATTTGGACACGAACGGAACCGGCAGAAAATATTCCCGCACACACCCCTAGCTCGAGCTCGACATCGAGCGGGGAAGAACTAACCCCTTAGGAGCATGCGCGATTGATGCGGAGAACAGTGAGAAGAATTGATTCTTTGAGGGATGAGTTTCGGGCGACATCAAGAGATCACGACCTTCGGTTGACGGAAATTTAGAGGGGTATTCAAACCCTTTTGGCTAGAGGGGAAAGATCACGGTCACGCTCACGAGCGCGACGTGGGGCCGGGCAGTGAGGGCACTGCTTTGCGCAAGTTTGGGGGAGAGGGTAGTGTATATAGTTATCTTTTGCATTGCATATTGTATATATTTTATTTTTGCATATTTAATTTCTGCATTGTATCTTTATATAAAAAATCATAAAAATTTGAAAAATTGAAAAATAAAAAAAATTAGAAAACAGAAAAACCCATAAAAATTGAAAAAATTCAAAAATTATAAAGATTATTGTATTCAATTTTGGCTAATTGACTTGAGTTTGATAAAAAGGTTAAATGGCTAGGAAGAACTAGATCTTAGACTTAGCAAATTAAAAACCCTAAAAATAACCTTCCTTAGAGTTTAACGGTAGAAAGTATATGTCTTTGTAGGTTATTTAGAAATAGGCAAATTTTGGGTTCACTTCTTGGGCTAAGTCAAAATGAGGGAAGAGTATTGATGTTCTTATTAGAGAATAAGTTTGAAAAATAGTTCCTAACTTAAGTCTAGATTCTGAAAACATGTACCCTACAACATGCACAATCACACACCTTGAAACTTGGATTAGTAGAAGAGACCTTGAAATGCTTTTGTCTAAAGTCCTTAGCACAATGAAAATAAAAAGAAAAAAAAAGTGAATAAAGAAAAAAATGGACACTGGTTTTTGTGATTACTTAAGGTTGCAAAAATAGAAAAAAATATTTAGCGAGAGTGCTTCATCACCTAGTGCCTTAGACCAACTGGTTTGGGAGCCACTGCTAAAAGCCTTGGGTGTTGCAAAACTAAGAAGTACGCTTTAAAATGCTAACGCATCTTGTAATCGGTTGTTGGTACTTCAAGAAGTATTAACAGTCGCATGAAGGATGTGTAAGCAAAAATTCACCAATTAATAAGTGCTTTGGACAATGGACGAGAGTACGATTGCTTGATTTGAATTTCCAAGTGTAGGGGTGATATTTACACACACGTTGTAGGGTTCCTAGGCACTCTCAAGAGGTCTCACAAGGCATCAACCATGCCAATTTTAAATTTTACGGTGCCGGAGAACCCTAGATACGGATCGTTGGCTAGAATTTTAGGCGACAAAGCAAACTAGTTAACACTTAACTACAAGAATACGGAAATACAACCTTTGTAGATCCGGTTCTCCACCTCCATAGCTCCGAAATGAAGTCTCCTCGCTGTCCATATCAAATCCCGGGCTCTAGCGTCGGCTTCATCGGAGAAAGAGCGGGCTAGGTCATCGACGACGTGCCGAAGATGATCTACGTCGAGGCATCGCTAGATCAAGCTCCAACTTCACCAAGTCTAGAAAACTTGTGAAGGACACACACTCTACTACTTGGCAAGAGGTAGAGGATGAAGAAATAGGAAGTGGGTTCACTTTAGAATTGGATTTCTCACCCTTTTTCATCAATCACTATTGATGGTCCAAGGTTTTCTTCTTTTAAGAAGATGAAGAAGAAGAAGAAGATATTATGATAAGTTATTAAAATAAAAAGGAAAAACAATACTTATCATAATACTAACCCTAGTTTAGTGTAGATAATAGACCATGGTTAGATATGATGGTTAGGGTTAAGCAAGAGACAAGAATGGTGGACTAGGTCAAAGTTTCATGAAGCTTCAACTAAACTACAAATAAAGCCACCATTCTTTTCTTATCATTTCCAAAATGAATAAACAAGTAAATAAATGAATAAGAAAATGAAAAGCAAAACCCTAACCATTATCATGTAACCATGGTTTGATCTTTACACAAAAACCCTAGGAAACATGTATCATCAAACATGATACAATCAAGTGCACAAAACTATATCGAAAATACAATGTGCACAAGCGAGTGAGAAAATCCATTTAAAGTGAACCGATACTAGTTAATGCAAAGTAATATATCAAATATATAATTATGCATTAAATCATTAAATCAACACTTGATTTAACGATCCGGTTATATCGCATATAACCGACTAATATCTGTAGTAACAACTTATCGAATCAACACTTGATCCGATAACCTGGCTATATCGCATATAACCGATCAATGTCACAAATCGCGAGAATCGAATACAGTATCACATACTTGTATCATTCTCGGTCCCGCACATATCTCATATTCGCTCCTATTTCGTTTTGCTTGAGCCAGGAAACCTCTGTGTAGGACTCTAAAGACTCGTCAATACGCCGGCAGCAGATGATGATCATATCAAACACCCACAAGCCGCAAGCGGTCTGCTAAACGTAACGGCCACCCGGGTATTGAGCGATCAGAAGATCGACGAGCAAGCCCGCTCATACTCCAGTGAATCCAACCAGTAACACTACCGTACAGTCCGGTCTGATCGTCTGATATGTCGCATATCTCGCCTAGGGGTGGTAAACGTCAGACCCCAATAGCTCGATAAGTCGTGTCGATATGAGGTCTATAACAATTCGAGAAACTACTGGTAACACTTACCAGTAAATCTCAGCAACCCTGGCCAGGGATTTCCTGTTATAGCCAATCGAACATAGCGCAACATCAACTCCCTATACCGGGAGAGACGAATCCCCTCCTATCGCTCATTGCCTCCATGTGACTCGGGACTGTACCAAAAAACCACCGTTTTGCACGCCCTCTTGGACGTGGTAAGATGGAAATCAAAGCACAGTGGGAACCACAAAAGACTCTATGACGATCTCGGGTCAACAGACTACTCTGTACCAGTGTCACCAGAGAACTGCCATCTGACGTAAGGTATAATACCATCTGGGAGTTCTCGGCGAGTCCGTCCAGTGTACCCAGTCTCCACTGAGCACCCGTATATCATCTCTGATGTCAAACACCAATGGATATGGGATCATCCATCGCCCATCTGTATGGGTCGAGAAGGTATATGCTAGTCTACTCTGGTATATCGATGCCCCGTCTCGATACACCCACGACTAGGGACCTTGAAGGATGTACTTGTGGACTACCATGTCCCCACTAGTATGATCCGCATCATAGTCCAGGTAGTCAAGTACATATCCTAAGGGCTTTACCAACATGTAACAGAGAGACAATCAGTGTACACGTTAAGGTAAAGAGTAACCAGATAGCATACTATCATGTCGAGCAAGAAAGTCCTCCCTATATATGTCCAAGCATCCACTACAATATACATCCTATGTATAGTGATGGCCTCTAGGGCATACATATAACTAACAATCTCCCACTTGCACTAGGGCCATCTGATAGCAGTGGTTGTAGTATCTCATACTCAACCATCCCATAAAAATCTCTCTCTGGGAACAGGCCTTTGTGAGTGGATCCGCTGTGTTGTCCTCTGAGTCTACTCTCCTAACCTCGATCCCTTGGAGATCAAGCATCTCCATGATCAGGTGACACTGCCTTAGAATATGTCTGGATCACTGATGGGACCGGCGTTCCTTGGCATAAGCCACAACTCCATTGTCTCACAATGGTTGGAACGTAGTTCATCTCATGAACCAATATACACCCAAACATCCTCTTTGGTAGCATCTTAAGTAGCGATGTATCCTGCCTTTATCGTCTAGTTAGCCACGGTATCTAGCTTGGAACTCTTCCAACATACCGTCCTTTTACTGAGGGTAAAGACAATACCTGTGACTGACATTCAGTCGTCTTTATCACCCTGGAACACTTCCAGTGATTCTCCCAGAATCGTTTGATATCATCTCACTACAACTAGTGAGAATCCTAACATCCAATTAAATCTATCTCTTAGATCCAAAACTCAGGATTTAGGAGGTATCATTTTGATCCTACACGGAGAATCTTTGTGATAAACGGAGATTGATCGAGCGTAGCATAAGAAACTCCTTTCTTATCAAGAGCATGACATCCACGTACTCTACGAGGATCATCACCATACTCCCTACTACCTTTTTGTATATACAAGGTTCATCTACCATTTTGATGATGTCAAACTCTTTGACTATTTCATCAAAACAGATGTTCCAACCCCGCGATGCCTGCTTTATCACATAAAATATCTTGCACACGTTTCCGCTGCTCCCACTGTCTACGAAGCCCTCTGGCTGTGTACTTATAGACGCTCTTTTCTAAAACATCATTTAGAAAAGCAGTCATGGCACCCAACCGCCAGATATCGTAGTCATGGTACGTAGCCGTGGCAAGTAGGATCCGGATGGACTTAAGCATAGATACTGGAACAAGGTTTCATCATTATCCACGCCTGGTCGATGACGAAAACCTTTAACAAGTCTAGCTTTGAAAGTCTCAACTTTTCCATCTACACCAAGTAATCTTCTCAAGATATACTTGCTCCTGATGGGGATTTAACCCTTCAGATATAGCAACCAAAGTCCATACTTTGTTGGTGTACATGGATTCCATCTCAGATCGCTAAGCATCCAGCCATTCTTACAGAGTCTTACTCCTGACGGCCAGCTCGAAACTAGTTGGGTCATCATCTCATGATGCAATCCTCGCTCCCACTGTCATCGAGAAACCGAAGTATCTCTCAGGCGGGTGAGGAACCTTATTAGATCGGCGGAGAGGCTGAGGTTCGTTGGTAACTATTGAATCCTTTGGTTCTTTCAAATCAGCTGCAGTTTGTATAGCTGGAACCATTCCAGTTCTACATTACAGACTTTGCCTCGAGCTTGTCCGGATTTTGCTTTCAGACATAGGCCGGTCAACCCCAAATCGTAACTAGCTTAAGACATGGGCTCTTCCCTTTCCATATCACATATGAAATGGTAGGCAACTGATTTGATTGGAACCCTATTCAATAGGTATGCAACTTCATAAGTGCATAACTCCCAAAAGGAAAAAGGTAACTCAGCAGTACTCATCATAGAGCACACCTTATCATATAAGGTGTGATTGCTCCGCCCCGATATACCATCGTGCTATGGTGTATACGGAGGAATAATGCTGAGAGAGAATCTCATTCTCCTTTAGAATAGTCCAGGAATTCCATGCACAAGTATTCTCCTCCCTGATCTCATCATAGGACATAATACTTATACCCGTATTTTGGTTCTCTACTTCTAACTTATATTCTGTGAATATCTCAAAAGGTTCGGACTTGTGTTTCAACAGGAACATATGTCTGAATCAGAAGAGATCATCAGAGAATGTAATGAAGTACAAAGAACCGGTCTTGGCATGTGTAGACAGGGGACCTGACATACATCAACATGTATCATCCCAAGAGTTCACTAACTCTTTCTCTGTTTCCAATAAACAGAGCTGGTGTCATTATATCTTTGTGACATGACTGGCAAGTTTCACAAGATGTAGATTCAAACTGATTTAAATATGCATCTTTATGTAACTTGAGCTAATCGGGTCACATTGATATGACCTAGTCTACAATGCCTTAAGAAGGATTCGTTCATTTTTGAACTCTTCCTCTTGTGTGTGTTCCGTATACTAAAGAACTGTAGTTTGATTTAGAACATCAACGCTTTTAGATAACGTGCCTGAACCGATCAACTTTTGATATAGGAAATGTTCAAAACATTATCCAACAATACAAAATTATATCCTTTCTTTACTAATAAAGAGACTGATATGATTTTGTATATCAGGTTCGGTATCTAATAACATTCGTTCAGAATCAATGTATTGGTAATACAGGGTGACAGTGACCAACAGACTTGGCTGCAACTCTTGCCCCGTTTTCTGCCTCATGAAACTTATCACCCGTTCTCAGTCCTCTACCTTTCTGTAGCCCTATGTAACAGATTACATATCTGGGATCCTGATCTGGTATCACATACCCAGGACGTAAAGGATACTGAGAAACAGTTCTCTGTAATGAACACACCCGAAGATGATGCATCATCATGCACTCTCATCGTTTGGGCGGCACGGGAATTCTGGTAATCCCCAATTTCCTGCTCTGTCTTATAACAATTATAAGTTGGAGCGGGACCAACGTTCCCCACCTCAGTATAACAAGCGGGTTCGGTCAATAATCCGGTATTATTATCTTGATTAAGGCGTGATATGGTCGCAACCTGGAGAGAGAGAGAAGAAAACACTCAGCGTGCGCTCTTTCAAGAATAGATTGGTTATTATTTTCTCTAATCAGGATGGCTCCCACTGCTTTTTATCAAATCTTCCTTCAAACCCTAAAAGGAAAGTCTAGCCGGGATTAATTACACACTACAAGTTCGCCAATCTTTCAGCCAGGCCAGTGTCGGTACTTTGAGGGAGGTCCCCCGTGCTCTCGCACGAACCTAATTAATGTAAACCTCATTTTCCCAGAGACGTAACCCCGTTGACACCTTTCTAGACACCTACTTGATCGGCTAATTGTAATGTATAAAACTCTCCCAGGAGTAACTCTTACTCGCAGCGGGTATCGGGATCCAACTATCTCATAGAAGGTATGCAATCTCATTGTAAATTTCAACACTTGAAATTCCCGATAATTTTGCCCCTAACCTCCTATGATCTTGACAAAGGCCAACAAACCATAGGATGCTAGTCAAGTTCAACCCGTCATTTCCTGATTGAATTAAACCCACCCGCACGGCCCTTGACAAAGGCCAACAAGGTCGCACGACTACCCTAACTCAATCTGCATCATATGCATAAGCAGATAAGCACCAGTTAGCTACCGCACACTGCGCCTTGACAAAGGCCAACAAACGCAGCACGAATACTAACTACTACTTATCTGAAATGACGGAGGGCTACGACAGGTTTTTATGAAAACCTATTGCGTAATGAACTTGATATCGTTGTAGGATCGAATGAATTTTGAAATGGAGTGCTTTTGAGGCTTTTCTAGTTTTGCTAAAGGAGTCACTCCCGGTGAAGGGATCGTCGGTCCTTTCCTCGTCGAATGAGGTGCGGGATATATCGTATATATCACTGTGCAAAGCAAAAACTCTTAAAAGCAATCAAAAAACAAACCGAGTGTGTAGCATCTGCCAGTTATTGCTAAAGGAGTCACTCCCGGTGAAGGGATCTCGGTCCTTTCCTTATCGAATAAGGTGCAGGATATATCACATATACCTCTGTGCAAAGCAAGAACTGTAGCTACCTGTTTTATTTTGAAATTCGATTCTACAACATCTTAGGTTTCTTTTTATTTCATTAATCTCATTAATGAAGTCCCATCATTTAAGTACCTAAACATCACAGATAAATACGACGTACACTTATGCCATCCGCATTCGCCTCGATGTCCCCTCGTGCACCGTTAGGTTAGGTAACTAACGGCAGAGCGGGGCAGGGCTAGCGCGGGTGTAAAACATAAGTAACGCCTATATAATATATCATATATACTATATACTGTATCTATCACAGAACATCACATGATCACATCACAGATATCGCAGCAGAAGAATCATATGAAATATTGGATATACTAGGACGTCCGTGTTTTCAATACGAGCCAGTATAAAACACGGATTCCACGGTCGCGATGAATAGCCAAACCCATACCCCTAGACCCCTACGAGAGCGGCAAGAAACCCTACCAATTTTAGAGTTAGGAGACCCGGACTCGACTCCTCGAGTTGGTCTCCCATTGGACTCCAGAACCCGGTTACTTGTGCCCTCCTCCTTGGGTCTATCCTAGTGCGGAAAAGTAAATAATATACAAACGGTGACATCTTCCGCTACCTGGAAGTGCCCCAATAAAAGAATATTACATACAAGTTTTTACATGAATGAAAATGAAAAACACTCATCTCACATAAAAAACCCCGGCTATTCAAACACGACGATCCAATATAACATATCCAGCAACACATAACATCACATGTCATCAACGTAAGTAAATATGCGCATCCCAATTGTCGTTGACATATAGCAACGAAACCGGCGATATCACATATTACACTTACGGTCACAGAAAAGAAAGTGTAAAACTACAACAGTTGGAATCCGCAACCTCCTCAGACATCACAAGCCTGACCAAATGAATTCCTTAGACATCGCATGCCTAACAATTATAAACCCCGCATTTTAGTCTCATTATCGAAAACACTTTTCAATATCAAGTCGGGCAATTCAACAAGATTCCCGACATCCTGATCGAATGCTCGTCGCAAACTTCAGTAGACGGCCGCACCCCCGATGCCGTCGACGAAGTACACCAAGGCGGAACACCGCTGCCGCGAGCACCCGAACGGATGCTTTCGGCGACGGGGTTCTCCTACAGTCACTTGGTCAGGGGTATGGGGCGAGGCTGTCTATTAACTTTACCCGGCGAGTATCCGCGTACGCTACGTGATTGCGACAGACTTTTGATCACATCAAAATTCCGTGGCAACCGATCAAGTGAGACTAAAGTGCTATGTTTATAACATTCATTCAGTTATCTCATAACTTTTTGTGAATTCCAATTATTGTATCACATTCCAGATAAGTAGAAAATGTTAAACTTTCCGATCGAACAGTCAAACACCCAAGTTTTCCCGATACAGATCAACACATGACATAAGTCTAAAAACATTCAGTTCGTGCCTCAGTACCAACGGTCCAGCCGTAGAAGGGTCAAGCCAACGACTCACATGTGGCACGCCGTACTGCCCCAAACCGGAAGGTTCAAAGGGCAGTTCAAGACGGTCACATAATCGAGTTAAGGTTTGTTGTCTTCTAGAGGGTCCATCGCGTTACTTGCACTACTTAGAACGTCGTTAAACTACGGAAAAATCCAACACTTGGAAATTTCCCGACAGGGGAAAAATTTGGTATTTATATCCGGTCGAACTTTTTAACATATTCAAAAATTATCCGGAAAGCCACACAGACAAAATCTGATACTCCGATCGAAACACCAAATCCCCAAAACAACCCCAAAAAATTCAACTCTTGAATAAATATTAAAAAATTTCCAGAAGACTCAGCACTTTGACACAAGAATTACTGTGCAAGACACGTGGCCTAAATCACCAACATGGCCGCGGAACCGCCGCGAAACCCACGGTGGGGCCGCGGTTCCATGGCTCTTTGGTCGATTTAGAGTCACGTGCTTCACAGTAACTCATAGGATTCCATGCTGAATTTTTTGGGAATTTTTAATTTGGAAAAATCCCAGATTTTAGAAAAAGTCCAGAGAGCATGTTTGGTTTAGGGTTTCGGGTTCGTTCGGACTTCAAACTTCGTCTGGACTTCGCCTAAGGCTCTAGCTAGGCTCTGATACCACTGTAGGGTTCCTAGGCACTCTCAAGAGGTCTCACAAGGCATCAACCATACCAATTTTAAATTTTACGGTGCCGAGAAACCCTAGATACGGATCGTTGGCTAGAATTTTAGGCGACAAAGCAAACTAGTTAACACTTAACTACAAGAATACGGAAATACAACCTTTGTAGATCCGGTTCTCCACCTCCATAGCTCCGAAATGAAGTCTCCTCGCTGTCCATATCAAATCCCGGGCTCTAGCGTCGGCTTCATCGGAGAAAGAGCGGGCTAGGTCATCGACGACGTGCCGAAGATGATCTACGTCGAGGCATCGCTAGATCAAGCTCCAACTTCACCAAGTCTAGAAAACATGTGAAGGAAACACACTCTACTACTTGGCAAGAGGTAGAGGATGAAGAAATAGGAAGTGGGTTCACTTTAGAATTGGATTTCTCACCCTTTTTCATCAATCACCATTGATGGTCCAAGGTTTTCTTCTTTTAAGAAGATGAAGAAGAAGAAGAAGATATTATGATAAGTTATTAAAATAAAAAGGAAAAACAATACTTATCATAATACTAACCCTGGTTTAGCGTAGATAATAGACCATGGTTAGATATGATGGTTAGGGTTAAGCAAGAGACAAGAATGGTGGACTAGGTCAAAGTTTCATGAAGCTTCAACTAAACTACAAATAAAGCCACCATTCTTTTCTTATCATTTCCAAAATGAATAAACAAGTAAATAAATGAATAAAAAAATGAAAAGCAAAACCCTAACCATTATCATGTAACCATGGTTTGATCTTTACACAAAAACCCTAGGAAACATGTATCATCAAACATGATACAATCAAGTGCACAAAACTATATCGAAAATACAATGTGCACAAGCGAGTGAGAAAATCCATTTAAAGTGAACCGATACTAGTTAATGCAAAGTAATATATCAAATATATAATTATGCATTAAATCATTAAATCAACACTTGATTTAACGATCCGGTTATATCGCATATAACCGACTAATATCTGTAGTAACAACTTATCGAATCAACACTTGATCCGATAACCCGGCTATATCGCATATAACCGATCAATGTCACAAATCGCGAGAATCGAATACAGTATCACATACTTGTATCATTCTCGGTCCCGCACATATCTCATATGCGCTCCTATTTCGTTTTGCTTGAGCCAGGAAACCTCTGTGTAGGACTCTAAAGACTCGTCAATACGCCGGCAGCAGATGATGATCATATCAAACACCCACAAGCCGCAAGCGGTCTGCTAAACGTAACGGCCACCCGGGTATTGAGCGATCAGAAGATCGACGAGCAAGCCCGCTCATACTCCAGTGAATCCAACCAGTAACACTACCGTACAGTCCGGTCTGATCGTCTGATATGTCGCATATCTCGCCTAGGGGTGGTAAACGTCAGACCCCAATAGCTCGATAAGTCGTGTCGATATGAGGTCTATAACAATTCGAGAAACTACTGGTAACACTTACCAGTAAATCTCAGCAACCCTGGCCAGGGATTTCCTGTTATAGCCAATCGAACACAGCGCAACATCAACTCCCTATACCGGGAGAGACGAATCCCCTCCTATCGCTCATTGCCTCCATGTGACTCGGGACTGTACCCTAAAACCACCGTTTTGCACGCCCTCTTGGACGTGGTAAGATGGAAATCAAAGCACAGTGGGAACCACACAAGACTCTATGACGATCTCGGGTCAACAGACTACTCTGTACCAGTGTCACCAGAGAACTGCCATCTGACGTAAGGTATAATACCATCTGGGAGTTCTCGGCTAGTCCGTCCAGTGTACCCAGTCTCCACTGAGCATCCGTATATCATCTCTGATGTCAAACACCAATGGATATGGGATCATCCATCGCCCATCTGTATGGGTCGAGAAGGTATACGCTAGTCTACTCTGGTATATCGATGCCCCGTCTCGATACACCCACGACTAGGGACCTTGAAGGATGTACTTGTGGACTACCATGTCCCCACTAGTATGATCCGCATCATAGTCCAGGTAGTCAAGTACATATCCTAAGGGCTTTACCAACATGTAACAGAGAGACAATCAATGTACACGTTAAGGTAAAGAGTAACCAGATAGCATACTATCATGTCGAGCAAGAAAGTCCTCCCTATATATGTCCAAGCATCCACTACAATATACATCCTATGTATAGTGATGGCCTCTAGGGCATACATATAACTAACACACGTGGGGATATGTGATTGGAGTTTAGATGAGAGAAAGGAATGAAGAATAAAACTTGTATCTTTAATAGAGTTGATAGAAATTTCTAAGTGGAGATGGAACCCTAGAAGGAAAACTTAAGAAATGCTGAAAGCTAAGTAATTCTATAGAACATATATAATGTTAAGTTAAATAATGAGGAAGTGTGAAGAGTATGGGTGGATAATTTGCGGGTCGACGATAATAGAATTCCTTGTTAGAAAACCTAATTAGAAAACAAAAGTCGAAAAGCCGAATTGATAGGATTTTGTGGGTATAATCCGCTGAAAACCCTCAGGAGACAACACTCCTCCTACTAGGGACACCTAAAGGTTTAACGGTTTGTTGCACGTGCTCAGTGCAATCGCGTTTCCCTGCGAAAGTGTGGCTAGGTTAGATTTTTATTGAGAATAAAAAATAAGTTTGCTCGAGGACGAGCAAATGATAAGCTTGGGGGTATTTGTTCATAACATAATATTGCATTTTGTATTCCCCATTCTTATGCATTTAAGAATAAAAACAGGTGCTTTTGACCCATGTCTGCTACATGTTACAGGTTACAGGTTCTTGGCGCGAAAACAGTGAAAAACACAAAAGACGACACAAAAGAAGGACTTTTGACCAACAATTAGGAGGATCGTAGTAAAGCCCAACAGAAGAACGGTTCACCATCAACAAGGCAACGCAAGATCCAAATTTGCAAGAAAGACGGTTAAATGATCCATTGCAAAGTGTTCACTGAAAATCTGGAATTAATACAGAAGGCCAATTGATAAAAGGAATAAAGAACCAGGAAGCCCAAAAGACACCAAAGCAAGCCACCAAAATTTCAGGATCCAAGCTCACCATTGGGCCGCGGAACCGCGGCCCAAGCGCGCCCATGCCGCGGTTCCGCTGCCGTTTGAAGCCCTAATGCGCAGAAAATTTTACCATAATTCTTTAGCGGCTTTGGAAAGATTTTCTAGGGGTATATTTGTAATTGTAGACATGCGGAGCAATTGTAAACCTAGGGTTTCTATGTCCTATAAATAGAACCCAAAGCCTTGTATTTTCTCATGCCTCTACTCATGAATAAAATTCTGTTTTCCTGAAGTTAGAGCGCATCAAAAGTAAGTAGGTTATTTTTCTTGCAGTAGTTGTAGTTTTTCATATCTGCCCTAGGTAAATTACTTTCTTGCCTTAGTTTAAATTAGTTTAGTTTTTATTAACTTGCAATAGAGGTTTTATCTCTTTAATAAAATCATGTCTTTCTTCATCCCCTCAATGAGCGAGTAGTTTTCTCGCTTGTTAGGGTTAGGAATAGGGAAGGATTTGAGAGATGAAGATCTCTCATCTCTTTTCGTTGCCAAACTTTTATGAACATTAGAACTCCATCCATACCTTCTTATTCCGCTCCCTACGGCACTTTTACCCTCGAGGTAGCGGTGATTCCGTAGTCTAAAGGCCCGGATTTTAAGGTTTTCCATGGAGGTTAGGGTAAAGATTAATAAAAGAAGGACAAGGATCTAGAGGAAGAATCAATCATCCCAATCATCCTAATCCCCTTTATAAATATTTACCATAACACTAATATGATAGATTTAATTAATGGCAATGGAAAGAGATGTAGATCTTTGTTTACCAAATTTTCCCTAAACCTAATCCTAGCAAGTTTCTAATCCTAGTAGCATACAACTTCAATTTTTAGGTTTATTTATAAGACCCAACATCATTTGGAATTAACTCGTAAGAACTTAAAGGAGATTTACACATCCCTGTGGACCGACCCGTATTCACCGGCTAGCTTCATGCGACGCCGTTCTTGATTGCGGTAAATATTTTTGATCGAAAAAACACTCTAAATCACTAGCGCGGGTGTAAAACATAAGAAACGTCTATATAGTATATCATATATACTATATACAGTATCTATCACAGAACATATCACATGATCACATCACAGATAACGTAGCAGAAAATATCATATGAAATATTGGATATACTAGGACGTCCGTGTTTTTAATACGAGCCAGTATAAAACACGGATTCTACGGTCGTGATGAATAGCCAAACCCACACCCCTAGACCCCTACGAGAGCGGCAAGCAACCCTACCAATTCTAGAGTTAGGAGACCCGGACTCGACTCCTCGAGTTGGTCTCCCACTGGACTCCAGAACCCGGTTACTTGTGCCCTCCTCCTTGGGTCTATCCTAGTGCGGAAAAGTAAATAATATACAAAAGGGAACATTTTCCGCAACCTGGAAGTGCCCCAATAAAAGAATATTACATACAAGTTTTTACATGAATGAAAATGAAAAACACTCATCTCACATAAAAAACCCCGGCTATTCAAACACGACGATCCAATATAACATATCCAGCAACACATAATATCACATGTCATCAACGTAAGTAAATATGCGCATCCCAATTGTCGTTGACATATAGCAACGAAACCGGCGATATCACATATTACACTTACGGTCACAGAAAAAATTATAAAACTACAACAGTTGGAATCCGCAACCTCTTTAGACATCGCATGCCTAATCAAATGAAATACTTAGACATCGCATTCCTAACAATTATAAACCCCGCATTTTAGTCTCATTATCGAAAACTCTTTTCAATATCAAGTCGGGCAATTCAACAAGATTCCCGACATCCTGATCGAATGCTCGTCGCAAACTTTAGTAGGCGGCCGCACCCCCGACGCCGTCGACGAAGTGCACTGAGGCGGAACACCGCTGCCGCGAGCACCCGAACGGATGCTTTCGGCGACGGAGTTCTCCTACAGTCACTTGGTCGGGGTTATGGGGCGTAGCTGTCTATTAAGTTTACCGGAGAGTATCCGCGTACGCTACGTGATTGCGATGGACTTTTGATCGCATCAAAATTCCATGGCAACCGATCAAGTGAGACTAAAGTACTATGTTTATAACATTCAAATCAGTTATCTCATAACTCCTTGTGGATTCCAAATATTGTATCACATTCCGGATAAATAGAAAATGTCAAACTTTCCGATCGAACAATCGAACACCCAAGTTTTCCCGAAACAACTCAACACATGAAACAAGTTTAAAAGCATTCACTTCATGCCTCGATACCAACGGTCCAGCCGTAGAAGGGTCAAGCCAACGCCTCACATGTGGAACGCCGTACTGCCCCAAACCCTAAGGTTCAAAGGGCAGTTCAAGACGGTCATATAATCGAGTTAAGGTTTGTTGTCTTCTAGAGGGACCATCGCGTTACTTGCACTACTTAGAACGTGATTAAACTATGGAAATATCCAACACTTGGAAATTTCCCGACAGGGGAAAAAGTGGGTATTCATATCCGGTCGAACTTTTTAACATATTCTAAAATTATCCGGAAAAGCACATAGACAAAATTTGAAATTTCCGATCGAATCATCGAAGCTCCAAAACACCCCAGAAAACTCAACTCTTGAGTGCAAATTAAAAATTCCCAGAAAACTCAGCACCTGAAGAGACAAATTATTGTGCAAAAATGGAAGTCTAATCTCATCATTTGGCCGCGGAACCGCCGCAGAATCCAAGCTTCTGCCGCGGTTCCGCCGCGCTTTAGCCGTATCACTTGGTCATTTTTGCACCGTAATTCTTAGAATTTCCTGCTGAATTTTTTAAGAATTTTTAATCTAGAAAAAACCCAGTTTTGAAAAAATGTCCAGAGAGGGTTGAAATTTAGGGTTTCGGGGTTCGATCGGGTTTCTAACATCGTCTACGCATCGCCTAAGGCTCTAGCTAGGCTCTGATACCACCATAGGGTTCCTAGGCACACTAATGAGGTCTCACAAGGCATCAACCATGCCAAATTCAAAATTTTCCGGTGCCGAGAAACCCTAATACGGATCGTTAACTAGAAATTAGGCGAATCAGGCAACTAGTTAACAACTTAACTAAGTGAACGGAAATACAACCTTTGTAGATCCGGTCCTCCACCTCCATAGCTCTGTGATGAAGTCCCCTCGCTGCGATCATCGGATCCCGGGCTCTAGCGTCGGCTTCATCGGAGAAATGGGCGGGTTAGGTCGTCGACTTCGATGCCGAAGATGATCTACGTCGAGGCAACACAAGATCAAGCTCCAACTTCACCAAGCCATGAAACTTGTGAAGAAAACAACCTATACTACTTGGCAAGTGGTAGAGGATGAAGAAATAGGAAGTAGGTTCACTTTAGAATTGGATTTCTCACTCTTTTTCTCATTTCACCATTGAAGCTAGCAAGCTTCTTTCTTCTTGAAGAAGAAGAAGAAGAAGAAGAAGATAATATGATAAGAATTATTGGAAAATAGAAAATAAGTCATTCTTATCATATTAGCAACCATGGTTAAGTGTAGAGAATAAACTAAGGTTAGGTGAATGGTTAGGTTTAGCATGAAACAAAAATGGTAGACTTTTTCAAAGCTTCATGAAGCTTTAACTATAAAACAAAAAAGCCACCATTTTCTTTTCTTTTGCCAAAAATAAATAAATAAATAAATGAATAAATAAATAAAAACCCTAACCATTTACTTAACCAAGGTTTAATTCAAACATACACCCAAGTTTGCATGTATCATCAAACATGATACAAACTTGTGCACAAAAATATATCACATATACAATGTGCACAAACAAGTGAGAAAAATATCTTAAGTGAACCAATATTAGTTAATGTAAAGTAATATATCAAATATATAATTATACATTAAATCATTAAATCAACACTTGATTTAACGATCCGGTCATATCGCATATAACCGACTAATATCAAGTGTATCAATGTATCGAATCAACACTTGATTCGGTAACCCGGCTATATCACATATAACCGACCAATGATACAAATCGCGAGAATAGAATACAGTATCACATACTGGTATAATTCTCGGTCCCGTACATATCTCATATGCGCTCCTATTTCGTTTCGCTTGAGCCAGGAAACCTCTGTGTAGGACTCTAAAGACTCGTCAATACGCCGGCAGCAGGTGATGATCATATCAAACACCCACAAGCCGCAAGCGGTCTGCCAAACGTAACGGCCACCCGGGTATTGAGCGATCAGAAGATCGACGAGCAAGCCCACTCACACTCCTGTGAATCCAACCAGTAACACTTACCATACAGTCTGATCTGTTCGTCTGATATATCGCATATCTTGCCTAGGGGTAGTAAACGTCAGACCCCAGTAGCTCGATAAGTCGTGTCGATATGAGGTCTATAACAGTTCGAGAAACTACTGGTAACACTTACCAGTAAATCTCAGCAACCCTGGCCAGGGATTTCCGGTTATAGCCAATCGAACACAGCGCAACATCAACTCCCTATACCGGGAGAGACGAATCCCCTCCTATCGCTCATTGCCTCCATGTGATTCGGGACTGTACCCAAAAACCACCGTTTTGCACGCCTTCTTAGACATGGTAAGGTGGAAATCAAAGCACAGTGGGAATCACACAAGACTCTATGACGATCTCGGGTCTACAGACTAACCTGTACCAGTGTCACTAGAGAACTGACATCTGACGTAAGGTATAATACCATCTGGGAGTTCTCGGCGAGTCCGTCCAGTGTACCCAGTCTCCACTGAGCACCCGTATATCATCTCTGATGTCAAACACCAATGGATATGGGATCATCCATCGCCCATCTGTATGGGTCGAGAAGGTATACGCTAGTCCACTCTGGTATATCGATGCCCCGTCTCGATACACCCACGACTAGGGACCTTGAAGGATGAACTTATGGACTACCATGTCCCCACTAGTATGATCCGCATCATAGTCCAGGTAGTCAAGTACACATCCTAAGGGCTTTACCAACATGTAACAGAGAGACAATCAGTGTACATGTTAAGGTAAAGATCAACTAGATAGCATACTATCATGTCGAGCAAGAAAGTCCTCCCTATATATGTCCAAGCATCCACTACAATATACATCCTATGTATAGTAATGGCCTCTGGGCATACATATAACTAACAGAAAAGAGAAGAAAAAGAATGTGGTTGCAAGTGGGATGCAATGGATTTCTTAGCGACAAGTGGCAAGTTTTTGTAAAAATTTTCTGTTTTGTGTTTTTTTTTTATAAGGAGATTTTTGCAAAAAGATTTTTTATAAGAAGCTTAGACACAATCACAATATGCACAATAAAGCCTAGATCTAGGGTCTCCTAGGTCAACTAGACTGCTCCTAACTGTTCCAAAGGGCAAGTTGTGAGATCCTCAAATCGTCTCTTCACCGCCAATTGTGGCCAGGTAAGCACAAGTAGAGAAAGGAGGGATCAGCTCACGAATCACCGTGAGACGGGCCTTTTAAAATTACCCTTCCCCACTTGTCTAGCCTAGGCACCACAAAGTCTGGTTTAGATAAACGATCGATGCCTACAACTATTCCTTTGTCCTATTGAGCGCGATAGTCCTTATAGGCTGAGTCTAATCTTTTTTAATTAACTCGATGGTTTATGCAAAATGCTTTTTGTGATTTTTGGGGTCCTAGGAAGGGTAATAAAATCCTCACCCAATCTGGATTGGTGTTAAAGCCCCTTAAAGTCAGTTTTAAAAGATGCAAAGCAGTAAACACACAAACACTTGCCAAATTTTTTTTCTTTTATTGCGGCGCAAAGAATCCTGCACAAGATCAAGTTATTGGAGAAGGAAGAGAAGTTTTTGCGCAAAGAACCCTGCAGAAAAATTTCAGAGGAGATCAGGGGGTTACAGAGAAGAAAAGAAAGCTTACAGAGGGGTTTTGGCTTGCTGACGTCAGCAAGCCGCGGCGGATCCGCGGCCAATAGCACTGTTTCGCGGCGGTTCCGCGGTCCTTTAGTCGGTTCAGTTCCCAAAAATTATTCTGTTTCTGTGTTCTGATTATCCTCTGTTTGTTCAGATCTGCTGTTTGCTGTTTTGCTCACCGGATTTTTCCAGATCTGAATCTGTTCGTCGATCCTGCACAATTCAAACGAAAACCCTTCAAAAAATAACAAGATGATAAATTTTTATATTTTTAAAATTTTCAATTTTTATGATTTTTTTTAATTTTTATATTAACCCGGAATTGAAAAAAGAAAATAACTACGCCATCCCCGGCAACGGCGCCATTTGATTGTTGTGGAGATTTTGTGCGTGATTTCGCTTTTAAAAGATAAATCAAAGAATAGTTAACCACAATCAAGAACGGCGTCGCTTGGTAGCTAGCCGGTTGAGTATGGATCGGTCCACAGGGATTTTGTGTATTTTCTAGTTGTTCTAGCGAGTTAATTCCAATTGTGGTAGGATTGATTATCACTAAAAACTGAAATGAGTTTGATTAGGATTAAAACCTTGCTAAGTTTAGATTTAGGTTAAGTTTGGAAATTCAATATTTCTCACCGCTTTCTATGCCCTAATTAAGATCTTTTTAGGTGTTAAGGTAATAATTAATAAAGGGGATTAGCACGATCAGGAAGAAACTAGGTTTCTTCCTCTAGGTCCTTGTCAGTCCTTTCTTAACTCTTACCCTAACCTCCATGGAAAACATACACAACCGGTCTTTTAACTACGGTATCACCGCTACCTCATAGGATAGGATGCCGTAGTGAGCGGTGTGTGTATGTATGCATAGAGTCCTATTTAAAATATATAACGGGCAAGAAAGGAGTGAGAGATTTTCATCTCTCAAACCTTCCCCAAACCTAACCCTAACAAGTGAGGAACTACTCACTTATTAGGGAATTGATAAAATATTTCATTTTTATGATTTTAATTCAATAACTTAATTAACTAAACTATGGCAAATAAATAAAATTTATAACTAGGGCAGATAAATAAAATTTATACTAGGGCAGAAAAGAAATTAAACTAAGGCATAGCAAAGAAAAACTTACTTTTTATTTGATGCACTCTTCAAACATTACAACGAATAAAAATTCTGAATTTGATAAATAAAATGAGGCATAAGAAAAAGCATGCTCCAAAAAGAGCTGTAGGGTTCCTATTTATAGATTATAGAAACCCTAGGGTTTACATCTGATCCCTATCTACATTTACAAAACTACCTTGAGAAGCCTGTTCAACGCACCGCCGCCACCGTCAAATTTTGCACCGACACGTGCTCAGCACGGCCGTGGATCCGTGGCCATATGCCTTGTTTGGCCGCGGATCCGCAGCCATCTTGGAGGCTCTTGGGCTAAAATCTTCTGGGCTGCTTTTTGTTGCATTTTAATTCTGGTTTCTTCACTTGGTTTCTCAGAATATCTTCTATTTTCTCCCAGATTTCCACAGTGTAGAATGTTGTGGACTTTTACCACTTGCTTCGTGTTGAAGTCTTGAATCTTGCGCTGCCTTTGTACTTTGTGAAATTGTTCATTGATCTTCGTTTGTTCTTCAAACTGTAGGCTTGATAAAGATTCTTTATTTGTTGGTCGTAGTCTCACTTCTGTAACGTTTTTTCATCATTTTCACTGTTTTGTTCCGAGAACCTGTAACCTGCAACTATGTAGTATACACGGATCAAAAGCACCTCTTTATTTGTAAAATGAATAAGAATGGGGAATATTATAATGCAAAATTATGATATGAACAGTAAACACACCCACATTTCCCAGAGAGCTCAACACTTGAGCAGTTTTAAAAATACCCAGAATATGACAATCGTACCTGCGGACCAACCCTTGAAGGGTCGACCCTTGCCTCACCAATGGCCCGGCGGAACCGCCGCCAAACCCATGGTTTGGCCGCGGTTCCGCGGCCATTTAGTCAAGTTAGGATTTCGTTCTTCTTAGGGATCCATAGAATTACTTGCGTGATTTTTTGAATATTTTTAACATGGAAAAATCCAACATTTGGAAAAATTTCCAGAGAGCTTGAAAATGTGGGTTTTCGGAGTTCGGTCGAACACTTTAACGTTGTCTAGGTCACTCCTAATGCTCTAGCTCGGCTCTGATACCACTGTTGGGTTCCTTAGCATTCTCACTATGTTTTCTAAGGCATCTATCATGCAATTTTAAAAAATTTAGAGTGCTAACAAACCGGACACCGAGGATCTAACTAGAGAATTAGGATAATGCTTAACATGTAAACTATTTTACACTAAGTGAATTTGGAATACAACCTTTGTAGACCGGTCCTTCACTTCTAAAGCACTGTGTAGTAGTCCCTTTTTCTCCAAGTAGTGGTGTCCCGGACTCTCCATTGGCTCCACTAGGTGAAAGGAACGAGCTTGTTCAATGATCTTCGAGGCCGAAAATGATCTACGTCGAAGAATCTCTAACTCAAGCTACCTCTTCACTAATAGAGAATTAGTGAAGCAACCAATCTATACTAAATGGCTAGTCTAGTGTAGATTGGTGAAGTGAGAATTGTTGGGGTAAAAATTTACACCCCGGTTGACCAAGTCAAAATCAAATTCAACCCCAAGCCAAGTGGGCTCAAGCCCAGATCAAGCGCGCCAATGCCCAGGTCGAGCCCGAACATGAAGCGGCGGGCCTCTCCCATGCCAAAATAAAAATTTTGTAATAAATAATTTTGGTGTATTTATTTTATTTTATTTTAGGAATAAATGTAAAAAAAAATGGGCATAAAGCCAAATTTTTGTAAAGCCCATGGCTTATGTGCAAAAGAAATGAGCACATGAGGCATGGGATGGGCAAAATGCCATTTTGTAAAGCCTAAGGGGCTATATGTAAAGTTTGTAACCTATAAAGGCAAACATGATGAAAATATCTATGGCAACGTTTTTATTTCTCTAAAACTTTAGGGTTCTGTGCCTCCTTCTCCTTCCTCAAGGTTTTAAACCTTCTTCTTTCTTTTGAATTAAATAAAGAGTTTTACTCTTTCTTTTCTAAAACTAAATAGTTTTTCACCACAAAACCCACAAAGGGGAGCTCAGATCTTCCATTAGATCTCAAAAAGAGGAGATTTTTAAAATCTCACCCCTCTTATTCTCTAAGATCTGGCCAACAAAGAGGAGGAAGAAGGAGACCCATCTCCGAAAATCCCACTTTGGAAAAAATCCAAGGCTTAAGAGAAGATCTCAGGCTTAAGAGAGAAGAACCTCTAAAGATTTTTAGGGAGTTCAACTCCAAGACCCAAATCCTCAAAGGAGTTTAACTCTTAATCTAGATTTTTTGGAGTTTAATTTCACTCAAAATCCTCTTTTGGAGTTTAACTCCTATTTCTGGGGGTAAAACCCCTTCTTTTTGCTAGCGCCCAAAGCGCCAACGTTGGCGCCCAAGTGCCCACGTGCCGGGCACGTGAGGCGCTAGCGCCGAAAGCGCTAGCGCCCGAGCACCCATGTGCCGGGCACGTGAGGCGCTAGCGCCCAAAGCGTTACCGCCCGAGCGCCCAAAACGCTAGCGCCCTAGGGCCCAACGCCGGGCACGTGAGGCGTTAGCACCCAAAGTGCTAGCTTTCGAGCGCCCACGTGCCGGGCACGCGAGGCGCCAGCGCCCAAGCGTCTAGCGCTAACCCAAGCGCCCAAGCACCAGCGCCAGCGCCCAAGCACCAGTGCCAGCACCCCAGCGCCCAAGCGTCTAGCGCTAACCCAAGCGCCCAAGCGCCTAAGCGCCAGTGCCAGCGTGCTAGGCACGTGAGGCGCTGGCTCTCACGCGTTCTTTGGACGCCATTTTCCCCTCATTTTACATGTACTCCACACTAAAAATACCTCTCTCGTTAGAAGAATTATTTCTGACAACGGGCCTTCTTTCAAGGGCTTCAAAGTCACATGGTTCGCTACTCAACACAAGATAGACTGGAGATATTGCTCTATCTATAATCCAAGGGCCAATGGGCTAGCCGAAGCCTTTAATAAAACTCTATGCAAGCTCCTGAGGAAAAATGCTTCAGCCAACAAAAGAGACTGGAATCTCAAACTTCATGAGGCATTCTGGGCATATCGTACCACGCACCGCACTCCAACTCAGTCCACTCCATACTCATTACTCTTCGGAGTGGAGGCGATCCTCCCCCTCAAAGTCAAAGTTCCAAGCTTGAGAATGGCCGTCCAGCATGAGTTGACGGAAGAGGAAAACGTGCTTCTTCGTCTCGAAGAACTTGACGCCCTCAAAGAAAGGAGGCTCGCGGTACAGCAAAATCTGGAGCTATATCGAGTCCAAATGTCACGGGCCTATGACAAGATGACCCGTCTCCGCGCTTTCAAGAAAGGCGAATTGGTGTTGGTCCTCAAAAGGCCGATCATCCCCAATTGACATGCAAAAGGAAAATTCGAGCAAAACTGGGAAGGACCATACGTCATCGAAAAAGTGTTTGATGGAGGATCCTACCAGCTGATAAATGCCGAGAGAGAAAGGCCCATGCCACCTATCAATGGCCGATATCTCAAGAAATATTACGCGTAAATGCTCCAAGTCCCAGGCGAATTGAGCACACAAGCCCTACGGTCTAGATCATACATCTTGTAAAACCGTACACAATCCACGGCGTAAACGACCCCTATCTCTTCCAAGTCCTGCCGGTGAGACTACTTTTAAAGTACAAAAAAACGGTATGTCCACAAGCAAAACGGGCACGGATGAAAACCCGGAAGGGCTCCGTGAGTAAAAAAAGCAGAATTGCCGGCGAATTTGTGAAAAAACAGAAAAGGCGCAAACTCGTGAAAAGAAATAAAATACACTCGCAAAGTCCTCTCGACCTTATGAGGAGAAAATCCTGTACCTCATTCCACGAGTTTGCATCAGGGTAATAACTTCATTATCGTCGATTACAAGTTGCTTTGCATCGCGGTATTCAGTTGGAATATCCTGCACCTCATTCCACGAGGAAAGAGCCGAGATCCCTTCACCGGGAGTGACCTCTTTAGCAAAAGGTTTTCGTCACTATATTTTTATAAAAAGCTATCAGATTCCTTCAACGAGATCAAGTTCATTACGTTAAAGGTTTTTCGCCAAAAACCAGTCGTAGCCCTCCGTCATTTCTTATGTATGGTCAGTAGTATTCAAGCTATGTATATTTGGCCCTTAGTCAAAACATAGTGATTGGTAGCTGCTGGGGTGTTCACATGTTGCATAGATAGATGCGTTGGTTTGGGATAGTCGTATTACTATACTTGGCCCTTTGTCAAGAGTATGTACGGGTGGGTTCAAATTGACCTGGATAATGATGGATAGAACTTGACATGTAACTTATGAGATATTTGGCCCTTAGTCAAGGTCATAAGAGCATGGGGTAAAAATATATATCGGGAGTTTCAAACATACAGGAAACTTGCCAGGCATGCGCATACCTTCTGGAGTGTGATAACTTGAGTGGCTTCCATCAAGTTATCATGCGATGATAGTTGGATCCCGATTCTCACTGATGAGTTAGTTTACTCTTCGGGTGATTCCGACTAATTCTTCTTTCAGGTTCGGAGGAGAATTTGAGATTACAGTGGGAGGTTTCCTGATTAGATAAAATTGATAACCATTCTGATCTAGGTTAGAGTGCACGCAGAGTGTTTCTTTTCTCTCTCTTTTTGGCAGCGACCTTTGACCGATCCTAGACTATGACTCAGTGACCAAGTTGACCGAACCTTCTTAAAATACTGGCTTTTGGATTGTCTAAGTTGCATAAGTCATTGCCGCTCTTTCTTTTACCCTTTTTATTTCTCAGAACACCCTGTATTACTACGGACATCCACTTCCATTGGATAGATCCATCGCATGGTTATATACGAACTCGAAGGGACTTCTTCGAGGATGGATCCAGGTTCAGGAGAAATAGAATTAGTTTTTTCAGTTGTCTTTTATCATCACCTTCTCTCAAGTTATGAATACTCCTAGGTTGAGGAGGGTACACCTATTATGCTTACTGGATAGTCTTCTTCCAAACCATAGGCTGGTGCCGAAAGTTAGGGAATGAAGAAAACCAATTAGCCTAAGTAGGGTGTACAGAAGGTAATAACTAAAGACAAAATAAAGGGATTAGAAAGAAGGCAAAGTAAATTGCGACTGTTATCATTCACGACCAAACCGCGTACTTAATCGTCACTCCTATTTCACCTTTAATAGAATGAGGTATTATTCAGTTGTCTTTTATCATCACCTTCTCTCAAGTTGTGAGTATTCCTAGGTTGAGGAGGGTACACCTATTATGCTTACTGGATAGTCTTCTTCCAAACCATAGGCTGGTGCCGAATGGTAGGGAAGGAAGAAAACCATTTAGCCTAACGATGGTGTACAGAAGGTAACAACTAAAGACAAATAAAGGGATTTGGAGAGATGGCAAAGAAATATACGGTTATAGTCATGAATTGGATTATAGAAGAAGCATTACTAAGAATACCAGGATACCTCTACGAAACATTTTCATGTTTCAGTGCATTGTTAATGGAAAACTGATTTCCCGATTAGATACTTACTCCAGGGTATGTATTTACCAGGTATGATTCTCACATCTGTATGGTTTTACAGATGATGAGTGGGAGTAAGTTATTGGGAATTAGGTGATCATCCTCATTATATCGGAATTCGTTGTAATTGGTGATATTTGAGGAAATCGCCTGGGTACAGTTTTCAACCTACGACACACAGGTTTTGAGTTATTCAACTCAGTGGACTTATACAGAGTATTGTATGTTGTCTAGTGTCCGTCAGGACAAAGGGGTAGGTCCTCGTACTATGTTCTGTTTACTTATGACTTCTCTAGTTTTTAGATAAGTGTTTCGTAGAAATACAATGTCTAAGTTTTGAGAAGTTGTGGGTATAAGAATAAAGTAGAGAACCATGTATCGCAAGTATCGGGATTCTTCAAAGAGATCGAAGATGTAGATATTTGTGATTGGTATTCAGTAAATAGCAATGGTTTTGAGAAACTTGTTTCTCTTTCAGGTTACTCATAATTGGATGAATTCCTAAGTTGAGTAATATTGATTAGCCTTTATCCATTAAGTTGTTATGCACTGGAGACAGCTGCATGATTTGAATCTGGTTCCAATTAAATTAGTGCCTCTGTTTCTATATTGGATATAGAATGGTTCATATCTTAACGATGTTAAGGTAAGAGGAGTTGTCCAGCTTATGCTTAAAACCAGACACTGGATAACTTAAGGCACGTTTCTGTAATAGCTGTTTGTGGGTTGACCCTGGCTTTGACGAGGGTTGATTTTCTACCATCTGGAAGATCAATAGTGATATTGTTCTTGACTCACCACAGTTTTAGTAAAATGGATTTTTTCAGAAAACAGTAGTGGGAGTATGGTAGAACTGGAAGTGATTTCAGAACCGCAAACGATTACGGAAAATTTAATAGGACCTATATATTCAATCAGGTTTGACATTCCAATAGCCACTCCGCAGATATGGTGGGTAACCTCAGACACCCGAGAGGTACTCCGGTAGCCTCAAGGACGGTGACAGGGAGGTTCTTATTTACCCAGACTTGACACTACTGTTGTTCCAGACTATGAAACCCGGCAGGAGGATATGTATAGCGTCGTTCTAAACTAGTTTTAGAAGTACACGTATATATTAATCTGCCAGAGGGTTGTTGTGGTCAGTGGGAGCAGCGGAAGCATAGTGGGCAAGTAGCTTATGTCTATTTATAGGCTTGAGCAAATATAGCGGAGATTAGATCATCTAATTTTGATGAGACAGCCATGGCTTTGACTTCATCAGAATAGGGGATGGATCTGTTGAGAAGATAGTAGGGTGTGATACCCTGGTATTTGGATGACATACACAGAGCAGGAAGTAAAATTCCTATACTACGATCGGTTGTACTTTGGTAATCACACAGTTGTTTCTCCACAAAAGATATGGATATAATATCAGACATTCAGGTTACTAGATCTATGGTATTAGATCAAGATTTGGGAAGTTTCCCAATGTGGGTATTTTGACAGTATTCTAATGGTATTTTAGAATAGATGACTCCTGGCATGGTGGTGTACCTGCAGATGATGGAGTCACCCCTCTCTAAAGGTGTCTTACAGACTAAAGGAGAGAGGGAAGTACATGATTGGCAGATCACTTGCTTAGGCAATTGAGTCAATCATCAGATGCATAGTACCATACCAGATGTTGTTTTCTGCACTAGATGCGATAAGTTTATATTAATCCAATCATGAAGAAACATAAGGAAGCAGTTTTAGAACATAAGTGCATGTTCTATGGATTTGATGACGGCAGCCTCCTTCAGAAGACGGTTATCATTCCAGGCTTCAGGGGTGACATGTATGACAGAGTGACTGTCAGAGCTATAGTTTTCCCTCTAACGAGGGACAGTATTATGGACAGGTGGTCCAAGAGGATACTGTGGGAGGCATGGTGCTGGATACTGATTAGGTTCAGTTATCGATACTGTCTAAGAAGTTTGTATTTGGAGTTCATTTATGAACTAGGTCCCATCAGATATTCAGACATATTCTAAGACAGGTATTACTCGATTCGGGAGATGGCTTTCTCCGCGAACTTGAGATTAAGAGAGAGACATAGAAAGAAATATCAGGACGGATCCACTCACTGAGGCTATTTCTCGAACACAAGAGTTTTACAAACTAGCTTTGTGAAACTGATTAGTAGAGGAGTTGGATGTTCGGTATCACACGGGCTGTGAGTATGCGACATCGCAATAATTAGCCTTGAGTGCAAGTGGGAGATTGTTGGAGATAGTGCCCTCAAAGTCAATTATTGGATCGCAGGTACGTGATTGCAATGATTGAGGCAGGACCTATACCAATATGACAATCTTGCTCAAGATGATAGTATGCTATCTGGTTTGTCTTTATCATCGTATACATGCTTTAGTTTGCTATTGCATGATTGATAGAGCCCATAGGATTCTGCTTGACAGCCAGCAGTATGATGCTGATCATATACGTGGGAGCTGGGGTCTATAAGCACATCCTTAAAGTGTCCCTAGTCGTGGAGTTTTCGAGACAGGGCATCGATACTCCAGAGTAGACTAGTGTATACAGTCGAGACCCCGACGAGGGGCGGTGGCCGGTCTCACAAGCCACTGGTGTCAGTTAGATCACCTAAGATGTATACAGGTGCTCATTAGGATATGAGTACACCGGACAGGACTCGCCGGGACATGCTAGTTGGTATTATACATATCGTCAGATAGCAGTTCCCTGGTGACATGCGTACAGGCTAGTTTGTCGACCTGAGATCGTCATTTGTCTCGTGTGAGTTCCCACTGTGCTTAGATTACTACCCTACCATGCTCAAAGGAGTTGTGCAAACAGGTTTTAGTTAGGTACAGTCCCGAGCCACATGGAGGCAGTGAGCGGATCGTCGGGGATTCATCTCTCCCGGTATTGGGGGTTGATGTCGCACAGTGCACGGGTGGCCATCACTAGAAATCCTCGGCCGAGGTAGTGAAGAATTACTGATTTGGATCAGTAGTTTCTCAGGTGGTGATGGGCTTCATGCCGACACGATTTATCGCGTTATTAGGGGTCTGACTTTATCCACCCCCCTAGACTCGATATGCGATACTCTTTAGACGAACGGACCGGACTGTATGTATATTGTCACTGTCAGGCTCAGTAGGGTTTATGGATGAGTTCGCTCGTCAGCTTCCCTTCCAATCAATACATAGGCAAACCGTTACGTACAGCTTGTACCTCTGACGTGTTAGAGGTTATACCCAGTGCCAGTGTGTTGATGAGTCATTAGAGTCCCCCACAGGCACTTTCCCAAGTTCGGGCGAAACGTTGTAGAGGCCATATGGGTTTATGGCAAGGTTCGGAAATTGCACGTGCGTTTTCGCACGTGTCGTTTTTCGGGTAGATAATACTGGTCGGCTTTGGTTTAAACCGGATCCGAGTATTATGCTGTGTAGATATAATATCTTTGTCTCGGTTGCATTTGTATTCGGTCGTAATACAAATGCGGGTATGTTTATACTGATACGGGGTTATCCTGAAATTCGTTTCAGGATCACTTTTGGAATTTGTCAGTTTCCAGTTTTCTATCAGCCGTATTTAATATTCGGTTAAATACGGATTTATCTTTTCTTCTTGGGTGAGTCATGAGGGTGTGTCATGCTTCGAAAAGGTTCTAGAAGTGATGACAAGGTTAGTGACTCATGGTTGTATTTAATGTTCATTAATGGTTTTGGTGACTAGGTTAAGGTGACTCATTGATGCATTAAATGTTTAAGCTAGGTGTTATTGTGACTCATACATTTGTTTTAGTGCTAATGGTCACCATTTTGCTCCTACACTCACCCTCTCTTCCTATATGATGGCCGGCCCCCTCCCCTCCTCTACTCACTCTCTCACTCATTTGGTTAAAAAGATTATGATAGATTCGAATTCATGAAAATTAGATAGCCTCATTTCTCATTTCACCCGATCCAAAAGGCAACTTCATTAACCGTTCGTCCATAGCTTTGGACGTAACGAGATAAAGTATTCTACTCATTCTCTACATCATCTTGGTCGTCTCCTTTGGCAAACTTGACAATCGAGTTGCCTCGGTTTAGAGGCGGGAGCCCGTTTAAAGATCCGTCGACGTGGTGCCATTTGGACGAGAAGACTGGAGATTTAGGAGATCGGAGCAGCCGCAACAAAGCATGGGATGATGGTTGAAAACCGAAGGACTCGGATCGTTCGGTATAACATTTCTTCCCACTTTGTAGTTTGTTAGTTTAGCTTTAATGGCAGATCTGGATTATAGTACGCGATAGCGCCAGTTGTAAAAAGTTTTTGTTCCGCATTTGCCATCTATTAGACGGCCGGGGCGCTACCGTGGACTTACAAAAGCCTTAGGTGATAGGGACCTAAACCTGTCTCCTAAGCCATCGTTCCCCAATAGGAAAAGGCAAATGATGAATTGCTCCTGGCACATGTGCTTCAGTGTTAGCAACTCTGATGCCTACCCTAACCCCAAAATACCAAACTCCAATCCAATAGACCCCTAAGTATTTAAACTGGGGATAGATGACCTCTAATGCGTTAAACTGGGAACAGATGACCTCTAAGTCGTTAAACTGGGAACATATGATCTCTAAGTCGTTAAACTGGGAATAGATGACCCCTAAGTCTTTAAACTGGGGATAAATGACCTCTAAGTCGTTAAACTGGGAACCGATGACCTCTAAGTCATTAAACTAGGAACATATGACCCCTAATTCGTTAAACAGGGAAATCTCCTCATGGCAGATGATGATTCGCTCCTGGTACCATATTCCAGTGCAGTGGTGCTGATGCCAAACCAAAACCAAAATCCCCAAATCCTATCATGGCAGATGATGATTCGCTCCTGTTACCATATTCCAGTGCAGCGGTGCTGATGTCAACCCAAATCACATCAAATCAGCAAAACAACCAATGGCCTCCCTGGCAGAATCAAGCTCCACCTCGGAAACAAGTAAACTTCATCCCTGACACCGCAAGAAGCGGAACAAGTCAAATCAATTCACCGACCGTCCAAGCCGCTAAAAGGGCAGCATCGACCGTCCAAGTCGCTAAAAGGGCAGCACCGACCGTCCAAGTCGCGAAAAGGGCAGCATCGACCCTCCAAGTCTCAAAAAGGGCAGCACCGACCGTCCAAGTCGCAAAAAGAGCAACATCGACCGTCTAAGTCGCAAAAAGGGCAGAACCGACCGTCCAAGTCGCAAAAAGGGCAGAACCGAACGTCCAAGTTGTAAAAAGGGCAGCATCGACTGTCCAAGTCGCAAAAATGGCAGCACTGACCGTCCAAGTCGCAAAAATGGCAGAAACGACCGTCCAAGTCGCAAAAGGGCAGAACCGACCATCCAAGTCGCTAAAAGGGCAGCACCGACCATCCAAGTCGCTAAAAGGGCAGAACCGACCGTCCAAGTCGCAAAAAGGGCAGCACTGACCATCCAAGTTACAAAAAGGGCAGAACCGACTGTCCACGTCGCAAAAAGGGCAACACCGACCGTCCAAGTCGCAAAAAGGACAGAACCGACCATCCAAGTCATAAAAAAAGGCAGAATAGACCGTCCAAGTCGTAAAAAGGGCAGTGCCAACTTCCCAAAAGCGGGAACCAAATCAAGTCGCCTCCACGTGAAAGAAGATCCATCAATTTCAGGCACACGACCCACATGTGTGGTGTGCATTTATTGATGGGAGGCAATTTGTTAGGGTAAAAACTTACACCACGGTTGACCAAGTCAAAATCAAAGTCAACCCCAAACCATGTGGGCCCAAGCCCAGATCAAGCGGGCCAATGCCCGAGTCAAGCCCGAACATGAATCTGCCGGCCTCTCCCATGCCAAAATAAAAATTTTGTAATAAATAATTTTGGTATATTTATTTTATTTTATTTTATGAATAAATGTAACAAAAATGGGCATAAAGCCAAATTTTTGTAAAGCCCATGGCTTATGTGCAAAAGAAATGAGCACATGAGGTATGAGATGGGAAAAATGTCATTTTGTAAAGCCCAAGGGGCTATATGTAAAGTTTGTAGCCTATAAAGGCAAACATGATGAAAATATCTAAGACAACTTTTTCATTTCTCTAAAACTCTCGGGTTCTGTGCCTCCTTCTCCTTTTTCAAGGTTCTAAAACTTCTTCTTTCTTTTGAATTAAATCAAGAGTTTTACTCTTCCTTTTCTAAAACTAAATAGTTTTTCACCACAAAACCCACAAAGGGGAGCTCAGATCTTCCATTAGATCTCTAAAAGGGGATATTTTTAAAATCGCACCCCTCTTGTTCTCCAAGATCCGACCAACAAAGAGGAGGAAGAAGGAGACCCATCTCCCAAAATACCACTTTGGAAAAAATCCAAGGCTCAAGAGAAGATCTCAGGCTTAAGAGAGAAGAACCTCTAAAGATTTTTAGGGAGTTCAACTCCAAGACTCAAATCCTCAAAGGAGTTTAACTCCTAATCCAGATCTTTTGGAGTTTAACTCCACTCAAAATCCTCTTTTGGAGTTTAACTCGTATTTTTGGAGGTAAAAACCCCTTCCTTTCGCTAGCCCCCAAAGCGCTGGCGCTGGCGCCCAAGTGCCCACATGCCGGGCACGTGAGGCGCTAGCGCCCGAGCGCCCACGTGCCGGGCACGTGAGGCGCTAGCGCCCGAGCGCCCACGTGCCGGGCATGTGATGTGCTATGACCCGAGCACCCACGTGTCGGGCACGTGAGGCGCTAGCGCCCAAAGTGCTTGCGTCCGAGCGTCCAAAACGCTAGCGCCCGAGCGCCCACGTGCCGGGCACGTGAGGCGCCGGTGCCCAAAGCGCGAGCGCTCGAGCGCCCACATGCCGGGAATGCGCTAGTGCCGGCGCCCAAAGCGCTAGCGCCAGCGCCCAAGCGTCTAGCGCTAACCCAAGCGCCCAACCGCTAGTGTCAGCGCCCAAGCGTCTAGCGCTAACCTAAGCGTCTAAGCGCTAGCGCCTGCGTCCAGCGCCAGCATGCTAAGTACGTGAGGCGTTGGCGCTTACACTTCCTTTGGACGCCATTTCCCCCTCATTTTACATGTACTCCAGACTAAAAACACCTCACTTGACCCCCAGCCCGCTATACATACACAAACACACACATACTCTTCAACATTGTCCCCGTTAGAAAAAATTTCTAACGGGACGCTGCCCCGCACCCCGTAAGGGGCTGCTAGCCCCCTTGACCCCCAGCCCGCTATCCGGGTAGCGGGACCACCGTAAAAACTCTACGGAGCCCCCGATATATCCAAAACCCCTTCAGAACACAATACTGCACATTGAGTTCGCATGACCTGTTTGACCCGTCAATCGAAGGTTCTCTCACTCCAAAGGCGAGGGGCAATTAACGGCAGCTTAGTCCGCGGCTGCCGGAGATTCGGATCCCCACAATCATAAACCCCAGCCTACCCTAGGCAGGGGGAATCTGTATTGCGCCTGACAAGCGCGCGCGTATTTCCATCTCAATAGGGTGACGAAAAACACCCTACAAGAATTTTGCTCACTTTAGAATTATTTCTCATTCTCTCTCTCTCTCTCTTTTTCTTCTCACTCAAAGCTTGAGAGTAATGGAGAAGATGAAGAAAATGAACTCTAGAATGATCTTATGTCTAGAATGGAAACCATGGATGAGAAATATTATATATAACTTATGTAGAGACTAAACCATGGCTAAAAGATAATGGTTAGGTTAATAAATATCTAGAGTAAAACAAAATTAGTGGACTGAGTCAATGGTTACTACAAGCTTCTTCAAACTTCACAACCATGACTAATTTCCACCTAATTTTGATTTTCCCTTAATAATTAAAACCCTACATTATCTTAAGTGTGGTGTGAGTCTCATACACTCATGTCTAATATATCATCTAGCATGACACAAAAATAATTACATTAACATATATAACATATATATTAAATGTACAAAGAGAAAACATTTTCTTAAGTGAGCTAATATTAGTTAATGTATATTTATATATCAAATATATAATTACACATTAAATTATTAAATCAACACTTGATTTAATAACCCGGCTGTATTGCATACAACCGACTAATATCATTTATATGCATATCACATATACATATAACATATCATTGAATCAGCATTTGATTCAACAATCCGGTTATATCTCATATAACCTGTATCACGAGAATAGGATACGGTATCACATACACGTATTAATCTCGATCCCGCACATATCACATATGTGTCGTACTTCATTTCGTATGAGTTAGGAAACCTCTGTGTAGGGCTCTAATGACTCGTCAATACGCCGGCAGTAGGTGATGATCGTATCAGTCACCCACAAGCCGTCAGCGGTACTAGCTGGACGTAACGGCTACCCGGGTATTAAGCGATCAGAAGATCAACAAGCAAGCTTGACCATACTCCTGTGAATCCAACAGCAACACTACCGTACAGTCCGGTCTCTTCGTCTGATATGTCGTATATCGAGTCTAGGAGTGGTAAACGTCAGACCTCGAAAAGTTGATAAGTCGTGCCGATGTGAGGCTCATAACGGGTCGAGAAACTACTGATAACACTTACCAGTAAATCTCCATATCAGCCATGGCCAAGGACTTCCTGTTATAGCCAATTGAGCACAGCGCAACATCAACCCTCAATACTGGGAGAGACAAAATCCCTCCTATCGCTCATTGCCTCCATGTGACTCGGGACTGTACCCAAAAACCATCGTTTTGCACGCTCTCTTGAATGTGCTAAGGTGGAATCAAAGCACAGTAGGAATCACACAAGACTCTATAACAATCTCAGGTTTGCACACTAACCTGTACCAGTGTCACCTGAGAACTGCTATCTGACATCGGGTATAATACCATTTAGGAGTTCTCGGCGAGTCCTGTTCAGTGTACCCTGTCTCCACTGAGCACCCGTATACCATCTCTGATGTCAAACACTAATGGATATGGGATCATCCATCGCCCATCATATGGGTTAAGAAGCGTATACGCTAGTCTACTCTGGAATATCGATACCCCGTCTCGATACACCCTCGACTAGGAACAATTAAAGGATGAACTTATAGACTACCCTGGCCCCACTAGTATGATCTCCATCATAGTTCTGATAGTCAAGTACACATCCTAAGGGCTTTATCAACATGTGAGAGCAAGACAGTATCACAATACAAGTTTACAAGTTAAGATAAAGAGCAACCAGATAATATACTATCATGTCGAGTAAGAAAGTCATCTCTATATATGTCCAAGCATCCATTATAATATACAATCATGTACAGCAATGACCTCTAAGGCATACATACAACTAACACCAAGGCATCCCCGTCATCTGCCTGCTCTGCGCCTACGCCAGCAGGCTCGCCTCCACCCGTCGGATCGATACTGCTGCCGTAGGGTCCATCCTGCGCAAGGGGATATCTTGCACGAAGCACCTGGTCGTCGAACCCAGGCACCGCGTAATTAGCGAGGGCGTTGTGCCACCCGAAGACCGCGTAATCAGCGAGGCCGACGTAGAATTGGTCGGACGCCTTATAGTCTTCCACGCCTTTTTCCGCCTTATCCTCGGCCCGCTTTGCCACAGCCCAGGCATCCCCCTTGAACGAGCCTCTCTGCTTCCTCATGAATTCGAAGAGCTCGTTAACCTTGCCGACCTGGGCCTGGAGAGCTCGGTTAGACTCGGTCAGGGCCCAGTGAGACTCCTTCAGCCTCGTGGACTTCATGCCCTCCGATATCAGCCTTGACTCATAGGAGGCGACACTGTGCTCGGCCTCTTTCAGCTTGGCGAGTAGCTCTTTCTCATGCGAGGATGACTCTCTGGCCTTTTTCATCGCCGGGTCAACCTCCTTGGCCTCTATGACAGCTAGAAGGGCACAATGTAGGAGGACCTGCAGAAAAACACGAACCACATTCGTCAGGAACTAAATCGAGGAAAAATCACTTGGAAAATTTTGTAGGGATTACCAGCCTGGACGGCCGCGACTTGGGCCTTCATGGTGCCCCGGGGAATCTTGGCCCCCACTTCCTTCTTCATGCCCGCTAGCAAGCTGTCGGCCACGGAAAGCCCCGTTGGCACCTCGATACAGAATTCACCCTCCTGCACATGTATCTTAGCCGGGGGCGGCCGGGAAACCACTTTCTTGAGTCTCTTGGCTGGAGACTCGGCGGAGGAAGGCGTCTCTGGTCTCACCCGAGAAGATATACCCGGGCATGCTTCTTCCATCCACTCCTGCGCTCTTTAAGATAGGGGGAGCGATGGAGACCTTGGCGGGAGGACCCTGCCGGGGTTCCGCACCCGGCACGGGATTGGACGAACTACCGCCGCCGCCCTTCCTTCCTTGCACCTTGGCGGCCAGAGCTGCTATAATCTTTGACCTATCCATGGGCTCTACGAAAGAAAATGGAAGAAAAGGTCAGCAACAAGAATGATAAATTATGCTAAGTCTGCATTAATCAGTGAAGTCCTCACTTACCCTTGAAGCGCACGGGACTAAGTCCCGCCCAGCTCAGAGCCTGCTAAAAAAGAAATGCGTCGGCACGATGGATCGGCTCCCACTGAGACACGACCTCCGCCTCCGGGGAGCTCGACTGCTTGGCCCTTGGGAAATCCGCCCTATGCCACTTGGTGGGCACTGGCCATTCATCTCCCTTCGGAGGGCCGACAAACACGAACTTCTTCTTCCACTTATGGATAGAAGAAGGGATGACCATTGCCCCTGACCCAGCCGTCCTACCCTTATGCTTTTTAAAAGAAAAATAAACCCAACTCGGCTCGTCCTTATGAGTACCGGGGTGATTTTTGTAGCAAAGAAAGGAGAGGAGAAGACCTAAGTTAAAAAGGATCCGATCAATTTTCAACCGGACCAGAAACCCGATGAGAATCCTCAATGAATTCGGTGCTAGTTGGTCCGGAGCAAGTTGGAAGTAATGTAGGACTGGATAAATCTCGGGTGGGAAGGGAAGACACATCCCTGCTCAAAATGCTTCCAAGTACAGAGCAACTTTATTACCTTGTACCTGGTCTGCTCGTTCACCGTCCCTGGCCAGACGGAGCGAATAGCCAGAGGGATATAGGATATCGGAAAGCTCGTCCGACCGATTCAATATCGAGGGCGTATCGCGAGTATTCTCGATGCGCACCTTAGGGGCCTTTTTTTCCCCTCGACGACGAAGAACGAGGGCATCACCATCCTTTGGGGGCGAGCTCAACGCGGAGGATGAAGAGGAACTTCCTCGGCTATCATAAGCCGTGGAAGGGAATGATGACCCGCTGGGCTCGGCTTTAGAGGTTGATGCCTCATCGCCCAACTCAACTACATCAACAAAAACATCAGAGGAAGACGTCTGTCCTAATTCAAGGGAAAGAGTGGCTGAGGATGGATTTTGACTGATGTCACGCCCGTCTTCCCAGTAGATGGAAACGGTGACGTGGCAAGCCCGCGACGCATTTATTTCTAGAAGGTCATTTCCCGAAATAAATACGCTAAACGTAAAGTAAGCAATATAAAATGATAAGAAATAAACATGAGATTTAAACTTCAACAACTTTATTTACATTCAACTTGAAGCATTTACACTACATGAGTTCAACTGAAACGAAATACAATACAAGAAGAGTAATGCTTAAACCGGTGGCATACATAAACTGAAAAAGATAGCTAGTCTAGTCCTGAGTCATGATCTGATCGTGCTCCTCCTCGGTGGTGTCCACCTCCTCAGTTTCCATAGTACCTGACGAACATTCCAAGAAACAAAGGTGGATGGAATGCCCGTTAGCGAACTTTCGCTCGGTAAGTCCCTAAGAAATAGGTGTGATGTATATAAATGAAATGTAAGGTATAATGAGATATATAATATAGCATGGATATAAATCATGAACATGTAAACAAGTATAGTAGCGTGCATGGTAATGTGTATGTCAACTATATTAGCATGGCAAACAAGTATAACATGGCCGTGGAGTGTGGGTATAGTGAACATGAAGAGATTGTAAGTGTCCTAAAAGGTCTCTAAAAGGTAAAAATAACTAACGTGAGTTCAAAGGTAAATGTGTAACGACTCTGAATTTACTGTACAAAATTTTTCAATTTAATGTACAGAAAGAAATTAACAAGCCTGAGTATAAGTTATAAATATATTTTGTTTAAGAACAGTAAGAAATGACTTGTAGGTTATTGGTAAATCCTTGCACTGCTGTGACGTAGCCCTTGTGTTCGAATCCCATCAGACACATTACTTTTTCTAATTTTCTTTTTAAACTTTTGGAAGCCCAAAAATTTACATATGCAATGCACACAAAAACGAAAAGACAGAGAAATCAAACATGTGCACAATGATTTAAATACAGAGAGGAATACGTGGCAAGAATCCACCGGCCTTACCCCTCAAAACGACCGGCGAGATGCCCCCATGGCCGGTACCGATGGTCGGCCTGTGGCAAAAGATGCCCGGGCTTTGCACACAAAACCCTTCCCTTACCCCTAACTCCCCTGCACTGTAATCAAACAAAGACCCTTCAATTCCCAATTTATCACCTTTTTAATGCATTTTAATTCACCATTTTAATTCCAAAACCCTAATTCCACACTATAAATACTATCCCATGCCCTAGCCCTTCATCATTCTGAAAATTATAGCCAAAATTCTCAAAATTTTCAAAGTACAAGTGGAGTAGAAGAGGAGTTAGCAAGCGATCAAGTTCTGGCGAGGATCGAAGAAAATTCTGGCAACTCCGTGATGCCACGACGATAGTCTTCCCTTCTTCTACCTTCTCTTAATCTAAATAGCTTGTAAGTCCCTTCCAATCCTCATTCTTCTTCTTTAAAAGTTCATTTTCAAAACATATGTCGGAAGTGGTGTTAATACCGACATCTTCTTATAAACCTTTAAAATTCCACTTTTTCTTACATATTCTTCATTCATATTCTTACACCATACTTGTTAACATAGATCCAATATTTAGAACCAACTTTTAATAAAAATATCATGCAAGATAACTTTAAATTAACATTTACATTAAAATACCATGAACTTTGTATATACCATCTTTATTTGTTTTGCTTAAACATACCTTTAGAAAAACTTCACGGGGTAACGACCGACCCCTCACATATACAGATGGTTTCCATAGCACGATATCCTTTGAACATATTTTTGTTACGAATACAAGATTATATTAAAATACCATTTCCTATAAAAATGGTTTTTTTCTAAATTGTATTTTCAATTCCTTTGCAAATAAGCCTCTACAATCCCTTTTAAGGGACCCGCTATTGGATGGTGCGGATTATCGCACAACATTGGGTTAGTAGAGCGAGGTGCAGACCTCCTCACGAAGCATTCGGTCTTGAAAGGTATTTAATACGGTTTTTAAGAAAAACATAATTTTTCTACTTAATTAAAAAAATTTAATTTTTAATAATTATATAAATATTACAAAAACCATATATTTTCAACATATAACAACCTTATATATTTTTTTCAAATGAAAGAATTACAAGTTTCATCAAAATATCATCAAGATACCAATAAAAGTCAAGTTTTACAGTAAAATATCATGAACTTTCCAAGTTAAGCTATTATCACTAAAATACATCAAATCCTTAAAATCTACATTCATGGAAAGCCTAAATAATATAAATAACTTCTCGAGATTATTTTGAAACTGTATTAAAAATATTTTTCATAAAACCCCTTCGAGTTATATAAAACTATATTTAAGGACTTTAGTAAATATAGATTTAAACGGGATCAATTTTCTTGAGCCCCAGGGAGCCGAAGAAAGTGAGTGCTTGCTTATTTAAGATAGAAAACTTAACGGTGTTATCAATGGTAATTATCTTGGAAAAAGACATAAATTCTGTCGTCCTTGTGCAGCAGTAACCGATAACTCCCGAACCTAATTCATGATCTAAATCGGTTAGAAGTGTCTGACTCAAGTCTGAGTTTAAATCAAACTTGAATCCAAACTCAAATCAGAATCCAATTCAAATATGAATCCAAACTCTAACATGTATACTTGAACATGAACCTGAATATCAAACCTGAATACAAGACTTGACTTGACCGAATCATGGCTATAACTTGGCATGACTATAAGCTTACATCTTGAACCTGACTATTTGAAAAACTTATATCCATGGTTTCGGCAAGACTTGTAATATAATCTATATAAAACATTACGCGGGGTTAACGGAGTAGATTGCTACGGAATGTATAGCGTGGCACGAGATGATCACTAAAAGACACCTATATGAACTCTCGTACCGTTGTCCCGTGGGTTTTGACGGGGCCTTGTACTACATGTTACCATAGTCCATGGGGTAAGACGGACTTCTCTCGTATACACAAATACCTTTTGTACCAAGCTACAAACAACTACGTTAGAATAGCAATCTTATAGCTGTACATCTTACCAGTTCAATTCTTATTACTTGCTATATTCCTTTCTTTCTATTGGGACTTACCGAGCGCTAGTTTGCTGACAACATTCCTGTCTATTTCTTTCATTGGAATGTTCATCAGGAGGACCGGACTCTCAGGAGATCGAGCCGAGCCAGGAAGACTTAGACCAGTTCATTGCCCAGCAGGACTTCTTGTCCATCTTGTACTTATTTCAGTTTCTATGCCACCGTTTATGCATTACTTTGTATCATTGTATCTTTCCTTTTTAAAGCAGTTGTATTGTAAAGATGAATGTTAATAAAAGTTGTTGTTCATTTTATATCATTTATCATGCTTGTGCATTTTTTTTTACATATATTGCTTATTTACGCTTAACGTATTTATTTCTTAGTAAATACATTGCGGACTGCCATGTCACCATCTCCATACACTCGGAAGCGGGGTGTGACAGTATGTCAACCAATCTCAAGAGTGTTCTCGAACCCAACAAGCTGTAATCCAGGGGTAAGGAACTATGTGCCCGAATCAAGTGTTAGTAGCGGGACTTCAACCTAGTGTTGAAGTATTTCAAGCTTAACAGGCTATAATTCAGGAGCAAGGAAACACGGGCCCTCATGATAGCTTGCTTGTGTTAGTAGACAAGAATTCATGATCTATGGGGACTCCTAAGATTCTGTTGGATTCACACAAGAACTACCACAACACCCCGTGTATTCTACGTTACAGTTAAAATTACCAGCCTTGCTCGAATCCATGGATACATCAAGTTGCAAAATTGAGTTCATGTCAATATCATGTATTCGTATCAAGTATTCTTGCATTCGTGTCAAGTATTCTTGCATTCATGGTTTGAGTCAAGTTTTATTCATGGTTTGAGTCAAGTCAATTACAATAGCATTCATTGTTTTCTGGTATTCATGTTAAGTTCATGTTAATTTGTAACCAGGTTTTGGTCAAGTCAAGTATACATGTTTGATATTGATGTTTGATTCAAGTATTCATGTTCATGTTCAAGTATTCATGTTTGATAATGGATTCATATTTGAATTGGACTCAGACTGAGTCCGACACTTGTAAACTGATTTAGATCTTGAATTAGCTTCGGGAGTTATCGGTAACTGCAGCATATGGACGTTAGAATTTGTGTCTTTTTTCAAGACAATTAACGTTGATAATTCCGTTAAGTTTTCTACCTTAAATAGACAAGCACTCACTTTCTCCGGCTCCTTACGGCTCAAGAGAATTGATCCCGCTTAAAACTATATTTACTAAAATCCTTAAATATTGTCTTATATATCTCGAGGGGGTTTTATAAAAAAATTATTATAGTATAGTTAAAAATAAATCTCGAGAGGTTATTTATATTATTAGGGTTTTCATGAGCATGAGTTTTAAGGATTTGAGATATTTTAGTGATAAACAATTAACTTTGGAAGTTCATCTTATTTTATTGAAAAGAGTTGTATTTTGGTAACTTGATGGTATTTTATTGAAACTTGTTAATCTTTCATTTTTAGAAAATAAGTTTATTATATTTTGAAAATAAGGATTTGTAATTATTAAAAATTAAATTTCTTTATTTATTTAGAAAATTCTTTTTTTTTAAAACCGTATTTAAAACCTTTCGAGACCGAATGCACCATGTGGAGGTTTGCATCTCGCTCTACTAGCCCAAGGATGTGTAATAATCCACACCATCTATTAGCGGGTCTTCTAAAGAGGGTTGTAGAGACATAATTGCAAAGGAATCGAAATATTGTTTTAAAAGAAAACCGGTTTTTAAAGTAAGTAGTATTTTAATGCAATATTTTCTTCGTACAAAAATTCATACAAAAAGATATCATTCTGTGAAACAAGAGTGTACATGAGGGGTAGGCCGTTACCCCATGATGTTTTTCCTAAAGATATAGTTTTAACAAAACTAAAAGGGATGATATTAAAGGTCATGGTATTTTAATGAAAAAGTGAAATTAAAGTTATTTTAAATGATATTCTTGATTAAAATTTATTCTAAATATTGGTATTATGATTACAAGTATTGTGTAAGAATTTGGATGAATAATATATAAGAAAAATGGGAGTTTCTAGGGTTTAGAAAATAGATATCGGTATTACCTCCACTTTTACTGATTTTGATTAAAAAGAATTTCAAAGAAGAGAAAGGGAGTTTGGGAGGGACTTACTATTTGATTATCTTAAAAAGAAGTAGAAAAGGAGGAGGAACGTTTTGGGGTGTCACGGAAGCTCCAGATGTTGTTTCGATCTTCGCAGGAAGTTGATCGCTTGTTAACTCCTCTTTACTCCACTTGTACTTAGGAAATTTTTGAGAGTTTTGGCTAGAATTTTCAGAATGGTGTTGAGCCAAGATATGGGATGGTATTTTACTGTAGAATTAGGCTTTTGGAATTAAAATGGTGAATTAAAATGCATTAAAATTATGATAGATTGTGAAATGAAAGGTCTCTGTTTGATTGCAGGGAAATCAAACAGTGCAGAGGAGTTAGAGGAGATGAAAGTGTGTGCGCGCAAAATACGGGACGATTTGGCTTCATCACAGTCGTCCCTGCCGGCCCTTTGGGTTTTCCGTCGGTCGATCTCGAGCATCTGGCTTTGAGATTCGTGCCACAAGATTAAATTAGGGGTTTACTCCATTTTCCACATGTTTGATTTTTCTGACTTTTTATTTTTCTGTGTATTGCACGTGCAATCTTTTGGGCTTCCAAAAAGTTTAAAAGAAAAATCAGAAAAATAATTGTGGCTGATGGGAATCGAACACATGGGCTACGTCACAGCAGTGCAAGCGCTTTACCAGTGAGCGACAAGTTGCTTCTTACTTTTATTTAGCAAAAATAACTTATAGCTTAAACTCAGGCTATTATACTTTCTTCTGTATATTAAAAAGAAAAAATTTTGTACAGTGATTTCAGAGTCGTTACAACCGAGGATCCAACCTAAGGGATGAAGCGTCGAGTAATCCTCAGATGACAGGAGGCAAACAAAACAAAGGCGTCTTCTAGGAAAAGGCTTCCTCTATTTATACACTCAGCAAGAGCCATCCGACGGCCTAGATCCATTCCCGCCAAAACGAGGCATTGCACTACACGGCCCTGGTGACGCCACGCGGCAACCAACCTTTCGACGTTTCCCCCTCATACGGATCCAATTGGCGGGAGCGACGTCTCGCAATCCGCCGCCCGATTATGGCCACGTGGCATGGAAATCGACGGCCTGAGCAAGCGAAACGACGTCTCCTTTATGGCGCCACCATTTCGCTGATCTGCTGACGTCATCGAGGATAAGCGCAGAAATTAAGACACGTCGTGAAACGTCACGTGGATTCGGAGATCGAAGAGGCACGCGCGAAGCACCGCACCGTTCCCTGACAACCCACTATGAAGAATTCTCGGCACCAAACTGAACGTTGAAGACCAAGCAGACCACTCTCGACCCGACCTATAAATAGGCCGGAACGAGAATGAGGGGCTAATGATGATGCTCATAAGTGGGAGTTCCCCAGATCACGACACGTAGCGGATGATGTATCGTCCACATAGGCCCGCTAGATTCTCGGGGGCTACGGAGCTTGGACATTCCTCGGTGTCTCTCCTCCGAAGTTGCACCCGACCTTTTAGAAGACCTCCCTGGAATGCATTCCCTCTTCGGCTGACCTCCAGCCAATAGCCCGTCTCCGAGCTATCCTATAGCTGAAATTCCTCAGCTCACCTGTTTGGCCAGGAGCACAGAGCCCGAGCGCCTCCGTAACGGCTACGTATATCTCGCCACGAAGAGATCTCCGTCGCTCCACGTCCCTCATCCCATGCTAGCGTATCTCTCCAATAATGGGCGTATCCCGCCATCAACGCGGGTATGACGCAGGGGCGTAACGGACGGCGAGAATCTCGCATCGGCTCGCTCCATACGACCGCTATATAAACCACTCTTCCAGGCGACTCAGGTGTCTAGAACTCATTTCAATACGCCGCTACTCTTCCGTACTATTTCTCGATACTTACTTGATCGTCGGAGGGTCCTGCGGTGGTTTCCCATCCTGGGACTTCCCTTGCAGGTTGCTCGGGGTCAACAACAAGCCACTGAGATCCACACACCCAGCCTTCATATCAAATCTCAACCGTTCAGCACCGCTGGCAATAAGATCGATGGAGGACGACATCTGAGAGAGATTCCGACCTCCATCATCCACCATGAGTTTGAGGCGGTGTTAAGTATAGTATTATAGGTATTCGGTACTTATGTATTATACATGTATATCCTTATAGGATCCCTCATCTTAAAGGCATATTACATTTTGTTATGTATATATAGAGATGTATTGTATTCATTTACTTTGAGAATCAATCAATAATATTTTCAAATCTGTGGTGCTTAACATTGATCATAGACAAATTATTCAGTGTTTTGGATGTAATGAAGCTGGATAGAAGAGATTAAACATAGAATTATTCTGACCATCTTCAGCCAAGTTTACTTGGTGTTGTCAACTTGAAGGCAATGATCCTCATTACATATAAAGTAGGATCAATTTGGAATTTTCTTTTTCTTTCAAAGAAAATGGAAGAAACAGCTATACCAGTGTGCTTGCATGCAGGATACCATCAATGTCGCTATGGTTACAAGGATGTGCAGGAACTAGAAGATGTGGTTGCAGGATATGCCAAAGAACTTATGTGGACAGATATTTGATTACATGGATGCTTTGAAAGATTTCACTCTTGATCCAATCAATTTCCCAGATGACAAGATGAAGTCCTTTGTGGATCAACTCCACAAAAATGGGCAGAAATATGCCCCTATCGTAGACCGTGGTAATTAACACACTCTCTAGCTATAATCTCAAAATAATCCCAAGATGTTCTTTGATAGCTTGAACATTGCTTGTCCTAGATGATCTTTGTCGAATTTTTTTTTTTTTTATTGCGGCCATAATTTATCTTTATAGACCATATACATCATTCAGTTTAATCCTCACTATCATGCTCGTCATATGTTTTTCTTTAAATGATTATAAAATCAGAGCCCGTCACATGACATGTTATGATTTGTAAATCTGAAATCATATTTCCATATAAGCGCCTCAATGTTAGAGATGATCGAGATAAACCAAATATCATTTCATTTCTACAAATTCTTTTTTTTTGGATGCGCCTTGGGAACCGAATCTAGGACCTTTTACTTTGGAGAGTATATTCTCATTGCATAAGATATGCCCAATCGGTCATTTTTATATCCATTCGGTAAAAGCATAAAAATTATGTCATGGTTTGTGATGGAGGTCCTTTTCGGATCTCCTTCAGATGTTGTCTTTTGTCGATCTCTCAGTGGATTCTGGAGGTGATCCCCTGTTGCGTGTGGGTCTCAATGGGTTTTGGGGAGATTTGTGATTTAAGGAGCTTAGCGCCGAGTACGTGTAAAGAAGTCCCGGGGTGGTTTGGTACCACCGAGAACCCTCCGACGATCAAGTTAGTATTAGATCCGAGCAGCGTAACGGCTAAGTGGAGTAAAAAATGGCTTACTTGACCCCTCTGTGATGGGGGTTTATATAGCGGTGGTAGCACGCAGCAGCAGGCACGAGAATCTCGCCGGCAGTTATGCTCCCGACGTCACGCCCGCGCGGAGAGCGGATCGCCCATTAATGGGGATCGTGATGGCGTGGAACGTGGGATATTGCTGGCGGAGAATCTGCACATGGCGAGATTTGCGGAGCGGCGGTTACGCCCGTGAGCGGTGGAGTTGGTCGGAGCACCGAGGGAGACGACCTCGGCTGGGGAGCTTGGGGGCGAGCGAGAAGGCCAAGGAGTCTTGGTCTCGTGGCAGCTCGGGGCGAGCTGAGGGGCCGAGGAGGCCCATTTGCAGGGGGCCCCGAGGAGGGCCAGCTCACGCGTGTAGGTCGGGTATATAGGTAGCCTGGTCGGTCCCTGTGGGCCCTTTCTACTGAGTTCCGGGACACGTCATCTGCCACGTTTCCTGATCTTGGAGATCGCCAATATTGAGTATCATCATTAGCCCCTCACTCTTGTCCCGATAAGCTAGCGGGTCGGGTCAGGAGTGGACTGCCGGGCCGCCCGGGGTGAGTTCCCTCCTAAGCTTCCGTCGGGACGCATTCCCGGGCTGTCAGCTGTCTTTCTTGTCAACAAATTAGGGCGAGATCTCTGCATTTAAGAAAGGTGCGCCGATTCATGCCTCCTGCCATTGAAGTGATGGTCCACGTGTCAAGCGTCGGTTGGCCGACGCGACGTGTGCAGACCTGCGACGCCTGCAAGGGTGCGGTCCAGCGTTTTGGCGGGACACGAAGGGAGCCGTTGGATGCGAGGAGGTGTTTTGGCGGGACACGAAGGGAGCCGTTGGATGAGGTCGCTCGCTGTGATAAATAGGGTGGGGCCCGTTCTAGGGCCCCTACTCTTTCATATTTCCCCGTTCTAAGTCCTGATTGCTCGGCGCTTGTCTTCGTTCTTCTGCTTTCGTTTCCCGAGGACCCTCCTTCTCAAGGTTAGATGTCTTCCTTTGTCGAGTCAGTAGATGTCGTCGGAGTAGGTTCTAAGGACCCTTTAGGTGAGCCTGAGTCCTCCCGGGGAGCAGGGGTCGGGCCCTCTTCCCGGGATCGAGCGGCGGGGGCAGCCCCCAGGGAGGAGGTAGTAAACGCCACCCCCGGCGCCTCGTGTTGGGTGAGGCATGAGGACGAGCTCGCCAATGCTCGAGCTCGCTTCCACATCCCCCCGCGATATACGCTCCGTCTGGCCAAGGAAGGAGAGAGGGCAGACCAGGTACGGGGCAGGGAGATCGCCCTATACTTGGAAGCTTTTTGGGGTGGAATGCGCCTGCCCTTTTCTCCTGAGGTCGTCGAAGCGCTGAACTTTTTCGGGTTGGCCCCTGGCCAGTTGGTGCCGAACTTGTGGAGGATTCTCCTCGGGTTCCTGATACGCCTGAAGTTACAGGCGATTTCCTTCAGCCTCTCCCTCCTTGATTCTTCCCTCGTCTTAAAAAATCACCCTGGTGGTCGAGCGGGCGACCCGAGGTGGGTCTACCTTTCCTTTAGAAAGCGACAGGGGGGCCCCGCCGGGACGGGGGTTATGGCCCTGCCTTCTTCCATTCACGACTGGAAGAAGAAGTTCTTCTTTGTTTCCCCCCCCCCCCGAGGGCGAGGACTGGACCGTGCCTACACAGTGGTCGAGGGAGAAATGCTTGTCGGTCCAGTGACCCCGTCGCGGTGAGAGTTGTGTTGTGGGAGCCCATCCCCCGTTTCGTCATGCTGCTGTCTGAGAGGGTCCTGAGTTGGGTCGAGCTCAGCCCCGTTGAGTTCGTCGGAAAGTTTAGACTTGCTTTTTGGCTTGTATATTGCTTGTGTCACTGACCTCTTTACATTCGGTTTTGTGCAGGACCCATGGATATGGACTCGCTCCGAGCTTCCATGCGCCAGCCAAGGAAGGTCACGAGGGCGGGGGTGCCAGCTCTTCCCGCTCAAAGCTTGCCCCGGCTCCTTCTCCTCCGGTGGTCGTGTCCCGCGAGCGCTCGGAGGCGGATCTCGCCCCGGGGCCCAGCAGAGTGTTGGGCTGGAAGCGGGCTCGGATTCTGGAGGATCCGGCCTCGGAAGAGGAGATCGGCTCTCCCTCAGAGCCGCTCAAGAGGAGGTCATCCCGGAGACTGTCTTCGCCGATCATGGTAGAGGAAGGGGGCCTCCAGTTCGCAGTGCCTTCGGGGCTATCCGTTGTGGATAGCCTGCTACACGAGATAGAGACATCGGCCGGGGGTAGAGTCCCCGGGGGGACCTTCAGGGCTCAGCTGGCGTCCATTGCCCAGGAGTCCGTGCAGGTAAGTGCTTGGTTTTTATTATTATATATTTTTTGAGATTCGGTGCCTCCCTTGTCTTTCTGATCTCTCTCCTGCCTTTCAAGTTCTCCAGCACGTTGCCCTCGTCTTACGCATGGAGGTCAAGGTGATAGCCCCGGCGATGAAGGCTGCAGGCTAGCTCGCCTCGCTGGAAGAGAGCTTCAAGCGGGAGCTGGAGGCGGTGATGGTGAGGGTCGCCGTCCTGGAGGGCGAGGTGGAGGCCGGGAAGTGGGAGGTTGCTCGGCACCGCGAGGCCGCCGTGGCTGCCAAGGCTAAGCTCGAGGATGCTCAGGTGCTTGCTGGCAACCTAAAAAAGACGGTGAAAACCCTCCGGAAAGAGCTGGGGGCGGCGGCCGAGTCGGTGAAGTCTGCCAACCTAAGGGCGGTGAAGTTGGCTGACCTCTCGGCGACGAAGGCGGTGGAGGGCTACAAGAAGTCGAAAGACTACTACGATGACCTGGCCATTGCCACGACCCTCATCTGGCACGAGGCCCTCGACGCCGTTAAGGCCCGGGTGCCGTGGTTCGCTGACGAAGAGCTCCGGGCCGAATACTCCCTCGCCAATGCCGGTGAGGAGGGGCAGGAGGTTCCTGGCAAGGAAGTCGCCGAGGACCTAGCTCGCCTCGTGGTGGATGTTGAGGGCCCCGAGATCGTTCCTGGCCCCGAGGTCTAAAGCCCCCGTCTTCCTCCTCCTTTTCTTTTGTTGCTTTTGGAATTTTGTAAGCCTCCGGGCATTTTGTAAGGTTGGGGAGACAAAAATACCCTTTGTAAAGACTTTGCCTTTTAGTAATAAAACTTTTTCTTTGGTTTCATCGGTTTGCACTTTGTCTTTTGTTCATGAAGAATGCTCGTAAAATTTCTCTTCTTGCGCTGTTGGGCTTCCATGTCAGGTCCATGTCAGGTCGGCTGCTTGCCTAGCGATCGTCCGTCGAGTTGGTTTCGATTACTTGCCAAGCGTTCCAAGCGCTGCTGAGATGGAGACGTCTCCATGGCCCCGAAGTCGAGGGGAGATCACTCGAGACTTGGATAGACCTGATGCCCCTTGTTGGTGGCTCGGATCCTCTGCATGCGATGGGCAGAGGGCTGTCCGCCTTATTTGTGCCGAGGGTAGATGGAAGTTGCTCCGTTGCCCTTTGGCTAGGGCTTCTGATTTCTGCCGTCGTAGGTAGGCAACCACCAGCCTGGGATGACCGAGCGGGGTGGCCGCTTGGAGGCCTCTTTCGAGGGCTTCGATCCCTGGCATCATGGGTGGGGAGCTACCAGCCGGAGTTAACCGAGCAGGGCAGCCGCTCGGTTGCCACTTGCGAGGGCTTCGATCCTTCAGGACGCGGACCGAGCAGGGTTACTGCCCGGTGCCTCTTGGCGAGGGCTTTTGTCCCGAAGGATAGCCGAGTGGGGGATCCTCGGGCTCGACTGCCTCTGGGAAGGCTTTCTGATCCCAGGCGTTGCGGTAGGGAAGCTACCCGCCGGGGATAACTGAGCAGGGATGACCGGGCAATGAAGCTGCGCGGTTGCCTCTTGGCGAGGGCTTTGATCTTTGGCGCCGTGGGTAGGCAACTACCAGCCTGGGATGACCGAGCGGGGTAGCCGCTCGGATGCCTCTTGCGAGGGCTTCAATCTCTGGAGTCATGGATAGGGAGCTACCAGCCGAAGATGACCAAGAAGGGTAGCTGCCCGGTTGTCTCTTGCGAGGGCTTTTGATCCTTCAGGACGGGGACCGAGCAGGGTTCTTGCCCAGTGCCTCTTGGCGAGGACTTTGATCCATGTCGGTTATGGTAGGAAGCTACCAGCCAGGGATAGCCGAGCAAGGACTCGACTGCCTCTGGGAGGACTTTGGTCCTTGGCGCGGGAGGGGCTGTAGGAGCTTACCAAGGACCCTTGGCCGGGCAGGGTTACTGCCCGGTGCCTCTTGGAGAGGGCTTTTGTCCTGAAGGATAGCCGAGCGAGGGATCCTCGGGCTCGACTGCCTCTGGGAGGGCTTTCTGATCCCTGGCGTTGTGGTAGGGAAGCTACCCTCCAGGGATTGCCGAGCGATGGTTGGGCTCGACTGCCTCTGGAAAGACTTTCTGATCCCTGGAATTGCGATAGGGAAGCTACCCGCCAGGGATAACCGAGCAGGGTAGCTGCTGGGTTGCCTCTTGGTGAGGGCTTTCTGATCCCTGGCATTGCGGTAGGGAAGCTACCCGCCAGGGATAACCGAGCAGGGTAGCTGCTGGGTTGCCTCTTGGTGAGGGCTTTGATCCTTGGCGTTGCGAGTAGGGAAGCTACCGACCAGGTATAGCCGAGCAGGGGAGCCGCTCGGCTGCCTCTGCGGAGGACTTTGATCCTTAGTGCTGGGAAGGCCTGAGGAGGCCGGCTAAGGACAACCGGGCAGGGTAGCTGCTCGGTTGAATCTTCATGAGGTTTCGCCCGACCATCTAATTGCGGGTATGGGGAACAGGAACGGTCGCGGCCGGCGTGCGTGCAGCATGCGCATTGAATGTGGGGGGATGCGAAGCGCCAGGGTCGCGTCGCTTCGATTCCGCTAGAGAAGGCTCGATGATCGCCGCGTGGCAGCGAATTCTTGGGCGAGAGCGGGTGACCGTTGAGTTCCGTTGGGGCGCAGCGGGCTATATATGGCTGAAGGAGCACTAGTCCTTCCTTTCCTTGTAAACGGAGCGTCGAGAATGCAGGACTTCCCCTTTACCATCCCCGAGATCATCCATTTCGAAGACGTATACCTCTATGACCAGAACTGCACCGAGGACACGGTGTAGTGGGTATATGGGAGCATCGAGGACCACTTCGGCCGGTTGCTCCCCCGACGTTCCTCCCTGCTGCAGCTGCTGATGTACTCCATCTGGAGGGCATCGCCGGGGCTTTACAACCCTCTGTCCGAGCAGCTCTATGACGAGGCCGTGGGCAAGCTGCGGTCCGTGAGGCTCTTCGGCCTGATCTTCGCGAACCGGCTGGCTCGCTAGGAGGCGCTCGTCCATGAGTGCTACGAGTTGAGGCTCGGGGTCAACGCGCGGGGGGGGAACCGATGGGAGATGTTGGATCTCGCAAGGCCTTGGCTGGTGGAGTTCTTTACCGAGTATCATGAGCAGTGCTCTCTGCACCCCCTTCCCCCGCTGTTGTAATTTTCTTTTTCTTTTTGTATGTACGACTGAGGAGCCCATAATACCTTTTTTTGAATAAATAAGATCTTTCCTATTTTTCCGCAATGTTCCGTTGATCTTTATTAAATTAACAATAAACCCTAGGGAGAGTTTACATTGCCCCAAAAGAAAAGTACATGCTAATAGATAACCCTATCAACGTGGCCCGAGATTCCCGGAGGCTTGCGGGTCTTCGTGCTCGGCACTGGGTACGGGGCATCTCGAGCGCCGGACTGGTCATCTGCTGAGACAAGTATGATCTTGCCGATGGTCAGCTCAGCGGGAGGAGAACGCTGCTCCTGTTAGCGGTCGGCCTGCCGCTTGTCCTTTAAGTAGGCGGAGAGGTACCCCGATCGGATGAGCTCCTCGATGTAGTCCCAGAGTTACTTACAATCCTCCGTGGCGTGGCCCAGCGTCCGGTGGAAGGCGCAGTAAGGGCCCCGGGTTCACTTCGAGGCCTGACGCGGGATTGGGGGGAACTTGAAGAACCCCTCGCCTTGGGCCTCCTCCAGTAACACTGCGAGGGAGACGTTGAGCGGGGTGTACTCCTGGAACTTCAGGTGATAGGGCTGCTGACGCTCCGGCCTCTATTCCCGAGCCCTCTTCTTCGGGTCGGGCCGTTCTGCTCGGGGGAGGTTCGCGTTCACCTCGGACTCCAGCTGAACCTCGCGCTCGGTCCACCCCTTGACTTCGGCCATGGTCCTAGGCTGTGCCAACGCGAAGGAGCGTAACCACTCCTTGTGCTTAAGACCAGATCTGATTGCCGTGATGACGGTCTCGTCCCGGTGCTCGGGGACCTTGAGGAAGGCGTTGTAGAAGCGGGTGATGTAAGCCTTGAACGTCTCCTTATCTCCGCTCTTTATTGTGAAGAGGTAGTCGACCGTGCGCTTCTGCCGACGGTTCTCAACGAAGTGGCTGAGGAACTAAGTAGCCAGCTCGTCGAAGGTCGAGATCGAGCGAATCTCGAGCCCTCGGAACCATTCTCGACCTGCGCGGATGAGGGTGGCTGGGAAGGCCCTGCACTGGGCGGCGTTGGAATGGTCCTGGAAGCTCATTCCCGCGGTGAAGGCATCCAAATGGTCTTTGGGGTCGGTCTTCCCGTCAAACAGAGAGACCTTTGGGGGCTTGTTGCGCCAGGAGACGTGGACATCGAAAAGTCCCTCGGTAAACGGTTTGGTGAGTGAGTCGGCGGCGTACTCGGCCCCGTCGGCTGAAAGGTGACCTTCCCGGCGCATGCCCTCGATCTTCTTTTCGAGGGCGTCGAGTCAGCCGTGGTACCCCGAGGACTCGGCGCCCTGCGATCCATGGCCTCTGCTGTGGGAGACCTGCGTTTGGGTACGGCCCCGGTTCCTCTCGATGAGGTTCCTCAGATCCCCGGGCGAGGTGGCCCTCGAGCCGTCATGGCGAGCCCCTTCTGCGCGACCCTGTCGTGGGAGGGGGTTTCGGTCATGCCTGTGGGCAAACGAGGTGACCGACATCTCCTCAGAGGGGTACGGGTCGCGAGGAGGCTCGAGGCGAGGCGCTCCGGCGGAGGACATTGGTGTGGAGCCGTGGGGCGCCAAACGGGCCCCAGGGAGTATCGGCCCATGAGATCCGTTGTCTGGAATCGTAGCCTGTCGGTGGTCAGCCGTACCGACGGGGGTAGAGCCTTCTGGAGGCGGAGGAGCGGCGATCTGTGGCCCAGGCCCGGCTGCTTGGACGTGGATGAGCGCCTCTATGAGGGACTGCAGCCGATCTATTCGGCTGGCGAGGGCGTTGATGATGGTCGTCGGAGGGGGTTCATCCGCACCTCCGGTGAGGGGGAGGCTGCGGCTGGTACCCGGATCTTCAGGATGGTTGCTTGCCATGTGGACGGAGATCGGAAGGCCAACTTTGTTTTTGTGGATTTTGCGTTTACCATAGACGGCGCCAACTGATGGAGGTCCTTTTCGGATCTCCTTCAGATGTTGTCTTCCGTCGAGCTCTCGGTGGATTATGGAGGTGATCCCCTGTTGCGTGTAGGTCTCAATGGGTTTTGGGGAGATTTGCGATTTGAGGAGCTTAGCGCCGAGTACCTGCAAAGAAGTCCCGGGGTGGTTTGGTACCACCGAGGACCCTCCGACGATCAAGTTAGTACTAGATCCGAGCAGCGTAACGGCTAAGTGGAGTAAAAAATGGCTTACTTGACCCCTCTGTGATGGAGGTTTATATAGCGGTGGTAGCACGCAGCAGCAGGCGCGAGAATCTCGCCGGCAGTTATGCTCCCGACGTCACGCCCGCGCGGAGAGCGGATCGCCCATTAATGGGGATCGTGATGGCGTGGAATGTGGGATATTGCTGGCGGAGAATCTGCGCATGGCGAGATTTGCGGAGCGGCGGTTACGCCCGTGAGCGATGGAGTTGGTCGGAGGACCGAGGGAGACGTCCTAGGCTGGGGAGCTCGGGGGCGAGCGAGAAGGCCGAGGAGTCTTGGTCTTGTGTCAGCTCGAGGCGAGCTGAGGGGCCGAGGAGGCCCATTTGCAGGGGGCCCCGAGGAGGGCCAGCTCGCGCGTGTAGGTCGGGTACAGGGATGGTCTGGTCGGTCCCTGTGGGCCCTTTCTTCTGAGTTCTGGGACACGTCATCTGCCACGTGTCCTGATCTTTGGGATCGCCAATATTGAGCATCATCAGTTTGTGTTGATACCATGAAAAATAAAGCAAACGTTATTGTCAGCTTAACCAAAAAACAAAACAATATTTCCCTATCATCCAAAGAATTATTTTATGACACCGGATATCCGTCATTCTCCAATTTTTACCGGCATTGGCGTTAATGATACATATGCAACATTCATAAGAGGACTCCAAGCAAACATCTTCCTAAAATGGAACACCACCAACTACCTCAGCAAGGTCTGGCCAGGCCCGGTCTACTTCCCAGACTTCCTCAACCCTGCAACTTCCAAGTTCTGGGCCCAAGAAATCGCCATCTTCCACAAAATCCTAGACTTCGACGGCCTATGGATCGACATGAACAAGGTCTGTAACTTCATCACCTCACCTCCCCTCGCTTTCCTCGACGAACCCCCTTACAAAATCAATAACGCCGGCAATAGAAGACCCATAAACAACAAAAGAACAGCTGCTTCATGCATCCACTTCGGAAATCTAAGTGAATACGACATGCACAACATGTATGGGCTTTTGGAGGCAAAGGGCGATGGATGAAAGTAAGAGGGAAGAGAACGTTTATGCTTTCGAGGTCAAGAGTTCCAGGAAGCACACGGCGCATTGGACTGGGTACAATGCGGCAACATGGGAGGACTTGGGATACTCTATCCGACAATATTGAGTTTTGGGTTGTTTGGGGCGCGGATGACTGGGGCGGATATTTGTGGGTCGTACGGGAACACCAATGAGGAGCTGTGCCAACGGTGGATTCAGGTATGAACAGATGTTATATAGTTCTACATAAACTATAATAATTATTGTAATGCAACATCAGTAGTATGAGGAAAACTATTTCAAACCTCATCCCAAAATTTGATGTTTAAATAGGAGTGAAGAATGCCAAAGAAATACTTTCACCATTTGAATTCAAAATCAAACTTTTCAAAACTACTATAACTTTCATAACTACGTTAACTCCCATAATTACTCTCTCCAATAAAATGAGAGGAAGATTTGCCTCCAACAAAATGCGAGAGAGTTTTGAATTTAAATGAAATTTTATCCCATTAAATAATTATAAATCTAAAAAAACATATATATTTTAATTTATTGAAATTACTTATATTATAAATAATATAACATTCCTTACCAATTTCAAAAAATTCCAAAAACAAATAAAAGTTGGTACTAAATATACATACATACCATGAAGATGTTTTCTGAATTTGAATTTTCACTTAGTGCGTTCATATCAAAGTTCAATCAAGGTGCACGGTAACCAAAGTTTTGAACCGATGACCCGTTTGCGAAAGTATCGGATATAAAGCACATACGTACATTTCAAAGATCAAGTAATTCATAAGTTTGCACTATTATAGCCATTTGCATGTCCTAGTTTCATGAACGCTTCTGAGAAAACCTTTTGATCTCATAAATGGCGGCTGCACCCTCACATTCATATAAGTAGGTAATCTAGTATATCTTGTAATCATGCTTTATCAATTATTAAGAAATATTCATTCTCTTCCTTTATCTACAAAATCCAAGCATGAACATTTTAGGGATAAGAATAAGTTCTCATACATTTACAATCAATCATAACATCTACTCTTCCTTTGAACTCATAATACTTGGAGCACAGGTATCGGGTAGGATTTCAATGATAGTTGATCTAAGTGTAAGGTTTTCACCCTATCTCCAATGATATCTTCTGTAGCAAATCTTCTGAAAAACCTTTCATAAAAGGATCAACAAGATTCTGATTTGTACGAATATACTTAATTCCAATTATTCCGTCATTAAGTAATTGTCGAATATAACCATGTCTTAGACTAAAATGTCTAAATTTCACATCATAATTCTTTATTATGGGCTCTCAATCTAGCGGCTTCATTGTCACAATTAATGGCAATCGGTGACATAGACTTAGACCATAAAGGTATATCCAAGAGAAGATTCTTTAACCACTTTGCTTCCTTACCACAATCGGCAGAGCAATAAATTCTGATTCTATCGTGAAATGCGTAATAATGATTTGCTTCTTTGATTTTCGTGAAATCGCAGCCTCCCAGAGTAAAGACTCAACCACTAGTTGATAATGACTCACCTAAAATTGAGTTCCAACCAGCATCGCTATATCCTTCTAAAACCGTAGGATAACCTGTGTAATGTAGACCGTAGTTTATGGTCTTTTTTAAATATGCAAATACTCTTAATATTGCCATCCAATGCTTATTACTCGGACCACCTCTATTTAAAATTTGATTCAAATCACATTAATCACTATGAATTAATTCTTAAAGTATGAATTTTCGCAAATCAATTTTATGAAAAAGTTTTCTAGTAATATTAGATTGAACACATATCCTGCATTTATCAATATGTTTATTAGCACATGCAGGAATAAGATCTAAATTAATCATGTCATTCATACGACGATAATATACATGTCCTATTCTATCATGCTATAGAGAAAATGAATCAACAATATAAACAGAACTAAAATATTTATTAATTAGACTCAATTTGAACATCTCATTACATTCATAACCTTTTCCCACAAATATTTCACTCTTGGTGATTACAACTTTATCGGACTCGAATACAACTTTAAAATCATGTTTACTTAGAAAACTTGCACACATTAAATTCTTACAAATTTCTGGAACATACAACACTTTAGTCAATTTCATCGAATTATCCGAAATGCATTTTAATTTAACTGTTCCAATGCTTTTAATTGTTGCAGTCAATTCATTGCCCATAGAAAGTTGATGACCATCAATTTCTTTCTTGAAAGTTGTAAATATAGATCTATTATTCATTACATGCCAATGGCACTCGAATCAAGATATCAATCTATGTTACTTCCAACCACATTTCAGAAATTGTTGTGATGAATCCATGCTTAGCTTCTAATTTCTTCTCTATTTTGATAAATCGACAATCTTTCCAAAAATTAGATAGTTTATGAAAAATTGCATCAATATAAAATGTATTACTAAAAACAAAGTTGAAATACTTGTTACCTAAAAGGTTCCTCTCTTCCAAATCTACAATTTTGCGTTTTGAGTCAAATGTTTTCCAAAGTTTCTCTTCATATTTCGGCGCAGTGGAAATTAGAGTAGTGAGTACGTAGTCCGGTTTGACAAGTTTGAGACTCGTCATCTTCATCACTGATATTTTCGGTGCCATTCATGAACACAAATTATTGTTTTAAAATGTTGTTACAAAATTGGGATTGAAATCAATGATAAGAAAAAACACAAACACAATAGATTGAGTTGAGACACGTAATCGCTATCTTTAAAGCAATATTCGCTTCCTTACAATGCAACGAGAATTGATGTGATTTGCTTTTAGAATACAACAACTCTACCTTGTATTTACAATCTCCCACGTTACACCCGTCGGGAATTGTCCCGAACAACTTGATCTTTATGAGTACCAAAAAACAGAAGAGAAGAGAAGAGAATGGGTTGTAATGTTTTTTTGGTGTATAGAACAAAAAAAACACGTTGGTTTAAATAAGAGTGAAGTGACGTGAGTGGAATCTTTTCACCATTTGAATTCAAAATCAATCTTTTCATAACTACCCTAACTCAAATAATTACGCCCTCCAATAAAATGGGAAGGAGATTTGCCTCAAACAAAATGGGAAGGAATTGTAAATTCAAATAAAACTTCATTCCATTAAATAATTATAAATCCACAAAAATATACATTTTAATTTATTGAAATTACTTATATTAAAAATAATATAACACATTCTACTCGTTTACTCGGAACCATGCCGATAAAGCATCAATAAAGCATGAGCTTTACATGTGGGACTCCGTCGCTAAATCCGCAAGGAAAGCATTAGGACTTCGTTGCCCACTACTACAAATATGGGTAATAGTAACGAGAAATTGGTAATTGTTACAATCGTTATCAATTTATCGTAACGGTTCACATGTCTTCGGCAACTGTTATAACCGCTACCAATTCGATTAGGCGGCGGGCCCTACCACCCTTAAGCTATAAATCACCAAAATCCGCAAAAAATTTCCCTGAACCCATTTTTTCCTTGGGTTTTTTTCGAAATTGGGTTATTATATATTAAAATTAGTAAAATAATATAATTTAAATTATAATTATCACAATAGGATGGTTTATTGAAAGCGAGATCTCATAACCCGTCTTATCAGCACCCACCCCGCCCATCGAATAAAGAGAGCGGGTTTTTAGAACCCGTCCCCACCCTTCCAATGAAGATGGCGGGTTACCCGCCCTCTTCATTGAGGGTGTGGGGATGTGTTCAAGGAACCTGCCCTAAAAATTGTTAAAATTTAAAAAAATTAAAATAAATCGAATATTAAATTTAAAAAAAAAAATTTAAATCTTCGGTTTAAAAAACCCATTCTTCCAACGAATAAAGTATAAGATTGTTGTTTTTATTACGGACGTGATGACAAGTGTTATTGCTGTTTATATAGAAGTAATTCAATATTTAGATCATACTATAAATATGAATCTTGTATACACTTTATTAACAAAATAAATCCATCAAAAGAATTGGACACTTTGACACCCATTTGTAAAAATATACAATTATCGCTTTTCGTTTCCCTTTCCCTTTCCCTTTCCCAATTTGAGGAGGCTTGACATAAGGCTATGCCTCTTGGGATGACTGGACGACCCTTCCGTGTCTTGGGTATATGGCGGCGGCAGCGTCTGCTCTTCTGCTTCGTCTTGGACAGGCTGTTGTTCCGCAAATTCTGAATGTGGGACCGGTGTCGGATATGTGCTGCCTCCCAACAACTGTATGTAGGACGAAAAATCCGTCTCCCAACTGGGCTGTTGTTGCAAAGAAGTTGTCCCGATTTCATGCTGCTGCTGCACAAAATCTGGCCCCCAAGGCTGCGCAAAACCTGTTCCCCAAGACCATTGTTATTGCGCAATGCCTGACCTCCAAGACAGTTATTGTTGTGCAAAACCTGTCCCCCAAGACTGTCGTTGCTCCGGTTGTTGCTCTTGTTCACTATGCCAGGGTTGCTGCTGACAGTATGGTGACCGAACTACTGATCCTGCTACTCTGGATCTGCCTGATGCTGCGGCTCTGGTTCCAGCTCATGCTGCGGCTCTGGTGTCGGCTCATGCTGCCGCTCTGGCGATAAATATGGAAGCATATGATATGAACTGAATATACCGCCAATATATGAGTCTACAGTAGAAAATAAAGCCTGAGTATATGATGCAACCCACGAGCCTGTCGTTACATTAAAACTAAGATATAATTATTGACTCATACCGCCGGATGTTAAAAACGAATTTAATTTAAAAATTTTAACTTACCATTCCTCGTTCCACGTGGCCTCTAGGCTCGTACTGCCGGATATTTGGAAAGTCGTTAGGGAGAACAGAAAGGTATCTTACAGTGACACGCTTATACCATTGTAGATATGTTTCTGTAGCGTCGGTGGTTGTTTGGTTACCTATTTGTTGTAAGGCAATATTACGCTGCCTATTTTCTCATCTAAGCAAATATTGATGGTGATACTCCCTCCAATCACGCTCCGCCTTTCCTCCTCGCATGTCTCCCTCTATTGTCATGGGCGTAGGCGGCGGAACAGGAATATGTTGCAATCTACTAAACTGTCGCAACACCCGATCCGGTAGGTGCATGACCACGATATTAATACATGGTAGTGGGCATCAAGCCCGCCAAACCGGCTCTCCTTCGATACAGATACCGGGTAATTCTTGCAGACGATCTACTATATAAGGCGTCCACGTGAACTGTGCAAATAATACAGTACAAAAATTGTAATGAAGCTAAATTAAAAAATTTAAACAAAGTTAATTACCTAATGTATGGTTACCTGAGTCGCCTCCATGCGATCCAACTCATCTCTATAATATTTAAGTACTCAACGAGGAGCCTTATAAGATTTCTTGCCACTCCACCAAGAGCCGAGAGGCTTTCCAGGGATATCCACGGCAGAAATATGAATGCGATCTGGTCTTCCCATACACATGTGCTCCCATGACCAAATCTATATATAAAGTGTCATAATATTATAAAGAACCAATATTACAATTTTACAAATGCCTAGCTATTCAAAAATATTATGTACATGAAGTAATGTAATGCAGCCACAAATTTTATTCTTCATAAGAGCACATGCCTTATCTAGTTCTTTGTAAAGATAGGCCAGGACCCCTACTCCTCAAGCATACTGGCCACACACATCAAAGTCCGTAAGAAACCCAAGGTATAAAGGATGGACATGCGTTGCCGATTGGTCCGGCATCAGGCAATAACCGGTCATGTACAGAATGTAGGCACGTGCATGTCTATCCAAGACATCATCGGTAGCTTCATCAGGGATATTAGTAAATGTATTTTTGAGCTAGTTTAAACTGATCTTATACCCCTTAGTATACCCTCTTGGTACCTAAATTTTACAATTAATTGTTAATTAATATCACTGTAACATATTTAAACTTTTGATTTAAAAAAATTATGAATTATACATGTCCGAGAGCAGACTCAATGTATGTATCCCAATATGGGTGCTCGGTTTCTGGACCTACAATTGTACCTCCAATTAATCCAAGACCATTCACCCGTAAACCAAGTAAAAGGTCAATATTCTGGAATGTGATAGTGGCCTCACCCCATCTAAGATAAAAAGTGTGAGTCTCTTTTCTCCAACGCTCAACAAGAGAGGTAACGAGAATGTGGTTGAGTTGGATATGACGAAAGAATGAAGATTCATAAAATCCGACTCTTCGAATCCGCTCGATTATACAATAATCAGTAACTTGCCACTTGTCAGAATTATGATTGACCGTTGTAAGATTATCTTCACCCTGCAAAATTTATTCATAATATTTTCAACTATTAGAATTAAAAGAAATGGGCAATTGAAACAAATTTAATAAGTTTTGAATCTTTACTCCCCGTGTAATATACTGAAAGATCTATGCTTGTTTTGATTTACGAGCAGTGATTTGTTGAATGGTTGATTCTCCATTGAAATATTTTTGAAATTACAATTACTTAAGATTGGGAAAGTTGGTGGGTATAGAAGGGAGTTTGGACAGAGATAGTGAAAAGCAGAGCGAAAAAGCCGGGTTTTATTGGACAAGGAGGACGTATTCAAAGAACCACCCTCACTTTTGCCCACAAAAAGTTTTTTTTTCTTAAAACAGAATCCCATGCCCATGTATTGTCAAATCTTCTTTTAAAAAAGGAGATGTGATAATACGAACCATTTATTTGTTTTGAAAAGTAATCTGAGGTGTGTTGTCAAATCTGTGTTTAAAAAATGACAAGTTTTGTTTTTCTTTCAAAAAGAATCTCAGTCCCTCCTCCAAGATCCCGCTCTTTCATTTCAAAAGGAGAGGGCGGGTTCTAAGAACACGCCCTCCTTCAATAATTTTCTTGCCAGACACGTCTATGACCCCTTTGTGTTGTCAAATTACCCGTATTTGCGAAAAAGGGACAGCGGGTTCCTAAAACCCGCCCTCTCATTTAAAAATAAGGAATCTAAATAATTTTACTTAACCAAATAGCAGGTGACTCTTAACCCAATAGCGCATGACTCTGATCCTTTGTATTTTCAAATCGAATTTGTCAAAGGGGAATAGCGGGTTCCAAGAGCCCGCCCTCTCATTTAAAAAGGAGAGGGCGAGTTCTTAGAAAACGCCCTCCTTAATATTTTAAATAATTTTACTTAATCCAAGACAAACCCGTGACCCCTTTATCTCCTTTTGTATTGTGAAATCACCTATCTATTCCCTCCCGCAGTGTGTTGTCAAAAGGGGATAGCGGGTTCCAAGAACCCATGACCCTATTACCACCAAATACCTATAAAAACCCGTCATACCTCCTCCCATTTGCTCTCCATTCTACTTCGATTTGCATCTGCACCTCCTACAAAATCTTATCTGCACCCCTTCAAACGGAACCCACCCTCTCATTTTCGCTATTCCTATAGCTCTATCTGTCGAAATTCAAATGTATGTAAATTTATTTTAACATTTATTTAATTTTCAATGAATATAATCATTATATCAGTTGTTAACGTTTTTTATTTATTGTTGGGTTGATATTTCTTGATGCAGATAATGGCAAGTTCAAGTTTATTTGTTGTATGTAAATACGATGGCCAGATTGTGACAAGTGCACAAGGTCCCGAGTATATGGGCGGGTGCGCAAGAATTATGTGATTAGAATTATCAACGACTTATAATGAACTCGAGAATAAAGTGTTTAAAATCACGAAATACGATCCCCGTGAAATTAAGCTTAAGTTAAGTTGTATATGGCCTCTGTTTAGTGGAAATGCATTGGTTGAAATTATAAACGATACTTCAATATCTTCGATGATAGACTTCGGTCTGGCAAACACCCAGCATTCTTTTGAATATTTAGTTCAGAAGGAACAATTGGAAGTATCAGATGTCGCTCCAACGGGTAATTTTGATGGTAATGCTGGAAATAGTTCCTGGGGATACGGTCCGATGGTTAACGATGATACATTTAGTCTCGGTGGATATGACTATACACATGATTATTCAAACCTTCAAACACAAGGGTAAATATTTTATAAATCATCATTTTGTAATACCAAAATACTAATATATTTTATATATTAAATATATATTTTCCCAATCGACTGCTGCAGTTGCATACACACCTGAAGAACAACAAGGATTACCATATACAACCTTCCAAAAGTAAATCAATCCAAAACAAGTGGTGATTATGTTTATATTCTTCGTAATACGAAAATATTAAGAAAAATTTATATAAGAAAAATTTATATACTAAACGCAGATTTTCCCATACCTCTGCATCATTCCAACACGATCCAAGTGGTGCATTCTAAGCATGTCCGTCCACATCTTTCCAGTCTTTTCATCCCAAACCATCCACATTATACCAACCTCAACCATCGTATATTGCACCCGAGTCTTATGTTGCTACGGCTGACATTGATATGGGTGACAGTGATAATGATAAAACTGGTGAAGGTCATCAAGGGGAGGATAGCATGGATTATGCCGCTGGATTGAATGAAGTAGCATTGATTGATGACATGGTTGCGAATAGTGATTTTGTCGAACTAGAAGATCCCGGCCTCGATCTGCTGGAAGATGATAGTTGGGTAGACTTAACCGTGGCAGAAGTACCCTATTTGGAAGCGACTGTAGCAAACGAAAATTGCGTCACTGTTGGAGATATATTTCAGGAAAAAAGAGATCTTATTTGTAAACTGAAGTCATGGGCTATTCAAAAAATGTTACATTTAAAATCGAAGAGTCAAATAAGACGTACCATACCGTGGTATGTACGAAAGCTCCTAAATGTAAGTGGAGATTGCATGCATGTTGTTCCAAAAGAGCCAAAACTTGGAAGGTCATGAAATACAACCAAGAACATACTTGTATCAATTCTATTATGTTAAAAGATCATACAAATTTCACTTCATCTTACATTTGCTCACTAATTATGCCATTAATTTGTACAGATGTGGTAATGACTCCCCGAGAGATACGGCTCTACGTCAGCGGAGAACACAAAATTCAAATTTCGTATGTGAAGGCATGGGATGCTCGTAGAAAGGTATTATGCAAGATATTTGGGGATTGGGAAAGCTCATACAACTCACTAGTCCCTTTTATAGAAGCCATGAAGTATCAAATCCGGGGTCCGTATATCGATTAAAAATCACAGAAACAGATGTCGATGGCTGTGTCAGATTTCAAATAATTTTCTGGTGTTTTGCTCCTTATGCGGCTGGTTTCACACACTGTCGGCCGGTATTGTGCGTAGATGGGACGTATTTATATAGTAAGTACAGAGGTTGCATGTTAATTGCTACAGGTGTTGATACTAATAACGGTATATTTTCGTTGGGATTTTCTATTGTCGAGGGTGAAAATACATCATCCTGGTCATGGTTTTTTCGTCAGCTCAAAAGTATCCCATCTGTTATTGATAAAACAGATTTATGCATCATATCTGATAGACATCTAAGAATACTAGCTGGAATGAGAGCTGTATTTCTGATGACATCACATAGGTTTTGCCTGCGGCAGTTCAGCCAGAATTTTGATAGAAAATTTAAAAATTCAGATCTATATAAGCTTATGTACAAAGCCGGTGAAGCGTCTGACCCTGATGTTCAGGACATGTACATGACGAAAATCGGAGAGATGGGCCAAGCAACGAAAACGTAGTTAAATGAGTATCCAGTACGCATGTGGACATAAGCACATGATAATGGATGCAGATATCTACTAATGACCACTAATATGTCTGAAAACTTCAACGGGATCTTTAAAGGTGTTAGAGACTTACCGATACAGGTGTTGATTGTTCGATCCTTTTTCAGAGTGAATACTTATTTTGTGCAAAGAAGGGAAAAGTCTTTGGCGATGGAGACTCCACTCACCGCGTATTAGGAAGATATATTCCGGAAAAGAGAGAGCAGATCACAATACTATATATCTGAAAGGTTTGACACAACGGAGTTTCAAGTTACGAGGAGTAATGTGAATCAATATACCGTAAATTTTAGAGATGAAGGACTCTCTTCGTGCACATGTGGTGTTTTCCAGCAACAACATTTACCTTATGCCCACGCAATTGCTGCTGCGAGCAGCATGCATAACTCACATTACAATTTTGCTTCACGTTACTATACAGTTTCCAATTACCAAGGCGCATACGATCCAAAATTTCATTCTATACCAGACAGTCTCTATTGGCACTATTATACTGGGCAAACAAACACCGACTGTATTACCTCCGGACAAAAATATAGGACCCGGAAGACCTAAGGTACGTCGAGATCGAATGACAATATATGTTGATCCTCAGCAAAGGCACGACAGATGTAGCCTATGCAAACAACCAGGTCATTATAGGACCAGATGTTCAGGACAGTTAACAGGGGCGAGACCTTCGAGATCGTGAGAAAGCAACGGAAGGAAAATCAGTTAGCACTTGCAAAGAAACATGTACAATTTATATTTTAGTATGATATGATTTTTTTGCATTATTCTTTTGATGGATTCATTTTGTTAATGAAGTGTATACAAGATTCATATTTATAGTATGATCTAAATGTTGAATTATTTCTATATAAACAGTAATAACACTTATCACCAGGTTCTTAACAAAAACAACAATCTTATATTTTATTCATTGGAAGAAAGGGTTTTTGTAACCAAAGATTTAAAAAATTCCTTTTTAAATTTAATATTTGATTTATTTTAATTTTTTAAAATTTTAACGGCTGGTTTTAGGAACCCGCCCTCACCCTCCCAATGAAGAGGGACGGGTTCCTAAAACCCGCCCCTCTTCATTGGGAGGGTGGGGACGGGTTCTAGGAACCCGCTCTCTTTATTCGATAGGCGGGGTGGGGGCTGATAAGGCGGGTTATGAGATCCCGTCTTCAATAAACCGTCCTATTGTGCTAATTATAATTTAAATTATATTATTTTACTAATTTTAATATATAATTACCCAATTTCAAAAAAAAACCGTTTTTCCTTCTCCAAAAAAATTTCCCTCCTCTCCCCAATTCTACCGCCCTCCTCTCTTCGTCGCCTCCTCCGCTGTTGCGCCGCCTCGCCTCCGTCGAAGCCCCCATCGATTTCCAGTCGAAGTTCTCGCCGCCTCGCCTCCCTGGTCACCCGGCCCCGTCGAAGCCCTCGCCTCCCCGATCGAGCTTGTCGAAGCTCGCGCTGCCGACAATCGAAGCCCTAGCCCCGTCGAAGCCCCCGTCGTTTTTTGCTCCTAGGGTTTCGACAGCAACAATTTCAACAGATGAAGCTCTAATGGAGATCTCTCTCCCTGGATGCAACAGATGAAGCTCTAATGGTGATCTCTCTCTCTCAGCTTCGATCTCATCGAAACCCTAAGACGCGCTCCAGATCCCCAATCGTTTCCACGGCCTTTGGATCCTCATACAAGTGAGTACCCTTCTCATTTTTATTTCTTTTCTGTTCACCATTTACTTGGATTGAATCAAGTTGTTTCCTCCATTTTCCGATCTGGTTCGTTGTTGTTTGCATGAATTATGATGTTGATTTGTGATTTTTTTTTGTCATGCGACGTTTGCATGCTGCGATCGCCCTCTCAAGTGTCGAAACCCTGGATTGCTGTCGAACCCCTGGATTGCTGTTGACGGAGAAATTGAAGCAGAGGTGGAGGGGCCGCAGAGGGAGAGGAGGAATTTTATTTTTTTCATATTGCATTAAATTGGCAATGGTTTAAACAGTTACCAAAAAGGGGCTATGGTAACGGTTCATACGGTTACCATACTTCTGGTTACGAGGTTTAGCGTAATGGTTGTGTAACGGTTATAACCGTGACCAAAAAGGGTTTTGGTAACGATTTAAACAATTACCAAAAGGGTATACTGTAGTAGTGACCGCCTCCTCTCCTACTACTACTCAGTGATGTATGAGGCGCACACCTACGGGACTTCGATCGTGAGGCCCCACTTTTTTGTTGGGAGGGGAGAGTCGATCCACGGAACAGTGCTCGCGACAAAACCCAAATCACGCAAAAAATACAATCACGTAATTAAACGACGAAAGACAATATAAATTAAAGTGCAGGAATAAGAAAACAATCAATCACAAACAAGATAGATTTGTTAAAGAGGTTCACCCACCGTATGGCTAGTCCCCGGCAGATCGGAATCTGCAAACGTCTACTATACTTGAATCAAGTTTACACATAAGAACAACCCTAGGAGATTTCTCTCAAATCTCTCTATACAAATCTCTCTTAGCCTTTGCCTCTTGTGATGATACTTGTGATTAATACAAAATGCCTCACTCATAAGATGTGCTTTTATAGCACCCAGGACAATATCACTATCTAACAAAGTCACCACCTTTCATTGTCATCACCTAACAATGTCATGGATGTCAAAAGTAGCACCTAACAAAGTCACCACTTATCATTGTCATCACCTAACAATGTCATGGATGTCAAAAGTAGCACCTAACAAAGTCACCACCTATCATTGTCATCACCTAACAATATCATGGATGTCAAAAATAGCACCTAACAAAGTCACCACCTATCATTGTCATCACCTAACAATGTCATGCATGTCAAAAGGTGGCACCTAACCATAGACTTTAATTTGCATCAATTTTCAACAAACTCCACCTTGATGCAAATTCATCACAATCTCGACATTGTCCCACTTGGAGTAATTTTTGGCTTGATTCTCGCACAAGTAAACTTCACACTATTCCGCTGCTGCTCTCTCCTCATTAAATTTTTATGGAGAGATTCACCAATCTGCAACAGAGATTCAGCTTATCTCTGTCTACTATTTTGGTGAACATATCCGCCGGATTCTTTTCTCCCGTGATCTTCTGCAGTGTCAACTCACCATCTTCTAACGCCATGCGTATGAAGTGGTACCGCACCTTGATATGCTTCGTCCGAGAATGATATGCTGCATTCTTTGCCAAATGTATTGCACTTTGGCTGTCGCTCCACAAGGTATTGAAGTCTTGCTTCTTACTCAATTCTTCGAGTAACCCTTGTAGCCATATCATCTCTTTGCTGGCTTCCGTGATCGCCATGTACTCAGCCTCCGTAGTTGACAATGCTACCACTTTTTGCAGTTGAGATATCCAACTTACCGTTGTTCCCCCAACTGTAAATACGTATCCCGTTGTACTCTTCCCACTATCTCGATCACCCGAGTAGTCCGCATCAACGTAACCTTGCACTTTTAGAGAGTCGCCCCCGAAACATAAGCAGTGACTAGACGTACCCTTAAGATACCTCAAAATCCACTTCACCGCATTCCAATGCTCCTTCCCCGGGTTTTGCAGATACCGTCTCACAACTCCCACTGCATGTGCAATATCTGGTCTCGTACTCACCATTGCATACATTAAACTCCCCACCGCATAAGCATAAGGCACTCTTGCCATCTCGTCTTTCTGCTCTTGAGTTGTAGGGCAAAACTCCTTCATGAGTTTGAAATGTTTTGCTAAAGGCGTACTCACCGGTTTTGACTTGTCCATATTGAACCGCTTCAAAACCTTCTCGATATAGTCGCTTTGCGATAACCACAGCTTCCGCTGCTTCCTATCTCGAACGATCTTCATGCCCAAAATTTGTTTGGCCGCTCCCAAATCTTTCATTGTAAACTTTTCAGCCACCACAAATTAAAGTCTATGGTTAGGTACCACCTTTTGACATGCATGACATTGTTAGGTGATAACAATGATAGGTGGTGACTTTGTTAGGTGCTACTTTTGACATCCATGACATTGTTAGGTGATGACAATGATAGGTGGTGACTTTGTTAGGTGCTGCTTTTGACATCCATGACATTAGGGCGGAGCCCGCAAGCGACGGATACACAACACAACTTGGGTACCCATTCTAACTCAAAAGCCCGAGCTTGACTCGTATCGTACATACCCACCTGCACCGTTGTAGATGGCATACAATATCGGCGGTATACAGGCTTACAGGCGCTTCAACACCAAGCGGTGACCGTTGTACTCACAACCTTTCTTCAGTGATATACAACATTGGTGTTACACAAGCACTCAACCCATCCCACATCAATATTTTTTTTTCGTTCCACCCCTCTCCCAAAACAAACCAGGCTCTGATACCATTTGTTGGGGGCGGAGCCCGCAAACGACGGATACACAACACAACTTGGGTACCCATTCTAACCCAAAAGCCCGAGCTTGAATCGTATCGTACATACCCACCTGCACCGTTGTAGGTGGCATACAACATCGGCGGTATACAGGCTTACAGGCGCTTCAACACCAAGCGGTGACCGTTGTACTCACAACCTTTCTTCAGTGATATACAACATTAGTGTTACACAAGCACTCAACCCATCCCACATCAATATTTTTTTTCTCGCTCTACCCCCCTCCCATTTGTTGGGGGCGGAGCCCGCAAGCGACGGATACACAACACAACTTGGGTACCCATTCTAACCCAAAAGCCCGAGCTGTTAGGTAGAGGTCCAAGTTATATTGTATACACATCAACTTCTTTATAAACTCCCGATGTGGGACTAAAGATACGAGTCACAACTCAACAATCCCGAGCTTGACTCGTATCGTACATACCCACCTGCACCGTTGTAGGTGGCATACAATATCGGCGGTATACAGGCTTACAGGCGCTTCAACACCAAGCGGTGACCGTTGTACTCACAACCTTTCTTCAATGATATACAACATTGGTGTTCCACAAGCACTCAACCCATCCCACATCAATTTTTTTTTTCGCTCCACGCCTCTCCCAAAACAAACCAGGCTCTGATACCATTTGTTGGGGGCGGAGCCCGCAAGCGACGGATACACAACACAACTTGGGTACCCATTCTAACCCAAAAGCCCGAGCTGTTAGGTAGAGGTCCAAGTTATATTGTATACACATCAACTTCTTTATAAACTCCCGATGTGGGACTAAAGATACGAGTCACAACTCAACAACATATCATCTACATAGAGTGATAGAATGATATAGTCTACATTCTCAAAAGTCTGAATATAGACACAGTGATCTGACTCACCACGCATAAATCCCGTCTCTAGCATGAACTGATCAAATTTGAGATACCACTGTCTTGGAGCTTGCTTAAGGCCGTACAAACTCTTTCGCAGTCTACACACCATAGTTTCTTTTCCCTTCACCTCGTATCCCGGTGGCTGCATCATATAGATCTCCTCCACCAAATCTCCATGAAGGAATGCGGTCTTCACATCAAGCTGCTCCAAGTGCAGATCCTCCACCGCCACAATACTAAGGATCACCCGAATTGATGTCATTTTCACCACAGGGGAAAATATCTCTTGATAGTCAATTCCTTGTTTTTGCGCATATCCCTTGACTACCAAGCGAGCTTTGTACCGCTTCACACCATCGGCCTCATCTTTTATCCTGTACACCCACCTATTCAACAACGCTTTTCGACCTTTGGGTAGCTTCACTAGGTCCCACGTGCGGTTCTTCTTCAAAGAGTCCATCTCCTCGTCCATAGCTCGCTCCCACTGTTTACTAGCACCGTCTTGCGTCGCCTCTTCAAGGGATTCAGGCTCTCCCGAATCCGTGTACAAAATGAAGTCGGTCACAAGTTTTTCAGGTAGTCTCCTTTCTCTCGTAGATCTCCTCAAAACTGGTACATCTGGTTGCTGAACATGGTCGCCATCATGTTCTTGAACCTGATCCTGCACTGTAGCTTCCTCCATGTTTTGATCCCCACTTGAAGACACCTGATTGTTCTTTTGAGTTCCGTCTAACTCCACGAACTCAGATACAACACCATCTTTGGCTTGCTTTTCTTCTCTATATAAGTGCTGCTCATCAAAGACAACGTTCCGGCTTCGTATTACTTTCTTACTTGTGTAATCCCACAGCTGATATCCGAACTCGTCTCCACCATACCCGATGAAAGCACACTTCTTAGATTTGGAGTCAAGCTTACTCCTTTATGCCTTATCAATCAAAGAATATGAAATACAGCCTAATACTTTAAGGTGTGATTAGTTGACCGGTTTACCCGACCAAATTTCTTCTGGAATGCCTCCATCAAGCGCACTTGCCGGGTTTCTGTTGATCAGATACACAGCAGCATCGACCGCTGCTGCCCATAAGAATTTTGGCAGATTCGCATCCAAGGTCATGCTTCGCACTCGCTCTAGGATCGTTCTGTTCATTCTTTCAGCGATGCCATTCTGCTGTGGCATCCCAGGTACCGTATTCAGCCAACGAATACCCTTTTGCGAGCAAAACTCCTCGAACTCTTGGGTGCAGTATTTCCCACCATTATCGGACTTAAGGCATTTAACCTTCATCCCCGTTTGGTTCTCCACCTGCGCAATCCAATGTTTGAAGATGCCAAACATATCGGACTTTTTCTTCATCGCGTACACCCATGTCTTCCGACTTGTATCATCGATGAACGTCACAAAGTACCGATTTCCTCCATAAGACTCCACCGAGGCCGGACCCCACACGTCCGTATGCACCATCTCTAGTTTCTTGGTCTTTTTCGCTACGCCTCCAATTTGAAATCTGAGCGCGCTTTGCTTCCCACAAACGCAGCTCTCGCAAAACCCCCAACTCCACCTTTTTCAGCCCCGAAAGAACCCCGTTAGCTTGAAGAATTTTCATGTTCTTCTCGCTGAGATGTCCCAATCTTTTATGCCACAACGAAGTCTCCGAATCTTTCTCCGAACTTGCCGTCAATGCAACCGAGCCTTCGGTGCTCCCATTGAATGAGTACAACGAACCGCTCAGCTTGTCCCCTGCGACCACCAATGACCCTTTGGAAATCTTCCATTGAGAATTCCCAAACGTTGTAATAAACCCTTCGTTGTCTAGCTGACTTGTGGAAATCAAGCTTTTCTTCAAATCTGGAATATGACGAGCATTCTTTAATTCGATTTGACCACCTCCTGACGGTTGCAAGATGATCGTCCCCTTTCCAACGATCTTACACGATTGACCGTTTCCCACCGTCACATGTCCAAGATCGCCCTGAACATACTCACTAAAGTGATATCTGCCCGAAGTGCAATGAAAAGAAGCTCCTGAATCTAGGAACCAAGTATCCGCCTTTGTGTTCTCGCTCGCCGATGGACAAAGACCTTGTTCCCCTTGTTCTTGTGTAGACACCACATTCGCTTCCTTTTCATCCGTCTTCTCATCTGAGCCTTTCTTCGGAAGCCTGCATTCATTTCTTCTGTGGCCCTTCTTTCCGCAATTCCAACAGGCGCCTTGGATTTTTCCTTGAGATTTACCTCGGCTTTTAGACTTGCCCTTTTTCCACTTTCCCCTTTCTATTGTTCTGCCGCGATTCTCCACCGAAAGTGAAGAAGTTCCAGAACTCCCACTCACGGACTTTCTCCGCATCTCATCGTTTAATATGCAGCTTACCGCATCATTAAACGTGAGAATCCCCGAGATAGAGTTGCTAACCGCCATCACTAGGTTCTCCCAACTCTATGGCAACGAACATAGGAACAATAGGGCTCGAATCTCGTCTTCAAAGATGATTGAAACTGACTCAAGTTGGCTTGTCACGCTGTTGAATTCGTTCAGGTGCTCTATCACCGAACTATTCTCTACCATCTTCATGCTGAAAAGCTTCTTCATAAAAAAAAATTTATTTGATGTCGATGGCTTCTCATACAATTTCGCTAACATCGTCATTAGTGCTTTAGTTGTTTTCTCCTTTGAGGTATTAAAGGCCACCTGCGAAGTCAACGACAATCTGATCGTTGCCAGGGCTTTCCTATCCAAAAGGTTCCACTCCTCATCGGTCATCTTCTCGGGCTTTTCTCCTAGCAACGGAAGATATAGATCCTTTTGGTATAGACAGTCTTCTAACTGTATACGCCACCAACCGAAATTGTGACCATTGAATTTCTCGATTCTTATCTTATCATCTGCCATCTTTCGTCTGTATCGCAGCAAACCCGACTTCCTCCTAGATCTGAACCAACGCCTTCAAAACTATAATCTAAGAAAGTGGGGAAAAGGACACAAGCGTCGTTACCCACCGTTACCTAGATTATAGAATCGAAGAACTCTAGATTCTCTTAAGCTTGCTCTGATACCAGTTGTTGGGAGGGGAGAGTCGATCCACGGAACAGTGCTCGCGACAAAACCCAAATCACGCAAAAAATACAATCACGTAATTAAACGACGAAAGACAATATAAATTAAAGTGCAGGAATAAGAAAACAATCAATCACAAACAAGATAGATTTGTTAACGAGGTTCATCCACCGTATAGCTAGTCCCCGGCAGAGCGGAATCTGCAAACGTCTGCTATACTTGAATCAAGTTTACACACAAGAACAACCCTAGGAGATTTCTCTCAAATCTCTCTATACAAATCTCTCTTAGCCTTTGCCTCTTGTGATGATACTTGTGATTAATACAAAATGCCTCACTCAGAAGATGTACTTTTATAGCACCTAGGACAATGTCACTATCTAACAAAGTCACCACCTTTCATTGTCATCACCTAACAATATCATGGATGTCAAAAGTAGCACCTAACAAAGTCACCACTTATCATTGTCATCACCTATCATGGATGTCAAAAGCAGCACCTAACAAAGTCACCACCTATCATTGTCATCACCTAACAATGTCATGGATGTCAAACGTAGCACCTAGCAAAGTCACCACCTATCATTGTCATCACCTAACAATGTCATGCATGTCAAAAGGTGGCACCTAACCATAGACTTTAATTTGCATCAATTTTCAACATTTTTCTCATTCCCATCTGATACTCAAACATACGACATCAGCACACAGTTTATGATCGGAAACGCAATCATCGTATCTCCGGTTCTAAATCCCGGGGTCACCTCGATCAATGCTTATTTCCCAACAGGTACCAGGTTCAATCTCTTCGAGTACTCAAACACCGTGAGTAGTGCATCCGGAGACCATTTTACGCTCGAAGCGCCAAAAGACAGTATAAACGTTCAAGTAAGAGGAGGAAGTATATTATTGCCAATTAAGGAAGAGGCGATGAATACAGAATTAGCAAAGAAGAGCGGATTCGAGCATTTGGTGGTTCTTGGAGGAGGCGAGGCGACGGGTGAGGTATTCGTCAATGGCGGAGAGGTTGTGGAGATGGGAGGAGATGAGAGTGAATGGAGTTTGGTTAGATTTTCAGCAAAAACTGAAGGGCAAAAGGTTAAGATCAAGGAAGAAGTTGAGAATGGGACATATGCTAGGGATCTGAAGTTGGTTGTGAAGAAGATTTCAGTGCTTGGACTGAAATTTGTGGCAGATGCTAAGGCACTTGCTTTATCTGTGAATGGAGTTGATATAAGGAAGAAGGGAGGAGTTGGTGTCGGAGTTTTGGGGTTGCAGAGATCAAGGGGTTGGGATTGCTCATTGGTCAGAATTTTGAGTTCAGTTTGAGTTTTGCCTAGTTAATTATTATCTCAGTAAAATAATAGTAGGGTGAATAGAACATAGGAAAACCCATGTTTTTCCTATTGCATTTGCATGAGAGAAATTGTCAGAGTTGCAATATTTTGGCAAGGATTTCTGATATTCTCTAGAAAATAGGGTAAATTGGACTAAAATACCCTTAACTATCATGATCATTAAAATACCTTAAAAGTTTTTTAATTACAGTAAAATATCTCATGTGCTACTTTTTTGGGGAATTTTAGTGAAAACAAATCCCTTGTATTGAAGGCATTTTAGTGTAATAAAATTACTTTAAGGTATTTTAGTGCAAAACCGTGATAGTTAAGGGTATTTTAGTGTAATTTACCCCAGAAAATATGAAGTTTAATTAGCAGTTGAAGAACCAACAATTATTACCAGATAAAATGGAAGAAAACTGATATATTTATAAGGTGGAAGCAGTGATTTACCTGAGAAAGGGTTAGAAGATGATGATACATTATTTGTCAACTTTAATGGTTCGATTTCTGCGATGAAGGAAGGTGATGAGGCTCACAGACGGGAACCCTAGATTTACGACACGTAGTAGATGACGTGTCGTCCACGTAATCTCACTAGACTCATGGGGGCCACGGAATCAGAATCAATATGACACGTGGGGACTTTCTTCGGGTCTTGTCTCCGAGGTTGCACCCGACCTTTCGGAGTTCTCCTCGGAGTACCTTCCCTATACACCTAGCAACCAGCCAACGTCTCTCCTCCAAAATGTCCTACAACCGAGCTAAGACGGCCCCCTCGCTTGTCTCCAAGCTATCATAGAGCCGAGATTCGTCAGTGTCCTGTTTGGCCGGGAACACGAAGCTTGAACGCCTTCGTAATGGCTCCGTATATCTCGTCACAACGAGATCTTCGCCGGCCCACGTCCTGCATCACACGCTAGCGCATCTTATCATTAATGAGCGTATTCCGCCATCTACGCGAACGTAACACAGGTGCGTAACGGACTGCGAGAATTTCGCATCGGCTCGCTCCATGTGACTGCTATATAAACTCGTATTCCAGACAATTCAGATAACTCGAACTGATTCCAATATGCCGCTACCCTGCCATTATTTCTCGGTACTTACTTGATCGTCGGAGGGTCCTACGGTGGTTACGCACCACGGGATTTCTCTTGCAGGTAGTTCGGCGTTAACGACAACCCATTGAGATCCACACATCCCACCTTTACTTCCAATCTCAACTGTTCAGAACCGTTTGCAGTTAAATCGACGGAGGACAACAACTGAGGAACCTCCATCAGAAGGGCCATCAGATAGTATAAGAACTCTTTGAAATTGATTTATTTAGCATGAGTAGGCCACATATTTTCTTTTGAAAATAATATTCTACCAAATTTTACCAATGAGCAATAGCTTGGTATGGTGCGGGTTGGTATGGTGCGGGGTTCGATCCTCAGGAGAGGAAGTGGCCGCAATTTAACACTTTCGGGACAAATTTATGGGTCTTCTAGTTGCACGTGTGTTGTGTGCTTGTCTGCGTGGGGGTGTGTTGTATGTATATGTTAGACTTACGTGCCGGGTCAAAAAAAATGTCAGAGAGCCGGAAGGAATCTACTTAACAATAGTGAGGCTAAATAGTTGAAATGACAAAATAGACTAAGGGAAGTATAAAGTGATAAAGAAAAAACCACTGGATTGTGTCCCGTAAAAGAATCAAACCACGGAATGATGTCTCGTAAAAGATTAAACAAAAGATTAAACCACGGTGCGGTTTTCAGTAAATATCCCCTTTTATAAAATAGTGGCTCATAAGATAAAAAGATTATTTTGGTTAAAATAAAACCACATTGTGTGTCTCGTAAAAGGACCCACGGGATTGTTTAGAGTAAGCATCCCTTTCAAAAAAAAGTGGCTCATAGGATAAAAAGAATTTTTGCGTCCCCAACATCTCTCAAGTGATGTCAAAAGCTCCACATTCTTTTGATTGATTGTTATCAAGAATCTCCACGCATGTTCATGCTAACAATCCAACCTTCGGACTATGTTGGGTAAGCACAATTTAAATGGTTAGTTTTGATAGTGAAAATAATAAAATAGGAAATAACTTATTGGCTATTTTGATTAATTTTTTCATAACTTATGGTATATTGAGGAATGCAAATTTTATAAGAACTAAATAAAATGATGAAAAACTTATTTCACCAAAAAGAAAAAGAAAAAGAATTCAAGGGCTTATATCACACTAAAAACGACTTATTAGCTAAACGGTAGAATAAATATCTCATTTTCATGTATATGAAAATCCATGATAATCAATAAAGATGAAGATTTTTATGTTATGAATGTACCGAGAATGGCTAATTTTGATAAGCTTATAAAAAATAATGAGTTAGTTATTTCATTGAGAAAGACAAAAATTTGAGAGTTATTAAGAGCGGTGAATTTAGATATAGAGTAAAATAAAACAGTGAATTAGTAATTTTATCATGAGAAAAAAATTACTATGCCTTTAAGGGTTTCATTGTGTTTTACCTTTGATTCGGTTTTTTCTAGTCGAGTAGTAGCTTCATGGGTTAGAGGCTTAGAGCACATTAAAAAAATGATTAATTTTGATAAGGATTAAGTTAAACAAATAATACATCATTTTAGCGAAAAACATAAAGGACGAATAATTTTAATACAAGCTGTGAATAAGTCAAAAATAATATAACAGGTAATTTATGGTTTATACTAATTAATAATAATAAAGGCTAAATGGTAAGAAATACTCTTCACAATTACCCCAATAACAAAAAATACCCTTTACTTTTTGAAACTAGCACTTTACCCCCTTCAACTTCAATTGATTATCAAAATGTTCTTTATTTAAATATTTAATTAAAATATTTATACGAAAGGTCTTTTATATATATATATATATATATATATATATATATATATATATACATACAGAGAGAGAGAGAGAGAGAATAATGGAGAAAAGTGGCCATAGGAGGAAATTTCCTTCTATGGCGTGGAAAAAATATAACCTCCACCAATTTTTTCGACGATCGGCCCCCATCATCTTCATCGTTATCATCTAAGATGTGGGTACACCAAATTTCTTATGATTCTACAACTTTTTCACCATTGATTTAGCAATGTAAAAAGTTCTATTGTCGGTAAACCGTTAATTTTGAACCCACCAAATTAACGGTGAAAAAGTTGTGGAATCACATGAAATTTGGTGTACGCACATCTTAGATGATAACGATGATGATGATGGGTGCCGATCGCCGGAAAAAATGGTGGAGGTTGTATTTTTTTCACGCCATAGGAGGAAATCCCCTCCTATGGCCTCTTTCCTCCATTAATCTCACATATATATATATATAAATATATATATATATATATATATATATATATATATATATATATATACCCCCATAAAATTTAATGATAATTCGATGTACCTCCATTATTGATAGTACTCGATATAGGCGATCCCCAAGATCATGACACGTGGCAGATGACGTGTCCCAAGACTCAGAAGAAAGGGCCGACCGGGCCACCTTACACCCGACCTGCAAGCACAAGCTGGCCCTCCTCGGGGCTCCCGGAAAGTTAGCTTCCTCGGTCCCTCAGCTTGTCCCGAGCTGCCACAGGACCAAAACTCCTCGACCCCCCCGCTCGTCCCCGAGCTCCCGCCGAGACCGTCTTCCTCGGCCCTCCGACCAGCTCCACCACTTATAGGCGTAACCGCCGCTCCGTGAATCTCGCCATGCGCAGATTCTACGTCAGCAACATCCCACGTTCCACGCCATTACGATCCCCATTAATGGGCGAGCCGCTTTCTACGCGGGCGTGACGTCGGGAGCGTAACTGCCGGCGAGATTCTCACGCCTGCTGCTCCGTGCCACCACCACTATATAAACCCCCATCACAGAGGGGTCAAGTAAGCCATTTTTTACCCTTTAAGCCGTTGCTCTGCTCGGATCTCATCACTAACTTGAGCGCCGGAAGGTCCTTGGTGGTACCAAACCATCCCGGGACTTCTTTGCAGGTACTCGGCACCAACCCCCTCACTTCACCTCTTCCTCCAAAAACCCATTGAGACCCACACGCAACGGAGGACAATCGACTAAGTCCACCGCGAGATCAACGGAAGACAACATCTGACGGAGGCCTGAAAAGGAGCTCCATCAATTATTTTTCGATAGTATCTACGCCCTCTAAAATTCTCCCCCAACACCGTTAATGATGGTTAACTTTGACAGAAATTCTTTAAGAACGTAAATATTCTGGCGATCTCTTCTTATTTCTCACATGCACTTAAATTCCCCAAAAAATGATTGGTGATTGATCGAGTTGGGTTTCTTATAAGATTTGATTAATTTATGTTTTCTATTTTCTAAGATTCGTTTGATTTGGATATTTTTGAAGGTTAAGAATTGCATAATATTAGGCTTCTTTTGAGTTAGAATTAACTAAAACTTAGGTTATTGTATATCAGAATTCTTTGATTTGGGAATAGAAGAAGAGGAGATGATAAGAAAGAATGAGTTTATGAGGGGGGAAAAAAGGGAAGGTAAGAGAATTAGAATGAATGAAAAGAAAGAAGATGAAGGTGAAGTTTTGTTTGTTTACGATGATGATGATGATGATGGAGAAGAAGAAGATGACGATGATGATGATGGAAGGGTAATGTTGGTATTTAATAAATTAAAATAAAAAAATATCAGTTTGGGGGCAATTGAAATAAATCAAAGAATTTTTTTGGGTGGGAGGGGAAGTAATATAGAAAAATATTGGTAGGTATACAAGAAAGAGACAAAAAGAAATATTTTTAACTAAACATTTATAAAGAGCATTTTGGGAATTAATTAAAATTGAAGGGGGCAAACTGCTGGTTTTAGAAAATTAGGGATATTTACTGCTATTGGAGTAATAGCAAAGAGTATTTCCTGCCATTTAGCCAATAATGAATTGGGAAAATTGTTTCCGAGGCCAATTTGGAAAAGGGATTTATTTTATACCCAAAAAGTTCCAAAATTGTCAAAACCCCGAAATATTCAATTGAAATGCTTTTAAGACGAAATCTGTAACCTATTCTTTTTTGCACACGTATCTATGTATATATTACCAATAATACCTTTTTATGATTCTAATAAATATTAGGATATGAGATTGATTAGATACATGAATATTTCTGATGTTTCCTTATTTCCTCCTTTTATTACTAGGCCTAATATCTTCTCTCATCCATCTTCTTCATCAATCCTTCAAAGACAAAAAAGCCAAGTGTCATATTATTTTATTTTTAAGGTAGAAGTATTTTAGCTCATCAAAACATTTCATTACTTTAAATCTATATTATTATTTTGATTTATTTTTCTAAAAATTAATAATTAATTTCTATATTTTTACTAGGAAAGATGGACTTCGAATTTTTTGTGGCCACATCATTTTAAAGGGTCTTCTTTCCTATTCCCAATATATGTATCTGTAAATTTGAAAATATTTAATTGGAAATTACTTAGAATATTGAGTTGTTTACCAAAAAAAAATGAGGTTGTGCTTGAATTTCTTGAAGAACAAGTATTTTTGTTAGACTCAGCATTGACAATGATATACCAAATATGATTAATGTTAATTATTTTATGAGTTATTAGATAATCAAAAATTTTGTGGCCTCAAGCTTCCATTATAGAAGCCAAGGTTGAGATTAAGGTTAATAAAAATTGGGAACATAGAGTACGATTTGAGAATAGAGATTAGATTTAGGGGTCAAACTTTAATCTGCATTGAATTTGTTATTGGAGCTCGACTAAGAGAGATCCTTTTGCAATTTGAAAAGGACGAAGAAGGATAAATAGCGAAGGAGAAGAAAAGAATGAGCACGGGATCTCCCATTTATCATACATATTTTCTATAAAATATTTTGCTATATAAGAATAAGGGTAAAATTGGGATTTTTGGAACAATATTTAAATTATTATACTTAGAAATCATTTTGGGCTTCAATCTTTTGTATTTTCTGAGTATTGGGGTTTTTAACGATTTTAGAAATACGTGAGTTTAAAAATAAATCACTTCTCCAAATCGGGCCGGAAACAATTTTCCCTAATAAATTTTGATATAATTTATACAAAATGACGGATAAGTCATTTCATAATAAGAAAAAGGCTAAAATACGGAAACCCTCTCACTTTTACCCGAAAAGCAAGAAACCCCCTCCTCCCTAAACTTGAAAACATGCATTTTATCCCGTAAATTTAACACCGTTAATTTTTGTATACTTCCCAAAATGCCCCTCAATCCTTCTCCAAATTTTCTCCCTCTTTCTTCTTTATAAAATTTTTACTTCAAGCATCTTTTAATAATTTCTTCCTTAAATTTCTAATTCAAAACATCACCCCTGCCTTCTCTTTAATCCTTCGAAAAGTGAGCATATATTTTAAAGAATATGGAAGTGAGAAGATGAAGAAAAAGAAAAGATAGTATTAATTTAGTCAATCAATTAAATTTATTTAAAGGGAATTTTTGGCATGAGAAAATCTTATGGGTGGAAAAACTAACTGTTGGATATAGTGCCATCATAATCAATTATTGGATCACAGGCACGTGATTGCAATGATTGAGGGAGGACCTATACCGGTAGGACAGTCTTACTCGTGAGGTTTGTATGCTAGCATGGTTTGTCTTTATCAGTCGTGTACAGTTTTAGATGACATGTTCACTATTGCACGTTGATGGAGCCCTTAGGATCTTACTTGACTGCCAGCAGTATGATGGCGATCATATACGTGGGAGCTGGGGTCTATAAGCACATCCTTAAAAGGTCCCAAGTCGTGGGAGTTTTCGAGACAGGGCATCGATACTCCAGAGTAGACTAGTGTATACAGTCGAGACCCCGACGAGGGGTGGTGGCCGGTCTCATAAGCCACTGGTGTCAGTTGGTTCACCTAAGATGTATACAGGTGCTCATTGGGTTATGAGTACATCGGACAGGACTCGCCGGGAACATGCTAGTTGGGATTATACCAGATGTCAAATAGCAGTTCCCTGGTGACATGTGTACAGGTTAGTTCATCGACCTGAGATCGTTATTTGTCCCGTGTGAGTTCCCACTGTACTTTGATTACTACCCTACCACGGCTCAAAGGAGTCGTGCAAACAGGTTTTAGTTGGGTACAGTCCCGAGCCACATGGAGGCAAGTGAGCGGATCGGCAGGGGTTTCGTCTCTCCCGGTATTGGGGGTGAGATCATGCTGTGTCTAGGAGAGCCATTACACAAAGCCCTCGGCCGAGGCAGGAGATTTACTGGTAGGTATTCTAGTAGTATCTCAGGGTGTTCTGGGCTACACTCCGACACGACTTGTACCGCTTTTGGAGGTCTGACTTTTACCAACCCCCTAAACCCGCCATGCGATGCTCATAGACGAACGGACCGGACTGTACAGATATTGTCACTGACAGGCTCAGTAGGGTGTCAGGATGAGTTCTCTCATCGACCTCCCTTTTGTTCAATACTTGGTAGCCCGTTACGTACGGCTAATACCTCTGACGTGCTACTGGTTAAATCCACAGCCAAAGTATTGACGAATCTTTAGAGTCCCCCACAGACAGTTTTTCAAGTTTCGGGCGAAACGTTGTAGAGGCCGTGTGATATATAGCAGGGCTCGATCATATACGTGCGGTATTGCACGGATCATGATCGGACGAATCATACTAGTGGACTTTGGTTTAAGCCGGATCCTATAGATTTGTTGGATTACTTTAGTCTCATCGCATTCGCATTCAGTCGGAATGCGAATACAGGTATGTATATACAGGTGAGGGGTATCCTTGTGATCCGTCACGAGTTTACTTTAGATGTTGCCGTATCTTTTTGTTGTGGCAAACATTTGGATTAATGTTTGCTTATGGAAATAATGAGCTAGAATTTCATCATGACATGCATTAAATGTGACATGGACTTCACTAGTAACTCATGGTCTCTTTTTTAGCAAAAATGTCACATTAGTGGATTGATTGGTGTTGATATGATGAGAGGAGAGAGAGAGGGGCTGCCATGAGTGGGGTGAGCTCTCATATTATTGTTTCTCACTCTCTCTCACTCTTATGCTATGATAACACAAGAAAAGAAAAGGAAAAATAAAGCTCCTTCTTCTTCTTCTATCTCTAGCTCGTTATCCTCATCAATGGCTTCATCTCTAACCTCCATCTAAATCCATGGATGCAAGAGACAAAGTGATCACAAACATTCTTTACAACACCTTGGACACGTCGGCTAGCACACTTCGTGCCCAAATTGCTTCGGATGAAGCAGGAGCCCATAAAAAGACTCGTAGATGTGGCGCCCTTTCCGACGAGGAGATCAAGACCGGAGATGCCGCGAGGAACTTGGGATGGTGGCCGAAGACCGAAGGACACGGATCGATCGGTATAGCCTCTCTATCCTTTCTCTAGTTAGCTAGTAGTAGGTTAATGGTTCGATCTGGATTTTAAGCATACGATAGCGCCGGTTTTCAAGTTAAGAAAAATTTTCGTTTCCGCATTTTGGCCTCGGAAAGACGGCCGGGGCGCTACCGTAGTCTTACATGGTATCAGAGCCACGCCATTAACCTTTACTAGCTTGCTCTAGCGTGTTTAGAATTTCGATCGGACGAAAATTTCAAAAACTGCATTTCCAACTTGACAGTTTCTGTCGAAATTTTTTAGTTGTCAAAAAATTATTTGGTGTATTGCAGAAATATGTGCATGCGTTTTTATGAAACCTGACAAAATTTGGTAAGCTCTTGACACTGTAGCGCGGCGGAACCGCGGCCGTACCCTCGTTTTGGTCGCGGTTCCGCGGCAGCACTGTAGCAACAGTGCACCATTTTTCCTACAGGGGTTCATAACTTGGAAATAGGGTTTCTGGTATTTTTGTTTGGGCCTAGATTTTTCTGAGTACTGGGTATTGTGCTTGGGGCCCACTTCGGGAAACTTTGTCGATCGAAATTTTTAAAACATATTAGTTCACAGTATTTACATTATATCTGCGACCGTGAATGTCATTTGATCGGTAAATTCTGTCTAATTGCTATAGCTTTTTTAGACGGATTTGCGAACGCGACATTCACGTTGATATTCTGTGTTGTGCTGTGATGTTGCGAATTTGTCGTGGTGGATAGTCTGGATGCAATGTTAGTACAATTTGGTTTTTTATGTACATTTGATATCGCGGGGCGAGCGTCCGACATGTGGACTGCCGTCACTGCCTGTTTGTATATTATTCTTTTGGGGCACGACCGGGCTGAGGTCGATGTACCCGTTGTATATATTTTACTTTCTGTACTAGGATTACCCCGCGGTGGGGTGCACGAATAGCCGGGTTCTAGAGGGCAACGGGCCCGTATCTCATGGCTTTGAGACGGAGGGGGCTTCACTCTAGAATTGGCGGGCTATTCGCCGCACTCGTAGGGGGTACAGGTTAACCCAAGGAGGGGTGCCCAAGTTACCGGATTCCGTGAAGTGCTGGGTGGTCCATTCACGTTGATGAACAGGGCTGCCTCGCTTCAGGTTTTGGCGGGTAACTTGCCGCGCCCGTAGGGGTCTAGGATTTCATTGCACAGGCTATCCACACGACCGGGAGAATGTCGGGTTTTAGTAGCGGCTCTATGAAACCCGGGGATCCCAGATATCTGTATTGTTCTGTGATGCTTATTACATTTCTGTGATGTTGCATTTATCACGCCATGAGCGATTATTATATATTGATATATATACTAGTAGATGTTGTATATGTTTTGCACCCACGCTAGTCCAGTCCCCGCTCTGTCATTAGTTAAGTAACCTAACGGGTGATGACGGGACCCAGTGGCGAATGCGGATGGCATATACGTACATCGTATTTTTTTTCTTTTGTGGTGTGATCAATTGATGGGACTGCATTGATTCGGATCAATGCAAGCTAAACAAACCTATTCTGATGTTGTTGGAACATTTTTCAAAAATCTGTTATTGCAAGGACGTTCTCTTTTGTTTTGCACAGTGGTATTCGGTTATGAATATCCAGCACCTCAGTCGACGAGGCAAGGGCCGAGATCCCTTCACCGGGAGTGACCCCTTGGACAGAAGTTTGCATCAGGGTAATAACTTCACTATAGCCGATTTCCTTTTTGCTTTGCATCGTGGTATTCAGTTGGAATATCCCACACCTCATTCTACGGGGAAAGAGCCGAGATCCCTTCACCGGGAGTGACCTCTTTAGCAAAGGTTTTCGCCACTATATTTTTATAAAAAGCTATGCAGTTCCTTCAACGATATCAAGTTCATTACGTTAAAAGTTTTTCGCCAAAAACTAGACGTAGCCCTCCGTCATTTCTTACAAGTATTACTTAGTATTCGTGCTGCGTTTGTTGACTGTGTCAAGGCGTAGTGTACGGTAGCTAAGTAGTGTTTGTTTATGGCATATTAATGGGATTGGTTAGGACAGTCATGCGGCCTTGTTGACCGTGTCAAGGGCTCGTATGGGTGGGTTTAATGCAATCCAGGATAATGACGGATTGAACTTGACTAGGACTTTTTGATTTGTTGACTGTGTCAAGGTCACTTGAATCCTAGGGGTAAAAACATACATCGGGAGTTTCTAAAGAAACTGAAACTTACCAGATATGCGCATACCATCTAGAGTGTGATAACGTGAGTGGATTCCATCACGTTATCATGCGATGATAGTTGGATCTCGATTCCCACTGATGAGTTGGTTTACTCCTCAGGTGATCCCGACTAATTCTTCTTTCAGGTTTGGAGGAGAATTTGACGATACAGTGGGAGGTATCCTGATCAGATAAATTGGTAACCATTCTGATCTAGGTTAGAGTGCACGCAGAGTGTTTCTTTTCTCTCTCTCTTTGGCAGCGACCATGACCCGACTCTTGACTAAGAATCAGTGACTAAGATTAACCGAACCTTCTTAAAACACTGGCTTTTGGATTGTCAGAGTTGCATACCTCATTGTCACTCCTACTTTTACCCTTTTCTCCAGAACACCCCGTATTACTACGAACGTCCACTTCCATTGGATAAAACCATCGTATGGTTATATATGAACTCGAAGGAACTTGTTCCAGATTCGAGAATGGTTTCCGGTTCTGGAGAAAACGAATAGGACTATTCAGTCGTCTTTTCCTTTTACCTTCTCTCAGGTTGCGAGTGTTCCTTGGATTATGACAGTACACCTATTATGCTTATTGTATAGTCTTCTTCCAAACCATAGGCAGGTGCCGAACGGTGGGGAATGAAGAAAACCAATTAGCCTAACAATGGCGTACAGAAGGTATTAAGAAAAGACAAATAAAGGGATTAATAAGAGAGCAAAGTAAATTGCGACTGTTATTTACGACCAAACCAAGTATTTCATCGCCACTCCTACTTCACCTTTGTATTTCTCCGGGACACTCCGTATCACTACGAAGATCCACAGTTATCTGGATACTCCATCGTATGGTTATATACGAACTCGAAGGAACTTGTTCCGGTTCGGGGATGGATTCTGGTTCAGGAGAAATAGGAATAAGGTTTTATTCAGTTGTCTTTTATCTTTACCTTCTCTCAGGTTGCGAGTGCTCCTAGGATTAGGAGGGTACACCCATTATGCTTATTGGATAGTCTTCTTCCAAACCATAGGCTGGTGCCGAACGGTAGGGAAGGAAAAAAACCATTTAGCCTAAAGGAGTGTACAGAAGGTAATGACTAAAGACATATAAAGGGATTTGGAGAGATGGCAAAAGAAATATATAGTTATAGTTGTGAATCTGATAATGGAAGAGGCATTGCTAAGAATACCAGGATACCCCTTCGAAACATTTACATGTTTCAGTTTCACTGTGTACTGTTAAAACAAAAACTGATTTCCCAATTAGTCCTTTCTCCAGGGTATGTATTTACCAGGTTTGATTCTCACATCTGTATGGTTTTACAGATGATGAGTTGGAGTAAGTTATTGGGAATTGGGTGATCATTCTTATTATATCGGGATTCGTTGTAATTGGTGATATTTGAGGAAATCGCCTGGGTTGTTTACTGGACGGCAAATATTTGGTTTTGAATATCCGTTGTTATGCACCAATTTCAAATTGATATATCTGTACGTTTATTTTTATAGAGTGAGATATAACTTTTTAAAATTATGTCTATGACATTTACCTATATCAGTGGATGGTTAGGTAAGGAGCATTAAACAGCGGTGTAATTCTTCTTAACCATAAGTACAGTTTTCAACCTACGACACACAGGGATTGAGTTATTAGACTCAGGGGACTTATACAGAGTATTGTATGTTGTCCAGTGTCCATTAGGACAGAGGGGTTGGTACCCGTGCTGTATTCTGTTTACTTGTGACTTCTCTAGTTCTTAGACATGTGTTTCGTAGAAATGCAAGGTCCAAGTTTTGAGAAGTTATAGGTATAAGAATAAAGTAGAGAACCAGATGTTGCAAGTATCCGGATTCTTCAAGGTGATCGAAAATATAGATACTTGTGTGTAGTATTCAGTTGATAGTAATGGTTTTGAGAGACTTGTTTCTCTTTCAGGCTACTCATATCTGGATGCATTCCTAAGTTGAGTAACGCTGATCGACCTCCTTCCATTTAGTTGACATGCACTGGAGACAGCTGCATGATTTGAATCTGGTTCCAATTAAATCAGTGCCTATGTTTCTATATTGGATATAGAATAGTTCATATCTTAACAATGTTAAGGTACGGGGAGTTGTCCGGCTTATGCTTAAAACCAGACTCTGGATAACTCAAGGCACGTTTCTGTAATGGCTGTTTGTGGGTTGACCCGGGCTATGACGAGGGTTGATTTTCTACCGTCTGGAAGATCAATAGTGATATTGTTCTTGACTCGCCACAGTTTTAATAAAAATGGATTTTTTCAGAAAACAGTAGTGGGAGTATGGTAGAACTGGAAGTGATTCCAGAACCGCAAACGATTACTGAAAATTTGATAAGAACCTAAAAATTCAATCTGGTTTGACATTCCATTAGGCCACTCCGCAGATATGGTGGGTAACCTCAGGCACCCGAGAGGTATTTCGGTAGCCTCAAGGACGGTGGCAGGGAGGTTCTTGTTTACCCAGACTTGCCATTGCTGTTGTTCCAGACTGTGAGACCCGGCAGGAGGATGAGTATAGCGTCGTTCTGAACTAGCTTTAGAAGTGTACATGTATACGATTCTGCCAGAGGGTTGTCGTAGTCAGTGGGAGCAGCGGAAGCATAGTGGACAAGTAGCTTATGTCTATTTATGGACTAAAGCAGACATGGCGGGGATAGATGATCTAATTCTGATGTGAAAGTCATAGGTTTGACTTCATCAGAATAGGGGATGGATCTGTTAAGAAGGTAGTAGGGTATGATGTCCTGATATTTGGATGGCATACACAGAGTAGGAAGAGAAATTCCTATACTACGGTCGGTTATATTTTGGTTGTCACACAGTAGTTTCTCCGTATAAAGGATATAGATATTATATCAGATATTCCGGTTACTAGATCTATGGTTTTAGATCTAGATTTGGGAAGTGTCCCAATCAGGGTACTTAGACAGCATTCTAAATGTGTTTTAGAATGGACGACTCCTGGCACGGTGGTGTACCTGCAGGTGATGGAGTCACCCTCTCTAAAGGCGTCTTACAGACTAAAGGGGAGAGGGATGTGCATGATTAGCAGATCACTTGTTTAGGCAATTGAGTCAATCATGAGATGTCAAGTACCACACCAGATATTGTTTTTGCAGTAGACGCAATAAGTTGATATTGATCCATGTTTCCTGATTTAAAATCAGGAAAGCTTCTGGGAAAAGCTTCAAAAAGGGGTCACGTGTTGGCACGTGACACCTAAAAGGCATCATCAAGTCAAGTTCAGTTTCCTGACTACGCTGAAGAAAATAGGCTTCAGAAAGAGTCACGTGCTCCCACGTGACCAGGGTCACGTGGCGACACGTGACATTTAAATACAAACGTCAAAGACACACCAGTTCCCTGATCAAGTCAAGAAAAAGGCTTCAGAAGAGGTCACGTGTTCCTACGTGACCAGGGTCACGTGTTGGCACGTGACGTTCAAGACAGCAGACTCGTTCTCCAGACGAACCAAGGAAAGAGAGTTCAAACAAGGGTCACGTGCTCACACGTGACCAGGAGTCACGTGGTGGCACGTGACGCTTAAGCAACGATCAGAAGACAGAGCGCAAAAGAAAGGAAAAGGCTCATGCCAAAGGGGGTCACGTGCTCACACGTGACCATGGGTCACGTGGTCACACGTGACCGGCTTTCAAAGCCCATTGTGTTAACAGAATTAAATTCTGAAGGAAATTCAAATCTTGCCAAAGGAAAGCAACTATCTGGAACCAATCAAATTAAAGATTCAGAGGTGATGAAATATCATCTATCTATGGGAAAATCTCGGGTTTGGAAAGATTTCCCCTTTAAATCTAACCAAAATAACAAGGGAGAATCTCTGGATTTAAAATCCAATGGTGAATAAAATTCACCTAATAATCCAAAGGCCCAAAATGGATGATGAATGCAAATCAAATCTCAATGAAGATTCGTCAAAAACTGATTGATTCGGCTGCTTCTCCTATAAATAGGAGCCAAGAGACATACATACATATATATGCGCAGAGAAGAAAAAAGAAAAAAGGAGAAGAGCTTTGATACTTTGAAAAGACTCGGATCTTCTGCAAAAAACCCTAGGTAAGAAAGGGAAGGCCTTTTGAAAGAAAGAGAATTTAATTCTCAACAGAGTTTAACTCTGATAATGTAAAAACAGAAGAACATATTTCTTCTCTCTTTGATGGAGGACCTGCAAAGTGCACATCTCCCCTTAAGGTTGAGAATTTAATTCTCAATGGGTTGAGATCCTGCCATGCAGATCCAAAACATGGAGAAGGAATACAAGCACGAGAATTTAATTCTCACAGAACTATAGGAATTTAATTCCTTTAAAATAAAAGTTAGGGCTTGACCCTATATTATGGGAATTTAATTCCTCCAGAACAAAAAAGAAACAGGGTTTAACCCTAATTAAGAACCTAGTTCTGTTGAAACAGCAGGAATTTAATTCCCTTAATCATACAGAGGATGGAAGTTTAAACTCCTTAAAAACTTTTATTAGGGTTTAACCCTATTCAGCCCTTCACGTATATGAGGAATTTAATTCCTACAGAAAATTCAGAGTTAAACTCTATTCCAGAAAACAAAGTCTTCGAAAGGAAGTAGGAATTTAATTCCTCTGAAATTTACAGTTCGAGGAATTTAATTCCTGAAAGAAGATTAACAAAGCCTTTAAACAAAATACCTAGAGGCAGGGTCACGTGTCATCACGTGACCCCCCAAGAGATCTACAGAAAGCCCCTTCGAGGCAGCACCCCACGTGACCCACGTGACCCTCGGCAGAAGCTCTAATACATAGGCATTTGAATGCCCATCACGTGATGGCACGTGATGCTCTGAAAGACGCGATAATCTCAGCAGAACAAATGAAGGGAGGGCGCTCTCACGTGCTTCCACGTGACCCCTCTTGCCTCAGTGTTTAACGCTAAATTAAAACTCTCGAACCTAGTGTTAAAACACTGTTGGGCCTTAGTGTTCAACACTAAATAAAAAGCTTCATTTGCAGTGTTCAACACTGATTACCTTAGTGTTTAACACTAATCTGAAAAAGCATTGTTGCTGGTGTTTAACACCAAATATTCTCTTAGTGTTAAACACTAACTTGTCAACCCCATTCCCAGTGTTCAACACTGACTGCTCTGTAGTGTTTAACACTAGGCTTTGGCCCAATTGGCCCAAATGGATAGAGGCAAAGCCTCTCCTGATTGGACTTAGCCCAAGATGGCCATAAGTCCTCAATTGGTGATTAACTGGTCCAATGGACTCATAACATAATTAATTCGTCCTGACCCCAAATTGGGCCAAGGACTACTTAATCCACTCCGGTTCTAGGGTACATCTCTTCACTCCTTTGATACTTGGCATTGTAATCCCTCAATGTCTTCAAAGAGGTGACGGGTCCCAACGACCACACATTGATATGGACTGTGGGGTCCTTAAACTCATGTCTAATGCAAATTCCTGGTTACGTGGAACGCGGATAATGTCACTCTTTGACCCCGTGGAAAACGTCCAGAGCGGAGCCTGGTCCTCGCCAAGCACGGCAATGAACCCGTGTGAAGCATCCAGAGCACAATGGACTGTGGGGTCCTTAAACCCATGGACTACGACGTCCTTAACCTTGACCGAGATGTCTTAAAACTAACAATGGACTGTGGGGTCCTTAAACCCATGGACTACGACGTCCTTAACCTTGACCGAGATGTCTTAAAACTAACAACGGACCGCAATGTCCTTAAACTACCCATGGACCGCAATGTCCTTAAACTACCCATGGACCGTAATGTCCTTAAACTAGGACAATAGAGCCCCGCATGCTCTTTTGTCGGAACTAAACGGTCCCGTTTAAGTTGATTTTAGCCTCAAAGATGGCTAACGTATCCTTAAACCTTCAAACAGAGTGGACTATAAATCCCCCCAATTAACTCTGGCTCGAGGGTACATCCTTGAACTCCTCTGACATCCGTCGTTGTAATCCTTCAACGTCGTCAGAGAGGTGACGGGTCCCGACGGCCATACATTCATGGACCACTATGTCCCTAAACTGGAACATTAGAGTCCAAACGCTCTTTTGTCGGATCTAAACGATCCCGTTAAGTTGATCTTAGTCACAAAGTTAGACTAACGTATCCTTAACAAACGTTTGAGTTGATCTTAGCCTCAAGTAGGGCTGACGTATCCTCAAACCAAACCCCCCCCAAACCCAAATCTAAGATAATACGGATTTGGACTAGTCCACGCCCTACGGGCGACGACATAACTCAGTCTCCGTAAACAATCCACGGGCAACAAAATACAAAACAGACACCCACGACACGAAGTGACCATCTGGAGAAGGAGAAAGTTGTTACCGCAATGCGGTAGCGTAATTAACTGCAGGGGCTTGCGCCTGCAGGGAAGAGCGTCCCCACAATCAAAAACCCCTCAAACGAGGGGGAATCTGACGAAGTCTGCTACATCGGACGAATCCGTCTAAACCTTCGATACGTGGTGCCATAAATCAACTTGGCATCTTCGAAGAGGTGGACGGATAGCACCTATTAGCATCTGCCCCGAATCTCAGGAAAGACGCGGTGTCGCGCCGTCTTTCGGAGGGGAACAGATTCTGGCACGCCCGGTGGGACCTTTTCCTCTTTCCACTCCACACTTCGTGTGTCGTGACTCGCGAACCAATCGCGGTTCGCTAATGGTTGCCCTTGGGTTTCAAGATACTAAGAGTTGGCGTCTGGCTTATTGCAGAAAGCAAAGGATCGATGGCTTCTACTTCCGTGAAAGTCTCCAACTGCTCAGACTGCAATTGCAACCAACGCTCTGCCTCGCTAGGAGGTATAGCCTACGGACCCCAAGCTGCCTCGCTATTCACAATGCCCGTGGAACAGGTCACTCGCGCCACCACAGGATTGTTCTTTGGGACCATGGTCCCGCCGACAAACTTTGCCGCTCCAGTGCTGACAACGGAGACTCCCAAGAAGTCGGTCTTTGATCGACTTACCCCTGCCGCGGCTCCTCTCAACGAGTCGCCCAACGTCAACGCCTCGATCTTCTCTAGATTGGGCCAGAAATCCTGCAAACCCATCACAGGACCTACAATCTCAGAGAAGGTTGCTTCTAAGAAAGTGGCCGCTCCCATCCCAGAAGTCGTCAAGGCAGCCTCTCCGGCCAAAAGGTCGGTCTTTACAAGATTAACGGCTTCAGCTCCCGCTCCTACTGCCCAAAGGACATCGGTCTTTGACAGGCTAATACCAGCTGCGACCCCACGCCCAGACAGGGGGCAAAATGAAACCATTCTTACCGCCGACCCTACACCGTCCGCTCGACACGCCCGACGTCGCCATTGGCGCCGAGTGAGGAAGGCTGGGGGCAACTCCCCATCTGGGTTGACTCCATCAGTCCCGATGGCAGAAGTTAATGCTGCTGTTCCAACTGGGAACAGCTTCGAAATGCTAAATAAAGTGCGAAGAAATTCTCCTACTGCAGTACTGAAGAGGTCTCCTCCCCCGTTAAAGAAGGTTGTGGAAATGGAGTCAGAACGGCCCCAATCTCCTCAACGGCTGTCTTCCAAAATCTATAAGGTTTGGCGGCAGGCACGGGACTCGATCATCGATCCGAACTTCTCCCGCCAACACAAGAAGCTGAAAATCCAACCGGAAGCCGGTCACCAGGCTAAACCCCAAAAGGCTGTTGATCAACTGGCTCATAAAAGGAGGAGGCCAGAGAAGACCCCCCAGCATGCAACGACGGCTAAAAGCACTGAGCCCAGACGCCCCAAGTCTGGGGGCATGGTGGTGCACACTATTTACATGGCCTCTGGAAAAGAGGAAAGCCGCACTTCTACGGGCCACCGACCGTTAACCCGATCCGTGACGAAAGCCCAGGAACAGCAACAAAAGCTGCAAGAAATGATGAATGCTATGGCCGCGCTCACCGGGCCAAAAGAAAACCCAGAAACGTCCTCAGACGCACGCCGGGAGGAAGAAACCGATGCTGAATTCCTTCGCCGGACACTGGAGAAAAGGGACAAAGAGGCTGCTGAACAAGCGGCCAACATACAACGGATGGGCCTTCTCTTCCAAGATGTAATAGGAATGATGATCCAGCAGGACTCACCCGCCGAGGATGCCCCGATCACTCTTGAAGACGACCGAGGAGAAACGTCAAATCCACCACCAGCCCTCTCAACGGCCAAGGAGGAGGCAATCTCTAAGGCTGACTTGGCTGACTACATAGCCCAGCAAATCCGGGTTCATTACGCTACTGAGGCAGCCGGTCAAGTTGTGAAAACGGGGCGGCCGTATCCGAGCTGGTACGACCAAATCAAATACCCGCAAGGCTATACGATACCAAAATTCCACGTGTATAAGGGGACCGGCAATCCCCATCAACATGTCGCCCAGTTTCGGGCCCTCTGCGGTAACACCGGCGGTGATGATAAATTGTTGCTCCGCCAGTTTGTGGGCAGCTTATCAGAAACAGCGTTCGAATGGTATTCGGAACTCCCGAACGATTCTATCAAAACGTTCGCTGAAATGGAGTTGTTGTTCACTCAGCGATTTGCAAGTGCCAGCGAACGCACTCCAATAACTGCACTTATTAACGCCAGGGTAAAACCGGGCGAAACCTGGGTCCAGTACGCTATACGCTGGCGGAACTTGTGGTCGAGATGTGAGCAACGCATTGAGGAAGCACCTGCGGTGGGCATGTTCGTGGGAACTCTAGACCCTCACGCAACTATCTCCCAGTTTATGATGTTCTTTAAGCCAACCACATTCCAGGCCCTGATCGACAAGTTGGCTCAGATGGACCAGATGGGTCATAGACCACCTACACCGAAGTCGGAACCTCGGAATGACAAGGGTAAAGGAAGAGCAACATTTGTTGCGAATGCCCAAGAGCAACCTAACGCCCCGAAACTGACAGATCAACTGGAGGAAAGACGTCGGTATTATAATGAGAAGATGAAGCGTCCCTACTCGTTCCCACGGGACAAGACGAAACGGCTATTCGAGCTGGCAATACGCAACAGACTTATAAACCTGCCAAATCCAAGACGACCGCCGCAACCCACCGAGGTGAATAACCCTAACTATTGCCCTTACCATCAGACGGTAGGCCATCCGATTGAAGATTGCTTCGTCTTCAAAGGATGGATTGAAGACCAATACCTCCAGGGGAAGTTTGTACTGTCCGAAAAGTGGAAGGTGAACCCACCACAGCCGCATGCTCCGAGGAAAGCGGATACACCGGGGGCAACATGTTCTTTTATTGAAGAAGCTCCATGGGAGGTCGTGCTATCAACTAAAACCAAAAGAATGCTGAGAGACCTTCATGCGTGCCCTGCGATCGAATGGAAGGACCCTCTTGAACCTCAAATTATCAAAAGGATGTTGAAGCCCCGCCCAACTACGAAGACTTACGATAATGGCCCAAATACTCACGCCCAGCCGTCAAAATCTTCGAAGAAAAAGAAGAAGAAATCCAAGAAGTCCGTGAAGCCTGGAAAAGAGCACACGAACTTGCAGAAGCAAATCGACGCATTGGAAGAGTATAACCAAAAGCGCGAACTCCTGTCACACTGCAAGAGTTCCTCAACCACATCTTTCAAGAGGAAGATGATGGAGAAATCTCGTCGGATGAATCCGAAGGATATGTGGCGAGTTGTAATGTAATCTCTCACTCGTTTACCGATGATGGAAAAACTCCTGGCATTAGGAAACTGGAGGCAGAGCCTGTACCAGAACGCGCATGGCCAACAGATGAAATGATCGACGCTTTTCTAGACGAGATTCGTCTAAAATGTAAAGCGGACCAGGAGCGTGAGATGACCACGTCGGAAGGAGCCAAATACGGGCAACTGAACGAAAGAGTTGAACTACCCCTGTCAGAGCATAAGGCATCCGAAGCAGACAAGAAGATATTCAAGACGAGGAAAAGATTTGCCAAAGCCATGTCAATGGGAATGAAGCTACCGCCCTCGGAAGGAAATACACACGATGGGGTAGAGACGCACCCTGACTATTGCACATATCATCGGAAAATCTCACATCCCACGGAGGAGTGCGACGCCTTTAAGATATGGTGGCAAGGATATGTTGCTCATCGGCAACATTTTAAGCGCATGAAACGCAAGATCCGTCGGGAGCGAAGAAGTACCGTCGATGGGCACAACAGAACGACTGGCAACTGTTGCATGGTTAACGCCAGGGGGTCACAAGTTCTCACCTTCGGGAGCGACTCTGATGAAGAAATGGCTCTGGGCCCTCTCTTTAAAGAATCTGTTTTGGGGAAAGAGGAGGAATCGGAGATCTGCGAGAACATTCAGCTGCGCAATCGCACACTCCCAGAAAAGAATCTCGGGCCCGGGAATAGAAAGGATAAGGGAAAGGAAAAGGTCACTGAAGATATCACTTTAGATGACCAAGTCATGAGAGAGCTGGCTGCCAAAGACCCTCCTAGGAAGAGTAAAGTGGACTATAACATCCTCGCGCACCTGAGGAAGCTACCTTCTCAGCTTAGCATTCTCGATGCCCTCCTATTATCGAAAGAAGCGCGAGACTCACTAATTAAGGCGTTACAAGAACCCGAGCAATTCCAAGCCTTCCTCGCCACTGAAAAGATGAAGGATGAACTGGAGGAAGTGCATACGGCTGACGTCACTTTCGGTGATGAAGACCTCCTTCTCGGGACGTGCGACCACAACCGTCCCCTATATGTCTCCGGATACTGCCATGATATCAAGATAGGCAAGATCCTGGTGGATAATGGATCCTCCGTCAATCTCCTTAATGTTCGGGTGTTGAAGGAAATCTGCATGAGCGTGCAACACCTCGCTCGTGACAAGATTACTATTTCCGGTTTCGATTCACAATCGTCACGGACTCTCGGATCTGTGATACTAATATTACGCTTTGGACTTCTCGTCACAGACATCAAATTCCATGTCATTGACGCCAAGACCTGTTACAACGCCTTGCTCGGCCGTCCTTGGCTGTACGAGTACAACATCATCCCTTCTACACAACATCAGTGTATGAAGTACTTCAAGGATGGTCTTGAGTATACCGTAACAGGTGAGTTAAACCCATTTTCCGTGAACGAAGTCCGCAAATACGAAGATGCGAAATACTTTTTGCCAGATTGCGAGGATACAGAAAGATGTCGCAATCCGGAAAACAAAACCGCCGCCACCATCCCTATTTTCGGGAGCGATACCGAAGAAGAGGAAGAGATAGTTTATGCAGGGCCATCTCAACGCAACAACCTGAGGACACCCGCCCCCGTATTAGTCTTCGGAAGTGATTCAGAAGATGAAGTTAATGCTGTGTTCTCCAATCGGCTGCCGACACAAGCACCCCTTGGCGATGACCATAGTTTGCAAATCACCATGGTACCGCGAGAACACTACAAGGATCTCGACGCGCTTCAGGCTCACGATGTGCAGGACCTGCAAACATTTTACGTCCCTCCCAGGCGAAGGGGCGAGAAGGTGATCCTATTTTACCGATCCTCAGAGTCGAAAATAGAGAAAGAGATCTGGCATGGCGCAGATACTACGCTCGACAGGCTCCAACCCATCCGTCTGCCCAGATACTATACGGACGGATTAAAGAAGCTATTGAAGCGCCAAGGAGTACCCTTAAAACAGGCTGTTCGGCAGGCTCGGTTCTACAACAAGATTTGGGATGTCCCCGGGACCCAACGCAAGTTGCCCAACGAGAAGATGGAAACACTCGGGCTCGGATATGCAAGAGCTGGAAAACGGGAACGGACTCACAGCAGCTACACTATATATACCTTTGATGAAGAGGAGGACGCCCTGTCAGGAGATGCCAACCCTTCATTAAAACTAGACCCTGCGATTGAAACATCGAGTCCGTCGTTTGAAGAGCGAACGAACAAGCCTATCAGGAAAACGGGTCAGAGAGCTCAGGAAGACCACAACCGCGAGATGGCCATCTACAAGAAGGCCAGGACGCAACGTCTATCTCAGCGTACCGAAAAAGACAAAGACGCTTATCCCCGTCAATCCGTTGTACGAAAGGCCCGACGCAGAGACGAAAATAAATCAAGAAGCGGCTCGGGTTTGTCCCTCGTGAAGAAGATGAGTCGAGCGTATTCCTTCCCCCGAGACAAGACGGAGAGGTTACTCAACCTCGCTATAAAACATCGAATGATCACGCTTCCAGAGTCTAGACATCCTGGGCAAGCTAGCAAGGTCTCTCATCCGAGTTATTGCTCCTATCACCGAACCATAGGACATCCTACCGAAGACTGCTTCACCTTCAAGAACTGGGTCGAGGACCAGTACCGACGGGGTAGATTCGCTTTATCCGACGGCTGGAAGGTAACGCCGCCGCGAAAGCATGAGCCCAAGGCCGCAAGAGCAGAACCGGGTCCACTTCAGTCCACAGAGCGGGTTCGCACTTGTTATACGATTACGATATTAAGGGAAGAGCCCGAGAACGTAGGTGACCTTTACCGGTGCTTTGAGAACAGCGATGATGAGGTGATCTCAGAATTTCCGCCCGCTCCGAAAGAACTGGAAGATGGTATACATACTACTGCAGATAACCTCAAGAAGATTGAGTTGGGATCGGCAGACGACCCGCGACCGACATTTGTCAGCGAGCTATTATCCGAAGAAAAGGTGGCTGCGTTAAAGAACGTGCTTCTACGGCATAAAGACTGCTTCGCATGGAACTACTCCGAGATGCCAGGATTAGACCCGGAGATTGCTGTGCATAGATTAGCAATATCCCCAGATATCAAGCCAGTCAAGCAGGCGCCAAGAAGGATGCGACTCGAGCTTGAAATGAGCATCAACGCCGAAGTCAAGAAGCTGATCGATTCTGGATTTATCCAAGAAGTCCAGTACCCCGACTAGATCGCCAATATCGTCCCTGTAATGAAGAAGAATGGGACGGTACGCATATGTGTGGATTTCAGGGATCTCAATAAAGCCTGTCCAAAGGATGATTTCCCAGTACCGGTAACCGAACTAATGATAGATAACACGTCAACTCACGAGGTTTTCTCCTTTATGGATGGTTCATCAGGATACAATCAGATAAAGATGCATCCTGAAGACCAGAAGCATACCGCTTTCCGCACCCCTTTGGGTATATTTTGTTACAAGGTTATGCCCTTTGGTCTAAAGAACGCTGGCGCCACCTATCAAAGGTCCATGACAAAAATCTTCGACGATCTCATACATGACATCGTCGAGTGCTATATCGATGACCTCGTAGTAAAGAGCATGTCATACGAAGAGCATTTAAAGCATCTGGAGACTGTATTTCAACGCCTTCGGCAATATAATTTGAAAATGAATCCCCTCAAATGCGCGTTTGGAGTCTCCTCGGGCAAATTTCTGGGATTCATCGTTCGACACCGAGGTATTGAAATAGATCCGTCAAAGATTAAGGCGATCATGGAAATGCCTCCGCCAAGAACCCTCAAGCAGTTGCGGTCTCTCCAAGGGAAGCTCGCATACATCCGGCGGTTTATCGCCAATCTTTCAGGCAAATGCCGTCCTTACAGCCACCTGATGAAAAAGGGAACCCCATTCGTTTGGGATCACAAATGTCAAGGTGCACTAGACGAGATCAAGCAGTACCTGCAGAACCCTCCAGTGTTGGCTGCTCCAGTGAAGGGAAAGCCTCTCATTCTTTACACGGCCGCCCTCGAAGGTTCCTTAGGCGCATTATGGGCACAAGAGAACGATCAGGGGAAAGAAAGAGCACTTTACTACTTAAGTCGAGTGCTGCTGGGGGCAGAAAGCAACTATTCCCCCATTGAAAAGCACTGCCTGGCGTTGATCTTCGCAGTAACAAAGCTTAGACATTACGCATTAGCACATGAAGTCCGTCTTATTTCAAAGGTGGACCCTCTCAAATATTTGATGTCGAAAGCCATACTGACGGGACGACTTGCTAAGTGGGCCCTGCTCTTGATGGAGTTCTCGATAACGTATCAACCTCTCAAGGCAGTGAAAGGCCAGGCCATTGCCGACTTCCTCGCCGAGCACCCGATACCGGCCAATTCTCCTCTGAATTGCGATTTGCCGGACGAGCATGCATTTGATGCGATTAGCGGCGGAAGCACCCGATGGGAACTCTATTTCGATGGAGCGTCCTCCATAAAGAAACAGAAACAAGGTATCCCAATGATCAAATCAGGGATAGGCCTCATCTTTGCAACTCCACAAGGAGGGATAATGCGCTTCGCCTTCTCCTTAACAGAGCCGAGGACAAACAATGAAGCCGAATACGAAGCTCTGATAGCAGGCCTCGAGATCGCCATCGACATGGGAATTGAAGACCTCCTCATATACGGGGATTCTCAGCTGGTCGTCAGTCAAGTAAATGGTGACTATCAAACGTGCAAGCCGGAATTGGTGAAGTACGGCGAAAGGGTGCAACAACTATTGACCCAAATTCCCTCCTATACTTTGGAGAACATACCGCGCGCGGAAAACAGCAAAGCAGACGCGTTGGCTAAACTTGCTAAAGAACTGGCTGACGAGAACCTCGATGACGTCAGAATCGTGGTACAAAGCCGTCGAGTGCTCGCCCCGGCAGAAATATCTCCGGAATCATGCGGAAAAAGGGAACGACTGAGCAGATGACCCTACAAATAAAAGACCATGAGAAGGCCGAAGACTGGAGGGAAGTCTTCATAGACTACTTTAAGTCCCACCGAATGCCCGAAGAAGCGTCCTCAAGACATCGGCTCATGAAACGAGCCTTATCTTTCGCTTTCGTCAACGATATTCTATACAAGAGATCGTTCGATTCTCTATGGCTGAGATGCTTGGGACCTGACGAAGCAGAAAGAGTCGTTCAGGAAGTTCATGACGGACTTTGCGGTTCTCACCAAGCAGGCCCAAAGATGAAGTTAAAAATTAAACGGATGGGTTATTACTGGCCCACGATGATCCAGGACTGCCTCGAGTATGCGAAGCAATGCCACTCATGCCAGATCCATGGAGACTTCATCCACCAACATCCGAATCCACTGCACCCGACGTTGGCTAGTTGGCCATTCGAAATGTGGGGGACTGACATAGTCGGCCCCATTGAGCCAGCATCATCCCGGGGACACCGTTTTATCCTGGCGACCACTGATTACTTCTCCAAATGGGCAGAAGCAGTACCGCTGAGGGAAGTGAAGACGGAGAATATTCTCCACTTCTTCAAGACGCACGTCATCTATCGGTTTGGAATTCCACGGCGGATTATCTCCGATAATGGGCCGGCCTACCGAAGCCATAAGATTAGCCGCTTCGCACAGCAGCACAATATAGACTGGAGATATTCTTCAGTTTACAATCCACGAGCTAACGGTCTGGCCGAGGCTTTCAATAAGACCTTGACGAAGATCATAAAAAAGACCGTTTCCAGGAATAAGAGAGACTGGCACGAAAGGCTGCAAGAAGCCCTTTGGGCTTATCGAACTACGTTCAAGACGGCCACAAACACAACGCCGTACGCGTTGGTGTTTGGGACGGAAGCAGTGCTCCCCCTCGAGATAGAGTTACCCTCTCTACGAGTAGCAGTCCACCACGAGCTGACGAACGAAGAAAATGCTCACCTTCGGCTTGAGGAGCTTGATGCCCTCGACGAAACCCGGCTCATAGCGCAACAACATCTAGAAGCCTACAAAGCAAAGATGACGCGCTCGTATGAACGATTGACCAGGCCGAGGACATTCCGCCAAGGCGAACTCGTACTAGTGGTCAAAAGACCTATGATCCCCAATCGTGCCAAGCGGGGAAAATTTGAGCCAAACTATGAAGGCCCGTACATCATAGACAAGGTCTACCAGGATGGAGCCTACCTACTCATGGACATGCACGGTGAAAGGCCTTTCAGGCCAATAAACGGCCGCTTCTTAAAGAAATACTATGCTTAATAAGCCACAGCCTGGGTCAATGATAGATGACGACGACTATGTCCGCTCACTATCTTCCTAGGCTCAGACTTTACAAGCAGCAGCCAGCCTTCCCATATCGGCGGACCGAAACGTCCTTAAACTAACAACGGACCGGAACGTCCTTAAACTAACAACGGACCGAAACGTCCTTAAACTATCGACGGACCGAAACGTCCCTAAACTACTACCGCAACGTCCTTAGGTCGACGAGATGGATAAATAAAGAAAAAAAGAAGAAAAAATAAAAAAATGAATAAAAAAAATGGTATGTCTATAAGCAAAACGGGCACGGATGAAAACCCGAAAGGGCTCCGTGAGTAAAAACAGCAAGACTACCGGCGAGTGTTTGTGAAAACCCGAAAGGGCGCAACCTCGTTAAAGGACACTTACAGAGTCCTCTCGACCTTGTAAGGAGAAACCACCTGCGTGAGATCCTTACGACTCACAAAGGAGCAACACACTTAGGGATCCTCACGATTCCTAAGGAGAAAATACACTTACGAGATCCTCACGACTCGTAAGGAGAATCCTCTTATGGGACCCTCACGGCCCATGAGATTTGAAAGTCTTAAGTTACAGAAACCTGAACCTGTTCTTAAGCAAATCCTCCACAACCTCCGATATTGCCCTACAAGAGGCTCAATACTGACCCTTGTATACAATCTACGGGCGCGAATAAACATATCCCCAGCAAAGTCCAACCCTTGTAGGTCCCCTCGACCCATAAGGAGAAAACCCTCTTGTAGGATCCTTACGACTTACAGAGGAACATACACTTAGGAATCCTCACGATCCCTAAGGAGAGGATACACCTGCAAGATCCTCACGACTTGTAGGGAGAAATACCTTTGTGAGACCCTTACGGCTCATGAAGTCAAAAGCCTTAGTCGACAGGACCTTAACCCTGTTTGCTAAGCCACCTTTGTTCAACATCGACAAAGGCAAATGATGATTCGCTCCTGGCAACATCCCAGTTGCAGCGATGCTGATGCCGAAATCGGTGTCCAAAATCCGAGCTTGCGGCGAAAAAGCTAGCAGGCCACACATGCCTACGAAATAGCCGAAATGATGGGGCAACTTGCAATAAAAAGCAGCAAGTAAAAATGTATGCATGAAAAATAGCCGAAATGATGGGGCAACTCGCAATAAAAAGCAGCGAGTAAAAATAAAACAAATAGCCGAAATGATTGGGCACCGCGAAAAATAGCCGAAATGATTGGGCAATCGCGACCTTCGCGATATAAAAAGCTGAAATGATAGAGCATCGCGGAAAGAATAAAAGAAATGATGGAAAAATGAAACCTTTTTGCCCTACAGGTGATACTACAACAATCCCTGTATACAATCCAGGGGCGCAAACAAAGAAGGGATCATACTCCTCCCCCCAGGTTTCATCATGAGAGGAAGCCAAATCTCGACGGTTCACAAATAACCTGGAGATCGTCTCGTAACAACGGACACAACTTCAAGCTAAGCGGAACAGCGGCCACTCCCAGTTCCATGGCTCGGTGGTATACATATCGCCAACAGTCAAACCTTCACCCCGTGAAATGCGGATATATTCAGCAAAAATTCCTGGTCACGTGGAACGCGGATAATGTCACTCTTTGACCCCGTGGAAAACGTCCAGAGCGGATCCTGGTCCTCGCAGAGCATGGCAGTGAACCCGTGCGAAGCATCCAGAGCGGAGCCTAGTCCTCGCCTAACGCGGCAGTGAACCCGTGTGAAGCATCTAGTGCAAAATTCCTGGTCACGTGGAACGCGGATAATGTCACTCTTTGACCCCGTGGAAAACATCCAGAGCGGATCCAGGTCCTCGCAGAGCATGGCAGTGAACCCGTGCGAAGCATCCAGAGCGGAGCCTAGTCCTCGCCTAACGCGGCAGTGAACCCGTGTGAAGCATCTAGTGCAAAATTCCTGGTCACGTGGAACGCGGATAATGTCACTCTTTGACCCCGTGGAAAGCGTCCAGAGCGGATCCTGGTCCTCGCAGAACATGGCAGTGAACCCGTGCGAAGCATCCAGAGCGGAGCCTAGTCCTCGCCTAACGCGGCAGTGAACCCGTGTGAAGCATCTAGTGCAAAATTCCTGGTCACGTGGAACGCGGATAATGTCACTCTTTGACCCCGTGGAAAGCGTCCAGAGCGGATCCTGGTCCTCGCAGAGCATGGCAATGAACCCGTGCGAAGCATCCAGAGCGGAGCCTAGTCCTCGCCTAACGCGGCAGTGAACCCGTGTGAAGCATCTAGTGCAAAAATTCCCGGTCACGTGGAACGCGGATAATGTCACTCTTTGACCCCGTGGAAAACGTCCAGAGCGGATCCTGGTCCTCGCAGAGCATGGCAGTGAACCCGTGCAAAGCATCCAGAGCGGAGCCTAGTCCTCGCCTAACGCGACAGTGAACCCGTGTGAAGCATCTAGTGCAAAATTCCTGGTCACGTGGAACGCGGATAATGTCACTCTTTGACCCCATGGAAAGCGTCCAGAGCGGATCCTGGTCCTCGCAGAGCATGGCAGTGAACCCGTGCGAAGCATCCAGAGCGGAGCCTAGTCCTCGCCTAACGCGGCAGTGAACCCGTGTGAAGCATCTAGTGCAAAATTCCTGGTCACGTGGAACGCGGATAATGTCACTCTTTGACCCCGTGGAAAGCGTCCAGAGCGGATCCTGGTCCTCGCAGAGCATGGCAATGAACCCGTGCGAAGCATCCAGAGCGGAGCCTAGTCCTCGCCTAACGCGGCAGTGAACCCGTGTGAAGCATCTAGTGCAAAAATTCCTGGTCACGTGGAACGCGGATAATGTCACTCTTTGACCCCGTGGAAAACGTCCAGAGCGGATCCTGGTCCTCGCAGAGCATGGCAGTGAACCCGTGCAAAGCATCCAGAGCGGAGCCTAGTCCTCGCCTAACGCGGCAGTGAACCCGTGTGAAGCATCTAGTGCAAAATTCCTGGTCACGTGGAACGCGGATAATGTCACTCTTTGACCCCGTGGAAAACGTCCAGAGCGGATCCTGGTCCTCGCAGAGCATGGCAGTGAACCCGTGCGAAGCATCCAGAGCGGAGCCTAGTCCTCGCCTAATACGGCAGTGAACCCGTGTGAAGCATCTAGTGCAAAATTCCTGGTCACGTGGAACGCGGATAATGTCACTCTTTGACCCCGTGGAAAACGTCCAGAGCGGAGCCTGGTCCTCGCCAAGCACGGCAGTGAACCCGTGTGAAGCATCCAGAGCAAATACCGGACTGTGGAGTCCTTAAAATCCACGGACTATGACGTCCTTAACCTCGACCGTGATGTCTTAAAACTAACGATCAACCACCCCGATTCCCTACAGACTTTGCCTTGGTTTAAGGGTACATCTCTTCACTCCTTTGATGCCCAGCGTTGTAATTCCTCAACGTCTTCAAAGAGGTGACGGGTCCCTGCAACCAAACACCGGACTGTGGAGTCCTTAAATCCACGGACTATGAGGTCCTTAACCTTGACCGTGATGTCTTAAAACTAACAGCGGACTGTGGAGTCCTTAAATCCACGGACTATGAGGTCCTTAACCTTGACCGTGACGTCTTTAAACTACGATACCTTGAGAAACTCCCGACTCCGTGAAACACGGATAAGGGTGATCACATCCGGCACTTGCAGGCCCTCACGACCTGTAAGGAAGAAAAACTCTCTTGTGAGATCCTTACGACTCTCAAGGGAAAACCCGCTTAAGGATCCTCACGATCTTTAAGAAGAACTCACACCTATGGGATCCTCTCGACCTGTAGGGAGAAAAACTCTTTATGAGACCCTCGTGGCTCATAAGATGCAAAAGCCTTAGAAAGCAGATCTTAACCCTGAGTCCTAAGCCATTGCTGTCCTGCAAGGAGATCAAGATAGAATACCCGCAGAATACATTCAATGAAAAGGAGACACATCATTGACAAGAAAAAATGTATCTTTTATTCATAAACCAAAATGGGTACAAAGTACAATTCATGAAAGAAACAAAAAGAAAATACTCTCATCCATGAGTATGTACAAAAGGGAAGAAAAAGATACAAATGTTTCAGGCCGGCGGGCGATTCAGCAGCTTGGTCAGCTCATCCTGCTTTTGCTGAGCCACGGCTTCATGACGCAAGAGCTCCAGAAGACGAGCCTCCGCTTGAGCTTGCTGGGCCTGATATGAAACGAGCCGGGCTCCAAGCTCTTTCTCAGTGGCCCTATGAGCCTCAACCCTCTCACGAGTGAACATGGCAACTTTATCGAGGGCCACAACCTCATGTTCGCTACGTGTCACCCTATCAGGCCATGAAAGCTCACTTTGCGACCGCAACCTTAGAAACAGGACATACACGCTCGAGACCATATAAATGGGCTTCCGATCGATAGCAATAATCGATCCAGAACGCGCTCACACAACCCGGTATGAAAAGCAACGAGAAGCTTTCCGATGATTATCCTATCAAGCATGTGCTCGCAATCATATGAACATCCGAAAAAGAAGTAAAATTAGAAGCTTTAATGTGCACGCGACATGACAACAGTATTGATAATTGAAGAAAATTTTCATAAAAGGAACGCAAAATTTATTCATGCAAGCGGAAACATACATACGAGTACCAAGCCTACATGGAAGTTCAACATAAAGCATGCAAAAAGGAGGGACTAATTTAAAAAGGTTCTACACTAACGGAAAAGGTCACCAAACACAGGATCAACGGCACAGGGGTTGACGAAGCAAAGGATAAAATTCTCCATCTCTCTCTCCGCTTTCTCCAGCACATCGAAACGACGATTCTCGCGAGAAGTCGCTCCCCATCGGTTGGCGCCATGTTCGTCCGCGAATGCAAACATAACAGCTCGCCGGGCCTTTATCTCGCTCAGCAGATGAATTGAGCAGTCCTTCAGAGCCTGAGTAATCAGGCATGCTTCATGAAAGCCCTCGAGCTTTTCTTCCGCCGCATCAAGCATCGCCAGGGTCATCTCTGCCGGGTGAGGAGGAATGTCGGCAAGCACGGCCATGAGGATCATCCGGAGCCAGAGAGAACCCATCGGGAGGGGAGACCCCCTACGGATCGAGAGTTCATGCATGGCTGAGTCGCATTCGTTGTCGGTAAGGAGGGGGTCCACCAACCGAGCAGCAAAGCGAGGGATCATCTCCTCAAGGGGAACTTCCCACGGCTGTCGACGAGCATGAGCGCGATTACAAGCCATGGCACTCGTTTCTCCCTCAAGAAAAAATATATGTATGATATGAATCTCTCTGTGAAAAGAAAAGAAGGCTATAGCCTCATATATAATGAAGTGCATTAAGTGCTGTGCACGGAAAATCCTGCATGGTGAAATTATTTCCAAGGCCTAAAAAAGGAAAGGCACCGAAAATCAAGGAGATGGAACTATTTCCAAGGCCTTTTTTTCTGCACCTAACATTGTGCACTGAAAATATGGCATGAGGAGAATCTTGTGAACAGCCACATCAGGGGGTCCCACGTGTAGAACACGTGAGGCCTAAACCTGATGTGCAGTTAAAAGGAAAATATGGAGTGGTACCCTGTATGTTAAAAAGCACAAACAACAATAGTAGCAAAATAATAAAATCTCAGAGAAAAAGCGTGCAAACATACAAGGACACAACAAAACTTATCATCCAGACTTCAAGAAGGCAATACAAAACAAAAAAAGAAACTTTTACAATGGTAAGGCTTCAGACGCGGGGCATGGGTTGAGAAACTCGGAATTGACTTTATTCAAGATCTTCCAAGCATTTCGAACCTCCCGAGTATGCTTTCTCTCACGGTCACAAGCATCGGGGTCCCCGCGGATGTCCTCTACCCTCCGGTAGGCGCCCAGTATGGCTGATTGCTGAAAAATCTGATGAAGGAGATCAATGAGATTATCCCGCCTTCTCTTTGAGATCAAGCCCATAAGGTACACCGAATGCACCTTATCCTCGGCAGTGTCCAAGGCCCCGAGCGGTATGCCGGCGCAAAAGAGAGGAAGTGCCTCCCGGATCGCCAGCACGATCAGCCTCAGAAGAGAAGAACGACGGGGGAGTAGCCTATGGTTGTACTCGTCGAAGCGGCTCATGATCTCGGCACACTGAGCATCAGTGAACTCCTGGTTCTGACTGCGGCCCAGCGCACGAATATTCCCATAGGAAATGATCTCGTCAAGACGGTACAGATGGGCATCCATGGTACCTAAAATAAAAGTCATGAGATTCACTACAAGGCCCCCATTGCATTAACTGCAGAAAGAACAACCTCGGGCCAAGAGACCCCAGGAAGCCTCTGTGTGAAGGAATCAAATTCTTCGTTGGAATTAAATTCCTTATTAAGAAAAGGGAATTAAATTCCCAAAAACATTTTTGGATGGAATTAAATTCCATGGATTTGAACCGCCATCATCATCTCTCCAAAGATCATCTAAACCCTAAGAGATCTACAGTTGAAAGATTAAACAGTTTCATGTTCTTATGGAAAATATGAAGAAAGAAGGGTAAAAACCCTTGTTTTGGATTTAAAATCCGGGAAAATGTGAAGGTCCATCGTTGTCCAAGAACATTACCTGAGGAAAAAGGATTCCTTTTGAACAGAGTTAAACTCTGAAGATTGTTTCAAGACAGAGAACTAAGCTCTGGAAGAAGAGAATTAAATTCTCAGAAAAAGTTCTCAGAAGAAGAAGATGAACAAAGTGAAGGCTCTTATGAAGAGACAGAGGTATTTATAGAAGACAATAAAAACGCTTCGTCTCCCCAGATCCCTAGAGGAATCCAACGGCCACAAGAGGTGACAGCGTTGCACTCATGTGCAGACACGTGAGAACAACGCTGTGGGGGCATTTGTTTCCTGATTTAAAATCAGGAAAGCTTCTGGGAAAAGCTTCAAAAAGGGGTCACGTGTTGGCACGTGACACCTAAAAGGCATCATCAAGTCAAGTTCAGTTTCCTGACTACGCTGAAGAAAATGGGCTTCAGAAAGAGTCACGTGCTCCCACGTGACCAGGGTCACGTGGCGACACGTGACATTTAAATGCAAACGTCAAATACACACCAGTTCCCTGATCAAGTCAAGAAAAAGGCTTCAGAAGAGGTCACGTGTTCCCACGTGACCAGGGTCACGTATTGGCACGTGACGTTCAAGACAGCAGACTCGTTCTCCAGACGAACCAAGGAAAGAGAGTTCAAACAAGGGTCACGTGCTCACACGTGACCAGGAGTCACGTGGTGGCACGTGACGCTTAAGCAACGATCAGAAGATAGAGCGCAAAAGAAAGGAAAAGGCTCATGCCAAAGGGGGTCACGTGCTCACACGTGACCATGGGTCACATGGTCACACGTGACCGGCTTTCAAAGCCCATTGTGTTAACAGAATTAAATTCTGAAGGAAATTCAAATCTTGCCAAAGGAAAGCAACTATCTGGAACCAATCAAATTAAAGATTCAGAGGTGATGAAATATCATCTATCTATGGGAAAATCTCGGGTTTGGAAAGATTTCCCCTTTAAATCTAACCAAAATAACAAGGGAGAATCTCTGGATTTAAAATCCAATGGTGAATAAAATTCACCTAATAATCCAAAGGCCCAAAATGGATGATGAATGCAAATCAAATCTCAATGAAGATTCGTCAAAAACTGATTGATTCGGCTGCTTCTCCTATAAATAGGAGCCAAGAGACATACATACATATATATGCGCAGAGAAGAAAAAAGAAAAAAGGAGAAGAGCTTTGATACTTTGAAAAGACTCGGATCTTCTGCAAAAAACCCTAGGTAAGAAAGGGAAGGCCTTTTGAAAGAAAGAGAATTTAATTCTCAACAGAGTTTAACTCTGATAATGTAAAAACAGAAGAACATATTTCTTCTCTCTTTGATGGAGGACCTGCAAAGTGCACATCTCCCCTTAAGGTTGAGAATTTAATTCTCAATGGGTTGAGATCCTGCCATGCAGATCCAAAACATGGAGAAGGAATACAAGCACGAGAATTTAATTCTCACAGAACTATAGGAATTTAATTCCTTTAAAATAAAAGTTAGGGCTTGACCCTATATTATGGGAATTTAATTCCTCCAGAACAAAAAAGAAACAGGGTTTAACCCTAATTAAGAACCTAGTTCTGTTGAAACAGCAGGAATTTAATTCCCTTAATCATACAGAGGATGGAAGTTTAAACTCCTTAAAAACTTTTATTAGGGTTTAACCCTATTCAGCCCTTCACGTATATGAGGAATTTAATTCCTACAGAAAATTCAGAGTTAAACTCTATTCCAGAAAACAAAGTCTTCGAAAGGAAGTAGGAATTTAATTCCTCTGAAATTTACAGTTCGAGGAATTTAATTCCTGAAAGAAGATTAACAAAGCCTTTAAACAAAATACCTAGAGGCAGGGTCACGTGTCATCACGTGACCCCCCAAGAGATCTACAGAAAGCCCCTTCGAGGCAGCACCCCACGTGACCCACGTGACCCTCGGCAGAAGCTCTAATACATAGGCATTTGAATGCCCATCACGTGATGGCACGTGATGCTCTGAAAGACGCGATAATCTCAGCAGAACAAATGAAGGGAGGGCGCTCTCACGTGCTTCCACGTGACCCCTCTTGCCTCAGTGTTTAACGCTAAATTAAAACTCTCGAACCTAGTGTTAAAACACTGTTGGGCCTTAGTGTTCAACACTAAATAAAAAGCTTCATTTGCAGTGTTCAACACTGATTACCTTAGTGTTTAACACTAATCTGAAAAAGCATTGTTGCTGGTGTTTAACACCAAATATTCTCTTAGTGTTAAACACTAACTTGTCAACCCCATTCCCAGTGTTCAACACTGACTGCTCTGTAGTGTTTAACACTAGGCTTTGGCCCAATTGGCCCAAATGGATAGAGGCAAAGCCTCTCCTGATTGGACTTAGCCCAAGATGGCCATAAGTCCTCAATTGGTGATTAACTGGTCCAATGGACTCATAACATAATTAATTCGTCCTGACCCCAAATTGGGCCAAGGACTACTTAATCCACTCCGGTTCTAGGGTACATCTCTTCACTCCTTTGATACTTGGCATTGTAATCCCTCAATGTCTTCAAAGAGGTGACGGGTCCCAACGACCACACATTGATATGGACTGTGGGGTCCTTAAACTCATGTCTAATGCAAATTCCTGGTTACGTGGAACGCGGATAATGTCACTCTTTGACCCCGTGGAAAACGTCCAGAGCGGAGCCTGGTCCTCGCCAAGCACGGCAATGAACCCGTGTGAAGCATCCAGAGCACAATGGACTGTGGGGTCCTTAAACCCATGGACTACGACATCCTTAACCTTGACCGAGATGTCTTAAAACTAACAATGGACTGTGGGGTCCTTAAACCCATGGACTACGACGTCCTTAACCTTGACCGAGATGTCTTAAAACTAACAACGGACCGCAATGTCCTTAAACTACCCATGGACCGCAATGTCCTTAAACTACCCATGGACCGTAATGTCCTTAAACTAGGACAATAGAGCCCCGCATGCTCTTTTGTCGGATCTAAACGGTCCCGTTTAAGTTGATTTTAGCCTCAAAGATGGCTAACGTATCCTTAAACCTTCAAACAGAGTGGACTATAAATCCCCCCAATTAACTCTGGCTCGAGGGTACATCCTTGAACTCCTCTGACATCCGTCGTTGTAATCCTTCAACGTCGTCAGAGAGGTGACGGGTCCCGACGGCCATACATTCATGGACCACTATGTCCCTAAACTGGAACATTAGAGTCCAAACGCTCTTTTGTCGGATCTAAACGATCCCGTTAAGTTGATCTTAGTCACAAAGTTAGACTAACGTATCCTTAACAAACGTTTGAGTTGATCTTAGCCTCAAGTAGGGCTGACGTATCCTCAAACCAAACCCCCCCCCCCCAAACCCAAATCTAAGATAATACGGATTTGGACTAGTCTACGCCCTACGGGCGACGACATAACTCAGTCTCCGTAAACAATCCACGGGCAACAAAATACAAAACAGACACCCACGACACGAAGTGACCATCTGGAGAAGGAGAAAGTTGTTACCGCAATGCGGTAGCGTAATTAACTGCAGGGGCTTGCGCCTGCAGGGAAGAGCGTCCCCACAATCAAAAACCCCTCAAACGAGGGGGAATCTGACGAAGTCTGCTACATCGGACGCATCCGTCTAAACCTTCGATACGTGGTGCCATAAATCAACTTGGCATCTTCGAAGAGGTGGACGGATAGCACCTATTAGCATCTGCCCCGAATCTCAGGCAAGACGCGGTGTCGCGCCGTCTTTCGGAGGGGAACAATCCAATCCTGGAGAAACATTCGGAAGCAGTTTTAGAACATAAGTGGATGTTCTAGGGATATGATAACAACAGCCTCTTTTAGGAGACAGTTATCATTCCAGGCTTCCAAGGTGACCTGGATGACAGAGTGACTGTCAAAATTATAGTTTTCCCTCTGACGAGGGGCAGTGTTTTGGACAGGTGATCCAAGCGGACACTGAGGGAGGCATTACGCAGGATACTGATTAAGTTCAGTTGACGATACAGTCTAAGAAGTTTGGATTTGGAGTTCATTTATGAACTAGGTCCCATCAGATATCCAGACATATTCTAAGACAGGTATTGCTCATTTCGGGAGATAGGTTTCTCCGCAAACTTAAGATAAAGAGAGACATAGAAAGAAACATCAGGGCGGATCCACTAGCTGAGGCTATTCCTCCAACACAATAGTTTCGCAAACGGGTTTTGTGAGATTGATTAGCAGAGGAGTTGGGTGTTCGGTATCACACGGGCTGTGAGTATGCGACACCACAATAATTAGCCTTGAATGCTAGTGGGAGATTGTTGGATATAGTGCCCTCAGAGTGAATTATTGGATCACAGGCACGTGATTGCAATGATTGAGGGAAGACCTATACCGGTAGGACAGTCTTACTCGAGAGGTTTGTATGCTACCATGGTTTGTCTTTATCAGTCGTGTACAGCTTTAGATGACATGTTCACTATTGCACGTTGATAGAGCCCTTAGGATCTTGCTTGACTGCCAGCAGTATGATGGCGATCATATACGTGGGAGCTGGGGTCTATAAGCACATCCTTAAAAGGTCCCTGGTCGTGGGAGTTTTCGAGACAGGGCATCGATACTCCAGAGTAGACTAGTGTATACAGTCGAGACCCCGACGAGGGGCGGTGGCCGGTCTCACAAGCCACTGGTGTCAGTTGGTTCACCTAAGATGTATACAGGTGCTCATTGGGTTATGAGTACACCGGACAGAACTCGTCGGGAACATGCTAGTTGGGATTATACCAAATGTCAGATAGCAGTTCCCTGGTGACATGTGTACAGATTAGTTCATCGACCTGAGATCGTTATTTGTCTCGTGTGAGTTCCCACTATACTTTGATTACTACCCTACCATGGCTTAAAGGAGTCGTGCAAACAGGTTTTAGTTGGGTACAGTCCCGAGCCACATGGAGGCAAGTGAGCGGATCGGCAGGGGTTTCGTCTCTCCCGGTATTGGGGGTGAGATCGCGCTGTGTCTAGGAGAGCCATTACACAAAGCCCTCGGCCGAGGCAGGAGATTTACTGGTAGGTATTCCAGTAGTATCTCAGGATGTTTTGGGTTACACTCCGACACGACTTGTACCGCTTTTGGGGGTCTGACTTTTACCAACCCCCTAGGCCCGCCATGCGATGCTCATAGACGAACGGACCGGACTGTACGGATATTGTCACTGACAAGCTCAGTAGGGTGTCAGGATGAGTTCGCTCATCGACCTCCCTTTTGGTCAATACTTGGTAGCCCGTTACGTACGGCTAATACCTCTGACGTGCTAGTGGTTAAATCCACAGCCAAAGTATTGACGAGTCTTTAGAGTCCCCCACAGACAGTTTCTTAAGTTTCGGGCGAAACGTTGTAGAGGCCGTATGATATATGGCAGGGTTCGATCATATACGTGCGGTATTGTACGGATCATACTAGTGGGCTTTGGTTTACGCCGGATCCTAGTATTAGATTTGTTGGATTACTTTAGTCGCATCGCATTCGCATTCAGTCGGAATGTGGATGCAGGTATGTATATACAGGTGAGGGGTATCCTTGTGATCCGTCACGAGTTTACTTTAGATGTTGCCGTATCTTTTTGTTGTGGCAAACATTTGGATTAATGTTTGCTTATGGAAATAATGAGCTAGAATTTCATCATGACATGTATTAAATGTGACATGGACTTCACTAGTGACTCATGGTCTCTTTTTTAGCAAAAATGTCACATTAGTGGATTGATTGGTGTTGATATGATGAGAGGAGAGAGAGAGAGGGGCTGCCATGAGTGGGGTGAGCTCTCATATTATTGTTTCTCATTCTCTCTCACTCTTATGCTATGACAACACAAGAAAAGAAAAGGAAAAAGAAAGCTCCTTCTTCTTCTTCTTCCTCTAGCTCATTATCCTCATCAATGGCTTCATCTCTAACCTTCATCCAAATCCATGGATGCAAGAGACAAAGTGATCACAAACATTCTCTACAACACCTTGGACACGTCGGCTAGCACACTTCGTGCCCGAGTTGCTTCGGATGAAGCGGGAGCCCGTAAAAAGACTCGTAGATGTGGCACCCTTTCCGACGAGGAGATCAAGACCGGAGATGTCGCGAGGAGCTTGGGATGGTGGCCGAAGCCGACAGACACGGATCGATCGGTATAGCCTCTCTATCTCTTCTCTAGTTAGCTAGTAGTAGGTTAATGGTTCGATCCGGGTTTTAAGCATACGATAGCGCCGGTTTTCAAGTTAAGAAAAATTTTCGTTTCCGCGTTTTGACCTCGGAAAGACGGCCGGGGCGCTACCGTAGTCTTACACTAACACCGTTAGGATTTTTGGGATAAAGTGCATGTTTTCAAGTTTACGGGGGTTTCTTGCTTTTCGGGCAAAAATGAGCAGGTTTCCGCATTTTAGGTTAAGAAAAAAAAAGAACAAAACTGACGAGTTCTTGCACACCAAGAATAATGACTAGTATTTATAAGAATTGAATAATGGACTTTTGATAGAGTCCAGCAAAATCCGGGATTTATAAATAACCCCAACCCAAAAAAATGGAAAGAGAAAAACTCCATATTCTTTCAAAAAAAAACCCAAATCTTCTAAATTCTCTATTCTATCCCCCAATTAGTTTATCTTTTAGGTGTCGAAAGAACCGATAAACATATAATTTGACTATACTCATCCTTACACTACATGAATATTGATAAAGAGAATTAAGAAGTTGACAGCGGCGATAATTAACAATAATATTTTGAGGCAACACGACAACAATGACATTAACAATAATTGCAATAGGCATCCACAACAAGCGGCAGACAGCAGGTGGTACAACGACAGTAGGCGGCGACAGCAATTTGAGACCACGGCAATAAACGACTGAGGAGGAGAAGAAGATCGAGGATGAAGAAAAAGAAGATGAAGAAGAAGAGTATATATGAAGAAGGACGATATTAACATTAACAATAATATTTGCACCTTCACGGTAGTAAACGACAACACCACCATCAACAGAAAGAGGAGGAGGAGGAGACGAGCATGAAGAAGGTTTAGAAAAAAAGAAGAAGAAAAAGACCGAGGAGGACGAGGAGGAAGAGGAAGAGGGGATCAATGAGAATGAAGGGACTAGCTAGAAGTAAGAAAAAATGGAAAAAAGGGAAAGCGGAAAGTCTACCATAGTTTATTGACCCGCTAAGTTAATCTTAATATCTGATTAACCGCCAATCGATGTACCCACCCGACAAAGATTTGGGAGGCTTTTTTTTTATAAAGAAAATGGATTTAGAAGGATTAGCGAGCTCTGCAGGATGCTCTCTGAGCCTTTTCCATTCGTTGGATCACCCAGTGAACCCCATCAACCATAGGGACCTCTTGTTTTACACAAACACCGGCTGTTGGATCACCAAGCAGGGATCAAGCAGGTGGGCAAACAAGCAGAGGATCCGGATCGGGGCTTATTTAGATATCCCAAAGATTTGGATGGCTAATAAATAAATTAAATAAAAAATTTATACTGCCAAGCAAAAATTTCAAGGTTTCAAATGTAATATTCTTCTAATTATATTTAGCGGCCTGCCTTCAAGAAATAAAAATGTTTCTAACTCTATAAACCCTCCAAATTTGTTGCCCTCTCTTTTGCATATTCCTTTTTCTTCAACTTTTGTGAATATCCAACAAGGATTGATAGAGACCATACACAAAAAAAGAAAAGTTAAAATGCTCATCTTAGAAAATGGAGTGAGAACTCATTGCTAGCTCATTGCAAGCTGAACAACCTGTCGGGTACGGGTATGATCTTCGATCGATCCTCTCCGATCCATTAGGAAAATCCCTGACGGCAGAGCTCAAACTTGTAAGGAATTCACCTGTTTATGGACCTGATGTGCAAAATTTCATCTCTTTGCAAGGTGAGAATTTTCTATATATATTGCTAGTTATATTATATTAGAGTTACTGACTTTTTTCTAATTACCTGGCACATAAGCCTCATCCAAGGCTACACCACACATCCACACACACAACAGGCATAAGCATATAACATACTTGCACCCCATGACCATAAATTTGCCCCGAAATCGTTAATTTGTACCAACTGAGTTATTGCCCAAGCAATTGTTTATTGACTGGGTAATGTTTTGCATTGCATGTGTAGATCCCAGAGAGAGTGGTATATAAATTCGATATTTGTGTGTTGTGCTGGAAAACTCCCTTCCATATGTTTGGAAACCCCTCACATGAGTTTCTAAAACATGAATAACCACTTTTACAGATTTTCTAGTAGGTTAAATTATACTAAAATACCATGAACTTTTAGCGGATTTCATGTAAGTACCTTGAACTTCATAAATTACAGGAACATAATGCCATGAACCAGCTGAGCCTAGCTCAGTTGGTACCAATTTTCATTTCAATATAAGAGATCGTAAGTTCGATCCCCGAAGAAGCATGATTCCAAAAAAGATAATAAATAATGTCATTTACTTTTTAATTTTTAACTACCATAAGCGTTGTTTTAATATGAAATCCCACAATCCGTCGTCCCGCAAAACCCCTGCCACTACCTCCTACTCTCCAACGCTGAAAAATTCCATCTCCAACTCTAACCTTGTACTCACACTACACCCCACATCCCCTTTCGGCTTCTCATCACCCGTACCACTCAAACGTTGATCCACTCTGCAACTCCGTTCCTAAAGACTCAGGACCAGGCATTGTGTTTAAAGACGAATACATACAAATTACATCAAATTTGTCTGAAAAATCATTTCTTTACGGTTTCAAAGAGCACACGAAGAAAAAATTCCGGCCGATACCAATCAATACATACACGTAATGGAATGCGGATATTGGCTCGTCCTTTTTACATGGATTTGAGGAATGGAGGGGCTCATGGTGTACTTTTGATGAATAGTAATGGGATGGATGTTGAATATGGAGGGTCTTATATAACATATAAGGTGATCGGGGGTGTTTTTGACTTTTATTTTTTACTGGGCCCAGTCCTGAAAACGTGAGCAGAACTCTGAGCAGTACACAGTGTATTGGACGGCCTGGCCCAATGCCTTATTGGTCATTAGGTAAGTAGAACTTGTTTTTTGTTATTGACTTATTTTTACTACTTTTCGTTTATCGAGGGAAAAGTGGGTTATTATTACTTGCCAATCTCAAAACTTTTCTATTTTGGTATCTCATCCTATAAATTTTGTATTTGCCTGTATTACCTCTAAAACTTGTTGGTTATTTAGTGATGGAGGTGAAAAGGCCTCCTTCAGATGTTGTCTTCCGTCGATCTCCCAATGGATTTTGGAGATGATCTCCTGTTGCGTGTGGGTCTCAATGGGTTTGAGGAGATTGGTGATTTGAGGAGTTTAGCGCTGAGTACCTGCAAAGAAGTCCCGGGGTGGTTTGGTACCACCGAGGACCCTCGGACGATCAAGTTAGTGTTAGATCCGAGCAGAGTAACGGCTAAGTGGAATCAGAATGGCTTACTTGACCCCTCTGTGATGAGGGTTTATATAGCGGTGGTAGCACGCAACAGCAGGCGCGAGAATCTCGCCGGCAGTTATGCTCCCGACGTCACGTCCGCGCGGAGAGCGGATCACCATTAATGGGGATCATGGAGGCGTGGAACGTGGGATATGGCTGACGGAGAATCTGCGCATGGCGAGATTTGCGGAGCGGCGGTTACGCCCGTGAGCGGTGGAGTTGGTCGGAGGACCGAGGAAGACGTCCTCGGCTGGGGAGCTCCGGGGCGAGCGAGAAGGCCGAGGAGTCTTGGTCTTGTGGCAGCTCGGGGCGAGCTGAGGGGCCAAGGAGGCCCATTTGCAGGGGGCCCGAGGAGGGCCAGCTCGCGCGTGTAGGTCGGGTCTAGGGGTGGCCTGGTCGGTCCCTGTAGGCCCTTTCCTCTGAGTTCTGGGACACGTCATCTGCCACGTGTCCTGATCTTGGGGATCGCCAATATTGAGCGTCATCATTAGCCCCCCACTCTTGTCCCGATCAGCTAGCAGGTCGGGTCAGGAGTGGATTGCCGGGCCGTCCGGGATGAGTCCCTCCTAAGGTTTCATCGGGACGCATTCCCGGGTTGTCAGCTGTCTTTCCTGTCAGCAAATCAGGACGAGATCTCTGCATTTAAGGAAGGTGCGTCGGTTCGTGCCTCCTGCCGTTGAAGTCACGGTCCACGTGTCAAGCGTCGGTTGGCTGACGCGACGTGTGCAGACCTGCGACGCCTGCAGGGGTGCGGTCCAGCGTGGGAACGACAAGTGGAACAATCGGAGCCGTTGGATGCGAGGAGGTGTTTTAGCGGGAGACGAAGGGAGCCGTTGGATGAGGTCGCTCGCTGTGATAAATAGGGGTGGGGCCCATTCCAGGGCCCCTACTCTTTCATATTTCCCCGTTCTAAGTCTTGGTTGCTCGGCGCTCGTCCTCTTTCTTCCGCTTTCGTTCCCCGAGGACCCTCCTTCTCAAGGTTAGATGTCTTCCTTTGTCGAGTAAGTAGATGTCATCGGAGTAGGTTCTAGGGACCCTTTAGGTGAGCCTGAGTCCTCCCGGGGAGCAGGGGTCGGGCCATCTTCTCGGGATCGTGCGGCGGGGGCAGCCCCCAGGGAGGAGGCGGTGGATGCTGCCCCCGGCGCCTCATGTTGGGTGAGGCATGAGGACGAGCTCGCCAATGCTCGAGCTCGCTTCCACATTCCCCCGCGATATACGCTTCGTCTGGCCAAGGAGTGAGAGAGGGCAGACTAGGTACGGGGCAGGGAGATCGCCCTGTACTTGGAAGCTTTTTTGGGTGGAATGCGCCTGCCCTTTTCTCCTGAGTTCGTCAAAGCGCTGAACTTTTTCGGGTTAGCCCCTAGCCAGTTGATGCCGAACTCGTGGAGGATTCTCCTCGGGTTCCTAATACGCCTGAAGTTACAGGCGATTCCTTTCAACCTCTCCCTCCTTGATTCTTCCCTCGTCTTCAAAAATCACCTTGGTGGTCGAGCGGGCGACCCGAGGTGGGTCTACCTTTCCTTTAGAAAGCGACAGGGGGCCCTGCCAGGACGGGGGTTGTAGCCCTGCCTTCTTCCATTCACGACTGGAAGAAGAAGTTCTTCTTTGTTCCCCCCCCCCTTCTGAGGGCGAGGACTGGCCCGTGCCTACACAGTGGTCGGGGGAGAAATGCTTGCCGGGGAGCCAGTCCAGTGACCCCGTCGCGGTGAGAGTGGCGTCGTGGGAGCCCATCCCTCGTTTCGACGTGCTGCTGTCTGAGAGGGTCCTGAGTTGGGCCGGGCTCAGCCCCGTTGAGTTCGTCGGTAAGTTTAGGCTTGCTTTTTGTCTTGTATATTGCTTGTGTTGCTGACCTCTTTACATTCGGTTTTGTGCAGGACCCATGGATATGGACTCGCTCCGAGCTTCCATGCGCCAGCCGAGGAAGGTCACGAAGGCGGGGGGTGCCGGCTCTTCCCGCTCAAAGCCTGCCCCGGCTCCTTCTCCTCTGGTGGTCGTGTCCCGCGAGCGCTCGGAAGCGGATCTCGCCCCGGGGCCCAGCAGAGTGTCGGGCCGGAAGCGGGCTCGGATTCTGGAGGATCCGGCCTCGGAGGAGGAGATCGGCTCTCCTTCAGAGCCTCTCAAGAGGTGGTCATCCCGGGGACCTTCTTCGTCGATCATGGTGGAGGAAGGGGGCCTCCAGTTCGCAATGCCTTCGGGGCTATCCATCGCGGATAGCCTGTTGCACGAGGTAGAGACATCGGCCGGGGGTAGAGTCCCCGGGGGACCTTTAGGGCTCAGCTGGCGTCCATCGCCTAGGAGTCCGTCCAGGTAAGTGCTTGGTTTTTATTATTATATATTTTTTGAGATTCGGTGCCTCCTTCGGCTTTATGATCTTTCTCCTGCTTTTCAGGTTCTCCAGCACGTTGCCCTCGCCTTACGCATGGAGGCCGAGGTGATAGCCCCGGCGATGAAGGCTGTGGGCCAGCTCGCCTCGCTGTAAGAGAGCTCCAAGCGGGAGCTGGAGGCGGTGATGGCGAGGGTCACCGCCCTGGAGGGCGAGGTGGAGACAGGGAAGCAGGAGGTCGCTCGGCACCGCGAGGCCTCCGCGGCTGCTGAGGCCAAGCTCGAGGATGCTCACGTGCTTACCGGCAACCTGAAAAAGATGGTGAAAACCCTCCGGAAGGAGCAGGGGGCGGCGGCCGAGTCGGTGAAGTCGGCCGACCTGATGGCGCGAAGTTGGCCGACCTCTCGGCGGCGAATGCGGTTGTTTCCCCCAATCAGAGCAAAGCTCTGTTAGAAAAAACTTCAAAAATTGAAGCAACGCTTCAGATTCCTTACGCTGCGCGCAACGCGCCATGTGTCAAAAGCAGACACGCCAGCGCTGTGCCCAAGACAGCGCACCCAATCAGAGTAAGGCTTTGTTTTAAAATAAAAATAAAGGAGGCAACGCTTCAGATGACTTGCGCTCTGCGCTGCGCGACACGTGTCAGCGCAGTTGTGCTGCGCTCTGCGCTGCGCGGCACGTGTCAAGCGCAGGTGCGCTTGCGCCAACTGTGCCGGCACTAAATCAGAATTAAAATTCTAGAAAAATCTTTCTAATCTTGTTAAAACAAAAAGATTATCTTCTGTAAAACAGAGGCCCTAGGATCAAAGATCCAACGGTGGGGAAATATCCCCAGATCAATCAGAGAAAGATCTCTGTAACCAACCTAACAAACTCATTGGCCCTATATAAAGGCCCCTAGACTCTAAGTCTAAAATACACAGAGATAGAGATACAGAACTCCTCTAAAACTTTGAGAAGAACTCGAAAAATAGAAAAAGGTAAAACCTTTAGAAAAAAGAAGAATTTCTTCTGAAAAAGATCAAACATCTAAGAACAAGATCAAGATCTTTAATAAAAAAATGATAATAAAAAAGAAGTAATTTTACTTCTTTATTAGATCTTTCGATCTATATAAAGGCATTGCCTTTTGATGAACCACTTGTTCTTGAAATTTGAGGTAGAACCTCTCTGGAAAAAGAAAAACTTGTTTTCTTTGATCTAAATTTGATCAAGATATTAAACAGTGCCTTGCACTTTTGAAATTTGCACTGTTGCGCTCCTTGGATTGGCGCAAGCCACCAGAGAGCGCCACGTGTCAATCACAGAACAACTGCGCCTTGCGCTTCTAAAAACATAGCACTGCTCTCTTGGTTTGGCGCAAGTCACCAGAGCGTGCCACGTGTCAGCAGTGCACTAGCGCAGCGTACTGCGCTAACAGACTTGCGCTCACCAGCGCGTGACACGTGTCACCTCCACATGAATTTGCGCCTTGCGCTCCTCAATTGGCGCAAAGCGCCTAACAAGCCACGTGGGGCACTGTCAAAACATTTAATGCTCTGCATTATCAAATAAGGGCAGAGCCCAATTAAAAAGGCCTAACAGGCCTAATAAAATGCCATGCATTAATAAAAAAGGGGCAAAGCCCAAATAAAAATGCCATGCAGGCCTAATAAAAATGCAGTGCATTATTAAAAAGGGCAGAGCCCAAATAAAGGCCTGACAGGCCAAACACAAATAAAATGTTAAATATTCTCAACTGGACTTAGCCAAATTCTGGCCATAAGTCCTCAAATTAAATTGAACCGAGCACAACAGCTCTCTCAAATCAATTTACACCTGGTTCAAGGGTACATCTCTGAACTCCTCTAATATTTGTCGTTGTAATCCTTCAACGTTGTCAGAGAGGTGATGGGTCCCGACAACCACACATTGCTACGGACTGTGGGGTCCGTAAACTCATGGACTAATGCGTCCTTAAACCAACATTCGTCCCCAAAATGGGAATGGTGGACCACCATGTCCCTAAACTGGTAATACGGACTGTGGAATCTTTAAACTCATGGACTAATGCGTTCTTAAACTAATATTCGTCCCCAAAATGGGAATGTTGGACCACTATGTCCCTAAACTGGCAATGGACCACCATGTCCCTAAACTGGAAATGGACCACTATGTCCCTAAACTGGCAATGGACCACCATGTCCCTAAACTGGTAATACGGACTGTGAGGTCCTTAAACTCATGGACTAATGCGTCCATAAACCAATATTTGTCCCCAAAATGGGAATGATGGACCACCATGTCCCTAAACTGGAAATGGACCACTATGTCCTTAAACTGGTAATTGACCGCAATATCCCTAAACTAAATAATAGAGTTCAAATCATCTTTTGTTGGATCTAAATGATCCTGTTAAGTTGATCTTAGTCTAAAATTAGACTAATGTATCCTTAACAAACGTTTGAGTTGATCTTAGCCTCAAATATGGCTAACATATCCTCAAACCAAAACCCCAAACCCAAATCTAAGAAAATACGGATTTGGATTAATCCACGTCCTACGGACGACGACATAAATTAGTCTCCGTATACAATCCATGGGCAACCACAAACAAAACAAACACCCACGACACGAAGTGAACATCTGGAGAAGGAGAAAGTTGTTACCGCGATGCGGTAGCGTAATTAACTGCAGGGGCTTATGCCTGCAGGGAAGAGCGTCCCCACAATCAAAAACCCCTCAAGCGAGGTAGAATCTGACGAAGTCTGCTACATCGGCCGCATCCGTCTAAACCTTCGATACACGGTGCCATAAATCAACTTGGCATCTTCGGAGAGGTGGACGGATAAAACCAAATAGCATCTGCCCCGAATCTCAGGCAAGACGTCTCTACATCGCACCGCCATTCGGAGGGGAACAGATTCTGGCACGTCCGATGGGACTTTTTCTTCTTTCCTCTCCACACTTCGTGTGTCGTATTCGCGAACGAATCACGGTTTGTTAATGGTTGCTCTCGGGTTTCAAGTTACTAAGATTTGGTCTCTTACTTGGCGCAGAAATCAAACAACAATGGCGTTCAACTGCTCGAACTGCTCCAGCTGCAAGTGCAACTGACGCTCCGCCTCATCTGGAGGTGTAGCCTATAGACCGCGGGCAGCATCACTATTCACAATGCCGGTGGAACAAATTACCCAAGCTACTACCGGTCTGTTTTTCGGGACCATGCTCCCGCCAGCGAGCTTCACCATCCCTGTACCCGTATCGGCAATTCAAGCTATCATACTCTTGTCCATCTACCTTAGTACTTTTTAATTTAATGAATATTAAAGATTTACTCACACATTTTCATACGACCGTTAATACTTCTTGAGGTACTAACCAACCGATTACTCATGTGCTTGCTAATTAGGTGATAATATTTTCCTCGTCTTGCACCACCTAAGGCTTAGCAGTGACTCCCAGACCAGTTGGCCTTAGGGCACTAGGTGAAGAGGCACCCTCGCTATATTTTTTTATTGCTGCCTTGGCGATAACAAAACCAGTGTTCATTTTTTTTTCTTTTCACCATTTTTATATTTTCTTCATTTTTTTATTTATTTCCTTCATACTTAAGCTTTTAGACAAGAGCAATTCAAGGTATCCTCTACTATCCCGAGTTTCAAGACGTGTGTAAGTGCATATAGTAGGGTATCAACATTCAAATGTTTGGCTTCCAGAATAGAAATTATTTTTCAGACTTATTTTTATCCTCAGATTAGTGACTTCCTTCATCTTACTAACCCTTGGGACAACAGCTCATAACTACTTATTGCTAGTTCGTGTAAGAAAACTTCTAATTTTCTTGGTTTTCTTAAACTATTCCAATCTTTTGGATGTAATGTTTCACTTTCTATTCTTTTGTTATAAAAAATTTTAATGCCCGGTGTCAAAGATAATTTAGTGAATACAAACCTCCCCCCCAAACCTGTTTTCAGCAGTGTCCTCACTGATGCAGCCTTTTGAGAACATGGACCTGTATACTAAGAGAGAGATACAAGGGGTAAAATAATAGTGAAATAAAAAATTCCCCCAAACTTATTCTTCGACACGCACAGATATTCAATCAAATCATTTTTTTACTCACCTCCCTTCTTAAAATGTGAAAAAGTTATCAAAACATGGAGGTGAGGCGGAGGAATTTTAGTTTTGATAAAGCGGCTCCTGTAAAAACAGGAGCTCCTCCGCGGGGTCAACAGAAAAATACGGTTTTAATCTATGCCCATTCACTTTAAAAATCGAACCGTTTTTCAAATTTTCGACTTCAACCGCCCCGTGCGGGTGTACATACCGTACCACAAAAGGTCCTTTCCAACGAGATTTAAGCTTACCCGGATGAAGATGGAGACTGGAATCGTAAAGAAGGACTTGTTGCCCCGATGTGAAGGTTTTTCTCGAAAGATTTTTATCATGGAACACTTTAGTCCTATTCTTTACTATCACCGCATTATCGTAAGCTTCATCGCGGAGTTCGCTTAGCTCATTCAATTGCAGCTTCCGATAGCTGCCTGCATGATCAAGATCAAAATTAAGCTCTTTAATAGCCCACATTGCCTTATGTTCAATCTCGACAGGGAGGTGGCATGCCTTCCCAAACACAAGGCGGTATGGAGACATACCAAGATCGGTCTTATAAGCGGTGCGGAATGCCCAAAGAGCATCCGTCAATTTGGTTGACCAATCCTTACGGTTTTTGGAAACCGTCTTCTCCAATATCTGTTTGATCTGCCTATTTGAGATCTCAGCCTGCCCGCTTGTTTGGGGATGATAGGGCGTAGAAAGCTTGTGAGTGATTGAATATTTCCGCATCAAGGCCTCGAAAGACCTATTGCAGAAATGTGTCCCGTTGTCGCTAATGATAGCGCGAGGGTGTCCGAATCGCGAGAAGATGTTTTCTTTAAGGAACTTAATGACAACTTTGTTGTCATTAGTGCGACACGGTATAGCTTCCACCCACTTCGAGACATAATCAACCGCTAACAAGATATATAGATTCCCAAAGGAGTTGGGAAAAGGGCCCATAAAATCAATACCCTAAACATCAAATATTTCCACAACCAATATAGGTTGGAGCGGCATCTCGTTCCTTCGTGAAATCCGACCCAAATGTTGACATCGCGGACAAGTTTTGCAATGCTCAAATGCATCTTTAAATAATGTTGGCCAATAAAAGCCGCATTGCAAAACTTTCTCCGCCGTTTTTCGAGCTCCAAAATGACCGCCGCATGCCTGATCATGACAAAATGATAACACGCTCTTGAATTCATCGTTAGGGACACACCTGCGAATGATTTGATCGGAGCAATACTTGAATAGATATGGTTCATCCCAGTAAAAATATTTTACTTGGGATAAAAATCGAAGTTTGTCTTGTTTCGACCAATCGCTAGGTATAAGTCCCGTCGCAAGATAGTTCACGATATCCACAAACCAAGGTTCGTAGGATACATTCAAGAGCTGTTCGTCGGGAAATGAGTCATTTATCGGCACGGTCACAGTTGGCGAAGAAGTGATGCGTGAAAGATGGTCGGCTACAACGTTTTCACATCCACTCTTGTCTTTGATGACAAGATCAAATTCTTGTAACAATAAGATCCAACGTATTAGCCTGGCCTTCGCATCCTTCTTCGATAAAAGATGTCGTAGGGCGGAGTGATCTGTGTAAACCACAATAGGCGAGCCAATCAAGTAGGGCCTGAATTTCTCTAATGCAAATACAACTGCCAAGAGTTCTTTCTCGGTAGTTGTGTAATTTATTTGTGCATCATTCAAGGTCCTACTTGCATAGTAAATTACATGTGGCATCTTATCAATATGCTGTCCTAAGACAGCACCAATAGCAAAATCTGATGCATCACACATAAGCTCGAACGGGTGGTTCCAATCCGGAGATGATAAAACGGGGGCTGTAGTGAGTGATTCTTTAAGCGATTCAAAAGCAGCCTCACAATCCGAATCGAAGTGAAAAGTAGTGTCCTTAGCCAATAGAAGGGTTAAGGGTCTAGCAATTTTGCTAAAATCCTTAATAAATCTCCTATAAAATCCTGCATGACCAAGGAAGGATCGTATATCTTTGACGCAATTGTGACGAGGGAGATTTTGAATGACATCTATTTTAGCTCTGTCAACCTCAATGCCTTTATGTGAAATTATATGCCCAAGTACAATACCTTCTTGAACCATAAAATGGCATTTTTCCCAATTCAAAGTCAAATTCTTATCCTTACGGCGGGTAAGAACAGCGTCAAGATTACGAAGGCAGTCCTCAAAGGAGTCCCCAAAAATGGAGAAATCGTCCATAAAAATTTCCAGAAAATCTTCCACCATATCTGAAAATATCCCCATCATGCACCGCTGAAATGTAGCGGGAGCGTTGCATAACCCAAAGGGCATGCGTCTATAAGCAAAAGTTTCGAAAGGACAAGTAAAAGTGGTTTTATCTTGATCCTTTTCGGTGATGGGGACCTGGTTATAACCAGAGTATCCGTCCAAGAAACAGTAGTATTCGTGTCCCGCTAATCGTTCTAACATCTGGTCAATGAAAGGTAGAGGGAAGTGATCTTTCCTCGTCGCGGCATTGAGTTTCCTGTAATCGATACATACGCGCCACCCAGTTTGGGTGCGTGTTTGGATTAACTCATTAGCCTCATTAGTGATGACCGTGATGCCAGACTTTTTAGGGACCACATGAATTGGACTTACCCATTGACTATCAGATATGGGGTAAATTATTCCACTATCAAGACACTTGACGATTTCTTTCTTTACCGCCTCCTTCATAACGGGATTTAACCGTCTTCGTGGGTCTCGGGTTGGTTTGGCTTCATCCATCAGATGTATGTAATGTTCAACAATTAAGGGACTAATCCCTTTGATGTCAGCCATAGTCCAACCAAATGCTTCCCGATTCGATCTCAATACTGCCAAAAGTGCATTCTCTTGCTCTAAGGCTAGAGAAGCGGAAATAATCACTGGCAAAGTCTCATTCTCTCCTAAATATGCATATTTAAGATGAGAAGGTAGCGGTTTGAGATCAAGAATTGGCGGAGAGACAATAGAAGGTGGGGTAAGCGAATGATATTCAGACTCCCGAAGAGGTTCAAAACTTGCATAAGATATTGACTCGGAAAGTGCTGCTGACTTTTGCAACGAGTCAACGGGTTCAATCTCAAGGTCGGACTCATTGAACATATCCTCACTGTAAAGTGGTGCAAGATCAAACGATGTCTCATTAATGTTGTCGAGAACATCAAAGCAAAGTTCCTCATCCATGCAGCTTTCGGAAGCTATCTCGTGGATGGAACAAACATCCAGCAATTGAGCAGAAGGTTCTGATGGCTGACTTCCTAGCTTGTAAATATTAAGCTCAATTGTCATTTTCCCGAAGGATAAGTTCATAGAACCGTTACGACAATTAATTACAGCGTTAGAAGTTGCTAGGAAGGGTCGACCAAATATCACCGGGATTTGATTGCGTGGGTTTGCCACAGGTTGTGTATCTAAAACAATAAAGTCCACGGGAAATATGAATTCCCCGACTTTAATTAACACATCCTCTAGTTCCCCCCGAGGTTTGGTGATAGATCGGTCTGCCATTTGGAGAGTACAATGGGCGGGTTTTAACTCTCCAATTCCTAACTGCTCATATACTGAATAAGGAAGCAAGTTGACGCTGGCGCCTAGATCGAGTAAAGCACGATTTATATTTTTACCCCCAATAGAAATAGAGATTGTAGGACAGCCGGGGTCCTTACGTTTCTTTGGTATTTGTTGGGTAAAAGCTGTGCTAACATTACTCGTCATGAAAACCTTTTTAGGCACTTGAGTTTTTCTCTTCCTAGTGCACAAGTCTTTAAGGATTCTTGCATAAGATGGGACTTGTTGAATAGCATCTAGAAGAGGAATATTCATGCTAACTTGCTTAAACATTTCCACAATCTTCTCCATTTGCGGGTTAGGTCGGTTGGCCCTTAATCGGTTTGGAAATGGAGCTCGATCAATAAGTTTTGGGTCCAACGTTTGTGGAGAAGACTGTGGCGACGGATTCGATCCCAAAATTGGAGTCGGCATCGACTTTGATAGATTTGGCGAAATGTTTGAGCCTTGGGGAAAACGGAGAATAGGCTCGGACGAAGGTGGAAGACTAGACGAGTTAGGGGAAGAAGAAGAAGAAGGGGTATCAAATGTGTCACTATCATCAACTTGCTCACCCACTTGGTTGTTCAGCACTCTCCCCGATCTCAACGTAGTGACGGCATTCACATTATGACTTTGTGAATGGCCAGGATTCGGTAGGGGTTGAGATGGGAGTTTCCCTTTCTCTCTCACACTCATTGCGGCGTTTAACTGTGCGATTTGGTTTTCTATTGATTTAATACTCTCACCATGGGAGAAGGAGTTTTTCGTTAGGGTATCAATAGAAGACCTTATCTCAGCCGAATTTTGCATGGATTGTTTCATGAACATATCCAAAGTTTGTGCAAGTGAGTTGTCAATACCGGCCACTTGTGGTGTAGAAATGTTGGCCGGATTTTGGAAATTCTGTGACTGAAAGGGGGGCTGATTCTGTAGTTGTGGTTGCTGCGGAGGAGGTCTTTGATAATTACTTTGTTGGTTTTGATTCCAAGCAAAGTTAGGATGATTTCTCCATCCTTGATTGTACGTGGAAGAATAAGGGTCGTTTCTAGGTCGCTGCTGAAAAGCAGCATTTGCTTGAAACGATGCATTCATAGGACATTCTTCCGTTAAGTGTGAAGGATCTGAACAGCAACCACAGACGGTCTTAGGAAGCGTGACCTGATTTAGGGAGAAAGATGAGAACTTGTTTTCAATAGCGTCGAGTTTCTTTTGTATCGCTGCCATTTCGGCTTTCACTGCGATGGAAACGTCGAGCTGGTGAATACCTCCCTTAGTTGAAAGTGGTCTTACGCTTTCCCACTGCAAAGTGCTTTCTGCGAGATCTTCCAGATATTTCCAAGCTTCACCATCATCTTTAGACATGAAATTGCATTGACACATTGTTTCAAGCATCTGCTTTGTCGCTGGATTAATGCCCTCATATATAATCCGACATAAATCCCATCTTTGTATTCCGTGATGGGGGCATTGGACAAGCAGATCTTTGAAACGTTCAAAGCACTTCCAAAATGGTTCATTGGGAAGCTGGGTGAACTGGTTAATCTCGCTCCTAACATGTGCAGTCTTATGATTTGGGTAAAACTTCTTAAGAAATGCTACGACGAATTCATCCCAATTAGTGATAGAGTGTGCGGCAGTATTATAAAGCCATTTTTCTGCCAAGTCGCACAATGTGAATGGGAGAAGACGTAAGCGCATAGCATCTAAAGTCAATTGTGAAGTACCCATCATTGCGCATACGTTTTCGAATTTGGTGATGAAAACGTACGCGTCTTCCGACTCAAGCCCGTGAAATTTGGGCAGCAGATTGATGTAGTGGGGTTTAATTTCGAAATTATCCCCGTTAGGTGGTGGAAGAGATAAACAAGTAGGAAGGGGACCACGAATAGGATAGCATCTCTCCTGGAGAGAGATGCGCGGTGGATTCTGCGCACCTGCGGGCGGTGGCAGCGTGGTGTTATAATTAGATGGAGTGTCGTCCATCACGATCGATGTGGTGTGTGGTGGGGGAAAAGAAGATGAAGAAGTACCGACTTCGGTGTCGATAGCAGGAACGCGGACAAGACGGGCACTAGGATCCCTTGTCCAGCCGAGCATGCACTAAGCGGGTTTAGTGCAAGTGGCAGCGTGTGTGTGATTTAAAATTGGCTTGTTTTGAAAAATGTGGGACTCAAGACAAATCTCCCGAAGATGCACAAGCAACCCTAGAACTAAGGTCACCTAGGTCCAGTCTCTAGACCGCTCCTAGACTTCCAAAAGACAAGCCGCAGGATAAATCCTCTACCGCCTCCGTACTACCCTTGTAGCGAGGTAAGTGCCAGGTAAGTGGGAAGGAACCACCACAACAGTGGGCCTAATTAAAAACCACTAGCCTTTGTCACACTTGCCTAGGCACTACAAAAGTAATGCGGATAAACGATAGATTACCCACGACCTTCCTCTGTCCTTATTGAGCGCGACAGTCCTTAGAGTCTGGTCTAGATATTTTTTAAATTAATGAAGGGTTGATCTATATGCTCGGTTTGTGATTTGTGGGGCTTAGGAAGGGTGATGAAATCCCCACCTAATCTTGATTTGGTCTTTGCTCCTTAAAGTCCGTATTAAATATGCAAAACAAAACCAATCACAAAACTTTTGCAAAAAGATTTTTTGAGCGGCGCAATTTTGCAAAGAATCCTGCAGAAAATAGATTTTATTGGATTTGAGGAGAGAGAGAAGGAGTTGAGAATCTTACCAGAGAGTTCTGTAGCCCTAATCCCTCCAATCAGCCGCGTTTCCGCCGTAGGAAGCACCTTTGTGCCGCGGTTCCACCGCGAGGTGGATGGAACAGTTGATGAAAATTTTTCTCAAGCCCTCTGTGCTCCTCTGGATCTCGATGAATGCCTCTGTCTTCTGTTTTCCTCAATTCTGTAACTCCAGATCTCCTTGCAAAATTCACGCACAAATCGTTAAATATGCAATTTGCAGTTTTGTGTTACTAATGATATAAATCGTCTAAGAATTCAACAAAAATATTAAAAATAAAAAATTACGCATGTATCCCCGGCAACGGCACCATTTGATTGGTTTGGAAAAGTGTTTTTGTAGAATAACCGCAATCAGAACGGTGTCGCGTGTAGCTAGACCGAGATGAGTACGGGTCGTCCTCAGGGAAACGTGGAACCTTTTACTTTTACTTTAGATGTGTTGAAAAAGAGAGGAGGGATAAAGAATTTTATAGAATGGTTTCTAGATCTACGTTAAACAAGAATGTAAAATATAGATCTAGATTATTTTAGAGACTTAGATAATATAATAAGAAGGCTTGTAGGGTTCGTTAGGATTTAGTAGTTATGGACGATTAATTAAAAGTTACCATTTTTATCCATTAATAGATTTAGAACTAGAACGACGATGATGCGTGTAGATTAGGGTTTCTGGAGGGAAAAAGAATCCCACTCGTAACCCTTATCTCGACACGGAACTCCGTTCATATCTAACCTTTACCAAAACAATCATTAATCTAATCTCTAATCGCGGTCGGAACTAGCAAAGAATTGCTAGCGCGCCCGATTAGGATGTTAATGATTCTTTTGATAAAGTTCCTAAACTTTATAGGACTTAAAAAGGGTTTAATTATTTTCATCGTTCATTAGCTTACCCTAATCCTACGAACCCTAACAAGCGGAGAATTACTCGCGCATGTTGGGAGAAGAAGATGAAAAGAAAGAGAGGGAAAACATAATAAAAAAAAACAAACAATTAAATAAGAAACTACCTTTATTAATCAACTCCTTCAAACTACACTTTTAATCCATAGAAAATGATTACAAAACTTGATTTGCTTCTCGATCTTTCCTAAGGAGGTAGTCGAACAGTCGATGATCAGCCTGGATGCGTGAGCGTCGGGAGCTTCGTGATCTCTTCGGCTTGATAGCTTTTCCAAGAGGCTCTCGGTGCCTTTTTATAGTGCAAACCCAGAATCTTATTGTTGAGAAGTTGGTAAAATATTGCATAGATTCACCCCAAAAATCCTCTGCCCCTAACTCCCTGGAAGTGCGGCGGATCCGCGGCAAATGGTGGCTAGGGCCGCGGATCCGCGCTCAAGGGTGGGGATCATTTGATGTCTTGCTTTAAAAAGAAAACAGAAAATCGATGGCTTCGAACTGCACCGCCCGCAGCGATAACTCTCGCTCCGTCATTGCTGGAGGAGTGACTTATGGGCCCCAAGCGGCCTCCCTTTTCAAAATGCCGGTGGAGCAGATGGCTCAAGCCACCACTGGACTATTTTTTGGGACCATGCTCCCACCAATGAGCTTCAACGCCCTAATGACATTGCAAGAAGCTCCAAAGAAGTCGGTCTTCGATCGACTTACCACTGCCGCGACCCCTCTCAATGGGTCGCCCAACTCCACCGCTTCAGTTTTTAACGGACTAGGCCAGAGCTCTAACAGGCTCATGAAGAAGCCTGCCATACCAGAAGCCGTTATCCCGAAGCGGATAGCCATTCCAACTCCCGTTCCTGGCAAAATCACCAAGGTGGATTCCCATGTTCAGAAGTCCGCTTCTGACAAGTTGGCCGTCCCCGTTCAACGGACGTCGATCTTTAAAAAGCTGGTACCAGTATATTCTGACCAATACAGGGGGCATGAGGAGGTCACCCCTATAGCTGAAACAACTCCATCAGCAAGGCACGCTCGACGTCGCCACTGGCGTCGAGTAAGGAAGGCTGGGGGCAACTCCCCCTCTGGGATAACTCCGTCAGCTCCGATGGTGAGGATCGACGCTGCTGTTCCAACCAAGAACAGCTTTGAACTGCTCAACAAGGTGCGCAGAAACTCTCCTACTGCGATGTTGAAACGAACTCCTTCACCTGTGGAGAATACTCCAGGGAAGGAGCTAGAGCAGCCCCCTCAACGGCTGTCCTCTAAAATTTACAAAGTCTGGCGACAGGTCCAAGAGTCGGTGATCGATCAAGACTGCCTCCGACGACAGAAAAAGATGAAGGTTCGGCAGGGGAAGGATTACTCTGTCAAACCACAAAAAGCAAAATCTACTTGGGTGCCCACTACAACGGCTCCCTCAATGCCAATCACTCAAAAGAAAAGGAGGCCACAAAAAGCTCCTGTGAACATGGCGAAGCATAAAAACGCTGAACACAAGCGCCCCAAATCTGGGGGCATGGTGGTGCACACTGTTTATATGGCTTCTGGAAAAGAGGAAAGCCGCACTTCTACGGGCCACCGACCGCTCACCCGATCCGTGACGAAAGCCCAGGAGCAACAACAAAAGCTTCAGGAAATGATGACTACAATGGCTGCACTCACTGAGCCAAAAGAAAGCTCTGAAACGTCTTCGGATGAGCGTCAAGAACAAGAAACTGACGCTGACTTTTTACGCAGAGTCCTCGAAAAGAGGGACAAAGAAGCTGCAGAGCAAGCGGCTAACATAAAACAGATGGCGCTCCTCTTCCAAGATATGGTAGGGATGATGTTACAGCCGGACCCTCCTGCTGAAGATCCTCCGATCGTCCTTGAAGACGACATGGGAGAAACGTCAAATCCTCCGCCGGCTCTGTCAACAGCCAAGGAGGAGGCAGTCTCCAAAGTTGACCTAGACGAATATATAGCTCAGCAGATCCGGGTTCATCAGGCGAATGAAGCGGCTGGGCAAATTGTTAGAACCGGACGACCGTATCCGGGCTGGTATGACCAAATCAGTTACCCGCCAGGATATACGATCCCTAAATTCTACGTATATAAAGGGACAGGGAATCCGCATCAGCATGTCGCTCAATTCAGGGCCTTATGCGGCAATACTGGAGGCGATGACAAATTGTTGCTACGTCAATTCGTCGGCAGCGTAGCAGAAACAGCCTTTGAATGGTATTCGGAGCTACCTAACGACTCTGTCAAAACATTTGCAGAGATGGAACTGCTGTTTACACAAAGATTCGCAAGTGCTAGTGAACGCACCCCGATTACAGCACTGATAAATGCCAGGATAAGGCCCGGCGAAACGTGGGTCCAATACGCAACACGATGGCGAAACCTATGGTCGAAATGCGAACAACGCATAGAAGAGGCACCTGCGGTAGGCATGTTTGTGGGCACTCTCGATCCGCAGGCGACCATCTCGCAATTCATGATGTTCTTTAGGCCGACCACCTTCCAGGCCTTGATTGACAAATTAGCCCAAATGGACCAGATGGGCCATAGACCGTCTCCTCCAAAATCAGATTCCCGAGATGAGAAAGGAAAAGGGAAAGCGATCGTCGTCGCCAATGCTCAACGACAGTCGAGCAACTCAAAGCCGGTCGTTCGCCAAAACAACGTGCGTCCACGCCCATCCCTCGAAGAGAGGCTAGGACGTCCTTACTCGTTTCCTCAGAATAAAACGAGAAGACTGTTTGAGCTGGCAGTGCGTAACAGACTCATCAATCTGCCGAGTCCAAAGCGTCTGTTGCAGCCAGGCGATCTTAATAATCCCAATTATTGCCCTTACCACCAAACGGTAAGTCACCCGATTGAGGATTGTTTCGTCTTTAAGGGATGGATCGAGGATCAATACCTGCAAGGAAAGTTCACGCTGTCTGAAAGCTGGAAGGTAAATCCACCACAGCCGCACTCTCCAAAGAAGACGGACACGCCGAGGGCAACTTGTTCTCTCGTCGAGGATGAAAACGATGGAAAAAACTTATCGGATGAATCCGAAGACTACGTAGCGACTTGTCATGTGATTTCTCATTCACTGACGGATGATGAGGAGGCTCCTTGCGCTGAGAAATCAATGGCGGACCCTGAAACAGAAATTCCACAGCCATCAGACGAGTTGATCGATGTCTTCTTAAGTGAAATTCGTCTGAAAGCAAAAGCCAATCAAGAGCATGAAATGGCCATACTGGAAAGAGCCAAGGCATTCCCGTCAAATCAAAAGCCATACACTGCGGGTAAAAACAAATTCAAGACGAGGAAAAGGTTCGCCAAAGCTCTGTCAGTAGGAATGAAGCTACCGCCCTCTGAAGAAAATTCTTTCTCTGAGGTAGAGATGCACCCTAATTTCTGCTTATATCATCAGAAGATCATACATCCTACCGAAGACTGCGAATCTTTTAACTGTTGGTGGGAAGGGTATGTCGCTCAAAAGCAACACTTCGACAGGACAAAGTGTGAAGCTTGTGGACATCGGAAAAATGCGATATATGAGCGCAAAAGAGTCGCCGACAATTGCCATATAGCCGACTCTAAGATATCGCAAATTATCACCTTTGGAAGCAACTCTGACGAAGAAGCTATCCCCAACTCTTCCCTCGGGGAATCTATTTCAAAAATAAAAGAATTGAGAAGCTGCGAGAATGTTCAGCCATGCAATCGCATGCTACTCGGAAAGAATCCCGGCCCTGCAAACAACGGAGCGAACAAAAAGGATAAAAGAAAAGGAAAAAAGGCCCTCGTCGCCAGCGCTCACCAACAATCAGGTGACCCTAGACCGGTTGCTTGCCAAAGCAACAAGCGGCAATCCCTCCAGAAAAAGTTGAAACGTCCTTACTCGTTTCCGCAAGATAAAACAAGGGGACTGTTCGAGCTGGCAGTGTGCGACAGACTCATTAATCTGCCGGGTCCAAAACGTCCGTTGCGGCCAGGCGACGTTAATAATCCTAATTATTGCCCTTACCACCAAACAGTAGGTCACCTGATCGAGGACTGCCACGTCTTCAAAAACTGGGTTGAAGACCAATACCAACAGGGCAAGTTTGCGCTGTTTGAGAACTGGAAGGTGAGTCCGCCATAACCGCACGCTCCGAAGAAGATGGATACGCCGGGGGAATCATGTTCATTCATGGAGAAGGACTCATAGACCGAAAAGTCAATAAACCAGATATTCGCCTCAAATACGGCGACAACGGACCGAAACGTCCTTAAACTAACAACGGACCGAGATGTCCTTAAACTAATGATGGACCGCAATGTCCTAAAACTTGCAAATAACCGAAATGTCTTTAAACTACTACCGCAGCATCTTTAGGCTGACGAGATATAAAAAAAACATATAAAAATAAAATAAAATAAAACGGTATGTCCATGAGCAAAAAGGGGCACGGATGAAAACCCGAAAGGGCTCTGTGAGTAAAAATAGCAGGGCTACCGGCGAGTGTTCGTGAAAACCCGAAAGGGCGCGACCTCGTTAAAAAAAAAGAGAAAAAAGAAAATAAAAAGAATAATAAAAAAAAGGTATGTCCATAAGCAAAATGGGCACGGATGAAAACCTGAAAGGGCTCCGTGAGTAAAAACAGCAGGACTACCGGCGAGTGTTTGTGAAAACCCGAAAGGGCGCAACCTCGTTAAAAGACACTTATAGGGTCCTCTCGACCTTGTAAGGAGAAACCACCTGCGTGAGATCCTTACGACTCACAAGGGAACAACACACTTAGGGATCCCCACGATTCCTAAGGAGAAAATACACTTGCGAGATCCTCACGACTCGTAAGAAGAACTCTCTTATGCGACCCTCACGGCTCATAAGAGTTGAAAGTCTTAAGTTACAGAGACCTAAACCTGTGCTTAAGCAACCCCCACAACTTCCGATATTACCCTACAAGTGGCTCAATATTGACCCTTGTATACAATCCACGGGCGCGAATAAACATTTCCCTAACCAAGTCCCATCCGAGACTAGGGATATGTTTGCATGGTGAAAAACCCTTGTAAATCCTCTCGACTTACAAGGAGAAAACCATCCTGTAGGATCCTTACGACTTACAGAGGAACAAAACACTTAGGAACCCTCATGATTCCTAAGGAGAAAATACGCCTACAAGATCCTCACGACTTGTAGGAAGAAACACCTTTGTGAGACCCTTACGGCTCATAAAGTCAAAAGCCTTAGTCGACAGGACCTTAACCCTGGTCGCTAAGCCTCCTTTGTTCGACAACGACAGAGGCAAATGATTATTCGCTCCTGGCAATATCCCAGTTGTAGCGGTGCTGATGCCGAAATCGATGTCCAATTTCAGGTTTACGGCGAAAAGCCAGTAGGCCGCACATGCATACGAAATAGCCGAAATGATGGGGCAACTTGCAATAAAAAAAAAGCAGCAAGTAAAATGTATGCATGCGAAATAGCCGAAATGATGGGGCAGCTAGCAATAAAAAACAGCGAGTAAAAAAATATATATAGCCGAAATGATGAGGCAACTCGCAATAAAAAAACAGCGAGTAAAAATAAAATAAATAGCCAAAATGATTAGGCAACTTGCGATAAAAAGCAGTGAGTAAAAAGAAAAAATAGCCGAAATGATTAAGCACCGCGAAAAATAGCCGAAATGATTGGGCAATCGCGACCTTCGCGATATAAAAGCTGAAATGATAGAGCATCGCGGAAAGAATAAAAAAAATGAAAGAATGAAACTTTTTGCCCTACAAGTGAAATCACATCGATCCCTGTATACAATCCAGGGGCACAGATAAAGAGGGGACCATACCTTCCCAACAGGCTCCATCAGAAAGCGAAGCCAAATCTCGACGGTTCATAGACAACCTAGAGACCATCTCGACATTTGTCGCAATATTACAAACACGATGTCAACAAATGAAGCAAACGAAGATCTCGAGCTTCAGGGTCTCGACGTCAACATCGACAACTTAGAGATCACCAACGGTGTGCCTCCTCATTCCAGCAGGACACAGATATTACACCATCAAGCGGAGCGATGGAAAAATCCCAGCTTCACCTCAGCATTCGTCTCGATACAGTAGACGCAATGTCAACAACAGCGTTCCTCCGCAGTCCAGCTTGAGGCAGATGCAAAGTTAACAAAAGACCCCATGGTCGAAACAAAGCGGAGTGATGGCAAAATCCCAGCTCCACCTCAGCATTCGTCTCGATACAGTAGACGCAATGTCAACAACAGCGTTCCTCCGCAGTCCAGCTTGAGGCAGATGCAACGTCAACAAAAGACCTCACGGTCGAAACAAAGCGGAGTAACGGAAAAATCCCAACTCCACCTTAGCATTTGTCTCGTTACAGCAGACGCAATATCAACAACGGCGTTCCTTCGCAGCCCAGCAGGGTGTACATGCAAAGTTAACAAAAGACCCCATGGTCGAAACAAAGCGGAGTGATGGCAAAATCCCAGCTCCACCTCAGCATTCGTCTCAATACACCAGACGCAGTGTGAGCAAATGAAGCGAAGGCCAAATTCCTAGTTTCAACGTCTTTACGATAACTCACATAAAACCGGAAAGACAATCGGAGATCATCTCGCACCAGCACAGAGTGGTCACCACCTTGACGTTCGTCTCGATACAGCAGACGAAATGTCAACCTCAGCATTCTTCCTCCAGCAAGGATTCGGACGTGACAAAGCAAATGAAGCGAAGGCCACATTCCTAGCTTCAACGTCTTTACGGTAACTCATATAAAACCGGAAAGACAATCGGAGATCATCTCGCATCAGCACAGAGTGGTCACCACCTTGACGTTCGTCTCGATACAGCAGACGAAATGTCGACCCCGGCGTTCTTCCTCCAACAGGATTTGGACACACCAAAGCAAACGAAGCGAAGGCCACATTCCTAACTTCGACGTCTTGACGGTAACTTATATAAAACTGGAAAGACAATCGGAGATCATCTCGCACCAGCACAGAATGGTCACCACCTCGACGTCCGTCTCGATACAGTAGACGAGATGTCACCCCAATGTTCGTCTCGACACAGCAGGCGCAACGTCATTAAACGAATGGAGCCACGGCAAAATCCCTAGTTCCAAACATCGGCGGTTCACCAGCAACCTAGAGACAACCTCGACGTCCGTCTCGATACAGCAGAAGAGATGTCACCCCAACGTTCGTCTCGACACAGCAGACTCAACGTCATCAAACAAACGGAGCCACAGCAAAATCCCTAGTTCCCCCCGCAACATTTGTCTCGATACAGCAGACGCAATGCCAGCAAACGAAGCAAAGGCCAAATTCCTAGCTTCAGGGTCTTGACGGCAACTCATATAAAGCCCGAAAGACTATCGGAGATCATCCCCACACCAGCGCGGAGTGGCTATGACTCATCGGGGCTCACCAAAATAAGCCTAATCTCAAGTAAAAAGCGACATGGTAAATTCCTAACGCTTGCTCTTCCGACGGTCAAACTGCCAAGGAGGATTGCTTGAAGACGTCTTGTCCAGCCCCCGAAGGGATCAGAGATACGGCAGTCGCAGGGCTACTCGAACAGCACGATTGCCTATCGAGGACTATATCAGCTTATGCGACGGTACGATGGCCAAAACCCTAAGTACCACCAACCTTAACGGGCTTCTGTCGTAAAGAGCAGAGGTTAAATGCGACGTTAAGATGTTCTTGCGAGAAACGTTCGATTCGTCTCGACTTGTGAAAAATTGTCGAGACGGCTCGACTCGTGAGATAAAGCCTTAGGCAGTGGGCATAAAAGAAGCCTGTTTCCTAAGCATTGGGACCCTGCCAGTTGGCCCAAAACGTTCTCTTGCATACCATCCACGGGTCTCACTCTCCAACGTCGAACTTCGACAAGGAGGGAAACAACCGCTTACAGGTCCTCTCGACTCGTAAGAGGGAAAAATTCTCCTGTAAGATCCTTACGACTTACAAGAGAAAACCACACTTAGGAATCCTCACGATTCCTAAGGAGAAAAACCCACCTACGAGATCCTCTCGATCCGTAGGGAGAAAAGTCTCTATGAGACCCTCACGGCTCATAGAGTTGAAAAGTCTTAGGCAGCAGATCTGAACCTGCGGCCTAAGCCCTCGCTATCTCGTGAAGAAATCAAGAAACTCACTCTCTTACCTGCTAATTGTGACGACATGCTGAGAAGGAGGAAAAACAACAGAAAGAGCACCCGATTTACGTTTGATCAAGCGTTCAAGACGTATTCATTCATGCATGGGCAAAAAGACTCAGGACAAAAGATACATAATAAAGACAAGCTGGGATTAAAAAAAATTCCATTAATATTGCCCAAAATTCTTACAATCATAAAAAGCAATGGAAGAAAAATATTATTACAATGGAATAACCTCATATCCGGGGCACGGATTGAGGAATTCAAAAGTAAGGCCATCCAGAGTTCTTCTGGCCTTTCTAATTATTCTTATGCGCAGCCTCTCGCGCTCCTCTGTGTCGATATCGTCGGCAAGCCCTTCCGGCCTTCGATAAGCAGCAACTATCGTCGTCTGCTGGAAGATTTGGTGTAGGATGTCAATGAGGCTGTCCCGCCGTTTCTTCGAGATCAGCCCCGTCAGGTACACTGAATGCACCTTGTCCTCGGCATCATCCAGCACATTCAGTGGTATGGCCTCGTGAAGACCCGGAAGTGCTCTCCATATCGCTCCCAGCACGACTTTCAAAAGAGCCGAACGACGGGATAGCAGCCAACCACCGCTTGCGTTCAGACGACCCATGACCTCTGCACATTGAGCGTCTGTAAACTCCTGGTTTTGTTGACGACCTTGTGCGCGAATATCGTCATAGGTGATGAACTCGTGCAAACTGTATAGGTGCACCGCCATTATGCCTGGAGGAAATACCACAGGAAGATTAGCGATATAAGAAAAATAATGTACATAGAAGGCTAAATTCCTAGAGAGCAAAGCTCAGTTCAGGGATTAAAACCCATGAACAAAAACTCAATGAAACCCCAATGAGGATCTCTTTAGATCAAAAGATCTGTGATAGCAAAGCTCTTTGATTGAGATTAATTTAAATTAATTTGATTTATATTAATTTTACCTAAAGTTTCTAACTTTGAAAATGAGCAAAGCTCTGCTAGTGAAACCCAATGGGGATCTTTTTAAATCAAAAGATCTATGAGAGCAAAGCTCTGCTGGTTAAGATTAATTAAAATTAATTTAATCAAAGAATCAATTTTACCTAAAGTTTTTCTAAAAACTTTGGAAAGGAGAGCAAAGCTCTGGAGTTCTTAAAGGCAAGAGCAAAGCTCTGAAGTTTTTTGAAAATAAGAATCTGAAAGATGATAAGCATCTGTGGGGGACCGAAGGTCCTATTTATAGGCATCAACTGCCTCTTCAACTTCCAAAGTTGCCGCAATGGTTGGAATTCCGCCACCGTTGCGCTCACGTTTGGGGCCACGTAAGCGCAACGGTGGGGGGGCATTTGTTTACCCCAATCAGAGCAAAGCTCTGTTCAAATTCCGAGGTGGGAGATGAAGCAACGCTTCATCTTCCCCCAATCAGAGCAAAGCTCTGCTTTGAAAATTTAAAATTTAATAAATGAAGCAACGCTTCAGTATATCCGCGCTGTGCAACACACCACGTGTCAAGCGCAGACGCATCAGCGCAGCGCCCAAGGCAGCGCGCCCAATCAGAGCAAAGCTCTATTTAAATGAAGCAACGCTTCAGCTGCGCAAGCACTGCGCTGCGCGACACGTGTCAGCACGGATGCGCTAGCGCAGTTGCGCTGCGCTGTGCGCTGCGCGACACGTGTCAGCGCAGTTGCGCTGCGCTGTGCGCTGCGCGACACGTGTCACGCGCTGGGGCATCTGCGCCAAACAGAATTAAAATTTTAAGAAATCTTTTCTGTTCTTGTTAAAACAAGAAGATTTTCTTCTGCAAAGCAGAAGCCCTTGGATCAAAGATCCAACGGTGGGAAAAATTCCCCAAATCACTTAGAGAATGATCTCTTTAACAAATTTAACTAATTTGTGAGCACTATAAAAAGGACCCTAAGCCTCAATTCAAAGAAGGAGGATTTCTGGAAAAATCAAGAACTTTAAACAGAGAGAACTCTGAGAAGATTTCAAGAAAAAGGTAAAGAATCTTCATGAAGTAGAAGAAATTCCTTCTAATAGACCATTGATCTAAAAACAAGATCAATGATCTTTACATAATAAACAGTGCTTTGCACTTCTTGTGAACCTCTGGTTCTTTAAAACAATAAAAATAAAAAATAGTGCTTCGCACTTTTAAGAACCTCTGGTTCTTCAAACAAAAGAAGAATTTATTTTTCTTTGATCTAATTTAGATCAAGAAATTAAATAGTGCTTTGCACTTCCGTTCTTGAATCTAAAAGATTCTTAGTGCTTTGCACTTCCAAATTGCGCCGTTGCGCTCTTAAGAGAGCGCCACGTGTCAGCTATAGAACCACTTGCGCTAAGCGCTCTTAAGATAGAGCTTTGCTCTCTGGAATTGGCTCAACTCGCTGAGAGCGCGCCACGTGTCAGCAGCGCAACAGCGCAGCGCGCTAGCGCAGCGCACTGCGCTAGTGCGCTTGCGCTCACCAGAGCATGACACGTGTCATCACCATATGAGCTTGCGCTCATTACTCGGCGCAAAGCGCCAGACAAATGCACTGCCTTGGTTACAAAAGGGGCCAAGCCCAATTAAAGAAGGCCTAACAGGTCTAATAAAATGCAATGCATTGCTTTAAAAAAGGGACAGAGCCCAAACTAAAATAGATGCTCTGCATCATAAATAAAGGGACAGAGCCCAAATCAAAAGCCTAGCAGGCCAGAATAGAATGCAGTGCATTATTAAATATGGGCAAAACCCCGGCACAGGCCTAATAGGCCAAAGATCAAGAAAAATGTTGAATATTCTCAACTGGACTTAACCCAATTTTGGCCGTAAGTCCTCAAATTAAATTGACTGAGCAAAATTGCTCTCCTGAATCAATTTATCTCCGGTTCGAGGGTACATCTCCGAACTCCTCCGACATCTATCGTTGTAATCCTTCAACGACGTCAGAGAGGCGACGGGTCCCAACGATCACACATGAATACGAACTGCGGGGTCCTTAAACTCATGGACCGAGACGTCCCTAAACTAATATTGGACCGAGACGTCCCTAAACTAATATTGGACCGAGACGTCCCTAAACTAATATTGGACCGAAACGTCCTTAAAACTAATATCGGACCGAAACGTCCTTAAACTAATATCGGACCGAAACGTCCTTAAACTAATATCGGACCGGAACGTCCCTAAACTAATAATGGACCACCACGTCCTTAAACTGGCGACGGACCGGAACGTCCCTAAACTAATAATGGACCACCACGTCCCTAAACTGGCGATGGACCACCACGTCCCTAAACTGGAATATGGACCACCACGTCCCTAAACTGGAGCATGGACCGCAGCGTCCCTAAACTACCTATGGACCACTACGTCCCTAAACTGGAACAATAGAGCCTCCAAACGCTCTTTTGCCGGATCTAAACGGTCCCGTTTAAGTTGATCTTAGCCCCAAATACAGCTAACGTATCCTTAGACATTTAAATGAATGATAAAACTCCAAATCAACTTTGGTTCAAGGGTACATCTCTGAGCTCCTCTGACACCTGTCGTCGTAATCCTTCAACGACGTCAGAGAGGTGACGAGTCCTGATGGCCATATATCACTACGTTAAGTCGATCTTAGTCCCAAACAAGACTAATGTATCCTTAACGAACGTTTAAGTTGATCTTAGTCGCAACGCGACTAATGCATCCTTAAACTAAAAACACCAAACCCAAATCTAAGTAAATACGGATTTAGACTAATCCACGTCCTACGGGCGACGGCATTACTCAGTCTCCGTATACAATCCACGGGCAACCACAAAAAAAACGAACACACACGACACGAAGTGAAATTCTGGAGAAGGAGAAAGTTGTTACCGCGATGCGGTAGCTTAATTAACTGCAGGGGCTTGCGCCTGCAGGGAAGAGCGTCCCCACAATCAAAAACCCCTCAAGCGAGGGGGAATCTGACGAAGTCTGCTACATCGGCCGCATCCGTCTAAACCTCCGATACACGGTGCCATAAATCAACTTGGCATCTTCGGAGAGGTGGACGAATAAAACCAAATAGCATCTGCCCCGAATCTCAGCGTCAGGACATCGCGGTCCTGTGCGCCGTCTTTCGGAGGGGAACAGGTATGTCCATAAGCAAAAAGGGCACGGATGAAAACCCGAAAGGGCTCCGTGAGTAAAAACAACAGAGCTACCAGCGAGTGTTTGTGAAAGCCCGAAAGGGCGCAACCTCGTTAAAGGACACTTACAGGGTCCTCTCGACCTTGTAAGGAGAAACCACCCGCGTGGGATCCTTACGACTCACAAGGGAGCCACACACTTAGGGATCCTCACGATTCTTAAGGAGAAATTACACTTGCAAGATCCTCACGACTCATAAGGAGAACTCTCTTATGGGACCCTTACGGCTCATAAGATTTGAAAGTCTTAAGTTACAGAGATCTGAACCTGTTCTTAAGCAACCCCCATAATCTTCGATATTGCCCTACAAGGGGCTCAATACTGACCCCTGTATACAATCCACGGGCGCGAATAAGCATTTCCCCAGCAAAGTCCCACCGTGATTAGGGGTATGTCCATACGGTGAACGACCCTTGTAAGTCCTATCGACTTATAAGAAGAAAACCCTTTTGTAAGATCCTTACGACTTACAGGGGAACATGCACTTAGGAATCCTCACGATTCCTAAGGAGAAAACACACCTACGAGATCCTCACGACTTGTAGGGAGAAATATCTTTGTGAGACCCTTACGGCTCATGAAGCAAAAGCCTTAGTCAACAGGATCCTTACTAAGCCACATTTGTTCAACATCGACAGAGGCAAATGATGATTCGCTCCTAGCAATATCCCAGTTGTAGCGGTGCTGATGCCGAAATCGATGTCTAATCCCAAGCTTGTGGCGAAAAGACAGCAAGCCACACATGCATACAAAATAGCCGAAATGATGGGGCACCTTGCAACAAAATCAGCAAGTAAAAATGTATGCATATAAAATAGCCGAAATGATGGGGCAACTTGTAACAAAATCAGCAAGTAAAAATGTATGCGTGCAAAATAGCTGAAATGATTGGGCAACTCGCAATAAAAAGCAGCGAGTAAAAATAAAATAAATAGCCGAAATGATTGGGCACCGCAAAAAAAAATAGCCGAAATGATTGGGCAATCGCGACCTTCGCGATATAAAAGCTGAAATGATAGAGCATCGCGGAAATAAAATGATAATATAAAAAAAAATGAATGAAACTTTTGCTCTACAGGTGAGATCACATCGATCCCTATATACAATCCAGAGGCACAAACAAAGAGGGAACCATATCTTCCCAACAAGCTCCACCGGAAAGCGAAGCCAAATCTCGACGGTTCATAAACAACCCAGAGACAATCTCGACATTTGTCGCAATATTGCAGACATAATGTCAACAGATGAAGCAAAAAGAAATTCCTAGCTTCAGGGTCTCGACGTCGATATCGACAACTTAGAGATCACCAGCTGCGTTTCTCCTCACTCCGACCGGATGCAGACATGACGTCAACAACCGACCTCAGAGTCACAACGAAACGGAGCCACGGCATAGTCCCTAGTTCCAAATCTTAACGGCAATATCTACAGCCTAAGAATCAGCAACGACGTTCCTTCGCAATCCAGCAGGATGCAGATGCAACGTCAACGAAAGACCTCACGGTCAAAACAAAGCGGAGTGACGGCAAAATCCCAACTCCACCTCAACGTTCGTCTCGACACAGCAGACGCAACATCACCAAAAGGAGCCACGGCAAAATCCCTAGTTCCAAACCTCGACGGTTCACCAGCAACCTAGAGACAGCCGCGACATTCGTCTCAATACAGCAGACGCAATGTCAGCAAACGAAGCGAAGGCCAAATTCCTAGCTTCAGGGTCTTAATGGCAAGTCATATAAAGCCTGAAAGACAATCGGAGATCATCTCACATCAGTGCGGAGTGGTCACCGCCTCAACGTTCGTCTCGATACAGCAGACGAGATGTCACCCCAGCGTTCTCCCTCTAGCAGGATTCGGACGTGACAAAGCAAGCGAAGCGAAGGCCAAATTCTTAGCTTCAGGGTCTTGACGGTAACTCATATAAAACCTGAAAGACCATCGGAGATCACCTCACACCAGTGCGGAGTGATCACCTCCTCGACGCTCGTTTCGATACAGCAGACGAGATGTCACCCCAGCGTTCCTTCTCAGCAGGATTCAGACGCGACAATCAAACAACGGAGCCACGGCAAAATCCCTAGTTCCAAACCTCGACGGTTCGCCAACAACCTAGAGACAACCGCGACATTCGTCTCGATATAGAGGACGCAATGCCAGCAAACGAAGTAAAGGCCAAATTCCTAGCTTCAGGGTCTTAACGGCAAGTCATATAAAGCCTGAAAGACTATCGGAGATCATCCCACACCAGCACGGAGTGGTTATGACTCATCGGGGCTCTCCAAAATGAGCCTAACCTCAAGTAAAAAGCGGCATGGCAAAATTCCTAACGCTTGCTCTTCCGACGGTCAAACTGCCTAGGAGGATTGCTTGAAGACGTCTTGTCCAGCCCCTGAAGGGATCGAAGACACGATAATCGCAAGGCTACTCGAACAGCAAGATTGCCTATCGAGGAATACATCGGCCAACGCGACGGTACGACGGAAAAAACCCTAAGTACCACAGACCCTAACGGACCTCTGTCGTAAAGAGCAGTGGTTAACTGTGACGTTAGGATATTCTTGCGAGAAATGCTCGATTCGTCTCGACTCGTGAGGAAATTAGCGTCTTTGCGAGAAATGCTCGATTCGTCTCGATTCGTGAGGAAAAGCTTTAGGCAGCGGGGATTAAAAAACCTGTTTCCTAACCACTGGGACCAGTCGGTCCAAAATGGACTCTTGCATACTATTCACGAGTCACACTCTCCAAAGTCGAATCTCGACAAGGAGGGAAACAACCGCTTACGGGTCCTCTCGACTCGTAAGAAGGAAAATTCTCTTATAAGATCCTTACGACTTATAAGAGAAAACACACTTAGGAATCTTCACGATTCCTAAGGAGAAAATACACCTACGAGATCCTCTCGATCCGTAGGGAGAAAAGTCTTTATGAGACCCTCACGGCTCATAGAGTTGAAAAGTCTTAAGCAGCAGATCTGAACCTGCGGCCTAAGCCATCACTACCTCCTGAAGAAGCCAATACAAGATGCTCGCTTTATCATCTGTCAACCATGTTTACTAAGGTAGCATGCTGATAATAAAAGAAGGGAGAAAGCACAGAGATGACACGAGACATTGCAAAAGAAAATGTATGTATCTTTATTCATGAATTCAATTAAGTACAAGACGAATCGTATAAAAGAATAAAGAATGTATACATATTATTCAAAGATTACAAGTGTATAATTGATACAAAAGCAGCTACTGAGAAGGAAGCGTCTTAAATAGCCCCATCAATTGCTCGCGCACTTCCTTCAATGCCTTCTCCTGATCGGCTTCCACCGCCAATTCTGCTTCCACCTGACACCGCTGCTGCAGGAAGGATGAAAGCCGCTCCTCAACTGCCTGCTGGGCTGCCTCCTGATTTGGTGCATCCCGCTCGACGACGTCAAGCTGCTGCCGCAGTGTTAACCCGTCAGAGATGCATCGCAGAAGGCCTTCAAAGATAACCTTCAACTGTGCGGCATTTGCATCCACCTGAGCATGCAGTCGGGCAGATTTGCTCGAAGTCTCTCCGCACTCCTTACGCCTTAAAGCAACTTCTTGCTCCAGATTGTGGAAGTAAGAAGCGCTCTGCTCAATCCATGCTGCCCGTTGAGTGCTCGCGGCCAAGATCTCGGGGGAAGGACGCATAAGCTCCAGCTGATGCAGGCGGGCCTCGATCTCCCTGCAGTGATTAACCCAAGACTCGACGACGCTTTCATTATGAAAATTTGCAAGCGTCGCCAGTATCGGATTGACCTCCGCAACGAAGTCTGCGGCAGATGGGGGAGCTTCTGCGTCAAGCTCTTCGATGCATCCGCTCAGCATACTTAAACTCATCGCAGCACCCTTTGAGGATGGACGCCTGGAGAATGGTCCTGCCGGCATTATGATGTGAGACTCGAAGGGGGTCGGAATCGGAACAACAGCTGAAAAAAAAACACAATCAGATGACGATTCACAGAAATATGAGAAAGTCATCAGTGATGGAGTCTACTATACCAGCCGTAGGAGGTGGCAAAGCCGGGAGGACCGGTGGCGCAATCAATCCCTTATCTCCTCCTTCGATCTGTAGCACTGCAATCAGGGCAAGGAAGAATCAGAGACAATTGCATTATCGGAAAAAGAAAAGGCATCAATTGAAAACTATACTCACCAGCGCCACTGGAGGAAGCAAGCTCTGACGGGAAGGAGAAGTGCGGGTGCAGCACCTAGTAAAGGTGATAAAAAAGTACTCCTGCAAAGACGCAATAATACGACATTAGTACATAAATTATGCAGCCAAGATAAGACTGATAAGTCACAAATCTATACCGTCCAACATTTGCGGCGGTGCGAGAGAAGGTAGAGAGGTGGCCACCGTCAAGGCAGTAACTGACGGTGCTCCCTCGAGCAAAGGGGCATCAGCACTGGCCGCGCCTGCGTTGGAAACAAGATAAGCCCTGTCAGGAAAGGTTGCAGAATAAAGAAAATGACGGTAACCCAAAATTTACCTGATGAGTCACCAGCCGAAACGGAGGCGTCTCCCTCCTCCATTGACACGCATCCACCCCCTGTTGCTTCATCACCAGACTCTATGGGAGCCGTCGTTGTGCTCGCGAGGCCAAGAGACGGCGGATGACCGTAGGCAGGGAGAGCAATGATCGGAGCATTGCCAGACTCTTGAGAAAGAGCGGACGGCTCGTCCTCGGGAATCATGCCCGTCTCACCCGCGACTCCCTCGGGCTCAGCAGTTGCGACCGTCTCGTCCACCGTTGCCATAGGGTCGTCGGTCTCAGCCGCTCCATCCGCTGCTGTCCCAGGCTCAGTTATAGCGGCTGTCTCATTGGCCGCTACCTCGGGCTCGGCATCAGCAGCCTTCTTGGGCATAGTAGGCGTGACTGTCTCGTCAGCCACTAGCTCAGACCCGGCGACTACAATTGCACCACCTACCGTCGCCTCGGGGTTAGCCGCTACCTTTTCCACCGTCCCCTCAGGCTCGACGGTTTCCGTCGCTCCTTCAGTTGGACTTCGCCCTGCAGGACAAGATGTATAAGAACCGATAGTTTTACAACTCTTACAAAAAAGTCTCAAAAGACACATTACCTGAGGTGGATCGATCGTTGGCCTCCCAAACTGCACGTACCGCCCGTCTATGAGCAGTAGACAAGACGACCGGTGGCTCCTTGGAAGGAGTAACAGCAGGAGTAACGGCACTTGGGCCCGCTCCAACAGCTAAAGCAGCGCTGCGCTCCTTCGCTGCGCGCCTCAAGCGTTTCCTCTCCTCTCGGGCCGTCACGACGGACCTCTTGGAAGCCTCTTTCAGCAAGGCGGCGGCGTCCGCGTTCAGAGTTTCCTCCAGAGCCTTCAAGGCATCCATCATCAGCTTTTTGAGTTGGGTCTCTTGCGGCAATTCCGAAGAGGCCGGAACATCGGTAGCTGGCCCGGAGAGAAGTCCCGCATCATTTTGCGAGATAGGTCTTGTGGTCCCTGCGATAAGACAAAAAGGGGGTCTCACTCATACGAAATGGAAGGAAAGGCATAGTGAACCGAAACGTACCAAGGCCTAAGGACTCTCTGAGTCGTTCTTTCTCCTGGAAAGTTTTGAGGGAAGCAGCGAAGGCTTCTTCGGTAGAAATGCCTGTTTAAAAAGGAAAAGCGTTAGTCAAAGACAATAATAAAAGTACGATGAAATGACGAAGAACACAACTAGTGATTACCTGATTGCGCAAGTTTGGCTAACCACGCATCGCGCCTTGCCAATCGCTCTGAAGCTGCGATGGTGGCCGCCATATCGGTGTCGTCTGGCGGCATAAATAATCCCTCGTTGGTCCCGTACTCACTCAAGCCCTCGCTATAGGGAGCATGAGGTACTTGACCGAACACAACATCAGCAGAGAGGATCGACTTCTTCTTCCTCTTCTGCACGCGAGCCCCGGGGGCACCCAAAATCAATTTGCGCTTCGTGGGCACCTTGGGACGGCGAGTCCCGATGTCCGAGCCCACGCCGGATTCCGGCGAAACCACATTCACCGTCTCCACCGGAACACGGGGCGCTGGGGGCACGTCCACGGTATCATGAGGCAATCCGCACGGTGGGCTCAGCACGCGCGGTGGCTCAGCTCCAGCATCTCTCAGCAGAGGAATGACAGGGATCCTTGGCCTTAGGGGAGCTTTGCGGTTGCTGCCATGGGGCACACCCTTGCGGTCAACCAACAACCGCTTCTCATCCCGGATGACGGCACCCATCGCGTGCGCGTACCAAGCCACATACACGTTGAGGGCCCGTGGAACGCAGCTCGGTTCGCTGATAAAGAAATGGGAGCCAGTGTTCAGCCGCATAAAGTGGTGCAGCGCGTTCCGTATCCCCTCCCTGGTGGCCGCGGGCTCTTCCAAAAATGCCTCCAGTGGGACCCCCTGGTTATAGCTTAATTGTTGGGAGAACCGATGGGGGTTATACCTCATGAAGAGCGCCATGTCATTTTTCCTGAACACCAGGAAGCCTGGCCGGATGGAGTATAAGTGAAGAATCTCCCGGGCTTTCAATACGGAGGCCCCGTCCTTGAAACCATCACGCAGCGCCAACACCGCCTTAGAGGTCTCCGAGCCGATGGTCACGACTTTGTCCATGAAAGAAATACTCGCTCTGACCATGTGCGGACGAAGAAGCAACCCCCTGGCCTCCCGCGGAGACGGATTCACAATCGAGGCGCCAATCAGCCGCATAACTCTTGGGAGTCTGCACTTCTCGAAAAACGAGGGGCTCTTATGAATGCCGAATACCCCGAGCACATGTATTTCCATCCAGAAATGAAATAGTGCATCGGGAAATTGGCAGGTTGCACCCCGGGCTCATTTGCGTCTGCCGCCACGCTGAGTCCATGGTATAGGTAAGCCAGCCCGGCGATCTCGATCGACAACTGTATGCCAGCCACCATCCGATGCGCTGGGTAGAAGACAGACGGCCTCATGTAACGCGGGTGCATGGGGAGCGCGAACCAGCACAGCCATAATCCCAGAAACCCTAGAAAGAAGGTCTCATCATCAATGCCCGGGGCGGCGATTTCTGATAAAGGCATGATGGCGGCATCGGGAAGGTAGAAACTTTTTTGGTCGTCCTCCAATACTGGTCGACGATCTAAGCCGAAGCCGAAGGGGTCGTCGAGCTTGCCGAACTTTTCACTCCGCTGCGAAAGAATCTCCGGTCAAAGGAAGCGGGCGATAAAATCTGCAAAACTAACTCCCCGGACTCCCGATTCCAAATAGAGACCTTCATATATATTCAGCGCCTTCACCAGGCTCGGAAACTGGTGCTGAATAGCATTCTCTGGTGTTAGGCCCATTACCAGTAGCTTGGTGGCGAAGACATACTCGTCAGGAGGAAGCAGCTCCTCATAATGCTCCTCCCTCACTGGCAAACCCGAAATCTCAACGAACTCTTCCAGGGGGATGGAGACTTCCCTGTCCGACAGAAGGAAGGTATAGGCGGGGATGTTCCATTGTTCTATGAATGCCTTAACCCACCACGTCGGAGGAGCAGGGTACTCAAACAATAAGACGTAGACTGCGGAGTACAGGCCAATCTTCATCAAATGCGTCATCTTCGCTGATAGGATGTACCTGGCCCACTGCAAATATCCGGCCGGTTGTCGAGGGGTCAATCCACTATTATAAGGTTGTCCCCAAGGGTGTGCCTCACCCTGGCATATGCGCTGCCCCAAAATGTCCACGGCTGCCGGCGGCTGCACAGGAATGGCAGCAATCGAAGGCTGGAGAAGTTCCTCCGAATTCCAGTTCACGACCTCCACGGCATACTTCACCGGGGGTGCATCCGCATAGGGGATCAATGAGATGGGCTCTGACTGCGTCGCGCAACCGAAGCTTCGGCGACCCTTGATGATTTCGATGTACCACATGCCCTACAGTGAAGGTTCTTATACTCAGGGCCATGATCCTTAATGAAAGAGAGCACCTCCCGATCCACCGGCGCCTCAGGGAATCCTCCCCCTAAGCGAAAAAATAGGAAAGACAGATTAGCAGACATGATTTCCTGCAAAGAAAAGCGAAATTCAGCCGTCAGTATCAAAATTTAATTTTAAAAGCTCAACGCTTGGTACTTTAAAATTTTGTACCACACTGCAATGCAGTGGAAAGGGGACCAAAGGGGGACCCACAAAATCCAGATGACAATGCATCAGTTAATAAGACAGCCCCATCATTGGATGAGACTGTCAATTAATGAGAAGATCCCCAAAAGAATATTCTCATTAAATGAGAAATCCCTTGAGACAAGGAGAAAATCTCCCTTTTCAGAGCAAAGCTCTGTCACAGAGTGACACTTGTCAAACTCTGGTCACAAGGGAATAATATTTCTTAAAGAGCCTAGCTCTATAATAAGGATGGAAAAATCCATCAAAGGAAAATTAATTCCTAAAAAATTAAAAAAAAAATTGGGATCTTGAAGATCCATGAAAACTCTTAAGAGATCAAAAGATCTATACTTTTTCCATGAGCAAAGCTCTGTTCATGAGTTAAGAAACCCTGAAACAGATTCTTGAGAGCAAAGCTCTGTTTGTGAAGCCCCAAAGGGGTTTTCTTTAGATCAAAAGATCTATAAGAGAAAGGCTCTATTAATTAAAATTAAAATTAATTTAATTTAAGATTAATTTTTACCTAAAGTTTTTCTAAAAAAGTTCTAACTTTGGAAATGAGAGCAAGGCTCTGAAGTTCTTGAAAACAAGAGCAAGGCTCTGAAAATCAAATTCTTGAAGATGATAATCATCTGCTGAGGACCAAGGGTCCTATTTATATGCGCTTAAGCGCCCCTTCAAATCCTGAGTTGATCTAACGGTTGGGATCTTGCCACTGCTGCACTCACGTGTGCGCCACGTGAGCGCAACGGTGGGGGGCATTTGTTTCCCCCAATCAGAGCAAAGCTCTGTTTGAAAAAAATTCAAAAATTGAAGCAACGCTTCAGATTCCTTGCGCTGTGCGCAACGCACCACGTGTCAAAAGCAGACACGCCAGCGCTGCGCCCAAGACAGCGCACCCAATCAGAGTAAGGCTCTGTTTTAAAATAAAAATAAAGGAGGCAACGCTTCAGATGACTTGCGCAACTGCGCTGCGCTGACATGCGCTGCGCAGCGCAGTTGCGCTGCGCGACACGTGTTAAGCGCAGGTGCGCTTGCGCCAACTGTGCCAGCACTAAATCAGAATTAAAATTCTAGAAAGATCTTTCTAATCTTGTTAAAACAAAAAGATTATCTTCTGTAAAACAAAGGCCCTAGGATCAAAGATCTAACGGTGGGGAAATACCCCCAGATCAATCAGAGAAAGATCTCTGTAACCAACCTAACAAACTCATTGGCCCTATATAAAGGCCCCTAGACTCCAAGTCTAAAATACACAGAGATAGAGATACAGAACTCCTCTAAAACTTTGAGAAGAACTCGAAGAAAAGAAAAACGTAAAACTTTTAGAAAAAAGAAGAATTTCTTCTGAAAAAGATCAAAGATCTAAGAACAAGATCAAGATCTTTAATAAAAAAATGATAATAAAAAAAAGTAATTTTACTTCTTTATTAGATCTTTCGATCTATATAAAGGCATTGCCTTTTGATGAACCACTGGTTCTTAAAATTTGAGGTAGAACCTCTTTGGAAAAAGAAAAACTTATTTTCTTTGATATAAATTTGATCAAGATATTAAACAGTGCCTTGCACTTTTGAAATTTGCACTGTTGCGCTTCTTGGATTGGTGCAAGCCACCAGAGAGCGCCACGTGTCAATCACAGAACAACTGCGCCTTGCGCTTCTAAAAACAGAGCACTGCTCTCTTGGTTTGGCGCAAGTCACCAGAGCGCGCCACGTGTCAGCAGCGTACTGGCGCAGCGCACTGGTGCAGCGCACTGCACTAACAAACTTGCGCTCACCAGCGCGTGACACGTGTCACCTCCACATGAATTTGCGCCTTGCGCTCCTCAATTGGCGCAAAGCGCCTGACAAGCCACGTGGGGCACTGTCAGAACATTTAATGCTCTGCATTATCAAATAAGAGCAGAGCCCAATTTAAAAGGTCTAACAGGCCTAATAAAATGCCATGCATTAATAAAAAAGGGGCAGAGCCCAAATAAAAATGTCATGCAGGCCTAATAAAAATGCAGTGCATTATTAAAAAGGGCAGAGCCCAAATAAAGGCCTGACAGGCCAAACACAAATAAAATGTTGAATATTCTCAACTGGACTTAGCCCAATTCTGGCCATAAGTTCTCAAATTAAATTGAACTGAGCACAACTGCTCTCTCAAATCAATTTACACCCGGCTCAAGGGTACATCTCTGAACTCCTCTGATATTTGTCGTTATAATCCTTCAACGTCGTCAGAGAGATGATGGGTCCCGACAACCATACATTGTTACGGACTGTGGGATCCGTAAACTCATGGACTAATGCGTCCTTAAACCAACATTCATCCCCAAAATGGGAATAGTGGACCACCATGTCCCTAAACTGGTAATACGGACTGTGGGGTCTTTAAACTCATGGACTAATGCATCCTTAAACCAATATTCGTCCCCAAAATGGGAATATTGGACCACCATGTCCCTAAACTGGTAATACGGACTGTGGGGTCCTTAAACTCATGGACTAATGCGTCCTTAAACCAATATTCGTCCCCAAAATGGGAATGATGGACCACCATGTCCCTAAACTGGAAATGGACCACTATGTTCTTAAACTGGTAATTGACCGCAATGTCCCTAAACTAAACAATAGAGTTCAAATGCTCTTTTGTTGGATCTAAATGATCCTGTTAAGTTGATCTTAGTCTAAAATTAGACTAATGTATCCTTAACAAACGTTTGAGTTGATTTTAGCCTCAAATATGGCTAACGTATCCTCAAACCAAAACCCCAAACCCAAATCTAAGAAAATACGAATTTGGAGTAATCCACGTCATACGGGCGACGACATAAATTAGTCTCCGTATACAATCCACGGGCAACCACAAACAAAACAAACACCTACGACACGAAGTGAACATCTGGAGAAGGAGAAAGTTGTTACCGCGATGCGGTAGCGTAATTAACTGCAGGGGCTTGCGCCTGCAGGGAAGAGCGTCCCCACAATCAAAAACCCCTCAAGCGAGGGGGAATCTGACGAAGTCTGCTATATCGGCCGCATCCGTCTAAACCTTCGATACACGGTGCCATAAATCAACTTGGCATCTTCGGAGAGGTGGACGGATAAAACCAAATAGCATCTGCCCCGAATCTCAGGCAAGACGTCTCTACGTCGCGCCGCCATTCGGAGGGGAACAATGGTGGAGGGCTACAAGAAGTCGAAAGACTACTACGATGAACTGGCCATTGCCACGACCCTTATCTGGCACGAGGCCCTCGACGCCGTTAAGGCCCGGGTGCCGGGGTTCGCCGACGAAGAGCTCCGGGCCGAATACCCCCACGGACGCCGGTGAGCAGGGGCAGGAGGTTCCTGGTGAGGAAGTCGCCGAGGACCTAGCTCGCCTCGTGGTGGATGTCGAGGGCCCCGAGGTCGCTCCTGGCCCCGAGGCCTAAAGCCCCCGTCTTCCTCCTCCTTTTCTTTTGTTGCTTTTGGAATTTTGTAAGCCTCCGGGCATTTTGTAAGGCTGGCGAGCCAAAAATACCCTTTGTAAAGACTTTGCCTTTTAGTAATAAAACTTTTTCTTTGGTTTCATCGGTTTGCACTCTGTCTTTTGTTTATGAAGGATGCTTGTAAAATTTCTCTTCTTGCGCTATTGGGCTTCCATGTCAGGTCGGCTGCTTGCCCAGCAATCGTCTGTCGAGTTGGTTTCGATTACTTGCCAAGCGTGCCAAGCGCTGCTGAGAAGGAGGCGTCTCCATGGCCCCGAAGTTGAGGGAAGATCGCTCGAGACTTGGATAGACCTGATGCCCCTTGTTGGTAGCTCGGATCCTCTGCATGCGATGGGCAGAGGGCTGTCCGCCTTATTTGTACCGAGGGTAGATGGGAGCTGCTCCGTTGCCCTTTGGCGAGGGCTTCTGATTTCTGGCGTCGTGGGTAGGCAACCACCAGCCTGGGATGACCGAGCGGGGCAACCGTTCGGATCCTCTTTCGAGGGCTTCGATCCCTAGCGTCATGGGTGGGGAGCTACTAGCCGGAGTTGACCGAGCAGGGCAGCCGCTCGGTTGCCACTTACGAGGGCTTCGATCCTTCAGGACGAGGACCGAGCAGGGTTACTGCCCGATGCCTCTTGGCAAGGGCTTTTGTTCCGAAGGATAGCCGAGAAAGGGATCCTCGGGCTCGGCTGCCTCTGGGAGGGCTTTCTGATCCCAGGCGTTGCGGTAGGGAAGCTACCCGCCGGGGATAACTGAGCAGGGATGACCGGGCAGTGAAGCTGCGCAGTGGCCTCTCGGCGAGGGCTTTGATCTCTGGCGCCGTGGGTAGGCAACTATCAGTCTGGGATGACCGAGTGGGGTAGCCGCTCGGACGCCTCTTGCGAGGGCTTCGATCCCTGGCGTCATGGGTAGGGAGCTACCGGCCGAAGATGACCAAGCAGGGTAACTGCCTAGTTGCCTCTTGCAAGGGCTTTGATCCTTCAGGACGGGGACCGAGTAGGGTTACTGCCCAGTGCCTCTTGGCGAGGACTTTGATCCCTGTCGGTTGTGGTAGGAAGCTACCAGCCGCGGATAGCCGAGCAAGGACTCGACTACCACTGGGAGGACTTTGGTCCTTGGCGCGGGTGAGGCTGTAGAAGCCTACCAAGGACCCTTGGCCAAGCAGGGTTACTGCCCGGTGCCTCTTGGCAACGGCTTTTGTCCTGAAGGATAGCCGAGCGAGGGATCCTCAGGCTCGACTGCCTTTGGGAGGGCTTTCTGATCCCTGGCATTGTGGTAGGGAAGCTACCCACCAGGAATAGCCGAGCGACGGTTGGGCTCGACTGTCTCTGGGAGGACTTTCTGATCCTTGGCGTTGCGGTAAGGAAGCTACCCGCCAGGGATAACCGAGCAGGGTAGCTGCTGGGTTGCCTCTTGGTAGGGGCTTTCTGATCCCTGGCGTTGCGGTAGGGAAGCAACCCGCCAGGGATAACCGAGCAGGGTAGCTTCTGGGTTGCCTCATGACGAGGGCTTTGATCCTTAGCGCTGGGGGGCCTGAGGAGGCCGGCTAAGGACAACCAGGCAGGGTAGCTGCTCGGCCGAATCTTCATGAGGTTTCGCCCGACCATCTAGTTGAACAGGAACGGTATTGGGAACATGAACGGTCACGGCAGGCGTGCACGCAGCACGCGCATTGAATGTGGGGGAGGCGAAGCGCCAGGGTCGCGTCGCTTCGATTCCGTTAGAGAAGGCCCGATGGTCGCCGTGTGGCAGCGACTTCTTGGGCGAGAGCGAGCGACCGTTGAGTTCCGTTGGGGCGCAGCGGGCTATATAAGCCTGAAGGAGCACTAGTCTTTCCTTTCCTTGTAAACGAAGCGTCGAGAATGCAGGACTTCCTCTTTACCATCCCCGAGATCATCCATTTCGAAGACGTATACCTCTATGACTAGAACTGCACCGAGGACACGGTGCAGTTGGTATATGGGAGCATCGAGGACCACTTCGGCCGGTTGCTCCCCCGACGTTCCTCCCTGCTGCAGCTGCTGATGTACTCCATCTGGAGGGCATCGCCGAGGCTTTACAACCCTATGTCCGAGCAGCTCTATGATGAGGCCGTGGGAAAGCTGCGGTCCCTGAGGCGCTTCGGCCTGATCTCCGCGAACCGGCTGGCTCGCTCGGAGGCGCTCGTCCGCGAGTGCTACGAGTTGAGGCTCGGGGTCAACACGCGGGAGGAACCGACGGGAGAGGTTGGATCTCGTAAGGCCTCGGCTGGTGGAGATCTTTACCGAGTATCATGAGCAGTGCTCTCTGCACCCCCTTCCCCTGCTGTTGTAATGTTTCTTTTTCTTTTGTATGTACGGCTGAGGAGCCCATAATACCTTTTTTTTTTGAATAAATGAGATCTTTCCTGTTTTTCCGCAATATTCCGTTGATCTTTATTAAATTAACAAAAGACCCTAAGGAGAGTTTACATTGCCCCAAAAGAAAAGTACATGCTAATAGATGACCCTATCAGCGTGGCCCGAGATTCCCGGAGGCTTGCGGGTCTTCGTGCTCGGCACCGGGTACGGGGATTCTCAAGCACCGGACTGGTCATTTGCTGAGACAAGCATAATCTGGCCGATGGTCAGCTCGGCGGAAGGAGGACGTGCTCCTGTTCGCGGTCGGCCTGCCGTTTTTCCCTTAAGTAGGCAGCGAGATGCCCCGATCAGATGAGCTCCTCGATGTAGTCCCGGAGTTGCTTACAATCCTCCGTGGCGTGGCCCAGCGTCCGGTGGAAGGCGCGGTAAGGGCCCCGGGTTCACTTTGAGGCCTGACGCGGGATTGGGGGAACTTGAAGAACCCCTTGCCTTGGGCCTCCTCCAGTAACACTGCGAGAGAGACGTTGAGCGGGGTGTACTCCTGGAACTTCGGGTGATAGGGCTGCTGACGCTCCGGCCTCTCTTCCTGAGCCCTCTTCTTCGAGTCGGGCCGTTTTGCTCGGGGGAGGTTCGCGTTCACCTCAGACTCCAGCTGAACCTCGCACTCGGTCCACGCCTTGACTTCGGCCATGGTCCTAGGCTGTGCCAACGCAAAGGAGCGCAACCACTCCTTGTGCCTAAGGCCAGATCTGAGCGCCGTGATGACGGTCTCGTCCCGGTGCTCGGGGACCTAGAGGAGGGCGTTGTAGAAGCGGGTGATGTAAGCCTTGAACATCTCCTTATCTCCGCTCTTTATTGTGAAGAGGTAGTCGACCGTGCACTTCTGCCGACGGTTCCCAATGAAGTGGCCGAGGAACTGAGTAGCCAGCTCGTCGAAGGTCGAGATTGAGCGAGGCTTGAGCCCTCGGAACCAGTCTCGACCTGCGCGGATGAGGGTGGCTGGGAAGGCCCTGCACTGGGCGGCATCGGAATGGTCCTGGAAGCTCATCCCCGCGGTCAAGGCATCCAAATGGTCTTTGGGGTCGGTCTTCCCGTCAAACAGAGAGACCTTTGGGGGTTTGTTGCGCGAGGAGACGTGGACAGCGAGCAGTCCCTCGGTGAATGGTTTGGTGAGTGAGTCGGCGGCGTACTCAGCCCCGTCGGCTGAGAGGTGACTTTCCTGGCGCATGCCCTCGATCCTCTTTTCGAGGGCGTCAAGTCGGCCGTGGTACCCCGAGGACTTGGCGCCCCGTGATCCCTAGCCCCTGCTGTGGGAGACCTGCGTCGAGGCTCGGCCCCGGTTCCTCTCGATGAGGTTCCTCAGATCCCCGGGCGCGGTGACCCTCGAGCCGTCGTGGCGAGCTTCTTCTGTGCGACCCCGTCGAGCGAGGGGGCATCAGTCATGCCTGTGGGCAGGCGAGGTGACCGACATCTCCTCAGGGGGTTACAGGTCACGAGGAGGCTCGAGGCATGGCGCTCCGGCGGCGGACCTTGGTGTGGAGCCGTGGGGCGCCCAATGGGCCTCAGAGAGTATCGGCCCATGAGATCCGTGGTCTGGAGTCGTAGCCTGCCGGTGGTCAACCGTGCCGACGGGGCAGAGCCTTTTGGAGGCGGAGGAGCGACAATCTGGGGCCCAGGCCCGGCCGTTTTGGACACGGATGAGCGCCTCTACGAGGGACTGCAGCCGATCTATTCGGTTGGAGAGAGCGTTGATGATGGTCGCCGGAGGGGGTTCATCCGTGCCTCCGGTGAGGGGGAGGCGGCGGCTGGTACCCGGATCTTCAGGATGGTTGCTTGCCATGTGGACGGAGATCGGAAGGCCAACTTTGTTTTTGTAGAGTTTGCTTTCCCACAGACAGCGCCAACTGATGGAGGTCCTTTTCAGGCCTCCTTCATATGTTGTCTTCCGTCGATCTCCCGGTGGATTTTGGAGATGATCTCCTGTTGCGTGTGGGTCTCAATGGGTTTGAGGAGATTGGTGATTTGAGGAGTTTAGCGCTGAGTACCTGCAAAGAAGTCCCGGGGTGGTTTGGTACCACCAAGGACTCTCCGACGATTAAGTTAGTGCTAGATCCGAGCAGAGTAACGGCTAAGTGGAATCAGAATGGCTTACTTGACCCCTCTGTGATGGGGGTTTATATAGCGGTGGTAGCACGCAACAGCAGGCGCGAGAATCTCGTCGGCAGTTATGCTCCCGACGTCACGCTCGCGCGGAGAGCGGATCGCCCATTAACGGGGATCGTGATGGCGTGGAACGTGGGATATGGCTGGCGGAGAATCTGCGCATGGCGAGATTTGCGGAGCGGCGGTTATGCCCCTGAGCGGTGGAGTTGGTCGGAGAACCGAGGAAGACGTTCTCGGCTGGGGAGCTCGGGGGCGAGCGAGAAGGCCGAGGAGTCTTGGTCTTGTGGCAGCTTGGGGCGAGCTGAGGGGCCAAGGAGGCCCATTTGCAGGGGGCCCCGAGGAGGGCCAGCTCGCGCGTGTAGGTCGGGTACAGGGGTGGCTTGGTCGGTCCCTGTGGGTCCTTTCCTCTAAGTTCTGGGACACGTCATCTGCCACGTGTCCTGATCTTGGGGATCGCCAATATTGAGTGTCCCCATATAGAATCCTTCTTTTGGTTTTGCAAGTTAAACTCAACAATTTATGACTCTCTATAGAAGAAGAGTAAAACAGAATGACATCTATAGGTCTTGATTTTCAAACGAGTTATAGTTTAAGCAATTAAGTTAGTCGTGATTTTTTTTTAATACATACCAGTATACCATCAAGCCAGATTGATAACACGTGAACAATAACCTATTGTTATTTGGTTAATGATAAGGTTTCAGAGGTTATAGCTAAGCTTCAGGGGAGATGAAGGGAAAAAAAACCTAACTTATCATGTTGGTCACTTGTTATAATCATGGACAAATTATTCAGTGTTTGTTTGGATGCAATGAATCTAGATAAAAGAGCTTAGACATAGAATTATTTTCATGATAGCAAAGATTAGTTAGTGTTGTCAACGTGAAGGCTGTTGACATGTGGGGGATTTAATAGTCCCAAATTGGAAAAAAAAACTATGATAGGTAAGTATAAGACATAAATGACCCCCAACCAATTAGGTCTAAGTATATTTGGATAGACCCCATTTGTGTTGGAAGCCGATGTATCCCAGTACAAATAAAATAACCGATGCCCTTCATATATTGAAATTATAAATGGTATTAGAGCACGGCTCTCTACATGCGACAGAAGAGAGAAAAGATGCCTAGTTCTAGACCTAAATAGGCCGCTTCCTCCACCAATAAGGCTCATATCTATTTGGATAGACCCCATTTATGGTGAAAGCTCGTGTATACTCATATAAGTAAAATAACCGTTACCTCTCATATATTAAAGTTAACAGCCGCAACGGCCGTAATTAGGTGTAAAGGTGGATCAAATTTGTTTTTCCTTTTAAGATTTTTAAGAAAAAAGATCAAATTGTGATTAGTAGTGTACATGTATGTGTGCAGGATACCATTAATGTCGCTATGGTTACAGGGATGTGCAGGAACTTGAAGGTGTGGTTGCAGGATATGCCAAGGCAGGGATCGCACTATAAGTCATGGGGATATTGATTACATGGATGCCCACAAAGATTTCAGCCTTGATCCTATCAATTTCCCAGCAGACAAGATGAAGTCCTTTGTGGATCAACTCCACAAAAATGGGCAGAAATATGTCATTATACTTGACCCAGTTATTCAACACTCTCTCTAGACTTTTAACTACAATCCCATTATGTGCTAGAAATAATTGCAAGATGAATATTCTTTGTATTAAATGATTTCCGTCCAAAAATTAAAATTCTCTTTTATAACGGAAACAATTTGATTTTCTAGACCATGTATAACTTTCAGCATAATCCTCACTATCATACTTATAACATGTGTTTCCTTTTTAAATTGTTTTGAAATCAGAACCTATCATAAGGGCATGTTCTGGTTTATAAATTGAAATCACATTTCCATAGAAACCCCTCATGGTAGGGATGATCCGGATAAACCAAATATCATATAATTTCTACAATATATTTTTTTGGATGCGGCATGTCACAATCCGGAAAAAACACGTGACCGGCACTTGAATCACGTGAAGTGTATAGGATCCTAGCGTAACTCAAGTAAACCAAAAATCAGGAATCTAAACCTTTTATAAAAGAAATAGTGGAGGTGAACTTTTGAAAACGGTAACTAAATGAAATCAAGTTCCTTTTGTAAGTATAAGTAAGATGTAATTGAAAACAGTTTCGTCGTTTAAAAATCGGGCAGCACCTCCTTTGTAAATTTTGAATAAAACCATATACAAGCAATAAATATAATAAGCATCCCCAACGGGAGCTAGCTTTCATACTCAAACGGCGGAGAAACCACGTGATTAATATACGACACCCAAGGCGAAGAATAACAAGCAAAACATAAACATAACAAGCCAAAATCAAGTCGACTCCACACGAGTATGACACCAAAAACATAAATATCTAAGTCTCGTTTCTAAGTCCAGAATATACAAGTTTTGGTCGATGGAGATTTTAACTAGATCTAAATGAATATACATAATAAGAGGCGGTTACTAAGAGACTAAGTAACCCACCTATCAAAAGAAATCATCCGAAAAAGAAGTATGACGGCAAGCCGCTACTAATACTAGCGGTCAGTTCTGCAAGAAATTAAAGCACAACGGGGGTGAGTTGCGAACTCAGTGAATATCAATATCACAAGATATATATGCGTACTATATAAAAAGCATGGTGAATAAAAGTGAGCGCAATAAAATCTACATCATCTATAAAATCATCACGAAATCCGTGTTAATCATCGACAACCAGAATCTCATCATATAACACTGGTGTATCTGAATCGGTCTCCTCCCCTTTTTCGATTATCGGATCACATCAAACATATATTACACCGGTGTATCTGAATCGGTCTCCCCCCTTCTCGATTACTGGATCACGCTAAATATATATCACACAAGAAATTCATGATGTCTGTACCGATCACTCCTCCCTTCGTCGATAACCGGATATCAGCAAACATATATCTACATAAGAAATTCATGATATTCGTACCGGTCTCTCCCCTCGATAACTGGTTATCACCAAACATATATATATAACATAGGATAAATGGAGCTAAGATATGGCTTAACTAAGTTACCTAAGATATGTGAAAAGAGGAAAAGGGATGAGACCCGTTGTTTTTAAGTTATATCCTTTTTTTGTTGGATGTGCCTCTTTTCCTCCTTTCACATACCTTAGATAACTTAGCTAAGACATAACTTAACTCCATTAACCTCATATGAAATACGCATACCAAAAATCCAAGCAAATTATATATATATATATATATATATATATATATATATATATATATATATATATATTGTAACGACCCTAAAATTGCTACACAATTTTATTGATCCAATATTAATAAAAGAGTGAATTTCTGTATTGGTTTCGAGTAATAAATTATTATTGATAACTTATGTATAAGAAACAACTTAGCTCACTGGTTAAGCATCTCCACCGCTATTTTTTAGTCTGCAAGTTCGAATCCTATCAGTTCTAATTATTTTTAATATTTTTCGTTTTAATTTATCAAAAGCTCAAGAGTGGCACATGTATTATACGGAGAAATAAAGAATTGCAAATAAATCAAACAATAAAAATGATACATAAATACCCTGATGAATGCACTGCACGAACCCCGAGACCCCACTCTCCATCTGGGCCGCCAGTTTTCCTATTTTGGTCGCTACCGACGGTTGGTTTTTTCCCCAATCAACTCCGTGGTTCGCCCGTGCACCCCTACAGCTCCCCTCAACTTTTTTTTCCTATTTGATTTTCCTGAAATTAAACAGAGAACCCCAGACCTTTCATTTATCCCTTTACCCTCGCTTTTAATATATTTTTATTATCTTTTTAATTCTCTCTACACCTATATTTCCCTCTATAAATACCTAATATTTCCCCTTAATTCTTCTCCTAATTTATTTTGAAAATACCAATCAAAAATTATATTTCCCAAGCCTCACTCTAGCCAAGGAAGTCAAGCGCACAAGTCCAAACCAACCCCGTCGCTCAAATTCGTTCCTCCGCATGTTAGCTACCTAGAGTTCGTTCTTGTACGGGTAGTCGGACCCAAACTCAATTCTCCACGCACCGTAGGTCTCGGTTCCTCAAGCGAGGCTTCTTCTTTTCCTTTTCTCAGTTGTACGAGTATAGACGGAAACCGTAAGCCCTTTCATCCTCTCTTATTTTCCCTCTTGTATACTCTCTTCTATTTTTCCACGTCGCCACTCCGCATTACTTGTAACTACGCTAAATTCTCCATCTACTTTGCTCTTTTTTTCCTTTTCTCATATTGACGCAAAAAGATACGGTATTATAAATAAAATTAAAATTAAAAATATATATTAATTGTAATTCGACATGTTCATCATAAATTTTCATTCCATGATATCAAGAAAATACGAGTTTACAACTCTATCCATATCTCACAATTTTAATTTGATGTTTGTTATGTTAAATAATATGTAGATTACAAATAATAAATAAATACCATGAACTATATATCCTTTTTATGTTATCATAAACTAAAACTCTAGAAAATTCATGGGGTAACGACCTACCCCACTCATAACACTATGGTTTCATAACACGATATTTTGATTAAATTATATTTAAAAGAAACAATTTATATTAAAATACCCTCGTTTTTAAAAATACTTTTTATCGCTATTTTTAAAATTTATTGCAATTGCGCTTCTACAACCCTTTTAAGGGAACCCATTTACGGATGGTACGGGTTATCGTACGTCCTTAGATAGTAGAGCGGGATACAGAACTCCTCACGGAGAATTCGGTCCCGAAAGAAAATAAAAATACGATTTTTAAAGAATACAACTTTTTCAACAAATTAAATAATTTGAAAATTATATAAATCATAAATCCGTATTTTTCGATGAAAACAAATTTTGAAAACTATATTTTTAATATGAAAAATTAAAGATACACAAAAATACCATCAAGCTCCTAAAGGTATAGTTTTCATAAAAATACCATAAACTTTTAAAAGCCAGGTTTCACCACTAAAATACCATTAAAACTAAAATACATTTTTATAAAAGCTCTTAATATTATAATTAACCCTCGAGATTTATTGTTAAATAATATTAAAATATTTTTTTCATAAAACTCCCTCGAGAAATGCAAACGATATAAATATAATGTAAACAACAAGAATAAATCTTTAAGGACCCTATATTAATATAGGTTCAGGAATAATCATCAATGGTAATCGTCTTGAAAAAGACACAAATCCTGCCATTTATGTGCGGTGGTTTTCCGATTATTCCTGAACTTAAGAATTTACAAGATTACAATTATTCAAAAGATTTAAATCTAGTAATATGAAAAGACCATAACCTGAATTCAAACTGGAACATGACTCATATGTGAATTTAAACTTGAACTCAAACTTGAACCTGAACTTGACACTTAAACTTAACATAAATACCTGAACCCAATGTCTACTCTTGAACTAACTTGACTCGAACTATGAATACAACTTGACATGAATACATGAACACTTGACACGAATACTTGATCTTGAAATGAACTCAATCTTGCAACTTGATATATTCATGGATTCAAGTAAGGTTGGTAACTTTAACTGTAATCTAGAATACACGGGGTATTGGGGTAGTTCAAGTGCAAATCCAACAAAATCTCAGGAGTCCCCTTAGATCATGAATCCATGTCTATTAACGCAAGCAAACTATCATGAGGGCCCATGTTTCCTTACTCCTGAATTATACCCTGTTGAGTTTGGAATAGTTCAACACTAAATTGAAGTCACGTTACTAACACTTGATTTGGGCCCATGGTTTCATACCCGTGAATTACAGCCTGTTGGGTTCGAGAACACTCTTGAGATTGGTCAACATTCACTCTTGAACTTACGTTAGATTAGTTTACCCTTACATAGACCTTTTTACGACACCTACAAGTACCTTATGTTCATTATACCCACACTACACAACTATGCTACACTATGTTCATGGTACTTTGCCATGTTATATAGAACTGCCAGGTTATATAGAATCGCCATGCTTATATTAAATGACATGTTTAATCATCCTATTTTCCAGTCCATTGCTTCATGATATCCATTTCCAACTTGTCATTATACTTTTATACTTCACATCTTTCCTTAGGAACTTACCGAGCGAAACTTCGCTGACGGGCATCCACCCATCTCTTTCTTCTTTTGGATGTTCGTCAGGTGGTCTAGAGACCGAGGAGATAGAAGAGACTGCAGGGGATTACGACCAAATCATTACACAAGCTTAGATTAACTCATCTTTTATTTTAGTTTATGTATGCAACTTGATTAGGCATTTCTGTTCTTTTATTTCCTTTTCGGTTGAACTCTTGTATTGTAAATGTATCAAGTTTGAATATAAATAAAGTTGTTGAAGTTTAAATCTCAAGTTAATTTTTCTTGTCGTTTTTATATTGCTCAATTACGCTTAGCATATTTATTCCGGGAAGTGACCTTCTCAAAATAAATACGTCGCGGGCCTTATCACGTGCTGTTACCGCTCTTTTGGGAAGCGGGGCTTGACATGTGTGTGTGTGTGTGTGTGTGTGTTCCATACTACTGACACACACACACATATCAGTGTCGCATACCACTGATATATATCATCATCAATAAAGACCGCAATCTCACAACATCAACCATATATAACGCATAACGAAATCAAGGTAACCAGCAATCAATACTTACTAATAACATGAAGATAATCTAATACTAATAGCATGATAGTTTCTAAGTGCCATGGCAGTACCAACAATGTCTAGTGTAGCATACGCGTCTGTGATTATGCAACATGGCAATTGTCACGCCCCGCTTCCCAGAAGACAGTAACGACACGTGATGAGACCCGCAACATATTTACTATGAGAATGTCATTTCTCTTAATAAATACGTTAAGCGTATGTAAGCAATATAACAATGTGCAAGAATTAACAAGAGCAATAAAAATAAACAACAATTTTATTTACATTCAAATTCAAGTACAAATGTCTGAAATAAAAGGTACAAATATTGAAAGGATGCCAAAACAGTGGCATACAAAAAAAACTGCAGAAAGTAAACTAGTAATCGGGCTGAGCAGTAATCTGGTTGAATTCCTCTTGACTGGGTTCGATCTTCTCAGTATCCGATCCTCCTGACGAACATTCTAAGGAAAAGAAATAGAGAGAAATATCGTCAGCGAACTAGCACTCGGTAAGCCCCCAAAAGAAATAATGTAATGATGACTGAAGGTGGGAAAAATGAATAGAAACCAAGTACTAATGAACAGGTAAGGTTGTATATAAAAGTATCTTGAGCATGTCATATATATGTATAAGGTTAACTATTCTAACGTGGTTTGTAGTTTGATAAGAAAGATAAGCATGTATTCGAGAGTAGTCCGATGTACCCCGCGGACCAAAGGTACAGGAACACAAGGCCCTGTCAAATCCACATGACAACAGCACAGGATATTCAGGTTAGGTGTCTTTTAGTAAACTCTCATACTATGTCATACATTCTTTATCAATCTACCTCTTATCCCCGCATATTTTATTGTATAGTTTGATTTTACCGGTCTTGCCCAAATCCATGAATATAAAGAGTACAAATTCAGGTTCAAATTGTATTTAGGTATTCATGTCAAGTTATATTCATGGTTCGGTCAAGTCACGTCAAGTGTTCAAGTTCAAGTTTGGATATTCAAGTTCAGGTTTGGGTTTGAATTCAAATTCAAGCTAAGTTCGAGTTTATATTCAAATTCTAAGCATATCTTATTAATAAATTTAACTTGTGAAATTCTTGAGTTTGGGAAATATCGACAATCGCTGCACATAAACGGCAGGACTTGTGTCTTTTTCAAAAATAATTGCCATTGATAAATTACATCCTAAGGTTACGGTCTATATTCAGGGAGAGACAAGTAGTGCATCGTTGTCTCCGGCAACCATGAGACAATTGACAAGAGAATATGTCACTCAAAACAATCTGCAACATAAACACGTAAGCTAGACTAGCCTTTTGATTTCTACGGTGTTTATATAAAAATGTCATTTAAAAATTCTCGAGAGTTTTTAATTCGTCTTAAATCCTCGAATATATTTTTAATAAAAATATGTTGGTTAAAATGTCAAGATTTTTGTATAAAAATCTATTTTATATTTGGTGGTATTTTAATGTCAAAAACTATCTTTAAAATTTTATGGTATTTTAATGAAAAATACCACTTTTGGAAACTTGAAGGTATTTTCTTGAAACCTTAATCTTTTCATTTAAAAAATATAGTTTTTACAATTTGTTTTCCTTGAAAATATAGATTCATGATTTTAAATAAAATTTTCAATTCTTTAACTTGTTTTAAAAAGTCGTATTTTCTTTAAAATCGTATTTTATTCCTTTCGAAACCAAATTCTCCGTGAAGAGTTCTGCATCTCGCTCTACTATACTATGGATGTGCGATAACCCACACCATCCACAAACGGTCCCCTAACGAGAATTGTAGAGTAATTGCGAAGGTTTTTAAATAGCGAGTCATAAAAAGTAGTTTATAAAGCGAGAGTATTCGAACGAAAATTATTTCTTTTAGATAAAACATGTAACCAAGGTATTGTGCTATGAAAGCATAGTGTATGTAAGTGGGGTAGGTCGTTACCCCGTGAATTTTCTATAGGTATATATCAAGATAGTGCATGCAAAGTTCATTGTAGTTTTGTGTAAAATTCGATATATGTTCTGTTTAACAAAAAAAATTCTAAACACGTACAATATTAATTAGATGAACACTGTTTTAAAGTTGTTGTTAAAGGATTATTGTGATTTATTTAGCATGATAATGGTAATAAAATTATTTTAAAGAGATTGTTAAAAAACTAACTCCACTTTTTATCGATGTCGTTTTTAAGAAGAGTTTGAGATGAAAAGATAGAGGGGGAAGGAGAAAGTGAAGGGGCTTATGGGTTGCGCTACTCAACGAGTGAAAATGATGCCTCGGTTGGTAGAACTGAGACCAAGTATGAAAAGATTGATCAATCCTCGCAAGTCCATTTGAATAGGCTTAACTCCTCTTAGACTTGGGAACTTTAGAGAGGATTTTGAGAGAGTTTTACTATAGATTTCTGAATAAGGGAGAGCTAGGAGATGGGATGGTATTTATAGGGGAATTAGGATTAAAATGGTGTAAAGAATTATGATAAATTGTGTATTAAAAATGGATTTTAATAGTGTAAAGTGATGGGGCAGTTCTCTGGATAAATTCAGAGAAAACAAATAGTAAAAAGGAGTAGAAGGGAGTTAAGAGGATGCACGAGCGAAGCACGGAGTCGAATGAAGCCATCCCAACAACCCAAAGTGGCTGAAATGAGGAAATGGGCAGCCAGATTGTAGCCACGCGACTCGAGATTTGCGTCATGTGATTAACTCGTAATTAACACATCATTTATTCTGTTTGATTTCTCTGAGACTTTGTTTCTCCGTGTAATGCATGTGCAACTCTTGGACTTTCGAAAAGTTAAAAAGAAAAAATATTAAAATAATTGGGGCTAATGGCATCTGAACACGCAGATTAAAGAACAGTAGTGGAGAGTATTAACCAGTTAGTTACAAGTTGTTTCTTACTTTTACTGAACAAATTTAACTTATAACTCATAGACATGCTGAAATACACTATTCTGTACATTGAATAAGTTACAATCTTACATGGATTTCAAGGTCGTTAAGGCAATCGTTGATATTTGTGCGGTGTTCTATCAAGTGTGTTCATATAAATATTTTCGTAATATCCCAATCAGGGTAAATAGCAAAACTCCACGAGTCAAATAAATATCGGCCGCATTCGACAATCCATCCTCAACCCATCCAGTACGGAATCTCATCTCGTACAGTATCAATCAAATATCCAACCATATCCAGTACGGATCTCTAGTCGCATACACACACACATTAAACACAACTAAATATATAAGGTGGTACTCAATACAATACTAGTAGCATGGTTATCCTATCAAGTGTCACGAATATGGTTTAAAAATAACACAAAGTTTTATTAAAATTTCTGGTAGTCGGAGGTGTTAAACGCCATCCGTCCGATTTCCCATATGTAGATGCTATTCTACTCACAATAAGACAACTCGTGCTAGTCGAATCCTACAACTTCTTTTTCTCGTCTTGACGCCTCCAGCGCCTCCACTAACGCTCCTTCAAATATAAGGACACACATGTCAGTAACATTATCCTTCTGGTAATATGTAGCGAGAAAAATACAATATATTGTTTGGAAATGCTAGTTCAGAAAACGGCAGTTATCAGGCTCAATTTGAAAAATCACCAAAAATCGTAAACACAATAATTGGAATCAAACTAAAAATCTAAATATAGATAAATGATTTTAGAAATTACTCAACCAAATTATTTTTGCTAAAAGATAAACCAATTACCTAAAACTTTTTAGTTTTATAAAAAGGCTAATTACCAACCGAGAATATTCTAAAAATTTCGAAACTCTACCGTGTCACTAATTTTCAGCCATAAAAGAAAACAATTACAATTACTAAAACTTTTGAAATTAACTCATAAATATTTATCATAATTTTAGAAATTACTCACATAAAAACCTATCATTCCATGAGTAGAACTATAACTAAATTAAAATTATGGAATTTTTACCATATAATTTATTTAAGAGGGAGATGATCCAAGCTTGAAAATAACCTCAAAATGAAGACTTGGTCACTACCTCAAGAAATTGGAGTAAAAATTAAGCTTTTTGGTTAAGTCTTCATGGTGATGGAGGGATTCTATGTGTGTGTGTGATGATGATGGCTTGGAGATGAAGGAGAAGAGGAGATGAAGAAGAAATGGAGATGAACGGAATTATGAAGAGGGAAAATGATGGAGCCATAACCCTTTTCATCTCTTCCATTCCTATTATTTAAAAAAATATTCCATGCTCCTCCATGCGCCACAACACCCCCCCCCCCTCTCCCCAATCAATTATAATAAAGAAATCAATGTAGCCATGCCAAAACAAATGAAAAACCTAATTTCATTTAAAATTTTAAAACAAGACATTAACACAAGTAAATACTTGTCATGCCCAAATTAAGTGTTAACATAAATTTTGAAAATATTGGTTTCACTATTACCAATTTGTATAGATATATACCAAATTATGTTAAATCTCTTCCATAATTATTATCAATTAAATAATACTCATATTGTGATTATAATTATTCTATAATAATCTTTAATATTTTTCTGAGATGTTACAATATCCCTCCTTAAATAAATTTGGTCCCGTAATTTAAATTTAACCCAGATCTTAAAACATTTTAGTAAATCAAAAGAACGTAGTTCCTAAGTCCCACACAAGATAGAAATACCACCTAGTGTGTGGTAACGGTATATATAGCATAAGTAAAAGTAAGTGCATCCTAAAGGATCGCGCATAATATAAAATCATTATCAATAAAAGACATAAAAATCCTGTGTCAATCGCCGACATTCAAAATCCCGAAAATTATAATGTAATGTGTATGCATGAAACAAAAGTGTGACATGTGGATAACTAATGCAAAAGAGTCGAAAAATTATAAACTTTGCACCTTCTTCACTATCGTTAGGTGCTGGAGCACTCTGAGCAGTCATAGTAAAGATTCTCGCTTGTCCTCCGCCCACGGCCGAACGTCCTTTACCCCTGGGTCCCTATCCTCTCTGCACAAGACCACCATCTCCACTACCCCTCCGATCCGCAGATGGAACATGAGTCATCACTGGTGGAGGGGGAAAATAAATGAAGCAGCTCGTCGGGTCACTATCCTGTTCTGACACCTGGCGGAATAGTTTCTGGCTCTATGGCCGGGCCTCATACAATCAAAACATAATCAGGATGGTCTCTTCTTCCTATTGGTGTCGAATGGTTGCTCTCGGAGCCATTCACTCACGCCACCGCTCTCCTGCTAAACGGATGGAGTCTCAACTCGAGCTCGCTTCAGCTTTAGAGTCACTCCAATCTCAGCAAAATAGCAATGCAATGCTAACAAATCGGGAAAGAAACAAAGAAAATCATGAAAGAATTTGAAATAAATCCTATAGTTAGTTAAGATGAGTGTCATATCGTAAATATGTTGTGCAACATACGTACGATACGCAACTCTACTTAAGCTACATACTCTATCATACCAAGGTCAACCTACGAAAGTTCGGGCGTAAAATCCCCAAAGTCACGTCTAAGTTCCGTAAGGTTAGGCCTAAGTTTGGAAACGCTAAAACTTAGATCTCATAGTCAAACATAGACTCAACAAAGGTTAAATATAGCGCTCTGATACCAACTTTGTCACGACCCGGAAAAGACATGTGACTAGCACTTGAATCACGTGAAGTCTATAGGATCCCACCGTAACCCAAGTAAATCAAAAATTAGGAATCTAATCCTTTTATAATAGAAAAAGTGGAGGTGAAGTTTTGAAAACGGTTATTAAATGAAATTGTAGGATGTTTTTCGTCACCCCATTGAGATAGGAATACGCGTCGCTTTTCAGGCGCATTACAGATTCCCCCTGTCTAGGGTAGGCGGGAGTTTATTGATTGTGGGGATCCGAATCTCCGACAGCCGCGGACTAAGCTGCCGTTAATTACCCCTCGTCTTTGGAGCGAAGGAACATCCGATTGACGGGTCAAACTGATCATGCGAACTCAATGTGCAGTGTGTGTATTGTATTTTGAGGGGTCTTGGGTATATCGGGGACCTCGCAAAGTTTACGAGGGTCTCGCTACCCGAATAGCGGGCTGGGGGTCAAGGGGGCTAGCAGCCCCCTTGCAGGGTGCGGGGCAGCGCCCCGTTAGAAATTTTTTTCTAACTGGGAAGGTGTTTTTAGTGTGGAGTGCATGTGAAAAAAAGGTGAATAGCGTCCAAAGGACGCATGGGCACTAGCGCCTCACGCGCCCGGCACGTGGAAAGAAGGGGCTTTTAACCTCGGAATTAGGAGTTAAACTCCGAAAGAGAATTTTTTAATTTATGGAGTTAAACTCCGAAAGATGATTTTTTATTTATGGAGTTGAACTTCGAAAGGTGTTGAATGGTGTTGAACTTCTAAAAAAGAGTTTGATTTATGGAGTTAAACTCCAACAGATCTTGAATGGAGTTAAACTCCTAGAAATCTTTGGAGATAATCAAAGGGGGGCCCATTCTTCTCCCCTTTAGCCTTATATCTTCTTTTGAGTCTCGGATCCTCCCGGAATGGGATTTTTGGAGATGGGTCTCCTTCTTCTTCCTCTCTGTTGGCTGGATCTTAGGAAAAAGGGGGTTAGACTTAAAAATCTCCCCTTTTATGGATTTGATGGCAGATCCAAGCTTCCCTTCAAGGGTTTTATGGTGAAAACTTATTTATTTTTGGAAAAGATAGAGTTAAACTCTTGATTTAATTTAAAAAAAGATAAGAAGGTTTAGAACCTTAAGAAAGGAGAAGGAGGCACAGAAACCCTAATTTTTGAAGGGGAATGAATTATTGTCCTTCATTTCATCATCATGTTTCCTTTTATAGGCTTACAAATTTACATATAGCCCCTTGGGCTTTACAAAATGGCATTTTTGCCCATCCCATGCCTCATGTGTGTAAGGTGTTTTTCGTCACCCCATTGAGATGGGAATACGCACGCATTTGTCAGGCGTATTATAGATTCTCCCTGCTTAGGGTAGGCTGGGGTTTATTGATTGTGGAGATTCGAATCTCCGGCAGCCGCGGACTAAGCTGCCATTAATTACCCCTCGCCTTTGGAGCGAGAGAATCTCCGATTGACAGGTCAAACTGGTCATGAAAACTCAACGTGCAGTGTGCATATGTGTGTCTTGAGGGGTTTTGAATATGTCGGGGTCCCCGCAGAGTTTAATGGAGGTCCCGCTATCTGAATGGCGGGCTGCGGGTCAAGAGGGCTAGCAGCCCCCTTGCGGGGTACGAGGCAGCGCCCCGTTAGAAATTTTTTCTAACGGGGACATTGCTGTAGAGTGTGTGTATATAAAAAAAAAAGAAAAGAATAGCGTCCAAAGGACGCGTGAGTGCCAGCGCCTCACGTGCCTAGCACGCGGGCGCTGGCACCTCACGCGCTTGGCACGCGGGCGCTGGGCGCCGGCGCCCCACGTGCTTGGCACGCGGGCGCCGGCGCCGCACGTGCTTGGCACGCGGACGCCGGCGCCGCACGTGCTTAGCACACGGGCGCTGGGCGTCAGCAGGAAAAGGGACTTTATCCCTGCACTGGGAGTTGTGCTCCCGATTTGACTTCTGGGGTTAAACTCCTAAAACAAGATTAATTTATAGAGTTGAACTCCAACAGATCTTAAATGGAGTTAAACACCTAGAAATCTTTAGAAATGAATAAAGGGGGCCCCTTTGTTTCTCTCCCCTTTGGTCCTGGATTTTTCCAAGATGGGATTTTTGAAGATGGATCTCCTTCTTCTTTCTCTCGGTTGACCGGATCTTGGAGAAAGCGGATGAGATTTAAAAATCGCCTCATTTTGAGATCTGATAGAAGATCTGAACTCCCGTTTATGGGTTTTGTGGTGAAAAACTATTTAATTTTGGAAAAAGAAGAGTAAAACTCTTGATTTAATTGAAAAGGGGAAGAAGGTTTAGAACCTTGATGAAGGAGAATGAGGCACAAAAACCCTAAATTTTGAGGGGAATGAAAAGTTATCCTTTATTTCATTATCATGTTGCCTTATATAGGCTTACAAATTTACATATAGCCCCTTGGGCTTTACAAAATGGCATTTTGCCCATTGCATATCTCATGTGCTCATTTCTTTTGCACATGAGCCATGGGCTTTACAAAAACTTGGTTTTATGCTCATTTTTCTTACATTCATACATAAAAAATTACATCAAAATTATTTATTACATGATTTCATTTTTGGCATGGGGGAGGCCGAACGCGGGCATCGACTTGGGCATGGGCCCACTTTGATCTGGGCTTGCGCCCGCTTACTTGGGGTTGACTTTGACTTTGACTTGGTCAACCGGGGTGAAACTTTTGACCCCAAAAAAGTGCCTCCCATCAATAAATGCACACCGCGTATATGAGTTATGTATATGAAATTGATGGATTTTGGAGTTGGACTTCAGGGTAGAACATCATTCCAGGGGCAGAGCATCATTCCGGGAGCATAATTCCGGGGATCGGAGCATAATTCCGATTTGCGGAGCATGATTCCGGAGGTCAAAGTATAATTCCAGAGAGCGAGGCATACTTCTGAATCAGAGCATAATTCCAAGATCGGAGCATGACTCCACGGATCAGAGCATCATTCCGAAGCGCAGAGCCTGATTCTGAAGATCGGAGCATAATTCCGAAGAGCGGAGCATGATTCCAAGGGGTCGGAGCATAATAATTTCGACGAGCGGAGCATAATTCCGACGAGCGGAGCATAATTCCGAGGACCGAAGCATAATTCCGGAGTGCGGCAGACATTCTGACCGAAGCATAATTTCGATGTTGAGGTCGATTCCCAAGCGAAGTATAATTCCGACATGGAAGGAAGATACTCTGAGGCGAAGCATGATTTCGACATGGGGTACATTTTAAGACGAAGCATGATTTCTTCATAGAACTTGTTAGTCGACTTGATTCCGAGGCGGAGCTTAATTCCGACGGGGGAGGTCGTTGGTTGACTTGATTCCGATTCGAAGCATAATTCCGACAGGGAGATCGCTGGTTGACTTGATTCCGAGTCAAAGAATAATTCGGACAGGGAGGTCGTTGGTTGACTTGATTCCGAGTCGAAATTCCGACAGGAAGGTCGTTGGTTGACTTGTCCCCGGCACGGAGTGTCTGTGGTCGACGTTTCCCTGGCACGAAGTGTCACTAGTTTTGATGTAGAGGCTGATTCTAAGGCGAAGCATAATTTCGACAGGGTAGGTAGATACTCCGAGACGAAGCATGATTTCGACACGAGGTACACTCTGAGACGAAGTATGATTCCGATGCAGAGGTCAATTCCCAGTCGAAGCATAATTCTGACGGGGAAAGCAGGTACTCCGAGGCGAAGCATGATTTCGACACGGGGTACATTCTGAGACGAAGTATGATTCCGCCGCAGAGGTTGTTGGTTTGATTGGATTTGGGTTAACATCAGCATCGCTACACTGGAATATGGTACCAGGAGTGAATCATCATTTGCCATGAGTGGATTTGGGGATTTTGGTTTTGGTTTGGCATCAGCACCACTTACACTGGAATATGGTACCAGGAGTGAATCATCATTTGCCATGAGAGGGTCTCCCTCATTTCCAGTTTAACGACTTAGGGGTCATCTGTTCCCAGTTTAACGACTTAGAGGTCATCTATCCCCAGTTTAGAGACTTAGGGGTCTTCTATTCCCAGTTTAACGACTCAGAGGTCATCTGTTCCTAGTTTAACGACTTAGAGGTCATCTGGATCAGAAGTTTGGAATTTCGAGGTAAGGGTCAACATCAGCGTTGCTAACACTGAAGCACAGGTGCCAGGAGTAATTCATCATTTGCCTTTTCCTGTTGGGGAGCGATGGCTTAGGAGACAGGTTTAGGTCCCTATCACCTAAGGCTTTTCAATTTTATAAGCCGTAAGGTCCCATAAAAGCATTTTCTCCCTACGAGTCGAAAGGGTCCCGTAGGTGTATTTTCTCCTTAGGAGTCGTGAGGACCCCCAAGTGTGTTTTTCCTTTGTGAGTCGTAAGGATCCCACGAAAGTGTTTTCTTACGAGTCGAAAGGATCTCGTAAGTTTGTTCTCTTCATGTATCGTGAGGACATATGAGTGGGTCTTCCCAAATGGAGCATAATTCTAAGGGCGGAGACCGGCCGCTGGACTGGTGATTGCGGTAGGGCATGGGTGTGTTGAGAATTATTTGAGCCCGTGGATTGTATACGGTAGTCAACTTGGGAATCAACCGTAGGGCTGGGAGAATTTTGGAAAATTAGATTTTGGTTGGCATCTGCATCGCTGCACTGGAATATAGTACCAGAGCGACTCATCATTCGCCGTTTTGGGATTTGGAATTTGGTTGGCGTATGCATCGCTGCACTGGAATATAGTACCAGGAGCAACTCATCATTCGCCGATGGGAATTTAGGGATTGGGGATTTCGTTGGCGTCTGCATCGCTGCACTGGAATATGGTACCAGGAGCGACTCATAATTCGTCGTCGGGAATTTAGGGATTTAGGATTTGGTTGGCGTCTGGATCGCTGCATTAGAATATGGTACCAGGAGCGACTCATCATTCGTCGTCAGGAATTTAGGGATTTGGGATTTGGTTGGCATCCGCATCACTGCACTGGAATATGGTACCAGGAGCGGCTCATCATTCGCCGTCGGGAATTTATGGATTTGGGATTTGGTTAGCGTCTGCATCGCTGCACTGGAATATAGTACCAGGAGCGACTCGTCATTTGCTATTTGGAAGGCTTTTTTATTTTTTATTTTTTTTACCGCGATTGCTCTATCATTTCAGTTTTTCTTATCGCGAAGGTCGCGATTGACCTATCATTTCGGCTATTTATTCACGGTTGCCCTATCATTTCAGCTTCATTTTCTTATTTATTTTACTCGCTGATTTTTATTGCGAGTTGCCCCATCATTTCGGCTTTTCTTTTTTCTTTTATTTACATATTTTTTTATTTACACACATTTTTTTACATTCCTAGTTTAACGACTTAGGGGTCGTATGCTCCCAGTTTAATGACATGGTGGTCAGCTGTTTTCAGAGAAAGGCAGATGTCTGAGAGAATCAGTTTCCCGAAGGACTTCGGTCTCCATTTGTATGAAATTGGCAGTCGCAGCTTGACTGTTTTTTAACACGCCTTTAGACAGTTCTATCTCTCCTGCTTTGTATTGCTTTTCGACCCAATCTTTGAAGACGAAGCAGTTCTCAATGGCATGACCTATCACTCTGTGATAGGAGCAGTATTTGGGGTCGTCGGTCATATTCGCTTCTTGCGGTCTTTTTGATTCCGGCAATTGTAGACCGTTTCTTAGGACGTCTTTGAATATTTTACGGACTTTGTCTTTTCTGAAGGAATAGAGCTTATCCATCTTCTCTTTCAGTGGAGCTTCTCCTCACTCTCCAAACACTGGCTTCCGAGCCTGGTTGGCATTAGGCCCGCTCATCCATCGCTTATTTCGGTTAGAAGAAGTGTTAAAAGATTCAGTATCGTCGGAATTTTCGCCTTTGCGATTATCGTCCTTTAGGTTTCTCCAGGACCTATTGTTATTTTGGGAATCAGAGAAAGACTCCTGCTTTGAGTGCTCCAACATCTGGACTTTCCTGGTCAGCTCTTGAAATGTTTTGAGACCCGCGGTACATAGAAATGGGGCCATCCAATTGTTGAGATTTCCGACGAAGAGGCTGACAGATTGGTCCTGCTCTATTGGCGGTTTATATTTGACGGAGAGATTGCACCACCGGGTTATCAAATCCGTGCTGCTTTCGTTGTTCTTTGGCTTGGTCCTTACGAGGTCGGCAATAGTGATCTTATCGCTGACGCTCATGAACCTTTGTCGGAACAAGGATTCCATTTAGACGAAAGTAGTAACGGAGCCATCCGGTATGCTCACGTACCAGTCGAAAGCGATATCGGTCAGGCTATTAACGAACTGGCGGAGGAGAAGCGCATCATTGCCCCCAATATCCCACATGAGGCTTTAAAGTGGGTGATGTGCTGATTCGCATTTCCCGTCCCATCAAATCTTCTGAACTTGTGGATGACATGGCCACTAGGAAATTCTACCAGATCATATTGAGCAGGATATGGTCTCCCGCTACTGCTAATATCTTTTTGCGCTTCGGCTTCGGCTACCAATGTTTTGACTTTGTTGGCAACCAAATCCATGATTTGATCTTGAGTTAGCGGGCTTCTGTCATCGGTAACCAAGACATTTCCCGAGACAGGATGCGACTGACTTTCATGCGGTCCCCCATATTTGGATTTGAGGGAATAGGCGTCGGCTGTCTCGGGACACCGTTTCCCGGTTCATGAGCAGAACCCTGCGCTTGATTGGGCGGCTGAGAGGCAACTTGGGACGTGAGCTGCATCACGACATTCGTCAAGTTGTCAATTTTTGAATAGAGCTTGGCCATCTCTTTGTCTTTTCTTCTGAACTATTTTCGGAGCTCTAGGAGAAGTTGATGCTCTGCGTTCTTGGGACAGAAGATTGGCTCATCTTCGCTTTCCGAGCCCGACTCCTCATGAACCGAGGGATCTCTCTGCTTATCAGCCTCACTAGAAAGGCTTTTATTACCTTCCAGAGGATGCTGGTCTTAAGAAGTGGCAGCCACATTCACACCAGATTGGATTTGAGATGTGGTGGCCTCATCCTTACTCTTGCTGCGTGTGCCCACCGTGTAGACAGTGTGGACCACATATTCAGCCATCTCTTTATCTTTGGCAGGGTAACCCTGTTCTTGAAACCTCATGAAGTTCTGCCTAGCATGAGCCCTAGTCCTTTTGTTGGCTCTATATCTAAGCCTTTTCCGCCTTAGCTTCTCGATTTTGAGGGCTTGACGAGCATCCGTCATCCAGAAAGCCATCGTGAATCGATTGGCGGGGAGCTTAGAGAAGACATCCGATCGAGCGGTTGTCAGGGGCACCGCCAGAGCTTGCTCGAGACGTCTTGTTGCTTTGTTGATGTTGATGGCCTTGCCTCCGGCTGGGGACAAGGAAAGTCGTTCAAACACCGACTTGTGTTTGGGTAGTGGTGCCCTCGAGATCATCACATTTGGTATCCTGCCTTTCGAGGCCGGTCTTTCTGTTACTGGAGCTTGGGAAGCTGGGATGGCGTTAGCTGACACGAACAGAATAGAGCCAAATGGTAGCAGTGGCTCCTCCCATTGTCGCCCGAGACTGGCTGGGAGGACCGTCCTGGCGTCCATCTTCATCATGTAGGAGATGGGAGCTGTGTCGAGAGCTGAGCTTGTCCTCGGAGACATTTTTGCTGCGTCCGAAGATTGCAATTGGAAGCTGTTAATCTGTACAAAGAAGCATGATTTCAGTATAGGCAATCGATATGTATATTGATTGAGTTTGCATGGATGTTTAATCCAAAATATAGGAGGAGAGATCTGTCCCAACGGGCGTGCCAGAATCTGTAGGGTGTTTTTCGTCACCTCATCGAGATGGGAATACGCGCGCGCTTGTCAGGCGTATTACAGATTCCCTCTGCCTAGGGTAGGCTGGGGTTTATTGATTATGGGGATTCGAATCTCCAGCAGCCGCGGACTAAGATGCCGTTAATTACCCCTCGCCTTTGGAGCGAGAGAACTTCTGATTGACAGGTCAAACTGGTCATGCGAACTCGACGTGCAGTGTGCATATGTGTGTCTTGAGGGGTTTTGGATATATCGGGGTCCCCGCAGAGTTTTACGGGGGTCCCGCTACCCGAATGGCGAGCAAGGGTCAAAAGGGCTAGCAGCCCCCTTGCGGGGTATGGGGCAGCGCCCAGTTAGAAATTTTTTCTAATGGGGACAGTGTTGTGGAGTGTGTGTGTATATAAAAAAAGGGAAGAGTGTCTAAAGGACGCGTGGGTGCCAGCGCCTCACGTGCCTAGCACGCGGGCGCTAGGCGCTGGCGCCTCGCGCGCTTGGCACATGGGCGCTGGGCGCCGGCGCCCCACGTGCTTACCATGCGGGCACTGGGCGTCAACAGGAAAATGGGCTTTGTCCCCGCACTGGGAGCTATGCTCCCGATTTGACTTCTGGAGTTAAACTCCTAAAAAGAGATTAATTTATGGAGTTGAACTCCAACAGATCTTGAATGGAGTTAAACTCCTAGAAATCTTTAGAAATGATCAAAGGGGGGCCTTTTGTTTCTCTCCCCTTTGGCCCTGGATCTTCCCAAGATGGGATTTTTGAATATGGGTCGCCTTCTTCCTCTCGGTTGACTGGATCTTGGAGAAAGGGGGTGAGATTTAAAAATCTTCCCTTTTTGTGACCTGATAGAAGATCTGAACTCCCCTTTTTGGATTTTGTGGTGAAAAACTATTTAACTTTGGAAAAGAAATATTAAAACTCTTGATTTAATTGAAAAGGGGAAGAAGGTTTAGAACCTTGAGAAAGGAGAAGGAGACACAAAAACCCTTGATTTTGAGGGGAATGAAAAGTTCTCATTTATTTCATTATCATGTTGCCTTATATAGGCTTACAAATTTACATATAGCCCCTTGGGCTTTACAAAATGGCATTTTGCCCATCTCATGCTTCATGTGCTCATTTCTTTTGCACATGAGTCATGGACTTTACAAAAATTTGGCTTTATGCATATTTTTCTTACATTCATGCATAAAAAATTATATCAAAATTATTTATTACATGATTTCATTTTTGGCATGGGGGAGGCCGACCGCGGGCCTCGACTTAGGCATGGGCCCACTTGATCTGGGCTTGGGCCCGCTTATTTGGGGTTGACTTTGACTTTTGACTTGGTCAACCGGGGTGCAATTTTTTACCCCAACAATGTACTCATTTCTTTTGCACATGAGCCATGGGCTTTATAAAAATTTGGCTTTATGCCTATTTATTTTACATTCATGCATGAAAATTACATCAAACTTATTTATTACATAATTTTCTTCTTGGCATGGGGAAGGCCGGCCGCTTCATGTTTGGGCTTGACTTGGGCATGGGCCCACTTGGCCTAGGCCTAATTGGCTTGGGGTTGATTTTGACTTTGACTTGGTCAATCGGGGTGTAATTTTTGACCCCAACAGAAATCAAGTTCCTTTTGAAAGTATAAGTAAGATGTAACTGAAAACAATTTCGTCGTTTTAAAATCGGGTAGTACCTTCTTTGTAAATTTTGAATAAAACCACATACAAGCGATAAATATAATAAGTATTCCCAACGGGAGCTAATTTCCACGTCCAAACGGCGGAGCAACCACACAGTTAATATACGACGTCCAAAGCGAAGAGTAGCATGAGAAATATAAACATAACAAGCTAAAATCAAGTCAACTCCACACGAGTACGACACCAAAAACATAAATATCCAAGTCTTGCTTCTAACTCCAGAATATATAAGTTTTGGTCGATAGAGTTTTTAAGAAGATCCAAATGAATATACATAATAAAAGGCGATTACTAAGAGACTATGTAACACACCTACCAAAAGCAATCACCCGAAAAAGAAGTGTCAGCAAGCCGCTACTAATCCGAGCGGTCAGTCTTGCAAGAAACTAAGGTACAACGGGGATAAGTTGTCAACTCGATGAATAGAAATAATATCACAAGATATATATACATACTATATAATAAGCATGGTGAATAAAAGTGAGCACAATGAAATCAACATCATCTATAAAATCATCACGAAATCTGTTTCAATCATCGCCAACCAGAATCTCAACATATCATACCGATGTATCCGAATCGGTCTCTCCCACTTTCTCGATTACCGGATCACAACAAACATATCTCACACTGGTGTATCCGAATCGGTCTCTCTCCCCTTTCTCGATTACCGGATCACACCAAATATATCCCACACCGGTGTATCCGAATCGGTCTCTCTCCCCTTTCTCGATTACCGGATCACACCAAACATATATCACACAAGAAATTCATTATATTTGTACCGATCTCTCCCTCCTTCCTCGATAACCGGATCACACCAAACATATCCCACATCGGTGTATCCAAATCGGTCTCTCCCCCTTTCTCGATAACCGGATATCATCACACACACACACACACACACAACATACGCATAACAAAAATCCAAGCAAGTTTTATAATTAATAATAATGATATATCATATATGCATATATTAGTGTCACATACTATTGATATACACACACATACATATCAGTGTCCCATACCACTGATATATATTTTCATCAATAAATACCGCAATCTCACAAGATCAACCATATATAACGCATACCGAAATCAGGGTAAGCGGCAATCAATACTTACTAATAGTATGAAGATAATCTAATACTAATAGCATGATAGTTTCGAAGTGTCATGGCAGTACCAACGATATGTAGTGTAGTATACGCGTCTGTGGTTGTACAACATGGCTATCGTTGGTATTTGTGCGGTGTTCTATCAAGTGTGTTCATATAAATATTTTCGTAATATCCCAATCAAGGTAAATAGTAAGACTCCACAAATCAAATAAATATCAATCGCATTCGGCAATCCATCAACCCATCCGGCACAAAAGTGCACCTCATACAGTATCAATCAAATATCCAACCATAGCCAGTACGGACCCCTAGTCGTGTATGCACACATATTAAACATGCTACTAAATATATGAGGTGGTACACAATACAATACTACTATCCTATCAAGTGTCACGAATATGGTTTTAAAACGACACGAGGTTTTATTAAAATTTCTGGCAGTCGGGGATGCTATACGCAATTCGTCCGATTTCCCACCGGTACATGCTATTCTACTCACAAAAAGACGATTCGTGCCGATCGGATCCTACGACCTCTTTTCCTCGTCTTGATGTCTCCACTAATAATCCTTCAAACATTAGGACACACACATCAATAACATTATCCTACTGGTAATATGTGGCGAGGAAAATACAATGCTCGGATGTATATTGTTTGAAAATTCTAGTTCAGAAAACAGCAGTTATTAGTCTCATTTTGAAAAATCACCAAAAATCATAAACACAATATTTAGATTCAAACTAAAATTATACATATAGATAAATGAGTTGACTTTGATATCCCAAAATACCCTTTTCAAATTCAAAGTATAAGATATGAAATAAAATACAAACTTAAAACATGATTCTGAATTTGTTTCGCAAACCAGAAAATAACCTTTCATTAAAAATTGATATCTCTAGATTTTGTAAAGTGAATAAGGCAAATAAATTTTTTAGAAATATCTACACAAAATTATCTACAACTTCTATATTTTAGAATTTCGAAATTGTCAATAAAAAAATTAAGAAAATGTTTACAAGTTGAGTGAAAAACAGTCATTGAAAATGAAATTTCCAGCTTGGAAACTCTTCATTTGATTATTCGTAAAAAAATTATTTTACAGTAAAACTCAACCAAATTATTTTTGCTAAAAGATAAACCATTATCTACAACTTTTTAGTTTCATAAAAAGGCTAATTATCAACCGAGAATATCCTAAAAATTTCGAAACTCTACCATGTCATTGATTTTCAGCCATAAAAGAGAACAGTTAAAATTACTAAAACTTTTGAAATTAACTCATAAATATTTATCATAATTTTAGAAATTATTCACATAAAAACCTATCATTCCATGTGCAGAACTATAACTAAATTAAAACGATGAAATTTTTACCTTGTAATTTATTTATGAGGGAGATGATCCAAGCTTGAAAATAGCCTCAAAATGAAGACTGAGGACACTGCCTCAGGAAATTGGAGTAAAATTTGAGTTTTTTGGTGAAGTCTTCATGATGATGGTGGGATTGTAAATGTGTGTGTGATGAGGATGGCTTGGAAATGGAGAAGGAGAAGAAGAGATAAAGGGAATTATGAAGGGGGGAAATGATGGAGCCATAACCCTCTTCATCTCTTCCATACCTATTATTTTAAAAAAAATCTACCATGCCCGCCCGCCCCGCCTCACTCCCACCCCGTCCATTGCCCTCAAGCATAATAAAGAAAACAATGTAGCCATGTCAAAACAAATGAAAAACCTAATTTCATTTAAAATTTTATAACAAGATATTAACACAACAAATACGGTCATACCCAAATTAAGTGTTAACATAAATTTTGAAAATATTGGTTTTACTGTTACCAATTTGTATAATATATACCAAATTATGATAAACCTCTTTCATAATTATTATCAATTAAATAATACTCATATTATCATTATAATTATTCTAAAATAATCTTTAACATTTTTCTGAAATGTTACACGACCCCATTAGAAATTTAATCTATGACTTCTTATGTTTGGACAGTAAACTATTATTGCATGAGTTATGCTGAATTGGCCATTTATAGGTCTACTGGTGAAAGGCATAAAAATCATGTATTTGTGTCGAAACTATGAAAAATAAAATAAACATATTGTCGGTCTAACTTAGAAACAGAAAATAAATTTCTTATCGTCAAAAGAAATATATTATGACACCTAATATCTGTTATTCTCCAATTTTTATAGGCATCAGCGTAAATGAAACATACGCAACATTCATAAGAGGAATCCAAGCAAACATCTTCCTGAAACGGAATGCCACCAACTGCCTAGGCAAGGTCTGGCCAGGCCCTGTATACTTCCCAGACTTCCTCAACCCTGCAACTACCAAGTTCTGGGCCCAAGAAATCGCCATCTTCCACAAAACCGTGGACTTTGACGGCTTATGGATCGACATGAACGAGATCTCTAACTTCATCACCTCATCTCCCCTCACTTCACTCGACGCACCCCCTTACAAAATCAATAACGCCGGCAATAGAACACCCATAAACAACCTAACAACCCCTGCATCATGCATGCACTTCGGAAATATTAGTGAATACGATGTGCACAACTTGTTCAGACTTTTGGAGGCAAAGGCGACAGGTGAGTCGTTGGTGAAAGTTAGAGGGAAGAGAGCATTTGTGCTTTCAAGGTCGACTTTCAGGGGTTCCGGGAAGTACACGGCTCATTGGAATGGGGACAACACTGCAACATGGGAGGATTTGGGATATTCTATAGTGACGATGTTGAGTTTCGAGCTGTTTGGGGTGCCAATGGTTGGGGAGGATATTTGTGGGTTTTCAGGGAAAACGAATGAGGAGCTGTGCCGACGGTGGATTCAGGTATGAACAGATACTATATAGTTCTACATAAACTATAAAAATCTACATAAACTCTATTAATTGTAATGCCACATTAGCAGTACAAGGAAAACTATTTCAGACCTGATCCCAAAAGTTTGGTTTTTCATATGAAGTCTTACAAAAATATGTACTGCTTAGTTAAGCATTTGGAACAAACATGGAACCAGAAATTTAAAATAAAGGATCGGATACCACAAGTGCAACGAAATGCCACATGTAACAAATGTTGTGTGCCACAGATCCGGCCCATACTTTTGATATGCTGATTAGCTTTTGTATTAATGCAGCTAGGTGCATTCTACCCGTTTTCTCGGAACCATGCAACCAAAGGATCCCTAAGGGCAACCAAAGGATCCCTAAGGCACGAGCTCTACTTGTGGGGCTCCGTTGCTAAATCCGCAAGAAAAGCATTAGGGCTTCGCTACCGCCTGCTCCCCTACTACTACACATTGATGTATGAAGCGCACACCAACAGGACTCCGATCGCAAGACCCCTCTTCTTCTCATTCCCATCCAATACCCATACATACGATATCAGCACACAGTTTATGATCGGAAACGCGGCGATCGTATCTCCGGTTCTAAATCCTGGGGTAACCTCGATCGATGCTTATTTCCCAACAGGCACCTGGTTCAATCTCTTTGAGTACTCAAACACTGTGAGTAGTGCATCCGGGGATTATTTTATGCTCAAAACTCCAGAAGACAGTATAAACGTTCATGTGAGAGGAGGAAGAATATTGCCAATGAAAGAAGAGGCGATGAATACGGAATTAGCAAAGAAGAGTGAATTTGAGCTTTTGGTGGTTCTTGATGGAGGCAAGGCGATCGCTGAGGTATTCATTGATGACGGAGAGGTTGTGGAGATGGGAGGGGAGGAGAGCGAATGGAGTTTGGTAAGATTTTCGGCAAAAACTGAAGGGCAAAAGGTTAAGATCAAGGGGGAAGTTGAGAATGGGACATATGCTAGGGATCAGAAGTTGGTTTTGAAGAAGATTGCAGCGCTTGGGTTGAAATCTAAGGCAGATTCCAAGGCACTTGCATTATCTGTGAATGGAGTTGATATAAGGAAGAAGGGAGGTGGCGTAAGTTATGAGAAGAATGGGAGTTTTGGTGTTACAGAGATCAAGGGGTTGGGGCTGCTCATTGGAGAGAATTTTGAGTTGGGTTTGAGTTTTGCCTAGTTATTAATCTCAGTAAAACAGTAGGGTGAATAAAACATAGGAAAACGCATGTTTTTCCTATTTGCGTTTGCATGAGAGAAACTGTATGAGATGTAATGTTATCCCATGAAGTTTAGCAGTTGAAAGACCAGTATTATTACCAAAAAAATTGGACGAAAAACTGAAATATTTATAAAGTGGACGCAGTAAATTACCTGAGAAAAGGGTAAATTGCTCCCACTAAAATTATTGCTAGAAGGTATCCAATAACAAAATCACAGAATACATTTTCCTTTAATATAAAGCCAGTACTCTTAACTGTATCCTACAGACATAGGATAAAAAAATACTCAAAAAGGCGACGTTAAACACAAAAGCTCAACAATGTAACAAAGAAAAATGAAACTCATGAGGCAAGCAGCAAGAGAAAAAAGTTAACAGATCAGCGTCTTCTCATTCCTCTTCCACCATGGCCTCCACGGAATGCTGCTCCACCACGTCCCATTGAGCTTGCGGTCTCACCTTGTGAGCTTTCCGACTGGGAGGTGGGGGGGAGGAAATACACTTATAAGCAAAATATGATAGTAAATCGGTTACATTTGGGAGAATTTTCCTATATTGGATAGCAACATCAGGCATAAGAATCAATGCACAGGATTCGAGCGTAAACACAGTTAGGAGAAATGAAATCTGACATATTATGGCATCTTGACATTTACTGTGTTTAAGTAGAGCTTCAACAAATGCAGATACGAATCCACTATGAAATATCCTTAGGCCCATTTTTAGCACACATGTACTTTGCATATGATTAGGTCAAATTACTAAAAAGATGTGCATCATATGTTCCCAATTATATAATCCCTTCACATAGGGTTCTATGTATCTGTGTGACCTGAAGTGTCCAGCAAGAAAATTTTTGACTTTTGACACGGAGGCGTGGTTAAATTTTATAAGCGAGATTGCATAGTATGCTTGAATAGTCAATCCCATTATACCATGTCATGAACTTCATATCAAAATTAGTATCAAAATTAGTCATTTCGCTATATACCCCATGAATTTTTCTTCTTTATTTTACGAAAAGCATTTACATCATTTTGCTTAACTTTTTCCAAAATTGATATTTCTCAGCACGCGATAAACCATACATTTTATCTTTTTTGATGAAATGTTAAATCACCATTTTACTTCACTTTTTTGACAAATAGTTATTCTCAATTTAGTATAATCAACATATCTTTTTCACAGATAAAGTACCGTTCTCTTAATTGCTATTCAAATTTAGTCATTCTTAGTGTGCTATAATCAACACATTTTCTTCTTTCTTGGTAATCACTTCACTATTTTACATATTGTTTACTACTCAATTCAACGGGTCATAGCCAAAAAGGCATGAATTTTATTCTTTTTCTATTGAAATAATGCAGTTACATTTTATTTAATTCTTTAAAAAAATTATTCTCGGTATCCTAAAACCAATATATATTGCGTTAGTTTAATTTTTATTTTAGATCCTCAAATCTTTGATATTTCTAAAAAAACTAAAATCTTCATATTTCCAAAAATAAGACACTTAATTCTTAACTAAAAAACCCTTCCGAGTGGGGTTACTTTGGTGGCCCTCCCTTCATCACGTAATGGAAGGAGAAGAGAAAGCCAATCTCCTCGTCTCTCCTTCTCGAATCTCCTCCCCACCGCCGCCACTCCCCAAAATCCTTTCCCCGCTCACTTTGCTTCTACCTCAAACTAAACACCAAATCATAATGTCTCCACCTTCAACACATACTCCTGTACCTTCTCATCGTCTTATGATGTTGTCCTCTCTGGTACCAACAAATCCTAACCCTAAGCATGACTAGCCACTAGAATCATTTGATGAATATAATTAACACTTAATTACCCAGATATAGATGTTAGTTTGATGGAAGCTAACTTAGAGTAATGAGTTTAGTTTAATTTGAAAACTTGAGTGTCTTTTGTAGAAATATGAAGATTTTAGTGTTTTGTAACATATACCAAAGATTTGGGGTCCAAAATTTTTTTTAAAAAAACATTTTTCTTACTTTTAAGAAAAACAACTTGGTCATTGCTTTCAAGAAATTTTAACATCGGATATTTCAATGTGCTATATAACACATAAAATTTCTTTTTTCAGTTGAAAAACATATTCATCATTTTATTTGATATTTAATAAATTTGTGTCTAAGTATGCAATAACCAATCAGTTTTCTTCTTTTTTGGATGAAATGGCTATCTGCCAATTTACTTAAATTTTATTAAAATTAGTTGTTTCTAGTCCATCATATCCCATAATTTTTTGGATGAAAGGCGTATTCAACATTTTAACTGAATTTTATGGGGGGGGGGGGGAATAGTTATGTTCAGATTGTTATACATCACAAATTCTCTTCTTTGAACGAATTATTGTGACTAATTTCTTAATAATCATCAAACTTAATCACTATACGTGTGTTTTAACCCATGCATTTTCTTCTTTCTCGATAAAATGACCTGTTCACCATTTACATATTTCTAATCAAAATTACTCACTTTAGTGCGCTATAAACCATGAATCTATTCTTTTTCAAGGAACTATGTAGTTCATTTTACTTTATTCTATCAAAATTATTCCTTATTAATGTGTTATGGTTCACATATTTTCTTATTTTTGATGAAATGACATATCTAAAGATTTCATTGTTCAATATAAAAACAGTATGTTATTTCTTGATGTGCAACGAAAGCAAATGCACAAAAATGACATGTATATTTTGGTTAAGTATGTTATATATTCCAGGCATGTTGTGCAGAATCTTTTGGTTCAAGAGGAAGAAGAAATACCTTTGGGTTCTTCACCGTTTCATCCACACTAAGAACAAGACAAGCAGCTTCAGTAGCAGCATTTATAGCATTAATCTGCAGTTCATATTATATAGTCTTAAGAAACAGTTTACAAATAACTAGAGATATCCATGACCTTGGCAAACAAGAAAGCATAATTATACCTTCACAACTGAAGGCTCCCAAACAAAGTTAGCAAATGAATTTGTAATTCCACCTGTGTTAATATCTACACCAAAACTTGCACCTTCACCTGTCATAAACATAGTACAATTTAGTTGTATGCGTGTAAATACGTATTTTCTATTGTTACATTAAAGAATAGAAATAGCCTCACCAGAAGCATGTTTCTGTCTAAGTTTATTCAAGACGTCAGTTGCATCGAACCCAGCATTGTCACAAAGTTGTCGTGGAATAACCTGCAAATAGAATGCTTATTCAGTTTGACTAAAATAACAGTAGGCATGTAACCCCATAATTTATTTTGCAGTGTCAAAAGTAATATTAGTGGTGAGATGCAAATAAAGTTTGACGTGACTGGTTATTTAGAAGTTACCTCGTACACATGTGGACACAAATTATTTAGCTTCCATAATAATTTTTTGACAAATAAACCTGATTATATAAAATTGAAAGTGTCCCTCCTGGTTTCCAACAATTTAAAACTTGTCAGGAACTGTACGAGTTTCCAGAAAAGCATATTCTATATCCTGGCTATTCCAAAAATACTGGTTAAAACTTGTCAGGAACTGTACGAGTTTCCAGAAAAGCATATTCTATATCCTGGCTATTCCAAAAATACTGGTAGGCAGTGGCATTTTGCACATAAAAGTTGATATGCCTATGTACAAAAGATGCGGAGTTTTCAATTTTCGAATGTTCTGTGGGGAAACAATTCATAGGAAAGCACATAATCACTCAAGTAGAATCAGGATACTTGTGCTCTCTGGTTATGAATCTTTCAACAAGGGCAGTGCATGACCTGTTAGTGAGAAATAGTGCTGCTCGAAATGGTACAAACTACATGAGGTGTAAATGTGTTAATATACAACAAAACTCATATAGACCACATCCAAAGAGCGCATATCAGGAGTTCTAAACGTCTCTAAGGCCGTTGCTACAATAAGAAACATCACTATGAACACAAAAGCTAAATACAAGTTGCAAACAACGAAGGAAGCAACAATCATAAAATAAATTAGCAAGTCCATAGATGGAAAAGGAATTTACAAGTCTCAAAGGCTGCCAGTAAGCAAGGAGCACTGTCTACACAAACATGGTAATATACAGGATTTAAAGAGCTTGACAACCAAGGGGGCACTATGAATGATGAAAAAGAATCACCAAATACTTGTTAAGGAAATTTGATCTTTCAGCTTAGCCACAAGCACAAAATATCTCCAGGACAAGAAACAAGTAGTTATAAACAGAAGTACTTGTTGAGTCTCCCACCTCAAGGGCCTTGGCATATGAATTTATAAACAGTTGTGACTTCCCAGCTATTGTCCTTGCATGCAGTCGCAGGTATCGACTAACCTCCATCTATAATGTCAGATAAGAACATGAATGTACAGAAATGGTATACAGGTTACAAAATATCTTCGCAAGTTGTTACTGCTTACGTCAATAGCACCACCACCAGCAACAACAGTTGAGTTCTTTACAGCTCTTCTAACTATCATTATGGCATCATGTAGACTCCTTTCAGCTTCTTCAATGAACTATTACAAGGAGAACCAAAAATATTATTAAAAAAAACTATTAGCATTGTTGAGTGTTATGTCAGCTTCAATGAAATATACATTGTTATTCCACAACTCAATAGCTTAAGCTTTTGGGTAAAGTGGTTATTGACGTAGTAGCAAAGCACACCATGTTTCAAGAGGTTCCGAATTGAAACCTCATTATTGTCAATATAATATATTTATTTACCCCATTATTATGCCTTAAGAAGCGAGATTTTTTCCCCTTTAGTCAACCCCAAAAATTTGGGATGAAGGCTTGTTGTTGTTGTAGGATGCGAGAGTTTTTTGTTACAAGTCCTTTCACATGGCCCAGCTATCACATGAGGGAGAGTACCGTATTATGTTAGCTTTATATACAGTTATTCCACAATCCAGCTTCAGCTTTTGGGTGAAGTGGTTCTTGAGAGGTATAAACTATGGTTACACTCAGAACCGAGCAATCTTTCATAATGACAAACCTGATCTGCGCCACCACGGAGAACTATGGTTGCAGTCTGACCAGAAGGGCAACCACTAAATATGTTAAACCTCTCATTCCCTACTTGCTTCTCCTCAAACACATCACAAGATCCCAGAACCTGTTGCACAGTAACCAAAGCATATGAAAATTAATAATAGAAATGATGTGGCAAGTGACTGGCAACCAAGCTGCATGGCAATCAGTGGCAGTCATGCAATTTGGCAGTCCTTTTTGTGCGAGTGCAAAAAGAAAGGTGGTGCCCAAGATAGTAGGGTTGCACGGAAATGCCATTAGTGGAACTGACACATCAGGGGCACCAAAGCATAACTCAAATAAACGAGTTTAACACTACTGATTACAATGTAGGAACCTTTCACTGCATAATTCTTATGCTCTTCCCAATTAAAGAAGATACAAAGGCAGTCATGAAAAAAAAACCTCATCGATGACATTATTGACCGAGGTCTGTACAGTTCCACCTGTAGCAGCAGCAACACGTTGCAAGTCCTCTTCTGTTACACGGCCAGCACAGAATATATCTCGATCTGCAAAATACTGGGGAAAACCAAGCATACCATTATGATTTAAACATGTTATCCTATGCAGGATGTTGAGAAATATTCTACCTGTGTTGCAAGGTCACCAATTGCCAATCTTGAGAGAACGATTTTCGCTCCGCTTTCGACACACTTATCCAACTTATCGTAGATAATGTTCCACTCAGCATCTACTATTGATTGGTACTGCAATGGGTCCGATAATCTGCAAATAAACATGTTTATATACAAAATACAGCACATGATTATAAAACATATATAGTGCATATTCTAGGAGATAGATTGCTACCTAATCTCAGCATTTTCTTTCTCAGACTTCAACTCTAATTCAATGTTTAACAGAAGGATCTTTGGATTCAGAAATTTCTTTGGCTGCTGCTCAAAACCAGCATAAGAGAAAGTCTTCTTAAAGGCAACACCACTGACAAGAAATGAATCCCTCATAGTACCCCCAGGAACCTGTGCCCAAAAACCAAAACTTAAACTTCAAAACCTTTATGTTTTTTTAGTAAGCATAAGATAATAAGCGAACAATTCAGCTTGCTACATGCGAAAAAATTAAGGACAGATTACAATAACCTTTTTAATTCCAATTAAATTTAATCTATCATCAGCTCCAATTGCAAGGACAGCATCAACAACCATAGCAGCAAAAAAATCCTTTTCACCGCCTATTAATTTTGATGATAATGTTGTGGCAGCACATTTTGCCAACAAGGATTTCTTCTCTTCCAGGCTCTTCCCTTCAATGCTAACAGCAAGCTCTTTGACTTTGTTAATGGCCTGTTATACATGGTATCTAATTATAAGTTCACAGAATAAGGAATCGAAATTTAGCCCGCATAAAGGAATTAATATGCTCACCAAATTGCCTGCTTCCCTGTAACCTCTAATAAGATTCTGAGGGTGAACTCCGTCCTCAATGAAAGGTTTTGCCTCTTTTAAGAATTCACCTGCTAGAAGCACCACTGTAGTGGTGCCATCACCAACCTACAACAAACAAGTGCATGAGACACCAGAAGCTGTCCCTCATGTTACCAAAAAGGTGCGAATGTGACAAATATTAAGGAAAATTTTCAGTTGTCCATAAAACATTTTCTTAAGAATTCCTATGGTCCAAACATATGATAGTGATTTTTACACGTAATAATCAAAAATCTCCACGAAAAATTCATTGAAAAAGCAACATAGTCTTGTGTGTACTTCCTCAAGTATACCTCAGAATATAGGGTCCTCAATGAGCTTAATGTGCTACTATAACAAATATTAACATATTTCAAATAGCATCAGACTTTCTGTAAACAAAGACTAAGAAAAAGAATCCGAAGATTTGATACATTACATGCAGAGACCTCGCTAGATAATATGCACCGCTTTGCATCTTTTTCCTAATATTAGTCTAAAACAAGCCATGTGAATAATACATTTTGAATCACAACCTAAAATTCAACTGCCATATATTATATAATATAATTATTCCACGTTATGCCTATTCTACCAAAAAAATCGAAATTTTAATTTCTCATCTATCTCCTCCAATTTCACTGATGAATCCCCCTTTATTCTGCAGCCTAAAAACAGCAGCAGCAAGCCTTCATCCAAACTTTTGGGTCAGCTACATGAGTCGCCGGGCCTATATCTAGACCTTGTTGCTCCATTAACTACATATTTGGCGCTCTTCCTGATTGGTGCACTTATTAGCCTCCGTTGACTTTTTCCAATTACACGTCTATTATTATTAAACTTCCTGTGTAAGTACATCTCGACCGATATTATCGGCAACGCTTATTATAAAAAAAAATTATTGCTTCAACGGTTATATATATATTATGGAATTTACAGGTCTCTGTGTTTATGTGGGCAAAATGTTCAAATAAATGAAATTTTTATTTTTATTTTTTTCACCCAACAAACAAAGGAACCAATCCCAATATATCTAATCTACAATTATTCTAATCATACAAGAAACAAACACAAATCCAACGGTTAATTAAAACAACATATTGCCAACATGAGGCCCCTATCTCAACAAAAAAAAAAGCTGCAGATTTACCAACTAAAGATCCTAAAAAAACTTCAACATTTACAATCCAAAACACCAATTCCAAACACTTATTCAACAAAATCTCCAAAATGCAGCTTGCAATTACCTCAGAATCCTGAGACTTGGCGATATTGACGAGGATCTTGGCCGCAGGATGAACGATGTCGAGCAGCTTCATGATGGTGGCCCCATCGTTGGAGATCGTGGTGTTGCCATTACTGTCGTGGATGAGCTTGTCCATCCCCCTCGGCCCTAGGGTCGTACGGACGCAGTCAGACACCGCGTTGCAGGCGTTGATGTTGCTCACCACCTGCGCCTTGCCCTGCGATGTGTCCGACCCTTCCTTCAGCAGTATGATCTGAGGCTGAAGCATCGCCGCCATTGCTGCTGCTAGGGTCGAGATCTAGGGTTAGGGTTTGTGTTAGGGTTAGGGTTTTTGTGAGGGGAGCAGCAGAAGAAGGGAGGGAGGGGAGTGGAGTTGGGAAATGGAGCGGTTCGAGGGTTTGAAGAGTGGAAGAACTGTTAACGGGTTGTTGGATTCGGGTAAAACTCTTGGCCCAACTGAGATGGATCGGTGTTTTTACTCCAATATTTGTCGCTTCAGATCCCCTTGATGCCTACTTTGGCCATGTGCGAATTGGGTAAATTGTCAAGAAGCTCCTGGCCCGTTTCAAGTTGTGTAAAAAACCATGGGATTTTTGCTCTAATTAAAAAAAGCCTGGGCCCAATCAAAACCTCCCGTATACCCGTTGTCTGTAATATCCAAGCAGTTGCCTATAATATCCAAGCAGTTGAGAGAATACAAGGCATAAATAAGGTTTTTAACAAAGATTTTGAACAGTAAGCCCTTCCTAACAATTTCGAAAATTACAGGGGTTTTTAGACAACTCCCGAGCAGACCGGGAGCTTTTTTCACAATTTACCCTTCCGATGAAATTAAAACGAAATTAAATTTGCATGTATGCAAAACATGATTTTATAAAACTAAGAATTCATAAAGCTTAGGATTGTTTAGCGACATACATAGTCTTGAAACCAACATTTCGTTTAAATATAAAGCTTAAGAAAAGGGATGAGACAATTGAAACTTTGAAAAACTCCGTTCTATTTGGAGCTTTACAAAAATGAGGTTTCGGACTGATGGAGCTCCTTTTCGGGTCTCTGTCAGATGTTGTTTTCCGTTGATCTCGCGGTGGACTTAGTTGATTATCTTCCTTCACGTGTGGGTCTTAATGGGCTTTCGGAGGAAGAGGTGAGGTGAGGGAGTTATTGCCGAGTACCTGCAAAGAAGTCCCGGGGTGGTTTGGTACCACCAAGGACCCTCCGACGCTCAAGTTAGTGATGAGATCCGAGCAGAGTAACGGCATAAAAGTATCAAAAATGGCTTACTTGACCCCTCTGTGATGGGGGTTTATATAGCGGCGGCAGCACGCAGCAGCAGGTGCGAGAATCTCGCCGGCAGTTACGCTCCCGACGTCACGCCCGCGTAAAGAGCGGATCGCCCATTGATGGGTATCGTGATGGCGTGGAACGTGAAACATTGCTGGCGGAGAATCTGCGCGTGGCGAGATTTGTGGAGCGGCGGTTACGCCTGTGAGTGGTGGAGTTGGTCGGTCGGAGGGTCCGAGGAATACGGCCTCGGCTGGGGAGCTCGGAGACGAGCAAGAGGGCCGAGAGGGCCGAGGAGTCTTGATCCTGTAGCAGCTCAGGGCGACCTGAGGGGCCGAGGAGGCTAATTTGCAGGGGGCCCGAGGAGGGCCAGCTTGTGCTTGCAGGTCGGGTACAAGGGTGGTCTGGTCGGCCTCTGTGGACCCTTTCTTCTGGGTCTTGGGACACGTCTCCTGCCACGTGTCACGATCTTTGGGATTGCCAATATCGAGCATCATCATTAGCCCCCCACTCTTGTCCCGACCAGCTAGTGGGTCGGGTCAAGAGTGGACTGCCGGGCCGTCTGGGGTAAGCTCCCTCCTAAGGTTTCGTCGGGACACATCCCCAGGCTGTCAGCTGTCTTTTCTTCCAGCTTATCGGGGCGAGATCTCTGCATTTAGGGAAGGTGCGCCGGTTCGTGCGTTCTGCCACTGAAGTGACGGTCCACGTGTCGAGCGCTGGTTGGCCGACGCGACGTGTGCAGACCTGTGGACTGATGGGGCGCAGCCCAGTGTGGGCGTGACATATGGAGCGATCGGTCGTCGAGTTGATTTCGATCACTTGCCGAGTGTGCCAAGTGCTGCTGAGAAGGAGGCATCTCCATGGCCCCGGAGTCGAGGGGGGATTATTCAGACTTGGATAGACTTGATGTCTCTTGTTTGGGCTTCGGATCCGCTGCATGTGATGGGCTCAGTGGCCTCGTTATGAGGGCTACAAACCCCCAGCGTCTGTTGGGCAGGAGGATGCCTACTGGGGATGACCGAGTAGGGAAGCTGCTCGGTTGATCTTGGCGAGGGCCTTGACCCCTGGCGTTGCGAGTAGGGAAGCTACCGGCCAGGGATAGTCGAGTCTGGTGTTAGTGTATATGCCCTAGAGGCCATTACTGTATCATACTAGTTTGTATATTACTTAATGGAAGCTTGGGATATTCACCTTGTATAGACAATCTTGCTCAAAATAGTAGTATGCTACTTGGTTTGTTTCTACCTCAATATGTGCATGTGTTTCTTTTAGCATATTACTTATACATATTAGTAGAGCCCTTAGGATCCTTGCTTGATTACCAGCGTTGTGATGGCAGTCACACTCGTGGGGGCTGGGTAATCCGCAAGCACATCCTTATACAAGTCCCTAGTCGTAGGACTATCGAGACAGGGCATCGATACTCCGGAGTAGACTAGCGTATGCGCTTCTCATCCCAGCAGGGGAGACGGTCTGTCCCACAGCCGTCAGTACGTCGTACTTGAGATAGTATACGGGTGCTCGTTAGGTTACGAGTACACTGGACAGGACTCGTCGGGAATTGTTGGTTGGTACTATACCTATCGTCAGTTATCAGTTCCCAGGTGACATGAGTACAGCTTAGTCCGCTGACTTGACACTGTCACTTCGCCTCGAGTGTGTTGCCACTGTACTTTGATTACTACCCTACCACGGCTCAAAGGAGTCATGCAAACAGGTAGTAGTTGGGTGCAGTCCCGAAGCACTTGGAGGCAGTGACGGTTAGACAGGATTCGTCTCTCCCGGTATTGGGGGTTGATATCGCGCTGTGTCTAGGAGAGCCATTACACAAAGTCCCTGGCCAGGGCAAGCGAGATATACTGGTAGGTTTCCAGTGTTATCTCAGGGTGTTCTGGGCTACACTCCAACACGACTTGTACCGCTATTAGGGGACTGACGTTTACCGCCCCTGATTGATTTGAAAAATTGTTTTTAGAATAACCGCAATCAATAACGGTGTCGCGTGTAGCTAGACCGAGATGAGTACGAGTCGTCCTCTGGGAAACGTTGAATCTTTTACTCTTACTTTAGATGTGTTGAGAAAGAGAGGAGGGAAATAGAATTTTGTGAATGGTTTCTAGATCTACGTTAAGCACTAATATAGATCTAGATTATTTATGGATGTAGCTAATATAATAAGGGGGCTTATAGGGTTCGTTAGGATTTAGTAGTTATGGATGATTAATTAAAAGTTACTCTTTTTATCCTTTAATAGATTTAAAACTAGAACGACGGTGATGCGTATAGATTAGGGTTTCTGGAGGAAAAAGTAATCTCACTCTTAACCCTTATCTCGATACGGAACTCCGTTCATATCTAGCCTTTACCAAAACAATCATTAATCTAATCTCTAATCGCAGTCGGAACTAACAAAGAATTGTTAGCGCGCCCGATTAGGATGTTAATGATTCTTTTGATAAAGTTCATAAACTTTATAGGACTTAAAAAGGGTTTAGGGATGTTCATCATCCATTAGCCTACCCTAATCCTACAAACCCTAAAAAGCGGAGAATTACTATATTGGAAGAAAAAGAGATGGAAAGAAATTGCATAATTAAACTACGAAGAAATACAATAAGAAAAAGAAAGCAACCTTTATTAATCAACAATATTCATTACACTTGAATCCTTAGAAAATGATTATAATTTCTAGTTGCTTCTCGATCTCTTCTAAGGAGGTAGATGAACAGTTGATGATCAGCCTGGATGTGTGAGCCGTCTTGGACTTCGTGATCTCGTCGGCTTGATACCTTCTAAATTTAGCTCTTGGTCTTTTATATAGCCCTCAAAGAAGAAAAACTAGCTACCATATATGGTGACTTCCTAATATGGTGACTTTCCATGCCTGGATTCTGAGTTCCTGTCAGTATTGATTTTATGATTTTGGCAGATTTTTGATCCTGACATCTTGAACACCTTGATCTCTTGACCTGAGCTAAATCTTGCACAATATCTCTATGAATAATGTTAGTTTATTTATTAAATTAGAGAGAGTATCTTAATCACTATATATGGTAATAAATCTTTAAGAAACTTGATTAAGAATATTTAATATGTTATGCACTTTATATGGTAATAAATTTTTAAGAAACACGATTAAGAATATTTGATATGCTGTGCATCTTTTAATTACTAAAATATTATGCATATATTTTGAAATATTATTCTAACCATTTGTATGATATTATATCTTTTAAGATTTGTGATTAGAATATTTGATATGACATGCATATTTTCAATTACCAAAATATTATATAAATATAAAATGCCTATATTTTCCTTCATAATATTAATTATAATATATAAACATATGGAAAATAGTATTTTGCAGATAAATCCAAATATGTTTAATATTTATAATAAACACCTTTTATTATTTAAGAAATGTAAGGAAAATACTTATACCAAAGTGCAATATTTTCAGCTGAACAAATACCCCCAAACTTAACTTTGATCGTCCCGAGCAAACTAGTTATTCAAGAGAAAGAGAAAAAGAAAAAGAAAATCCTAAATAGCACACTTTCGTAGGAAAACACGATTGCACTGAGCACGTGCAACAAGCCGTTAAACCTCTAGGTATCCCTAGTAGGAGGAGTGTTGTCTCCTGAGGGTTTTCAGCGGATTACACCCACAAAATCCTATAATAAAAGAGAGATGGTGAAAGTTACATATAAAGATAAGAACTATAAAAGAAAGAACTTGAAAATAAGAGTTTTCAACTACACCAGTTTTTGGGTTGTCATGAGCCCTATCTTAATAGTCATGAAAAAATGTTAGAAATCACATCATCCCTCAATAAAACATCGTCATTATTCTTCATTCCTATCTTTCTTCCAAATATCGATCATATCCCCCTACGTATGTGTAAAAAACATCCCTACACCCGGAGAATTCAATTCAAGCTATCATACTCTTGTCCATCTACCTCAATACTTTTAATTGATGAATATTTAGATGGAATTTGCTCACACACTTTCATGCGACCGTTAATATTTCTTGAGGTACTAACCGACCGATTACTCATGTGCTTGCTTATTAGGTGTTAGTATTTTCCTCGTCTTGCACCACCTAAGACTTAGCAGTGACTCCCAAACCAGTTGGTCTAAGGCACTAGGTGATGAAGCACCCTTGCTATATTTTTTTATTGCTGCCTTGGCGATAACAAAACCAGTGTTCATTTTTCTTTTCACCATTTTTATATTTTCTTCATTTTTTTCTTCTTCATATTTTGGCTTTTAGACAAGAGCATTTCAAGGTATCCTCTACTATCCTGAGTTTCAAGACGTGTGTAAGTACATATAGTAGGGTATCAACATTCAAATGTTTGGCTTCCAGAATAGAAACTATTTTTCAGACTTATTTTTATCCTCAGATAAGTGACTTCCTTCATCTTACTAACTCTTGGGACAACAGCTCATAACTACTTAGTATTAGTTCGTTTAAGAAAACTTCTAATTTTTTTGGTTTTCTTAAACTATTCCTATCTTTTGGATGTAATTTTTCACTTTCTACTCTTTTGTTATAATTTTTTTTTAAAAAGTTGTGCTTATGAAAAATATGATGTAAATTGATGTGTAAATAAGCACAAACCTCCCCCAAACTTGTTTTCAACAGTGTCCTCACTGTTGCTATCTGCTGGATCACAAAAACCTGTAAGCTTGGGAGGACATTATTAATGGGGGCAAGAATATATGAAAGTGAAAATTCTCCCCTAAACTTATTTTTGGCTCACAAATTTGTAAAAATTATTTTCTTTCAAGAGCCAAAATATACCACCCCCCCAAACTTGAGTTAAAAATTTTTAATCTTTTAAAATCACACGAGGGGGTCAAGCTTATTAGTCAATGCCAAGCTTTGCAAAGACCGAAGGTCAACACCAACCATTCAAAAATTTTATCGATGAAGTACCAAAGTTGGTGGAAGAACATGTCATCTTTCGACAAGAAGAAGTGGGGAGGTGATAAGAGGTGTAATGGAAAAGGATTGCGTCTCAATTCGGAGAGACGACACAGTGATAGTAATGATGGATTACTCGCATTATCATGATTGTCCAAAAGAAGGGGTGGAGGTCCAATTTCTTCATCTTGGAGTTGATTTATCTCAACACCCGTATCTTTTAAAAATGCGAGTTCCTCAGCGAAAATTTCCTCAAAGCTTTCATCGATACCCCGAAGAATAATGTCATCAGAAAAAATGGGGTGATCGTCAGACTCTATAAAAAGTTCCTCATCAGCGTTAGATGTTGACCCGGACAACTCGGTGGAAGAGTCTGTGTCAAGTAACAACATATGAAAAGAGTCAGTATCATGAGATTGATCAAATTCGCTGCTGTCGACATCCATTAATTCGACAGAACACACATGAGCATAGGGTTCGGAGGGTTCACTTCCCAACTTGTAAATGTTAAGCTCAATTGACTTCTTTCCAAAGGATAGGGTCATAGAGTCGTTTCTACAATTGATTACTGCATTGGAAGTTGCTAGGAAGGGTCAACCGAGTATCACCGGGATTTGATTGCGTGGGTTTGCTACAGGTTGTGTATCTATAACGATAAAGTCCACAGGGAATATGAATTCCCCGACTTTGATTAACACATCCTCTAGCTCACCCCTAGGTTGGGTGATAGATCGATCGGCCATCTGAAGAGTGCAATTTGCAGGTTTTAACTCTCCGATCCCTAATTACTCATAAACAGAATACGGAAGCTAGTTAACACTAGCACCTAAATCGAGTAGAGCACGATTGATATTTTTACCCCCAATAGAAATAGAAATTGTAGGACTTCCGGGGTCCTTTCGTTTCTTGGATAGTTGTTGTATAAAAGCAGTGCTCACATTACTCACACGATTGATATTTTTACCCCCAATAGAAATAGAAATTGTAGGACTTCCGGGGTCCTTTCGTTTCTTGGATAGTTGTTGTGTAAAAGCAGTGCTCACATTACTCGCAAGGAAAACTTTTTTAGGTACTTGAACTTTTCTCTTCTTAGTGCACAAGTCCTTTAGGATTTTCGCATATGACGGAACTTGTTGAATAGCATCTAGGAGAGGAATGTTTATGTTAACTTGCTTAAAAATTTCCATAATCTTTTCCATTTGTGGACTTGGTCTGTTGCCCCTTATCCTATTTGGATAAGGTGCTTTATCAATAAGGGTTTGGTCCAACATTGGAGAGGATTGTGGGGATGGAGCGGATCTCAGAATTGGAGTGGGGATCGTTTTAGGTAGATTCGAGAAAATGAGCGAAGGGTTCGAGCCTTGGAAAAAACGGAGAATAGGCTCGGGTGAAGGTGGGAGACTAGACGAATTAGAGGAAGAAGAAGAAGCTGGGGTATCATTGGTGTCACTAACATCATCACATTGCTCACTCGCTCGGTTATTCAGCACTTTTCCCGATCTCAACATAGTAACGGCACTCACATTATAACTTTGTGAGCGGCCAGGATTAGGTATGGGTTGAGATGGGAGTTTCCCTTTCTCTCTCGCACTCATTGCGGCGTTCAACTGTGCAAGTTGGTTTTCTATTGATTTAATACTCTCGCCGTGGGAGGCGAAATCTTTCTGTATGGTATCAATAGAAGACTTCATCTCAGCCGACAATTGTATGGAATGTTTCATGAACAAATCCAAAGTTTGTGCAAGTGCAGAGTTGTCAGTACCAGCCACTTATGGTGTAGAAGTGTTGGCTGGATTTTGAAAATTTTGTGACTGAAAGGGGAGCTGATTCTGTGGTTGTAGTTGCTGTGGAGGAGGTCTTTGATAATTGCTTTGGAACTGATTTTGATTTTGGTGTTGGTTTTGGTTCCAAGCAAAGTTAGGATGATTCCTCCATCCTTGATTGTACGTGGAAGAATAAGGATCGTTTCTAGGTCGCTGCTGAAAAGCAGCATTAGTTTGAAACGATGCATTCATAGGACATTCTTCCGTTAAGTGTGAAGGATCCGAACAGCAACCACAGACGGTCTTAGGAAGCGTGACCTGATTTAGGGAGACTGATGAAAGTTTGTTCTCAATAGCATCGAGTTTCTTCTGCATCGCTGCCATTTTGGCTTTCACTGCGATGGAAACATCAAGCTGGTGAATACCTCCCCTAGATAAAGGTGGTCTTACGCTTTCCCACTGCAAAATGTTTTCAGCGAGATCTTCCAGATATTTCCACACTTCACCGTCATCTTTAGACATGAAATTGCATCGACACATTGTTTCAAGCATCTGCTTTGTCACTGGATTAATGCCCTCATATATAATTCGACATAAATCCCATCTTTGTATTCCATGATGAGGACATTGGACAAGCGGATCCTTGAAACGTTCAAAGCACTTCCAAAATGGTTCATTGGGAAGCTGGGTAAACTGGTTGATCTCGCTCCTTATATGGGCAGTCTTATGGTTTGGGTAAAACTTCTTAAGAAATGCTATGATAAATTCATCCCAATTAGTGATAGAGTGTGCGGCAGTATTATGAAGCCATTTTTTTTCCAAGTCGCACAGTGTGAATGGGAGAAGACGCAAGCGCATAGCATCGACAGTCAACTGTGAAGTACCCATCATTGCGCATACGTTTTCGAATTTGGTGATGAAAACATACGCGTCTTCCGACTCAAGCCCATGAAATTTGGGCAGCAGATTGATGTAGTGGGGTTTAATTTCGAAATTATCCCCGTTAGCTGGTGGAAGAGATAGACAAGTGGGAAGAGTACCATGGATAGGATAACATCTCTCTTGGAGAGAGATGCGCGGTGGATTCTGCGCACCTACGGGCGGTGGCAGCGTGGTGTTATATTCTGATGGAGTACCGTCCATCTCGGTCGTGGTGTGTGGTAGGGGAAAAGAAGATGAAGAAGTACCGACTTTGGCGTCGATAGCAGGAACGCGGACAAGACGGGCACCAGGATCCCGTGTCCAGCCGAGCTTGCACTAAGCGGGTTTAGTGCAAGTGGCAGAGTGTGTGTGATTTTAAAATTGGTTTGTTTTGAAAAAAAAGTGGGACTCAAGACAAATCACTCTAAAATGCACAAGCAACCCTAGAACTAAGGTCACCTAGGTCCAGTCTCTAGACCGCTCCTAGACTTCCAAAGGACAAGCCGCAGGATCAATCCTCTACCACCTCTTCACTACCCTTGTAGCCAGATAAGTGCCAGGTAAGTGGGAAGGAACCACAGTAGTGGGCCTAATTAAAAACCACTAGCCTTAGTCACACTTGCCTAGACACTACAAAAGTAATGCGGATAAGCGATAGATTACCCACGACCTTCCTCTATCCTTATTAAGCGCGACAGTCCTTAGAGTCTGGTCTAGATATTTTTTAAATTAATGAAGGGTTGATGCAGATGCTCGGTTTGTGATTTGTAGGGCTTAGGAAGGGTGATGAAATCCCCACCTAATCTGGATTTGGTCTTTGCCCCTTAAAGTCCGTATTAAAATATGCAAAACAAAACCAATCACAAAACTTTTGCAAAAAGATTTTTGAGCGGCGCTATTTTGCAAAGAATCCTGCAGAAAATAGATTTTATTGGATTTTAGAGGAGAGAGAAGGAGGTTAGAATCTTACCAGAGAAGACTGAAGCCCTAGATCCCCTAACTGGCCGCGCTTCCACCGCAAATGAGCTTCTTTGCCGCGCTTCCGCCGCGGAGTAGATGGTTCAGTTGATGAAAATTTTTCTGTAGCCTCCTGTACTCCTCTGGATCTCGATGAATATCTCTGTCTCCTTTTTCCTCAAGTCTGTGACTCCAGATCTCCTTGCAAAAAATTCACGCACAAATCGTTAAATATGCAATTTGCAGTTTTGTTTTAATTATGATATGAATCAAATAAGAATTCAACACAAATAGTAAGAATAAAAAATTACACACGTATCCCCGGCAACGGCGCCATTTGATTGATTTGAAAATTTGTTTTTAGAATAACCGCAATCAATAACGGTGTCGCGTGTAGCTAGACCGAGATGAGTACGGATCGTCCTCTGGGAAACGTTGAATCTTTTACTCTTGCTTTAGATGTGTTGAAAAAGAGAGGAGGGAAAAAGAATTTTGTGAATGGTTTCTAGATCTACGTTAAGCACTAATATAGATCTAGATTATTTATGGATGTAGCTAATATAATAAGGGGGCTTGTAGGGTTCGTTAGGATTTAGTAGTTATGGATGATTAATTAAAAGTTACTCTTTTTATCCTTTAATAGATTTAAAACTAGAACGACGGTGATGCGTGTAGATTAGGGTTTCTGGAGGAAAAAGGAATCTCACTCTTAACCCTTATCTCGACACGGAACTCCGTTCATATCTAGCCTTTACCAAAACAATCATTAATCTAATCTCTAATCGCAGTCGGAACTAACAAAGAATTGTTAGCACGCCCGATTAGGATGTTAATGATTCTTTTGATAAAGTTCATAAACTTTATAGGACTTAAAAAGGGTTTAGGGATGTTCATCATCCATTAGCCTATCCTAATCCTACGAACCCTAACAAGCGGAGAATTACTCGCGCATGTTGGGAGAAAAAGAGATGGAAAGAAATTGTATAATTAAGCTACGAAGAAATAGAATAAGAAAAAGAAAGCTACCTTTATTAATCAACAATATTCATTACACATGAATCCTTAGAAAATGATTACAATTTCTAGTTGCTTCTCGATCTCTTCTAAGGAGGTAGACGAACAGTTGATGATCAGCCTGGATGCGTGAGCCGTCTTGGACTTCGTGATCTCGTCGGCTTGATGCCTTCTAACTTTAGCCCTTGGTCTTTTATGTAGCCCTCAAAGAAGAAAAACTATCTACCATATATGGTGACTTCCTAATATGGTGACTTTTCATGCCTGGATTCTGAGTCCCTGTCAGTATTGATTTTATAATTTTGGCAGATTTTTTATCCTGACATCTTGAACATCTTGATCTCTTGACCTGAGCTAAATCTTGCACAATATTTCTATGAATAATGTTAGTTTATTTATTAAATTAGAGAGAGTATCTTAATCACTATATATGGTAATAAATCTTTAAGAAACTTGATTAAGAATATTTAATATGCTATGCACTTTATATGGTAATAAATCTTTAAGAAACATGATTAAGAATATTTGATATGCTATGCATCTTTTAATTACTAAAATATTATGCATATATTTTGAAATATTATTCTAACCATTTGTATGATATTATATCTTTTAAGAATTGTGATTATAATATTTGATATGATATGCATATTTTCAATTACCAAAATATTATATAAATATAAAATGCCTTTATTTTCCTTCATAATATTAATTATAATATATAAACATATGGAAAATAGTATTTTGCAGATAAATCCAAATATGTTTAATATTTATAATAAACACCTTTTATTATTTAAAAAATGTAAGGAAAATACTTATACCAAAGTGCAATATTTTCAGCTGAACAGACCCCTAGGCCCGCCATGCGATATTCTCAGATGAACAGACCAGACTGTACGGAGACTGTCACATTCAGACTCAGTAGGAGTTCAGATGGGTTTCACCTCGTCCGTCTTCTTATCGGCATCTACCTGGGGGCCGTTACGCACAGCTAGTGCCGCTTGCGGTCTGTGGTTAAACCCTCTGCCAGCGTAGTGTCGAGTCTTTAGAGTCCCACACAGAGAGCTATTCGCCTTTAGGCAAAAGAGTAGAGGTCGCATGGTTTTGTGACAGGGTTCGGTCACATCCGCGCACTTGTGCATGTTTGGTGTCCGGGCAGTTATTAATAGCGGGCTTTGGTTTAAACCAGATCCTAGTATACGTTTTGGGTTTGGTTTTATCTCGTTTGTATTCGTGTTCCTCGGAACGCGGATGCGGGTGCGTATGCACGGTTGACAAAGACAGAGGCAGAGGATTCTCATTAGGGTTGTTGACTGTTGACTTTTGCTAAACCCTAATGAGAATAAGAAATATGATTAATGATAATATTAATTAAGTATTATTGTGCCATGGTTGGGTTGAAAGGTTGACTTTGTTGACTTTGTTGACCGGTTGACTAGGTTGGACTTGTTGACCATCATCATTACAATGGCTATCATTTCATAGCAAAGACTTTTGCTTGCTTGTTTGTTCACAAATTGCATTTAATGCATGAAATGATATTGCCATTTGATATAATAACAACCATCACATAATACTCAATTATTATTATTTGTTATGATTATTTTGGATTATGAAGAGGATGGTTAAAAAAAAGTCTTTCTCATTCTATCATTTGCATTCTCTCTCATGAAAAAGCTCTTCTCTCATCCTCAAGCTCTCCCTCTTCCTCTTGCTCTCTCTCTAGCTCAAGGAAACTCGCTCTCATGAGTTGAGAACCATTTCCTTAGAGATAAAACCCAAAACACTTCTCTACTCATCCTAGTATACAAGGTCTAGCAAACCAAGTGTTCTAGTTTCCTCTAGATTGAGGTTGGAGCCAAAGGTAGAAGCTTTCAGGTGGATCCATCTTCGGCACAAGGAGACGACGAGAAGAGAACCATCCGACCACCATAAGGAGTCGAAGAGAAGGAGTTCAAGTTAAGGTATAACCCCCTAACCGAGTAGCTAAACTCTTAGTGAGGTTGTTAGATAGTTAGTTTAACAAAGATCCGTTTTTGAGTCCATGTTATCTCCACCGAAAAAATCGTTTTTCACCATTTCCGCAACCCCAAGGAACCGGGGACGGGTAACGTGGACTTACAGTGGTATCAGAGCCTGGTTAAACGCTATCTAATATGTTAGCAAAGTAACTAGAAGTTCGATCGGAGAAAAAGTCACGAAACATGCCCGGAATTCAAACTTTCTGTCGATTTTTAAACTGCTGTAAAAATTATTTAACATATACCAAAAATCGACTCAGGGTTCTTAGTGTACACTGCAGAAAAACGATCCACAGAACCGACCAACTCACCGCGGAAACGCGGCAAGAACAGCTTCTTACCGCGGATCCGCGGCCGAGTTGACTCGGCCGTGGATCGGCTTTGCTGCAGTGTATTTACTGGGGTATTTTGGAATTTTTGGAATATGATTTTTTTGCCCAGATTTTCCAGAAAGCAAAATTTGTTTTTGGGGTTTAAAAATCCGTATTTTGATCGAACTTCTAAAGACTTTAGCTAACGGGTTGTATCTGTGATGTGATATATGTATTGAACGTCTGCTAATCGCTATACGTCAATTAGTGGGGGTTATACGTATCTGTGATCTGTAATGTTTATGGTTTGTGTATATGAATTCATTGAATTGTCGCGGATGAATAGCTGGGGGTTGTGAGATGATAGTTTTCTTTATCTTTTCAATTCATGTAATTTGTAATTGATGTAATATTATTTATATGGCCGCACAACCGGGATGAGGTTGTAGCCGTCATTGTATAATTTCTTTTACTGTTTTTGCTCCTAGGATAGACCCAAGGTGGGGTGCACAAACTACCGGGTACCTCGAAGTGCCGAGTGGCCTACTCACGGTGTTGAGAGAGGTTGCTTCGCTTCGGGTACTTGGCGGGTAGTTTACCGCACCCGTAGGGGTCTAGGGTGGGGTATTGGCTATTCATCGCGACCGTGTAATCCGCTCTTCGTTACAGGCTCGTACGGAATGCGGATTCCTAGTATATCCAATGTGTTCATCTGTGATCTGGAATGGCTATCATTGCATCTGATGAATGTATATATCTATATATGATATCTATTTAGGCGTTGCTTATGTTTTGCATCCGCACTAGTCCAGCCCCCGCTCTGTCGTTAGTTAAGTAACCTAACGGGTAATGACGGGCCCCGTGGCGAATGTGGATAGCATAAGCGTACGTCATATTTTCGTTGTTTTCTGCAATGGTAGGATTAAATGATGGGACGCATTAAATTAATGCAAGAAAATAAACCAAAGTAAAGTCATTGGAACAATTTCAAAACCACTCGGTTTCTTTTCAAAAACAACTTTTAAATGTGGAGCTTAAGCCACTCCTTTTAAAAGCTATCTCGTTCCATCGATTATATCAAGTTCATTACGTTCACGGTTTCGCCAAAACCATTCGTAGCCCTCCGTCGTTTCATATGGATAGTCAATAGTATTCAAGCTGTGTTTGTTGGCCAAAGTCAAGGCACAGTGTTTGGTAGCTATTGGATATTCATATGCAGCATAGATAGATGCGTTGGTTTGGGACAGTCGTACTGTCTTGTTGGCCAAAGTCAAGGGTAGGTACGGGTGGGTTCAAATTAATCTGGAGAATGACGGGTAGAACTTGACGTGTGACTTATGATTTGTTAGCCAAAGTCAAGGGTAGGTACGGATGGGTTCAAATTAACCTGGAGAATGACGGGTAGAACTTGACATGTGACTTATGATTTGTTGGCCAAAGTCAAGGTCATAAGAGCATGGGGCAAAAATCCACATCGGGAGTTTCTAAAGAACCAGAAACTTGCTAGCGCTGCATACCATTTGGAGTGTGATGATTCTGGTAGGATTCCTTCAGTTTTGTCACGCGATGATATTTGGATCCCGATCCTACTGTGAGTATATGCTACTCCTCGGGAACTTTCTCACTTAACGATCAATGCTATAAACCAAGTAGGTGCCTAGAAAGGTGTTAGCGGGGCTACGCCCACAGGGAAAAGAGGTTATTTAATTAAGGAACTTCGCGAAAGCGTTGGAAAACCTCCCTCGAAGTACCAACACCGGCCTGGCTGAACGGTTAAGCAAGTATTGTACGGTGAGATTGATCCCGACTAATTCTTCCTTTTTGGTTTTAGGAGGGATTCGAGAGATAGTGGGAGCCATCCTGTTTAGACAAACTAAAAACCACTCTAAACTTGCAAGAGCATCATGCTAAAGTGTTTCTTCTCTCTCTCTCCTAATTGCAGCAACCAATCATCATGACTGGACTTAAGTTACTACTAGATAAAAATATACTGACAGGGCAAAACTACAAAGATTGGCTCAGGAATGTCAAAATGGCAATCACTTATGACAAGTTGGGGTATCTCCTTACCACCAAAGCTCCCCCTGTCCCAGGTCCCAAAACCAACGTCGCGGATAAGGAAATCCGTAAGACCTGGGAGATCGACTGCGCGAAGGCCAAGTGCCTCGTGCTTGCCTCTATGGACAATGAACATCAGAGGAGGCACGAGAATATGGACCTCGAATCCATATTTCTCCATACTAAGGATCTGTATGGGGAGTAATCCCGTATCGCCAGATACGAAGTCTCGAAAAAGTTGTTTTCGGCGAGATTGGCCATCGGATCATCGGTAGCGGAACACGTACTTAAGATGATTGGCTTCATTGAAGATCTCGCAGACCTTGGGACCACGTTAGAGAACGAGCTATATACGGACTTGATTCTCCAGTCCCTTCCTTCCACTTACGCCCAGTTTATCCTGAACTTCAACATGCAAGGAAAAGAAGTTGAACTTTCAGAACTCCTCAACATGCTGAGGAGTGCAGAGGGCACCCTACAGAAAGGTAGGGAAACATCCATTTTGTTTGTAGGACGATCTTCCTCTTCTAAGTCCAAGGCGAAAGCCAGGGGAAAGAAGAAGAAATCCCCCACCAAACCAAGGGGCGGTATTAGTAAAGTGGAAACGAAGGGAAAAGCAAAAGCAACAAAGGTAGCGGGAAAGCTTGTGGGAAAGGAAGAGTGCTTTTACTGTCACAAGAGTGGACACTGGAAAAAGGATTGTAGGGCTTGGAAGGCCAGAAACCAGGACCCGAAGCAAGTTGCGGCTTCGGCTTCAGGTGTGTATCTTATTGAAAACTGCCTATCAATAAACTCTACTTCCTGGGTATTGGATACCGGATCAGGATCTCATATCTGTAATTCCATGCAGGCACTAAGAAAGCGTAGGGTTTTGAAGGCAGGTGATATGACCCTCAGAGTTGCAAACGGAGCTGGCATGGATGCTGAGTCCGTGGGGGACTATCACTTGGGAATGTCAGATGGACATGTTTTGGTTTTGCGTGATTGTTATTTTGTACCCAATGCAACTTGTAATATCATATCTGTATCTTTATTATCTAAAGAAGGTTATGAATTTGTATTTGTAAGCAATGTTGTAAACATTCACCTTAATCAAGTTTTGATTAGGTCAGGTACATTAAGCAATGGTATATACGTATTAAACCAACCACAGATTTTCAATGTCCAGAATACACACAAAAGAAAGTCTCCGGAAATAAATCAGGCTTTCTTATGGCATTGTAGACTGGGTCACATCAATGAGAGAAGGTTGACGAAGTTACATACAGAAGGATATTTGGATCCGTTCGAATATCAATCATATGCAACTTGTCAATCATGTCTCTAAGGAAAGATAACAAAGACTCCGTTCACTGGACACGGAGTAAGAGCGAGCGAGCTCTTGGGACTCGTACACAGCGACGTGTGCGGTCCAATGTCTACACATGCGCGAAGCGGTTATTCTTACTTCATTACTTTTACGGATGATTTTTCAAGGTACAGATATGTCTTCTTAATGAAACATAAATCCGAAGCCTTTGGAAAATTCCAGGAATATAAGAATGAAGTAGAAAAATAAATCGGCAAAAGTATCAAGACACTGAGATCTGATCGAGGTGATGAATACTTGAGTGCCGAGTTCTTGGATTACCTAAAAGAGAATGGAATTCTCTCTCAGCTTACTCCTCCATACACTCCGCAACATAACAGTGTATCGGAGAGACGGAACCGGACCCTATTGGATACGGTACGTTCCATGATGAGTAACGCTGAGTTACCGTGATCATTCTGGGGATATGCACTAGAATCAGCTGCATATCTTTTGAACCGAGTTCCAACTAAGACTGTGCCTACCACACCATATTAGATGTGGTGTGGGAAGAAACCCTATCTTAAGCACATTAAGATATAGGGATGTCCAGCTTTTGTCAAAAAGCAGCATGCGGACAAACTCGAGGCACGCTCAGTACAGTGCAAGTTTGTGGGATATCCAAAGAACTCCAAGGGATATTTCTTCTATTGCGAAGAGGAACAAAAGGTTTTTGTTTCTCGTCATGCCTGCTTCTTGGAAACTGAGTTTTTGGAAAATCAGATAAGTGGGAGCGCAATAGAACTGGAAGAAATTCCAGAACCACGAGCTATTACTGAAAGCTTAGTAGAACCAGAGGGTTCAAAAGAACAGGACATTCCTACGCCGCTCCGCAGGAATAGTAGGCAATCTCATTCGCCCGAGAGATACTACGGTTTTCTCATAGACGGGGATAGAGAGGATTGCATCATTGATAGTGATGAGCCTACTAGCTTTCAGCAGGCCATTCAGAGCGTTGACTCGGTAAAATGGCTGGATGCAATGCGGACCGAAATGGAGTCCATGTACACCAACAAAGTATGGACTTTGGACATTGCTCCAGATGGGGTAAAACCCGTAGGATGCAAGTGGATCTTCAAGAAGAAGATTGGTGTAGATGGACAGATTGAGACCTATAAGGCTAAACTTGTTGCAAAGAGTTTTCATCAAAGACCTGGTTTGGACTATGACAAAACCTTTTCTCCAGTGGCTATGCTGAAATCCATTCGGATCCTTCTTGCCATCGCTGCCTTCCACGATTATGAGATTTGGCAGATGGACGTAAAGACCGCTTTTCTAAATGGAAATTTAGAGGAGTGTGTCTATATGGACCAGCCAGAGGGTTTCATTCAGAGTGGGTGTAACAACCGAGTCCAATTCTACAAAGTTTAGTTACCGTATGTATGGTGTGTGGTAATTATTGCATTTATTTTGCTTGACTATTGCCAGCTATAGTTGACACCGACATGTTATATTCTGCATATAACAATTTAAGTCATCTAAAATTTAAATTAAAAATACTTGTCATGGCCTGCTGGACACCCCTAACCCTGTGGTAGCGTCCTTGCATTGTGTTCTCGTCCCGTTCAGTGAAACGGACGTGTTTGGACGGCTACGCGCACGTACGTGCGTTCGTTCTTAGGGGTATGCTTTTAAATTATAAAATCCTTCATTTTAAATTTTGGAGCTTGCAAATAATTTTTATATTTCAAATTTAAATTTTTGGACCCGACCCGGACGCATTTCTGAAATATTTTGTATCCCGCCAAATTTTATTTAATTTTGAATTTCCTTAAGAAAATTTCCCCAGCTCCAAAAATATTCTGCAGTTAACGAAAAGATTTATTAAAATATTAAATCTTTTAAGTTTTTTCTTTCCCTAACCATTTACCCCCCACGAGCCAATCACAATCCATTACTTTACCCCCGGGCCCCACACGTCTCTCCCTCTCTCCTTTCTCCTTCTCTTTCTCTCTCTTCTCTCTTCCTCTCTCCTCGCATCACGACAACTTTCTTTCTCCTCGCGATTTTCTCTCTCCTCTCGATCTCTCTCTCCCTCTCTATCTCTCTCCTCTTCTCTCGATCTCTCTCTCCCTGCGTCTTCTCTCTCTCTCTCTTCTTCTTTAAATTTTCCTTCCCCCTTCAAAAATTACACAGAACCCATCCCTGTGAAACCGAGCCGCCTTCCTCCCTCGCCTCTGCCTAGCGCCGACGACGCCGCACCAGCCTCGTCGCCCTTCAACCCTCGTCGCAGTCGCCTCTACTCTCCCTCCTTCCTCCTTCCTCCTCTTCCCGAGCACCCTGCACGAGCAACCGCGCACCCCCTGCACGCTGCTGCACACCGTGGGATCGCCGCCGGTGAACTTGATCCGTGCCCCTGGCCCTCGCGCACCCCTCTGTGAGCGATGCTCCCTCTCCTCTTCTTCTTTCTTCTTCTTTCCTTCCTTCTTCTATTTTCTTATTCTCTTTTCTGATCTGTGGGTTGGTCGCTGTCCCTGTAGGTTGTCCGCCGGAGCTCCGTCGACGCCGTCGACCATCGCGACCTCTCCACAATCCACAGTGAGTATCCTTCTCTCCTCTCCACCCTCCTTCCCCTCTTCTCTTCTTCTTTCTTGTATGTATTTTCTGTGGTGGCTTACTGTTTTGTCTGTTCGCCGGAATCCGGCGATGCCGACGACGTTTCCCGACGACCCAGCGAGGACCCCTGACCCGTGTGACTCCACCGTTCGTCGTTTGGGTTCATTCCATGTACCGTGCGCGCGTCGCGATTTTTCCCCGCCGACGCGTAACGTTCCGTTTTCCGTTTCGCGAACCGTCGAGGCAAGTTAATCTTGCTACATGCTATTTGAATCATTCTATACCTATTCTATATATATAACATACCTGTAGTTTGGATTTAGCACCCCACGCATCGTTTTATAGCATTTCGATGTTCCGTTTGCATCTATTTATATTATTTCAGATCTAGAACTTGAAAGGTAACCATTGCATTTAGTTTACTAAGAATACATAATCACATTTAAATGTTAAATCACATACTCATAATTGTTTATTAGTTATGATACCCTTTTATCCAGTTTTAACCTACCGGACATCCATGTGCAAGTTTAACCGGTTTAATTACAACTGCATCCATTGAACAAATTATATATGTTGTCGCATCACCAATACTTATTAACCTGTTTTTAACATTTACATCTATCATAATGTACTCGTATAGTGCTGACATCATCTGATAACCACAACTGATAACTGAACAGCTAATTAATTAATTTGCTTTATTGCTTAACTTACTGCTTAGATTGTGTTGTTGATAAGCATGCTTGATTACTTATAACCATGATTATGCTAGCTGTTTATGAGTACCCACATGTTATCTTTTACACCCTGGCCTGACTTGCTACACACATATGGAGTGACCCGACATGGTACCGTACACTACTTGACTTGACCTGATATACCATGGCTTGACCCGCTACCTGATCTTGTGTCTAATGCCAACAAACCTGACATGTAGTCCTCACGGACCGTTCCTGTTGTCTATCCAGACAAACCTGCTCTTACCTGATCCTGTGTTGGCATTAGTTCTTGATTACGGAATACCTGACTTGACATATATAATTTGGGGGCATGGAGAAATCAATGATGAAATCCTGACTTGTAACTCGACAGTTGCTCGCTTATACTGATCAGTTTTAGAGGCTAGGCCCGTCTCGTGACGATGCTGCTGACATCGTTGGTCTGTACTCCTTTCCTGTTAGTGCCTAGCGGCACGTCTCGGTTTCAGCCCGAGAGTCTGTAGACCGTGGTCCCGGGCATGCACGGGATACTATTGAGTTACATCGATGATTTATCAAATTGATTTCAAAGACCTTAGAGTAGAAACCCAATAGACCAATTTAGTTTACTCACTGCACACTATCCTGCACTGCCTGATTTATATTACTGTTACACCTGCTTTTCATTCATGTGTATATTTGCATTGCCTGTTACCCTGTTTATATTTTATTACTTGACGACATGACGCGCTGACGTCTGGGTTTTCCATGGCCCAGATTCCGTACCTTTGCTGCAGTCCGGGCAGGAGTACTTCAGTCAGCAGGCTGAGCAGTGAGGTTTCAGTAGTAGCTAGTTCTCTTATTTTTCTGCAGTTTATTCCTGATGTGAGCCCGCATTATGGGACGTACATTCCAGTTACTTGTATTGGATCTTTTGCTTCCGCACTTTTATTTATTCTTGACTCATGTTATCTTGGCTTATGGACATGTATTAGATTGTTACATTTTGTTCTTGATATCTCTACAACCGTAATGTGACTGTGGATGGATACTTCCTACCCACAGGTAGCATGGTTGGCTATGTCACGTGCCCAATTTAGCGTACTCTGGGAAGCGGGGCGTGACATGGTTCTTTTGGTATCAGAGCCATAGGTTAGTCGGGTTGATTCTTTTTGTAGTTGGGTATTGTACCTAATACACGAATCAGAATACCCGTGCTTAGGAAACATGTCCTGCCACCTTGCCGTTCTACCGTTCTTGAATCAAGTCCTTCCTGATTATATCTTTTACGATGTGCAAACTTCCTTTGCATATCGACTCGAAACCTGATTCCTTGTTATCTCTAGGACTTAGGTAACTTGGGTGGAGTTATGTAATTGTAGCTATAATACTGCGGCATAGTTACATTGCGGTACTCTATTTAAGTAACTTGGAGTTCTAGCCTTGATCTATAATTTGAATCTGTTATCATGCTAATTTTGGGTGTTTTGATTTCAGGAATATGGCAGACAAGAATCTGAAGACGTACCAAAGGCGTGTTGACGAAGCCGCTATACTTGGAGTGATATGGGGAATGCTGGAGAATCAAAAGAGGCAGACCGAGCTGATCCAGCAGCAAGCTGAATCGTTTCAGGAAGGTTTGCGGACCGTTCAGCAGTCCGTGAACAATGTTGGAGCTAAGCCAATTGATCGAGTGGGGACCGTAGCAGATTTCATACGTTTGGGTCCGTCTGTCTTTACCGGTTTGGAGGAGCCGTTGCCTGCGGAGCAGTGGCTAGTTGACACAGAGAACTTACTTATTGCGGCACAGATTCCAGATGATAAAAGAGTGGATGTGGTGCGCATTCAGTTAGTGGACTACGCCCGTGACTGGTGGCTTGTGGAGGAGACCCGCTTGCCAAAGCCGATCAAGTGGGCGGATTTTTCGAAGAGTTTCCTGGAAAAGTTCTTCCCGCGGACTGCACGGGAGGAAATGGAAGAGAAGTTCATCAGTCTGAAGCAGAATGGTGCGGCCATAGATGTACATGCAGCTGAGTGGACACGGCTCAGTAGATTCGCTGGACCTTTAGTTGCCAACGATGCAGACAGGGCAAGGAAGTTCATGCACAGCTTGGATGTGGACATCCAGAGGCAGATTGTCTCCCTGGGTTTGACCACCTTCTCACAGGTTCTTACAGTAGCCCGAGAACAGCAGAGCCTATCGGGAAAGACTGGGAGTTCACAGCAGACAGCAGTTGCGGTAAGGAAGCCGACATTTGTACCTAACCGAGCTCATGGACGCAGAGGTATTCCAGTGGACCGTCGTGGTGTAACGCCGATGAAGAAGCCTGCTGTCGTTGATCAGAGGAAGCACGTGGTTTGTAGCTACTGTCACTTACCCGGACATTTGCAAAAGGAATGTCGCAGGATGCAGGGACTTTGTTTGGTTTGTGGATCGGCGGATCATACTGTTAGTTCTTGTCCGTCGAAGTTACGCACAAGGGATGATATTCAGAAGCCTCCGCAGAAACCATTTCAGGGACTGAAGCAGCTGACTCAAGGACCTAATCAGGCTCGAGCTTTTACCTTGACGGCTGAGGAAGCTAAGGCTTCAGGGGAAGTTGTTTCAGGTATTCTACTCGTTCATGGTTTTCCCGCATTAGCGTTATTTGATTCTGGTGCATCCCATTGTTTTATGTCGTCCAAGTTTATAGCTACACACTCGATTACTTGCACGATCCTGTCTAGTTTCTAGGACATACACACTGGGAATGGGAAAATCATATCTAGTAGGGAATGTAAAGATTGTACAGTTGTTGTTTGCGGACGGGAGCTTTTTGCAGATTTCTTGGTGATTGATACGGGCAGCTACGAGGTCGTCTTGGGAATGGACTTTCTTGGCACTTTCCACGCTCACATTGATTGTAGGGCAAATAGAGTAATTTTTCAGATTCCCGGACATCCCGAGTTTACCTTCACTGGAGGAAGCAATTCTGTTGGGCCAGTCGAGTTTAGGGCTAGGCCGACAACTAATATTCTTACATCAATGGAGGTTGAGGAAAGTGAAGAGCCAGCTGTTGTTCGCGATTTTATGGACGTGTTTGAAGATATATCAGGATTACTGCCGAAGCGAGACGTGGAGTTCGCTATTGATCTTATTCCTGGTGCCGCGCCAGTATCTAAAACGTATTATCTAATGGCACCAGTAGAGTTGGAAGAAGTCAAGAAACAGGTTGCTGAATTGCTTGAGAAGGGTTGGATTCGAAGCAATAACTCGCCTTGGGGAGCTCCAGTTCTTCTAGTTAAGAAGAAGGATGGCACAAGAAGGATGTGCATCGACTATCGAGAATTAAACCGGGTGACTATTAAGAACAAGTACCCGATCCCTTGCATTGGCGAACTCTTTGAACTGCTTAGCGGCGCGAGAGTATTCTCGAAGCTGGATTTGCGATCTGGATATCATCAGGTCCGAGTGAAAACAGAAGATATTTGCAGGACAGCATTCCGTACTCGGTATGGACATTACGAGTACTTAGTGATGCCTTTCGGAGTAACGAATGCACCGGCAATATTCATGGACTTGATGAACCGAATTTTCTCACCATTCTTGGACCAGTTTATTGTGGTGTTCATTGACGATATTCTGGTTTACTCGAAGAGTTTTGAAGATCATGTTGAGCATTTGAAGATCGCACTACAGACGTTGAGACAAGAGAAGTTATATGCGAAGATGAGCAAGTGCGAGTTTTGGCTCGAAGAAGTAATGTTTTTGGGGCATGTTGTGTCTGGTGATGGAATCGCCGTCGATCCAGAAAAGATTGCAGCAGTTCGAGATTGGCCGATTCCGAAGAATGTTGCAGAGATAAGAAGTTTTCTTGGACTAGCCGGGTATTACAGAAGATTTGTGGAGAACTTTGCTCGTCTGGCAGAGCCGTTGACCAAGCTTACGCGCAAGGAGGTACCTTTTGTATGGATGGATAGATGTGCGTCAGCTTTTGAGACGTTGAAGCAGAGATTGATAACCGCTCTTATTCTGACTGTACCAGACAGTTCCGGGGGATTAGTGATTCACAGCGACGCATCTGGAAAAGGATTGGAATGTGTTTTGATGCAGCATGGGAAGGTTGTAGCGTACGCATCGAGACAGATGAAGACCCATGAGAAGAATTACCCAACTCACGACTTGGAGCTTGCGGCTGTGATTTTCGCTTTGAATATTTGGAGACACTACCTTTTGGGCGAAAGGGTCGAAGTTTTCATGGATCATAAGAGTTTGAAGTATGTGTTCACGCAGAAGGAGTTTAATATGAGGCAGCGTAGATGGTTAGAGCTAATGGTTGATTACGATCTTGATCTTAAGTACCATCCGGGGAAGGTTAATGTCGTACCGGATGCGCTCAGTCGGTTACCAGCTATTCAGATGTTGACTACGCAGAAGGAACTCGTTGAAGACTTTCGAAGATTTGATTTGGAGGTTGTGCTACCGCATTCTTCGGGACAGTTGATGCAGCTGCAAGTACATTCGTCATTGATCGAGAATATTAAAGCAGCGCAATCGCAGGATCCTAGATTGCAAAAGTTTCGAGAACAGGTTGAAGCCGGACTACGAACAGATTTACTGATACATGAAGATGGTTCGTTGAGATATGGTAGCCGTTTGTGTGTGCCAAAGGGAGATATTCGCGAAGAGCTTTTGAAGGAGGCACACAGTTCAGCTTATTCCGTACATCCAGGAGGCACGAAGATGTACCGAGACTTACGACAGCATTTCTGGTGGGAAGGCATGAAACGAGAGATCGCTCGCTTTGTGGCAAAGTGCTTGGTGTGTCAGCAAGTTAAGGCTGAACATCAAAGGGTTGCTGGTTTATTGCAACCACTTCCGATTCCTCAGTGGAAGTGGGAACATATAACCATGGATTTCGTGATAGCTTTACCGCGGAGTCCAAAAGGCAACAATGCAGTATGGGTGATTGTTGATCATTTGACCAAGGCAGCTCATTTTATTCCTTTTCGGGTTGGTCAATCAACAGAAACTTTGGCGGAGCGGTACATGCAGGAGATTGTAAGATTGCATGGAGTACCGGTAAGCATCGTGTCCGATCATGACACTCGGTTCTTATCACACTTTTAGCGGAGTTTATAGGAAAGTTTGGGGACTTGATTGAAGTTTAGCATAGCTTATCATCCTCAAACTGATGGTCAGTCGGAGAGAACGATCCAAACTCTTGAAGATATGTTGAGAGCATGCATGTTAGACTTCAAGGGTTCTTAGGAGGATCATCTACATTTGGTGGAGTTTTCTTACAACAACAGTTTCCAGGCAACTATTCAGATGGCTCCATTTGAAGCTTTGTATGGTCGCAAGTGTCGTTCACCTGTTTGTTGGGACGATGTCGGTGAACGAAGATTGTTGGGACCAGATTTGGTTGTGCAGACAGTAGAGAAAGTTAACACTATCAGAAATCATATGAAAGCAGCTCAAAACAGACAGAAGAGTTGGGCAGATACGTCGAGAAGACCTCTAGAGTTCGCCGTGGGTGATTTGGTATTCTTGAAGATATCACCGACTAGAGGGGTGATTCATTTTGGAAGTCGAGGAAAGCTCAGTCCTTGATTTATTGGACCCTTTGAGATCTTGGAGCGTGTTGGTATAGTAGCGTATCGTTTGGCGTTACCGCAGTCCTTGGCGAATGTGCACGATGTGTTTCACGTATCTCAACTCTGTAAGTATGTTCGTGATGAAACACATGAATTGGATCATTCAGAGCTGACGGTACGAGAAGACTTGACTTTCGAGGAGCGACCGGTTGAAATTGTGGATCGAAGGGAAAAGGTTCTTAAGAACAATGTTATCTCTCTTGTACTTGTTTCTTGGGGTAATCGCTCATATGGAGAGTCCACTTGGGAACGAGAAGATGAAATCTGGCAGAAATTTCCTCATCTTTTCTTATAGTTTGGTTTTCATCTATCCTTGTATTCTTGGAATTTCGAGAACGAAATTCTTTTTGTAGTTAGGTATAATGTAACAACCGAGTCCAATTCTACAAAGTTCAGTTACCGTATGTATGGTGTGTGGTAATTATTGCATTTATCTTGCTTGACTGTTGCCAGCTATAGTTTACACCGACATGTCATATTCTGCATATAACAATTTAAGTCATCTAAAATTTAAATTAAAAATACTTGCCATGGCCTGCTGGACACCCCTAACCCTATGGTAGCGTCCTTGCATTGTGTTCTCGTCCTGTTCAGTGAAACGGACGTGTTTGGACGGCTAAGCGCACGTACGTGCGTCCGTTCTTGGGGGTATGCTTTTAAATTATAAAATCCTTCATTTTAAATTTTGGAGCTTGCAAATAATTTTTATATTTCAAATTCAAATTTTTGGACCCGACCCGGACGCATTTCTGAAATATTTTGTATCCCGCCAAATTTTATTTAATTTTGAATTTCCTTAAGAAAATTTCCCCAGCTCTAAAAATATTCTGCAGTTAATGAAAAGATTTATTAAAATATTAAATCTTTTAAGTTTTTTCTTTCCCTAACCATTTACCCCCCACGAGCCAATCACAATCCATTACTTTACCCCCGGGCCCCACACGTCTCTCCCTCTCTCCTTTCTCTCTCTTTTCTCCTTCTCATTCTCTCTCTTCTCTCTTCCTCTCTCCTCGCATCGCGACAACTTTCTTTCTCCTCGCGATTTTCTCTCTCCTCTCGATCTCTCTCTCCCTCTCTATCTCTCTCCTCTTCTCTCTCCTCTCGATCTCTCTCTCTCTCTCCCCGCGTCTTCTCTCTCTCTCTTCTTCTTTAAATTTTCCTTCCCCCTTCAAAAATTACACAGAACCCATCCCTGTGAAACCGAGCCGCCTTCCTCCCTCGCCTCTGCCTAGCGCCGACGACGCCGCACCAGCCTCGTCGCCCTTCAACCCTCGTCGCAGTCGCCTCTACTCTCCCTCCTTCCTCCTTCCTCCTCTTCCCGAGCACCCTGCACGAGCAACCGCGCACCCCCTGCACGCTGCTGCACACCGTGGGATCGCCGCCGGTGAACTTGATCCGTGCCCCTGGCCCTCGCGCACCCCTCTGTGAGCGATGCTCCCTCTCCTCTTCTTCTTTCTTCTTCTTTCTTTCCTTCTTCTCTTTTCTTATTCTCTTTTCTGATCTGTGGGTTGGTCGCTGTCGCTGTAGGTTGTCCGCCGGAGCTCCGTCGACGCCGTCGACCATCGCGACCTCTCCACAATCCACAGTGAGTATCCTTCTCTCCTCTCCACCCTCCTTCCCCTCTTCTCTTCTTCTTTCTTGTATGTATTTTCTGTGGTGGCTTACTGTTTTGTCTGTTCGCCGGAATCCGGCGATGCCGACGACGTTTCCCGACGACCCAGCGAGGACCCCTGACCCGTGTGACTCCACCGTTCGTCGTTTGGGTTCATTCCGTGTACCGTGCGCGCGTCGCGATTTTTCCCCGCCGACGCGTAACGTTCCGTTTTCCGTTTCGCGACCCGTCGAGGCAAGTTAATCTTGCTACATGCTATTTGAATCATTCTATACCTATTCTATATATATAACATACCTGTAGTTTGGATTTAGCACCCCACGCATCGTTTTATAGCATTTCGATGTTCCGTTTGCATCTATTTATATTATTTCAGATCTAGAACTTGAAAGGTAACCATTGCATTTAGTTTACTATGCATACATAATCACATTTAAATGTTAAATCACATACTCATAATTGTTTATTAGTTATGATACCCTTTTATCCAGTTTTAACCTACCGAACATCCATGTGCAACTTTAACCGGTTTAATTACAACTGCATCCATTGAACAAATTATATATGTTGTCGCATCACCAATACTTATTAACCTGTTTTTAACATTTACATCTATCATAATGTATTCGTATAGTGCTGACATCATCTGATAACCACAACTGATAACTGAACAGCTAATTAATTAATTTGCTTTATTGCTTAACTTACTGCTTAGATTGTGTTGTTGATAAGCATGCTTGATTACTTATAACCATGATTATGCTAGCTGTTTATGAGTACCCACATGTTATCTTTTACACCCTGGCCTGACTTGCTACACACATATGGAGTGACCCGACATGGTACCGTACACTACTTGACTTGACCTGATGTACCATGGCTTGACCCGCTACCTGATCTTGTGTCTAATGCCAACAAACCTGATATGTAGTCCTCACGGATCGTTCCTGTTGTCTATCCAGACAATCCTGCTCTTACCTGATCCTGTGTTGGCATTAGTTCTTGATTACGGAATACCTGACTTGACACATATAATTTGGGGGCATGGGGAAATCAATGATGAAATCCTGACTTGTAACTCGACAGTTGCTCGCTTATACTGATCAGTTTTAGAGGTTAGGCCTGCCTCGTGACAATGCTGCTGACATCGTTGGTCTATACTCCTTTCCTGTTAGTGCCTGGCGGCACGTCTCGGTTTCAGCCCGAGAGTCTGTAGACCGTGGTCCCGGGCATGCACGGGATACTATTGAGTTACATCGATGATTCATCAAATTGATTTCAAAGAGCTTAGAGTAGAAACCCAAGAGACCAGTTTAGTTTACTCACTGCACACTACCCTGCACTGCCTGATTTATATTACTGTTACACCTGCTTTTCATTCATGTGTATATTTGCATTGCCTGTTACCATGTTTATATTTTATTACTTGACGACATGACGCGCTGACGTCTGGGTTTTGCATGGCCCAGATTCCGTACCTTTGCTGCAGTCCGGGCAGGAGTACTTCAGTCAGCAGGCTGAGCGGTGAGGTTTCAGTAGTAGCTAGTTCTCTTATTTTTCTGCAGTTTATTCCTGATGTGAGCCCGCATTATGGGACGTACATTCTAGTTACTTGTATTGGATCTTTTGCTTCCGCACTTTTATTTATTCTTGACTTATATTATCTTAGCTTATGGACATGTATTAGATTGTTATATTTTGTTCTTGATATCTCTACAACCGTAATGTGACTGTGGATGTATACTTCCTACCCACAGGTAGCATGGTTGGCTATGTCACGTGCCCAATTTAGCGTAATCTGGGAAGCGGGGCGTGACAGTGGGAGCAGCGGAAAGGTGTGCAAGTTGCTTAAGTCCATCTATGGACTAAAGCAGGCATTGCGGAGTTGGAACATCTGCTTTGATGGGACAGTCAAAGAATTTGGCTTTATCAAAAATCCAGATGAACCATGCATCTATAGTAGATTTGTAGCAAGAACTGTCGTGTTCCTCGTTTTATACGTGGATGACATTCTCTTGATAAGAAATGACATTGCTATGCTACAATCTGTCAAAGGGTTCTTTTCACACAGGTTCTCCATGAAAGACCTGGGTGATGCCACTTACATTCTGGGGATCCGGATCCATCGTGATAGATCCAAGAGGATGTTAGGACTTTCGCAGTCCAGGTATATCGACACCATACTGAAAAGATTCAATATGGAAGATTCCAAGCGCGGTAATCTACCGGCTTGTCACGGGATCACCCTTTCCAAAGAGATGTCTCCCAAGAATGATTTGAAAAGGGATCGCATGTCTATTATACCCTACGCTTCTGTGGTAGGCTCTATAATGTATGCGATGTTGTGTACCAGACCAGATGTAGCTTATGCACTGAGTGTGGTAAGCCGGTATCAGTCAAACCCTGGGGAGAAACACTGGATAGCGGTAAAGAACATTCTCAAGTACCTGAGAAGGACTAAGGAGATGTTCTTGGTGTATGGCGGAAAAGTCCTCCAGATCGAGGCCTTTGCTGACTCCAGCTTCCAGAGTGACAAGGATGATTCCAAGTCCATGTCGGGTTTTGTCTTTACCCTCAATGGAGGGGCGGTGTGTTGGAAGAGTTCCAAACAGGAAACCGTTGCTGACTCGACGATGGAAGCGGAATACATCGCTGCTGCTGATGCCGTAAAAGAAGCCGTCTGGATGAGGAAGTTCTTGACAGAACTTCAGGTGGTTCCGTCCATTGTTGATCCAATACCTATGTATTGCGACAACAACGGTGCTATAGTTTTAGCGAAGGAACCCAGGTCCTATCAGAAGTCCAGACACATCTTGAGGCGGTATCACCTGATCAGGGAGATCGTGGATCGCCAGGAGATCGAGGTTCGGAGGGTTGCTACGGAAGATAAGACTGCTGATACATTCACGAAGGCCTTATCCCAGACTCAGTTCGAGCGGCTGATCGAGATGATAGGTCTTCGATACGCCAGTACATAGCCTTAGTGCAAGTGGGAGATTGTTAGTGTATATTCCCTAGAGGCCATTACTGTATCATACTAGTTTATATATTACTTAATGGAAGCTTGGGATATTCACCTTGTATAGACAATCTTGCTCAAAATAGTAGTATGCTACTTGGTTTGTTTCTACTTCAATATGTGCATGTGTTTCTTTTAGCATATTGCTTATACATATTAGTAGAGCCCTTAGGATCTTTGCTTGATTACCAGTGTTGTGATGGCAGTCACACTCGTGGGGGCTGGGTAATCCGCAAGCACATCCTTATACAGGTCCCTAGTCGTAGGACTATCGAGACAGGGCATCGATACTCCGGAGTAGACTAGCGTATGCTCTTCTCATCCCAGCAGGGGAGACGGTCTGTCCCACAGCCGTCAGTACGTCGTACTTGAGATAGTATGCGGGTGCTCATTAGGTTACGAGTACACTGGACAGGACTCGTCGGGAACTGTTGGTTAGTACTATACCTATCGTCAGTTATCAGTTCCCAGGTAACATGAGTACAGCTTAGTCCGCTGACTTGACCCTGTCACTTCGCCTCGAGTGTGTTCCCACTGTACTTTGATTACTACCCTACCACGTCTCAAAGGAGTCGTGCAAACAGGTAGTAGTTAGGTGCGGTCCCGAAGCACTTGGAGGCAGTGACGGTTAGACAGGATTCGTCTCTCCCGGTATTGGGGGTTGATATCGCACTGTGTCTAGGAGAGCCATTACACAAAGTCCCTGGCCAGGGCAAGCGAGATATACTGGTAGGTTTCCAGTGTTATCTCAGGGTGTTCTGGGCTACACTCTGACACGACTTGTACCGCTATTAGGGGACTGACGTTTACCGCCCCCTAAGCCCGCCATGCGATATTCTCAGACGAACAGACCGGACTGTACGGAGACTGTCACATTCAGGCTCAGTAGGAGTTCAGATGGATTTCACCTCGTCCGTCTTCTTATCGGCATCTACCCCGGGGCCGTTACGCACAGCTAGTGCCGCTTGCGGTCTGTGGTTAAACCTACTGCCAGCGTAGTGTCGTGTCTTTAGAGTCCCACACAGAGAGCTATTCGCCTTTAGGCAAAAGAGTAGAGGTCGAATGGTTTTGCGACAGGGTTCGGTCACATCCGCGCACTTGTGCACGTTTGGTGTCCGGGCAGTTATTACTAGCGGGCTTTGGTTTAAGCCAGATCATAGTATACGTTTTGGGATTGGTTTTATCTCGTTTGTATTCATGTTCCTCGAAACGCGGATGCGGGTGCGTATGCACGGTTGACAGAGATAGAGGCAGAGGATTCTCATTAGGGTTGTTGACTGTTGACTTTTGCTAAACCCTAATGAGAATAAGAAATATGATTAATGATAATATTAATTAAGTATTATTGTGCCATGGTTGGGTTGAAAGGTTGACTTTGTTGACTTGTTGATTTTGTTGACCGGTTGACTAGGTTGGATTTGTTGACCATTATCATTACAATGGCTATCATTTCATGGCAAAGACTTTTGCTTGCTTATTTGTTCACAAATTGCATTTAATGCATGAAATGATATTTCCATTTGATATGATAACAACCATCACATAATACTCAATTATTATTATTTGTTATGATTATTTTGGATTATGAAGAGGATGGTTAAAAAAAGTCTTTCTCATTCTATCATTTGCATTCTCTCTCATGAAAAAGCTCTTCTCTCATCCTCAAGCTCTCCCTCTTCCTCTTGCTCTCTCTCTAGCTCAAGGAAACTCGCTCTCATGAGTTGAGAACCATTTCCTTAGAGATAAAACCCAAAACACTTCTCTACTCATCCTAGTATACACGGTCTAGCAAACCAAGTGTTCTAGTTTCCTCTAGATTGAGGTTGGAGCCAAAGGTAGAAGCTTTCGGGTAGATCTATCTTCGGCACAAGGAGACGACGAGGAGAGAACCATCCGACCACCACAAGGAGTCGAAGAGAAGGAGTTCAAGTTAAGGTATAACCCCCTAACCGAGTAGCTAAACTCTTAGTTAGGTTGTTAGATAGTTAGTTTAACAAAGATCCGTTTTTGATTCCATGTTACCTCCACCAAAAAAATCATTTTTCACCATTTCTGCAACCCCAAGGAACCGAGGACGGGTAACGCAGACTTACATCTGGAAGGACTTTTATCCTTGTCTTTGTTGGGTAGGAAGCTATCCGCCGGAATGCGCCGAGTAGGAAGGGGCTCGGCAGCCTCACGAAGAGGGCTTCAGATCCTCAGCGTCTAATGGGCAAGAGGACGCCCGCTGGGGATGCGCCATGCAGGAAGGAACTCGGTGGCCTCGCGATGAGGGCTTTAGACCATCAGCGTCTGATGGGCAGGAGGATGCCCGCTGGGATGCGCCGAGCAGGAAGGAACTCGGCGGCCTCATGATGAGGGCTTGAGATCCTCAGCATCTGATGGGCAGGAGGATGCCCGCTAGGGACACACCGAGCAGAAGGAACTCGGCGGCTTCGCGGTGACGGCTTGAGATCCTCAGCGTCCGATAGGCGGGAGGATGTCCGCTGGGGATAGGCCGAGCAAGTAGGAACTCGACGGCCTCATGATGAGGGCTTCAGACCATCAGCATCGAAGGGGATGTGGGAGGCCTGCTAAGGATGGCCGAGCAGGGTAGCTGCTCGGTGCCTCTTTCCGAGGGCTTTGACCTTTAGCGCTGGAAGGGCCGTGAGAGGCCTGCTAAGGATGGCTGGCCAGTGAAGCTGCGCAGTTGCCTCTTGGCGAGGGCTTTGATCTCTGGCGTCGTGGGTAGGCAACTACCAGCCTGGGATGACCAAGTGGGGTAGCCGCTCGGATGCCTCTTGCGAGAGCTTCGATCCCTGGCGCCATGGGTAGGGAGCTACCAGTCGGAGATGACCGAGCAGGGCAGCTGCTCGGTTGCATCTTGCGAGGGCTTTTGATCCTTCAGGACGGGGACCGAGCAGGGTTGCTGCCCAGTGCCTCTTGGCGAGGACTTTGATCCCTGTCGGTTGTGGTAGGAAGCTACCAGCCGGGGATAGCCGAGCAAGGACCCGACTGTCTCTGGGAGGACTTTGGTTCTTGGCACGGGGAGAGCTATAGGGCTGTAAGAAGCCTACCAAGGACCCTTGGCCGGGCAGGGTTACTGCCCGGTGCCTCTTGGCGAGGGCTTTTGTCCTGAAGGATAGCCAAGCGAGGGATCCTCGGGCTCGACTGCCTCTGGGAGGGCTTTCGGATCCTTGGCGTTGCGGTAGGGAAGCTACCCGCCAGGGATAGCCGAGCGAGGGATCCTAGGGCTCGACTGCCTCTGGGAGGGCTTTCTGATCCCTGGCGTTGCGGTAGGGAAGCTACCCACCAGGGATAGCCGAGCGAGGGATTCTCGGGCTCGACTGCGTCTGGGAGGACTTTCTGATCCCTGGCGTTGCGGTAGGGAAGCTACCCGCCAGGGATAGCCGAGTGAGGGATCCTCGGGCTCGACTGCCTCTGGGAGGAATTTCTGATCCCTGGCGTTGCGGTAGGGAAGCTACCCGCCAAGGATAGCCGAGCGAGGGATCCTCGGGCTCGGTTGCCTCTGGGAGGACTTTCTGATCCCTGGCGTTGTGGTAGGAAACTACCCGCCAGGGATAGCCGAGCAGGGTAGCTGCTGGGCTGCCTCTGGGAGGACTTTCTGATCCCCGGCATTGCGGTAGGGAAGCTACCCGCCAAGGATGGCCGAGCGAGGGATCCTCGGGCTCGACTGCCTCTGGGAGGGCTTTCTGATCCCTGGCGTTGCGGTAGGGAAGCTACCCGCCGAGGATAGCCGAGCGAGGGATCCTCGGGCTCGAATGCCTCTGGGAGGACTTTCTGATCCCTGGCGTTGCGGTAGGGAAGCTACCCGCCAGGGATAGCCGAGCAGGGTAGCTGCTGGGATGTCTCTGGGAGGACTTTCTGATCCCCGGCGTTGCGGTAGGGAAGCTACCCGCCAAGGATAGCCGAGCGAGGGATCCTCGGGCTCGACTGCCTCTGGGAGGGCTTTCTGATCCCTGGCGTTGCGGTAGGGAAGCTACCCGCCAGGGATAGCCGAGCAGAGTAGCTGCTGGGCTGCCTCTTAGTGAGGGCTTTGATCCTTGGGTGAGGTGGCCCTCGAGCCGCCGTGGCGAGCCCCCTCTGTGCAACCCTGTCAAGGGAGGGGGTGTTGGTCTATTCGGTCGGCGAGGACGTTGATGACGGTTGCCGGAGGAGGTTCACCCGCGCCTTCGGTGAGGGGGAGACGGCGGCTGGTATTTGGATCTTCAGGGTGATCGCTTGCCATGGGGATGGTGATCGGAATGCCAACTTTGTTTTTTGTGGAGTTTGGTTCCCACAGACGGCGCCAACTGATGGAGCTCCTTTTCGGGCCTCCATCAAATGTTGTCTTCCGTTGATCTTGCGGTGGACTTAGTTGATTATCTTCCTTCGCGTGTGGGTCTCAATTGGCTTTTGGAGGAAGAGGTGATGTGAGAGAGTTGTTGTCGAATACCTGCAAAGAAGTCCCAGGATGGTTTGGTACCACCAAGGACCCTCCGACGCTCAAGTTAGTGATGAGATCCGAGCAGAGTAACGGCATAAAAGTGTCAAAAATGGCTTACTTGACCTCTCTGTGATGGGGTTTATATAGCAGCGGCAGCACGCAGCAGCAGGCGCGAGAATCTCGCCGGCAGTTACGCTCCCGACGTCACGCTCGCGTAAAGAGCGGGTCGCCCATTGATGGGGATCGTGATGGCGTGGAACGTGGGACGTTGCTGGCAGAGAATCTGACGTGGCGAGATTTGCGGAGCGGCGGTTACGCCTGTGAGTGGTAGAGTTGGTCGGTCGGAGGGGCCGAGGAATACGGCCTCGGCTGCGGAGCTCGGAGACGAGCAAGAGGGCCGAGGATTCTTGGTCCTGTGGTAGCTCGGGGCGAGCTGAGGGGCCGAGGAGGCTAATTTGCAGGGGGCCCGAGAAGGGCCAGCTTGCGTTTGCAGGTCGGGTACAAGGATGGCTTGGTCGGCCTCTGTGGGCCCTTTCTTCTGGGTCTTGGGACACGTCGCCTGCCATGTGTCACGATCTTGGGGATTGCCAATATCGAGCATCATTTTGTCGCTTCAAATCCCCTTGATGCCCACTTTGGCCATGTGCGCATTGGGTAAATTGTCAAAAAGCTCCTGGCCCGTTTCAAGTTGTGTAAAAAACCCTGGGATTTTTGCTCTAATTTTAAAAAGCCTGGGTCCAATCAAAACCTCCCGTATACCCGTTGTCTGTAATATCCAAGCAGTTGCCTATAATATCCAAGCAGTTGAGAGAATATAAGGCATAAATGGGGTTTTTAACAAAGATTTTGAATAGTAAGCTCTTCCTAACAATTTCGAAAATTACAGGGTTTTTTAGACAACTCCCGAGCAGGCCGGGATCTTTTTTCACAATTTACCCTTCCGATGAAATTAAAACAAAATTAAATTTGCATGTATGCAAAACATGATTTTATAAAACTAAGAATTCATAAAGCTTAGGATTGTTTAGCGACATACATAATCTTGAAACCAACATTTCGTTTAAATATAAAGCTTAAGAAAAGGGATGAGACAATTGAAACTTTGAAAAACTCCGGTCTATTTGGAGTTTTACAAAAATGAGGTTTCGGACCCTCAAAACTTTCTACAACTACAGTTTGAGAAATCTCATTTTGGTTACTAAACAAGGCTCGGTTATAGTATTCGGAGTTTAGCCTCGAAACTCTATCATGGTTTTGAAAACTGTAACGTCATTGCGAAAGGAGGCCTAAATCTTTTAAGTTGATCCGACCGGGCATATTTTCTGTTAGCATGTAAGTGAACTCGGTTTGACAGTTTACATCCTCTACTTATTTATTCTTCTTTGCTTGATTTTCATTCTTCACCTCACCACACCTTGACCTTAACTTCATCAACCTCCATCTAAAGACCCAAAATCCGCAAATCAGCTCCTTCATGTTTTCTCTCCGTCTCTAAACCTTACATTCTAATATCTTTTTATTGGCATTGGTAATAGCTCGTCCTCTATAACTTTTCTCTCTAAAATAAGAAGTCTTTGGTTGAATTCCAAAAGGAATCATATACTTGTTTATTGTTTAGTCGCTATTAGCCACACAACAGAAATTTCATCTGGTTTCAAGTATGTATATATATTTTGTACTACATTTGCGAAAGATTTTTATTAAGGCTATGATTTAATTTCAGCAACATGAGCATGTGAAAAAGAGGCGCATATATGTTTTTTCTCAACAACAGAAATAAACAGTTATGATAATATTAGAGTCAACTATAGTGGCTCATTAATAATAATACAAAGATATCATTTGATGTGAATACTGCAATCTGAAGGTTAAATATGTTTTTTTGAGTGATGAGCGCGAATTTGGTGAAAGTTGTTTTTAAAATTTGTTGTGAAAGATGGACGAACACCTTTCATCACCATAGCATATTAAGCAAATCAATGCTGTATATTATCCATCTTCTATTTTTAAGGTTATCCAAAATTAAGGTAGAATTTACAAATAGAAATAAATAATAATCAGTCATTAATTTCCTTAATTTATTATGATAAAGAGAGGAGCATATCCAACTTTGATAATAAAAAAATGCTTCAAAGACACTCCACATCAGTGAGTCTTGAGTGATGCTACCGATGCATAATCATCAAAAGATTTTACAAAAAAACTTGGGAGAAAGAAAACCAAAAGATGTGTTCTGTTTTTATTTCTTTTTTAATTTCGCATAATTTGATGTTGGCATAAAAATAATGTAAGAGGCAAACATCATGCCATTGATTCAACCAGTATTGATCATAGCTACCATAACAATCCATGTTATCTGATAATGATGATGCTCAATAACGGTACTTCCTTAGATCGTGACATGTGGCGGATGACGTGTCACATGCGTAAACCAGTTAGGCCTCTGAGGGCCATGGAGGGGGAACCAGTGTGCTACAGTGGGGGCTTCCCTCAAACCCTGTCTCCGAGGTTGCACCCCACTCCTTACCCCCGAGCACCTCAGCAGCCAAACCAAGTGTCCCTTTGCTCTACTCCGAGCTATCACAGGACCGAGCCTCCTCGGCCCTCCCGGCTCGTCTCCGGGCTACCGCACAACCAAGATATCTCAGCTCTTCCACTCGTCCGCGAGCTTTCCCGCCGAGGTCATCTTTCTCGGTTTCATCGACCGACCAACGCACCGCTCACAGGCACAACCGCCATCCCGCGAATCTCACCATGCGCGAGATATCCGCCGGCCACATCCCACGTTCCACGCCATCACGATCCCCCATTAACGAGCCTGTCTTGCCATTAATGGGAGATCCCGTTCATCACGCGGGCGTGACGTCGGAAGCGTAACTGCCGGCGTGATTCTCGCGTCTGCCCTGCCTGCTACCATCGCTATTTAAACCCCTTCTTCAGACGGTTCAAGTAAGTCATTTTTACTCTACTAAGCCATTACTCTGCTCCGATTTTCTCTCTAACTTGACCGTCGGAGGGTCCTCAGTGGTACAACCACCCCGGGACTTCCTTGCAGGTAGCTCGGCGGCAACCAACCTCAAACCCATTGAGATCCACACGCTTCAGGAGCCTGCCTCCAGATCCAATCTCAGCCATCCATCGCCGCCATCAGCAGATCAACGGAAGGCAATATCTTGGCGCGATCCAGGTCGCGCCAGCTAGCGCCGATGCGAGCAGAGTCTTCTTTCCCTTTGTAGGGGTCCCCCGGACCGACATATTCGATGACCCGTTGGGCACCGCAAGTCTCGACTCCGAGGTCTTACGCCAAAGAGCTTCGCCTCGAGTCTTGTCGCACCCCTGTCCCCCTTGAGGTTGTGACGATCAGCTCGCCTGCTCCCAGGCATGACCGGCACCCCTCCCTCGATAGGGTCGCGCACGCGAGACCCGCCACAGCAGCTCAATAACGATCTCGCCAGGAGACCTAAGAAGCCCTCACCAAGAGGCAGCCGAGCAGCTACCCTGCTCGGCTATCCCCGGCTGGTAGTTCCCTACCTCGCAACGCCAGGGATCAAAGCCCTCGCCAAGAGGCAGCTGAGCAGCTCCACTGCTCGGTCCATCTTTGGCAGACCTCCCACGACCCCTCCAGCCCCAAGGATCTAAGCCCTCACTAAGAGGCAGCCAAGTGGCTACCCCGCACGGGTATCCTTGGCTGGTATCTCCCTACCCTACAATGCCAGGGATCAAAGCCCTTGCCAAGAGACAGCTGAGCAGCTCCACTGCTCGGTCCATCCTTGGCAGGCCTCCCACGGCCCCTCCAGCGCCAAGGATCTGAGCCCTCACTAAGAGGCAGCCGAGTGGCTACCCAGCTCGGCTATCCCTGGCTGGTAGCTCTCTACCCCACAACGCCAAGGATTAAAGCCCTCGCCAAGAGGCAGCTGAGCAACTCCACTGCTCGGTCCATCTTTGGCAGGCCTCCCACGGCCCTTCTAGCACCAAGGATCTAAGCCCTCACTAAAAGGCAGCCGAGTAGCTACCCTGCTCGGCTATCCCTGGCCGATATCTCTCTAGCCCATAACGCCAGGGATCAAAGCCCTCGCCAAGAGGCAGCGGAGCAGCTCCACTGCTCAGTCCATCCTTGGCAGGCCTCCCACGGTCCCTCCAGCGCCAAGGATCTAAGCCCTCACTAAGAGGAAGCCGGGTGGCTACCCCGCTCGGCTATCCCTGGCTGGTAGCTCTCTACCCCACAACGCCAGGAATCAAAGCCCTCGCTAAGAGGCAGCTGAGCAGCTCCACTGCTCGATCCATCCTTGGCAGGCCTCCCACGGCCCCTCCAGCGCCGAGGATATAAGCACTCACTAAAAGGCAGTCGGGCGGCTACCCCGCTCGGCTATCCCGGGCTGGTAGCTTCCCTACCCCACAACGCCAGGGATCAAAGCCCTCACCAAGAGGCAGCCGAGCGGTTACCCCACTCGGCTATCCCTGGCTGGCAGCTTCCCTACCCCACAACGCCAGGGATCAAAGCCCTCACCAAGAGGCAGCCGAGCGGCTACCCCGCTCGACTATCCCTGGCTGGCAGCTTCCCTACCCCACAACGCCAGGGATCAAAGGCCTCACCAAGAGGCAGCCGAGCAACTACCCCACTCGGCTATCCTTGGTGTTCCCTGATAAAATATCAGGAAATTCCCCAATGGGGTATCACGTGCTCACACGTGACCAAGGGTCACGTGCTGACACGTGATGGTTTCCTGGAACTCTGTTATAATAGAATTAAATTATAATCAAGCAGGCAATTAGTGAAGTCACGTGCCCCCATGTAATGTGCCTTTAAAACCCACCAAAAAGGATTAAAATATACAATAAAACACTAAGGAAAAACCCCAATGAGGCATCACGTGCTCAAACGTGACCAAGGGTCATGTGCTGACACGTAACGATTCCTTAGTTCTGTTAAACAGCAGAATTAAATTCTGAATAAAATGTTTAATCAAGGAGGTCACGTGCCAACACGTGACGGGTTCCTAAGCACTTTAATTAATAGAATTAAATTCTATTTAAATGATCAAACAGTAGGTCACGTGCTAACACGTGATAGACTCTTAAACATTCTGAACTAATAAAATTAAATTCTAATTAAGGGAAATCAAAGACCCTAACTGGAAAAATATTTCTTTAGATCTTTCCAAACAAAAAGGTTGTGCTCTGTAAAGTGGAGTATCGTTGGATTAAAAATCCAATGATGATTAAAAATCACCAATTTATGGAAAAAATTTATACAAGGAAAGATTTCCCTGAAATTCACCCAGAATAACAAACAGAATATCTTTTGGATTAAAAATCCAATGGTGAATAAAATTCACTGAGTGATCTAAGAGATCATACTGGTTACAAAAATAACCAAAATTTTTCAATGAAAGATTTACTGAACAGATTGATTCTTTTCTTTCTCCTATAAATAGGAGCCAAGAAGAGAAAAGAAGCATTTTTTTTGGAATCTTGGATTTTTGGAGAAAAAATAACAACAGAGAGAAAAAGGAAAGGAGAATTTAATTCTCAAGAAAAGAAACCCTAGGTGAGAAACAGGAAAGAGATCTAAGCTCTATAAAACAAAAGGAGAATTTAATTCTCATTTTAAGAATTTTACTCTTCTGAATAAGAACTTAGTTATTCCTTTGGTTGAAGATCTGCAGAAACAAATCTCCCCACAAGTTGAGAATTTAATTCTCATTGGGGAGATTCTTCCATGCAGATCCAAAACTTAAAGAGAGAATTGAGTTTAGAGAATTGAATTCTCCCAAATTCACAGGAATTTAAGTCCTCCAAATGAAACCAGGGTTTAACCCTATTTGAGAATTTAATTCTCCCAAATTCATAGGAATTCAATTCCTCCAAATAAAACTAGGGTTTAACCCTACACAAGAATTTAATTCTTCTATATACATAGAAATTTAATTCTTCTAAACAAAAATTAGGGTTTAACCCTACCAAAGAATTTAATTCTTAAAACAAGAGACTTGAAACTCTCCATGCACGTAAAGAACTTGGTCACGTGGTAACACGTGACCCTTCTCCTCAATGAGTAAAAAAGAAAGAACAAGACTAGGTCACGTGCCTCCACGTGACACCTAAAACAGATCTCTCAAAATGAGAAAGAAAAACTTGGAGGCAGTGCCTCACGTGCTCACATGTGACTCTCAAAACAAAAGGGAATAAATCCAAAGGCAGAATCAATTTTGGGCGCTCTCACGTATCCCCACGTAACCCCTTAATAAACACTTTAATAATCAATACATGGATACCCATCACGTGCCAACACGTGATGGCTTGAAGACTAAAAGTGTTTAACACTTATTTGAATATTCTGAGAACAAAATAAATGAGATCTGGCCCAATACTCAGGCGCCTCACGTGACCCCACGTGACCACCTCATCTCTAGTGGTTAACACTATTTTGAGCGTTTTGGCCCTAGTGTTTAACACTGTTTTCATCACATCACGTGGGGACACGTGATCGTCAAATGTGCTTTAGTGTTTAACACTATTTTCAAACCAAGCTTAGCTCAAATTGGCTAAGTTTTCCAGAGGCAAATTTCCCCCTCAAATGAACCTTAAAATCTAGAGCCATGATGAATGGTTAGTGCTCAGCTAAAGACAAAATGTTGTCAGAGACCTAAACCCTTGCTCAGCATTGCTAAATGATGGAGGGCCGAACCCAGGAAAATGTTCAACAGTCCCAACAAAAGCCCAACACTTCAGACTTAATTGGACTTAGCCCAAATTGGCCATAAGTCCTCAATTCAAATTTAACTGAGCCAATGTGCTCATAATCTAATTAATTGATCTTAGTTCCAAATTGGACTACAGATCTCCCAATCAACTTTGGTTCAAGGGTACATCTCTTAACTCCTCTGATATTTGTCGTTGTAATCCTTCAACGTCTTCAGAGAGGTGACGGGTCCCGACAACCATACATTTCATATACTACGACGTCTTTAAACTGGACTGTGGGGTCCCCTTTAAACCCATGGACTATGATGTCCTTAACCTCGGACTGTGGGGTCCCTTTAAACCCGCGGGCTATGATGTCCTTAACCTTGAACCGTAATGTCCTTAAACTGGTAATCGACCGCAATGTCTCTAAACTAAACAATAGAGCCCAAATGCACTTTTGTCGGATCTAAATGATCCCGTTAAGTTGATCTTAGTCTAAAATTTACATTAACGTATCCTTAACAAACGTTTAAGTTGATCTTAGTTTCAAATGAGACTAACGTATCCTTAAACTTAACCCATAAACTTAAATCTAAGAAAATACGGATTTGGACTAATCCACGCCCTACGGGCGACAACATAAATTTGTCTCCATATACAATCCACGGGCAACCAAAAACAAAACAAACACCCACGACACGAAGTGACCATCTGGACAAGGAGAAAGTTGTTACCGCGATGCGGTAGCGTAATTAACTGCAGGGGCTTGCGCCTGCAGGGAAGAGTCTCCCCACAATCAAAAAACCCCTCAATGAGGGGGAATCTGACGAAATCTGCTACATCGGCCGCATCCGTTTAAACCTTCGATACGTGGTGTCATAAATCAATTTGGCATTTTCGGAGAGGTGGACGGATAGCATCAATTTGCATCTGCCCCGAAATTCAGGCTAGACGTTTATCGCGTCTCCGTGTTTCAGAGGGGAACAGATTCTGGCATGCCCGGTGGGACCTCTTCCTCTTTCCACTCCACACTTCGTGTGTCGTGTTCGCGAACAAAATGTGGTTTGATATGGTTGCCCTTGAGTTTGAGGTACTAAGATTTGGTCTTGCTCAGTGCAGAAAACAGAAGATCAATGGCTTCAACCTTTACTAACTGCAACTGCAACACTCGCTCCGTCCCGTCTGGAGGAGTGACTTACGGGTCCCAAGCGGCCTCCATCTTCGCTATGCCGGTGAAACAGGTCACTCAGGCCACCACTGGATTGTTCTTCGGGACCATGCTCCCGCCAACGTGCTTCAGCACTCCTGTACCATCACAGGATGCTCAGAAGGAGTCGGTCTTTGATCGGCTTACAACTACTGCGGCCCCTCTCAATGGGTCGTCCAGCTCCAACGCCTCAGTCTTTGACAGACTGGGCCAAAGCTCAGTTGGGCCCATGAAGAAGCCCGCGATACCAGAAAGGGTTATCCCAAAAAGGATAGCCATCCCTGCTACCGAAGTCGTCAAGGCGGTTTCTCCTGCCAAAGGGTCGGTCTTCACAAGACTGACTATTTCAGCTCCTGTTCCAGGAGAAATCGTCAAGGTTGCTTTTCCTACTCGTAAGTCTGCCTTCGATAGGTTGGCCATCCCCACTCGGCGGACATCAGTCTTCAATAGGCTGACAACGACAACTTCTGACCAACACAGGGGGCATGAGGGAGTCACCCCTACGGCTGAGACAATCCCATCCGCACGACATGCTCACCGTCATCACTAGCGCCGAGTAAGGAAGGCGGGGGGCAGCTCCCCTTCAGGACTAACTCCGCCAGCTCCCATGGTGGAAATCAATGATGCTGTTCCAACTGGGAACAGCTTTGAACCGCTTAGGAAGGTTCGCAAGAATTCTCTGACTGCCGTGCTGAAGAGATCTCCTCCACCTATGGAGATTACTACAGAAAAGAAGCCGGAGCAGCCCCCTCAGCTGCTGTCCTCCAAAATCTATAAAGTCTGGCGACAGGTCCAGGAATCAGTGATTAACCAGGACTACTCTCGCCGGCCAAAGAAGCTTAAAGCTCAGCAAGAAAAGAGCCATCTCGTGGTACCACAGAAGATGTCATCCGTCTGGGTGCCCACTGCAACGACCCCCTCGACTTCAACTGCTCACAAGAGAAGGAGACCAGAGAAAGCCCCTATGACCACGGCAAACCGCAAGGACGTTGAATCTAAACACCCCAACTCTGGGGGCATTGTTCAGTCGAAAATATTGCACTTTTGATATAACATTTTCCTTACTTTTCTTAAATATTTAAAGGTGTTTATAATAAATATAGAACATATTTGGATTTATCTGAAAAATACTATTTACCATATGTTTATATATTATAATTAACATTATGAAAGAAAATATAGGCATTTTATATTTATATAATATTTTGGTAATTGAAAATATGCATATCATATCAAATATTCTAATCACAATTCTTAAAAGATATAATATCATACAAATGGTTAGAATAATATTTCAAAATATATGCATAATATTTTAGTAATTAAAAGATGCATAGCATATCAAATATTCTTAATCATGTTTCTTAAAGATTTATTACTATATAAAGTGCATAGCATATTAAATATTCTTAATCAAGTTTCTTAAAGATTTATTACCGCATATAGTGATTAAGATACTCTCTCTAATTTAATAAATAGTACTAACATTCATAGAGATATTGTGCAAGATTTAGCTCAGGATAAATCATCAAGATGTTCAAGATGTCAGGATCAAAAATCTGTCAAAATCATAAAATCAATACTGACAGGGACTCAGAATCCAGGCATGGAAATCACCATATTAGGTAACTTGGTTTTCTGATTTGAGAGCTATATAAAGGACCGATGGCTAAACTTAGAGATCATCACCTTTACCACAAAGCAAATCACCGTCAAAGAACAAGTGATCCACGACAGGTCCACGATTCGACGTGATAAGGCGACGTGAAAATTGACGGAGCATCTACTTTCTATGGGGCAGAGATCGAGAGCAACTTCTTCCTCTTGTAATCTAAATTCGTAGGATTTGTATTTGTGAAGTTGATTAATAAAGGTAGACCATTTTGTTTAATTATTTATTTTTACTTTCTGCATTTTAATTATGATCTCATTCAATATTCTTTCTTCTTCTTTTCCCAACATGCGCGAGTAATTCTCCACTTGTTAGGGTTCATATGGTAATGTAGATCAATGGATGATTAAAACCTTTTAACTCTTTTTAAGTCCTATAAAGTTTATAAACTTTATCAAAAAAATTGTTAGCACCCTAATCGGGCGCGCTATCAATTCATTGGTAGTCACGACCACGATTTGAGATTAGTGTTAATAATTGTTTTGGTAAAGGTTAGACATGAACGGAGATCCAAGCAAAGATAAGGGTTAAGAGTGGGAACCTTATTCCCTCCAAAAACTCTATTCTACATGCATCACCGTCAATCTAGTTTTAAATCTATTAAAGAATAAAAGGAGTCATCTTTATTAATCATCCATGACTATTAAATCTTAACGAACCCTACAAGCCTTTTTCTTATATAATTTACATCCGTAATTAATTTAGATTTTAAATAAACTATCATCTTCTCTTTGTTTATTTTATTCAACACGTCTAGAGTAAAATAAAAAGATTCAACGTTTTCCTGCGGACGACCCGTGCTCATCTCGGCTAGCTACAAGCGATACCGTTATTGATTGCGGTTATTCTACAAACACTTTTCATATCAATCAGGCATGGTCATACATACCGTTTATATGGCTTCCAGAAAAGAGGAAAGCCGTGCTTCTACAGGTCATCGACCGCTTACTCGATCGATAACAAAGGCTCAGGAGCAACAGCAGCAGAAACTCCAGGAGATGCTGACTACAATGGCCGCACTCACTGGGCCGAAAGACAATCCAGAGACCTCAGAGCAGCGTCGGGAACAAGAAACTGGTACTGAATTCCTCCGAAGAATGCTCGAGAGGAAAGAAAAAGAGGCCATGGAGTAGGCAGCCAATATAAAATGAATGAATATTTTGTTCCAAGACATGGATGGGATGATGTTACAGCCGGAACCTCCAGCTGAAGACCCCCCGATCATCATTGAAGACGACAGAGGGGAGACGTCGAACCCCCCTCCGGCTCTTTCAACAGCCAAGGAGGAAACCATCTCCAAGGCCACTCTGGATGATTACATTGCCCAGCAAATACGAGCTCACCAGGCAAATGAAGCGGCCGGCCAAATTATTAAAACTGGGCGACCATATCCAGGCAGGTATGACCAAATAAGGTACCCGCCGGGATATATGAACCCCAAATTCCATGTGTATAAAGGGACGGGAAATCCGCATCAGCACGTCGCTCAGTTCAGGGCCTTGTGCGGCAACACCGGGGGTGATGATAAACTTCTGCTCCGCCAGTTTGTTGGTAGCTTGTCGGAGACAGCATTCGAATGGTACTCTGAACTCCCGAACGATTCTGTCAAGACATTTGCGGAGATGGAGCTGCTGTTTACATAGAGATTCGCGAGCGCTAGCGAGCGTACTCCGATTACTGCACTAATTAACGCCAGGGTGAAGCCAGGTGGAACTTGGGTCCAATACGCAATATGGTGGCGAAATTTATGGTCGAAATGTGAGCAGCGCATCGAAGAAGCGCCAGCAGTGGGCATGTTCCTGGGCACTCTTGACCCTCAAGCGACCATCTCACAATTTATGATGTTTTTCAAGTCGACCACGTTCCAGGCTCTAATTGACAAACTAGCTCAAATGGACCAAATGTGCCATAGGCCTTCCTCTTCGAAGCCGGAGCAGCGAAATGAAAAAGGGAAAGGCAAAGCGACTTTCGTCGCCAATGCTCAACAGCAGCCCAGTGGTCCAAAATTAACGAATTGACTAGACGAGAGACGAAGATACTATAATGAGAAAATGAAGCGCCCTTATTCATTTCCCCGGGACAAAACGAGGAGATTGTTTGAGCTGGCAGTGCGCAACAGGCTCATCAATCTGCCGAATCCAAAATGACCGTTGCAACCTGGTAAGGCTAATAGTCCCGATTATTGCTCCTACCAGCAAATGGTAAGCCATCCAATTGAGGATTGCTTCATCTTTAAAAGCTGGATTGAAGACCAATACCAACAGGGCAAGTTTGCATTGTCTGAGAATTGGAAAGTAAGCTCGCCGCAGCCACACGCTCCTAAGAAGATGGACACGCCGGGGGCATCATGTTCTTTTGTAGAAGAAGCTCCATGGGAGGTCGCTCTTTTGGCCAAAACAAAAGAACGCTGAAGAATCTCCACACATGCCCGGAAATCAGATGGAAAAATCCATTGGAACCCGAGATCATCGAGGGAATGCTGAAACCGCGCCCAACTCCAAAGATTGGTGGTGATAGCCAAAGCGCTCATACCCAGCCGTCAAAGTCTTCGAAAAAGAAGAAGAAGACCAAAAAGCCCGTGAAGCCCGGTAACAAGCGCACGGACCTGCAAAAACAGATTGACGCGCTGAAAGAATATAATCAGAAGGCGCGAACTCTACTCACACTTCAAAAATTTCTCAACCACGTCCTTGAGGAGGAGATGATGACAATGGAGAAGACTTGTCGGATGAGTCTGAAGATTATGTGGCAAGCTGCCATGTGATATCTCACTCATTAATAGATGATGGAGGAGCTCCTGACGCGGAGAAACTGGGGGCAGATCCTGAGCCGAAACTTCTAGAGCCATCAGACGAAATGATTGATGCGTTTCTAAACGAAGCTCTTTTAAAAAGCAAAGCTGATCGAGAGCACGAGATGGCCATATTTGAGAAGGCCAAACGCCGGCGACTGGAAAAAAGGGTTGAAACACTCCCGCCAGATCAAAGTACATCCGCCGCAAATAAAATCAGGTTCAAGACGAGAAAGAGGTTCGCCAAAGCCATATCGATGGGAATGAAGCTGCCACCCTCCGAAGGAAACACTCTTGGTGAAGCGGAAATACATCCTAGCTATTGCTTATATCATCGAAAGATTGCGCACCCCACCAAAGAGTGCAACGCTTTTAAAAGATGGTGGCAGGGATATGTTGCTCACCGGCAACATTTCAAGCGGATGAAACGCAAAACTCGTCGGGAGCAAAGAAATACGACCGAGGAGCGTAAAAGAACTACTGGTAACTGTTACATGGTCGACACCGGGGGATCGCAAGTTCTCACCTTCGGGAGCGACTCTGATTGTTTACCTCAATCAGAGCAAAGCTCTGTTTAAATTCCAAGGGGAGAAAAGAAGCAATACTTCTGTTTTTCTCCAATCAGAGCAAAGCTCTGTCTTGAAAATTAAAAATAAAATTAAAGTTAAAATAAATGAAGTAGCATACTCTATAAGAGCAAAGCTCTGGAGAAGAGAGAGAGAGAGAGAAAGAAAAAAAAAACTGCACTGCGCAGTAAAAAAAAAAATTAAAATAAATAAATAAATTTTTTTTTATTGCGCGACACGTGTCTGCACAGTTGCGCAAACGCTGCACGACACGTGTCACGCGCTGAGGAGTTATGCAAAAAACAGAATAAAGATTTGAGGAAATCTTTTCTGTTTTTGTTAAAACAATAAGATTTCTTCTGTAAAAAAGTGCCCTTCGGATTAAAGATCCAACGGTGGGGAAAATTCCCCAAATTACTTAGAGAATGATCTCTTTAACAAACTTTAACTAATTTATGGGCACTATAAAAAGGACCCTAGACCTCATTTCAAAGAGGAGGAAGATCTGGCTAAAAAAAAAGAGAAGAGAACTCTTGAGAACTCTTGAAGAATAAAAAAAAAAGGTAAAAACCTTTGAAAGAAGAGAGATTTCTCTTGTGAACAAGATCATGGATCTTCAATAAATAAATAAATAAATAAAATAAAAATAAAAATAAAAATAGTGCCTTGCACTTGTTTTATGAACCATCGATTCTTGAACCTAAAAGGTTCTTAAATTAATAGTGCTTTGCACTTTCATGATTGGTTCCCTGAGACGAGAAAAACAAGAAAAAACTTGTTTTTTCTTAGATCTAAATCAAATAGTGCCTTGCACTTGTTTTATGAACCATCGGTTCTTGAACCTAAAAGGTTCTTAAATTAATAGTGCTTTGCACTTTTATGAACTTCTGGTTCTCTGAGATAATAAAAACAAGAAAAACTTATTTTTTCTTAGATCTAAATCAAATAGTGCCTTGCACTTGTTTTATGAACCATCGGTTCTTGAACCTAAAAGGTTCTTAAATTAATAGTGCTTTGCACTTTCATGATTGGTTCTCTGAGATGAGAAAAACAAGAAAAAACTTGCTTTTTCTTAGATCTAAATCAAATAGTGCCTTGCACTTGTTTTATGAACCATCGGTTCTTGAACCTAAAAGGTTCTTAAATTAATAGTGCCTTGCACTTTTATGAACTTCTAGTTCTCTGAGATAATAAAAACAAGAAAAAACTTGTTTTTTCTTAGATCTAAATCAAATAGTGCTTTGCACTTCTTTTTTTGAACCATCGGTTCTTGAATCTAAAAGATTCTCAAATTAACAGTGCTTTGCACAAATGCAATGCATTACTAAAAGGGCCAGGCCCAAATCAAAATGACCTGACAGGCCAAAATAAATTGCAAGGCAATAAATGGGCAGAGCCCAAATAAATTGATGCTTTGCATCCTTTATACAAGGGCAGAGCCCAAATAAAATTGATTCCTTGCATCATTTCTAAAAGGGCAGAGCCCAAAACAAATTGATGCTCTGCATCCTTTCTGGGCAAAGCCCAAATAAAAATAAAAAAAGAAATGCAATGCAAAAGCAAATAAAATGTTGAACATTTCAACTGGACTTAGCCCAATTTTGGCCATAAGTCCTTAAATTAAATTGACTGAGCAAAATTGCTCTTCTAAATCAATTTACATCCGGTTCGAGGGTACATCTCCGAACTCCTTTGACATCCGTCGTTGTAATTCCTCAACGACGTCAAAAAGGTGACGGGTCCCAACGACCACACATCGATACGGACTGCGGGGTCCTTAAACTCGTGGACCGAAACGTCCTTAAACTAATATCGGACCGAAACGTCCGTAAACTAATATCGGACCGAAACGTCCTTAAACTAATATTGGACCACCACGTCCCTAAACTGGAACATGGACCACTATGTCCCTAAACTGGAACAATAGAGCCCAAATGCTCTTTTGTCGGATCTAAACGATCCCGTTAAGTTGATCTTAGTCTCAAACAGGACTAACGTATCCTTGACGAACGTTTAAGTCGATCTTAGCCGCAACGCGACTAAGGCATCCTTAAACTAAAAACACCAAACCCAAATCTAAGTAAATACGGATTTGGACTAATCCACGTCCTACGGGCGACGGTATTACTCAGTCTCCGTATACAATCCACGGGCAACCACAAACAAAACAAACACCCACGACACGAAGTGAAATTCTGGAGAAGGAGAAAGTTGTTACCGCGAAGCGGTAGCGTAATTAACTGCAGGGGCTTGCGCCTGCAGGAAAGAGCGTCCCCACAATCAAAAACCCCTCTAGCGAGGGGGAATCTGACAAAGTCTGCTACATCGGCCGCATCCGTCTAAACCTTCGATACATGGTGCCATAAATCAACTTGGCATCTTCGGAGAGGTGGACGGATAAAACCAAATAGCATCTGCCCCGAATCTCAGCGTCAGGCCATCGCGGTCCTGTGCGCCGCCTTTCGGAGGGGAACAGATTCTGGCACGCCCGGTGGGACCTCTTCCTCTTTCCACTCCACACTTCGTGTGTCGTGTTCGCGAACAAATCGCGGTTTGCTGTGATTGCCTGTGGATTCAAGGTACTAAGATTTGGTGTCTTGCTCTATACAGAAAATAGAAAATCGATGGCTTCGAACTGCACCGCCCGCAGCGACAACTCTCGCTCCGTCATTGCTGGAGGAGTGACTTATGGGCCCCGAGCGGCCTCTCTTTTCAAGATACCAGTGGTGCAGGTAACTCAAGCCACCACTGGGTTATTCTTCGGGACCATGCTCCCACCATTGAGCTTCAATGCCACAATGACATTGCAAGAAGCTCCAAAGAAGTTGGTCTTCGATCGACTTACCACTGCCGCGACACCACTCACCAGGCCGCCCAACTCCACTGCTTCAGGGTTTAATGGATTAGGCCAGAGCTCCATCAGGCCCATGAAGAAGCCTGCCATACCAGAAGGCGTTATCCCGAAGCGGATAGCCATTCCAACTCCCGTTCCTGGCAAAATCACCAAGGTTGCTTCCTATGTTCAGAAGTCCGCTTCTGACAAGTTGGCCGTCCCCGTTCAACGGACGTCGATCTTTAAAATGCTGGTACCAGTATATTCTGACCAACACAGGGGGCACGAGGGGTCACCCATATAGCTGAAACAACTCCATCAGCACGACATGCCCGACGTCGCTACTGGCGCCGAGTGAGGAAGGCTGGGGGCAACTCCCCCTCTGGACTTACTCCTCCAGCTCCGATGGTGAGGATCGACGCTGCTGTTCCAACCAAGAACAGCTTTGAACTGCTCAACAAGGTGCACAGAAACTCTCCTACTGCGATGTTGAAACGAACTCCTTCACCTGTGGAGAATACTCCAGAGAAGAAGTTAGAGCAGCCCCCTCAACGGCTGTCCTCTAAAATTTACAAGGTCTGGCGACAGGTCCAGGAGTCAGTGATTAATGAAAACTATCTTCATCGATAGAAAAAGACAGAAGTTCGGCAAAAGAAAGATTACTCTGTCAAGCCAGAAGAAGCAACGGCTACTCGGGTGTCTGCTGCAGCGACACCCTCAACGCCAATCACTCAAAAGAAAAGGAGGCCGCAAAAAGCCCATGTGAATAAGGCACACCATAAAAGCGCTGGACACAAACGCCCCAAGTCCCGGGGCATGGTGGTGCACACTGTTTATATGACTTCTGGAAAGGATGAAAGCCGCACTTCTACGGGCCACCGACCGCTCACCCGATCCGTGACGAAAGCCCAGGAGCAACAACAAAAGCTTCAGGAAATGATGACTATAATGGCTGCACTCACTGAGCCAAAAGAAAGCTCTGAAACGTCTTCGGATGAGCGTCAAGAACAAGAAACCGACGCTGACTTTTTACGCAGAGTCCTCGAAAAGAGGGACAAAGAAGCTGCAGAGCAAACGGCTAACATAAAACAAATGGCGCTCCTCTTCCAAGATATGGTAGGGATGATGTTACAGCCGGACCCTCCTGCTGAAGATCCTCCGATCGTCCTTGAAGACGACAGGGGAGAAACGTCAAATCATCCGCCGGCTCTGTCAACAGCCAAGGAGGAGGCAATCTCCAAAGTTGACCTAGACGAATATATAGCTCAGCAGATCCGGGTTCATCAGGCGAATGATGCGGCTGGGCAAATTGTTAGAACCGGACGACCGTATCCGGGCTGGTAGACCAAATCAGTTACCCGCCAGGATATACGATCCCTAAATTCCACGTATATAAAGGGACAGGGAATCCACATCAGCATGTCGCTCAATTCAGGGCCTTATGCGGCAATACTGGAGGAGATGACAAATTGTTGCTACGTCAATTCGTCGGCAGCTTAGCAGAAACAGCCTTTGAATGGTATTCGGAGCTACCTAACGACTCTGTCAAAACATTTGCAGAGATGGAACTGCTGTTTACACAAAGATTCGTGAGTGCTAGTGAACGCACCCCGATAACAGCACTAATAAATGCCAGGATAAGGCCCGGCGAAACGTGGGTCCAATACGCAACACGATGGCGAAACCTATGGTCGAAATGCGAACAACGCATAGAAGAGGCACCCGCGGTAGGCATGTTTGTGGGCACTCTCGATCCGCAGGCGACCATCTCGCAATTCATGATGTTCTTTAGGCCGACCACCTTCCAGGCCTTGATTGACAAATTAGCCCAAATGGACCAGATGGGCCATAGACCGTCTCCTCCAAAATCAGATTCTCGAGATGAGAAAGGAAAAGGGAAAGCGATCGTCGTCGCCAATGCTCAACGACAGTCGAGCAACTCAAAGCCGGTCGTTCGCCAAAACAACGTGCGTCCATGCCCATCCCTCGAAGAGAGGCTAGGACGTCCTTACTCGTTTCCTCAGAATAAAACGAGAAGACTGTTTGAGCTGGCAGTGCGTAACAGACTCATCAATCTGCCGAGTCCAAAGCGTCTGTCGCAGCCAGGCGATCTTAATAATCCCAATTATTGCCCTTACCACCAAACGGTAAGTCACCCGATTGAAGATTGTTTCGTCTTTAAGGGATGGATCGAGGATCAATACCTGCAAGGCAAGTTCGCGCTGTCTGAAAGCTGGAAGGTAAACCCACCACAGCCGCACGCTCCAAAGAAGACGGACACGCCGGGGGCAACTTGTTCTTTCGTCGAGGATGAAAACGATGGAAAAAACTTATCGGATGAATTCGAAGACTACGTAGCGACTTGTCATGTGATTTCTCATTCACTGACGGATGATGAGGAGGCTCCTTGCGCTGAGAAATCAATGGCGGACCCTGAAACAGAAATTCCGCGGCCGTCAGACAAGTTGATCGATGCCTTCCTAAATGAAATTCGTCTGAAAGCAAAAGCCAATCAAGAGCATGAAATGGCCATACTGGAAAGAACCAAGGTATTCCCGTCAAATCAAAAGCCATACACTGCGGGTAAAAACAAATTCAAGACGAGGAAACGGTTCGCCAAAGCTCTATCAGTAGGAATGAAGCTACCGCCCTCTGAAAAAAATTCTTTCTCTGAGGTAGAGATGCACCCTGACTTCTGTTTATATCATCAGAAGATCATACATCCTACCGAAGACTGCGAATCCTTTAACTGTTGGTGGTAAGGGTATGTCGCTCAAAAGCGACACTTCGACAGGACAAAGTGCGAAGCTTGTGGACATCGGAAAAATGCGATAGATGAGCGCAAAAGAGCCGCCGCCGACTGTCATATAGCCGACTTCAAGGGATCACAAATTATCACCTTTGGAAGCGACTCTGACGAAGAAGCTACCCCCAACTCTTCCCTCGGGGAATCTATTTCAAAAATAAAGGAATTGAGAAGCTGCGAGAACGTTCAGCCGTGCAATCGCATGCTACTCGGAAAAAATCTCGGCCCCGTAAACAAAGGATCGAACAAAAAGGATAAAGGAAAAAGAAAAACGGCCCTCATCGCCAGCACTCAACAACAATCAGGTGACCCTAGGCCGGTTGCTCTCCAAAGCAACAAGCGGCAACCCCTCCAGGAAAAGTTGAAACGTCCTTACTCGTTTCCGCAAGATAAAACAAGGGGACTGTTCGAGTTGGCAGTGTGTGACAGACTCATCAATCTGCCGAATCCAAAACGTCCGTTGCGGCCAGGCGATATTAATAATCCTAATTATTGCCCTTACCACCAAACGGTAGGTCATTTGATCGAGAATTGCTACGTCTTCAAGAACTGGGTTGAAGACCAATACCAACAGGGCAAGTTCGCGTTGTCCGAAATTTGGAAGATGAACCCACCACAACCGCATGCTCCGAAAAATATGGACACGCCGGGGGCATCATGCTCATTCATAGAAAAAGCCTAACGGACCACTACGTCCTAAAACCGGATAACGGACCGAAACGTCCTTAAACTAACAACGGACCGAAACGTCCTTAAACTAACGGCGGACCGCAATGTCCTAAAACTTGCAAATGACCGAAACGTCGTTAAACTACTCCCAACCCGCAGCATCTTCAGGCTGACGTGCCAAAAAAAAAAAAATAACGGTATGTCCACAAGCAAAATGGGCACGGATGAAAACCCGAAGGGGCTCCGTGAGTAAAAACAGCAGGGCTACCGGCGAGTGTTTGTGAAAACCCGAAAGGGCGCGACCTCGTTTAAAAAAAAAAAAAAGAAGAAGAAGAAAAAGAAAAGAAAAGAAAAAAAAGAGAATAAAAAAAAAACGGTATGTCCATAAGCAAAATGGGCACGGATGAAAACCCGAAAGGGTTCCGTGAGTAAAAACAGCAGGGCTACCGGCGAGTGTTTGTGAAAACCTGAAAGGGCGCAATCTCGTTAAGAAACACTTATAGGGTCCTCTCGACCCTGTAAGGAGAAACCACCTGCGTGAGATCCTTACGAATCACAAAGGAACAACACACTTAGGGATCCCCACGATTCCGAAGGAGAAAATACACTTGCGAGATCCTCACGACTCGTAAGGAGAACTCTCTTGTGGGACCCTTACGGCTCATAAGATTTGAAAGTCTTAAGTTGCAGAAACCTTAACCTGTTCTTAAGCAGCCCCCACAACCTTCGATATTGCCCTACAAGCGGCTCATAATGACCCTTGTATACAATCCACGGGCGCGAATAAATATTTCCCTAACAAAGTCCCATCCGTGACTAGGAATATGCTTGTACAGCAAACAACACTTGTAAGTCCTCTCGACTTATAAGGAGAAAACCCTTTTGTAAGATCCTTACGACTTACAAGAGAATATGCACTTAGGAATCCTCACGATTCCCAAGGAGATAACACACCTACAAGATCCTCACGACTTGTAGGGAGAAATACCTTTGTGAGACCCTTACGGCTCATGAAGTCAAAAGCCTTAGCCGACAGGACCCTTAATCCTGTTTACTAAGCCACCTTTGTTCGGGATCGACAGAGGGGTATCAAATTCCAAGTCCTTTCATGGCAGATGATGATTCGCTCCTGGCAATATCCCAGTTGCAGCGATGCTGATGCCTAGACCGGTATCAAATTCCAAGTCCTTTTACGGCAAATGATGATTCGCTCCTGGCAATATTCCAGTCGCAGCGATGCCGATGCCAAGATTGGTATCAGATCCTAAATCCCCTACTCGCAAAAAAAAATAAAAAAATCAGCGAGTCAAAAAAAAAAAAAAATATATATATATATATATATATATATATATATATATGCATACGAAATAGCCGAAATGATGGGGCAGCTTGCAAACAAAATCAGCAAGTAAAAATGTATGCATGCAAAATAGCCGAAATGGTTGGGCAACTCGCAATAAAAAGCAGCGAGTGAAAAGAAAAATAGCCGAAATGGTTGGGCAACTCGCAATAAAAAGCAGCGAGTAAAAAGAAAAATAGCCGAAATGATTGGGCACCGCGAAAAATAGCCGAAATGATTGGGCAATCGCGATTTTCGCGATATAAAAAGCTGAAATGATAGAGCATCGCGGAAAGAATAAAAAAAAATGAAAAAATGAAACTTTTTGCCCTACAGGTGAAATCACATCGATCCCTGTATATAATCCAGGAGCACAGATAAAAAGGGAACAATACCTTCCCAACAGGCTCCACCAGAAAGCGAAGCCAAATCTCGACGGTTCATAGATAACCTAGAGACCATCTCGACATTTGTCGCAATATTACAGACACGATGTCAACAAATGAAGCAAAGGAAGGTCCCTAACTTCAGGGTCTCGACGTCAATATCGACAACTTAAAGATCACCAACGGCGTTTCTCCTCACTCCAACTAGATGCAGACATGACGTCAACAACTGACGTCAGAATCGCAACGAAACGGAACCATGACAAAGTCCCTAGTTCCAAATCTCAATGGCCACGTCTACAGCCTGGAGACCAACAACGGTGTGCCTCCTCATTCCAACAGGACACAGATGTTACACCATCAAGCGGAGCGATGGCAAAATCCCAGCTTCACCTCAGCATTCGTCTCGATACAGTAGACGCAATGTCAACAACAGCGTTCCTCCGCAGTCCAGCTGGAGGCAGATGCAACGTCAACAAAAGACCTCATGGTCGAAACAAAGCGGAGTAACGGCAAAATCCCAACTCCACCTTAGCATTCGTCTCGTTACAACAGACGAAATGTCAACCCCAGCGTTCTTCCCCCAACAGGATTCGGACGTGCCAAAGCAAACGAAGCGAAGGCCAAATTCCTAGCTTCAACGTCTTTACGGTAACTCACATAAAACCGGAAAGACAATCGGAGATCATCTCGTACCAGCACAGAGTGGTCACCACCTTGACGTTCGTTTCGATACAGCAGACGAGTTGTCGCCCCAGCGTTCTTCCTCCAGCAGGGATTCAGACATGACAAAGCAAACGAAGCGAAGGCCACATTCCTAGCTTCAACGTCTTTACGGTAACTCACATAAAACTGGAAAGACAATCGGAGATCATCTCGCACCAGCACAGAATGGTCACCACCTCGACGTCCGTCTCAATATAGCAGACGAGATGTCACCCCAATGTTCGTCTCGACACAGCAGACGCAACGTCATTAAACGAATGGAGCTACGGCAAAATCCCTAGTTCCAAACCTCGACGGTTCACCAGCAACCTAAAGACAACCTCGACGTCCGTCTCGATACAGCAGACGAGATGTCACCCCAACGTTCGTCTCGACACAGCAGGCGCAACGTCATTAAACGAAAGGAGCCACGGCAAAATCCCTAGTTCCAAACCTCGACGGTTCACCAGCAACCTAGAGACAACCTCGACGTCCGTCTCGATACAGGAGACGAGATGTCACCCCAATGTTCGTCTCGATACAGCAGACGCAACGTCATTAAACGAATGGAGCCACGGCAAAATCCCTAGTTCCAAATCTCGGCGGTTCACCAGCAACCTAGAGACAACCTCGACGTCCGTCTCGATACAGCAGACTAGATGTCACCCCAACGTTCGTCTCGATACAGCAGACGCAATGTCATCAAACAAACGGAGCCACGGCAAAATCCCTAGTTCCCACCATGACATTCGTCTCGATACAGAGGACGCAATGCCAGCAAACGAAGCAAAGGCCAAATTCCTAGCTTCAGGGTCTTAACGGCAAGTCATATAAAGCCTGAAAGACTATCGGAGATCATCCCACACCAGCGCGGAGTGGTTATGACTCATCGGGGCTCTCCAAAATGAGCCTAACCTAAAGTAAAAAGCGGCATGGCAAATTCCTAGCGCTTGCTCTTCCGACGGTCAAACTGCCAAGGAGGATTGCTTGAAGACGTCTTGTCCAGCCCCCGAAGGGATCAGAGACACGGCAGTCGCAGGGCTACTCGAACAGCACGATTGCCTATCGAGGACTATATCAGCTTATGCGACGGTACGATGGCCAAAACCCTAAGTACCACCAACCTTAACGGGCTTCTGTCGTAAAGAACAGAGGTTAAATGCGACGTTAAGATGTTCTTGCGAGAAACGTTCGATTCGTCTCGACTTGTGAAAAATTTTCGAGGCGGCTCGACTCGTGGGATGAAGCCTTAGGCAGTGGGCATAAAAGAAGCATGTTTCCTAAGCATTGGGACCCTGCGAGTTGGCCCAAAACGGTCTCTTGCATACCATCCACGGGTCTCTCTCTCCAACATCGAACTTCGACAAGGAGGGAAACAACCGCTTACAAGTCCTCTCGACTCGTAAGAGGGAAAAATTCTCCTGTAGGATCCTTACGACTTACAAGAGAAAACCACACTTAGGAATCCTCATGATTCCTAAGGAGAAAAACCCACCTACGAGATCCTCTCGATCCGTAGGGAGAAAAGTCTCTATGAGACCCTCACGGCTCATAGAGTTGAAAAGTCTTAGGCAACAGATCTGAACCTGCGGCCTAAGCCCTCGCTATCTCATGAAGAAATCAAGAAGCTTACTCTATTACCTGCTAATTGTGACGACATGCTGAGAAAGAGGAAAAGAAACAGAAAGAGCACCCGATTTACGTTTGATCAAGCGTTCAGGATGTATTCATTCATGCATGGGCAAAAAGACTCAGGACAAAGATATATAATAAAGACAAGCTGGGATAAAAAAATTTCCATTAATATTGCCCGAAGTTCTTACAGTTATAAAAACAATAAACGAAAGTTACAATGGAATAACCTCAGATCCAGGGCATGGATTGGGGAATTCAAAAGCGATCCTATCTATGACTTTCCAAGCCTCGCGGACCATCCTAGTGTGCTTCCTTTCGCGAGCACAAGCGTCAGGGTCCCTCTCGATGTCTTCCATCCCCCGATAAGCAGCGAGTATGGCAGACTGTTGAAAGACCTCATGCAAGAGGTCAATAAGACTGTCTCGCCGTCTCTTCGAGATAAAGTTCAATAGGTACACAGAGTGCACCCTGTCCTCAGCGGCATCCAACGCCCTAAGCGGCACGCCGGAACAGAATAGGGGAAGCGCTTCCCAGATAGCTCCCACGATAAGTTTAAGAAGAAAGGAACGTCGGGGAAGCAGTGGACCGTCGTATGCGTCGAAGCGACTCATTATTTCAGCACACTCCTCGTTTGTGAATTCCCGATTTTGAGAATGGCCAAGTCGGCGGATGCCCTCATGAGAGATGATCTCGTTAAGAGCATACATGTGGGCGTTCATTGTTCCTATGAAAGAGGATCGACAGAATTATCAAAAAGACTGATTAAGCAAAACGATATAATGCACTGAGGAATAAAATGACATCTTTAAGTTCCAAGATCCATGAAGAATTCTTAAGAGTTCTTCTATATGATTTGGGAGGAGCAAAGCTCCATTAATGAAATGAGAAAATACAGGGAAAATCTTTTAGAGAGCAAAGCTCTATTAATGGAACTCTAATAGGGCTTTCCTTAGTCTTCTATGGACCCCCTTAGAGCAAAGCTCTACTAAGTGAAACCCTAAATGGATCTTCTTTAGATCTGGGATCTATTGATAGCAATGCTCTTAAAATTGATTTAATTTAATTAAAATTAATATTTTTACCTAAAATTCTTTAAAAGTTTGAACTTTTAAAAGTGTTTAAACAAGAGAGCAGAGCCCTGGGTTCTGAAAGTAAAATTTTAGAGATGAGAATCATCTAAGGGACCAAGGGTCCTATTTATAGGCATCAAGTGCCCTTCCAGCTTTCAGGAGATGGCGCGACGGTTCGGAGTCTGCCACCGCTGCACTCACGTTAGGAGGCCACGTAAGCGCAACGGTGGGGGGGCATTTGTTTACCTCAATCAGAGCAAAACTCTGTTTAAATTCCAACGGGGAAAAGAAGCAATACTTCTGTTTTTCTCCAATCAGAGCAAAGCTCTGTCTTGAAAATTAAAAATAAAATTAAAGTTAAAATAAATGAAGTAGCGTACTCTATAAGAGCAAAGCTCTGGAGAAGAGAGAGAGAGAGAGGAAAAAAAACAAAAAAAAAATGCACTGCGCAGTAAAAAAATTAAAAAAAAAAATTAAAAAAAAAATTAAAAAAAATTAAATTTTTTTTTATTGCGCGACACGTGTCTGCGCAGTTGCGCAAACGCTGCACGACACGTGTCACGCGCTGAGGAGTTATGCAAAAAACAGAATAAAGATTTGAGGAAATCTTTTCTGTTTTTGTTAAAACAATAAGATTTCTTCTGTAAAACAGAGCCCTTCGGATTAAAGATCCAACGGTGAGGAAAATCCCCAAATCACTTAGAGAATGATCTCTTTAACAAACTTTAACTAATTTATGGGCACTATAAAAATGACCCTAGACCTCATTTCAAAGAGGAGGAAGATCTGGCTTAAAAAAAAGAGAAGAGAACTCTTGAGAACTCTTGAAGAATAAAAAAAAAAGGTAAAAACCTTTGAAAGAAGAGAGATTTCTCTTGTGAACAAGATCATGGATCTTCAATAAATAAATAAATAAAATAAAATAAAAATAAAAATAAAAATAGTGCCTTGCACTTGTTTTATGAACCATCGGTTCTTGAACCTAAAAGGTTCTTAAATTAATAGTGCTTTGCACTTTCATGATTGGTTCCCTGAGACGAGAAAAACAAGAAAAAACTTGTTTTTTCTTAGATCTAAATCAAATAGTGCCTTGCACTTGTTTTATGAACCATCGGTTCTTGAACCTAAAAGGTTCTTAAATTAATAGTGCTTTGCACTTTTATGAACTTCTGGTTCTCTGAGATAATAAAAACAAGAAAAAACTTATTTTTTCTTAGATCTAAATCAAATAGTGCCTTGCACTTGTTTTATGAACCATCGGTTCTTGAACCTAAAAGGTTCTTAAATTAATAGTGCTTTGCACTTTCATGATTGGTTCTCTGAGATGAGAAAAACAAGAAAAAACTTGCTTTTTCTTAGATCTAAATCAAATAGTGCCTTGCACTTGTTTTATGAACCATCGGTTCTTGAACCTAAAAGGTTCTTAAATTAATAGTGCCTTGCACTTTTATGAACTTCTGGTTCTCTGAGATAATAAAAACAAGAAAAAACTTGTTTTTTCTTAGATCTAAATCAAATAGTGCTTTGCACTTCTTTTTTTGAACCATCGGTTCTTGAATCTAAAAGATTCTCAAATTAACAGTGCTTTGCACAAATGCAATGCATTACTAAAAGGGCCAGGCCCAAATCAAAATGACCTGACAGGCCAAAATAAATTGCAAGGCAATAAATGGGCAGAGCCCAAATAAATTGATGCTTTGCATCCTTTATACAAGGGCAGAGCCCAAATAAAATTGATGCCTTGCATCATTCCTAAAAGGGCAGAGCCCAAAACAAATTGATGCTCTGCATCCTTTCTGGGCAAAGCCCAAATAAAAATAAAAAAAGAAATGCAATGCAAAAGCAAATAAAATGTTGAACATTTCAACTGGACTTAGCCCAATTTTGGCCATAAGTCCTTAAATTAAATTGACTGAGCAAAATTGCTCTTCTAAATCAATTTACATCCGGTTCGAGGGTACATCTCCGAACTCCTTTGACATCCGTCGTTGTAATTCCTCAACGACGTCAAAGAGGTGACGGGTCCCAACGACCACACATCGATACGGATTGCGGGGTCCTTAAACTCGTGGACCGAAACGTCCTTAAACTAATATCGGACCGAAACGTCCGTAAACTAATATCGGACCGAAACGTCCTTAAACTAATATTGGACCACCACGTCCCTAAACTGGCGACGGACCACCACGTCCCTAAACTGGAACATGGACCACTATGTCCCTAAACTGGAACAATAGAGCCCAAATGCTCTTTTGTCGGATCTAAACGATCCCGTTAAGTTGATCTTAGTCTCAAACAGGACTAACGTATCCTTGACGAACGTTTAAGTCGATCTTAGCCGCAACGCGACTAAGGCATCCTTAAACTAAAAACACCAAACCCAAATCTAAGTAAATACGGATTTGGACTAATCCACGTCCTACGGGCGACGGTATTACTCAGTCTCCGTATACAATCCACGGGCAACCACAAACAAAACAAACACCCACGACACGAAGTGAAATTCTGGAGAAAGAGAAAGTTGTTACCACGAAGCGGTAGCGTAATTAACTGCAGGGGCTTGCGCCTGCAGGAAAGAGCGTCCCCACAATCAAAAACCCCTCCAGCGAGGGGGAATCTGACAAAGTCTGCTACATTGGCCGCATCCGTCTAAACCTTCGATACACGGTGCCATAAATCAACTTGGCATCTTCGGAGAGGTGGACGGATAAAACCAAATAGCATCTGCCCCGAATCTCAGCGTCAGGCCATCGCGGTCCTGTGCGCCGCCTTTCGGAGGGGAACAACCGGGGGATCGCAAGTTCTCACCTTCGGGAGCGACTCTGATAAAGAAATGACTCTTGGCCCTCTCTTTAAAGAATCCGCCTCAGGAAAAGAGGAAGAACCAAAGAGCTGTGAGAACATTCAGCTGCGCAATCGTACATTACCTGAAAAGAATCTCGGACCCGTAAACAAGGGGTCGAACAAAAAGGATAAAGGAAAAGAAAAGGTCCCTGAGGATATCATCCTCGATGACCAAGCCATTGAAGAGCTGACAACCAAGGACCCGCCCAAGAAAAGTAAGGTGGATTACAATGTTCTGGCACACCTGAGGAAGATACCCTCACAGCTAAGCATTTTCGACGCCCTTCTGCTATCCAAAGAGGCGAGAGATTCTTTGATCGAAGCACTACAAGAGCCCAAGCAATTCCAAGTTTTCCTCGCCGAAGAAAAGATGAAGGATGAGCTGGAAGAAGTGCACACAGCCGATATCACCTTTGGCAATGAAGATCTCCTCCTCGGGACGTGCGAGCACAACCATACCCTCTATGTCTTCGGATACTGTCATGATATCAAGATAGGCAAAATCCTGGTTGACAATGGGTCCTCCATCAATCTCCTCAATGTGGGAGTGTTGAAGGAAATCTGCATGAGCATTCAGCACCTCGCTCGTGATAAAATCGCCATCTCCGGGTTTGACTCCCAGTCATCACGGACGTTTGGGGTCTGTAATATTGACACTACGCTTTGGGCTGCTTGCCACGGACATTAAGTTTCATGTCATTGACGCCAAGACATGCTACAATACTTTGCTCGGCGGGCCTTGGTTACGTGAGTACAACATTATCCCTTCTACACAACATTAGTGTATGAAGTATTTCAAGGATGGTCTCGGGTATACCGTAACAGGGGAGCTGAACCCATTCTCCTTGAACGAATTCTGAAAATATGAAGATGCAAAATACTTCTTACCAAATTTTGAGGACACGGAAAGATGTCATAAACCGAAGAACAAATCCATCACTACTATTCCGGTCTTCGGGAGTGATACCGAGGAGGAAGAAGAGATAGTTTATTCAGGGCCGCCCCAATGCAACAACCCGGGACCGTCCATCCCTATGTTAATCTTCGGCAGTGACTCAGAAGATGAGGTCAACGCTGTATTTTCCGCTTGGCCATCAATGTAAGCCCTCGCTAGCGATGATCGGAGTTTGCAGATTGCCATGGTTCCATAAGAGAATTACAAAGAGCTCGACGCGCTTGGTACCTATAGTGTGCAGGAACTGCAGACATTCTACGTCCCTCCCAGGCGAAGAGATGAAAAGGCGTTCCTCTTTTATCGATCCACGGAAACCAAAGTGGAGAAAGAAATTTGGTATGGTGCGGATTCTACACTTGACAGGCTCCGGCCCATCCGTCTGCCTAGATATTACACAAAAGGCTTGAGAAGGTTGTTGAGGCACCAAGGTGTACCCTTCAAACATACCGCTCGACAAGCTCGGTTCTACAACAGGATTTGGGACGTCCCCGGAACTCAGCGAAAATTGCCCAATGGGAAAATAGAAACGATTATGCTTGGATATGTCCAATCCAAGAAACGGGAGCGAGTCCATTGCAGCTACGTCATACATGACTTTGATGAAGAAGGAGACGTTCTGTTAAAAGACACTGACCCTAAACCAAAACAAGGTCCTGCCATCAAAATGCCGAGTCCATCGTTTGAAGAACGGATGGACAAGCTAATAAGGGAAGCGGGTCAAAAGGTCCGGGATGACCATAACCGCGAAATGGCCATTTACGAGAAAGCCAGAACACAGCGCCTCCTTCAGCAGGCCGCGGAGAATGATAATGCTCCTCGTCGCCAGCCCGTCATACAAAAGACCCGGTGCAGAGGCAAAAATAAACCAAAGAAGGGAAAAAACGTTCGACAGCAGCCAAGCGGGTCTAAGAAGCCACGCGAATAAGAATTGAGCAGCCGGGATCCGTCCCTTATAAAGAAGATGGGCCGGGAATATTCTTTTCCCCAAGATAAGACAAAGAAGATATTCAATCTCGTCATAAAGCATCAGATGATGACACTCCCGGAGTCCAAGCATCCGAGCAAGCAAACGAGGTCTCTCACCCAGACTATTGCTCTTATCACCAAGCAATAGGACATCCTCTCGAAGACTGCTGCACCTTCAAGAACTGTGTCGAAGAACAATATTAACAAGGCAGGTTCGCTTTATCCAGCAGTTGGAGGGTAAGCCCACCATAGAAGCATGAACTGAAAGCGATGCGTATAGTGAGAGTAGAACTAGATCAACATCGATCTTGGAAACGATCTCGCACTTGTCACGTGATAACGCTGTTAGAAGAAGAGCCTGAGAATATGGGTGACCTCCCCTGGTGCTTCGAAAACGATAGTGATGAGGTGATCTCAGAGTTTCCACCGGCGCCAAAAGAGCTGGAAGATGGAATACATACTGCTGCTGATAACCTCAAGAAAATTGACTTAGGGACGACAGATGACCCGCGGCCGACATTCGGAACTGTTGTCTGAAGAAAGGATGGCTACGCTAAAGGACGTGCTCATGCAGCATAGAGATTGCTTCGCATAGAACTATTCCGAGACGCCAGGACTAGATCCAGAGATTGCTGTACACAAATTGGCAATATCTCTGGATGTCAAGCCGATCAAACAAGCACCGAGAAGAATGCAGCTCAAGCTTGAGATGAGCATCAACACTGAGGTCAAGAAGCTAATTGACTCCGGTTTCATCCAAGAGGTTCAGTACCCTGATTGGATCGCCAACATCGTCCCAGTAATGAAGAAAAATGGGACGGTGCGCATATGCGTAGATTTTCGGGATCTCAACAAAGCTTGTCCAAAGGACGACTTTCCAGTACCGGTAACTGAGCTGATGATAGATAACACATCCACTTACGAAGTTTTCTCCTTCATGGACGGCTCGTCAGGATACAATCAGATAAAGATGCAACCCGAGGACCGGAAGCATACCGCTTTCCGGACTCCTCTGGGCATATTCTACTACAAGGTGATGCCTTTCGGTCTAAAGAACGCCGGTGCCACCTATCAGAGGAACATGACGAAGATTTTCGATGACCTCATACATGAAATCGTCGAGCGCTATATTGACGACCTCGTAGTTAAAAGCAAATCATACGAGGAACATTTAGAGCATCTGAAGATCGTGTTTCAACGCCTACGGAAATACAACTTGAAGATGAACCCTCTCAAATGCGCGTTCGGAGTTTCCTCGGGCAAATTCCTAGGATTCATCGTCCGACACCGAGACATCGAGATAGATCCGTCAAAGATCAAGGTGATTATAGAAATGCCACCGCCAAGGATTCTCAAGAAACTACGGTCTCTTCAAGGAAAGCTCGAGTATATCCGGCGATTTATAGCTAATCTTTCCGGCATGTGCCGTCCTTACAGTCACCTAATGAAGAAGGGAACCCCGTTTGTCTGGGATAGCAAATGCCAAAGCGCACTGGACGAAATCAAGCAATACCTGCAGAATCCTCCGGTGCTAACCGCGCCAGTCAAGGGAAAGCCTCTCATTCTGTATACAACCGCCCTTGAAGGTTCTTTAGGCGTGCTATGGGCACAGGAAAACGATCAGGGAAAAGATAGAGTCCTCTACTATTTAAGTCGAGTTCTCCTGAGAGCAGAAAATAATTACTCCCCCATCGAAAAACACTGCCCGGCGTTATCTTCGCGATAACGAAGCTCAGACACTACGTGTTGGCACATGAGGTCCATCTCATATCGAAGGTGGATCCTCTCAAATATTTAATGTCAAAGGCTATATTAACAGGACGACTCGCTAAATGGGCCCTGCTCTTGATGGAGTTCTCGATAACTTATCGACCCCTCAAGGCAGTGAAAGGCCAGGCCATCGCCGACTTCCTCGCTGAGCATCCGATACCTGCCGAATCTCCCTTGAACTGCGAATTGCCAGACGAGCACGCGTTTGACACGATCGACGAGGAGAGAAGAGAGAATGATACCCAGTGGGAACTCTATTTTGATGGGACATGTTCCATGAAGAAGCGCAAACAAAGCACCCCCATAATCAAATCCGGGGTAGGCCTTATCTTCGTGACTCCACAAGGAGGGATAATGCGCTTTGCCTTCTCCTTAACAGAACCGAGAACGAACAATGAAGCCGAATACGAAGCCTTGATAGCAGGTCTTGAGATCTCCATCGACATGGGAATTGAGAACCTCCTCATATACGGAGACTCCCAACTGGTCGTTAGTCAAGTAAATAGCGACTATCAAACGTGCAAGCCAGAGTTGGTGAAATACGGCGAGAGAGTGCAGCAATTGCTGACTTAAATTCCTGCCTATGCCCTGGAGAGCATACCGCGTGCGGAAAATAGCAAGGCGGATGCATTAGCCAAACTCACTAAAGAACTGGCCGATGAAGACCTCGATAACGTGAGGATCGCCGTGCAAAGCCGTCGGGTTCTTGCACCGGCAAAAATATCTCCGGAGTCGTCCGAAGAAAAGGGAGCGACCGAGCAAATGGCTCTACAAATAAAAGACCAGGAAAAGACTATGGATTGGAGAGAAGTCTTTATAGACTACTTCAAATCCCGTCGAACACCTGAAGATGCATCCTCGAGACATCAGCTCATGAAACAAGCTCTTTCTTTTGCCTTCGTCAATGATACCCTGTACAAGAGATCATTTGATTCTCTGTGGTTAAGATGCCTGGGACATGAAGAAGCAAAAAGAGTCGTCCAAGAACTCACGATGGACTTTGCGGTTCTCACCAAGACGGCCCGAAGATGAAGCTGAAGATCAAAAGAATGGGCTACTATTGGCCCACGATGATCCAGGACTGCCTCAAATACGCGAAGCAATGCCACTCGTTCCAGATTCACGGGGACTTTATCCATCAGCATCCAAATCCACTGCATCCAACGGTGGCTAGCTGGCCGTTTGAGATGTGGGGAACCGACATAATCGGGCCCATCGAACCAGCATCGTCCAGAGGACATCGGTTCATTTTGGCGACAACTGATTACTTCTCCAAATGGGTAGAAGCAGTACCGCTGATGGAAGTGAAGACGGAAAATATCCTCCATTTCTTCAAGACACACGTCATTTATCGATTTGGCACTCCGCGACGGATCATCTCCGATAACGGGCCAGCCTACAGAAGACACAAGATCAGCCGCTTCGCACAACAACATAACATAGACTGGAGATACTCTTCAGTCTATAATTCTCGAGCTAACGGTTTAGCTGAGGCTTTCAACAAAACCTTGACAAAGATCGTGAAAAAGACGGTGTCTCGAAATAAGATGGAATGGCACGAGAGACTGCATGAAGCTCTCTGGGCGTATCGAACTACGTTCAAAACGGCCACGAACACAACTTCGTACGCATTGGTATTCGGTACGGAGGCGGTACTACCCCTCGAGATAGAGCTACCCTCTCTATGAGTGGCAGTTCACTACGAGCTAACAGACGAAGAAAATGCTCACCTTCGGCTTGAGGAGCTTGATGCCCTTGATGAAACCCGGCTCATAGCGCAACAAAATCTGGAGGCTTATAAAGCAAAGATGACGTGCTCATATGAGAGATTGACTAGGCCGAGAACATTCCGCCAAGGCGAACTCGTGCTAGTGGTCAAAGACCTATGATCCCTAATCGTGCCAAACGGGAGAAATTCAAGCCGAACTACGAAGGCTTGTATATCGTAGACAAATTTTACCAGGGTGGAGCCTATCTACTCATGGACATGCATGGTGAAAGACCTTTCAGGACAATAAACGGTCGCGTCCTAAAGAAATACTACGCCTGACGAGTCACGACCTAGGTCAACGATAGATGACGATGCCTATGTCCGCTCGCTATCTTCCTACGCCTAAACTCTGTAAGTAGTAGCCGGCTTCCTTTTCTTAGACTGAAACATCTTTAAACTAACGATGGACCACTATGTCCTAAAACTGGCGTCGGACCGAAACGTCCTTAAACTAACAATGGACCACTATGTCCTAAAACTGGCTGTTGACCGAGACGTCGATAAACTACTGTGGACTGCAGCATCCCAAGATTGACACAAAAAAAATAAAAAAGAGAAAAAAGAGAAAACGGTATGTCCATAAGCAAAATAGGTACGGATGAAAACCCGAAAGGGCTCCGTGAGTGAAAATAGCAGGGCTACCGGCGAGTTTTTATGAAAACCCAAAAGGGCGCAACCTCGTTAAAAGACACTTGCAAGGTCCTCTCGACCTTGTGTGGAGAAACCACCTGCGTGAGATCCTTACGACTCACAAGGGAGCAACATACTTAGAGATCCCCACGATTCCTAAGGAGAAATTGCACTTGCGAGATCCTCACGACTCGTAAGGAGAACCCTCCTATAAGACCCTCACGGCTCATAAGATTCAAAAGTCTTAAGCTATTGGGATCTGAACCTGTTCTTAAGCCATCACAACCTCCAATTCTGCCCTACAAGTGGTTCAGTATTGACCCTTGTATACAATCCACGGGAGCGAATAAACATTTCCCTAACAAAGTCCCATCCGTCACTAGGGATATGTTTGCACAGTGGACAGCCCTTGTAAGTCCTCTCGACTTATAAGGAGAAAGCACTCTTGTAAGATCCTTACGACTTATAAGAGACCACACACTTGGGAATCCTCACGATCCCTAAGGAGAAAATGCACCTACGAGATCCTCATGACTCATAGGGAGAAATACCTTTATGAGACCCTTACGGCTTATGAAGTCAAAAGCCTTAGTCGACAGGATCCTAACCCTGTCTACTAAGCCACCTTTGTTCGACATCGACAGAGGCAAATGATGATTCGCTCCTGGCGATATCCCAGTTGTAGCGATGCTGATGCCGAAATCGATGTCAAATCCCAAAATTCGCAGTGAAAAGCCAGCAAGCCACAAATGCATACAAAATAGCCAAAATGATGGGGCAACTTGCGACAAAATCAGCAAGTAAAAATGTATGCATACAAAAATAACCGAAATGATTGGGCACCGCGAAAAATAGCCGAAATGATTGGGCAATCGCGACCTTCGCGATATAAAAGCTGAAATGATAGAGCATCGCGGAAAGAAAAATATATAAAATGAAACCTTTTGCCTTACAGGTGATATCACGTCAATCCTTGTATACAATCCAGGGGCGGAAACAAAGAGGGAACCATACCTTTTCCCCAGGCTTCATCCGAAAGAGAGCCAAGTCTCGACGGTTCACAGACAGCTTAGAGATCATCTCAACATTCGTCTCATTATAACAGACGCAACATCAGCAAAGTGGAACCATGGCAATTCCCAGTTCCATGACTCGGCGGTGCACAGATAACCGATAGTCAACCCCCGACTCCGTGAAATGCGGATAAAGTCAACCCATCCTGGTTTCGTGGAATACGGCCTATGTCAATCCTGACCCCATGGGAAACGTCCAGAGTGGAGCCTAGTCCTCGCAGAACACGGCTATGTCAAACCGACCCCGTGGGAAGCATCCAGAGCAAATTCCTGGTTACGTGGAATGCGGCCTATGTCAATCCTGACCCCGTGGAAAACGTCCAGAGCGGATTCTGGTCCTCGCAGAACACGGCTATGTCAATCCTGACCCCATGGGAAGCATCCAGAGCAAATTCCTGGTTACGTGGAACGCGGCCTATGTCAATCCTGACCCCGTGGGAAACGTCCAGAGCGGAGCCTGGTCCTCGCAGAACACGGCTATGTCAATCCTGACCCCGTGGGAAGCATCCAGAGCAAACTCCTGGTCACGTGGAACACGAACTATGTCAATCCTGACTCAGTGGGAAACGTCCAGAGCGGATTCTAGTCCTCGTAGAACACGGCCTATGTCAATCTTGACCCCGTGGGAAGTATCCAGAGCAAATTCCTGGTCACGTAGAACACGGCTGTATCAATCCTGACCCCGTGGGAAGCATCCAGAGCAAATTCCTGGTCACATGGAACACGGCCTATGTCAATCCCGACCTCGTGGGAAACGTCCAGAGCGGATCCTGGTCCTCGCAGAACACGGCCTATGTCAATCCTGACCTCGTGGATAGCATTCAGAGCAAATTCCCGGTCACGTAGAACACGGCTTATGTCAATCTTGACCCCGTGGGAAACGTCCAGAGCGAAGTCTGGTCCTCGCAGAACACGGCTATATCAAACCAACCCGTGGGAAGCATCCAGAGCAAATTCCTGGTCACGTAGAACACGGCCTATGTCAATCCTGCCCCCGTGGGAAACGTCCAGAGCGGATCCTGGTCCTCGCAGAACACGGCTATGTCAAACCGACCCCGTGGGAAGCATCCAGAGCAAATTCCCGGTCACGTGGAACACGGCCTATGTCAATCCTGACCCCGTGGGAAATGTCCAGAGCGGAGCTTGGTCCTCGCAGAATACGGTTGTGTCAAACCGACCCCGTGGGAAGCATCCAGAGAAAATTCCTGATCACGTAGAACACGACCTATGTCAATCCTGACCCCGTAGGAAACGTCCAGAGCGGATCCAGGTCCTCACAGAACACGGCCTATGTCAATCCTGACCCGTGGGAAGCATCTAGAGCAAATTCCTGGTCACGTAGAACACGACTTATGTCAATCCTGACCCCGTGGGAAACGTCCAGAGCAGAGCCTGGTCCTCGCAGAACACGGCTATGTCAAACCGACCCCGTGGGAAGCATCCAGAGCAAATTCCTAGTCACGTAGAACACAGCCTATGTCAATCCTGACCCATGGGACCGTCCAGAGCGGATCCTGGTCCTCGCAGAACATGGCTATATCAAACCGACCCGTGGGAAGCATCCAGAGCAAATTCCTGGTCACGTGGAACACGGCCTATGTCAATCCTGACCCCGTGGGAAATGTCCAGAGCGGAGCCCGATCCTCGCAGAACACGACAATGTCAAACCGACCCCGTGGGAAGCATCTAGAGCAAATTCCTGGTCACGTAGAACACGGCCTATGTCAATCCTGACCCCGTGGGAAACGTCCAGAGCGGAGCCTGGTCCTCGCAGAACACGACTATGTCAAACCAACCCTGTGGGAAGCATCCAGAGAAAATTCCTGGTCTCGTGGAACACGGCCTATGTCAATCCTGACCCCGTGGGAAACGTCCAGAGCAGAGCCTGGTCCTCGCAGAATACGGCTATGTCAAACCGACCCTGTGGGAAGCATCTAGAGCAAATTCCTGGTCACGTGGAACACGGCCTATGTCAATCCTGACCCCGTGGGAAACGTCCAGAGCGGATCCTGGTCCTCGCAGAACATGGCTATGTCAATCCTGACCCTGTGGGAAGCATCCAGAGCAAATTCCTGGTCACGTGGAACATGGCCTATGTCAATCCTGACCCCGTAGGAAACGTCCAGAGCGGAGCCTGGTCCTCGCAGAACACGGCTATGTTAAACCGACCCCGTGGGAAGCATCCAGAGCAACCCCTGACTCCGTGAAATGCGGATAATGTCAATTTCGTTCATCACTTACAGGTCCTCACGACTTGTAAGAGAGAAAACTCTTTTGTGAGATCCTTACGACTCTCAGAAGAAAACGCACTCAGGAATTCTCACGATTCCTAAAAAGAAATTACACCTACGGGATCTTCTCGACCTGTAGGGATAAAATTCTTTATGAGACCCTCACGGCTCATAAAATTGAAAAGTCTTAGGAGGCAGATCTTAACCCTGAATCCTAAGCCATCGCTATCCTACAGAGAAATCAAAATAGATTATCCACAGAATGCACTTACTAAAAGGGACACGCCATCATGAAACAAAATATATCTTTTATTCATGAATCAAAATGAATACAAAGTACAATTTATGAAAGGATAAAAGAAATATACTCTAATTCAGGAGTATGTACAAAAGAAGAATAAAAAATATATATACAATTCTTTAAGCCGGCGGATGATTTAGTAGTTTTGCCAGTTCATCCCTTTTCCGCTGGGCCTCGGCTTCATGATTCATTAACGTCAAAAGACGGGCCTCCGCTTGAGCCTGTTGGGCCTAGTATGAGGCAAGCCGGCTTTCAAGCTCTTTTTCAGTAACCTTATGGGCTTCGACCATTTCACGAGTAAAAATGACGGCCTTATCAATGGCTACCACCTCCTTGATAGCCTCTTGAAGCACCCGCCAAAGTTCATATGCCCGAGTGGTCTTGGCCGTAAGATTGGCTTGAAGCTCCCTAAGCGCTTTGGAAGCCAGCTCCCTCTCCGAAAACTTTCGGCTGAGCCTCTTCTCTCACGATATCATGTTCGCAGCGCACCGCTCAATCAGCCCCCGCAAGCTCACCTTTGCAACCACGACCTCTGAAGGAAGGCTTGTACATTCAAGAATATGCAAGCAAGCCTCCACCTGCCGTCAAAACTCAACCCAGACTTGCACCAATGTTTCACTATGGTAGGTGACAAGAAAGGGAAGAGAACCGTTGGCTTCAGCGGCAAACGCTTCGGCCGTGATCAGACTACCAGCATGAAGGTCTTCAATTAGGGCTGATAGGGAGTGAAGGCTTAGCTTTGCCATCCGTTTGAGGCACGCAGAGCATAGGGGCCGGGTGGCACGACGATGCGAGATTCCAGCGTAGTAAGAACTGGCAAAGCTGTTAAGATTTATAAGCAATCAGCGAGACTTGTAAGCAAAGAACAGGTGGAACAACGTTGAGACTTTATTTACCCACAGTCATGCAAGAAGGGTCTGAAGGCTCCCCAGGCCCGTCAAGAATCTCAACCTCGTCATCGGCTTCCAGAACTGTAGAAGACATCAATGTCATTATATGAAATAATAATAATGCTGTGAGGAGAGGGCAAACGACACTAACCTTGCCCGGAAGAGAGGACGATGCGTTGAGGAGATATCGCCTGCGGAGCGGCCATCTCCTACAGGCGCTGAAAAGACTTCCTGAGAGATAGATCATCAATAGACGCCACCAATCCGCGCAATTCTAGAAAGACAGAAGGGTTCAGATAATGGAGAAATTATTAATATAAAATATAGAAGGCTACATTCGATGCTTCTCCCATTCTGGGCTGGAGGGATAGCAGGTTCGGCGGCCTCCTCCATGCCCCCAGGCATATCATCGGGGACGTAGGCCGGTATAACAACTTCCGATCGAGGAGCACTGGCCACCATTGCAGGCTCCAGCTGAAGGACGGCAACCTCGACTACCTGTCCCATAGTCTCCGGGCTGTCCCCAGAAAGATCCATTGTATCGGCGACCAACGAAGATACCTTTTTCGGGGGAGCAAGCACTTGGGGAGTGAGAATCACCGAGGGAAGCTCCATCGCAGGAGAAACGGTTGCATCGACCCCCTCCACACTGATTAGTGTCTCATTAGGGATATTTGCGGAGTCCACAGTCAAAACGCGACTCGAACTCAGATCCTCTGCCATTGACGAAATCCCTGCAAAGTTTTCACGAAGATAAGGATATATATATATATATATATGTATATGAGCAGTACAAAATATTACAAAGAGATATATGAGCATACCGATGCGCAAAGGAGCCTCTAGTATGGCTTTTTTGAGCCGACGCTCCTTCCTGAGGAGGTATGCTCGCCGAGGTTCGAGGGTAGACTCATGGCCACCGGTCCACAACGAAAGTGCATCTTCGGCGTCGGCTGAGACAGCCTGCTTAAGGGCTCTCTCGCCCCTTCTTCCAAAGGACCTATGAATATCCGCCGTATCGATGGAGGGTCTTCGTAAAAGATGACGGCAGGATAAGGCCTCTTCGGTATCCTTACATTCTCGGATTCATCCTGTGAGCGTCTTATAGCCTCAGCCAATTGCGGCTTCCTCGGAAGATGAACCCGGGAAAAGTAGACCACCATCTGATTCTTGCATGGCTAGTGGTTCCTCTTGGAGGATAGGCTCTAATTCCACTAAAAAGTCGAGTAGATTGGTGACCGTCTTCTTTCGCCTCTTGGACCCAGAACTAACCGCCGAAGACGATCGCTTCCTTCCCTTTGGTGCTTTGGTACGGCGTTGACCCACTTCGCCTTCAATATCCTCGCTCGGCGGTGCTACCGATGACGACACGCCATTGCTGACGTCACAGCTTATGATACTGCTATTGGCGCCCTATTAGCCCTTGATTGAGCTCTAGTACACAGTAGCATACCAGCTGTGGGAGTTAAATCCACTTCCGCCGCATCCGGAATAAGCGCGACGCTAGTATCTCTCAAGGGAGGGCGAACCGCTGCATGCGGTCGCAGCGGAACTCCCGTGCCCTGGATCGAAGTAGGAGCCCTAGATCCGAGGAGCATCTTCCTCTCCTAGGAAATAATGGGACTGACTCGGTAGAGGTACCAGCCTGTGAAGGACCCCATACATCGAGGAATATGATCAGCTTCAGGAATCACGAAGCGAGAGCCAGTGTTCAGCCGCATGAAGTGATAAGCGGCGTCACGAACAACTTCTGACGACGGGCTAGGCTCCAATATAAATGCCTCAAAAGGGACACCCTGGTCATATCCGAGTTGCCGAGCAAAGCGGTGTGGGTTGTACCGCATAAAAAGAGCCGCACCATTCTGATGAAATACCAGATAACCCGGTTTGATCGAATATAGGTGCATGGCTTCCCTGGGCTTCAGAGAAGGTACTCCCTCTTTCGACGAGTCACAAAGCTGTTGAACCGGTCCTGAGAGAGCAGAGAGGACTCGATCGTTGAATACCATCCCGCCTGTATTGGCATAGGGATTAATCAGCACACGAATAGCTCCAGACTGAGTCAGGTCAGGGGCAGAAGCGTCCACCAGCCGCATGAGTCGCGGAAAAGTGTAAGTATCATAAAAACTGGGTCTTTGGTACGCAGCAAATGCCCCCAGCACGTGCATCTCAATCCTGGATGTAAAGTGATGAAGAGAGAAATTTACCACATCTACGCCTGGGGTTGAGGTATTGGCCGCAGAGCTTAGCCCATGATACAGATGCGCTAGCCCCGCAATACCCACAGCTAGTTGCGTCCCCTCGGCAATGCGATGAGCGGGGTAAATAACTGAGGCTCTCATGAAACGACAGTGCATGGGAATGGCGAACCAACTGAGCCAAACACTGAAAGTCTCCCCATCCATACCAGGAGCTGCGATCGACTCGAAAGATAGGACCGACATGATGGGAATGTAGAACTGCGGCTAGTCCTCTTCTTTAGCCGACCGCTTATTTAAACCGAACCCAAAGGGGTCGTTGATATTCGCGAACTTCAGAGCCATCTTTGATAGGACATCTTCGCGAAGGAAGCAGGCGATAAAGCTTTTAAAAGTGACGCCCTACTCCTCTGACTCTGCGAATAGCTTCTCAAAAATGTTCAGAGTCTTGATTAAACTTGGGCGCTTATGGCGGACGACATTCTCGGTCGACAGGCCGTCAAGCATGGCAGGCTCAGTTTTGAAGACATACTTATCGGGAGGCAGTAGTTCTTCATAGAGCGTCCCCCTGACTGGCAACCCTGAGATTTCGCGAAACTCTTCCAGAGAAATTAAAACTTCACGGTCCCCTAGAAAGAAGGTATTGGTGGGAAGATTCCATTGGTTTAAGAAGGCATTAACCCACCAAACATGGGGGGGCTGATGGTGGAAGAGAGACGCATATACCGCCTGATAGAATCCGACCCTCTGCAGTCGCGCACGATGGGTGGACAGGATATAACGGGCCCAGAGAAGGTAGCCCGTGGGATGTCGAGGGGTAGGCCCTATTTTGTAAATCTGTCCCCATGGCTGGGCTTCGCCTTGGCAAATGCGGCGACCTAAGATGTCTATGGCCGGCACAAGATGGTTCGGAATCCCAGTTGTTGATGGCTCAAGCTATCCTGTAGGGGTCCAATTCAACATCTCCACAGCAAAGGCGGTCCGTTGATGATCCATCGGCAGAAATGGATAGGTAGACTCTGTCGGTATCTCGCAAAGAAAGCTGCGGCGACCGTGGATGATATGACCGTACCAGGTCCCCCATAAAAGTATATTGGTGCAATTCGGGTTATGAGCCCTGATCATCGCCATCACCTCTTCGTCCGACGGTGATTGAAGAAAAGCCGCCTCTGAGCGAGTAAAGGGAAAGTATGGGAGAGAAGCCATTACTCCTGAAACAAAGGAAAGGAAACTGTTAGTGAAGCCCACGCGTATATATGTATTTATATATATATATATATATAAAGACGGTGGAAGAAAACGATAAATAACTTATTTTATGGGACCAGTGATTACAAAACACAAGGGCCCCACAAAATTAAGATGGCGGCTCACTAATGATGAGGCAATAGTAATCATTATGAGAATAAAAGGAAGATTCTCAATAAATGAACAGTGGATTTCAAACAACTCTACATATTCCATAGAGAGAGAAAACCCACTGCAGAACCTTATGCAAATTATGGTGGATCTTTCTGAATTTTTTTTTTGCAAAGAACAACTCAGGAGGAAAAATCACAAGAAGTCTTCTTTTGAAGAACTAAGTTCTTTAGAGGAATTAAATTCCTTTTGAACAGGGGAATTAAATTCCCAGAAGACATTTTTCAGAACTAAGATTCTTTGGAATGGAATTAAATTCCAGAGAAAGGTTAAGTATTGCCATCGATTTCTGAGATCAAAAGAGCCCTAACAAAAGGGATTTATTATTTAAAGATTGAGCAGTTTTTTAAAAGAACTTGGAAAAGATGGGTTCTTGTTAAAGGGAAAAACCTTTGGTGTGGATTTAAAATCCAAATTTCTAAAAGGAGTTCCTCAGCCGTTCAAGATTTTTACCTGAAAAAGGAAATCTTTGTTGACAGAGTTAAACTCTGGAAACTTTTGAATCAGAGAACTAAGCTCTGGGAAAGAGAATTAAATTCTCAGAGGAAAAGCGAGCAAGGAAGAAGATGGAAAAAGTGGAGGCGTTTCTGAAGGGACTCCTGCATTTATATGATGTGATGGGGGACGGTTCATCTCTCCTGTTCCCTAGACAGATCCAACGATCATAAAGGTGACAGCGTTGCACTCACGTGCAAACACGTGAGAACAACGCTGTGGGGGCATTTGTTCCCTGATAAAATATCAGGAAATTCCCCAATGGGGTATCACGTGCTCACACGTGACCAAGGGTCACGTGCTGACACGTGATGGTTTCCTGGAACTCTGTTATAATAGAATTAAATTATAATCAAGCAGGCAATTAGTGGAGTCACGTGCCCCCACGTGATGGGCCTTTAAAACCCACCAAAAGGGATTAAAAGATACAATAAAACACTAAGGAAAAACCCCAATGGGGTATCACGTGCTCACACATGACCAGGGGTCACGTGCTGACACGTAACGATTCCTTAGTTCTGTTAAACGGCAGAATTAAATTCTGAATAAAATATTTAATCATGGGGGTCACGTGCCAACACGTGACGGGTTCCTAAGCACTTTAATTAATAAAATTAAATTCTATTTAAATGATCAAACAGTAGGTCACGTGCTAACACGTGATAGACTCTTAAACATTCTGAACTAATAGAATTAAATTCTAATTAAGGGAAATCAAGGACCCTAACTAGAAAAATATTTCTTTAGATCTTTCCAAACAAAAATGTTGTGCTCTGTAAAGTGGAGCACAGTTGGATTAAAAATCCAATGGTGATTAAAAATCACCAATTTATGGAAAAATTTTATACAAGGAAAGATTACCCTAAAATTCAACAAGAATAACAAACAGAATATATTTTGGATTAAAAATCCAATGGTGAATAAAATTCACTGAGTGATCTAAGAGATCATGTTGGTTACAAAAACAACCAAAATCTTTCAATGAAAAATTGACTAAACAGATTGATTCTTTTCTTTCTCCTATAAATAGGAGCCAAGAAGAGAAAAGAAGCATTTTTTTGGAATCTTGGATTTTTGGAGGAAAAACAACAACAAAGAGAAAAAAGAAAGGAGAATTTAATTCTCAAGAAAAGAAACTCTAGGTGAGAAAGGGGAAAGAGATCTAAGCTCCATAAAACAAAAAGAGAATTTAATTCTCAATTTAAGAGTTTAACTCTTCTGAATAAGAACTTAGTTCTTCCTTTGGTTGAAGATCCGCATAAGCAAATCTCCCCACAAGTTGAGAATTTAATTCTCATCGGGGAGATTCTGCCATGCAGATCCAAAACTTAGAGGGAGAATTGAGTTTAGAGAATTTAATTCTCCCAAATTCACAGGAATTTAATTCCTCCAAATGAAACCAGGGTTTAACCCTATTTGAGAATTTAATTCTCCCAAATTCATAGGAATTCAATTCCTCCAAATAAAACTAGGGTTTAACCCTACATAAGAATTTAATTCTTCCATATACATAGGAATTTAATTCCTCTAAACAAAAATTAGGGTTTAACCCTACCAGAGAATTTAATTCTTAAAACAAGAGACTTGAAACTCTCCATGCACGTAAAGAACTTGGTCACGTGGTAACATATGACCCTTTTCCTCAATGAGTAAAAAACAAAGAACAAAACGAGGTCACGTGCCCCCACGTGACCCCTAAAACAGATCCCTCAAAATGAGAAAGAAAAACTTGGAGGCAATGCCTCACGTGCTCACACATGACTCTCAAAACAAAAGGGAATAAATCCAAAGGCAGAATCAATTTGGGCGCCCTCACGTGTCCCCACGTAACCCCTTAATAAACACTTTAATAATCAATACATGGATACCCATCACGTGCCAACACGTGATGGCCTGAAGACTAAAAGTGTTTAACACTTTTTGAATATTCTGAGAACAAAATAAAGGAGGTCTGGACCAATACTCAGGCGCCTCACGTGACCCCACATGACCACCTCATCTCTAGTGTTTAACACTATTTTGAGCGTTTTGGCCCTATTGTTTAACACTGTTTTCATCACATCACGTGGGGACACGTGATCGTCAAATGTGCTTTAGTATTTAACACTATTTTCAAACTAAGCTTAGCTCAAATTGGCTAAGTTTTACAGAGGCAAATTTCCCACTAAAATGAACCTTAAAATCCAGAGCCATGATGAATAGTTAGTGCTCAGCCAAAGACAAAATGTTGTCAGAGCCCTAAACCCTTGCTCACATTGGAAAATGATGGAGGGCTGAACCCAGGCAAATGTTCAACAGTCCCAACAAAAGCCCAACATTATAGACTTAATTGGACTTAGCCCAAATTGGCCATAAGTCCTAAATTCAGATTTAACTGAGCCAATGTGCTCATAATCTAATTAATTGATCTTAGTTTCAAATTGGACTACAGATCTCCCAATCAACTTTGGTTCAAGGGTACATCTCTGAACTCCTCTGATATTTGTCGTTGTAATCCTTCAGCGTCTTCAGAGAGGTGACGGGTCCCGACAACCATTCATTTCATAGACTACAATTCTTTAAACTGGACTGTGGGGTCCCCTTTAAACCCATGGACTATGATGTCCTTAACCTCGGACTGTGGGGTCCTTTTAAACCCACGGACTATGATGTCCTTAACCTTGGACCGTAATGTCCTTAAACTGGTAATCGACCGCAGTGTCTCTAAACTAAACAATAGAGCCCAAATGCTCTTTTGTCGGATCTAAACGATCCCATTAAGTTGATCTTAATCTAAAAACTATACTAACGTATCCTTAACAAATGTTTAAGTTGATCTTAGTTTCAAATGAGACTAACGTATCCTTAAACCTAGCCCCAAACCCAAATATAAGAAAATACGGATTTGGAATAATCCACGCCCTACGGGCGACAACATAAATTAGTCTCCATATACAATCCACGGGCAACCAAAAACAAAACAAACACCCACGACACGAAGTGACCATCTGGACAAGGAGAAAGTTGTTACTGCAATGCGGTAGCGTAATTAACTGCAGGGGCTTGCGCCTGCAGGGAAGAGCGTCCCCACAATCAAAAAACCCCTCAACGAGGGGGAATCTGACGAAGTCTGCTACATCGGCCGCATCCATTTAAACCTTCGATACGTGGTGTCATAAATCAATTTGGCATCTTCGGAGAGGTGGACGGATAGCACCAATTAGCATCTGCCCCGAAATTCAGGTTAGACGTTTATCGCGTCTCCGTGTTTCGGATGTGAACAACTGGCTGGCAGCTTCCCTACCCCACAACGCCAGGGATCAAAGCCCTCACCAAGAGGCAGCCGAAAGGCTACCCCGCTCGGCTATCCCTGGCTGGCAGCTTCCCTACTCCACAACGCCATGGATCAAAGCCCTCACCAAGAGACAGCCGAGCGGCTACCCTGCTCGGCTATCCCAGGCTGGCAGCTTCCCTACCCCACTACGCCAGGGTTCAAAGCCCTCACCAAGAGGCAGCCGAGCGGCTACCCCGCTCGGCTATCCCTGGCTGGTTGCTCCCTACCCCACAACGCCAGGGATCAAAGCCCTCACCAAGAGGCAGCCGAGCGGCTACCCCGCTCGGCTATCCCTGGATGGTAGCTCCTTACCCCACGACGCCAGGGATCAAAGCCTTCGCCAAGTGGCACCGGGCAGCAACCCTGCTTGGCCATCCTTAAGGACCAAAAGCCCTCGCTAAGAGGCACCGGGCAGTAACCCTGCTCGGCCCATCCTTAGTAGGCTACTTACGGCTCCTCCCGCGCTAAGGATCAAAAGCCCTCGCAAGAGGCAACCGGGCCCGCCCTTGCTCGGTTATCTCTGGCTGGTAGCTCCTTACCCCAATACACCAGGGATCAAAGCCCTCGCCAAGAGGCACCGGGCAACAACCCTGTCTGGCCCGTCCTTAAGGATCAAAAGCCCTCGCAAGAGGCAACCGAGCCCACCCTTGCTCGGTTATCCCTAGCTGGTAGCTCCGTACCCCAACACACCAGGGATCAAAGCCCTCGTCAAGAGGCACCGGGCAGCAACCCTGCTCGGCCCGTCCTTAGTAGGCCCCTTATGGCCCCTCCCGCGCTAAAGATCAAAGCCCTCGCATAGAGGCACCGAGCTGCTACCCTGCTCGGCCCATCCTTAGTAGGCCACTTACGGCCCTTCTCGCGCTAAGGATCAAAAGCCATCACAAGAGGCAACCGGCCCTGCCCTTGCTCGGTTATCCCTGGCTGGTAGTACCCTACCCCAATACATCAGGGATCAAAGCCCTCGCCAAGAGACACCGACCAGCTACCCTGCTCGGCCACGTCCTTAGTAGGCCTCCCATGGCCCCTCTAGCGCTAAGGACCTAAGCTCTCACTAAGAGGCAGCCGAGCGGCTACCCACTCGGCTATCCCTGGCTGGTAGCTTCACTATCCCACAACGCCATGGATCAAAGCCCTCACCAAGAGGCAGCCGAGCGCCTGCCCTGCTCGGTTATCCCTAGCGGGCATCCTCCTGCCCATCAGACGCTGAGAATCTGAAGCCCTCATCGCGAGGCCGCCGAGTTCCTTCCTGCTCGGTGCATCCCCAGCGGGCATCCTCCTGCCCATCAGACGCTGAGGATCTCAAGCCCTCATCGTGAGGCCGCCGAGTTCCTTCCTGCTCGGCGCATCCCAGCGGGCATCCTACTTCCCATCAAATGTTGAGGATCTCAAGCCCTCATCGTGAGGCCGCCGAGTTCCTTCCTGCTCGGCGCATCCCCAGCGGGCATCCTCCTGCCCATCAGACGCTGAGGATCTGAAGCCCTCATCGTAAGGCCGCCGAAGTTCCTTCCTACTGGGCACATCCCCAGCGGGTATCCTCCTGCCCATCAGAAGCTGAGGATCTCAAGCCCTCATCGTGAGGCCGCCGAGTTCCTTCTGCTCGGCTTATCCCTATCGGGCATCTTCCTGCCCATCAAACGCTGAGGATCTGAAACCCTCATCGCGAGGCCGCCGAGTTCCTTCCTGCTCGGCGCATCCCCAGCGGGCATCCTTCTGCCCATCAGACGCTGATGATCTGAAGCCCTCATCGTGAGGCCGCAGAGTTTCTTCCTGCTAGGCGCATCCCCAGCGGGCATCCTCCTGCCCATTAGACACTGAGGATCTCAAGCCCTCATCGTGAGCCCGCCGAGTTTCTTCCTGCTCGGCGCATCCCCAGCGGGCATCCTCCTTCCCATCAGACGCTGATGATCTCAAGCCCTCATTGTGAGGCCGCCGAGTTCCTTCCTGCTCGGCGCATCCCCAGCGAGCATCCTCCTGCCCATCAGACGCTGAGGATCTGGGGCCCTCATCATGAGGTCGCCGAGCTTCTTCCTGCTCGGCGCATCCCTAGCGGACAACCTCCTGCCCATCGGACGCTGAGGATCCGAAGCCCTTTTCGCGAGGCCGCCGAGTTTCTTCCGGCTCGGCGCATCCCCAGCGGGCAGCCTCCTGCCCATCAGACACTAAGGATCTGAAGCCCTCTTCGCGAGTCCGCCGAGTCCTTCCTGCTCGGCACATCCCCAGCGGGTAGCTTCCTACCCTACAAAGACACGGATCCAAGACCTGCCGAATAACTCATACCCAACGCGCGATCAGCGCCCCAACTCCGGCAAAGGGGGGATACCGACCTTCCCACACCCGTCCTTCGTTCGACTCATACTTGATGCGCGACAACAAGAACGTTGTGTCGTCCGTGGACAATCCACCACAAGGTATTACCAGCGCCGAGCCCCACAGAGAGAACCAAGCAGTCCACTCTCGACCCGACCCACAAAATAGATCGAAATGAGAGTGGGGGGCTAATGATGATGCTCAATAACGGTAATTCCTTAGATCGTGACATGTGGCGGATGACGTGTCACATGCGTAAACCAGTTAGGCTCCTGAGGGCCATGGAGGGGGAACCAATGTGCTACAGTGGGGGCTTCCCTCAAACCCTGTCTCCGAGGTTGCACCCCACTTCTTACCCCTAAGCACCTCAGCAGCCAAACCAAGTGTCCCTTTGCTCTACTCCGAGCTATCACAGACCTTAGCCTCCTCGGCCCTACCGGCTTGTCTCCGGGCTACCGCACAACCAAGATACTTCGGCTCTCCTGCTCGTCCGCGAGCTCTCCTGCCAAGGTCATCTTCCTCGGTCTCATCGACTGACCAACGGCACCGCTTACACGCACAACCGCCATCCCGTGAATCTCGCCATGCGCGAGATATCCGCCGGCCACATCCCATGTTCCACGCCATCACGATCCCCCATTAACGAGCCTGTCTCCCCATTAATGGGAGATCCCGCTCATCACGCGGGCATGACGTCGGGAGCGTAACCGCCGGCGTGATTCTCGCGCCTGCCCTGCCTGCTGCCACCGCTATTTAAACCTCTTCTTCAGACGGTTCAAGTAAGCCATTTTTACCCCACTAAACCGTTACTCTGCTCGGATTTCCTCTCTAACTTGACCGTCGGAGGGTTCTCGGTGGTACAACCACTCCGGGACTTCCTTGCAGGTAGCTCGGCGGCAACCAAACTCAAACCTATTGAGATCCACACGCTTCCTCCAGATCCAATCTTAGCCATCTATCGCCGCCATCAGCAGATTAACGGAAGGCAACATCCTGGCGCGATCCAGGTCGCGCTAGATAACCAATGTTTAACACATATAATGTTTAACATGTACCATGAGTCATTCCTTTTTGAACCGGCCTGTAAAAGCTTAATACACGAATACAATCACACAACACACGTACTCGAGGACCTGCGAATTTGTTCCCAAAACGTTGGTGGCCAATTACTTCTTGGGATCGGACCCCGCATTCTGCCAAGAAGGAGAAGTGTCATGCCAGCCGAGCTATTGCTCGTTGATACTATGACTCTTCTTGATCCATCTACACTAAAGCATAATCTAGCCCTCCTCCTAAGATTAGCGGTCCAGAATTCTTTGATCTTAAAATCAACGGCCACAATCGCTGCTAAATAGTGTAAGACAAGAGGCTTTAATGTTAGTGTTTTTCATATGCTCCATGTATGATGCATGGTGAGAATGCTCTCACAGAACCCAATATAGCATGGAAAATAACTGCAGAGGTTCCAAATCCCGGTACTATGGACCCAAAATTTCAAAAATTTCAAAACGGATTCGAGAACTTCTATGTGAACAGGACTCAAAACGGCTAATAACCATTGCAGCTTCTTCTTTTTCATCCATTTCCGTTCAAAACCCTAACCCTAGCCCCCGCTTAGATTCTCCGCTAAAGATCACAATAGATCTCAATTTCTCTCTGCTCCCCATCCAAACCCTAGATCTACACCATTGCTTCAGCTTGGGCCGCATTAATCTGGATTCAATTGAGAAAGGTTTTCTTTTGTTGGGAAGGGGAAAGGGAAAGGGATCGATAGCGATGAGGAGAAGGCGATCGAGGGATTCACACGCCGAGCCAGAAGTGAGTTTTTTTTGGATGTGATATATTGGAATCTCGAATCTGAAGAGGAGGATGCTTGCTGAAGAGTTCTTTCGATTCTCAAGGTAAGTTTTTCTTTTTCTCTTATAGATGAATTTATGTCAAATTGGCATCACATACCTATGATGGTTTTGCGATCTAATCACTTGCAAAATATTATTTCGAAAGCTTTTCACAAATATCACCGAAAGCATTGTTAAAATACTCCTACTATATGGTTTTATTGAAAACGTTCGGAAACATCTGGATAATAAATATTTCTTGGTTTCAACTTTGCGCCATAGAAGGACTGGGAAAGAAATATATAGAACTATTTTAAAACGTATCAGTCGACCTGGTCGAAGAATTTATTTCAAACATCAAAAAATAACTAAGATTTTAGGTGGAATGGGAATCGACCAAGCACTAACAATTATGTATGCCGTTTAGCTTTCCAACTCAATGCGAGCTTTTGCCCTTGCCCTTGCCCTTGGCCTCACCCTCGCACTTGCTCATACACACACAGAGACACATCTTTCTTCAACTAATGGCTGAATTCTGAAAATACTAGTTTTTTCAAAAACAATTTCTGAAAATACTTATTGCTTTTTATGGTGGTATTATGAAATCTTTCTTAATTCTGACTCACAGATTTTATTTTTTTCTTTTTATGTAGGTCAGCAATTTTTCTTGATGCAGTGGTTATCAGTGCACTTGTAATACATGTCACTCGAGCAGCGCTGGGTTATAAACAGACTTGGGATTAGTATCATGTGAGTCCTTTTCTTATTTATATATAATTGTAATGTCAACTGGTAGAACTTATAATGATTTGCAACAAATGCTTGATAACTATATCCGATATCAAACAGTTGTTGCAAACTATCAGTATTAATTTTTTCTCAGTCTTGTTTCTTTTTCCTTCCCGGCGACGAGAAATTTTGAGGAAAAACCTCAATTATCAAAATGAAGAATTAATAGCCAATACACTTGGCTAATTTTGAAAATCAACTGATACACCTTCAAGTAGCCTTCAATGACAAAATATTTGTTTCACTTATCATCACAGAAGTAACACAAGCCAATTTTTCTTCTCGCAGATCAATCACCGGCAGGAATTTTCTTGGTAGCAGAATTCTGACTTGAGGATGCATTAATTTCCATTTTTATTTTGACCTGAAACCTTGGATAATTCCCAGCTACCCACCTTGCTTAAGGTGACTGCATCTCTCAAACACATTGCCTAACTTCTTGGCTCGAATTCTTTCAGATCTCTGCCAAAATGAAATAAAGAGAATTAGGATTAGGGTTTGAAGGATTGAGAAAAGAATTGGGGAGTTTGAGAGACGAATTAAGGTAAGATAATTTTCATTCAAGAAATTGGCTAACTCTTGTAACCAGCAGATATGCTAGCATTACATTAATAATTTAATAGGCCGATTGGATATCACTCTTCAGTTCGAATTAGCAAGAGCGATGTCTCCTTGCATAATATGGATTCCAATCATTCATCTGCATGTGAATGAGTCGAATTACTTGTCCCCGGGTCTTTTTCCATGTTGGCAACAATGAAGTGTAATAATTCAAACAGTTGTTATAACCTTCTATACTATAGATAGAGATTGTTGTATCGGCTGTAAGGTAGTGCCAGGTGAGAGTGTAACCACTCAATATAGACTTTTAGTTCTAGATTTTCGATTTAGAAGAGGATCTAGGAAGATTAGACGTAAGGTAGAGCCTAGTATTAAATGGTGGCGATTGAAAGAAGCTAACCAAAAGGCTTTTATAGATCGTGTAGTCCAAGAAGCGGATTGACAGTCGGAAGATGATTCAGACAGAATATGGAACAAAATGGCTAGTTGTATCAAGAGAGTAGCTAGAGATCTACTTGGTGAGTCGAGATGTGGTGCTCCTCTATCTAAGGACACATCATAGTGGAATGAACAAGTAAATGCTGCTATTAAAATTAAAATGGATTCTTATAAAGATTTGAAGAAAAGTAGAGATATGGAGAGATTTGAGAAGTATAAAATGGCTAAAAAGGAAGTTAAGAAAGCTGTTTGGGAAGCTAAATCTAAGGTCTATAAGGAGGTGTATGAGAAATTAGACACTAAAGAGGCTGAAAATGATATATATCGGAATGCTCGGATGCGGGAAAGGAAGACCAGAGACGTATGTGCGGTGAAGTGTGTTAAAAATGAAAATCAGAAGGTTTTAGTTCGAGATGAGGATATCAAGGAAAGGTGGAGAGATTATTTTGACAAATTGTTCAATTAGAGGTTTACTAAGAATTTGGATGGACTTGTCATTCAATTTCAAGATATAAACCGTGATTTCATACGTAATAAAGAAGTTTTGAACAGAATGAGTTTAAGAAAAACGGTTGGTCCTGACGGGATTCCTATCGAGCTTTGGAGATACTTAGGAGAAATAGACGTTAAATGGCTGACAGATCTATTTAATAAGATTTGGCAGACAAAAAAGATGCCAAATGAATGGAGGAAAAGTATCCTTGTACATATCAACAAGAACAAGGGTGGCATTCAAAGTTGCTCAAACTGCCGTGGAATAAAACTTATGTGTCACACCATGAAACTTTGGAAGAGAGTGATTGAATACAAGCTAAGGAAGGGTATTAAGATAACAGAGAACCAGTTTGGGTTCATGCCTGGACGATCGTCGACAGAGGCTATTCATTTGCTTCGTTAACTTGTCGAGCGTTTTAGAGAGGAGAAGAGATTTACATATGATATTTATTGATTTAGAGAAAGCGTATGACAAGATACCTAGAGAGGTATTATGGGGGACAATAATGAAGAAGGGCCCCCCATCAAGTATATTGACATAATCAAGGATATGTACGATGGAGTAGTGGCAAATGTCAGAACTTGCGGTGGCCTAACGAGTGATTTTCCGATTACAATTAGTTTACATCAAGGATCTGCATTAAGTCCATTCCTGTTTACCATCGTGATGAATGAGCATACTAGAACCATCCAAGATGAGATATCTTGGTGTATGCTATTCGCTGATGATATTGTTCTAGTAAATGAGATGAAAGCAGGGGCTAATGCCAAATTGGAATTATGGAGGCAAACATTGGAATCTCGAGGGTTCAGATTGAGCAGTTTCAAGACTGCATATATGCATTGCAAATTTAGTAAACAGAGAAGTCAAAATCATATTGGTATAATATTGGAAGGGTAAGAGATATCACCGAGCGATCAGTTTAGATATTTAGGTTCCATCATCCAAAAGGATGGGGAGATCGATAGTGATGTTAATCAAAGGATCCAAGCTGGTTGGTTGAAATGGAGAAGTGCAACAGGAATTTTGTGTGATCGTAACTTTCCGTTAAAATTGAAAGGAAAGTTTTATCGGAGCGCTATTCGGCCTGCCTTATTATATGGTACATAATGTTGGGCTCCTAAGAAGCATCATACACAGAAGATGCACATAGCGTAGATGCGCATGCTTCGTTGGATGTGCGGTAACACTAGAAAAGATAAGGTGTGAAATGAGGATATTCGTGCAAAAGTTGGTGTAGCACATGTGGAGAAGAAGATGCGAGAAAACCAGTTAAGATGGTTTGGTCATGTGCGACGTAGACCTATGGAAGCACCGGTTCGACGAATAGATACTCTCGATATGGGCAATGGCAAAATGGTAAAAGGGAGATCGAAGAAAATATGGATGGAGGTGATACGAAACGATATGGTTGCCAAAGGCCTCAATGAAAGTATATTGTTCGATAGGAGTGAGTTGAGGCGGAGGATGCATGTGCTGGATCCGGCGTGATTCTCATGTTGGTTCATGTAGCCTACCCCATCTGCTTGGGATAAAAGGCTCAGTTGTTGTTCTTGTTGAAGCGAACAACTGACATACTATTGTTATAGCCAGTAGCGGACCCAGGAATCTGGATCAGAGGGGGCCCCACCAAATGTAGTAAGGTCTCAAAATCTCCAAGCATATAATATCAAAATTCATTTTAATTGAAAATATATAATTTAATTTTAAATTGATTTAATAATATAATAAAAAATATTGTTGCTATAACATATTTGGAACACTTTATATCATAAAATATAACATACAAATCAGGTTTTTAGAGGAACCGAGATAAACTAATTGTAGTGCACGTACATGCACCACCTGTGTGAGTATTCAAAGTTTGTGTATGAAGAAATTGAAAATTGCAAATGTATGTTAGAATTATGGAGTAGCAATATTGTTGTGCCGTTTGAAAGTATACATTTTTTTTTGATTTTTTCTTGAAAAAGAAAGAAGAGAGCAAGTTAAGTCATTAGATTCGGTTATGATAGTAGTGATGATTTATAAAACAATATTTTATTTAAAATCTTTTATTATTTTTTCATTTTTCAATAGACCTACAAAAAGTAATCAATAGTATTTAATACTCAAGTTAATTAAAACAATAATTAAAAATAATATCAACAATGGGAATTGAACCAATTCTTGCTAGGAAATATCACATACAACCAACTGAGCAAAATCTCAGTGGGGGCATGTACCCGTGTGACCTATACGTGGGTCCTCCCTTAGTTTTTAAGATAAACAACACTTTGTGAAACCTTTATTGCAGTATTATCATACGAAACTATTAAATCCTCTCAAGCACAATAAAACATATCAATCGGTCTTAGCTCAGGTGGTATCAATTTTCTTTCCAATGTGAAAGGTCACAAGTTCGATCCCGAAAGAGGAGAGAAGGGTTTTGATTTTTAAAAGAAAGTAGTTGATTTAAATAAAAAAAACAATAAAAGATAATAATAAGATCTCTACAGAACCATTAATTTTCCTAAAAACATAATTTACCCTCATGATATTTTAGTGTTTGATTTTCTCCAGCATCACACATATCTTAAAACGCATAATCTCAGGTATATTATTTCAATAAAGTTTGACTTAAACATAGATGAAACTGAATCTATAGAAAAGCACTAAATAAATGCAGCTTGGCTATATTTAAATGGATCAATCAATGAGATATTTATGATTCAAGTAGGAAAATATGTATGGTTATATTCATGATAACTGCGTGTATGATCCAAGTAGGAAAACCTTTAAGAAACAAACATTAAATAGATGATAAACTAACTCTGAGAATGAGAAAAGGAATGGATGTAAGAAAATTATAAAACGGTAATAGATGAAAGAGAAAATGTCGATTAACAATTAAGAGAATTTCTTTTGAAATTTTTTTAATAGATAATTATAAAATTAAACCTTTTTAAAATTTATTTAGGAAAATAGACTTCGTTATTGACATATAAGAAATGCCACGTAGGTAAATGTTTTGTCCTAATTACTTATGTGGCAAAAAGAGTTCTATTTTGATAAATAAATTTATTAAAGAGGCTTGTTTTCCGAATTATTTTTTAAAAGGATATTTTTTTTATAAAAATTATCCTTATTAGATACTTTTGCATGGAGTAGTGGATGTCAGACGACACTCCAACTAAACTGTAGATGACAAAATTTGCTAACCATTTGTAAGAATCCCAATCCCTTCACCTCTCTAGTGGGCGGGGATCCCTTCGTAAAGGTGAGGAACCGCTCGTAGTGGCTGAATATCAAAAGGTCGCTGGTTTGTTGCAACCACTTCCAATTCCCCAATGACAGTAGGAACATATAACTATGGATTTCGTGACAGTATTACCACGGAGTCCAAAGAGCAATAACGCAGTATGGGTGATTGTCGATCGACTGATCAAGGCAACTCATTTTATATCATTTCGAGTCGGTTAGTCGACAGAGGCTTTAGCAGAAATGTACATACATGAGATTGTGAGATTGCATGAGGTGGTATTGTTTCTGATCGTGATACCCGGTTCATATCACATTTTTAGAGAAGTCTACAAGAAAATTTGGGAACTCGCTTGAAATTTAGTATAGCCTATCATCCTCAGACAGATGAACAGTCCGAGAGAACGATCGAAACTCTTGAAAATATGTTGAGAGCTTGCATGTTAGACTTCAAGGGTTTATAAGAGGATCATTTACATTTAGTGGAGTTCTCGTATAATAACAGTTTTCAGGCGACTTTACAAATGACTCTATTTAAAGTATTGTACGGTCGTAAGTGTCGCTTGCCAGTATATTGTGACGATATTGGAGAAAGAAGATTGTTGGGACCGGAACTGATTTTGCAAACTGTGGAGAAAGTTAATTTGATTCGTGATTATGAAGGTGGCATAAGATTGACAGAAAAGTTGGGCTGATACTGCAAGAAGACCATTAGAATTTATTGTTGGTGATCATGTGTTCTTGAAAATATCACTGACTAGGGGAGTAATCTAGTTTGGTAGTCGAGACAAGTTTGGTTCTCGATTTGTAGGGCTTTCCGATATTATTGAGCGTATTAGAGAAGTGGCATATCGATTGGCTTTACCATCGATTTTGGCAGGAGTGCATGACGTGTTTCATGTATCTTAACTTCGCAAATATATTCGAGATGATACGCACGTCCTAGACCACTCGGAACTGACAGTGCGGGTTGATTTGACTTATGAAGAACAACCAATGACTATTGCGGATCGATGAGAAAAGGTTCTTAAGAATATAGTGATTATAGCATTTCAGAAAATGAAAAATATTATTTTAGAATTTAAATAATAATATAATGAGTTTTACGGATATATACTGGGTATGGATTTGAGTTTTCGTAAATTAGTATGATTATATACCACTATTTTTGGAAAATAATCGGAATTTAAAATGAATTATTATTTATGAAAGCATTTATTTAATTCGGCTTTTCATAAATTAGTATATAATTATATCCATACGAGTTTAATATTAAAGTTAAATTGTGTTTTTCTATTTTGTGTACTAAACCAAGTTTGATTTTTGTTAAACATGCTTAGGTGCCATAACATATTTATATGAGAGGGTTAACATTTTGTTTGTGTTTTAAAATGATGGTTTTATAAATTCTTTTAAAAGAAAAGAAAAGAAAAAAAATGAGAAGAGGGGGAGACATCGGAGACATGTAAGCATGGTTGTAATATTATATGAAGTATGTGCATGAGAGAGAGAGAGAGAGATGAGAGGGGGGGTTATGGTTGCCCACCCATGCATTCTTCATATCATTTCTTCATCTCTTCTTCTTCTTCCTTTTCTCCTTCTTCTTCTCCATCTCCTTCACCATCCACTACAACACCAAAACATCAACACAAACCCTTCAAAATATCTTAAAGCCTTCACAAAAATGTTCATACCCTCATCCTAAACATGAAGATGAGATCAAGTCTCCGCTTTGAGGCCGTTTGCAAGTATTGATCCCTATTTTGAGGTAAAAATCACACCTTTTAACAAGTTTTAAGTATACTTGCCATGACATACTAGTGCTTACAGCTAAAGCATATGTTTTCTAGTCTTGAGATGTCTAAAGTGAGTTTTGGTGGATGCAATTGTAGAGTGTTTGTCATCACCCTATTGAGATAGGAATACACATCGCTTGTCATGCGCATTACAGATTCCTTTTGTCCGGGGTAGGCCGGGGTTTATTGATTGTGGGGATCCGAATCTTCGGCAGCTGCTGACTAAACTGCCATTAATTACCCATCGCTTTTGGAGCGAGAGAACCTCCGATTGATGGGTAAAACTGGTTCTGCGAACTCAATATGCAGTATGCGTGTGTTGTGTTTTGAAGAGATCTTGGACGTATTATCGGGGGCCTCGCAGAGTTTACGGAGATTCTGCTACCCGGATAGCGGGCTGGGAGTTAAGGGGGCTAGCAGCCCCCTTGCGGGGTACGAGACATCGTCCCGTTATAAATTTTTTCTAACGAGAGATGTGTTCTGAGTATGGAGCGCGTAGGAAAAAGAGGGGTGAGGAGCGTCGTAAGGACGCGTGAGACCACACGTGACTGCTGAGCGCCAGCGGGTCACATGCCCCGCGCTTGGATGCTGGGTGCCAGCGGGTCACATGCACGGCACGCGACTGTTGGAAACACCAGCGGAAAAAAGGCTTAGCCCCCTAGGCTGGGAGTTGAACTCTCGAGTGGCTTTGGAGTTCAACTCTTGAACAGAAATTGGGTGTAGATTTGGAGTTAAATTCCTAAAAGATCTGGATTTGGAGTTAAACTCCTTTGAGAATTTGGATCTTGGAGTTGAACTCCCAAAAGATCTTCGGGATGAACAAAGGGAGGTCCCTTGAGCCTTATATCTTTCCAAAGTGGGATTTTTGGAGGTGAGACTTCTTCCTCCTTCTATCTTTTTGCTGGATCTTGGAGAAAAAGGGAGGTGAGATTAAAAATCTCCTTTTAGAGATTTGATGAGCGATCTGAACTCCCCTTCGAGGGTTTTATAGTGAAACTTTATTTAGTTTTGAGAAAAAGAGAGTTAAACTCTTGATTTAATTGGAAATAAAAAGAAAGATGAAGAACTTGAGAGAAAAGAGATGGAGGCACAAACCCTAGAAATTTTGTGGGGAATAAAAATTATCTTTCATTTCATTATCATGTTACCTTATATGGGCTTACAAGTTTATATATAGCCCTTTAGGCTTTACAAAATGGTATTTTGCCCATTCCATGCCTCATGTGCTTATTTTTTTCTGTACATAAGTCATGAGCTTTACAAAAATTTTGCTTTATGCCCATTTATTTTACTTTTATGCATGAAAATTATATCAAACCTATTTATTACTTGATAATTATTCTTTTGGCATGGAGGAGGCCGGCCTCTTCATGTTTGGGCTCAACTTGGGCATGAGCCTACGTGGCTTAGGCTTGGCCCCACTTGATTTGGAGTTGACTTTGACTTTAACTTAGTCAACCGGGGTGTAATTTTTAACCCCAACAAAATGCCCCCCATCAATAAATGCACACCATGTATATGGGTTGTGTGCATGAAATTGATAGATCTTGTTCTATGGGAAGTTTGACTTCGAGGTGGAACATCATTCCGGAAGTATAATTCCGGGGATCGGAGTATCATTCCGAGGTGCGGAGCATAATTCCGGGAGCATAATTCTGGGGGTCGGAGCATTATTCCGAGGTGCGGAGCATAATTCCATGAGTGGATCATCATTCCGGCAGCATAATTCCAGAGAGATATGATTCTGATACTGGGGATATATTCTGAGACGAAATAAGGTTCCGACGTAGATGTAGACATTCTGAACGAAACATAGTTCCGATGTAGAGGTTGATTCTCAGGCGAATCATAAATCCGACAGGGAAGGTAGATACTCCGAAGCATGATTCCGACACGGGCATATTTTGAGATGAAGCATGATTCCGATGCAGATGTAGACATTCTGAACGAAACATAGTTCTGATACAGAGGTTGATTCTCAGGTAAAGCATAATTCCGACAGGGAAGGTAGATACTCCGAGACGAAGCATGATTCCGACACGGGGCATATATTCTGAGACGAAACATGATTCTGACGCAGTGGTTGTTGGTTGACTTGATTCCGAGGCGGAGCTTGATTTTGACGGGGACGTCGTTGGTTGACTTTTTGATTTGATTTGATTTGAGAGTTTCTTATCAGTCCACCAGGACTTTTGAGCCTGGGACTTGGAATTTGGATTTTTGTTTGGCGCCAGTATTGCTACACTGGAATATGGTACCATGAGCGAATCATCATTTGCTATAGAGAACATGGGATTTGGGTTGGTATCAGCATCGCTACACTGAAATATGGTACCAAGAGCAAATCATCATTCGCCATGAGAACATGGGATTTGGGTTAGCATCAGTATCGCTACACTGGAATATGGTACTAGTAGCGAATCATTATTTACCATGAGAGGATTTGAGAATTTTGGTTTTGATTTGGCATCAGCATCGCTACACTGGAATATGGTATCAGGAACGAATTATCATTTGCCATGAGAGGATTTCACTCGTTTCCAGTTTAACGAATTAGAGGTCTATTGGATCGAAAGTTTGGAATTTTGGGTTGGGGTCGGCATCAACGTTACTAACACTGGAGCACATATGCCAGGAGCAATTCATCATTTGCCTTTGCCCGCTGGGGAGCGATGGTTTATGAAACAGGTTTAGGTTTCTATCACCTAAGGCTTTTCAATTTTATGAGCCATAAGGGTCCCATTAAAGCATTTTCTCCCTACGAGTCGAAAAGATCTCGTAGGTATATTTTCTCCTTAGGAGTCGTGAGAACCCCCAAGTATGTTTTTCCCTTGTGAGCCGTAAGAATCTCACGAAGGTGTTTTCTTACGAGTTGAGAGGATCTCGTAAGTTTTGTTCTCCTCATGTATCGTGGGGACACAAGAGTGGCTCTTCCCAAATGGAGCATAATTCTAAGGGCGGAGACCGGCCGCGGGACTGATGATTGTGGTGGGGCATGGGTGTGATGCGAATTATTTGAGCCAGTGGATTGTATACGGTAGTCAATTTAGGGACCAACCATAGGGCTGGGAGAATTTTGGGAATTTGGATTTTGGTTGGCGTTTGTATCGCTGCACTGGAATATGGTATCATGAGCGACTCATCATTCACCGTTTGGGAATTAGATTTTGGTTGGTGTCTGCATCGCTGCGCTGGAATATGGTATCAGGAGTGACTCATCATTCGCCGTTGGAGGAGTTTGAAATATTTATTTGAATACAAGTTATTTTAATACCGCGATTGCTCTACCATTTCAGATTTTCTTATTGCGAAAGTCGCGATCGCCTTATGATTTCGGCTATTTATTCGAAGTTGCCCCATCATTTCAGCTTTTTTTTAATTTAAACTTTTTTCACACTCCCAGTTTAACGACTTGGGGGTCGAATGTTCCCAGTTTAAAGACGTGGTGGTCAACCGTTCCCAGTTTAACGACGTGGTGATCATGGGTGTCTGCTTATCCAAGCCTCTCAAACTTTGATCTTTGCGCGGCCGAGTTGATGACCGTAATTTGGTGGTGTGCCGGTACATCTGGGGATGGTAGGTTTTCCCAGCCTTGTATTGGTTCTCTACCCAATCTTTGAAAACATAGCAGTCTTCGGTGGTATAACTCACCATCCTATGATATGGGCAGTATATGGGATTGTCGGTTATGTTCATTTCATGTGGCCTCTTTAGAATAGGAAGTCGCGGACCGTTGTTCAAGACGTCCTCAAATATTTTGCGGACTTCATCCCTTTTGGAAGGATATAATTTTTTCTTTCTTTCCATTAGAGTCAGCGCCTTTCCTGATGCTAGTCCTTGAGGCCGATCGGTCTTTGCTTCGCCTGCTGTCTGCTTACCCCGTTCAGTGTACGTATTGGAAGGACTGGAATCTGATCGCGGCCGTTTTTCGTAAAGGTGTTCCGCTCTTGGGCTGGAAGGAGTATCGGTTGGCTGTTTCAGGATATCAATCCCTGGCACATGAACTAAATTTTGATTTTGCTGTAATTGCAATTGGGCGACTTGGGTCGTAAGATCTTCCACGACGTTTGCCAGCTCGTCGACTTTGGAATGGACCTTGGCCAACTTCTCGTCCCTATTCTGAAGCTGCTTTTGTAGCCATTGGAATAACGTTTGCTCTATAGTTCCGGGTATGATAACCGGGTCATCCTTACTGCCTGAGCTCGATTCCGCATGAATCACAAGTTCCTTTGGCTTAATGGCCTGAGCGGGCTCTTCATCATCTAGACCGAGCTTGTGTTGGGTAGCAACAACCACTTCATTGTCATGGGTATGAGGCGTAGGAGGACTTGTTCTTCTGGGCTCCACCATGTAGACCATGTGGGTTGTATGCCTGTCTACTGCTTCTTCATTAGTAATGTTGCTCGTTAGGCTTTTGGCTTGTTACCTTGGTCCGTTCCTTTTAGAGAAGGGCAAACGACTGAGAGTAACAGGTTCCCGAAGGGTTTCGGTCTCTGTTTGTATGAAACTGGTGATCGCAGCTTGATTATTTGCTAACACGCCTTTAGATAGTTCTATCTCTCCTGCCTTGTATTGCTTTTCAACCCAATCTTTAAAGACAAAGAAGTCCTCAATAGCATGACCTATCACTTTGTGATAGAGGTAATATTTGGGGTTGTCGGTCACATTCGTTTCTTGCGGTCTTTTTGATTATGGCAATTGTAAACCGTTTCTTAGGGCGTCCTTAAATATCTTGTGGACTTTGTCCCTTTTGAAGGAATAAAGCTTATCCAGCTTTTCTTTCACGAGTGATTTTCCTCCTCCTCCTAACACTGGCTTTCGAGATTAGTTGACATTGGGCCCGTTTGTCCCTCGTCTATTTCGGTCAGCCGAAATATTAAAAGATTCAACCTCGTTGGAATTTCCGTCTTTGCGATTATCGTCCTTTCAGTTCTTTTAAGATTTATTGTTAATTTAGGGGTCCGAAATAGACTCTTGCCTTAAGCGTTCCAACATTTGGACCTTTCTGGTCAACTCTTGGAACGTTTTGAGACCCACGGTGCATAGAAACAGGGCCATCCAATTGTTGAGATTCCCGACGAAGAGGCTGACAGATTGGTCCTGCTCTATTGGTGGCTCACATTTGACGGAAAGATTACGCCATCGGATTATAAAATCCGTGCTGCTTTCGTTGTTCTTTGGCTTGGTCCTCACGAGGTCGGCAATGGTGATCTTATCGCCGACACTCATGAACCTTTGCCGAAACAGAGATTCCATTTGGACGAAAATAGTAATGGAGCCATCTGGTATGCTCGCGTACCCGTTGAAAGCAATATCGGTTAAGCTATTAACGAACCGGCAGAGGAGAAGCGCATCATTGTCCCCAGTATTCCCGCATGAGGGTTTAAAGTAGGCGATGCTGATTCGCATTTCTCGTCCTATCGAGCCTTCCGAATTTTGGGATGACAATAGCCTCTAGGGAACTCTACCAGATCATACTGAGCAGGATATGGTCTTCCACTACTGATGACATCTTTTTGCGCTTCGGCATCGGCTACCAATATTTTGACTTTGTTGGCGACCAAATCTATGATTTAATCTTGCGTTAGCGGGTTGTTATCATTGGTAGTCAAGACATTTCCTGAGATAGGATGTGGCCGACTTTCATGCGGTTCGCCTGCTTTTGTACTTTGGGGGACATGCATTGGCTGTTCGGATCGTTATCACCCGGCTCATGAGTAGAGACTTGCGCTTTGACACGCCCCGCTTCCCAGTAGACGGAAATGGTGACGTGGCAGGCCGCAACGTATTTACTATGAAATAAATACGTTAAGCGTAATTAAGCAATATATAAAAATGAACAAGAATGACAAGATAATAAAATGAAACAAAAACTTTATTTACATTCAACTTTACATACAACTGTTTGAAATAAAAGATACAATAATCAAAAGCAAATGCCTAAACAATGACATACTGAAAGTAAGTGCAAAGGATCTAGCAGTCAGGCTGAGTAGTAAGCTAGTCCAAGTCCTCCTGACTCGGCTCTATCTTCTCAGAGTCTGGTCCTCCTGACGAACATTCTAAATAAAGAAACAGAAATGAATGTCGTCAGCGAAATAACGCTTGGTAAGTCCCAAAAGAAGAGAGAGAAGATAGTATATAAAGTGAAATGAACAGGTAAAGTATATGACCGATTACTGGTATATGATAGTTATTATAACGTGGTTGTTTGTAGTTTGATAAAGAAAGTATTCATGTATACGAGAGGAGTCCATCTTACGCCGTGGACTATGGTAACATATAGTACAAGGCCCCATCATAACCCATGGGACAACGGCATGAGAATTTATGTAGGTGTATTTTAAGTGACCTCTCGTGCCACGATATACGTTCCGTACCAATCTACCCCTTTATCCCCGCGTAATGTATTGTATAAATTATGTTTACAAGTCTTGCCGAAACCATGGGTACAAAATATTCAAGTATTCATGTTCAGATTGTAATCAATTATTCAAATAGTCATGTCAAGTTATAACCATGGTTCAGTCAAGTCAAGTATACATATTTGAATTTGATATTTGAATTCGAGTATTCATGTTCATGTCAAGTATTCGTGTTTGATTTTGGATTCAGGTTTGAGGTTGCACTCAGATTGAGTCAGGCACTTGTACTGATTTAACTCTTGAATTCTTAAGTTCGGGAGTCATCGACAACTGCTGCACATGGACGACACGATTTGTGTCTATTTTCAAGAAAATTGCCACTGATAACTCCTGTTAAGTTTTCTAACCTGAATAGGCAAGCACTCATTTTCTCCGGCTCTCTGGGGCTCAAAAAAATTGATCCCGCTTAAACCTATATTTACTAAAGTTCTTAAATATTGTTTTGTATATCTCGAGGGGGTTTTATGAAAAATATTTTGATATAGATTAAAAATAAAAGCTCGAGGGTGGTTTGTATTACTTATAGTTTTCATAAGCATGTGTTTTGATTATTGTAGTATTTTCGTGACAAATACTTAGCTTTCAAAAGTTTATGATATTTTAGTGAAAACTAGTGTTTTTAGTAACTTGATGGTATTTTATTGTCATTTTCAATCTTTCATTTTTATAAAAATATAGTTTCATAATATAATAAAAATATGGATTTATAATTTTATATAATTTTAATTTTTAGAAAATTCGTTTTTCTTAAAAACCGTATTTATATCCTTTCGAGATCGAATACTCCGTGAGGAGTGCCGCATCTCGTTCTACTATCCCCAGAATATGTGATAATCCGCACCATCCATTAGCGGGTCCCCTAATAAGGGTTGTAGATGCATAATTGCAAAGGAATACAAAATACCGTTTTAAAAGAAACCCGGTTTTAAAATATGTGGTATTTTATTGTAAATATTATTTTTCAAAACAAATATACATACAAATAGGTATCGTGTTATGAAACCAAAGTGTACATGTGGGGTAGGTCGTTACCCCGTGAAGTTTTTCCTAAAGGTATAATTTTAACGAAAACGAAAAGAAGTGATAATAAAATTCTAGGTATTTTAATGAAAAAGTTCAATTATGGTTGTTTCACATTAGATTCTTGATTAAACTTGATTCTAAATATTGATATTTAAGATTACAAGTATTGTGGTAAACTTAGATTGATCAATATATAGGGGAAAAGGGAGTTTCTGGGGTTTAGAAAAAGAATATCGGTATTAACTCCACTTTACCGATATATGATTTGAAGTTGAAATTCAATGAAGAGAAAGAGAGTTTGGAAGGGACTTACGGTTTGAATATCTCAAAGAAAGAGTTAGGAAGAAGAGGGAGGCTTCATGGCGTCGCGGGAGCTCTGGAATCGGCTTCGATCTTCGACGGAAGAAGCTTGCTCACTAACTCCACTGTACTCCACTTGCACTTAGGAACTTTTGAGAAAGTTTTTGCTAGAATTTTCAGAATGATGAAGAGCTAGGGTATGGGGTGGTATTTATACTAGAGAATTAGGGTTTGGAAATTAAAAATATGGATTAAAAAGTATTAAAATGATTTTAATTGGTGAATTGAAAGATCTCTGTTTGATTGCAGGGAAATCAAACAGTGCAAAGGAGTTGAGGGGAGTTGAAGAGACGAGTGTGCAAAGTACTGATCACTTTGGACCCAATCGGACCGTCCCCGCCGGCCTTAGGGCATATTTGGCCGGTTGATCTTGAGGCAAAAACCTCGAGATTCATGCCACCAGATTTACTCTGTATTTACACCATTTTCCACATGTTTGATTTTTCTGAACTTTCATTTCCCCGTGAATTGCACGTGCAACCTTTTGGGCTTCCAAAAAGTTAAAAAGAAAAATCAGAAAAATAATTGTGTCTGATGGGATTTGAATACACAGGCTACGTCACAGCAGTGCAAAGGCTTTACCAGTGAGCTACAAGTTGTTTCTTACTTTTATTTAACAAAAGTGACTTATAACTCAAACTCAAGCTGTAATACTTTTTTTCTTGTATATTAATAGGAAAATTTCTGTACAGAGATTTCAGAGTCGTTACATTCTACCCTTCTTATAAAAATTTCGTCTTCGAAATTTACATTTACATAGGGACTAATTTTCAAATATGTAAGGATATCTTGCACGCATATCTTCTTCTCGTTCCCATGTTGATTCTCCTGGCTAATCCTTTCTCCACATCACTCGACCAAGTTTACTTGCTTGTTCCGCAATGTATTCACATTTCGGTTCAGGATCTCAACTGGTTGTTGCTCGCGGGTTAAGTCAGTCTGTACTGTGAGCTCTGAGTGATCGAGTATGTAGCTGGGGTCGCTCATATATCGTCGTAGCTGAGATATATGGAACACGTTGTGCACATCTTCCGATGAGGGTGGCAGTGCTAAACAGTATGCCACTTCTCCAACTAGTTTGAGTATGTCGAACGGTCCTATGTATCTTGGACTGAGTTTACCCCTCTTGCCAAAACGGATCACTCTTCTGTTTAGAGATATCTTTAGGAATACATGGTCTCCAGGTTGGAACTCCAGATGTCGCCGCTTTGCATCTGCCCAATACTTCTGTCGGTCTTGGGCTATGCGTATCCTTTCTCTGATCGTGCAAACTACGTCCACAGTTGCCACGATCATCTCTGGTCCAAGGAGTTCATGATCTCCGATGTCGTCCCAACTTAGCGATGAACGACACTTCTGTCCGTAGAGTGTTGCGAATGGTGACATTCCAATACTTTCCTGATAGCTGTTGTTGTATGAAAACTCCACAAGGTGTAGGTGATCTTCCTACGAACCTCCGAAATCTAACATACAGACTCTTAGCATGTCTTTCAGAATCTGAATTGTTCACTCGGACTGTCCGTCTGTTTGTGGATGATAAGCCATACTGAAATTTAGACTCGTTCTCAAGCTAGCTTGCAGACTCTGCCAAAATTATGATCGGAATCTTGTATCACGATTGGAGACGATGCAAACAGGTACTCCATGTAATCTCACGATATCCTGCATGAGTTCATGGGTATCAAATATGGTACATCTTGAACGTTTAAATCTTACTTTAAATTTATGCTTACCTCTATGTACTTCTTTGCTAACGATTCAGTTGACTAGCCAACTCGAAATGGAATAAAATGAGCCGACTTGGTGAGTCGATCCATAATAACCCAAATTGCGTCGTTACCCTTCGTGATGCAAGAGAGGGCAGTCACGAAATCCATGGTAATGTTCTGCTATTTCCATTCTGGGATTGGTAACGGCTGAAATAGACCAGCAGTTCTGTGATGTTCAGCCTTCACTTACTGACACACCAAACACTTGGCTACGCTTCTAGCTACTTCGCGCTTCATTCCATGCCACCAGTAGTGTTGTCGTAGATCCTTGTACATATTTTCGTGCCACCGGGATGTACAGAATAAGGAGAGTTGTGAGCTTCTTTCATCAACTCTTCTCGAACAGGGCCGATTGACACATATAATCGACTTCCATATCGCAAGGATCCATCTTCGTGGATGATGAAGTCAGTTTGAAGTCCTTTTTCTACTTGTTCTCGGATCTTTTGTAGCTTGGCATCATTTGTTTGAGCTACCTTAATCTGATTGACAAAAGTGTACTGGACTTATAGGTTCATCAAATATGAAGCGTTATCTGGCATAACTGCTTCGATCTCTAATCTGTGCAATTCTTGCCGTAGCTTCCACTGAGCGGTGAGGTTCATTGCTAATGGCTGGCGGGTAAGTTCATCAGGAACTACATTCACCTTCCCAGGATGATACTGTAGGTTGATGTCAAAATTCGCCATGAGTTCTAGCCATCTTCTTTGCCGCATGTTTAGTTCCTTCTGAGTAAATACATACTTCAGGCTCTTATGGTCAGTGTATATATCCACTCGTTCTCCCAGAAGATAGTGGCGCCAAATCTTAAGTGCGAAGATGACGGCTGCCAACTCTAGATCATGTGTTGGATAGTTGCGCTCATGTAATGCAACCACAACTTTTCTATGCCGGTGTAGAACACATCCTAATCCTTTACCGGACGCATCATAATGCACAAAGAATCCTCCAGATTGATTCGGTATTACGAGAATAGGAGCAGAGGTTAATCTTCACTTGAGTTCTACAAAAGTTTTTTCACATGCTTCTGACCACATGAATGCTTCATCTTTACGTGTGAGCTTGGTCAGGGGTGCAACAATCTTTGAGAAGCCTTCAATGAATCGTCGGTAGTATCCTGTTAATCCCAAGAAAATTCGTATATCTTTCACCGTCTTTGGTGTCGGCCACTCGCTGACAGCTGATACCTTAGCTGGATCTACAGAGATTCCTTCTCCTGAAACAATTTGTTCGAGAAATCCGACTTTATCTAGCCAAAATTCATACTTGCTGTACTTGGCGTAGAGCTGATGTTGTCGCAATATCTCCAGGACAATCCGTAAGTGATCTTTGTGTTCTTTCCGATTCTTTGAATACACCAGAATGTCGTCGATAAAGATGACAACTAACCTGTCTAAGTACTCTTGGAAAACTTGGTCCATCAAGTTCATAAAGATAGCAGGTGCATTGGTCACTCCAAATGGCATTATGAGATATTCATAATGACCATATCGAGTCCTAAACGCCGTCTTCAGGATGTCGGACTCTTTGACCTTCACTTGATGATAACTCGATCGAAGATCTAGTTTTGAAAATACACAGGACCCATTCAGCTGATCGAAAAGACCATCGATGCGCGGTAGTGGATACTTGTTCTTAATCGTCACTTCGTTCAGAACTCGATAATCCAAACACATCCTGTAAGAACCTTCTTTCTTTTTCACGAGTAATACCGGAGATTCTCAGCTTGAAGTACTTGGACGAATCCAACTTTTCTTCAGGAGTCCGTCCAACTGAATGTGGACCTCCTTCAATCCTTCTGGACTTAACCGGTACAGAGTTTTGATTACAGGTTGCGCACCAGGATGTAAATCAATACTAAACTCAAGAGCTCGATCGGGAGGCAAACCTGATATATCTTCAGAGAACACATTCTCGAACTCTCGAACTACTTCAGGCTTTTCTTCTTCAGTCGGTAGAGAGAACACTTCTGTATTCTTCAGTTTAGCACGGTATCTTTCTGGCTCCAAAGTTCTATCTCCGCTTTTGAAATAGAAGACTGGGTGATCTGGTATCTCAAATACTACCCTCCTTTGACGATAGTGAATAGTAGCATAGAATACTCCCAGCCAATCCATTCCCAACACAACATCGAAATTTGGTATGTCCAGCAGTTTGAAATTTGCATAGAATTCTCGTCCGCAAACTACAACTGGACACTGATCAAACCCCATAATTGCTTTCAAGACTCTATTTCCAGAACTGACATTCCAGCTTGAAACGAGTGGCTTCACGGAAATCGCATGCGTTCTCATGAATCGTTGGGACATGAAGCAGCGTGAAGCTCCAGTGTCGAAAAGTGCGAGTACAGGATGGGTGGCACTAGTATAGTATCTAAGTTATGTGAGGTTGGGTTTAGATATAGGAAAAGTTATAGCGAGACAAAAGGATTGAAAAGATTGGAAAGGATGGGTGATTTACCAATGATGACTTGTCATATGGCTTCAGCCTCCTAGACCGTCATTGTAAAAGCCTGACGTTGTGGTATATTTCTCCTTGCTGGAGGCACATTTCTCTGTCCTTGGGGCACGTTTCTCTGCCCCTGAGGCATGTTTCTTTGTGCCTGATGGAATTGACGTTGAGGCTGGGCAGGTGGTCTACGTGGAGCTGGTGCAGGGAGAGCTAGGCGAGGTGTAGGAGCCTGAATGGATAGCCGCTGCGAGACTGTGATTGCGGGTCTTGGTGCCGGTGCTGGGCTGAAACGATATGGACATGCTCCTATGGCGTGAGTGGATGCGCCACAAACCAAACACAGGCCATTTGCACGCTGCAGTCCTTCACCAGGTATCCAGTTCTCTTGCAGTAAAAACAAAAATCTGGACTGGACCGATTAAATGATCCTCCCGGTCTCCTGGGTTCAAAGATCGGCCTAGAAGAGGCTCCTTCCGACATCTGTGCAGCAGGTCGTTTGATTCCAGCTGTTTGGGGGCTTACCCTTCTTCTTGACTACAGCTTTGTAATGACGAGCTGCTTTCAGGATGAGTTCATGAGTCGGGTAATCGCCTGTGGCTAATGCCGCCTGAATCTCTGGGTTTAAGCCTTGTTGGAATCGTCTAGCCCGAATCTTATCGATCGGGATCAAATGCGCCACGAACCTGATAAGATATTATGTCAGGATAAAGATGTGTTTTAACGAAACAGTATTTGATACGAATTTTTTACCTGCTAAGCATGATGAATTCGGCATCATATTCATCTACCGATTTTACCTATATAGAACCTTGTTGTAGGTGGATGAACCGTTGTTCCATCTTGAAACGGGCAGTCTCAGGAAAGAAATTCACATTGAACAGATCATGAAATGTCTTCTACTCAATTGGCTGTGTGAGTCGGTTTTCCTCAGCCTTCCACCAGATTCTTGCATTATCTGTCAGTTGCAGCTTAGCAACTCTCATCTAGGCAATATCTGGCACTTGAGCTGCTGCCAGATCATCTTCGATCGCTTAAGCCAATTCTTCTGCTTCAAGTGGGCTCTCTTTTCCCAAGAAGTGTTTTGGACGCAGTGCCTAAAATTGTTTGACTCCAGGTGTCTCGGCTTCGGGGCGGTGCATGAGGATAGCAGTCTGCTGCTGCTGACCCTCCAAAGGCTCTTGATAGCTTCAAGCAGTACCGTTTGCTCATTGATAGGAGCTGCAACGGTAGGTGGTGGTGGTAGAGTAGGCGGTGGGGTATTGCCGTTGACGTTGGTGTTGTTCGGAGAATCCATTACCTTGATAGAAAAAGAATGGTTAGGATAGATTCAAAAAATTAGAAATGTAAGGAATGTATAGTTCTTGATTCTTATAATTCTTGTGATATATTGCTTAAGAGTTCATGCAGAACTGACCTGCATAGGCCGCCAACAAAACCTGTCACGCCTCGTTTCCTAGTAGACGGAAACAGTGACACGGCAGACTTTAATGTATTTACTATGAAATAAATACGTTAAGCATAATTAAGCAATATATAAAAATGAACAAGAATGACAAGAGAATAAAATGAAACAACAACTTTATTTTCATTCAACTTTACATACAACTGTTTGAAATAAAAAATACCATAATCAAAAGAAAATGCCTAAACAATGGCATATTGAAAGTAAGTGCAGAGGAACTAGTAGTCAGGCTGAGCGGTAAGCTGGTCTAAGTCCTCCTGGTTCGGCTCTATCTCCTCAGAATCTAGTCCTCCCGACGAACATTCTAAAGAAAGAAAAAGAAAAGAATGTCGTCGGTGAACTAACACTCAGTAAGACCCAAAAGAAGAAAGAGAAGATAGTATATAAAGTGAAATGAACAGGTAAAGTATATGATCGATTACTGGTATATGATAGTTATTATAACGTGGTTGTTTATAGTTTGGTAAAAAAAAGTATTCATGTATACGAGAGGAGTCCATCTTACCCCATGGACTATGGTAACATGTAGTACAAGACCCCGCCATAACCCACAGGACAACAGCATGAGAATTCATGTAGATGTCTTTTAAGTGACCTCTCATGCCATGATATACGTTCCGTACCAATCTACCCCTTTATCCCCGCGTAATATATTGTATAAATTATGTTTACAAGTCTTGCCGAAACCATGGGTACAAAATGTTCAAGTATTCATGTTCTTGTTGTAATCAAGTATTCAAGTAGTCATGTCAAGTTATAACCATGGTTTGGTCAAGTCAAGTCAAGTATATATGTTTGAATTTGAATATTCATGTTCATGATCAAGTATTCGTGTTTGATTTTGGATTCAGGTTTGAGGCTGGACTCAGATTGAGTCAGGCACTTGTACTGATTTAACTCTTTAATTCTTAGATTCAGGAGTCATTGACAACTGCTGCACATGGACGACAGGATTTGTGTCTTTTTCCAAGACAATTGCCATTGATAACTCCTGTTAAGTTTTCTAACCTGAATAGGCAAGCACTCACTTTCTCCGGCTTCCTAGGGCTCAAAAGAATTGATCCCGCTTAAACCTATATTTATTAAAGTCCTTAAATGTTGTTTTGTATATCTCAAGGGGGTTTTATGAAAAATATTTTGATATAGATTAAAAATAAAACCTCGAGGGTAGTTTGTATTACTTAGTGTTTTCATGAGCATGTGTTTTGATTATTGTGGTATTTTCATGATAAATACTTAGCTTTCAAAAGTTTATGGTATTTTAGAGAAAACTAGTCTTTTTAGTAACTTGGGTATTTTATTAAGATTTTCAATCTTTCATTTTCATAAAAATATAGTTTCATAATATAATGAAAATATGGATTTATAAGTTTATATAATTTTAATTTTTAGAAAATTAGTTTTATTTAGAAAATTTGTTTTTCTTAAAAACCATATTTATATCCTTTCGAGATTGAATACTCCGTGAGGAGTGCTGCATCTCATTCTACTATCTTCAGAATGTGCGATAATCCACACTATCCATTAGCGGGTCCCCTAACAAGGGTTGTAGATACATAATTGCAAAAGAATACAACCGTTTTAAAAGAAACCCGGTTTTAAAGTATGTGGTATTTTATTGTAAAAATTATTTTTCGAAACAAATATACATACAAATAGGTATCGTGCTATAAAACCAAAGTCTACGTGTGGGGTAGGTCGTTACCCCGTGAAGTTTTTCCTAAAGGTATAGTTTTAACGAAAACGAAAAAAGTGATAATAAAATTCAAGGCATCTTAATGAAAAAGTTCAATTATGGTTGTTTCACATGAGATTCTTGGTTAAACTTGATTCTAAATATTGATATTTAAGATTACAAATATTGTGGTAAACTTAGATTGATCAATATATAAAGGAAATAGGAGTTTCTATGGTTTAGAAAAAGAATATCGGTAATAACTCCACTTTACAGATACATGATTTAAAGATGAAATTTAATGAATAGAAAGAGCGTTTGGGAAGGACTTACGGTTTGAATATCTCAAAAAAAGAGTTAGGAAGAAGAGTGAGGCTTCGTGGCGTCGCGGGAGCTCCGGAATCGGTTTCGATCTTCGACGGAAGAAGCTTGCTCGCTGACTCCACTTTACTCCACATGCACTTAGGAACTTTTAAGAGTGTTTTTACTAGAATTTTCAGAATGGTGAAGAGCTAGGGTATGGGGTGGTATTTATAGTGGAGAATTAGAATTTAGGAATTAAAAATGTGGATTAAAAAGTATAAAAATGATGTTAATTGGTGAATTGAAAGGTCTCTGTTTGATTGCAGGGAAATCAAACAGTGCAGAGGAGTTGAGAGGAGTTGAAGGGACGAGTGTGCAAAGCACGGATCACTTTGGACCCGATCGGACCGTCCCCGCCGGCGCTAGGGCATGTTTGGCCATCGATCTTGAGGCAAATGCCTCGAGATTCGTTCCACCAGATCAACTCTGTATTTACACTGTTTTCCACATGTTTGATTTTTCTGAACTTTTCATTTTCCCGTGTATTGCACGTGCAACCTTTTGGGCTTCCAAAAAGTTAAAAACAAAAAATCAGAAAAATAATTGAGTCTGATGGGATTCGAACACATAGGCCACGTCACAGCAGTGCAAAGGCTTTACCAGTGAACTACAAGTTGTTTTTTGCTTTTATTTAACAAAAGTGACTTATAACTCAAACTCAGGCTGTAATAATTTTTTTCTTGTATATTAACAAGAAAATTTCTGTATAGAGATTTCAGAGTCGTTACACGCTTGATTAGAGAGTGGCCGAGCAATCTCAGCCGTGAGCTACATCACAACATTCATCAAGTCGTCAATTTTAGAGTGAAGCCTGGCCATCTCCTTATCTTTACTTTTGAGCTGTTTTCAGAGCTCTTGAATTAACTCCTGTTCTGCGGTCCTGGGACGGAAAGTCGGCTCTTCTTCGCTGTCTGAGATTGATTCCACATGGACAGAGGGGTCCTTCTGCTTATCGGCCTCATCGAGGGGGTTTTCATTATCCTGCGAAGGAGGATGATCTTGGGAAGTAGGTGCCACATTCAAGCCAGATTAGGCTTGAGATCCGGTAGCCCCGTCCTTACTTTTGCTGCGCGTGCCGGCCATATGGACAGTATGGATCACATATCCAGCCTTCTCTTTTATCTTTGGCGGCTGATTTCTCGGACCGCCGTTGTGGCTTCCTCTTTAGGAAAGGACAAACGAGTAAAGACGGATGGCCTGGATAGGTCCTTTGGTGGCTCTGGCGCTCCTTTTCTGGCTTTGCCCCGTTGCTTTTATGTTGCACGAAGCGCTTGGTAGACTTCTGAAGAGAGGGTGTCATGCCTTTTATGCCGAAGCGTGGCCACATCTCTTCGTAGCACATTTTGAATTGCAGCCTTCTTAATCTTGGCAGACATCACATTCTTCTGAACCCACTTTAAGGATTCGAAAGAATTACGAGTTTTCACGGCTGACACAGCTATGGTCGCGAGGCAGTCCTGGATTTGGAACTTCACAAAATTTAACTTGGCCCGAACCCTGTCCCTTTTGTTGGCTCTATATCTGAGCTACTTCTGCCTCAGATTTTCCGATTTGAGCACCTGGCGGGCTTCTGCTCTTCGGGAAGCCACAGTAGGCCGAGTGATGGGGAGCCTTGAGAAGACATCTGCCTGCACGTCCGTTGAAGGCATCGCCTGAGCTTGCCCGTGACGTCTGAGTACTTCTTTTGTGTAGACGGTTTTGCCCCCGGCTGGAGCCACGAAAAGACGTTCAAACATCAACTTGCATTTGAGTTATAGCGCCCTTGCAATCACCACATTCGGCCTCCTACCCTTTGAGGTCGGTTTGTCCACTTGGTTTGCCGAGGTCTCCACTAGATGAGCGCTTCCGACGGGGTAGACGATGACATGACCAAATTAGCATGGAGGCTCCTCCCACTGCCTTATGAGACACGCCGGGAGGATCACGTGAGCGTTTGTCTTGACCACGTAGGTCACCGGAGTTGTGTCAGAAACAAAGTTCGTCTTGGGAGACATGGTTGTTGAGTTCGAGATTGCAATTGAAAGTTGTTAACCTACAAAAAGAAGCATGATTTCAGTACATGCAATCGATGTATATATTGATTGAGTTTGCATGAACGTTAACCCGAAATATGGGAGGAAAAAAACATCCTGTAACACCCTGGTTCATTTATACCATATTTCATATGGCTATTTTCTAATCTTGCGATAGTTCCGTAATTGTTATCGTTTTGAGTGCGGATAGTGCATCCGTGGATAGCATCCGACCCGACCCGCATACTTGAAACCTGTATTGATTCTAGATTACGTCATATATTTGCTAGTACTAAGGATCCATGCACATTTAGATTTAATACATACTTATATGTTTTATTCATCTGCATGTCTTCTTAGTAATACAAATTATAACTAAATATATATTTTGATGTCTAGCATGGTCTGTTATCATATCCCAAATCTTGTGAGCGCATCCATATATCGTATTGATGTCCAGATTGATAAAACAGACTCATTTGGATCGCTACGTGTATTTACGTGTATCCGTGCTTTGGGGTATGCATTTTTACAATCCGGACGTCGCATTATGGTTTTGACCGATACGTATATTATTCATATTTTTAAACTAGATTTTTAGAAGAGACCCGGGTATTTTCGGAGTATATTTATATTAGCTGTTTAAACCCAGAAAATATATTAGAATATTTTTAAAACCTAAACTAAATACTAACAGTTTATATTAATCAAATATATATAATATATATTAATATTTCCCTATCTCTACACACTCTCTCTCATCTCGTATTCTCTCTCTCTCTATTATATATATATCATAAACCTAAAATATATTTTACAACACCTCTCTCTCTCACCTCTCTTCTTTCTTCACTTCCCGCTCACGAAAACCCAACCCTAGACCACATCCCCAGACCTCGCCGCCGACCTCCTCGCCGACCCTACATCACCACCCTCATCAACTTCACCGTCTCCTTCTCCTCCTCCCCTTTAACCGAGATCCCTGCAAACCCGAGCACCCATCCCCGAGAACCCAAGAATCCAGCAACCCAAGAATCCTAACCCGACGCTTGCACCCTCACCGCCGACCTCCTCGTTCCTTCGCCTTCGTCACCATCTCTCCCTCCACGTCCTCTCCATCCCCAAAAACCCAACAACTAACCCTGCACAACCCCGAGCAACTGTACAAAACCTAACGTCGCCATTACCCTCGCCGGAGACCTCGTCACCATCACCACCGTCACCTCCTCCTTCTCCTCACCTCTTTCTCAACCCCCGACACCATAAACCACCACCACCATCGATCCCGTCTCTTCGACAGATCCCAATACCAATCCAGCAACCTCCCCGACGCCTCCTGCAGAAACCCCGACCCCCATCGCCGGAGACCTTCACTTTGTCGTCACAACCCCTCGCCACCTTGTCGACTTCACCCCGACCCCCTCACAACCTTCACCACCTCCTCTCCCTCTTCTCGAACCCCAACAGTAACCCTTCAACCCAAGAATCACACTGCCCATCGCCGTGGACTTCGTCGCCGATGGCTACCCATCGCCGCAATCTTCGTGTCCTCTGTCCTCTGCTCCTGAGTCTAGAGCCGACACCAGAAACCACAATCCATTCTTCTTCTTTCTTTCTTTTCTTTTTCTTGAGTTCTTGTTTATTCTGGCCGTCGCCGGAGTCGCGCACGTCGTCGACGATCTGAGCGACCCAGTCATCATCATCATCCAGCGTGGTCACGTCTTGGATTAGCAGGTCCAGTCCTGTACGCGTGTGGTTGCATCGCGACGTTTACCCGACGTCGAACATGACATACGTACCCCGTCGTGAGATCCGATCAGATAAGTTTATCTTGCAACACGCTATGTTAATATATTTATATCCATATGAATAAAAATAATGCATGTGTTATATTAGGCATCCAATGTTATATATTTACCGTTTTTCGATATCCGTTCGCATCCGTACTGTCAATTGCATATCTAGTTGCATGCCGGAATCTCATTATATCATATTACCTTTATATTAGTGCAACATACTGTCTAGTTGCATCACACGTAGTCATGAATACATATACAGGTTATTACAGATAGACATATATGCATCCTATTATCCGTCGTGCTTACCGTGTTCCGATATTCGTTATAGTTTTACATCTGGGTATCTATCTGATACATATTCATCACATGACATGTGCACGACACACTATTTGACTCATTACTTGGATCCAGTTACTAATGCCAACAATCCTAACTTGTTGTCCTGACGGACGTTACTTGTTGTCTGTATAGGCGAAAACCTGTACCTGCTTGATCCTATGTTGGCATTAGATCTACATTGGCAATACCTGACTTGAACACAAACCTGGGGGTAAAAGGGAAATCAAGAATGTAACCGAAACGTAACTCAAAAGGTTATTATTACATGTTTGCCGTTTTTCCGGGCGTTACGGAATAATCCTGTTTACCGTTTTTCTGGGCGTTACGGAATATCCTGTTTTTCGTTTTTTCGGGCGTTACAGAATAATTACATGTTTGCCATTTTTCCGGGCGTTACGAAATATCTTGTTTGCCGTTTTTTCGGGCGTTATGGAATAATCATGTTACCGTTGTCCCATATGGAAAGAACGGGGTATAGACTGATGGGTTACGATGAGGATTATATTAATTGATTTCGAAGACTTTTAGAATAGATAACCTAGAAGCCAGTTTTAGGTTACACATCACATCACATACACACACGCGCCTCACTGTTTATATTTATGTTGTTGATTTATATTCATGTTTACATATCTCGTTACATCCTGGTTATTACTGCTATTATGGTATTATGACGCACTGACGTTTGGGTTTTGCATGGCCCAGTTCCTCTATCTCTATCGCTGGCTGAATATGAGTACTTTAGCCGTCAAGCCGAACAGTGAGGAATTGAGTTTAATGATGTTTAGTTTAGTTATTTTCCGCAGTTTTCATTTCTTGATGCGAGCACATATTGAGACGTATTTTCAGATGTTGTTTATTGGATATTAATATTGTTTCCGCTTATACATTTTCTTGACTTTTTTATTGTGGCAAATGGATATGTACTAGTTAGTTTTTATATTTTACCATTCTTGATATTCTATAGACAGCCGTAATGTGATTGTGGAGGGATGATTCCTACCACAGGTAGCATGGTTGGCTTTGTCACGTGCCATAGTTAGCGTACTCTGGGAAGCGAGACGTGACACATCCCACCGGACGTGCCAGAATCTGTAGAGTGTTTTTTGTCACCCTATTGAGATAAGAATACGTACCGCTTATCAGGCGCATTCCAGATTCTCTCTGCCTGGGGTAGGCCGAGGTTTATTGATTGTGCGGATCCGAATCTCCGACAGCCGCAGACTAAGCTGTCGTTAATTACCCCTCGCTTTTGGTGTGAGGGAACCTCCGATTGATAAGTAAAACTGGTCATGCGAACTCAATGTGTAGTGTGTGTATGTTGTGTTTTGAAGGGGTCTTTGACATATCGGGGGCTTCACAAAGTTTACGTGGGTCTCGCTACTCGGATAGCGGGCTGAGGCTCAAGGGGGCTAGCAGCCCCCTTGCGGGGTGCCATGCAGTGCCCCGTTAGAAATTTTTCTAACGGGAAATCTGTTCTGAGTGTGGAGCGCGTGGGAAAAAGAAGGGTGAAAAGCGTCCTAAAGACGCGTGAGACTACGCGTGATCGTTGGGCGCTAGCGGGTCATGCGCGTGGCGTCTGGACGCGGGGCGCCAGTGGGTCACGCGCGTGGTGTCTGGGCGCCAGGCGCCAGCGGGTCACGTGCAGGGCGCGTGGACGCCAATAGGTCACGTGTGCGACATGCAACCGCTGGAAACACCAGCAGAAAAAGAGGATTAGCCCCTAGGCTGAGAGTTGAACTCCCGAGTGGCTTTGGAGTTGAACTCCTGAACAGGAATTGGGTGTAGATTTGGAGTTAAACTCCCAAAATATTTAGATTTGGAGTTAAAACTCCTAAAAGATCTTGATTTGGAATTAAACTCCTAAATGATCTGGATTTGGAGTTAAACTCCTTTGAGAATTTAGATCTTGGAGTTGAACTTCTCATAAATCTTCGGGGATGATCAAATGGGACCCCTTTCTTCTCCTTTGAGCTTTAGATCTTCCCAAAGTGGGATTTTTGGAGGTGGGCCATCTCCTTCCTCCTCGCTTTTTGCTGATCTTGGAGAAAAAGGGATGTGAGATTAAAAATCTTCTTTTTAGGGATTTGATGAGAGATCTAAACTCCCCTTCGAGGGTTTTATAATGAAATTTTATTTAGTTTTGAGAAAAAGAGAGCTAGGCTCTTGATTTAATTGGAAATGAAAGAAAAAGGGAGAACTTGAGAGAGAGGAAATGGAGGCACAAACCCTAGAAATTTTGTGGGGAATAAAAATTATCTTTCATTTCATTACCATGTTATCTTATATAGGCTTACAAGTTTACATATAGCCCTTTAGGCTTTACAAAATGGCATTTTGCCCATCCCATATCTTATGTGCTTATTTCTTTTTGCATATGAGCCATGGGCTTTACAAAAATTTGGTTTTATGCCCATTTATTTTACATTTATTCATGAAAATTACATCAAACACATTTATTGCTTGATAATTATTCTTTTGGCATGGGGGAGACCGGCCTCTTCATGTTTGGGCTCGACTTGGACATGGGCCCACTTTGCTTGGGCTTGGACCCACTTTCCTTAGAGTTGACTTTGACTTTGATTTAGTCAACCGAGATGTAATTTTTGACCCTAACAACAATTAGTGGTGGTGGTGTGGTAGAGGGATAATTAGCGATTACCACCTTATTAGTAATAGAAGATGGTGTTTTAGTGCTAGTATCATTAGTTCTAAAGACTTTCAAAGTTTTAAAACATGCTTTTTATTGAGTTTTTGATGTTGGATTTGAGTCTAGGGCAATTAGGATCTCCGAAAATTGTTCAAAGGATACAGTGAAATGCTTAGACCAATAGAAGACCATCGTAGAAGCCCGAGCCCCTAACACCTAGGCAAAACCACATATTTATCCTATATAGCCACAATTTGCGGCCATATTGGTGACTGAGGGTGTGGGGTGTGTTCTATAGCTCACTCACTGGATAACTAAGCCTTATATACTAAATAGTCTTAGACGACCTAAGTAAAAATTTGGGAGCATTTTGACTTGATTTTGGCGATATTTTGCGATATTTGAAACTTAGATTTCATATTTTTATGTCTTGACTCGGTCATTCGACATTCGTACATCGACATTGGAGGTATTTTGTCGTTTTAGCATGCGTTGACCATAGGTTCTAACCTATGTGCGCTTCGCTCGTGATTTCGCTTTCGAAGTGAATTTTTATGCGATACGATATGGTTTCGATTGTAGGTACAATCGCGGGAACTTCTGAGACGACAAAGAAGGGCAAGGCATCCGCCGGCTTCGACTAGGATGAGACGTGTTTAGGTGAGTAGATGTATATCTACGGGGAAGTCGGGTGGATGGCGTATAGCACCTTCGCAACCGTAGGAATTAGGATACTATATATATTAGAATCATATACCCAGACTAATCTTATGCGTGTATTAGTATACTTGGTAGAAGGTTATATACCTAGTCTCTTTTCCTTAGCCATTGAGCTATATCTACTTATATATATAAGAATAATGGAGGAAAGATGCTATAGGAGGGAATTTCCTCCTATGACGTCGAAAAAATACAACCTCCATCGTGTTTTCCAACGATCGACATCCATCATCTTCATCGTTAACATCTAAGATATGGGTATACCAAATTTCATTTGATTCTACAACTTTTTCACCGTGGAATTAGTGGGTTCAAAATTAACAGTTTACCGACAATAGAACTTTTTACATTGCTAAATCAACGGTGAAAAAGTTGTAGAATCACATGAAATTTGGTGTATCCATATCTTAGATGATAACGATGAAGATGATGGAGTCCGATCGTCGGAAAACACGATGGAGGGTGTGTTTTTTCGACGCCGTAGGAGGAAATTCCCTCCTATGGCCTCTTTTCTCCATTATTCTCTCTCTCTCTCTATATATATATATATGAGTACTTATTATGATAGAAGTATATATATGACATGAGGATATATACAATATAAGTATATATGATATGATATGGGATTACATGAGATGAGTTGATGTACGCAACTAAATCCGTACCATGTTGATTGGATGATATTGTATGAGATATTCCGTACGTGATATGATGAGGATTGATTGCCGAATACGGTCGATATTTATTTCGACTCGAAGAGTCCTGTTAATATTTCAAAGATGGAAATTTATGAGATATTTAGAACCATACGTACTTTAAAAACTAACAAATCGTTACGTACTTTTAAATGATAACTTCAAAGATGTGCTACAAATTTTCAAAATGATATTTATTTCAAAAACATCGTAGTCCCGTATTTCTAAAATAACCTTGTGCTATTTTAAACTATAACTATATGGCTCATACGTAGTTGGATATTTTTAATACTTGTTCACGTTATGATTTCATTATTCTGTATACGCTCGCATTTCGATTTCCTTATTTCTGCATACGCTCACGCTTCGATTATTTACGATATATATTATGTTCATACTTCTAACTCTACTTAACTTTATGTGCTAAGACACGCGTACCATTACCGATGATTTCATGTTGCACTTACACATACTAGCATGTTACACCTACACCTCATCGGTAATTTCCATGTCACGTACATATATAAAACTTGCTATGTCACTCGTATCGCACTATACCCAGTTAGCTTCATAGATTACTTTTAAGTATCCAGCACCACGTACTGTTCCGGAGATTGTACTTTCTTTACATTGCTAATACGAACACGCTATATCACATCATACTATATTCCTGCTAGTATCTTAGATTACTACTCAATTCAGCATGCATTATATTACTGTTCTGTGCCTTTAAATGTATTCCATTATTGCCATGTTTTTATGAAATAGTGTTTTCATGAGATTTCTGAGATTTGAGAAATCGCGGATACGATTTTATAAAACTCGTGAATGTTTTAAAAATGCGGTTTTCTCTTGATATGATATTTTGACGTCCACTATGAGTTTTCTCGGTTATGAGCTATGAATATTATCCGATTCGAGAAGTGAGGAGTCACTGTCTATGGATATATGGTAGATCCGGTACGGTACCCAGAGGCTAGAAGATCGTATAGAAAGGCATTGAGCCTGGCTGGGAATATTACCTACCGGTGACAGTATGAGACTCGGCGAATATCGACTAGAATGATATGATACAAATGGATATGAGAGCCGATTCGATGAGACGGCGCCTGAGAAAGGGCTGATTGTAACAACCCTAAACTTTCTGTACAAATTTTTTCAAAAATACAGAAAGGGGTACTTGAGCCTGAGCACAAGTTATAAGTTTGATTTACTTTTGAACAGTAAGAAGGAGCTTGTAGCTCATTGGTAAGACCTTGCACTACTGAACCAAAGCACCAGAGTTCAAATCCCATCAACCACATATTCTTTTTATTTAAAATTCTTTTAATCTTTTAGAAGCCCAATAGTCTACACGTGCACAACCCGTAAAATCAAGAGTCACAGCCTAAATAAATATGTCCACGAGGCTAGACTAAGCGTCAGGGACACGTGGCACCAAGATGAGCCCCGATTCGCCAGACTCGGGCCGGCGAACTCGTTGACTCTGCCGGCGCCGCCGGTCCAACTCGGTCCAAACCCATATTTTCTTCAACTCTGGCGACTCTTGGACTCCCCCATAACTCCTGCATTATTTGTTTTTCCTGCACATTTACATAGCACATTAAAACACACATTTAATCCATTTTAATACACCTTTTCACTACTCTAAAACCCTAATTTTCCCTATAAATACCACCTTCAAATCACCCCTCCTCACTCCCAAATCCGTGCCTAAACTCTCAAGAAAATTCCAAAGTTTTTTGTGTGCAAGTGGAGTTAGCAAAAGGGCGAAACTCCGACGAACTTTCGATGGCAATCTGAGGAGATTCCAATTACGAAACGACGCACCGGCAACTCCCACCTCTTCCTCTTTCTCTCCTCTAGCCAATCATCCAGTAAGTCCCTACTTCTCCTCCCTTCTATATTCTAAAAACTTTCAAAACTAAAATCCGACGGAAGCGGAGTTAGTCTGACTTCCGATTCTGTTTTCTTTAAAAAAAATTACACTTTTCCTTAACGAAATAAAACCATACTCTTATATGTTGACTAATAAACATTAACAAACTTAATAAAACAAGTTGCACATCAAACTAATCATTTTTTGTAATTTTATTATACTTTTTCAGAAAAATACCGTATACTTTAGTTTCGACATAAACCATCATAATTCCTTGTTATACCTATAGATAGTTCGCGAGGTAATGATCTACCTCTTCACAACACACATATCCAACATAGCACGATGGAATTTGGGAACATAGATTTGGGAAAATACGACTTTACATATAATTACCTTCAACTTATAAAAACCTTTTTCTACAAGAAATGTATTTTAACAAATCTTTACAATTGCGCCTCTACAACCCATTTTGGGGAACCCGTTCTGCATGGTGCGGATTATCGCACATCCTCAGGCCTAGTAGAGTGAGATGCAGACCTCCGCAAGGAGCATACGATCTCGAAAGATTTAAAATACAATTTTCTTTAGAAAATGTGAATTATATTATAAATAAAACTTATATTTTTAATAAATAAATATATATGTAATTAATATCAAAATGTCTATTTTTAATATTTATAATATTCCACATTTCCAAAATTCAAGAAAAACATCTCATTTACAAGAAAATACCATACAATTCCAATATTACAAATAAATACAATATATTATGAAATTAGGTTTTATTCACTAGAAATGTCACATTGATAAAATATACATCCATGAAAACTCTAAAGACGATAATAGAATACTTGAGGTGTATTTTGGAAATTATACAAAAATATTTTTACATAAAACCCCTCAAGTTATACTAAATTATAATAAGGACCCTAGTAAACATAGGTTTAAGCGGGACCAGTCTCTTGAGCCTCAGGGAGCTGGATATATGGGTGCTTGCCTATTTAAGGAAGACAACTTAACAAACAGTGTTATCAACACGGTAATTGTCTTTGAAAAAGACACAAATCCTGCCGTCCATGTGCAGTAGTTACCGATAGCTCCAAAACATAATTCAGGATTCAATTTCTTTTCTAATTGTAGGACTCAGACTAAGTCTCGATATAATCAATCTGACTTGAATATGATTCAAGTATCAAACTTCAATACAACAAGGATCCATGAATCCGTCTGTTCAATCTAATCAATCTATATTGACCGAACCGAACCAGGGATATACATCCATCTACATGATTCTCCAGTTACATCCATTTACTGATATCATGGTTTTGGCAAGTCATCCATCTATATACAACATACAATTCAAACAATACAAACAATACAATCAAGACATCGCGGGGTTTATAAGGGATAGATTGGTATGGAAGGTGTTAGAAGTGGCACGAGACAGCAACCATAAAGACACCTAACCTGAATTCAATTGCCGTTGTACCATGGCTGAACGGTTCCTTGTACTCCATATACCGTAGTCTCTGGTCTAGTGAGACTCCTCTCGTATACACTGGACTCTTCTGTACCAAGCTACAAACAACAACGCTAACATTAAATACAACATTATAACAATACACTATCTATTATGTCTATTCTATTCTTGTCTATTTACGGGACTTACCGAACGATTTGTTCGCTGACGACATTCTCTTTCTTTTCTTTGGAATGTCGTCAGGTGATTTGGACCTTCAGGAGATCGAGCCTACCTTCGAGGACTTGGATCAGCTAGCTTTCGACCCGGAGCTCTAGTTACTTGTACATTTCATTTCAGTATTTTCCATTTCTGTTATGCCACTGTTTAGGCATTGCTTTCCATTCCATGTATTTACTTTTCAGATGTATTGTAAAAAGAATGTTAATAAATAAAGTTGTTGTTCATTTACATCCTGTCACATGTGTACATTACATTTTATATTGCTTAGATACGCTTAGCGTGTTTACTTCTGAGTAAATACGTAGCGGCCTCGTCACGTCCTCTGCCCGTATACTGGGAAGCGGGACGTGACACCGATCCAAGAGACGACGCCTGAGATATAAGGATTTTACATGTCGATATTGGACACGGGATTTATAAGGATTTCGAGTGTTTATGCTGGACACTCAGATATTTTATGAGGATTTTGAGTGTCGTTGATGGACACTCATTGGATGATACATATTTATGTTATGGATAACATATTGATACAGACACGATATTATATATATATACACGTTCACCTTCATTACCTCATAGTGTGTGTGTGTGTGTGTGTGTGTGTGTGTGTATGACCTAGGTAGATCGTTATGCATTAGAATGATGCCTTCTACTCACGAGTTGGTAACTCACCCCCGTTGTGCCATAGTTTTCTAGCAGGACCGACCGCTCGGATTAGTAGCGCCTTGTTGGCACGTTTATTCTTTTGGGTGATTGCTTGGTAGGTGGGTTACATTACAGATCGTAACCGTCGCTTGCATATTATATTCATTTGTAATCTAGTTAAAAACTCCATCGACCAGATTTGTATATTCTTTTGGACTTAGAGGCGCGACTTGTATGTTAAATAGTTGAGTTGATGATGTTTTTTTGGTATTTCTTTTACTTTTTCTTGAGTTGATCTTTACCTTGGGCGTTGTATATACTGCGTGGTTGTGATTCCGCCGATTGGACAATGAAATAGCTCCCGATTGGGGATACAGATTATATTTATGTATATGTACTGGTTTTTATCAAAATTTATAAAGGAGGTGCTGCCAAAATTTCAAATAACGAAAATGTTTTCAAACTTTAGTATACAATCCACTTGTATTTTCAATGAACTTTATTTATACTTTAAAAAGTGGAACTTGATTTTATAAATAACCCCTTTTCAACACTTCACCTCCATTATTTACTTGAAAATGTTTAGATTCCTGGTTTCGTCTTACTTGGGTTACGGTGATGTGTTATAGACTTCACGCGATTCAAGTGCCGGTCATGTGCCGTTTCCGGGTCGTGACAGTGATCCCTCTAGTTTTTGTTTCGTGGGGAAATCGTTCGCATGGAGAATCTACATAGGAGCGTGAAGAGGAAATTCGACAAAAGTTTCCACATCTGTTTCCTTAAATCCGTATTCATTTGTTCTTGTCTTTTCCATATTTTCGTGAATTTCGAGGACGATATTTTTTTTGTAATTGGGTATAATGTAACACCCTAATATGATCGTACATTATTTAATGATATTAAATAAAGCTTAGGGTTTCTTTTAAATCAATCTTTTTTGGGTTGTGATTGGTGTTTGGATAGTATGCATGATTATCGGACCCGATCCGCTTACGTGAAATTCGTTATAGGTTGATATTTAGATAGAGTATATTTTATTAATATTTATCCATAGAATAAATTTATATGAATATCAAATAATAGATACACGATATTTAAACTGGGATATATATTTTGTAGCCATACATTATAGTTATACAAGTTGGTTATGAAAGATAATTAGTATCTAACCATTATTTTCTAGTGTGATATTATCTTATTTAAATATTCCTATGATATTTATTGACGGTTATCTAATGCGTGTGAATCTATGTACATTCTAATATGTGTAATATTTGTTTTGAATGTTTCGTAGCTATTAAATTATGGTTTAAGTGGGTTATTAAGATAATACGTATGTGCAGACAATGTTGTTGGATATAGTGCCCTCAAAGTCAATTATTGGATCGTAGCCACGTGATTGCAATGATTGAGGGAGAACCTATACCGGTAGGACAGTCTTACTCGAGATGATAGTATGCTATCTGGCTTTTCTTTATCATCGTGTACATACTTTAGGTGATATTACAGATCCCTATTACACGTTGATAGAGCCCTTAGGATTCTTGCTTGACTACCAGCAGTATGATGGAGATAATATATGTGAGAGTTGGGTAGTCTATAAGCACATCCTTAAAATGTCCCTAATTATGGGTGTTTCGAGACTGGGCATCGATACTCTATGAGTAGACTAGTGTATACGGATCGAGACCCCGACGAGGGGCGATGGCCGGTCTCACAAGCCATTGGTGTCAGTTGGTTCACCTAAGACGTATACAGGTGCTCATTGGGTTATGTGTACACCGAATAGGACTCGCCGGGAACATGCTAGTTGGTATTATACCTGTCGTCGGATAGCAGTTCCCTGGTGACATGTGTACATGTTAGTCCATCGACCTGAGATCGTCATTTTTCTCGTATGAGTTCCCATTGTGCTGTGATTACTACCCTACCATGGCTCAAAGGAGTCGTGCAAACAGGTTTAAGTTGGGTACAGTCCCGAGCCACATGGAGGCAGTGAGCGGATCGGCAGGGGATTCGTCTCTCCAGGTATTGGGGGTGAGATTGCGCTGTGTCTAGGAGAGCCATTACACGAAGTCCTTGGCCAAGGCATGTAAGATTTACTGGTAGGTATTCCAGTAGTATCTCAGGATGTTCTGGGCTACACTCCGACACGACTTATACCGCTTTTGGGGGTCTGACTTTTTACTAGCCCCCTAGGCCCGATATGCGATACTCATAGACGAACGGACCGGACGTACGGATATTGTCACTGATAGGCTCAGTAGGGTTTCAGGATGAGTTCGCTCGTCGGCCTCCCTTTGCTCAATACCTTGGTAGCCGTTACGTACAGCTAGTACCACTGACGTGCTTGTGATTAAACCCACTGCCAGCGTATTGACGAGTCTTTAGAGTCCCCCACAGAAAGTTTCCCAAGTTCGGGCGAAACGTTGTAGAGGCCGTATGGTTTTATGGCAGCGTTCGATCATATACGTGCACTTGTGCACGGATCATGATTAGACGGATCATACTAGTGGGCTTTGGTTTAAGCCGGATTCTAGTATTAGATTTGTTGGATTACTTTCGTCTCATTGCATTCGCATTCAGTCGGAATACAGATGCAGGTATGTATATACAGGTGAGGGGTATCCTTGTGATCCGTCACGAGCTTAATTTAGATGTTGCCATTCTCTTTTTGGATTAAACATTTTGGTTTAAATGTTTAGTAGTGGAAATTGTGAGTGGAAATCATGATGAAGGGCATTAAATGAGGCATGTGCATGGGTGATGACTCATGGTCTTATTTTTTCTGCAATGTCACCTTTTTTGATTGATTATTATGTTGAAATGATATGAGGAGAGAGAGAGGGGGCAGCCATTAGGCTTGGGGTTGGTCTTGAGATTTCATTCTAGCACTCTCATTTTTTCATTCCAACACAATAACAAAAAGAGCTCTTCTTTATCTTCTTCTCTAGCTCACATCTTCCACCATGGCTTCATCTTCAAACTCCATCCATATAATCTCATGTGTTGAGAATCAATGGATGATTGAGACAAAGTTATCACACACATTCTCTACTTCACCTTGGACATGTCGGCTAGCAAACTTTATATCCGAGTTGCTTCGGTTTGAAGCGGGAGCCCGTAAATAGACTTCTTGATGTGGTGCCCTTTTCGACGAGGAAACCGGAGATTGAGCGAGATCAAAGATGCCGCGAGGAGCTAGGGATGGTGGCTAAAGACCGAAGGACACAGATCGATCGGTATAGCCATTCTATCTTCTTTGTAGTTAAGCTAGTTTAGTGTTAATGGTTCGATCTGGGTGAAAGACTCGATAGTGCCGGTTTCGTAAAAAGTTTTTTGTTCCGCATTTGGCCTCGGATTGACGGTTGAGGCGCTACCGTAGACTTACATGGTATCTGAGCCACGCCATTAACCTTTACTAGCTTGTTCTAACTTGTTTAAAATATCGATCGAACGAAATTTCCAAAACCGCGATTCCATTTCATGAAGTTTCTGTCGAATTTTTTTTGCGGTCTAAAAATTATTTTGGGTATTTCAGAACTTGACAGAGTGTTTCTTTTCTCTCTCTCTTTGGCAGCGACCATGACCCGACCCTAGACTATGACTCAGTAACCAAGTTAACCGAACCTTCTTAAAACACTGGCTTTTGGATTGTCTGAGTTGCATACATCACTGCCACTCTTTCTTTTACCCTTTGCATTTCTCCAGAACACTCCGTATCACTACGAATATCCACTTCCATTGGATAAATCTATCGTATGGTTATATACGAACTTAAAGGAACTTATTCCAGATTCGAGGATGGATTCTGGTTCTGGAGAGATTGAATAGGACTATTCAGTTGTCTTTTCCTTTTACCTTCTCTCAGGATGTAAGGGCTCCTAGGATTAGGAGAGAGTACACCCATTGCGCTTATTGGATAGTCTTATTCCAAACCATAAGCAGGTGCCGAAAGGTAGGGAATGAATAAAACCAATTGGTCTAAGTGTGGTGTACAGAAGGTAATAAGTAAAGGCAAATAAAGGGATTAGAAAGACAAATAAAGGGATTAAAAAGAAGGCAAAGTAAACTGCGACTGCTATCATTCATGACCAAACCAAGTATTTCATCGCCACTCCTATTTCACCTTTGTATTTCTCCAGAACATCCCGTATCACTACGAACATCCAATTCCATTGGATAAATCCATCATATGGTTATTTATGAACTCGAAAGAACTTGTTCAAGTTCGGGGATGGATTCTGGTTCAGGAGAAATAGAATAAGGTTTTATTCAGTTGTCTTTAATCTTTATCTTCTCTCAGGTTGCGAGTGTAGGGTTCCTAGGCAGTCATACAAAGGTCTATAAGGCATCAACCATGCCCGATTTAAAATTTAGACGTGCCGAACAACCCAAAGACGGGATCTTTGCTAGATAATTAGGGTTTAACATGCAAGTGAACATCTTTACAACTAAAAGTGAGGGATTACAACCTTTGTAGTCCGCTCCTTCGCCTTCATAAGCTCCGAGTAGAAGTCCCTTTGCCGCGATCCACGATCTTCCGGACTCAAGAGAGGCTCCACAACTCGAATGATCCATGCTAGCTTGTAGTGTTCCTTTCTTCCGATGATCTACCTCGAAGTTTCTATAACTCAAGCTCTCTCTCTCTCTCTAATGAGGTGAACACCCTAATCTAATTGGCTAGATTAGATGAGGATGATGGAGTAGTATTTATACTTTCTTTTTATATCAAATTCTCACTCTTAATCATCAAAAAATGAAAACCTAGTAAGCTTTCTCAAAGCTCAAGGTTGAAGAAGAAGAAGAAAATAATGCATTAATCCTTTGGTGATGAATAATGAAATGATATATGATTAATAATGTAACCATGGTCAACAATGACTAGGCTAACCCATGTAGAGAATTAACTAAGGCTAAGGGTTTGGGTTGGGTTAAGAATGAGTCACTAGAAAATATCAACCATAATATCTTAACTCATAACAAAAGAAAACCTTCTAGAATGTTCATGAAAGAACCAACCCAATTCAAACCCTAACCTTGTTTAATCTCCACTAAACATGTTGCATTAGTAATCATATCAAGTTACAATATTATATATCACATATATAATATATTTTGTAACAAAAGAAAATAATACAATTAACATATATCGCATATATATCAATGTATTACCCGGTGAGAAAATGAAATAATAAAGTGAGCCAATATTAGATAATGTAATGCAATATATCATATATATTATTATACATTAGATTATCGAATCAACACTTGATCCAACAATCCGGCTATATCGAATATAACCGACTAATATATCATGTACCGATTCATCGAATCAACACTTGATCCGATGACCCGGCTCATATCTAAATATCCCGAGAATATAATACGGTATCTCATATCGCATTATCCTCGGTCGTGCACATATCACATATGTGCCCATACTCCGTTTTGCCTGAATCAAGAAACCTCTGTGTAGAACTTTAAAGAATCGTCAATACGCTGGTAGCAGGTGATGATCATATCAAACACCCACAAGTTGCAAGTGGTCAGTTAAACGTAACAGCCACCCAGGTATTGAGCGATCAGAAGATCAATAAGCTAGCCTATACATTCTCTTGTGAATCCAATCAGCAACACTCCCGTAAAGTCCGGTCTCTTCGTCTGATATGTTGCATATCTAGTCTAGGGGTGGTATACGTCAGACCCCAGTAACCGATAAGTCTTGTCGATGTGAGGCTTATAACGGGTCGAGAAACTACGGATAATACTTATCAGTAAATCTCTATATCAGCCCTGGCCAGGGACTTCCTGTTATAGCCAATCGAACACAGCACAACATCAACTCCCTATACCGGGAGAGACGAATCCCCTCCTATCGCTCATTGCCTCCATGTGATTCGGGACTGCACCCAAAAGCCACCGTTTTGCACGCCCTCTTGGACGTGGTAAGGTGGAAATCAAAGCACAGTGGGAATCACACAAGACTCTATGACGATCTCGGGTCTACAGACTACCCTGTACCAGTGTCACCGGAGAACTGCCATCTGACGTGTGGTATATCATCATCTGGGAGTTCTCGGCGAGCCCGTCCAGTGTACCCAGTCTCCACTGAGCACCCGTACACCATCCTTGATGTCAAAACACCGATGGATATGGGATCATCTATCGCCCATCATATGGGTCAAGATGCGTATACGCTAGTCTACTCTGGTGTATCGATGCCCTGTCTCGATACACCCTCGACTAGGAACAGTTATAGGATGTACTCATCGACTACCGTGGCCCTACTAGTATGATCTCATCATAGTCCCAGTAGTCGAGTACAGATCCTAAGGGCTTTATCAACATGTGAGAGTAAGACAGTAAACATATACAAGTCAACATGTTAAGATAAAGTGAAACCAAATAGCACACTATCATGACGAGCAAGAAAGTCCTCTCTATATATATCCAAGCATCCATTATAATATACATCATATGTACAACAATGGCCTCTAGGGCATATACATAACTACCAATCTCCCACTTGCACTAAGGCCAGCTGCTGTAGTATCTCATACCTAGCATCCCGAATAATCTCTCAAACTGTATCTGGGGAATGGCCTTCGTGAGTGGATCCGCAGTGTTGTCCTTCGTATCTACTCTCCTGACCTCGATCTCCCGGCGATCAACTATCTTCCTGATCAGGTGATAACGCCTCAGAATATGTCTGGACTTCTGATGGGACCTGGGTTCCTTGGCCAAAGCCACAGCTCCATTGTTATTGCAATACAAATGTATTGGATGCTCAATGGATGGAACCACACCAAGTTCACTAATGAACTTCTTTATCCAGACAGCCTCTTTGGCAGCATCGTTGGCAGCGATGTATTCAGCCTCCATCGTCGAGTCTGCAACGGTATCATGTTTGGAACTCTTCCAACATACCGCCCCTCCATTGAGGGTAAAGACAAATCCCGAGTGCGACTTAGAGTCGTCCTTATCACCTTGGAAGCTGGAATCGGTAAAGGACTCCACCTGGAGTTCTCCGTTACCATACACCAAGATCATCTCTTTAGTCCTTCGTAAGTACTTGAGAATGTTCTTCACAGCTGTCCAGTGACTCTCTCCAGGATCTGCTTGATACCGACTCACTACACTTAGTGAGTATGCTATATTGGGTCTCGTACATAGCATCGCATACATGATAAAGCCTACTACCGAAGCATAGGGTATCTCTTGCATGCGAGCTCTCTCCAAATCAGCCTTGGGAGACATCTCTTTGGAGAGAGTGAGTTCAGAGATCGTGGGTTGGTTCCCACGCTTGGATTTTTCCATACTAAACCTCTTTAGTATGGTGTCAATGTACCTGGATTGGGACAATCCTAGTATCCGTTTAGATCTATCTCTATAGATCATGATTCCCAATATGCAGGAGGCATCACCTAGATCTTTCATTGAGAATCTTTGTGATAAGAAGAGCTTGACTGATTGCAGCATAGGAACATCATTTCCTATCAAGAGCATGTCATTGTTCATATCGTAATATTGCATGATTATATTCCCCATTCTTATGGATTTTACAAATAAACAGGTGCTTTTGACCCATGTCTGCTACATAGTTACAGGTTACAGGTTATCGGAACAAAAACAGTGAAATTGATGAAAAAGATGATACAAAGTGAGACAACGACCAATAAATAGTGGAATCTTGATCAAGCCTACATAAAAGATCAGTTCACAAAGTACAAGGAAGCGCAAGGTCTAAGACTTCGTCACGAAGCAACGGTAAAAGTCCACTGCAATTGTTCACTGTGGAGATCTGGGAGAGAACAAGACAACATTCTGAAGAACCAACCAAATAAATAGGAAGCCAAAGACACCAGGAAGCAGTACAAGAAAATTCAGCACACGAGCCCATCTTTTGGCCGCGGAACCGCGGCCAAACCTGGCCTATGGCCGCGGTTCCGCGGCAGGGTTAAGCACGTAGAGGAGAAAAAATTTACCAAAACCTGTGGCGGCGCTGACTAGTCTTCTTAGGGGTATTTTTGTAAAGGCACACATGCGGCGATTGTAAACCTAGGGTTTTCTATGTCCTATAAATAGAAACCCAAATTCTTGTATTAGGTCATGCCTCCTTTCATTAATAAAATTCAGATTTCTTTTGGAGAGCATCGATGCCTCTTTTCATTTCATCTATTCAGATCTGACAAGTCTTGTGTAAATGTTTGGAGAGAGCCATCAAGTCAAATGGCGCCGTTGCCAGGGATGGCGTAATATTTCCTTTTTGCAATTTCGGGTTAATATAAAATATATAAATCATAAAAAACTGAAAAAATATAAAACTTCTATCATCTTTTATTGTTTGAAGGGTTTCTTGTGTGAATCTTTGCAGGATCGATGGATCTGGAAAAATCCAGAGTACGAAACAGAAAACGGGAGATCCGAACAGAGGGGGATTTCAACAAAAGAACAGTAGAATTTTTCTCAGGGCTTGAACCGTACATCCAACCGCGGAACAGCGGCCGGAAGCGGGTGTTTCCGGCGGAACCGCGGTTTTGCGCTGACGTCAGCAAGTGGAAATCTCACTGTTTGTTTTTATCTCTCCCCCTCTGCAACCTAAAATATATCTTCTGTCAAATCTTCTGCAGGATTTTTTGCGCTTAAAAATCTTCCCCCTTCCAATAATTGATCTTGTGCAGGATTCTTTGCGCCGCGCTAAAAATTGATTGCAAGTGATTTTTTCTGTTTTGCATATTTTCAATCGGACTTTAAGGGGCTTGAGACCAATTCAGATTGGGTGGGGATTTCATCACCCTTCCCAGGACCCCAGAAATCACATAAGGCATTTGCATTGACCATATTTAATTAAAAAAATACTAGACTCATCCCTAAGGACGTCGCGCTCAATTGGACAGAGGACTAGTTGTAGGCTTCGTCCGTTAATTCTAACCTGACTTTGCGGTGTCTAGGCAAGTGTGTCTAAGGCGAGTGATTACTTAATTAGGGCCACTACTTGTAGTGGAGAGCCTCCCACTCACCTGGCACTCACCTGGCCGCAATTGGTGGTGAAGAGGCGGTTTGAGGTCCTATTTCTAGCCCTTTGGAACAGTTAGGAGCTGTCTAGCTGATCTAGGTGACCCTAGATCTATGCCTGATTGTGCATTTTTGGTTGATTGCAGTTGTGTCAAAGTCTCTTATCGGAAAATCTTTTTGCAAAAAGCTCCACATAAAAAAAAGGACAAAATCTTTTCCAAAACTTGCAACTTGTCGCTAAAGAAATCCTTGCACTCCACTTACACCACTTTCTTCTCATTGACGTTTTCTTACCTCCACATTCTGTCTTTCACCTTTTTGACTACACTATCTCTTTAGTGTATGTCCGGTTGGACTAGGGACACTAGCGCCCGATTAGTCCGTGTTTTGTTGGTACCGACCGATGAACCTTTCGACTCCGAAGTCGAAATCCTTTCCACTTCTTCACTTTCACCTTCAAATTCTTCTTCCGAAGGTATGTCGGAATATAATCCTAACAACACCTTACCGACGGGACCGATTCCACCTCCGTTAGGTGCGAATAACCCGAATCACCCACCTGTTGAAGCTCCCCAACGAATCGCGCTCCAGGATCTTTTCTACCCAATCCGCACTGCCCTATCTACTTGTCTTTCCCTCCCATCGGCAAATGGGGACAATTTTGAGATCAAACCCCACTTCATCAATATGCTACCAAAATTTCACGGATTGGAATCCGAAGATGCATATATCTTTATCAACAAATTCCAAAACGTTTGCGCTATGATGAAAACAACCCAATTATCCAACGATGCTATAAGGCTAAGGGTCATTCCTTTCACCTTATGTGACTTAGCCGAGAAGTGGCTATACAGCACGGCGTCACATTCAATTAAGAATTGGGAAGAGTTTGTGAAAGCTTTTCTTAAAAAGTTCTATCCTCATCATAAGACTGCTAGAATACGCAACGAGATTATACAATTTTCCCAGCTTCCTTCCGAACCATTTTAGAAGTGTTTTGAAAGATTCAAAGACCTACTTGTTCAATGCCCTCACCATGGGATCGAAAATTGGCAACTTTGCCAAACATTATACGAGGGATTGAACTTGGCAACGAAGCAGTTGCTAGAAACCATTTTCCAAGGTCACTTTCTAACCAAATCTAGTGAGGAAGCATGGCAGTTTCTCGAGGATCTTAGTGAACAAACAATTCAGTGGGAGAGCACCAAGACCATCTCATGTTCTTTTATTGGTCAATCTAGGGCAGACATACATCACTTAGATATGTCGATTGCTATGAAGGCCGAGATGGCCGCACTTACGAAAAAGCTAGAAGCGATTGAGACCAAAATCTCATCGCCTTCTCCTGCCCCTATTGTGCCCCCACGAACTGTTTGTGCGTGTTGTTCGGATCCATCACATCTCACCGAAGAGTGTCCTTACAATCCATCCGCTCAAGGACATGATCAAGTCAATGCTGCCTTTCAGCAACGACAAAGAAATGATCCATACTCTTCGACATACAATCCGGGTTGGAGGAGTCACCCAAATTTCGCTTGGAACTAAAATCAACAATTTCAAGGAAACAACAATTTTCAAAGGCCTCCTCCTCCACAACAACAAGCACATCCACAAACTCAATTCCAACAACCTTTCCAACAGCAACCTTACCCTAACCAAACGAACAATTTTGTGCCCAACAATTCTTACCCTCAAAACAACTTTGTTCAACCTTATAATGATAAGGTTAACTCGCTCGAAAGAAGTCTAGATGCATTCCTAAAGCAATCTACACAACCCGCAATAAGGTTGGAGACTTCTATTCAATCTTTGGTGCAAAACAGTGTCTTACACGATCAAAGCATCAAATCTATTGAGACACAAATTGCACAACTCAATACTGCGTTGAGCGAGCGAGAAAAAGGAAAGCTTCCGTCTCAACCACTGCCAAATCCCGGTCATGCACATGTTGCATATGAACAGCAGAATCATAACGTAAATGCTGTGACCACGTTGAGATTCAGAAAAGTGTTGCAAAATAATGTGGGTATTAACAATGACACCCTTGCCGGTGGTCCTTCTTCATTTTCTTCACCTTCTTCTTCTTCTTCGTTAGAGCCTATTCTTCATCCTTCACAAGGCTCTACTTCTTCTAGCTCGAACGGACCCACTTCTCACAACACGAACACATCTACACAGGGATCCGTTCCAACTCCACAATCTGATCCGCAAAAATTGGACTCAACAACTTTTCCAAATGTTCCTTTTCCAAACCGGTTGAGATCCAATAAACCAACTCCACAAATGGAGAAGATTGTAGAGTTGTTCAAACATGTTAGCATAAATATCCCTCTTTTGGATGCAATCCAACAAGTTCCTTCATATGCAAAAATCTTAAAGGACTTATGCACCAAGAAGAGGAAGTCAAAAGTACCAAAGAAAGTTTTCGTGGCTAGTGCTTTTAGTGATTCTCTTGTCCAATCTTTACCCCAAAAGCACAAGGACCCTGGTTGTCCTACTATTTCGATAACAATTGGGGATAAGAACATCAAGAGAGCACTATTAGATCTTGGTGCTAGTGTCAATTTGCTACCTTATTCTGTGTAAGAGCAATTAGGCGTTGGAGAGCTTAAGCCCACTCATTGTACTCTCCAAATGGTCGACCGATCAATCACCCATTCTAGGGGAGAGTTGGAGGATGTGTTAATTAGAGTAGGGGATTTCATTTTCCCCGTTGACTTTATTGTTATGGATACACAACCCGTCGCTAACCCCGGAGTCAAATTCCGGTGATACTTGGTCGACCATTCCTTGCGACTTCTAATGCAGTGATCAATTATCGTAATGGTTCAATGAATCTATCTTTTGGCAATATGACAATTGAACTCAACAATTTTAAGTTGGGAAATCAGCTTGCCGAGCCTAATTCTAGCATACTTGATGTTTTCTCGATCAATGAGATCGTGGAGGAGGACTGTGAGTTCGAAAATTTTATGTTTGATCACAGCAGTGTTGACGCTTCTAGTGCGTTCCTCCTAGAATCCGACACAGCTTTCACACGGACAACGATTATGAGTGTTTCACCTTTGTAGACGATTTTGAAGACTCACCACCCGAGTTTGAGTCTTTTGCTTTTTTGGATGAGTTAGTTGAACCATCCGACTCGGTTGCGTACACTCAATTTGAACCGTTGATGGAATCCTTCGAGTTTGAAACAGTTACACCATTGTTACCATCAATTGTTTCACCTCCTAAACTCAAACTAAAGCTTTTGCCATCGCACCTTAAATATGCTTATCTAGGTGAGAATGAGACCCTACCCGTCATCATATCGGCCTCTCTAGCTCTCGAGAAAAAGAAGGCCCTTTTAATGGTCTTACAAAATAATCGGCAAGATTTTGGCTGGTCTATGGCGGACATCAAGAGGATTAGTCCCCTCATAGTGGAACATCATATACACTTGATGGATGATACCAAGCCGGTAAGGGATCTACAAAGACGCCTCAACCCCATAATGAAAGAGGCTGTCAAGAAAGAGATTGTTAAATGTCTTGATAGTGGTATCATTTACCCTATCTCGGATAACCAGTGGGTTAGCCCCATTCATATTGTGCCAAAGAAATCGGGCATCACGGTCATTACCAATGAGGCAAATGAGTTAATACCTACTCTCACCCAAACTGGGTGGCGAGTTTGCATCGACTATAGAAAACTCAATGCCGCGATAAGGAAAGACCACTTTCCTTTACCTTTCATTGACCAAATGCTAGAACGATTGGCTGGGTACGAGTTCTATTGCTTTTTGGATGGCTGATAAGAGATAGGAATGAAGAATATGACTAATATCTTTAATAGAGATGATAAAAATTCCTAAGTTGAGATAGAACCCTAGAAGGAAAACTTAAGAGATGCCAAAAGCTAAGTAGGTCTGCAGAACATATATAATCTTAAGTTAAATGATAAGGAAGTGTGAAGAATATGGGTGGATAATTTACGAGTCGAAGATAATAGAATTCCTTGTTAGAAAACCTAACTGAAGAATAAAAGTTAATATGCCAAATTGATAGGATTTTGTGGGTAATATCCGCTAAAAACCCTCAGGAGACAACACTCCTCCTACTAGGGACACCTAGAGGTTTAACGGTTTGTTGCACGAGCTCAGTGCAATCGCATTTCCCTGCGAAAGTGAGGTTAGGTTTTTGTTGAGAATAAAACTAGGTTTGCTCGAGGACGAGCAAAAGATAAGTTTAGGGGTATTTGTTCGTACCGTAATATTGCATTATTATATTCCCCATTCTTATGCATTTTACAAATAAACAGGTGCTTTTGACCCATATCTGCTACATAGTTACATGTTACAGGTTCTCGGAACAAAAACAATGAAATTGATGAAAAAGATGATACAAAGAGACTACGACCAATAAATGGTGGAATCTTGATCAAGCCTACACAAAAGATCAGTTCACAAAGTACAAGGCAGCGCAAGGTCTAAGACTTCGTCACGAAGCAATGGTAAAAGTCCACTGCAATTGTTCACTGTGGAGATCTGGGAGAGAACAAGACAACATTCTGAAGAACCAACCAAATAAATAGGAAGCCAAAGACACCAGGAAGCAGTACAAGAAAATTCAGCACACGAGCTCATCTTTTGGCCGCGGAACCGCGGCCAAACCTGGCCTATGGCCGTGATTCCGCGGCCTGGTTAAGCACGTAGAGGAGAAAAAATTTACCAAAACCTGTGGCAGCGCTGACTAGTCTTCCTAGGGGTATTTTTGTAAAAGCACACATGCGGCGATTGTAAACCTAGAGTTTTCTATGTCCTATAAATAGAGACCCAAATTCTTGTATTAGGTCATGCCTCCTTTCATTAATAAAATTCAGATTTCTTTTGGAGAGCATCGATGCCTCTTTTCATTTCATCTATTCAGATCTGACAAGTTTTGTGTAAATGTTTGGAGAGAGCCATCTATAAAGTAAGTGGTTTTATTTAATTGCCTTAGTATAGATCTTTAATTCCTTGCCCTAGATAGATAGATAGCATGTTCTTCAATTCCCTAATGAGCGAGTAGTCTCCTCGCTTGTTAGGGTTAGCTTTGGGGAAGACTTTTGAGAGATGAAGATCTCTCATCCTTTTCTTGCCCATCACATATAATCATTAAGACTCCATGCATACATGCACACACCGCTCCCTACGGCACCCTATCCCACGAGGTAGCGGTGATACCGTAGTATAAAGGCCCGGTTGAACGTGTTTTCCATGGAGGTTAGGGTAAGGATTGATAAAGGAAGGACAAGAACCTAGAGGAAGAAACATCTTCCTGAATGGATCTAATCCCCTTTATTAATAATTACCATAATACCCCATAGATCTTAAATTGGATATAGAAAGCGGTGAGATTTATTTACATTTCCAAACCTACCCTAAAACTAACCCTAGCAAGATTTAGATCTAGATAGATTTATTTTTTAGATTTAATCAATCCGACACCCATCGGAATTAACTCATAAGAACAACTAGGAAATTCACAAAATCCCTGTGGACCGACCCGTACTCACCGGCTAGCTACCAAGCGACGCCGTTCTTGATTGCGGTAACATATATTTTTGACATACAAATCAGTCATCCACGTACAAGACGAGGAATACAACCTTACTCTCTGCAACCTTCTTATAAATACAAGGTTCATCTATATTTTTGATAAAGTCAAACTCTTTGACTACAACATCAAAACAGATGTTCCAACTCCGCGATACTTGCTTTAACCCATAAATGGATTTAAGCAGCTTGCACACCTTACCGCTGCTCCCACTATCTACGAAGCCCTCTGGCTGAGTCATGTATACGCACTCTTCTAAATCACCGTTTAGAAAGGCGGTCTTAACATCCATTTGCCAGATTTCGTAGTCATGGTATACAGCAATGGCAAGTAAGATCCGGATGGACTTAAGTATTCCACTGGAGAAAAGGTTTCGTCATAATCCACACCTGGTCGTTGACGAAATCCCTTTGGAACAAGTCTAGCTTTGAAAGTCTCAACTTTTCCATCTACACCAATTTTCTTTTTAAAGATCCACTTGCTCCCAATGGGTTTTACCCCTTCAGGAGCATTTTCCAAAGTCCATACTTTGTTGGTGTACATGGATTCCATCTCAGATCGCATTGCATCCAGCCATTTCACAGAGTCACCACTCGTTATGGCCTGCTCGAAACTAGTCGGGTAATCATCTTCCATGATGCAATCCTCGCTTCCACCATAAATGAGAAAACCGTAGTATCTCTCAGTGGATGAGAAACCCTGCTAGATCGGCGGAGAGGCTGAGGTTCGCTGGTTACTATCGAGTCTTGGGTTCCACCAAATCTTCAGTTTGAGTTTGAGTTTGTGTAGCCGGAATTTCTTCCAGTTCTACCTCATCGCCACTAATTTCTTTTGCAAGAAATTCCTTTTCCAAAAAGGTGGCATGTCGAGAAACAAATACCTTTTGTTCCTTACGATGGTAGAAAAGATATCCATGTGAATGTTTAGGATATCCCACAAACTTGCATAGAACTGACCGTGCCTCGAGTTTGTCTGGATTTTTCCTTTTGACATAGGCCAGACAACCCCATATCTTAACTCATTTAAGACATGGTCTCTTCCCACTCCATATCTCATATGGTGTGGTAGGTACATATTTACTTGGAACTTGATTCAATAGGTATACTGCTGTCTCCAGTGCATACCCTCAGAAGGAAATAGGTAACTCAGCTGTACTCATCATCGAGCGCACCATATCTAATAGGGTGCGATTCCTCCGTTCCGATACACCGTTGTGCTGTGGTGTATAAGGAGGAGTAAGCTGAGAGAGAATCCCATTCTCTTTTAGATAATCTAGGAACTCATTGCTTAAGTATTCACTCGATCAGATCAAAGAATCTTAATACTTTTGCCCGTTTTGTTCTCTACTTCGTGCTTATATTCTCTGAATTTCTCAAAAGCTTCAGACTTGTGTTTCATCAGGAACACATATCCGAATCTTGAGAGATCGTCAGTGAATGTAATAAAGTAGGAAGAACCGTTCCTGGCATGTGTAGACATGGGACCGCATACATCACTATGTAACAGCCCTAAGAGTTCGGTAACTCTTTCTCCGTGTCCACTAAACGGAGTTTTGGTCATTTTTCTTTTGAGACATGAATGGCAAGTATCATAAGATGATAATTCGAACGAATTCAAGTATCCATCCTTATGTAACTTAGCTAGCCGTGTCGCATTGATATGACCAAGTCTACAATGCCACAAGAAGGATTCGTTCATTTCTGAACTCTTCCTCTTGTGTGTGTTTTGTATATTAAGGACTGTATTTTGATTGAGAATGAATATGCTATTATGTAACGAGCCTGATCCAATCAACTTTTGATTCAGGAATATGTTCATAACATTATCCTGTACTACAAAATTATATCCTTCTTTACTTAATAATGAAACTGATATAATATTGCACATCATATTCGGTATATAATAGCATGCATTCAGAATCAATGTATTACTACTTGGTAATACAAGATGATATTCGCCAACTGCTTTGGCTGCAATACTTGCACCATTCCCTACTTGAACGGAATGATCACCTTTTCCTAGTTCTCTATCTTTCCGTAGCCCATGTAACAATTTACATATGTGGGATCCTGATCCGGTATCTAATACCCAGGACGTAGGGTAAACTGAGAAACAGTTCCCAATAACTAACACACCTGAAGAAGATGCATCAGCATGCATGTTTTTCGTTTGGGCGGCGTGAGAATCCAGATATTCTCCTGTTTCCTGTTCAGTCTTATAACTCTTATAAGAAAGAACGGGACCAACGTTCCCGTGCTCAGTATAATAAGCGGGTTCAGTCAATACATCCATATTATTATCTTGATTATGGCCTGACATGGTCGTTACCTGGAGAGAGAGAGAAGAAAACACTTTAGCGTATGCTCTTGCAAGATTAGATTGGTTATTATCTTATCTAATCAGGATGTCTCCCACTGTTTTTATCAAATCTTCCTTCAAACCCTAAAAGGTTAGATTAGCCGGGATTAATTACACCCTACAATTTCGTCAATCTTTCAGTCAGATCAGTGTCGGTACTTGAGGGAGGTTCCCCGTGCTTTCTCACGGACCTAATTAAAATAAACCTCGTTTTCCCAGAGGCTTAACCCCGTTAACATTTTTCTAGACACCTACTTGATCGACTAATTGTCTTGTGTAAAATTCTTCCAGGAGTAACTCTTACTCGCAGTGGGTATCGGGATCCAACTATCTCATAGGAGGTATGCAATCTCATTGCAAATTTCAACACTTGAAATTCCCGATAATACTTTTGCCCCTAACCCCTATGATGTTGACAAAGGCCAACAAACCATAAGAAGCTAGTCAAGTTCAACCCGTCATTTCTTGATTGAAATAAACCCACCCGCACGACCCCTGACAAAGGCCAACAAGGTCGTATGAATACCCTAATCCAATCACATCACATGCTTAAACAGTTAAGTACCAGTCAGCTACCGCACACTACGCCTTGACAAAGGTCAACAAAGGCAGCACGAATACTAAATAGTCTTTATCTGAAATGACGGAGGGCTACGCAGGTTTTTCAGAAAACCAAGAGCGTAATGAACTTGATATCGTCGTAGAATCAAGTAATTTTGAAAATGAGTGTTTTTGATGATTTTCTAGTTTCGCTAAAGAGGTCACTCCCGGTGAAGGGATCTCGGCTCTTTCCCCATCGAATAAGGTGCAGGATATTTCGTATATATCGCTGTGCAAAGCAAGAACTATAGAAGCTGTCAAAAATTAAACCGTGAGTTTGTAGTATCTGCCAGTTTCGCTAAAGATGTCACTCCTGGTGAAGGGATCTAGGCTCTTTCCTCATCGAATAAGGTGCAGGGTATATCATATATACCGCTATGCAAAGCAAAACTGTAGCTACCCTTTTTATTAAGTTTTGATTCTACAACATCTTTTAGCTTTCTTTTCTTTTTATTAATCTCATTAATATATCCCATCAGCTTATGCTTCCTAAGTATCACAGAAGAAACGAAAGCAGTAATATTTATATATCAGCATATATATATATATAGTATAAGCATTCGTCTCAGGCAGTAATATGATCTCATCACAGAACATTGCAGCAGAAGAACATATATGAAATATTGGATATACTAGGATGTCCGTGTTTTTTAATACGAGCCGGTATAAAACACGGATTCCACGGTCGCGATGAATAGCCAAACCCATATCCCTAGACCCCTACGAGAGCGGCAAGTAAGACTGCCAATTCTACGGTTAGGAGACCCGGTCTCGACTCCTCGAGATGGCCTCCCACTGGACCCTAGAACCCGGTTACTTGTGCTCCCCTCCTTGGGTCTACCTAATGCGGAAAAGTAAATAATATACACCGGTGACATCAAACTCATCCCGGAAGTGCCCCAATAAAAGAATATTACATACAAATGAATTTTACATGAATGAAAATAAAAACCCTCATCTCACATAAAACCCCCGGCTATTCAGAACACGACCATCCAATATAACATATCACAGCAACACATAATATCTCATATCATCAATGTAAGTAAGTATACATACACCGATCGTCGTTGATGTATAGCAACGAAAATCAGCAATACAACTACATACTACACTTATGGTCACAGAAAAGAAATTATAAAACTACAACATTTGGAATCCACAATCACTTTAGACATTATAAATCCGAAATATCACATACTTCGCATTTCATGCCTAACTATATGAATTCCACATATTGTATCACATTCCAGATAAATAGACAGTATTAAACTTTCCGATCGGATAATCAAATACCCAAGATTTCCTAAATAGCTCAACACTTGAGCGGAGTCCAAAAAGTCCCAGAATATGTCACAGTACCGATGGTCCAGCCGTAGAAGGGTCAAGCCAACGCCTCATATGTGGAACGCCGTACTGCCCCAAACCCTAAGGTTTACAGGCGGTTTAGACGGTCACATAATCGAGTTAAGGTTTGTGTTCTTCTAGAGGGTCCACCGCGTTACTTGCACGTTTTTCCGAAAGATTTAAACTCAAGAAAAATTCAACACTTGAAGGTTTTTCGTGCCAGGAAAAAGTGAGTTAATGATATCCGATCGAACATTTTAACAGTTTCTAAAATATCCGGAAAACAAAACGAAATTAAACTATCCGATCAAATCAACGAATTCAAAATAATCTCCAGAACACTCAACACTTGAGTCAGATTAAAAATACCCAGAAATATCCTTAATCACCTACGGATATTACTGTGCCAAAAAGAGGCAATAATTCTTCTATACGGCCACGGATCCGCGACGCAAGCATGTTATTGCCGCGGTTCCGCGGCGGTTTGTTCGGATTATTGTCTCGTTTTCCACAGTAATGCTTATATTTCCTTGCTGGTATTTTAAAGTATTTTTAATGCAGAAAAAAATCACATTTTCACAAAATTTCCAGAGAGGGGTCTAATTCGATGTTTCGGGGTTCGATCAGAGTTTTAACTTCGTATACACGTCGCCTAATGCTCTAGCTTGGCTCTGATACCACTGTAGGGTTCCTAGGTAGTCATACAAAGGTCTATAAGGCATCAACCATGCCCGATTTAAAATTTAGACGTGCCGAACAACCCAAAGCCGGGATCTTTGCTAGATAATTAGGGTTTAACATGCAAGTAAACATCTTTACAACTAAAAGTGAGGGATTACAATCTTTGTAGTCTGCTCCTTCGCTTTATAAGCTCCGAGTAGAAGTCCCTTCGCCGCGATCCACGATCTCCCGGACTCAAGAGAGGCTACACAACTCGAACGATCCATGCTAGCTTGTAGTGTTCCTTTTCTCTGATGATCTACCTCGAAGTTTCTATAACTCAAGCTCTCTCTCTCTCTCTACTGAGGTGAACACTCTAATCTAGTTGGCTAGATTAGATGAGGATGATGGAGTAGTATTTATGCTTTCTTTTTATATCAAATTCTCACTCTTAATCATCACAAAATGAAAACCTAGTAAGTTTTCTCAAAGCTCAAGGTTGAAGAAGAAGAAGAAAATAATGCATTAATCCTTTTGTGATGAATAATGAAATGATATATAATTAATAATGTAATCATGGTCAACCATGACTAGGCTAACCCATGTAGAGAATTAACTAAGGCTAAGGGTTTGGGTTGGGTTAAGAATGAGTCACCAGAAAATATCAACCATAATATCTTAACTCATGACAAAAGAAAACCTTCTAGAATGTTCATGAAAGAACTAACCCAATTCAAACCCTAACCTTGTTTAATCTCCACTAAACATGTTGCATTCGTAATCATATCATATTACAATATTATATATCACATATATAATATATTTTGTAACAAAAGAAAATAATACAATTAACATATATCGCATATATATCAATGTATTACCCGGTGAGAAAATGAAATAATAAAGTGAGCCAATATTAGATAATGTAATGCAATATATCATATATATTATTATACATTAAATTATCGAATCAACACTTGATCCGACAATCCGGGTATATCGAATATAACCGACTAATATATCATGTACCGATTCATCGAATCAACACTTGATCCGATGACCCGGCTCATATCTAAATATCCCGAGAATATAATACGGTATCTCATATTGCATTATCCTTAGTCATGCACATATCACATATGTGCCCCTACTCCGTTTTGCCTGAGTCAAAAAACCTCTATGAAGGACTCTAAAGGATCGTCAATACGCCGGTAGCAGGTCATGATCATATCAAACACCCACATGCTACAAGCGGTCAGCTAAATGTAACAGCTACCCAGGTATTGAGCGATCAGAAGATCAACAAGTTAGCCTGTATATTCTCCTGTGAATCCAATCAGTAACACTCCTGTACAGTCCGGTCTCTTCGTTTGATATGTTGCATATCTAGTCTAGGGGTGGTATACGTCAGACCCCAGTAACCGATAAGTCGTGTCTATGTGAGGCTCATAACGGGTCGAGAAACTACTGGTAACACTTACCAGTAAATCTCTATATCAGCCCTGGCCAGGGACTTCCAGTTATAGCCAATCGAACACAGCACAACATCAACTCCCTATACCGGGAGAGACGAATCCCCTCCTATCGCTCATTGCCTCCATGTGATTCGGGACTGCACCCAAAAGCCACCGTTTTGCACGCCCTCTTGGACGTGGTAAGGTGGAAATCAAAGCACAGTGGGAATCACACAAGACTCTATGACGATCTCGGGTCTACAGACTACCCTGTACCAGTGTCACCGGAGAACTGCCATCTGACGTGTGGTATATCACCATCTGGGAGTTCTCGGCGAGCCCGTCCAGTGTACCCAGTCTCCACTGAGCACCCGTACACCATCCTTGATGTCAAAACACCGATGGATATGGGATCATCCATCGCCCATCATATGGGTCAAGATGCGTATACGCTAGTCTACTCTGGTGTATCGATGCCCTGTCTCGACACACCCTCGACTAGGAACAGTTATAGGATGTACTCATCGACTACCGTGGCCCTACTAGTATGATCTCATCATAGTCCCAGTAGTCGAGTACAGATCCTAAGGGCTTTATCAACATGTGAGAGCAAGGCAGTAAACATATACAAGTCAACATGTTAAGATAAAGTGAAACCAAATAGCATACTATCATGATGAGCAAGAAAGTCCTATCTCTATATAACCAAGCATCCATTATAATATACATCATATGTAAAACAATGGCCTCTAGGGCATATACATAACTAACAACGAGTACTCCTAGGATTAGGAGAGTACACCTATTACGCTTATTGGATAGTCTTCTTCCAAACCATAGGCTGGTGCCGAATGGTAGGGAAGGAAGAAAACCATTTAGCCTAAGGGGTGTACAGAAGGTAATGAGTAAAGACATATAAAGGGATTTGAAAAGATGGCAAAGAAATATACGGTTGTAGTCATGAATCTGGATAATGGAAGAGGCATTACTAGGAATACCCGGATACCCCTTCGAAACATTTTCATGTTTCAGTTTCACTACGTGTTGTTAAAGGAAAACTGATTTCCCAATTAGGTCTTTACTCCAGGGTATGTATTTACCAGGTTTGATTCTCACATCTGTATGGTTTTACAGATGATGAGTGTGAGTAAGTTATTGGTAATTAGGTGATCATCCTCATTATATCGGAATTCGTTATAATTGGTGATACTTGAGGAAATCGCCTGGGTTTTTGCCGGATGGCAAATATTTGGTTTTGAATATCCGTTGTTATGCACCAATTTCAAATTGATATATCTGTACGTTTATTTTATAAAGTAAGATATAACTTTTTGAAATTATGTCCATGACATTTACCTATATCAGTTGATGGTTAGGTAAGGAGTATTGAACAGCGGTGTAATTCTTCATAACCATAGTACAGTTTTCAACCTACGACGCACAGGTTTGAGTTATTTGACTCAGGGGACTTATAAAGAGTATTGTATGTTGTCCAGTGTCCATTAGGACAGAGGGGTTGGTCCCCGTACTATATTCTGTTTACTTGTGACTTCTCAAGTTTTAGACACGTGTTTCGTAGAAATACAAGGTCTAAGTTTTGAGAAGTGATAGGTACAAGAATAAAGAAGAGAACCAAGTGTTGCAAGTATCGGGATTCTTCAAGATGATCGAAGATGTAGATACTTGTGTGAGGTATTCAGTTGATAGTAATGGTTTTGAGAAACTTGTTTCTTTTTCAGGTTACTCATAATTGGACGCACTCCTAAGTTGAGTAATGCTGATCGGCCTCTTTCCATTTAGTTGACATGCACTGGAGACAGCTGCATGATTTGAATCTGGTTCCAATTAAATCAGTGTCTCTGTTTCTATATTGGATATAGAACAGTTAATATCTTAACAATGTTGAGCTATATGGAGTTGTCCGGCTTATGCTTAAAACCAGACATTGGATAACTCAATGCACGTTTCTGTAATGGCAGTTTGTGGGTTAACCCGGGCTATGACGAGGGTTGACTTTCTACCATCTGGAAGATCAATAGTGATATTGTTCTTGACTTGCCACAGTTTTAGTAAAATGGACTTTTTCAGAAAACAGTAGTGGGAGTATGGTAGAACTAGAAGTAATTCCAGAACCGCAAACGATTACTGAAAATTTAATAGGACCTAAAAATTCAATCGGTTTTGACATTCCATTAGCCACTCCACAGATATGGTGGGTAACCTCAGGCACCCGAGAGGTACTTCGGTATGCTCAAAGACGGTGACATGGAGGTTCTTGTTTACCTAGACTTGCCGTTGCCGCTGTTCTAGACTATGAGACCCGGCAGGAGGATGAGTATAGCGTCGTTCTAAACTAGCTTTAGAAGTGTACGTGTATATGACTCTGCCAGAGGGTTATTGTGGTCAGTGGAAGCAGCGGAAGCAAAGTGGACAAGTAGTTTATGTCTATTTATAGACTAAAGCAGATATAGCGGAGATAGATCATCTATTTTTGATGTTACAGTCATAGGTTTTGACTTCATCAGAATAGGAGATAGATCTGTTAAGAAGGTAGTAGGGTGTGATGTCCTGGTATTTGGATGACATACATAGAGTAGGAAGTGATATTCCTATACTATGATCGGTTATACTGTGGTTGTCACACGGTAGTTTCTCCACATAGGATTTGGATATAATATCAAACATTCTGATTACTAGATCTATATTTTTAGATCTAGATTTGGGTAGTTTCCCAATCTGGGTATTTAGACAGTATTCTAAAAGGTATTTTAGAATAGACGACTCCTGGCATAGTGGTGTGCCTGCAGGCGATGGAGTCACCCTCTCTAAAGGTGTCTTACAGACTAAAGAGGAGAGGGATATGCATGATTGGCATATCACTTGCTTAGACAACTGAGTCAATAATGAGATGTCAAGTACCACACCAGATGTTACTTTTGCACTGGCTGCAATAAGTTGATATTAATCCAATCCTGGAGAAACGTTCGGAAGCAGTTTTAGAACATAAGTGGATGTTCTAGGGAGATGATAACGACAGCCTCCTTCGGGAGACAGTTATCATTCCAGGCTTCTAATGAGACCTGGCTGACAGAGTGACTGTCAGAGTTATAGTTTTCCCTCTGACGAGGGGCAGATGTTTGGACAGGTGGTCCAAACGGATACTGAGGGAGGCACATCGCAGGATACTGATTAAGTTCAGTTGACGATATAGTCTAAAAAGTTTGGATTTGGAGTTCATTTGTGAACTAGGTCCCATCAGATATCCAGACATATTCTTAGACATGTATTGCTCATTTCGGGAGATGGCTTTCTCCGCGAACTTGAGATTAAGGGAGACATAAAAAGGAAACATCAGAGCGGATCCACTCACTGAGGCTATTTTTCGAACGCAATAGTTTCGCAAACGAGCTTTGTGAAACTGATTAGTAGAGGAGTTGGGTGTTCGGTATCACACGGGCTGTGAGTATGTGACATCGCAATAATTAACCTTAAGTGCAAGTGGGAGATTGTTGGATATAGTGCCCTCAAAGTCAATTATTGGATCGCAGGCACGTGATTGCAATGATTGAGGGATGACCTATACCGGTAGCACAGTCTTACTCGAGATGATAGTATGCTATCTGGTTTGTCTTTATCATCGTGTACATGCTTTAGGTGATATTACAGATCACTATTACACGTTGATAGAGCCCTTATGATTCTTGCTTGACTACCAGCATTATGATGGTGATCTTATACGTAAGAGTTGGGTAGTCTATAAGCACATCCTTAAAGTGTCCCTAGTCGTGGGAGTTTCGAGACTGGGTATCGATACTCCATGAGTAGACTAGTTTATACAGATCGAGACCCCGACGAGGGGCGATGGCCGGTCTCACAAGCCATTGGTGTCAGTTGGTTCACCTAAGACGTATACATGTGCTCATTGGGTTATAAGTACACCGGACAGGACTCGCCGGGAACATGGTAGTTGGTATTATACTTGTCGTCAGATAGCAGTTCTCTGGTGACATGTGTACAGGTTAAGTCCATCGACCTGAGATCGTCATTTGTCTCGTGTGAGTTCCCACTGTGCTTTGATTACTACCCTACCACGGCTCAAAGGAGTCGTGCAAACAGGTTTTAGTTGGGTACAGTCCCGACCCACATGGAGGCAGTGAGCGGATTGTTCATATCAGAATTTTGCATTTTATATTCCCCATTCTTACTCATATTGCAAATAAATAGGATTTTTTGATCCATGTCTGCTAAATAGTTGCAGGTTACAGGTTCTCAGATCAGTACAGTGAAAATGGTGAAAGACGCTACAAATGTGAGACTACGACCAACAAATAGATGAATCTGCAAGATGCCGCCTACCGGTTTGAGAAACAAACGAAGATCAACAAACAGTTCGATATACAAAGTACAAGGGCGGCACAAGATTCAAGACTTCAACGCGAAGCTAACAGTAAAAGTCTACAAATTCTGCACTGTTGGAAATCTGGAAGAAACTAGAAAAGATTCTGAAGAACCAAGTGAAGAAAATAGAAGGAAAAAGCAACATGAAGCAGCCCTTAGAAATTGAGCCCAAGAACCCATTAAACGGCCGTGGAACCGCGGCCAAACAAAGCTTCTGGTAGCGGATCCGCGGCCGTGCAGATCACGTATCGGTGGGAGTCGGTGCATTGACCCAGTTTTCTTAGGATAGTCTTGTAAATTCAGATGTGGATCAGATGTAAACCCTACGGTTTCTCCTATCTATAAATAGGAAAGCCTACAGCCTCTTTTGGGGTGTGCCACTTTTGGATGCCTCTTTTGAGATGCCACTTTTTAATTCTAGTCTAAATTTTAATTTCACTGTAATCGTTCAAGAGTGCATCAATAAAGAAAGGTATTTTTATTTTTATCTCGCATTCCTTTTCTGAATTTAATTCTTGCATTTTTTATCTGTTCCCTTAATATTTGCAATTTAGTTTTCTAATATAAATTTATAAAAAAAATGAATTCCATTGTTAATACCCTAATGAGTGAGTAGTCCCTCACTTGTTAGGATTAGGATTTGGGAAGGTTTGAGAGAAGTAAATCTCTCCCTCTCCTTTCTTTGCCTGTATAATTTTTATAATAGGACTCTATTTAAATTAACCCTACACCGCTCAATACGGCACCCTATCCTATAAGATAGCGGTGATTCACTAGTTAGACCGGTTGTGGTTGATTTAAATAGAGGTTAGTGTTAAGAGTTAAGAAAAGACGGATAAGGACCAAAGGGAAGAAACTTAGTTTCTTCTTAGTCGTGCTAATCCCCTTTGTTGACTATTACCTTAAGACCTATATTCTTCACTAGGGCAAGGAAAGTATTGAGTAGAATTCCTTTTCTAAACTAACCTAATCCTAACCCTAGCAAGACTTTTAATCAAATTTAATCTCATTCTTAGATCGTAAAACAAAACCCGACTTGATCAGATTAACTCGTTAGAACATAAAGAAAAGGAATCCATCTCCCTGTGGACCGACCCGTACTCAACCGGCTAGCTACCAAGCGACACCGTCTTGATTGCGGTTAATTCTTTGATTTCAAAACGCATAAGCACAAAACAACGCTCAATCAAATGGCGCCGTTGCCGGGGAGATGATAGTCTCTTTCTTTGTGTAATTTCGGGTTAAAAAATTAAAAATTAAAAATAAAAAATATAAAATATAAAAATTATAAAAATTGAAATTTTTTAAAACAAATAAAATAAAATAAAATTCATCTTGTTATTTTTGAGAGGTATTGTGTGAATTGCGCAGGACAAGAAGATGGACCGATTCAGATCTGGAAAAATCCAGTGAACAAATCAACAAACAGAAGATCTGAACAGACAGAGAATCACAACAGATAACAGAAAATTTTTGGAGATCCAAACCAATTTAACTACCGCGGAACCGCGGCCGATTCAGGGTTTGACCGCGGAACCGCGGTCAACTGTTGACATCAGCACCCAAAAATCTCTGTGAGTATCTCATTTCTCATCTACTCTCCTCTGCACTCCATTAAATTTTTTTTCCTGCAGGTTTCTTTACACAAATTCTCTTTCTTCTATCCAATAAATTGTTTTTGTGCAGAATTCTTTGCGCTGCAAAATAATTTTTTTTTTTGCAAAGTGTTTTAGATTTTTGGTGTGTTAATTGCTTTGCATAATTAATACGGAATCTAAGGGGCTATAACACCAACTCAGATTGGGTAGGGAATTTCACTACCCTTCCTAAGACCCCAAAAATCACAAAAAGCATATGCATCACCCTCGAGTTAATTAAAAAATATTTAGACTCAGCCAATTAAGGACTGTCGCGCTCATTAGGACAGAGAAAGGTTGTGGGCAATCGGTCGTTTATCTAAACCTGACTTTGTGGTGCCTAGGCTAGACAAGTGGGAAATGTAATTTTAAAAGGCCCGTCTCACGGTGATTCGTGAGCGGATCCCTCCTTTCTTTACTTGTGCTTACCTGGCTACAATTGGCGGTGAAGAGGCGATTTGAGAGATATCTCACAACTTGTCCTTTGGATCAGTTAGGAGCAGTCTAGTTGACTTAGGAGACCCTAGCTCTAGGCTTGATTGTACATGTTCAAATTGTGATTGTTTGAAATTATGCCGTAGTTTCGTACAAATTTTTGCAAAACTCTTTGTAAAAAAACACTTTCAAAAATTTCAAAACTCCAAAAACAAACAATTTTTTAAATAAATTAAAAAAAAATCATCACATTCTTTTTTCTCCTTTCTCACATCATGGGTACCCCACCTCGCAAAACTCTTACTGAACTTTGGTACCCTCAACCAGACATTACTTCTTAGGCGCATTGTTTTGGTCGAATTTCGGACGACCCCTCCATGCCCAAAATTTCTTTGAAAGATTGAATAGACGCGTCTAGGAGAAACAGTTGGACTCCACATTCCACTTTGTATCAACCATTTCAACCTTCACCATCTTCTTACGTTGATACTGCTTTTTCGAGTCCTGTTGTGACTCCGAAACCCATGTCTATTGCTGAACATATTGAACAATCTCGTAACCGATCTTTCACTCCTTTCAACACTTCCAGTTCTTGGGATCAACAAGTCCATTCACCTTTTTATCCAAATGTTGATCCTACACCTGTCCAACCATTCAATTTCTACCAGTCCTACCCGACTTTCGCACCTTCCCTAGACATTGCTTCTATACAACCATTTGGGAGTTTCCAGTATTCAAAAAACTTTGAATCTTTTACTAAAACCCCTTCACAACCCATGTCTAGTCTGGAACAGTCGTTGGAAGATTTTATGGTAGCGTCAAGACAACAGATTAAGGATTTGAATGCGTCCATGGCCATCCTTATACAACCTAGTGACCCGGTAGCATGGCCATCCTTTTTCCCAGTAGAGACTTTTATGGGATGGTTGAGTATGAGATACTTCAACCGCAGCTAATTGTTGGGTATGCGATACCACAACAGATGGCCCTAGTGCAAGCGGGAGATTGTTAGTTATATGTATGCCCTAGAGGCCATTACTGTACATACGATGTATGTTGTAGTGGATGCTAGGACATATATAGGGATGACTTTCTTGCTCGACATGATAGTATGCTATCTGGTTGTACTTTATCTTAACATGTACTCTGATTGTCTCTATATTACATGTTGATAAAGCCCTTAGGATATGTACTCGACTACTGGGACTATGATGAGATCATACTAGTAGGGCCACGGTAGTCGACGAGTACATCCTATAACTGTTCCTAGTCGAGGGTGTATCGAGACAGGGCATCGATACACCAGAGTAGACTAGCGTATACGCATCTTGACCCATATGATGGGCGATGGATGATCCCATATCCATCGGTGTTTGACATCAAGGATGGTGTACGGGTGCTCAGTGGAGACTGGGTACACTGGACGGACTCGCCGAGAACTCCCAGATGGCATTATACCTCACGTCAGATGGCAGTTCTCCGGTGACACTGGTACAGAGTAGTCTGTTGATCTGAGATCGTCATAGAGTCTTGTGTGATTCCCACTGTGCTTTGATTTCCATCATACCACGTCCAAGAGGGCGTGCAAAAAGGTGGCTTTTGGGTACAGTCCCGAATCACATGGAGGCAATGAGCGATAGGAGGGGATTCGTCTCTCCCGGTATAGGGAGTTGATGTTGTGCTGTGTTCGATTGGCTATAACCGGAAATCCCTGGCCAGGGTTGCTAAGATTTACTGGTAAGTGTTATCAGTAGTTTCTCGAACTGTTATAGACCTCATATCGACACGACTTATCGAGCTACTGGGGTCTGACATTTACCACCCCTAGGCGAGATATGCGACATATCAGACGACGAGACCGGACTGTACGGGAGTGTTACTGTTTGGATTCACAGGAGAAGTTACAGGCTTGCTTGTTGATCTTCTGAGCGCTCAATACCTGGGTAGCTGTTATGTTTAGCTGACCGCTTGCAGCTTGTGGGTGTTTGATATGATCATCACCTACTGCCGGCGTATTGACGATTCTTTAGAGTCCTACACAGAGGTTTCTTAACTCAGGCAAAACGGAGTAGGGGCACATATGTGATATGTGCGGGACCGAGGATAATGCGATATGAGATACCGTATTCTATTCTCGCGATATATGATATCAGCCGGGTCATCGGATCAAGTGTTGATTCGATGAATCGGTACGGATAAATATTAGTCGGTTATATGCGATATAGCCGGATTGTCGGATCAAGTGTTGATTCGATAATTTAATGTATAATAATATATATGATATATTAAATTACATTAACTAATATTTGCTCACTAAAAGATTCTTTTTCTCACTCGGGTAATACATTGATATATATGCGATATATGTTAAATGTATTATTTTATTTTGTTACGATAAATATTGTATATGTGATATATAATATTGTAACATGTTATAATTATTAATGCAACATGTTTAGAGGAGTTTAAATAGGATTAGGGTTTGATTTGGGTTAATGATTTCTAGATGTTTCTAGATTGTTTTACTTTGTCTTTGTTAAGATATTATGATAGATATTTCTTTGTGACTCACCCTTTAACCCAACCCAAACCCTAACCCTAGTAAACTCTCTACAATGGTTACTACAACCATGGTTGCATAAATGATTATGATAACATTTTATTATTCATCACAAATGATTATTCATCTTCTTCTTCCTTCATTCTTTCATGGAAAAAGCTTACTAGCTTTTTCCAAGTGATGAATAAATATGAGAAAAAGATAAATAAAGAGAGCAAAAATCCTACTTCATCATCCTCATCTTCCCTTGCCATTTAGATGAGGGTGTTCACATCATTTCATGAGTGTTAGCTTGTGTTAATGAAAATTCAAGGTAGATCATCTTTGTATCGAAGATCGGAAGCAAAGGTTGCATCTTTCTCTTCGTGGAACCTCTCGAGAGTCCGGAACCCGATGATCGCAGCGAAGGGACCACAACACGGAGCATATGAAGTGAAGGACCGGATCTACAAAGGTTGTAATCCCTCTCACTTAGTGTTAAAGTTGTTAACATGTTTGTTTTCGCCTAATCTCTAGTTTAAAGATCCGTATTCGGGTTGTTCGACACGGCTAAATTTTTAATCGGGCATGGTTGATGCCTCGTAGACCCTTGTGCGCGTGCATAGCAACCCTACAGCACCCACAAGCCGTCAGTGGTACTAGCTGGACGTAACGGCTACCCAGGTATTGAGCAATCAGAAGATCAACAAGCAAGCTCGCTCTAGCTCCTGTAAAGCCTGTCAGTAACACTGCCGTACAGTCTGGTCTCTTCGTCTAAGATGTCACATATCAAGTCTATTGGTGGTAAATGTCAGACCCCAATAACTCGATAAGTCATGCCGATACGAGACTCATAACGGGTCGAGAAACTACTGATAACACTTACCAGTAAATCTCTAAATCATCCCTGGACAGGGACTTCCCTGTTATGTCCAATCGAGCACAGCGCAACATCAACCCCCAATACCGGGAGAGACGAAACCCCTCCTATCTCTCATTGCTTCCATATGACTCGGGACTGTACCCAAAAACCACCGTTTTGCATGTCCTCTTGAATGTGGTAAGGTGGAAATCAAAGCACAGTGGGAATCACACAAGACTCTATGACAATCTCGGTCTACAGACTAACCTGTAACAGTGTCACCAGAGAATTGCTATCTGACATCAAGTATAATACCATCTTGGAGTTCTCGGCGAGTCCGTCTAGTGTACCCAGTCTTCACTGAACACCCGTATACCATCTCTGATGTCAAACACCAATGGATATGGGATCATCCATCGCCCATCTCATGGGTCGAGAAGCGTATACGCTAGTCTACTCTGGTATATCGATGCCCCGTCTCGATACACCCATGACTAGGAACATTAAAGGATGAACTTATGGACTATCATGGCCCCACTAGTATGATCTGCATCATAATCCTGGTAGTTAAGTACACATCCTAAGGGCTTTACCAACATGTAACCATAAGACAGTAAGAGACAAGTATATATGTTAAGATAAAGAGCAACCGGATAGCATACTATCATGTCGAGCAAGAAAGTCCTCTCTATATATGTCTAAGCATCCATTATAATATACATCATATGTACAGTAATGGCCTCTAGGGCATACATACAACTAACATTTCCTCAACAGAATTTAATTCTGTAATTTGATGATTTATTATCTTCGTTGGATCTTTAATCCAAGGGTGGAGAACATTTAGTTCTAGCGCTGGTGCTCTTGTGCTTTGCACGTGAGGCACTGCCTCAGAGTCTTTGATTCTTGGTGTTGGCGCTCTCGTGCTTTGCACGTGAGGTGCTACTTCAGAGTCTTTGACTCTTAGCGCTTGGCGCTCTTGTGCTTTGCACGTGAGGTGCTGCCTCAGAGTCTTTGGCTCTCAGAGCTTGGCGCTAGCGCTCTCGTGCTTCGCACATGAGGGCTGCCTCAGAGTCTTTGACTCTTAGCGCTGGCGCTCTTAGCACTAGCGCTCTCGTGCTTTGCACGTGAGGCGCCGCCTCATTTCAAATTTTTGAACAGAGCTTTGCTCTCTGATTGGGGAAACAATTGGTACTCCCGGTCTCCTGGGCACAAATGGTGGCCTTGAAGAGGCTCCTCCTACCATCTGGGTGGCAGGGCGCTTCATTCCGACAGATTAGGGTCTGCCCTTCATCTTTACTACTTCCTCATAACGACGGGCAGCCTTTAGAGTCGATTCATGGATCGGGAAATCCCCTGTAGCTAAAGCAGCCTGGATTTACGGATCTAACCCTTGTTGAAATCGACAAGATCTGATATCATCCGTCGATATCAGGTGTGCCGCAAATCTGTTTAAGTATTATGTTAGCAGTGTATTATGTGATATTTGAAAATTTGAATTATTTAAGACATATCTTATCGACCGAGCATGGTGAACTCAGCGTCATACTCATCCACGGACTTGGTCCACATCGAACCCTGTTGTAGATGAATGAACTGCTGTTCCATGTCGAATTTGGCAGTTTCAGGGAAGTACTTCGCGTCAAACATATCGCGAAAGGTCCTCTATTCAATAGGCTGAGTGAGACGGCTTTCTTCTGCCTTCCACCAGACCCGTGCATTGTCCGTGAACTGCAGCTTCGCAACTCGAACCCAAGGTATCTCTGGCACTTATGTTGCTGCCAGGTCATCTTCAATATTTTGAGCCCATTCCTCTGCTTCTAGAGGGCTCTCTTTTCCTGAAAATTGCTTGGGGTGTAAAGCTCAGAATTGCTTTACCCCTGGGGCTTCCGCTTCTGGTCGGTTCATTAGAATAGCACTCTGCTGCTGCAGTCCTTCTAGGAGGCTGCGGATTGCCTCAAGCAGAACCGTCTGCTCGTTGATCGGAGCAGCGACAGCAGGTGTGAGTGGTAGTGGTGGGGGAGTGTTGTAGACATTCGTGCTGGTGTTTTTTGGGGAATCCATAACCTTGAAAGGAAAATTTGGGTTAGGACAGATTCAAAATATATGAAATTGGATGATTCAAGGAATATGAATTGTAAAGAATGTTTTTAGTTGCTTGTTCTTGTATTATATTGCTTAGGTTGTCCACGCAGAGCTGACCTGTATGTCCACACACATCGGAACCTGTATGGGTCACCAACAAAACCTGTCACGCCCCGCTTCCCGGTGTACGTGCAGAGGATGCGACAAGGCCGCTACGTATTTACTCTGAAGTAAACACGCTAAGCGTATCTAAGCAATATAAGTAAAATGCACAAGAGACAATGACAATAGATATAATTGAACATCAACTTTATTTATTAACATTCTTTTTTACAATACAACTGAAATGAAAATACATGAAATGAAAGCAATGCCTAAACAATGACATAACAGGAATGTAAAGGAAATGTAATGTACAAGTGAACTGGAGTTCTGGATTTTCAGTAAACTGGTCCAAGTCCTTGCTGCTGGGCTCGATTTTCAGTGAGTCCGAATCACCTGACGACATTCCAAAGAAGAAGAAAGAGTCGTTAGCGAACAAATCGCTCCGTAAGTCCCGTAAATAGACAAGAATGGAATAGACATAATAGAGAGTATATTGTTATAATGTTGTATTTAGTGTTAATGTTACTGTTTGTAGCTTGGTATAGAAGAATGCCGGTGTATACGAGAGGAGTCCCACTATTTCGGAGACTAAGGTATACGGAGCACAAGGAACCGTTCAGCCATGGTACAACGGCAATGGATATTCAGGTTAGGTCTGTTATGGTTATAGTCTCTTGCCACTTCTAACACGTTCCGTACCAATCTACCCCTTATAAACCCCGCGATGTCTTGATTGTATTTTTTGTATTGTTTGAATTGTTTATTGTATATAGATGGATGACTTACCGAAACCATGATATCAGTAATGGAACGGATATAATGGATGAACTTATAAATGGAGTATATCCATGGTTCGTTTCAGTCAAGTTGTATAGATTGAATAGATTGAGAATATGAATTCATGTTGAATATATAATTGAATCATATTCAAGTCAGTTTGATTATATCAAGACTCATCTGAGTCAGACATTTAGAAAAGACATTGAAGTCTTGAATTAGTTTTGATATTATCGGTAACTGCTGCACATGGACAACAGGATTTATGTCTTTTTCCAAGACAATTACCGTGTTGATAACACCGTTTGTTATATTATCTACCTTAAATAGGCAAGCACCCATATCTCCGGCTCCATGAGATTCAAGAGACTGGTTCCTCTTAAACCTATGTTTGCTAGGGTCCTTATTGTAATTTAGTATAACTTAAGGGGGTTTTATGTAAAATAGTTTTGTTATACTTTCAAAATATACCTCAAGTATTTAATTATCGTCTTTAGAGTTTTAATAGATGTTTCTTTATTCAATGTGAAATTTCTAGTGAATATGACATAGTTTTTAAAGTATAAGGTATTTATTTGAAATATTGAAATTGTTTGGTATTTTCTTGTAATTGGGATGTTTTCTTGAATTTTGGAAAAGTGGAATATTATAAATATTAAAATAGATATTTTGATATTAATTACATATATATTTATTTATTAAAAATATAAGTTTTATTTATAATAGAAATCATATTTTCTAAAGAAAAATGTATTAAAAATCTTTCGAGATCGTATGCTCCGTGAGGAGGTCTGCATCTCGTTCTACTAGGCCCGAGAATGTGTGATAATCCATACCATACTGAACGGGGGTCCCTAATAGTGGGTTGTAGAGGCGCAATTGCAAATATTTGTTAAATACACTTCTTATAGAAAAATGTTTTATAAGTTGAAGGTGGTTATATGTAAAGTCGTATTTTCCCGAATCTATGTTTCCAAATTCCATCGTACTATATTAGATATGTGTGTTGTGAAGAGGTATGTCATTACCTCATGAGTTTTCTAAAGATAACACGGTTAAAAGGTATAAACATGTCGAAATGAAATATAAAGGTATTTTAATGTAAAATTGAAATACAACTTGCTATGGTTATCATTTTGATGTCAAACTTGTTCTATTGTCTTTGTTAATGATTAATAAACAATATATTAAAAGTTGTAGGGTTTTTTATTAAGAAAAATTTGTATTTTTAACAGAAAAGAGAATCGGAAGCCGGATAACTCCGCTTCCGACATGTTTTAAGAATGAAGAGTTTGGGAATAGCAAAAGAGAGGGAAAAGGGGGACTTACTAGCTTTGATGAGAGGGGAGAGGTAGGAGGAGGTCTAAGATTCGTCGGTGCTTCGTTTCATTGCCGGAAAATCCTCGTATCGTTGCCGGAACTTCGTCGGAGTTTCGCTCATTGTTAACTCCACTTGTACACTAATAGAGACTTGGGAATTATTGAGAGTTTTTGTATAGAATTTTCAGTTTGAAGGGATGCAAAATGGAGTGGGTATTTATAGGACAAATTAGGGTTTAGGGTGTTTAAAGAATGCATTAAAGCACGCATTAAAATGAGGTTAAATAAGCATTTTAATACTCTCTGGATTAATTCAGAGTAAATAAGCAATAAGGGAGTAGTGGGGTAGGCCAAACGGTTCAGGGGGTGATGTTTGGAAGTATTTGGGATGGGGGAGACCGATGCCGCCGGCCCCAAGGCAAGTGTCGCCAGCCCAATGTCGACGGTCTGGGTCGGTGTTGTGATATTGGGTCGGGGTCGTTTGGTATTCTACAGTGCACGTGTTTAATTATCTTGTGTCTCTTCAGTTTACGTGCAGTGCACGTGTAGTCTTTTGGGCTTCTAAAAGATTAAAAGAATACAAAATAAAAATAATGTGGCTGTTGGGATTTGAACTCTGGTGCTATGTCTTAACAGTGCAATACTTTTACCAGTGAGCTACAAGCTCTTGCTTGCTGTTCAAAATTGAATCAAATACTTATAGTTCTCACAGGAATTGTAAATACCCCAAGTGTACATTAACTTTTAAACAATTTTATGTACACAGAATTTGGAGTTGTTACAGACAACTTCTGGATATATTTTAAGATTTCGTAGAGACGGATGGGGGATCATAATATCTTTATATAATATTATTTAGCTTCTACATATATTTTAAGATTTCGTAGAGATGGATGAGGATCATATTATCTTTATATAATATTATTTAGTTATATGAGTTATATAAATATATCTGTTATAAATATAAAATAAAATTATTTTTTTAAAAAACCTGATCTCTCCCTCTTTCTTCCTCATCTCCCTCTCTTTCTTGTCTCTCTCTTTCTTCCTCGTTCTCAAACCTACACATCCCGTCTCCACCTTCGATCACTGCCGAACACTCCAGCACCTTCAACTCCTCCGACCACCATCATCATTCCCATCTCCTTCTTCCTCTAGTTTTCATCGCCTGAGCCCATCACCTAACCCGAGAACCCAACACCTCGAAGTCATCCTCCATCATCGCTCCTCACCTAAAGACACCCGACCACACATCTCCTCCTTCCCTCAAAACCCTTCACCGGCGCTCCACTTCAAACCCGAGCATCCTCCTTGCCATCAAACTCGAACCCATCAAGACTCGCCTGTGAAGATCATTGATCACCATCACCTCCATTACCTCCTCAACTCCCTTTGACCCCGAATCTTCGCCACACCAGAACTGTAACGACTCTGAAATCCCTATATAAAATTTACCGGCTTAATGTATAGAAAGGGTATTTCAGCCTGATTAGGAGTTATAAGTTATTTTTGTTCAATAAAAACAAGAAATAACTTGTAGCTCACTAGTAAAGCCTCTACACTATTGTGACATAGCCCGTGTGTTCGATTCCCATCAGTTCCAATTATTTTTTAATATTTTTTTAACTTTTCGGAAACCCAAGATTTGCACGTGAAATACACGGAGAATCGAAAAGTTTCAGAAAAATCAAAAGGGATAAATGAAGAGTAAACACATAGTTAAACACATGGCATGAAGACACGTGGCAAGAATTTTACCACCCGTTTCCTCTTTTCAGCCGCCACCGACGGTTCCTGTAGCTCCAAATCACTTCGTGCTTTGCCCACGAGTCTCTTCGACTCCTCTCTACTCCCCTGCGCTGTTTGATTTTACTGCAATCAAACAGAAACCTTTCAATTCTTACATTAACACCATTAAATCCATTTTTAATTCATTTTATTTCACACACTCTCTCATTTTTACCCTATAAATACCATCCCACCCTCTAGCTCTCCCCATTCTGAAAATTCTATTAAAATTCTCTCAAAACTCTATAAGTACCAAGTGAAGTTAAGCAACCAAGTAGAGTAGCAAACTAATCTTGACGACAGGAGCTTTCCCGACGATACAATGATCCCCGAAGGCTTCCTCCCATTCTTTTCTTCTCTTGTTAATGCTCTGAAACCGTAAGTCCCTTTCTCTCTCTCTATTTCTTTTCGTCTCAAATCGCATTTAAAAATCATACCGACCAAGTGGAGTTAACTTTAAAAATCATCTCTTTAAAATGTTTTTATCATTCTCGATAGGTCAAGATGTCACATAATAACCCTAATATCACTTCAAATCAATATACAAATTATTTTCCCTTTTGTGTAACCAAAATTCCATGAGAACTAATCATATAACGATCTTTTTCAGAAAAATACCATGAAATTTAATATAACCCTTATTGTTATATGCCCTAGAGGCCATTATTGTATCATACTGGTTTGTATATTACTTAATGGAAGCTTGGGATATACACGGATATAGTAGCAGTCTTACTCGAATTGATAGTATGCTACCTGGTTTGTTTCTACCTCAATATGTGCATGTGTTTCTTTTAGCATATCGTTTATATATATTGGTAGAGCCCTTAGGATCTTTTGCTTGATTACCAGCGTTGTGATGGTAGTCACACTAGTGGGGGCTGGGTAGTCTATAAGCACATCCTATACAGGTCCCTAGTCGTAAGATTATCGAGATGGGGCATCGATACTCCAGAGTAGATGTGTGTATACACTTCTCATCCCAGCAGGGGAGATGGTCTGTCTCACAGCCATTAGTACGTCGTACTAGAGATAATATGTAGGTACTCATTAGGTTATGAGTACACTGGACATGACTCATAGGGAACTGCTGGTGGGTATTATACCTATCGCCGGGTGGAAGTTCCTAGGTGACATGAGTACAGCTTAGTCCGTCGACTTGACACTGCTACTTCACCTCAGGTGTGTTCCCACTGTTTTTAGATTACTACCCTACCACGGCTTAAAGGAGTCATGTAAATATATAGTAGTTGGGTGCAGTCCCGAAGCATTGGAGGCAGAGGTGGTTAGATAGGATTCGTCTCTCCCGGTACTGGGGGTTGATATCGTGCTGTGTTCGGAAAGCCATTACAAAAAGTTTTTGGCCAAGGCAAGCGATATTTACTAGTGGGTACTCCAGCAGTTTCTCAGGGTGTTTTGGGCTACACTCCGACACTATTTATTTCGCTATTAGGGGTCTGACGATTACCGCCACTAGGCCCGATATGCGATATCTTAGACGAACAGACCAGACTGTACGGAGATTGTCACAGATAGGCTCAGTAGGAGTTCGGATGAGTTTGCTCATCGGCCTTCTTATCGGCAGATACCAAGGTAGTCGTTACGTGCAGGTAGTACCGCTGACATATTTGTGGTTAAACCCACTGCCATCGTAGTGTCAAGTCTTTAGAGTCCCACACAGAGGGTTTCCCTGCATCGGGCAAAAGATGTAGATGCCGTATGGTTTTACGGCAGGGCTTTGATCATATATGTGTACTTGTGGACGTATGATGTTCGGGCGGATAATACTAGTGGGCTTTGGTTTAAGCCGGATCCTAGTATTATATTGATGGATTATTTTCGTCTCTTTGTATTCGTATTTTTCGGAATACGGATACGGGTATGTATATACGGATGATGGGCATTCTCGTAATTTACTCATGATTGTTTCTAGAAGAAAACACCTCATATTTGGATTTACTATTTAGTTTAAATGGTTATGAGGTGGAGGAAATGAGGTGAAGGTTTACATTAAATGAAGCATGGCTCTTGGTGACTCATGGCATGACTCACTCATTAGATATTTGTGAAGCATGCTTGATATTTGGTGAGATATTTATCTCATCAATTATTGTATGCTTCATCTATTCATCATAAATGAGCCATCTTTATTTTTAGCTCACTCTTCACTCTCTTTTTCTCAAGCTCCCCTTCTTCTTCCTCTAACCCTAAATCTCTCATGTGTTGAGAATTCTAGGGTACTTAGAGACATACTAATCCATCTACACTCTCTACATCATCTAGGACATCTAGTTTAGCGAACTAGATGCCGTAGTAGCCTCCGATTTGAGGTTGGAGCTCGGACTATAGACTCACGGGTGGATCGTCTTTGACTTGAGGGGGCCGACGAGGAGGCATCGTCCAAACGATCCTTGGAGCTTATGAAGAGGAGGAGGACAACGACAAAAAGACCCGAAGGACATGGTTACGTGAGGTATAACTTCCTATCCGAGTAGTTAACCTCATACGGTTTTGTTTGTTAGGGTTTGGTATCGATTCTGGAGTTCAAGTCGGTGTTGCGACACCCGTAAAAATTGTTTTTTACGTATTCCACCTCCCCGTGAACCCGCGAGGTGCGCGACATCGATTTATATTCATGACGTATTTCCTTTATCTCAACTCCGCAAGTATGTTCTAGATGAGACGCACGTCCTAAATCACTCGGAATTGACAATAAGGGAAGATTTAACATATGAAGTGCGACCAATGGCAATTGTGGATCGATGAGAAAATGTTCTCAAGAACAAAGTTATCCCACTAGTACTCGTTTCATGGGAGAATCGTTCGCACCGAGAATCTACTTGGGAACGTAAAGACGAGATCCGACAGAAGTTTCCATACCACTCTTCCGTGTCTTCTTATCTTTTTCTTGTTCCGTGAATTTCGAGAACGAAATTATTTTGTAGTTGGGTATAATGTAACACCCTAGTGCATTTATACTATATATTATGGGCATTTCAAATCTTGCGGCAAAATTCTTTACTATTGTTGCTATTGGGTTCCGAATGATGCAATTAGTGGTTGTGCTTATTATCCGACCCGACCCGCATGTTTAAAACTCAACATAATTCGAGATTACATCAAATATTTGCTAGTACAGTGTATCCATGCAAATCTAGAATACATATACATATATAATATATTTTAGAATTTGCATATCTTTTATAATACAATATAAAATCAAATAATATATTTTCTTATCTAACCTTGCATGTTATAGTACCCGGTGGTTGTGCATATATATCATGTTCGTATCCTAAGGGTTAGGCAGACCGATTATTGGATCGCTACGTATATTTACGTAGATTTTTATTTGGGAGTATATGTTTTTAATTATATACATTTGCATCATGGTTTAAATTTTTACGTATATTCTTCATATTTAAAAACTAGATTTTTGAAGGGATACAAGTAATATTCGGAGCAATCTGATATTATCTGTAAAATCTCACAATATATATATATAATATAACTAATATATATACAAAGTTATATATATTTAAATTTAATTATTTTTTAAAAATAAATCTCTCTCTGCCTAACTCTATCTGTCTCTCTCTCTCTATATATCTCCCCGTCCCCCCCACTCTCTCCATATATATATATATATATATTTATTAAACCCTCTCACTCTTCTTCGTCTTCTTCTTCTTATCTTCTTCTCGCGAACCCTAACCCTCGTCGCCCTCTCCCCGTCGCTGCTCCCTCATTGTCGTCGTTCGCCACCATCTCCTCGCCATCACCTTCCTCTCGTCGTCGTCCTCTTCCTCCCCTTTCCCAAGACCTCAACTGAAGAACCCCGATGACCGAACCGACTTCCCTCAACCTCTCCCAATCGCCGCTCCTCGTCGTCTCCACTCCTAGCGACGTCGTCGTACTCTCCCTTGCCTCGCCGTCATCATCCCCTCCTTCCTCCTCCCCGACGACCCCAAGCTCCTAACCCGACCCCACACCAAGAATCCACCTTCAACCTCACCGACAACCACATCATCGCCGGAAAATCCATCACCATCGACCACCCTCCATCACCTCCTCTTCTCGTCGCTAACCCAAGAACCCAACAACTGCCTCATTTCTTCTTCTTTTCTTCTTCCCAAGTTCAAAACTCGACTTTATCTTATCGCCGGCGAACCCCGACTCGTCGCCGTCGCTTCCGACCCTGAACACCAGCTTCTGGGAATTCCACAGAGCATCAGCGGCTACCATAGAACATTACGCAGTGATTTATCAGCAAGGTTGTATTTGTGTCGTGATTTCGGACATCGCCATCAATCGAAAAATCTGTATCTCACCGTGAGATTCGATCAAGCAAGTTCTAAGCTTGCAACATGCTATTTTGATTATATCGATATTTATATACTTGACTATAGTACATACATTTTAATATTCAGCAAATAGTAGCAACTTACATTTTTATAGTATCCGTCTGTATCCGTACCGATAATGGGTTATTTAGTAGCATGCTGGATCATCACAATATTATCATACTACTATATCAGTTCAGTATGTTATCTTGATTGCAATATACTGTTAGGAATATGTATGCCCTAGAGGCTATTATTGTATGATATAGTGGATGCCTGAACATATATATAAAGGACTTTCTTGCTCGACATGATAGTATTCTATCTGGTTGCTCTTTATCTTAATATGTACACTTGTATTATTATACTGTCTCTCTGATACATGTTGATAAAGCCCTTAGGATGTTTGCTTGACTACCAGGACTATGATGCGGATCATGCTACTGGAACTTGTGTAGTCCACAAGCACATCCTTTAATTGTTCTTAGTCGAGAGGATATCGAGACAGGTCATCAGTATTCTAGAGTAGACTAGTATGTACGTTTGTTAACCTTGTAGGGGGCGATGGTTGATCCCATAACCATTGGTGTTTGACATCAAAGATTGTACACATGTGCTCACTAGAGAATGGGTACACTGAACAGGACCCTCCGAGAACTCCTAGATGGTACCGTACCTATCGTCAGATAGCAGTTCTCTGGTGACAATGGTACAGGTTAGTCTGTAGACCTAAGATCGTCATAGTGTCTTGTGTGGTTCCTGCTTTGCTTCGATTTCCTCCTTACTACGGCTCAAAGGAGTCATGCAAACAGGTGGATTTTGGGTACAGTCCCGAGTCACATAGAGGCAGAGGCAGTGAGTGATAGAAGGGGTTTCCTCTCTCCTGGTATTAGGAGTTGATGTTGCGCTATGCTCGATTTGCTATAACAGTAATTCCCTGGCCAAGGCTGATGAGATTTACTGGTAAGAGTTATCAGTAGTTTCTCAAACCGTTATGAGCCATACATCGGCATGACTTATCAAGTTACTGGGGTCTGACGATTCCACCTCTAGACTCGATATGCGACATATCAGACGAAGAGATCAGACTGTACGGTAAGTGTTACTTATAGGCTTCATGGGAGTTTGGACAAGCTTGCTTGTTGATCTTCTATTCGCTCAATACCTGGGTAGCCGTTACGTCCAGCTAGTATCGCTGACGGCTTGTGGGTAACTGATGTGATCATTACCTACTGCTGGCGTATTGACGAGTCTTTAGATTCCCACACAGAAGTTTCCAAGTTCAAGCAAAACGAAGTAGGGCACATATGCTGATGTGTGCGGGGGGCCTGATTAAATACGAGTATATGATACCGTATTCTAATCTGGAAGACATTAGATATCGGTTATGTTATATGCGATATAACCGGATTATTGAATCAAGTGTTGATTTGATAATGTGATATACATATAAATGATATTAGTTGGTTATATGTGATATAACTGGATTATTAAATCAAGTGTTGATTTAATAATTTGATATATCAATTATATATTAACTAATATTAATCTCACTAATTATTTTCTTAATATATATATTAATATACATATTTGATTTAAGAATCCGGTTATATCGCATATAACACCCCATTCCTCATTTTCTGGCTTTTACATTTATTTATTCATTTGCTCGCACTATTGAAGTACGATTCAATTTATTTATTGAAATAAATTCCATACTTCAATAAGTGAGCAAGGATGAGCCATTCTACACCAGATGATTTTTCTTGAGCTCACTTTGCCTTAGCCATTTTCATTGAGCTCTTTTCCTCTCTGGCTTTCTCTACCTCCTTCTTCCTCCATCTCAAAGCCCTAACCCTTACATGTGATGTGAATCATAGGGTTTTGGATCAATCCTGGTGATCTAAACATCCTACTTCATCAACCTAGTATAGATTAGCACTCCAAACTAGGTTTTTTACTTCACTAATAGGAGATTAGTGAAGATGTAGCTTGATTTAGAGAAGCTTCGGATGGATCATCTTCGGCACGAAGATCACAAAGGAAGTTCGTACCATCTTCAAATGGAGCTACAAAGAGTCGTAGGGACTATAACCCAGAGCTTTAGAAGAGAAGGTCTCGGTCTTCAAAGGTTGTTGCCTCCATCTCTTGTGTAAAGTTTATGATATCATGTTAAAACCCTAATCATCTAGTTAAGATCTTTGGTTAGTCTAGCTTAACACCCCAAAAATTTTAAAATAGCATGCTGGATGCTTGTGAAAACCCAGTGGTGGTGCTAGGGTAGACTTTCATATACATGGTAATTGACGTATAACCGTTATTAAAAATAGATACATATGCATCCTGGTATCAGTTGTGTTTACCGTGTTTCGATATTGGTCACATGTTTAACATTTGGTATCTATTCTGGTTAAAATATATTGCATGACATGTTCACGATACACTACCAGACTTGTTACTTGAATCTTATTATTGCTAATGCCAACAATCCTGATTTGTTGTCCTGATGGACGTGACTTGTGTTCACCGCCGGAAGACCGACTGAGATGTTGGGACGTCTGACCTGAATTCTGGGGTCAGATGCTATTTGGATTTATCCATCCACCTCTCTGAAGATACCAAGTTGATTTATGACACCATATATGAGAGGTTTGGACAGACGCGACCGTTCTAGCAGACTTTACCAGATCCCCCCTCATTTTATGAGGAGTTTTTTTTATTGTGGGGAAGCTCTTCCCTGTAGGCGCAAGCCACTGCAGTTAATTACGTTACCGCATTGCGATAACCACTTTCTCATGCTCCGGAAGTTCACTTCGTGTCGTGCGTGTTTTTGTTTGTTTTGGTTTCCCGTGGATTGTATACAGAGACTAGTTTGTGTCGTCGCCCATAGAGCACGGGTTAGTTCAAATCCATATATTTGAGATTTGGGTTTAGGTCAAGAATTTTTCTTGACGGGGCCCTCGTTGGTAGCTTGGTTTGCCAACGGGAATGAACTTAGGACGCAGACCTCACATTTGTGAGGTCCATCAGTTCATGGGATATTTGGGTTTGATTTAAGTATCATTAGCCATATTTGAGACTAAGATCGACTTATGAGCAGTGAGCATATGGGCTCAACTGATCATTAGATCATATATGAATAGCCCATGGATAGTATACGGTAGTCATTATGAAGACAGTCCGCAGGGCAAGACATATTAGTTTAAGGACGCTGCAGTCCAACATTCCCTGTTTGGGACGAATGTTAGTTTAAGGACATTTTGGTATAACATTCCCGTTTTAGGGATGAATGTTAGTTTTAGTTTAAGGACAATTTGGTCTAACATTCCCATTTTGGGGACGAATGTTAGTTTAAGGACATTTCGGTCCAATATTCATCTTGCGCGCACGTGTATTTGTTACGTGACGGAATGAACAATGGTGACATGGAATGTGTTCAATTTGAGGTGCGGTCCGATTTGAGGTGTGCACGTCAATTTGGAAGTGCATCAATGTCGGGTGGAAGGAGTTGTTCGTTGTCGGGACCCGCCACAATTACAACGATATATATCAGAGGTATGGAAAGATGTACCCTTAAATCAAATCCTGTATTTGAAGGAAAAGATCATATTGGATCATCTAAGAATCATTAGCCTTATTTGAGACTAAGATTATCTTAGAAGATGTGAGATGAATATCATTTTGAATATCATCAATGAGAGATCACTAGTCCTGTTTGAGATTAAGATCAGTTTGGAAATCACGAGCATATGAGCTCGCTTGATTTAAAATCAAAGAAGTTTAACTTCAGGAAACTTAGCCAATTTAGGCTAAAATTGGGTTTCTGTAACACCCAGCAGTGCTAAGCACTCGGTTGCATATAGCGCTCATGTGCATATCACGCGAGGCGCTATAATAGTGCTAAGCATTAATCTTTTGTGGCGCTCACGTGTATTTCACGTGAGGCACTGGGCGCTGCTCAATCAGTGCTAAGACTTAGTCGTTTTGGCTGCATATGAAGTGCTAAGCACTTTACTCAGCGCTCACGTGTATTTCACGTAAGACGCTGGCCTTCTGTTTTGGGCGCCCACGTGTGTTTCACATGAGGCGCTGAGTTCTTTTGGAGATTTAATCTCTGTTTATATTTTTAGATAACTTAAATCTCTGTTAATGGTATTTTGACCATTAACGATCACCAAGATCACTATTTTGAGGATCCGGGATCATGTTTTTGAAGAACTAAGTTCTTGTTTTATGAGGGAACCAAGTTCCCGGAGTATTATGAACTCTATGTTTTCCATGTTCATTCTTTCAAAAGAGGTTAGTCCTCTGTTAATGGTATTTTGACCATTAACGACCATCAAGATCACTATTTTAAGGATCATGGATCAGATTTTTAAAGAACTAAGTTCTTGATTTGACGGAACTAAGTTCCTGGAGTATTATAGACTCCATCTTCTTCATGTTCTTCTTTGTTCTTCCTTGAATCTTTGATGATCTTCCCGATAAGAATTAAATTCTCAAATTGTGGGAGACTTGTCTTGTGGATCTCAGATCCAGACAAAGAACTAAGTTCTTTGGAAATGGTTAAACCCTTAGATATGGTATGTTAGGTAAAGGAGATATTTTGTTCTCTTCTTTTTTCTTTACGTAGGGTTTTTTAGTAGGGAGATCTTCTTCCTTGAGAGAATTAAATTCTCTGTTATTTTGAGAGCCTTATGTATTTTTAAAGAAACTTATAGGGGTATCCTTTTTTTCTTCTCCGTGTTGTGGTCTTCTATCTTCTCCCCCTTCCTTTTTTCTCCTTTTCTCTTTTTCTCTCTCCCCTTGAGACTTGAAGTCTCGGGTCCTTTATATAGTGAAGGAAAATTTGTTACTTAATTATGAGAAAATCTCTCATTGAGAGATTCCAATTGATTTAATTGGACTCAAAATTGAGTTGGGGAATTTTACCCACCATTGGATTTTTGATCCAAGAACTTCTGTTTTTACAGAATATGATTTTTGTTTTTAACGAGATTGGGGAAATATTTTCCCCTATACAGAATATATTCTGTAAAACGGTGATTTTTTAATCACCATTGGATTTTTAATCTAAGAGTTCTCTGTTCTACAGAGAGCAATCTTTCTTGTTTAGAAAGATTGAGAGAATATATTCCAAAATAGAATTTTATTCTATAATTGGATTTTTTATCCAATCGAGAGTATCTTTCTTACTTTTATAAAGATTTGGGAAATGTTTTCTCCCAACTGAATTTAATTCTATATTTTGATGATTTATCATCTCCGTTGGATCTTTGATCCAACGGCTCTGTTTAACAGGGAGTATTGTAGAATTTTAATTCTACCTGGGTGTCAGCGCTCACGTGTTATGCACGTGGATGCTACTTAAGAATTTAATTCTTATAATAAGTATTTATGTGCTTTGCACATTGGCGTCTGCGTGAGGAGCACGTGTGGCACCATCTAAGAGTTTAACTCTTACGTAATGAACTCTTCTGTGCTTTGCACATTGACGCCCGCATGAGGAGCACGTGAGGCGTTGATTGATCTTAAATTCCGTGTCGTGTTTAGAATGTTTCACAACCAAAGAAATTTTTAATAACCGCAATCAATTAACGGTGTCATTTGTAGGTCATTAGCGAGTGCGGATTGTCCACAGGGAAAATGTGATTTGCTCGTTATTGTTTTAGTTGAGTCGAAAATTAAAAGAGAAAAGAAAATGATTCAATAATTGTGAAATTTAGTTTCAAGAATCATCAAGAAAATAAAGATCAAGAATCAACAATCAAGAATTGTCCAAATCGAATGAATTATCAAGATTTGTAAAGAAGCTTGTAGGAATCGATCCAATCGATAGTGATGATGAAGAATGTTGATTATAAATTCTTATCTATTGAAGATTTGTTACTGGATCGATGATGATCAACGAGATTTAGGGATCTAGCAAAGAAACTAGGATTTCGTCGTCATCATCCCTTGTCCTTTCGTTAATTAGCATTCAAATTTTAGCCTCTAGGAAATTCAATCATCGATCGTTGATCTCTAATTTGGAGAGAAAACATTCAAGAAAGTATCTCGCTCAAAACTAGGACATCAATGATTCAATTTTCTAAAGTTTATAAAACTCATAAGACTTAAGAATCGTTCAAGAATTTAATCATCATCATCTATCTATTTTCTTGATTCCTCCACAAGCGGAGTTTTCACTCAAACATCATGAAAAAGAAAACAATCAAGAATTGATAACTCTTCATAATGCTCAAAGGTAATTAAAAGCAAGATCAAGAATTTTCACCATTTATAAATCGACGTTCGTTACAATACACTTAAAGACTACAAGATTTGAGGAGGAACTAAATCGTCGAACTAGCTTCACATCGTCTTCTTGAGTCGCGGATCGTCATGGATCTCTTGCTCGGATGAAGATCGACGTTGCTTCAAAAGGCTTGTTGAATTCTTGCTCAATTTGGTACTCGATGAATCTTGATTTGGCTTTTGAATTGTATTTGGGCTAGGGTTTTGAGTTTACAAGTTGTGTCACTCAATTTGTGTGTAGAATTGTAGAACAACGAATAACCCTCCACAACCCTTGTAATGAAGCACTAGGTCCCTTTTTATAGCTTTCCCTCAAGCTTCCCCTAGAAGCTAGGTTTAGCTTCCCTTGGAAGCTTGGTTGTTATGAAGCTTGAATAGGAAGCTAGGTAGTTATAGAGAAGCTTCTAGATTAAGCTAGTTAGCTAGCTTGCATGAGAAGCTTAGTGGTTATGAGGCTTGTATGAGAAGCTTGGTAGGTATTAAGCTTGCACAAGAAGCTTGGCTGTTAGAAGGGAAACTTCTGGAGATCTCTAGGGACTGAAGTGTTTTGAAGAAGTTTTGCTATTTAAAGAGAAGCCTCGGACAAAGTTTCTTCCCCCAATGAGTCAACGCGGCTGCGGATCCGCGGCGGATCGCCTAACTCGGCCGCAGATCCGCGGCCGTTTGATGGAGTTGCTGCATGAAACCTTCAGGGTATTTTGGTGTTGGCTTTTTGGCACTTTCCTGATGTCTGGAATATTTTTATACTTTCTTGTTCACTGCCAGATTTCAAGTCTTGGACTTGACGTATTTTATCAACACTTTAAGCAGTTCCGGCTCTTTTACCTGGAGAATTTCCTGCACACAATCTCGAGATAAGTGTTGATTCACAAAAGACCATGCGTGCAATAATAAACACACAATTTCCCTCAAAATGCCGCTTTTATTATATAACACATGTTATTTGGTATTTTGCAGACAAATTGCTAATATGTGCTATATTTATACCAAACACCTTTAGATGATTGCAAAGAGTAGGAAAATTGATGTGTTAAAAATGAAATATTTTCGACTGATTATATTCCCTCAAACTTAATTTTGGTCATCTCGAGCAAACTTGTATTATTCAAAAGAAGGAGAAAATAAAGAAAAAGAAAAACTAACTGGCACACTTTCGTAGGCAACACGATTCGACTGAGCACATGCAACAAGCCTTTAAATCTCTAGATGTCCCTAGTAGGAGGAGTGTTGTCTCCTGAGGGTTTTCAGCGGATTGCACCCAAAAAATCCCATAATAAAAGGAAGACCGTGAAAGTTACATATACAGATAAGAATTGTAAAAGAAAGACTTTGAAAATTAGAGTTTCCAACTACACTAGCTTTTCGGTTTTCATGAGCCCTATCTTAATAGTCATGAAAAGATATTAGAAATCACATCATCCCTCAATAAAACATTGTCTTTATTCTTCATTTCTACCTTTCTTCCAAACATCGATCATATACCCCTACGTATGTAAAGACATCCCTACACTCGGAGAATTCAATTCAAGCTATCATACTCTTGTCCATCGACCTCAGTACTTTTTAATCAATGAATATTTAGATGAATTTGCTCACACATTTTTCATGCGACCGTTAATACTTCTTGAGGTACTAACCGACCGATTACTCATGTGCTTTCTGATTAGGTGTATTAGCATTTTCCTCGTCTTGCATCACCTAAGGCTTAGCAGTGACTCCCAAACCAGTTGGTCTAAGGCACTAGGTAATGAAGCACCCTCGCTATATTTTTTTATTGCTGCCTTGGTGATTACAAAACCAGTGTTCATTTTTCTCCACCATTTTATCTTTTATTTTCCATTTATAATTTCCTTCATACTTTAGCTTTTAGAAAAGAGCATTTCAAGGTATCCTCTACTATCCCGAGTTTCAAGACGTGTGTAAGTGCGTATAGTAGGGTATCAACGTTCAAATATTTGGCTTTCAGAATAGGAGCTATTTTTCAGACTTATTTTTATCCTCAGATTAGTGACTTCCTTCATCTTACTAACCCTTGGGACAACGGCTCATAACTACTTAATACTAGTTCGTTTAAGAAAACTTATAATTTTCTTGGTTTTCTTAAATTTTTCCAATCTTTTGGATGTAATTTTTCACTATCTAATCTTTTATTATAAAATTAAATATTAAATATTTTTATCTTTTGAATTTTTAAATTTTTTTTATATGTTTTAAATGTTTTGTGCTTATGCAAAGTATGATGCAAAATGATACGAAAATAAGCACAAACCTCCCCCAAACTTGTTTTCAACAGTATTCTCACTGTTGCCATCCGCTAGATCACAAAAACCTGTAAGCTTGGAAGGAAATTTATTAATGGAGCAATAAATATGATCGTGAAAATCCTCCCACAAACTTATTCTTTTCACCCACCTCCATTCTAAAGATAATACAGTACTTTATAAGACATGGAGGTGAAACAGAGGAATTTTAATCAAAATAAAGTGGCTCCTGTAAAAACAGGAGCTCCTCCTTGGGTCAGTGGAAAAATACAGTTTTAATCTATGTCCATTTACTTTGAAAAGTGTACCATTTTCAACATTTTCAACCTCAATTGCCCCGTGCGGGTATACATACCGCACAACAAAAGGTCCTTTCCACCGAGATCATAGCTTACCCGCATGAAGATGGAGTCGTGAATCATAAAGAAGGACTTGTGGAACTGGTGTAAAAGTTTTTCTCAAAATGTTTTTATTGTGAAATACCTTAGTCCGATTCTTTACAATTACAGCATTATCATAAGCTTCATCGCGGAGTTCGCTTAGCTTGTTTAATTGCAGCTTCCGAAAGTTGCAGGCTTGATTTAAGTCAAAGTTAAGTTCTCTAATGGCCCACATTGCTTTATGCTCAATCTCGACCGGAAGGTGATAAATCTTTCCAAACACCAGTCTGTAAGGAGACATACCTAGATCGGTTTTATATGCAGTTCGGAATGCCCAAAGAGCATCCGTCAATTTGTTTGACCAATCTTTTCAATTTTTAGAAACCGTTTTCTCCAAAATTTGTTTGATTTGTCTGTTTGAAATCTCAGCCTGCCCGCTCGTTTGGGGATGATAGGGTATGGAAAGTTTGTGGTTGATTGCATATTTCCGCATTAAAGTCTCAAAAGACCGATTGCAGAAATGTGTCCCGTTATCGCTAATGATAGAGCGTGGGTGTCCAAATCGTGAAAAGATGTTTTCTTTTAAGAACTTAATGACAACATTTTTGTCATTAGTGCGACAAGGAATAGCTTCAACCCATTTCAAGACGTAATCAACCGCAAGCAATATGTATAGATTCCCAAAGGAGTTAGGAAAAGGACCCATAAAGTCAATACCCCAAACATCAAAAATTTCAACCACTAAGATGGGTTGCTGTGGCATCTCATTTCTCCGGGAAATCCTACCCATGTGTTGACACTGTGCACAGGTTTTGCAATGATCAATTGCATCTTTGAACAAGGTCGGCCAATAAAAACCGCATTGCAAAACCTTCTTCGCCGTCTTTCGAGGACTGAAATGTCCCCCACATGCCTGATCATGACAAAAAAATAGAACACTCTTGAATTCATCATTAGGGACACATCTGCGAATGACCTAGTCAGGACAATACTTAAACAGATATGGTTCATCCCAATAAAAATGTTTTACTTGGGATAGAAATCGATGTTTGTTCTGTTTCGACCGTTCGTGGGGAATAAGTCCGGTGACAAGATAATTCACAATATCCCTGAACCAAGGTTCATCGGATACATTCAAGAGTTGTTCGTCCGGAAAAGAATCATTGATCGGCAGGGTCACAGGTGAAGAAGAGATGCGCGACAGATGGTCGGCTACAACGTTTTCACATCCTTTCTTATCTTTAATAACAAGATCAAATTCTTATAATAGAAGGATCCAACATATTAGCCTACCTTTAGCATCCTTCTTCGCCAAAAGATGTTTCAAGACGGAGTGGTCAGTGTACACAACAATTGGTGAGCCAATCAAGTAATGCATGAATTTTTCTAATGCGAATACAACTGCCAAAAGTTCTTTTTCAGTAGTTGTATAATTAATTTGAGCATCATTCAGGGTCTTACCTGTATAATAGATCACGTGTGGCATCTTTTCAATGTGCTGTCCTAAGACTGCACTGCAAAATCTGATGCATCACACATAAGCTCAAAAGGGTGGTTCCAATCTGGAGAAGATAGAACGGGGGCTGTAGTGAGAGAGTGTTTAAGTGAGTCAAATGCTGCCTCACAATCCGAGTCAAAGTGAAAGGTTGTGTCCTTGGCCAAGAGAAGAGTTAAAGGTCTAGCAATTTTGCTAAAATACTTAATGAATCTTCGATAAAAGCCTGCATGGCCATGAAAAGATCGTATATCCTTGACGCATTTGGGATGATGAAGGTTTTGAATGACATCTATTTTAGCTTTTTCAACCTCAATGCCTTTCCGTGAAATAACATGTCCAAGCACAATTCTCTCTTGGACCATGAAATGACATTTTTCCCAATTCAAGGTTAAGTTCTTCTCTTTACAACGAGTAAGAACCGCGTCAAGATGAGATAGGAAGTCAGCAAAAGAATCTCCGAATATCGAGAAATCGTCCATGAAAATCTCCAGAAAATTCTCGACCATGTCCGAGAATATCCCCATCATACACTGCTAAAATGTAGTGGGAGCATTGCATAACCCAAAGGGCATGCGTCTATAAGCAAAGGTACCAAAAGGACAAGTAAATGTGGTTTTATCTTCATCCTTTTTGGCAATAAGGACCTGGTTATAACCAGAGTATCCGTCCATAAAGCAATAGTATTCACGTTCAGCTAAGCGTTCTAGCATCTGGTCAATGAAAGGTAGAGGAAAGTGGTCTTTCATTATTGCAGCATTGAGTTTTCTATAATCAATACATACACGCCACCCAGTTTGAGCGCGTGTCTGGATTAACTCATTTGCCTCATTTGTTATGACCGTAATGCCAGATTTCTTAGGGACAACATGAATTGGACTTACCCATTGGCTATCGGAGATTGGGTAAATGATACAATTGTCTAGGCATTTGGCGATTTCTTTCTTCACTGCATCCTTCATTACGGGGCTTAACCGTCTCTGTGGTTCTCGGGCTGGCTTGGCTTCATCCATCAGATGTATATGATGTTCAACAATCAAGGGACTAATCCCTTTGATGTCATCCATAGTCCAACCAAACGCCTGCCTATTAGATCTCAATACCGTCAAAAGAGCGTTCTCTTGCTCTGAGGCTAGAGTAGCTGATATGATAACAGGTAAAGACTCATTCTCACCTAAATATGCATATTTAAGATGAGAAGGTAAAAGTTTGAGATCTAATGCTGGCGGAGAAATTATAGAAGGTGGGGTCATCGAATGATATTCAGAGTCACGAAGAAGCCCGTAGCCTGCAAAAGATACAGACTCGGAAAGTGATGAGTCAAGAGTTTCAGACTCAGGAGTGGAAAGAATGTCCTCACTAAGATGTGAAAGATCAAACATTAATATGCTAGTGTCATCGAGATCTTTAAAGCAAAGTTCATCAACTTCGCAACTTTCGGGAGCAATCTCGTGGACATAACAGATATCAAGTATGTGAGCAGAGGGTTCAGACGGCTGACTTCCAATTTTGTAGATGTTCAATTCAATTGTCATTTTTCCAAAATATAGGTTCATTGAACCGTTTCGATAGTTAATGACAACATTGGAAGTGGCAAGGAATGGTCGACCCAAAATCACCGGAATTTGGTTCCGTGGGTTTGCTACAGGTTGTGTATCGAGAACAATAAAATCCACAGGGAATATGAATTTCCCGAATTTTATCAACACATCCTCCAGTTCACCCCTAGGTTTGGTGATTGATCGGTTTGCCATTTGGAGAGTGTAAGAGCTGGTTTCAACTCTCCAATCCCTAACTGCTCATAGACAGAGTATGGAAGCAGATTAACACTTGCGCCTAGGTCAAGTAAAGCACGATTGATGTTTTTACCCCCAATAGAAATCGATATCGTAGGACATCCAGGTTCCTTACGTTTCTTTGGTAACTGTGAGGTAAAAGCAGTGCTAACATTATTAGTCATGAAAACCTTTTTGGACACTTGAGTCTTCCTCTTTCTAGTGCACAAGTCTTTGAGAATTTTTGCATAAACAGGGACTTGTTGTATAGCATCTAGGAGAGGGATATTGATGTTAACCTGTTTGAAAATTTCTATAATCTTCTCCATATGTGGACTCGATTTTTTACCCCTTAGCCGATTCGGATAAGGAGCTTTAGAAATAAGAGCTGGGTCCAACATTGGAGAATGTGGTGTGTGTGAAAGTGATCCCAAAATAGGAGCGGGGATCTTCTTTGGTAGACTAGAAGAGGTTTGCTGAGGTGTCGAGTCTTGGGGAAAACGAAGAATAAGCTGGCAAGAAGGTGGTGGGGTAGAAGAACAAGGATCAGAAGTAGAAGTGTGTGTGGAAGGAAAAGTGTCAGCCGGGGTATTATTGATAGATTCTTCATTATCATCAATCTCTTCCCCGACATGGTTGTTCAGCACTCTTCCTGATCTCAACATTGTAATGGCATTCACATTGTAATGCCCAGGATTCGGTAAGGGTTGAGACGGAAGTTTCCCTTTCTCTCTAGCATTCATTTCGGCTTTTAATTGGGCAATTTGAGCTCCCATCGATTTTATACTCTCACTTTGAAGGTCAGAGTTTTTCTGGAATTTATCAAGGGAAGACTTAAATTCAGTCGACATTTGTTTCATGAACATTTCAAAACTCCGTTCGAGTGAAGAGGAATTATCAGGACTGGTCAACTGTAAAGGATTATACGGTGCAGGTGTGTTGACAGGGTTTTGAAAGTTTTGTGATTGGTAGGGGTGCTGAGTCAGTTGTAGTGGTTGCTATTGTGGTGGAGGAACCCTTTGGAAATTGTTTTGGTTTGGAACCATGTTTTGATTTTGTTGTTGGTTCCAAGCAAAGTTAGGGTGATTCCTCCAACCCTGATTATAAGTGGAAGAATACAGATCGTTTCTAGGTCTTTGTTGGAAAGAAGCATTGGTATGCTCTTGACCTTGAAATGGAGAATTCAATGGACATTCTTCCGTAAGATGAGATGGATCGGAACAACATCCACAGACAATTTTGGGGAGTGACATCTGATTTAAGGAGACCGCTAAAAATTTATGTTCTATAGCTTAGAGTTTCTTTTGCATTGCTGCTATTTCAGCTCTAACTCCTATGGAAACATCAATTTGGTGAATGCCACCCTTAGACGATGACTGGTTTATACTCTCCCACTGTAAAGATTTTTCAGCGAAATCTTCTAAAAATCTCCATGCTTCACCATCATCTTTAGTCATGAAGGTGCCTTGACACATGGATTCAAGGGCCTGTTTTGTGGTAGGATTAATGCCCTCATACATGATTCTGCACAGATCCCATCTAGGGATTCCATGATGTGGACATTGAACTAACAGATCCTTGAAGCGTTCAAAACACTTCGAGAATGGTTCATTTGGAAGCTGGGTAAACTGATTTATTTCGTTACGGACTCGAGCTGTTTTATGATTGGGGTAGAATTTCTTAAGGAAAGCTACGACGAATTCATCCCAGTTTGAAATAGAATGTGCGGCTGTGTTATAAAGCCACTTCTCGGCTATATCGCACAAAGTGAATGGGAGAAGACGTAAATGCATAGCATCCACAGAAAGCTGTGAGGTACCCATCATATCACATACATTTTCAAATTTGGTAATAAAGACATATACGTCTTCAGACTCGAGACCGTGATATTTTGGCAGAAGATTAATGTATTGTGGTTTGATTTGAAAATTGTCCCCATTAGCTGGTGGAATGGTGAGACAGGTCGAAAGAGGACCTCGCATAGGGTAACATCTCTCTTAGAGAGAGATGCGGGGTGGATTCTGTGTACCTGTGGACGTTGGCAGAGTAGTGTTAAAGAAGTTCGATGGAGAATTGTCCATCGAAGTGGGTGTGGTGGTGGGTAAAGAAAAAGTAGACGTAGAATTACCGACTTCGGATTCGATAGGAGGAACGTGGACAAGACGGGCACTAGAATCCCGTGTCCAGCCGAGCATGCACTAAATGGTTTAGCGCACGTGGCAGCGTTGTGATAATTAAGGAAAATATGGATTGGTGTTTGTTTTGAAAAAATACGGATTTTTGAAAAATTCACACAAACAATGCACAAGCAACCCTAATTCTAGTGGTCACCTAGGTCAAGTTTCTAGACCGCTCCTAGACTTCCAGAAGACAAGTCGCAGGATAAATCCTCTACCGCCTCTTTGCCTCTCCTGTGGCCAGGTAAGTGCCAGGTAAGTGGGAGGTTCTCCACTACGTAAGTAGTGAGCCTAATTAAGTAACCACTTGCCTTAGACACACTTGCCTTAGATACCACAAAAGAAACGTGGATAAGCAATAGATTACCCACGACCTCCTTCTGTCCTAAGTGAGCGCGACGGTCCTTAGAGTCTTGTCTAGATCTTTTTTAGTTAATGAGGGGATGCGGATGCAAGTTTTGTGATTTTTGGGGCTTAGGAAGGGTAATGAACTCCCCACCTAATCTGAATTTGGTCTTTACCCCTTAATTTCTGTATTAAAAATGCAAACAACCAAGATCAAACACGCACAATTTTTCTTTTTGCGGCGCTGCGAATTTTTGCAAAGAAACCTGCAGAAATTGGTTAATGGACAGAGCAGGGAGGAGATAAGAAAGTCAGAAGTGGACCTAAGAATTTTGGAACAGTGAAGCAACTTTCCTGCCGCGGTTCCGCCGCAAGAAGCTACCAATGGCCGCAGTTGCGCGGTCTGTTGTTGAGATCTCTGCACAAAATTTCATGCAGATGCTCCTGTTCACTCACTGAACTCTCTGAGATGCTTTGAAAAGTTTTCCTCTCGCTCTACAGATTCCAGATCTCCTTAGAACAAATCACAACAAATCGTTAAGCGCTTGTGCGAATTTTGATCTAAAATTCTGATGGAATAATAAATTTTTTCAACTCAAATTACAAAAAACGAACAAATTAGCACACTATCCCCGGCAACGGCGCCATTTGATTGATTTTAAATTCCGTGCCGTGTTTAGAATGTTTCACAACCAAAGAAATTTATAATAACCGCAATCAATTAACGGTGTCATTTGTAGGTTTGTTAGCGAGTGTGGACCGTCCACAGGGAAAGTGTGATTTGATCGATCTTGTTTTAGTTGAGTTGAAATTAAAAGAGAAAAGAAAATGATTCAATAATTGTGAAATTTAGTTTCAAGAATCATCAAGAAAATAAAGATCAAGAATCAAGAATCAAGAATTGTCCAAATCGAATGAATTATCAAGATTTGTAAATAGGCTTGTAAGAATCGATCCAATCGATAGTGATGATGAAGAATGTTGATTGCAAATTCTTATCTATTAAAGATTTGTTACTAGATCGATGATGATCAACGAGGTTTAGGGATCTAGCGAAGAAACTAGGGTTTCTTCATCATCATCCCTTGTCCTTTCGTTAATTAGCATCCAAATTCCAGCCTCTAGAAAATTCAATTATCGATCGTTGATCTCTAATTTGGAGCAAAAACATTCAAGAAAGCATCTCGCTCAAAACTAGGTCATCGATGATTCAATTTCCTAAAGTTTACAAAACTCATAAGACTTAAGAATCGTTCAAGAATTTAATCATCATCATCTATCTATTTTCTTGATTCCTCCACAAGCGGAGTTTTCACTCAAACATCATGAAAAAGAAAACAATCAAGAATTGATAACTCTTCATAATACTCAAATGTAATTAAAAGCAAGATCAAGAATTTTCACCTTTTATAAATCGACGTTCGTTACAATACACTCAAAGACTACAAGATTTGAGGAGGAACTAAATTTTCAAACTAGCTTCGCATTGTCTTCTTGAGTCGCGGATCGTCATGGATCTCTTGCTCGGATGAAGATCGGCGTTGCTTCAAAAGGCTTGTTGAATTCTTGCTCAATTTGGTACTCGATGGATCTTCATTTGGCTTTTGAATTGTATTTGGGCTAGGGTTTTGAGTTTACAAGTTGTGTCACTCAACTTGTGTGTAGAATTGTAGAACAACGAACAACCCTCCACAACCCTTGTAATGAAGCACTAGGTCCCTTTTTATAGCTTTCCCCTAGAAGCTAGGTTTAGCTTCCCTTGGAAGCTAAGCTAGGTTTAGCTTCCCTTGGAAGCTTGGTTGTTATGAAGCTTGAATAGGAAGGTAGGTAGTTATAGAGAAGCTTCTAGATTAAGATAGTTAGCTAGCTTGCATGAGAAGCTTAGTGGTTATGAGGCTTGTATGAGAAGCTTGGTAGGTATTAAGCTTGCACAAGAAGCTTGGCTGTTAGAAGGGAAACTTCTGGAGATCTCTAGGGACTGAAGTGTCTTGAAGAAGTTTTGCTATTTAAAGAGAAGCCTCGGACAAAGTTTCTGCACCCAATGAGTCAATGCGGCCGCGGATCCGCGGCGAATCGCCTAACTCGGCCGCGGATCCGCGGCCGTTTGATGGAGTTGCTGCATGAAACCTTCAAGGTATTTTGGTGTTGGCTTTTTGGCACTTTCCTGATGTCTGGAATATTTTTTTACTTTCTTGTTCACTGCCAGATTTCAAGTCTTGGACTTAACGTATTTTATCAGCACTTTAAGCAGTTCCGGCTCTTTTACCTGGAGAATTTCCTGCACACAATCTCGAGACAAGTGTTGATTTACAAAAGACCATGCGTGCAATAATAAACACACAATTTCCCTCAAAATGTCGGTTATAATGTATAACACATGTTATTTGGTATTTTGCAGACGAATTGCTAATATGTGCTATATTTATATTAAACACCTTTAGATGATTGTAAAGAGTAGGGAAATTGATTTTCTAAAAATGCAATATTTTCGACTGATCAGGCATCACCATAGAATTTAATCCTATAAGATTGGTTCTGACGCTAGCGGCGCTAGCACCCTCATGGAGAGCACGTGAGGCGCTGCCTCATTGAATTCAACAGAGCTTTGCTCTTTTTATGTTGTTTAAATTTTGGCGGGAACAATTTGTTTTCTGCATAGACAAGACCTATATCTGCTTGATCCTGTGTTGGCATTAGTTTTATATCATCAATGCCTGACTTGAACACAAAACCTGGAGAAAAAGGGGAAATCAAGAATGTAACCGAAACGTAACTCAAGAGGATATTATTATTATTTGCCGTAATTCCGGGCGTGAATGAAATAACCATTTTTTATTGTGTCGTGGTCCTATGGGGGTATGGACGAGACATATTTTTCCTCGGTCCCGTCGGTTATGAACGGGATATATACTGTTGAGTTACGATGAGAATTACATTAATTGATTTTAAAGACTTGTAGAATAGATAACCTAGAAGCATGAACTTTAGGATACACATCACATACATATAGCTCACTATTTATACCTGTGTTTATTATTTACATTCTTGTTTAATCGTATCAACCTATTCTGGTTATTACTATTATTTTGATATTATGATGCACTAACGTCTGGGTTTTGCTTGGCCCAGTTCCTCTGACATTAATGCATGCAGATCGGGAGTACTTTAGCAAGCAAGCTGAGCAATGAGGAGCTAGACGTTTAGTTTAGAGATGCTTAGTTTATTTATTTCCGTAGGGTTATTTTTATTAATGTGAGCCCATAAGGGACATGATTCAGATATTTTTTTTACTTGGATCTTGATTTGTTTCCGCTATATGCATTTCTTGATTTTATTTATTGTGGCAGATGTACATGTGTTAACTAGATTTTATTTTACTGTTCTTGATATCCGATTGACAGCCGTAATATGATTATGGAGGGATAATTCCTAGCCATAGGTAGCATGTTTGGCTCTGTCACGTACCGTGTTTACGTATTTTGGGAAGTGGGGTGTGACAGGGTTTGTTTGGTATCAGAGCCATAGGATTTAGGGTTAGTCGGGTTTGGTTCTTTTGTAGTTGGGTATTGAACCCAATACACTAACCAGGGAACCCGGGATTAAGAACATGTCCTGCCACATTACTATCTTGCCAGTCTTGAATCCATAGCTATCAATATCTTGTTTATTGAATCTTGTTTACCGTTGCTAATCCTTTTCAGTATCTTGGCTGCAGAATCATGGCGGATAGGGATTTGCGGTCATACTAAAGGCGTATCGATAACGCCGCATTGCTTGGAGTTGTACGTGGTATGCTTGAAAACCAGAAGCAGCAATCTGAGCTGAATCGGCGGCAGGCCGAGACTTTCCAGGAGGGTCTGCGGATGGTCCAACAATCCGTAGTTGCAGCAGCACCCAGGCCAACACAGCGTGTAGGCACCATGGTGGACTTTAGAAAGCTCGGTCTGTCCACATTTACTAGATTGGAGGAGCCATTGCCAGTGGAGCAGTGGCTAGTGGATACAGAAAATCTACTCGTTGCCACACAGATTCCAAATGAGAAAAGAGTGGATGCAGTATGCATCTAATTGGTAGATTACGCTCGCGAGTGGTTTCTCGTAGAGGAGACCCGTCTGACCAAGCCGATCAGTTGGGCAAATTTTTTTTGTAGCTTCTTGGAGAAGTTCTTTCCGCAATCTACTCGGGAGGAAATGGAAGAGAAGTTCATCAGCTTGAAGCAGATTGGCGGATCTGTTGATACACATGCGGTTGAGTGGACCCAGCTCAGTCGATTTGCGGGGCCCTTGGTTTCCAATGAGGCAGATAGGGAAAGACGGTTTATGTGCAACTTGGATGTGGAGATTCATAGGCATATCATATCTTTGGGATTGACCACTTTCTCCCAAGTTCTCAAGGAAGCCAGGGAACAACAGAGTTTATTGGTGAGAGTAAAGGGTACTCAACAACAAGCTGTTGTGGTGCGGAAGGCTCCGTATGCACCAACTAGAGCTTCTATGCGTAGATCCATTCCGATAAATAAACCAGGGACAATACCAATGAAAAGGACCTATGTTTCAACACAGAAGAAGGATGTGATTTGTGATTACTGCCAATGACCGGGTCATTTCCGGAGGGAGTGCCGGATGAGGCTTGGGCAGTGTCTGATTTGCGGAGCTGCTGATCATCGAATTAATGCTTGTCCATCGAGAGTTCAGTTGAAGGGTTATGCTCCGAGAGCACAGCAGAAGCAGATTACTCAGAATCCTAATCAAGCATGGGCCTTCACCTTGACGGCCGAAGAGGCCAAAGCGCCAGACGATGTTGTTTCAGGTATCCTGCTCATTTATAATTTTCCCACATTGGCATTATTCGATTCAAGTGCATCCCATTGCTTCATGTCGTCCAAGTTTATTAGTGCACACTCTATTCCCCACATGGCCCTGTCTAGTTCTTGGGACATACACACCGGGAATGGGAGAATTGTATCTAGTAGTGAGTGTAAGGGTTGCTCTATTATTATTTACGGACGGGAGTTATTCACGGATTTCTTGGTGATTAATACTAGCAGCTATGATGTTGTCTTGGGAATGGATTTTCTTAGCATTTTTCACGCTCACATTGATTGTAGGGCAAAGAAAGTGATTTTCCAGATTCCCGGACATCCGAAGTTCATATTTTTGGGAGGTAGAAGATCAGTCCGGCCAGTCGAATTTAGGGCTAAGCCGATAAGTGCCGTTCTTTCGTCGATGGAGGTAAACAAGGAAGAAGCACCAGTAGTTCGGGAGTTTATGGATGTATTCGAAGACATCTCGGGTTTACCAAATGAGATGTAGAGTTTGCAATTGATCTTATTCCTGGAGCAACACCGATTTCAAAGGCTTATTATCTAATGGTGCCGGTGAAACTGGAATAGGTAAAGAAACAAGTTACCGAATTACTAGAGAAGGGTTGGATTCGCAGTAGCAGTTCAGCCTAGGGAGCTCCAATTCTTCTAGTCAAGAAGAAGGATAACACGCGGAGGATGTGCATTGACTATCGAGAATTAAATCGGGTGACTATTAAGAATAAGTACCCAATCCCCTGTATCGGCGAATTATTCGATCAACTCAATGGCGCGAGGGTATTCTCGAAGTTGGACTTGCGATTTGGGTATCATCAAGTTCGGGTGAAATCAGGAGACATTTGAAAGACGACGTTCCAAACTCGATATGGGCATTACGAGTACTTAGTGATGCCATTTGGAGTTACTAACGCGCTGGCAATATTTATAGACTTGATGAGCCGGATCTTTTCACCATAGCTGGACCAGTTCGTCGTGGTATTTATTGATAATATTCTGGTCTATTCGAGGAGCAAAGAAGAGCATGCAGAACACTTGAGGATCGTACTGCAAACGTTGAGGCAAGAAAAGTTATATGCTAAGATGAGCAAGTGCGAGTTTTGGCTCGAAGAAGTAAAATTCTTGGATCATGTTGTATCCGAAGATGGAATTGCCGTTGACCCTGAAAAGATTGCAGCTGTTTATGATTGGCCAATTCCAAAGAACGTAGGGAGATCAGAAGTTTTTTTGGGCTTGCCGGATACTATAGAAAATTTGTTGAGAACTTCGCTTGAATAGCAGAACCATTGACCAAGTTAACATGAAAAGATGTACCGTTCGTATGGACCGAGAAATGTGCATCGGCTTTTGAAGCGTTGAAGTAAAGATTGACCACCACTCTTATTCTGACAGTGCCAGTTGGTTCCGGAGGGTTGGTTATTCATAGCGACGCATCTGGGAAAGACTTAGGATGTGTTCTAATGCAGCATGGGAAGGTCATTGCTTATGTGTCAAGAAAATTGAAAACCCATGAGAAGAACTACCCAACTCATGATCTGGAGTTAGCAGCAGTGATCTTTGCTCTGAAGATTTGGAGACACTACTTATTGGGCGAAAGGGTAGAAATATTTACCGATCACAAAAGCCTAAAATTTGTGTTCACACAAAAAGAGCTCAACATGAGGCAGCGTAGATGGTTAGAACTGATGATTGACTATGATCTTGATCTAAAATACCATCCAGGGAAAGTTAGTGGAGTGTCGGATACTCTAAGTAGGTTGCCAGCGATACGGATGTTGACTGCACAGAAGGAGATTATACCTGATCTTCAGAGATTCGATTTGGAGATTGTACTACCAAATTCTTCGGGACAGTTGTGTTGGGATTCCTTGGCACCTAGCCTAGGGTTTGCAAGAATCACACATGCCACAACAAAAATTCAAGGGGGTGCTAAGCAATCAAACTAAGAATCATGCTAGAAAAATAGGGTAACAAAACATGTAATCTATCATCACAAAGAGAAGTGAACAAAAATACAACCTTTGTAGATCCGGTCCTTCACTTCTAAAGCTCCATGTTGACGTCCCTTCGCTGCGATCATCGAACTCCCGGACTTTTGTATGGAATTTCCCGGAGAAATGAACAAGCTTGCTCATAGACTTCGAGGCCGAAAATGATCTACGTCGAGGTGACTCAAACTCAAGCTAATCATTCACTAGGTCAAGAACTTTGTGAAGAGAACACCCTAAAATAAATGGCAAGTAGTAGAGGATGATGAAATAGGAAGTGGGTTCACTTTAGATTTTGATTTCTCACTTGTTTTCACCACTTAGAAAAAACCTAGAAAGCTTTTCCTTTTGGATGAAGAAGAAGAAGTAAGAATGAATAATGAGAAAAGAATAATCATAATTATGCAACCATGGGTGAGTTAGTATCATCCACTAACCCTTGTAGAGACTAAACCAAGGTTTAAGCTAATGGTTTGGTTAATAAATATCTTAAGTAAAACAAAGTGTGTAGACTTTGTCAAAGATGCTTTAAGCTTCATGAAGCTTCAAGTCAAGACAAAGAAAACCACCATTTTGAATTACAAAATAAATAAAAACCATAACCATTATCTTAAATATGGTGTAGGTCATACACACACCCAAGTTTGCATGTATCATCAAGTATGATACAATCATGTACACAAAAATATATCACATATACATTATGTGCACATCAAGTGAGGAAAGCAATCTTAAGTGAACCAATACTAGTTAATGTAAAGTAATATATCAAATATATAGTTATACATTAAATCATTAAATCAACACTTGATTTAATGATCCGATTATATCGCATATAAACAACTAATATCTAGTGTATCAATATATCGAATCTACACTTGATTCGGTAACCCGGCTATATCGCATATAACCGACCGATGATACAAATCGCAAGAATAGAATACAGTATCACATACTGGTATTATTCTCGGTCCCGCACATATCACATACGTGCTCCTATTTCGTTTCGCCTGAGCCAGGAAACCTCTGTGTAGGACTCTAAAGACTCGTCAATACGCCGGCAGTAGGTGGTGATCATATCAAACATCCACAAGCCGCAAGCGGTCTGCTAAACGTAACGGCCACCCAGGTATTGAGCGATCAGAAGATCAACGAGCAAGCCTGCTCACACTCCTGCGAATCCAATCAGTAACACTTACCGCACTGTCCGGTCTGTTCATCTGATAAGTCGCATATCTCGGCTAGGGTTGTAAACGTCAGACCCCGGTAGCTTGATAAGTCATGCTGATGTAAGGTCCACAATGAGCGTGAAACTACTGATAACAATTACCAGTAAATCATAGCAACCCTGGACAGGAATTCCTAGTTATGGCCAGTCAAGCACATCGCAACATCAACCCCCGATACCGGGAAAGACGAATCCCCTCCTATTTCTCATTGCCTCCATGTGACTCGGGACTGTACCCAAAAACCACATGTTTGCACGACTCAGTAAAGCCGTGGTAGGGTGGAAATCAAAGCACAGTGGGAGACACACAATACTCTATGACGATCTCGGGTCGACAGACTAAGCTGTACCAGTGTCACCAGAGAACTGCCATATGACGTGAGGTATAATACCATCTAGGAGTTCTTGGCGAGTCCGTTCAGTGTACCCGGTCTCCACTTAGCACCCGCATACCATCTCTGATGTCAAACACCAATGGATATGGGATCATCTATCGCCCATCACATGGGTCGAGAAGATATACGCTAGTCTACTCTGGAATATCGATGTCCCGTCTCGATATTCCCATGACTAGGAACATTGAAGGATGTACTCATGGACTACCCAGGCCCCACTAGTATGATCTGCATCATTATCCTGGAAGTCGAGTACACATCCTAAGGGATTTATCAACATGTAACAGAAAGACAATAAGTGTACTTTTTAACATAAAGAGCAACCAGATAGCGTATTATTATGTCGAGCAAGAAAGTCCTTCCTATATATGTCCCAGCATCCACTATCATATACATCTCATGTACAATAATGGCCTCCGGGGCATACATACAACTAACAATCTCCTACTTGCATTAAGGCCATCATATAGTAGTGGTTGTAGTATCTCATACTCAACCATCCCATAAAAGTTTCTCTTTGGGAAAGGCCTCAGTGAGTGGATCCGTCGTGTTAACCTCTGAGACTACTCTCCTAACCTCGATCTCTTGGAGATCAACCATCTCCATGATCAGGTGATATTGCCTCAGAATATGTCCGGGTCACTGATGGGACCGGGGTTCCTGGGCTAAAGCCACACCTCCATTGTCACATAATGGTAGGAACCTTGTTCATCTCATGAACAAATATACACCCAGACTGTCTCTTTGGTAGCATCTTAGATAGCGATGTCTTCAGCCTTTATCGTCTAGTTTGCCACGGTATCTAGCTTGAAACTTTTCCAACACACCGTCTCTCTACTGAGGGTAAAGACAATGCATGTGACTGACATTCAGTCGTCCTTACCACCCTGGAAGCTATCCAGTGATTCTCCCCAGGATCGATTGATACCATCTCACTACACCTAGTGAGAATCCTAACATTCATTTAGATCGATCTCATAGATCCAAAACCCAGGATTTAGGAGTTATCACCTTGATCCTATATGGAGAATCCTTGTGATAAGAGGAGATTAACCGTGCATAGCATAGGAAACTCTTTTCCTATCAAGAGTATGTCGTACACGTACAATACGAGGATGACCACCTTACTCTCTACTACCCTTTTTGTATATACAAGGTTCATCTACCATTTTGATGAAGTTAAATACTTTGACTACCACATAAAAACAGATGTTCCAACTTCGCGATGCCTGCTTTAACTTTTAAAGCAACTTGCACACGTTTCCGCTGCTCCCACTGTCTACGAAGCCCTTGGCTGTGTACTTATAGACGTTCTTTTCTAAATTATTATTTAGAAAAAGCAGTGATGACACCCAACCACCAGATATCGTAACCATGGTATGTAGCAATGGCAAGCAGGATCCAGATAGACTTAAGCACAGCCACTAGAATAGGTTTCATCATTATCCATGCCTGGTTGATGACAAGAACCTTTAACAAGTCTAGTTTTGAAAGTCTCAACTTTTCCATCTACACCAAGTAATCTTCTCAAGATATACTTGCTCCTGATGGGAACTTAACCTTTCAGATATAGCAACCAAAGTCCATACTTTGTTGGTGTACATGGATTCCATCTCAGATCGCATAGCATCCAGCCATTCTTACAGAGTCCCTACTCTTGATGGCCTGCTCGAAACTAGTTGGGTCATCATCTCATGATGCAATCCTCCCTCCCACTGTCATCAAGAAACCGAAGTATCTCTCAGACGGATGAGGAACCCTACCAGATCGGCGGAGAGGCTGAGGTTCGTCGGGAACTATTGAATCCTTATTCAATAGGTATGCAGCTTCACAAGTGCATAACCCCCAAAGGAAACAGGTAATTCAGTAGTACTCATCATAAAGCGCACCATATCTAATAGGGTGCGATTGCTCCACCCCGATATCCCGTTGTGCTGTGGTGTATACGGAGGAGTAATGCTGAGAGAGAATCTCATTCTCCTTTATAATAGTCCAGGACCTCTATGCCTAAGTATTCTCCTTCCTGATCACATCAAAGGACATAATACTTATACTTGTGTTGGTTATCTACTTCTGACTTATATTCTTTGAATTTCTCAGAAGGTTCAGACATGTGTTTCAACAGGAACATGTGTCCGAATCTTGAGATATCATCAGTGAGTGTAAGGAAGTATAAAGAACCAGTCCTGGTATATGTAGACAAGGGACCTACATACATCACTATGTATCAATCTCAAGGGTTCACTAACCCTTTCTCTGTTTCAAGTAAACGGAGCTATGGTCATCTTATCTTTGTGACATGATTGGCAAGTTTCACAACATGTAAATTCAAACTGATTTAAATATGTATCTAAATGTAACTTAGCTAGTCGGGTCGTATTGATATGACCTAGTCTACAATGCCTCAAGAAGAATTCGTTCATTTCTGAACTCTTCCTCTTGTGTGTGTTCTGTACGTTAAGAACTGTGGTTTGATTTAGAACGTATATGCTTTTAAATAACGTGCCTGAACCGATCAACACCTTGATATAGGAAATATTCAAAACATTATCCAACAATACAAAATTATATCCTTCTTTACTAAATAAAGAGACTGATATGATGTTGTATATCAGGTTCGGTATCTAATAACATTCGTTCAGAATTAATGTATTTGGTAATACAGGGTGATAACTGCCAACACCTTGGCTGCAACAATTGCACCGTTTTCAACTCTTGAAACTTATCACCCGTTCTCAGTTCTCTACATATCGGTAGCCCATGTAACAGATTACATATCCGGGATCCTGATCCGGTATCAAACACCCAGGACGTAGAGGATATTGAGAAACGGTTCTATGTAATGAACACACCCGAAGAAGATGTATCAGCATGCACTTTTTTCGTTTGGGCGGCATGGGAATTCTGGTATTCCCCTAATTCCTGCTCGGTCTTATAATAATTATAAGTTGGAGCGGGACTAACGTTCTCCAGCTCAGTATAACAAGCGGGTTCGGTTAATACATCCATATTATTATCTTGATTAAGGCGTGATATGGTCGCTACCTGGAGAAGAGAGAAGAAAACACTCTATATGCGCTCTTGCAAGATTAGATTGGTTATATATTTTATCTAATCAGGATGACTCCCACTGTTTTTATCAAATCTTCTTTCAAACCTTAAAAGGAAAGATTAGCCGGGATTAATTACACCCTACAAGTTCGCCAATCTTTCAGCCAGTCCAGTGCTAGTACTTTGAGGGAGGGTCCCCGTGCTTTCGCACGGACCTAATTTAAATAAATATCGTTTTTCCAGGGGCGTAACCCCGTTGACATCTTTCTAGACACCTACTTGATCGGCTAATTGTAATGTAAAAAATCTCTCATGAGTAACAATTACTCGCAGTGGGTATCAGGATCCAACTATCATATAGAAGGTATGCAATCACATTGCAAGTTTCAACACTTGAAACTCCTGATAATGGTTTTTACCCCTATCACCTATGACCTTGGCTATGGTCAACAAATCATAAGCACTAGTCAAGTTCTACCCGTAATTTCGTGATTAATTAGACCCACCCACATGATCCTTGGCTAAGGTCAACAAAGTCACATGACTGTCCTAACTAATCAAATCATATGTTGTGTAGGAAGACATCACTTAGTTACCGTACACTGCGTCTTGGCTAAGGTCAACAAACGCAGCATGAATACTAAGTACTCTACTTCCTAAAATGATGGAGGGTTGCAGATGGTTTTTAAGAAAACCTTTAACGCTTTGAACTTGATCTCGTTGCAGAATCAAATGGTTTAAAATGTAGTGTTTTTGAGGCTTTTGCTAGTTTCTCTAAAGAGGTCACTCCCGGTGAAGGGATCTCGGCTCTTTCCTCGTCGAATGAGGTGCAGGATATTCACAATACAACTATGCAAAGCAAGAACTAGAAAAGCAGTCAAAAGACAAAACCGAGGGTTGTAGCATCTGCTAGTTATTGCTAAAGAGGTCACTCCCGGTGAAGGGATCTCGGCTTTTTCCTTATCGAATAAGTTGCTGGATGTTCTACAAGGAACACCGTTATGCAAAGCAACAACTAGAGCTACCTGTTTTTGAAAATTCGATTCCACAACATCTTTAGGTTTATTTTCTTTCATTAATCTCATTAATGAATGTCCCATCATTTAAGTTACCTAAGTATCACAGATAAATACAACGTACGCTTATGCCATCCGCATTTGCCTCGAAGTCCCGTCATTGTACCGTTAGGTTAAGTAACTAATGGCAGAGCGGGGCAAAGCTAGCGCGGGTGTAAAACATAAGCAACGTCTATATAATATATCATATATACTATATACAGTATCTATCTCATCATATCAAATGATCACATCACAGATATCGCAGCAGAAAACAACATATGAAATATTGGATATACTAGGATGTCCGTGTTTTATTTTGAGCCTGTATAAAACATGGATTCCACGGTCGTGATGAATAGCCAAACCCACATCCCTAAACCCCTACGAGAGCGGCAAGCAAGCCTACCAATTCTAGAGTTAGGAAACCCGGACTCGACTCCTCGAGATGGTTTCCAACTGGACCCTAGAACCCGGTTACTTGTGCTCTCCTCTTTGGGTCTATCCTAATGCGGAAAAGTAAATAATATATATCAACGGTGACATCTTCCTCAGCCCGGAAGTGCCCCAATAAAAGAATACAAGTTTTTACATGAATGAAAATGAAAAACACTCATCTCACATAAAAAAAACCAGCTATTCAAACACGACAATCCAATATAACATATCCAGCAACACATAACATCACATGTCATCAACGTAAGTAAATATGCGTATCCCAATTATCGTTGACGTATAGCAACGAAACCGGCGATACTCCACATATTACACTTACGGTCACAGAAAAGAAAATGAAAACTACAATAGTTGCAATCCGCAACCACCTTAGACATCATAAACCCGTAATATCTCATATTGCGGATTTCATGCCTAAAAATATGAATTCCTTAGACATCGCATGCCTAAAAATTATAAACCCCGCATTTTAGTCTCGATGTTGAAAACACTTTCCAATAATAAGTCGGGCAATTCAACAAGATTCCCGAAATCTCGATCGAATGCTCGTTGGAAACATTAGTAGACGGCCGCACCCCCTGATACCGACGACGAAGTGCATTTAGGCGGAACATCGCGACCGCGAGCACCCGGAAGGATGCTTTTTGGCAACGGAGTTCTCCTATAGCCACTTGGTCAGGGTTATGGGGCGTGGCTCTCTAATAAGGTTACCCGGCGAGTATCCGCATACACAACGTGATTGCGACGGGCTTTTGATCGCATCAAAATCCCGTGACAACCGATCCAATGAGACTAAATTGCTAGACTTATAAAATTCAAATGTTGTTGATTCCAATTATTGTATCACAATATACTAGACGATATTAAAAGTTTCGAGCGAATCAACAAATCCCCACAACTCCTAATGAGCTCAACACTTAAGCGAAGTTAAAGTATCAAAAACGTGCCACAGTACCTATGATCTACCAGTAGAAGGGTCAAACCAACGCCTCACCTATGACACCGCAGAACTACGGCAGACCCTATGGTTCAAGCCGCGGTTCCGAGGGCATAGAATCGAGTTAAGGTTTATGTGTTCTTCTAGAGGGTCCATAGAGTTACTTGCACGAACATTGAATATAATTAACTTAGAAAAATTCCAACACTTGGAAATTTCAGAGGGGGTCATGGGGTGATATTTGAATTTCGTTCGAACTGTCAAACATAGCCTAGGTTACCTTTACAATGTTAAATTATACGACTACGAAACACTCCGTTTTGGTCCTATAGCAAAATTTACATCACATGGAAATTTGGACCAAGCAAACAATACCTGAAACCCCAAAATAAGCACACCAGAGCACAAAACAAAAACGACACCAAATGGAGCATAGGGGGACGACCTCCTCGGTTTTATGGGGAATGTGCTCGGTTGAAAACCGATCAAAGGGTATCGTTTTTGTTCTGTGCACTATATGCATCACAGACATGACTTTGTACTTGTTTGCAAAATTTTTACAGACCTTTTGAAAATCAACAGAGAGCATGAATTGCAGGGTTTCAAAAACTGTATTACGGATTTGTTTCGGTTTCGTATTATATCTAATATCGTCTAGATTTCTAGTTAGGCTCAGATACCATGCTGGGATTCCTTAGCACCTAGCCTAGGGTTTGCAAGTATCACACATACCATAACAAAAATTCAAGGGGGTGCTAAGCAATCAAACTAAGAATCATGCTAGAAAAATAGGGTAACAAAATATGTAATCTATCATCACAAAGAGAAGTGAACAAAACTAAAACCTTTGTAGATACGGTCCTTCACTTCTAAAGCTCCGTGTTGACGTACATTCGCTGCGATCATCGAACTCCCGGACTCTAGTATGGAATTCCCCGGAGAAATGAACAATTTTGCTCGTAGACTTCGAGGCCGAAGATGATCTACGTCGAGGTGACTCAAACTCAAGCTAACCTTTCACTAGGTCAAGAACTTTGTGAAGAGAACACCCTAAACTAAATGGCAAGTAGTAGAGGGTGATGGAATAGGAAGTGGGTTCACTTTAGATTTTGATTTCTCACTTATTTTCACCACTTAGAAAAAACCTAGAAAGCTTTTCCTTTTGGATGAAGAAGAAGAAGTAAGAATGAATAATGAGAAAAGAATAATCATAATTATGCAACCATGGGTGAGTTAGTATCATCCACTAACCTTTGTAGAGACTAAACCATGGTTTAAGCTAATGGTTTGGTTAATAAATAACTTAAGTAAAACAAAGTGTGTGGACTTTGTCAAAGATACTTTAAGCTTCATGAAGCTTCAAGTCAAGACAAAGAAAACCACCATTTTGAATTACAAAATAAATAAAAACCCTAACCATTATCTTAAATATGGTGTAAGTCATACACACACCCAAGTTTGTATGTATCATCAAGCATGATACAATCATGTACACAAACATATATCACATATGCATTATGTGCACATCAAGTGAGAAAAGCAATCTTAAGTGAACCAATACTAGTTAATGTAAAGTAATATATCAAATATATAATTATACATTAAATCATTAAATCAACACTTGATTTAATGATCCGGTCATATCGCATATAACCGACTAATATCTAGTGTATTAATATATTGAATCAACACTTGATTCGGTAACCCGGCTATATCGCATATAATCGACCGATGATATAAATCGCGAGAATAGAATACAGTATCACATACTGGTATTATTCTCGGTCCCGCACATATCACATACGTGCTCCTATTTCGTTTCGCCTGAACCAGGAAACCTCTGTGTAGGACTCTAAAGACTCGTCAATACGCCGGTAGTAGGTGGTGATCATATCAAACACCCACAAGCCACAAGCGGTCTGCTAAATGTAACGGCCACCCGGGTATCGAGCGATCAGAAGATCAACGAGCAAGTCTGCTCACACTTCTGCGAATCCAATCAGTAACACTTACCGCACAGTCCGGTCTGTTCGTCTGATATTTCGCATATCTTGCCTAGGGATGGTAAACGTCAGACCCCAGTAGCTTGATAAGTCATACCGATGTAAGGTCCATAACGAGCGTGAAACTACTGATAACATTTACCAGTAAATCACAACAACCCTGGCCAGGGTTCCCAGTTATGGCCAGTCAAGCATAGCGCAACATCAACCCCCAATACCGGGAGAGACGAATCCCCTCCTATCGCTCAATGCCTCCATGTGACTCGGGACTGTACCCAAAAACTACCTGTTTGCACAACTTAGTAGAGCCGTGGTGGGGTGGAAATCAAAGCACAGTGGGAGACACACAAGACTCTATGACGATCTCGGATCGACAGACTAAGCTGTACCAGTGTCACCAGAGAACTGCCATCTGACGTGAGTTATAATACCATCTGGGAGTTCTCGGCGAGTCCGTTCAGTGTACCCAGTCTCCACTGAGCACCCGCATACCATCTTTGATGTCAAACACCAATGGATATGGGATCATCCATCGCCCATCACATGGGTCGATAAGATATACGCTAGTCTACTCTGGAATATCGATGCCCCGTCTCGATATTCCCACGAGTAGGTTCATTGAAGGATGTACTCATGGACTACCCAGGCCCCACTAGTATGATCTGCATCATAATCCTGGAAGTCGAGTACTCGTCCTAAGGGCTTTATCAACATGTAACAGAGAGACAATAAGTGTACATGTTAAGATAAAGAGCAACCAGATAGCGTACTATCATGTCGAGCAAGAAAGTCATCCCTATAGATGTCCCAGCATTCACTATCATATACATCTCATGTACAATAATGGCCTCTAGGGCATACATACAACTAACAAGTTGATGCAGTTGCAAGTACAATCATCCTTGGTCGATAACATTAAAGCGGTAAAGTTGCATGATCTAAGGTTGCAAAAGTTACGAGAACAAGTAGAAGCGGGACTTCGAACGGACTTGTTAACAAGGTGATGTTCATGAAGGAGGCTCATAGTTCCACATATTCAGTACACCCGGGAGGCACGAGATGTATAGAGATCCGCGACAACATTTCTGGGAGGAAGGCATGATAATGGAGATTGCTCGGTACGTATCGAAGTGCTTGGTGTGTCAGCAAGTCAAGGATGAAAATCAAAAGGTAGCTGGTTTGTTGTAACCACTTCCGATTTCTCAATGGAATTGGGAACATATAATCATGAATTTCGTGACAGCATTACCATGGAGTGCAAAGGGCAATAATACAGTTTGGGTGATTATCGATCGATTGATCAAGGCAGCTCATTTTATACCGTTTTGAGTTGGTCAGTCGACGGAGACTTTGGCAGAGCGGTACATGCAGGAGATTGTGAGATTGTATGGAGTACCCGTGAGCATCGTTTCAGATAGTGATACTCAATTTCATCACACTTTTGAAGGAGTCTACAGGAAAGTTTGGGAACTCGCTTGAAGTTTAGCACAACCTATCATCCTCAAACAGATGGCCAGTGTGAAAGAACGATCCAAACTCTTGAAAATATGTTGAGAGCATGCATGTTAGACTTCAAGGGTTCATGGGAGGATCATTTGCACTTAGTGGAGTTTTCTTACAATAATAGTTTTCAAGCGACTATACAGATGGCTCTATTCGAAGCATTATACGGTCATAAGTGTCGCTCTCCTATCTGTTGGGACAATATTAGAGAAAGAAGATTGTTGGGACCGGATATTATTGTGCAAACGGTGGAGAAACTTAACGTGATTTGAAATCTTATGAAGGCGGCACAAGATCGGCAAAAAAAGTTGGGCTAATACTGGAAGAAGACCTTTGGAGTTCGTAGTTGGTGATCTTGTATTCTTGAAGATATCACCGACCAGAGGAGTGATCCGATTTGGTAGTCGAGGCAAGTTTAGTCCTCGATTAGTGGGGCCTTTCGATATCATCGAGCGTGTTGGAGAAGTAGCTTATCGATTGGCTTTACCACCATCGTTGGCGGGTGTTCATGACGTGTTTCATGTATCTCAACTCCGCAAGTATGTTCGAGATGAGACGCACGTCCTAGATCATTCGGAACTGACAGTAAGGGAAGATTTAACATATGAAGAGCGACCAATGGCGATTGTGGATCGACGAGAAAAGGTCCCCAAGAACAAAGTTATCCTACCAGTACTCGTTTCATGGGGGAATCATTCGCATGGAAAATATACTTGGGAACGCAAAGATGAGATCCGATAGAAGTTTTCACACCTTTTTTTCTTAAAATCCGTGTCTTCTTGTCTTTTCCTTGTTCCGTGAATTTCGAGAACGAAATTCTTTTACAGTTGGGTATAATATAACACCCTAGCGCATTTATACTATATATTTGGGGCATTTCAAATCTTGTGGCAAAATTCTTTACTATTGTTGCTATTGGGTTCCGAATGATGCAATTAGTAGATGTGCTTATTATCTGACCCGACCCGCTTATTTGAAACCCAACATGGTTCGAGATTATATCAAATATTTGCTAGTACAGTGTATCCATACAAATCTAGAATATATATACATATATAATATATTTTATAATTCGCATATCTTTTATAATACAATATAAAATCAAATAATATATTTTCTTATCTAACCTTGCATGTTATAGTACCCCATATCAGGTGGTTGTGCCCATATATCATGTTCGTATCCTAAGGGTTAGACAGACCGATTATTGGATCGCTACTTATATTTAGGAAGATCTTTATTTGAAGGTATATGTTTTTAATTATATACATTTTCATCATGGTTTAAATTCTTACGTATATTTTTCATATTTAAAAACTAGATTTTTAAAAGGATACATGTAATATTCGGAGCAATCTGGTATTATCTCTAAAATCCCACAATATATATGTGTGTGTGTGTAAATTATTATATATAGCTAATATATATATATATATATATATATATATATATATATACACGGTTATATATATTTAAATTTAATTATTTTTTAAAAAATAAATCTCTCTCTAACTCTCCCTCTCTAATTCTCTCTCTGTCTCTCACTCCCTCTATATATCTCCCTGTACCCTCTCTCTCCCCCTATATATATATAATATAAAAATTTATTAAACTCTCTCTCTTCCTCGTTTTCTTCTCCATGTCTTCTTTTCGTGAACCCTAACCCTCGTCACCCTCTCCTCGTCGCCGGTCCCTCGTCGTCGCCGTTCGCCCTATCTCCTAGCCATCACCTTCCTCTCATCCTCCTCCTCTCCGTTCCAAAGACCTCGACTGAAGAACCCCGACGATTGAACCCACTTCCCTCAACCTCTCCCCGCCACTGCTCCTCGTCTTCGCCACCCCTAGCAACGTCGTCATCCTCTCTCCTGCCTCGTCATCATCATCTCCTCCTTTCTCTTCCCTGATGACCCCAGCACCTAACCCGACCCCTCACCAAGAACTCGCCTTCAACCTCACCGGCAACCCCATCGTCGCCGGAAAACCCATAACCACTGACCACCCTCCATCACCTCCTCGTATCGTCGCCAACCCCAGAACCCAACAACAGCTTCATTTCTTCTACTTTTCTTCTTCCCAAGTTCAAAACCCGACTTTATCTCATCGTCGGCGAACCCCAACTCATTGTCGTCGCTTCCGACCCTGAACACCAGCCTCTGGGAATTCCACAGAGCATCAGCGGCTACCCCAGAACATTACGCAGTCATTTGTGGGTAAGGTTGTATTTGCGTCGTGATTTCGGACATCGCCGTCGTTCGGAAAATCCGTATCTCGACGTGATATTCGATCAGGAAAGTTCTAAGTTTGCAACATGCTATTTGATTATATCGATATTTATATACTTAACTATAGTACATACGTTTTAATATTCAGCAAGTAGTAGCGACTTATATTTTTATAGTATCTGTCTGTATCCGTACCGATAATAGGTTATTTAGTAGCACGCTGGATCACCACAATATTATCATACTACTATATCGGTTCAGTATGTTATCTAGATTGCAATATACATGGTAATGGACATATAACAATTATTACAGATAGTTACATATGCATTCTGGCATCAGTTGTGTTTACTGTATTTCGATATTGGTTACAGTTTTACATTTGGTATCTATTTTGATTAAAATATTGCATGTTATGTTCACGATACATTATCAGACTTGTTACTTAGATCTTATTATTGATAATGCCGACAATCCTGATTTGTTGTCCTGATGGACGTGACTTGTTGTCTGCATAGACAAGACCTGTACCTGCTTAATCCTGTGTTGGCATTAGTTTTATATCATCAATACCTGACTTGAACATAAAATCTAGAGGGAAAGGGAAATCAAGAATGTAACCGAAACGTAACTCAAGAGCATATTATTATTGTTTGTTATGATTCCGGGCGGGAACAGAATAACCATTGTTTATTGTGCCGTAGTCCCGTGGGGGTATGAACGGGACATATTGTGTCGTGGTCCCGTGGGGGTATAAACGGGATATATACTGTTGAGTTACGATGAGAATTACATTAATTGATTTCAAAGACTTATAGAATAGATAACCTAGAAGCAGACTTTAGAATACACATCACATACATATAGCTCATTATTTATACCTGTGTTTATTATTTACATTCTTATTTAACCATATCATGCTATCCTGGTTATTACTATCATTTTGATATTATGACGCACTAACATCTGGGTTTTCTATGGCCCAGTTCCTCTGCCATTATCGCAGGCAGATTAGGAGTACTTTAGCAAGCAAGCCGAGCAATGAGGAGTTAGATGTTTAGTTTAGAGATACTTAGTTTATTTATTTCCGTAGGGTTATTTTTATTGATGTGAGCCCATAAGGGACGTGACTCAGATATTGTTTTTACTTGGATCTTGATTCGTTTCTGCTATATGCATTTCTTGATTTTATTTATTGTGGCAAATAGACATGTGATAGCTAGATTTTATTTACCGTTCTTGATATCCGATTGACAGCCGAAATGTGACGATGGAGGGATTATTCCTAGCCATAGGTAGTATGCTTAGCTGTCATGACCCAGAAAAGGCACGTGACTGGCACTTGAATTATATGAAGTCTATAGGACCCCATCTAATTCAACTAAGCCAAAAGCCCAGAAATCTAAACCTTTTTAGGGAAAAATAATGGAGGTGAAGTTTTGAAATAACGATATAATGAAATTGAGTTCTTCTTTTACAAGTATAAGTAATAACATATGAAAATGTAATGTTTGTATCTATCTTGAAAACATTTTCGTCATTCAAAATTTGGGCAGCACCTCCTTTGTAATTTTTAACCCGAAAACAATACAAACAATAATAATAATAGGCATCCCCAAGCGGAAGCTAGCTCTTCCCCAATTGGCAGAAACAACCACGGAAAGATATAAATATACAACACCGAAGGCGAGGATCAAAACACAGAAATAAAGCAAAGAAACCAAAGTATCATCAAGAAACCAAAAACAAATAATGAATACATGAGCGTGGCTCTAAGTCCGAAAGAATATACAATAGCGTTTTCTAAGTCTACAAATATACAAAGTCTGTTTGATGCAGCTTTTAACTAGATACAATAGAATAAATATACAAATACAAAATGGTGGTCATGATGCAAGTGAAACCCCACATACCCAAGCAATCACCCGGAAGACGGCGGTGTGCCGCAAGCCGCAACGGAACCTGTGCGGTCAAACTTGCAAGAAAACTGTGGTACAACGGGGATGAGTTGCCAACTCGTGAGTAGAAGACATCACCGAGTAGAAACCGAATGTATGAAGATCTCCTAGGTCATACAGTACAATACAATAGTAACAATAACAACATAACATCAAGGAGCAGCAAGGGTAATAATATAAGCATATGTGAACAACCAAGTACTCGTGTATGTGTCACAAGGTAACTACATGTCGTGTGTATCATGTATAAATGCATCATCAAATGGGTGTGTCCAGTATCGACACACAAAATCATGATAAAACCCGAGTTCCAAGTATCGACACTCGAAAACATCATGAAAACCGTGTCCATCAGCGACATATAATCCTCGTATCTCGGGCTTCGTCTGTCCGGATCGGCCCCATATCATCTGATCTCACGAATACGGTCGGTATCCTTCGGATATCCGCCGCGCCAAACTATCACCGGTCGGTAGTGCTTCCCCGCCGGGCTCAACGTCTCTCTATACGATCTTCTTACCCCGGGATACCGCACCTGGTCCACCATGTACCCGCAGATGGTGTCTCCTCGCTCATCTAATCGGGTATACATATATGCTCAGAATCGAGAATCTCATGGTGGACGCCACACATCATACATGAGAAACCACATTTTTCTTTTAAATTGAGCATAAGTTTTCAAATTCACATGCGGTTTCCCAAATCCAGAAATCTTATGAAAAACCGAAATCTCATAATCATGAGTATATAATGAGATAATGAATACCAGCATAAAGCCAAATGATTAGTGCATAACTAGAATGTATGTATATGAATGCATGTGGAATCTAAGTAAGAATACAATGTCTAAACTAGCATGTAAGATCATAAAAGTTAAACAATACTGTTAACTACAAGCTATCAGGTCATACGAGTGAAGTAACATTTTCTAATGTGTACGTGGCATGGCAATTACCGATGCTGATGTGTGTGAGCCGGCAAGCAAGTGTACGTGCAACACACGCATCATCGGTAATGGTGCAGGTGTCCTAGCAGACGAGATCATAACAGCTAATGAAAACACATGTACATATATATACAAAGCAAAGAGAATAATATGAGCATAGCAGAAAGTAAACAGTAAAAGCAACAATAAGGTATATAAATCTATATACGAGCCATACCGTTTATCTTATTTAAAATAGCACGAATCGTTGTTTTTAGAAAAGTAGGGGCTACGATGTTTTTGAGAAAAGAGATATCTTTTGAAAATCCGTAGCGTCCCTCGGTTTGCCCTTGAAAATACCTACGATTCGTTAGTTTTGAAAATAGATATGACTCAAGTCTATTCTAACATCTACCTAAGTAATTAGAAAACTAAACTAAGGACCGAGTCGAAGGTGATAAGAAACCTATAACATTCCGAGTCGATATATCTAACAGTCGGTGATCCAGCCTCATATCATAACGTACGGTATAGTCCATCGTACGACATCCTCGAATCATGAGTGCGGATCAATCATCATATATATCTCGTATGGTAAAATCCATCGTACGACATCCTCAAATCAAGGGTATGGGTCAAATATCATATATATATCATATAGTTCGTACTTCGTACGGTATCATCCGTCATACAATATCATAATCAAGGGTACGGATCTAAGGTCATGTACATTCTATTATATCATCAAGTCACATGTTATAGCATGTTATGTATATAACGCCCAACGGTCCTTTAATATATCGCATCATATACGATGTCTCAACTCTCATTATATATCATAATCTCTTGACATCATGTTCGATCGTATCGATTCATATCCATATAACATATCATATCCTCATCTTACACGTATATGTATATGTATATTATATATATATATATATATCAATGTATCCACACACACACATATATACATACACATATATACATATACACACATATCATACCAAGTGTGTGCGTGTATGTGTGTGCGACAATATAAAACTAACGGCTCAAGACTAAGGAAAATAGACTAAGGATAAACCTTCCTACAAGTACGTCTATTCTAACCTAGAGTCTCCTAGAGCCCTACTTGCTAAGTATCCAAATCTCACATAGGCATATATATAATATATATAAGTATCCAAATCTACGGTTGCAGGGATGCGCCATCCACCCAACTTCCCCCGTAGATATACATCTACTCACCTTCGATCCTCGCTTTAGCCGAAATCTATGAACGCCTTGCTCTCCCTTGTCATCCCGAAGTCCACACGAAGGTACTTACTGTTTTCAAACACGTCGTATCATAAACAAGAATCCAACACAAAAACCGATACGACACGTGGAGTGCACATAGGTTAGAACCTACGCCCTACGAATGCAAGAATAACCAACAATTCTCGATGTCGACGTACAAACGTCTAACGACCGAGCCAAAACCTCAAATACCAAAACTCAAGTCTTTAAAAGTCGTAAATGAAAATAGCAACTTGAGAAAACACCTCCAGATTTTACCCTAGATTTAATTGGCCAATTTTGCATATAGGATAGGTCTAATTACAGGAAAAAGAAGCTATGGACCAAGCACGAACCATACCCAACATGCCCAGGCCGCAATTTGCAGCCAGAAAGCTTTTATTTGCGTCCAAGAAGTTTATTTGGGGTCTCGGGTCTCTAGGTTAGCTTCTAGGTGGCCTGCTTGTCTCACTGTGTTCGCAAAATATTTTTTTAGGGTTTCCGGGTCATAGCAGATCTCAATTTCCCATCACAAATTCCATAAAATACGATATCGGTGAATTTCCAAGTTCATGGTTTGGGGTTTAGTCTTAGGTTCAGTCCATAATTCTAACACTATAGAGGTTATGGTCACTAATTACACCTCAATTACACCTTTTCAATTCACAAAATCTCCTAAATCTCATCTTGGAATTTTCCAAGATCACTAAACCACATTAGTTTAGCTCTAAACTACTACAAGATATTAGGAAAACTAAAAACTTAACTAGAAGTGTAGGGATTACCTTATTTGGCAACTCAAGAAAATTCTAGGGTTACCCAAAGTGCTCAAAACCTTAACTTGATTCATCCATGGGGTTTGCAGTGAGATTTGGAGTGATTTTTGTGAAGGTGGCATGGTATTTTGGTGGAGATTTGGGGGTGTTTGTGGATGGTAGAGGAGATGGAGGGAGATGAAGGAGAAGATGTAGAAGGAGGGAGTGAAGAAAAAGAGAGATGAAGAGAATAAGGGTGATGCTAAAAACATAAGTGACCATTGTTCACTCTCTCTCTCTCTCTCACCCCATATCCCTTTATCCCTCCTCTCACAAATATCTTACATACTATATTCATTTTTCCTTTTTATTTAATAAGAAACAAAAACCATATATATATGCAAAAAAAATGAAGAATTAAAGCCATGGTTCATAAAAATGTAACAAGTGTTTTGCAACATGATTTGTTGCATGTCATGAACATAAAAAGGATTAATGCATAATTAGCGAAATATTAATCAAATATAGCATTAACTTGTATAAAATTAATTGTATAATAATTTATAAAATGCCCAAATCACATAAATACCTTCAAAATCAATAATTCATATTAATTTACCAAACAATAAGTATATAATCATACTACTTCATCAAAACCAATTTCCATACTTTTCATAATATCCAAGAAATATATTATTTTAATTATTTAAATTCTAAAAATAATATTTTATTTCCTGAAATGTTATAATCTTCCCCCCTTAAATAAATTCGGTCCCCGAATTTAAATTTGAACCCCCCAAATACTAAAATATTTCAGTAAAATTATCAAGTCGTTGGGACTCTGAAATCATGAATACATAAGACGTATGATAGCGCATACATGCGCATGAAAACGAGTGCAAAACTCGAAAATCGAAACTCTACAAGCGTCACGCCATTTTGGGAGCTAATGCGAAAATACCAGTTTCCAAAATTCATTGTCAAGATCAAGCATAATGTAGTTAGGACTATATCATATATATATAGTATGCATCATTGTGAAATCGTCAAAACAACTGAATAGAAGTGTATGCAAAATCCCCTTCAAATTGTCGTGCAATGCGCAAAGCACGGCACAAGTAGCGGGCATTCATGATAAAGAAAATAGCTATATATATCCTTTGTTCAACATATACGTCCCGTCTTTGAAAATGATTTAGAATGGTTTTCTTAGTAAAATTTTCGTGTCATCATGGACACGTAGGAAAATATTGAGACTATAGCTCCTGTTGAAAATCCCCTCGGTAAATATCGACGCATGCAAAATATTCAGGTACTGTTCTCAGACTAGTCCTACTCGGTTATTATATAATATAGTACATGTCATGAAAACATGATGCTTAAAAGGAAATCAATCCCAAAAACGTATACAAAGAATGCCACGTGCGTCTGGTGCGTACGAAAATCGAAATCAAATACAGGTGCCACGAATGTGCATAGAAACAAAATTAAGTGCAACGGGTGTGCACGAAACATATTTCGAGTGCAATGGGTGTGCACGATAACAATATCAGGCGCATCTAATGTGCACGAAGAATCTCGATTAAGTGCATCTGGTGTGCACAAAATCACATCAAGTGCACCAAGTGTGCGCAAGAATCTCAATCAAGTGCACATGGTGTATGAAAACATAAATCCAGTGCACTAAGGTGCACGAAAACAAATATCGAGTATCAAAATTGAAATTAACGGTATACGATATACACCAAATCAAATCAAGTATACCGCGGTATATAAACTCATGAACATGTGCATCTGTGTGCGCAAAACCATATCAAAGTACTGAAAGTGGGTGTAAACTATACCGAAAGCATAAGTCAAATCATGTGCATGCTATATGCACGAAATCAAAATCAAGTATCTCGGAGTGTACGAAATCAAAATCAAGTGAAATGGATATGAACAAAATGAAAATCGGTACAGCTGATGCATAAAAATACGAATCAAGTGCTGTTGTAGTGCACTTGGGAAATATCAATCATGAAACAAATCGTCAAAATACCGAAATCCAAAACGGTGAAAACGTGATATCAAAATCACCAAGGCGAAATTCATAATAACTGTCATCGAGGTGCCCCTCTTTCAATGTCGAAAGGTACCGGTGCATCCAAGGCTGGCAGAGCAAGAATATCTACTTGCCTCCTGCCCACGGTCTGGCGTCTTCTGCTTTTAGGTCTTCTTTTCTCTCTGTAGAATGCCAGATATATGACTCCTCGGCTCGACAGCCCGATACCGAGTAATGACGGAAACAGTTCCGCTCTGACGCTTCTCTGAAGATCTCCTAGCCAATTTACATGGATACTCATAATGTATCACGTCAACGATGGCAATCTCTGACCCACTAAGTGTGCGCGATACAATCGATCCTGGTCTAAGTCTTTATCATGAAGTACTCCCAAAAGATCCTATCAGAGTCTCTTCCTAATCTCATCTCTACAGAACTGTCCGGAAGTTGGCACTCTTTACTCAATCCGTTTCTTGTTCCGGGACAGTTGCATTCTCATTACGACTTTCCTCATGAAATTATGGCCATATCCAACGCCTCTAGGTGCGTAGGAAATCTATGACATCAATGGAGTAGAACGACAACCCATGAAAAGCTCGCACGAACTTCTTACTCCGCTTTCCTTCAATATGGACCAATTCAGAATCATCTCTTCATAGCTGTGTGGACTGCGTTCCAATTGGCTGTACTCATATCTAGAGCCTCTTTCGAAGCTATGAACTCGTCATCTCTAATACCCTATGGAAGGTGTGTTCCCCTCCGAACGGCGGCGCGCAGGACTACGATGTCTTGGTGCTGAGATTCGGGGCAGATGCTAATTGGTGCTATCCGTCCACCTCTCCGAAGATGCCAAGTTGATTTATGGCACCATGTATCGAAGGTTTAGACGGATGCGTCCGATGTAGCAGACTTCGTCAGATTCCCCCTCGTTTGAGGGGTTTTTGATTGTGGGGATGCTCTTCCCTGCAGGCGCAAGCCCCTGCAGTTAATTATGCTACCGCATTGCGGTAACAACTTTTTCCTTCTCCAGATGGTCACTTCGTGTCGTGGGTGTTTGTTTTGTGTTTTGTTGCCCGTGGATTGTTTACGGAGACTGAGTTATGTCGTCGCCCGTAGGGCGTGGACTAGTCCAAATCCGTATTATCTTAGATTTGGGTTTGGGGGTTTGGTTTGAGGATACGTCAGCCATACTTGAGGCTAAGATCAACTCAAACGTTTGTTAAGGATACGTTAGTCTAATTTTGAGACTAAGATCAACTTAACGGGATCGTTTAGATCCGACAAAGGAGCGTTTTAGGCTTCATTGATCCAGTTTAGGGACATAGTGGTCCATCGTATGTATGGCCGTCGGGACCCGTCACCTCTCTGACGACGTTGAGGGATTACAACGACGGATGTCAGAGGAGTTCAGAGATGTACCCTCAAGCCAGAGTTAATTGGGGGGATTCATAGTCCAGTCTGTTTGAAGGTTTAAGGATACGTTAGCCATCTTTAAGGCTAAGATCAACTTAAACGGGACCGTTTAGATCCGACAAAAGAGCATGCGGGGCTCTATTGTTCTAGTTTAAGGCCATTGCGGTCCATGGGTAGTTTAAGGACGTTGCGGTCCATGGGTAGTTTAAGGACGTTGCGGTCCATGGGTAGTTTAAGGACATTGCGGTCCAGTATGTGCTCTGGATGCTTCACATGGGTTCACTGCCGTGCTTGGTGAGGACCAGGATCCGCTCTGGACGTTTTCCGCGGGGTCAAAGAGTGACGTTATCCGCATTCCACGTAACCAGGAATTTTGCACTAGATGCTTCACACGGGTTCACTGCCGTGCTCGGCGAGGACTAGGCTCCGCTCTGGACGTTTTCCGCGGGGTCAAAGAGTGACATTATCCGCGTTCCACGTAACCAGGAATTTTGCACTAGACACGGGTTTAAGGACCCCACAGTCCATATCAATGTGTGGTCGTCGGGACCCGCCACCTCTTTGAAGACATTGAGGGATTACAATGCCAAATATCAAAGGAGTGAAGAGATGTACCCTAGAACCGGAGTGGATTAAATAGTCCTTGGCCCAATTTGGGATCAAGACCAATTAATTATATTATGAGCCCATTAGCCCAGTTGATTACGAATTGAGGACTTATGGCCAGCTTGGGCTAAGTCCAATCAGGAGAGGCTTTGCCTCTATCCATTCAGCCAATTGGGCCAAAGCCTAGTGTTAAACACTACATAGCAATCAGTGTTGAACACTGGGAATGAGGTTGACAATTTAGTGTTTAACACTAAAAGATAATTGGTGTTAAACGCCAGCAACAAGGCTTTTCAAATTAGTGTTAAACACTAAAACATATCAGTATCAAACACTGGCAACAGAGATCTCAAATTAGTGTTAAACACTAAGGTAGTCAGTGTTGAACACTGCAAATAAAGTTTTTTGATTAGTGTTGAACACTAAGGCCCAACAGTGTTTTAACACTGGGTTCGAGAGTTTCAATTTAGTGTTAAACACTAAGGCAAGAGGGGTCACGTGGCGACACGTGAGAACGCCCTCCCTTCATTTGTTCTTCTGAGACTATTGCATCTTTTAGAGCATCACGTGCCATCACGTGACGGGCATTCAAATGCTTATACGTTAAAGCTTCTTCCTAGGGTCACGTGGGTCACGTGGGGCACTGCTTCAAGGGGCTTTCTGTAGATCTTTTGGGGGGGTCACGTGGTGACACGTGGCCCTGCCTCTATGTATGTTGTTTAGAGGATCTGTTAATCTTTTCCAGGAATTAAATTCCTCGTAGGGTTAAACCCTGACAGTAATTTCAGAGGAATTAAATTCCTACTTCCTTTTGAAGATTTATATTCTGAATAGAGTTGGACTCCGAATTTTCTGTAGGAATTAAATTCCTCATACATGTGAAGAACTAAATAGGGTTAAACCATAATAAAAGCTTTTAAGGAATTAAATTCCCACTTTCTGTTAAGTTATGATCAAGGGAATTAAATCCCCGCTGTTCCAACAGAACTAGGTTCTTAATTAGGGTTAAACCCTGTTTCTTTTTGTTCTGAAGGAATTAAATTCCCATAACACAGGGTCAAGTCCTAGTTTTATTTCAAAGGAATTAAATTCCTATAGTTCTGTGAGAATTAAATTCTCGTGCTTCCATTCCCTCTCTATGTTTTGGATCTGCATGGCAGGATCTCGACCCATTGAGAATTAAATTCTCAACCTCAAGGGGGGATGTGCACTTTGCAGATCCTCTATCAAAGAGAGAAGATATATGTTCTTCTGTTTTATATATCAGAGTTAAACTCTGTTGAGAATTAAATTCTCTTTCTTTCAAGGAGCCTTCCCTTTCTTACCTAGGGTTTTCTTTTGCAGAAGATCCAAGTTTCTCGAAGTATCAAGGTTCTCTCTCCCTTTCTTCTCTCTGCGTGTATCTCTCTCTATATCTCTGTATATCCCTGTGTCTCTTGGCTCCTATTTATAGGAGAAGCAGCCGAATCAATTAGTTTTTTGACGAATCTCCATTGAGAGGTTTGATTTGCATCCATCATTCGTTTTTGACCTTTGGATTATTGGGTGAATTTTATTCACCATTGGATTTCAAGTCCCGGGGTTCCCCTTTGTTATTTCGGTTAGATTTAGAGGGGAAATCTTTCCAAACCCGAGATTTTCCCATAGATAAATGATATTCAATCATCTTTAAATCTTTAATTCGATTGGTCCCAGATAATCGCTTTCCTTTGGAAAGATTCGAATCTCCTTCAGAATTTAATTCTGTCAACGAAATGGGCTTTGAAAGCCGGTCACGTGTGACCACGTGACCCATGGTCACGTGTGGGCACGTGACCCCCTTGGAACGAGCCTTCCTCTTTCTTTTTGCGCTCTGTCTTCTGGTTGCTGCTTAACCGTCACGTGCCACCACGTGACCCCTGGTCACGTGTGAGCACGTGACCCTTGTCTGGACTCTTTTTCTTAATTTAACTGGAGAACAATTCTGATGTTTTGATCATCACGTGCCAACACGTGACCCTGGTCACGTGGGAGCACGTGACCTCTTCTGAAGCTTTTTCCTTGATATGATCAGGAAGCGTTGGGTCTTCGCTGCTGCTTTTAAATGCCACGTGTCGACACGTGACCCAGGTCACGTGGGAGCACGTGACCCAGGTCACGTGGGAGCACGTGACCCTTACTGAAGCCCCTCTCTTTGATGTATTTGGGAAACTGAACTTGCTTTGCCGGTACTTTTGGATGTCACGTGCCAACACGTGACTGCCTGCCACGTGTAAGCACGTGACTCTCTTCTGAAGCTTTTTCCATAAGCTTTCCTGATTTTAAATCAGGAAACAAATGCCCCCACTGCGTTGTTCTCACGTGTCAGCACGTGAGTGCAACGCTGTCACCTTTTGTGACCGTTGGATTCCTTTAGGGATTTGGGGAGATGAAGCGTTTCCATCGCCTTCTATAAATACCACTGTCTCTTCATAGGAGCCTTCACTTTGCTCATCTTCTTCTTCTGAGAACTTTTTCTGAGAATTTAATTCTCTTCTTACAGAGCTTAGTTCTCTGCCTCGAAACCATTTTCAGAGTTTAACTCTGTTCAGGTGACCTTTTTTTTCCTCAGGTAATGTTCTTGGACAAACAGCGAACTTCCACATTCCTTTGGATTTTAGACCTAAAACAAGGGTTTTTACCCTTTTTTCTTCATGTTTTTCCATAAGAACATGAAACCGCTTAACCTTCAAACTGTAGATCTCTTAGGGTTTAAATGATCTTTGGGGAGATGATGATGGCGTTTCAACTCCATGGAATTTAATTCCATCCAAAAATGTTTCTGGGAATTTAATTCCCTTTTCTTAATAAGGAATTTAATTCCAATGAAGAACTCGATTTCTTCACACAGAGGCTTCTTGGGGTCTCTTGGCCCGAGGTCGTTCTTCTGCAATTAATGAAATGGGAGTTCTCTAATGATTCTCATGACCTTTATTTCAGGTATCATGGATGCCCATCTGTATGGCCTTGACGAGATCATTTCCTTTGGGAATATTCGTGCACTGGGCCGCAGTCAGAACCAGGAGTTCACCAATGCTCAATGTGCCGAGATCATGAGCCGCTTTGATGAGTACAACCATCGGCTACTCCCCCGTCGCTCTTCTCTTCTGAGGCTGATCGTGCTGGCGATCAGGGAGGCCCTCCCTTTATTCTATGCTGGTGTGCCGCTTGGGGCATTGGACGCCGCCGAGGATAAAGTACACTCGGTGTATCTGATGCACTTGATCTCAAAGAGAAGGCGGGATAATCTCATTGATCTCCTGCATCAGATTTTTCAGCAATCAGCCATACTTGCCGCCTACCGGAGGGTAGAGGACATCCGCGGGGACCCCGATGCTTGTGATCGTGAGAGGAAGCATACTCGGGAGGTTCGAAATGCTTGGAAGATCTTGAATAAAGTTAATTTTGAGTTTCTCAACCCATGCCCCGCATCTGATGTTTTACCATTGTAAATGTGTCCTCTATATTTTGTATGAACCTCTTGAAATATGCATGCCTTTTCTCTGGAATTTTATCATTTTGCTACTGTTGTTGTTTGTGCTTTTAATATGCAGGGTACTACTCCATATATTTTCTTTTAAGTGTACATCAGGTTTAGGCCTCACGTGTTCTGCACGTGGGGTCCTTTGATGGGGCTGTTCATAAAATTTTCCCATGCCGTATTTTCAGTGCAGAGAAAGGGCCTTGGAAATAATTGCATCTCCTTAATTTTAGATGCCTTTCCTTTTTTTTTTGGCCTTGGAAATAGCTTTACCATGCAAGATTTTCCGCGCATAGCACTTAATACACTTCCTTATATATGAGGCTATAGCTTTCTTTTCCCTTTACGGAGAGATTTATTATTATTATTATTTTTTGTAACTTGTCTTGAGAGACAAACGAGTGCCATGGCCTGCAATCATCCGCACGCTCGTCGACAGCCATGGGAAGTTCCTATCGAGGAGATGCTCCCCCGCTTCGCTGCTCGGTTGGTGGATCCCCTCCTTACCGACAACGAATGCGACTCAGCTATGCATGAACTCTCGATCCGTAGGGGGTCCCCCCTCCCGATGGGTTCTCTCTGGCTCCGGATGATCCTCACGGCCGTGCTTGCCGACATCCCTCCTCACCCGGCAGAGATGACCCTGGCGATGCTTGATGCGGCGGAGGAAAAGCTCGAGGGCTTTCATGAGGCGTGCCTGATTACTCAGGCTTTGAAGGACTGCTCAATTCATCTGCTGAGCGAGATAAGAGCCCGACGGGCTGTTATGTCTGCTTTTGCAGATGGCCATGGTGCCAATCGATGGGAAGCGACTTCTCGTGAGAACCGTCGCTTTGATGTGTTGGAGAGAGCAGAGAGAGAGATGGAGAACCTTGTTCTTTGTTTTGATAATCCGTGCATTTCTGATCCCTTGTTTGGTGATCTTTTCCCGGTAGTGTAGTATGTTTGAATCAATGTACTCCTTTTATCATTGGCGATTTGCATGCTTTCTGTTGAATTTTCATGTTTGTCAGATAGTCGTACGTGTGTCTTGTTTGCGTAAATGAGCTGCCTGTTTTTCTTATGGGAACTTTCTTTAATTGCGAGCACCATCATTACGTTGCATGCACCTCAGTGCCTCGGGTAACATTTCCTTTTAAACATTCATACAGTTGCAAATGCGCGCCTGATAGGATATAGATCATAAACTCTCCTTGTTATCTCCCATATTGAGTGGTTTGTGTTGGTTTTAGATCGAGTATTGTCGTCGAAGGGAGGCTTGTATATATATAGACTTGAGTGTACGCGCCTTCCTTTGGAGATTATGGCCGAGAAGGCGAGTTTACGAGGCTTAATCGAGCGGTGCGCGGCGAATATGGTGTCATGCGAGAAGAGGCTCGGTCGCAAGTTCTCGGAGAGGGAGCTAGCCTCCAAGGCGCTGGGCGAGCTTCAAGCCAATCTCACAGCCAAAGCCAACAAAGCGTATGAACTCTGGCGGGTGCTTCAGGAGTCCATCAAAGAGGTGGTGGCTCTCGATAAAGCTGCCACGTTCACTCGTGAGAGGGTCGAGGCTCATAAGGCCACTGAGAAGGTGCTTGAAGCCCGGCTTGCTTCATATCAGGTCCAACAAGCTCAGGCGGAGGCTCGTCTTTTGGAGATCTTGCGTCATGAAGCCGTGGTCCAACAAAAGCAGGATGAGCTGACCAAGCTGCTGAATCGCCCGCCGGCTTGAAACATTTGTATCTTTTCCTTTTTTTTTGTACATACTCATGGATGAGAGTATTTTCTTTTTGTTTCTTTCATGAATTGTACTTTGTACCCATTTTGGTTTATGAATAAAAGATACATTTTTCTTCTCAATGATGTGTCCCCTTTTCATTGAATGTATTCTGCGGATATTCCATCTTGATGTCCTTGCAGGACAGCAATGGCTCAGGATTCAGGGTTAGGATCTGCTTCCTAAGGCTTTTGCATCTTATGAGCCACGAGGGTCTCATAAAGAGTTTTTCTCCCTACAGGTCGAGAGGATCCCATAGGTGTGAGTTCTTCTTAAGAATCGTGAGGATTCTTAAAAGGGTTTTCCCTTGAGAGTCGTAAGGATCCCACAAGAGAGTTTTTCTTCCTTACAGGTCGTGAGGACTTGTAAGTGTTGGATGCGGTCACCCTTGTCCGTGTTCTACGGAATTAGGGGTTTCTCCAGGTATTGTAGTTTAAAGACGTCGCGGTCAAGGTTAAGGACCTCATAGTCCGTGGATTTAGGGACTCCACAGTCCGATGTTAGTTTTAAGACATCACGGTCAAGGTTAAGGACCTCATAGTCCGTGGATTTAGGGACTCCACAGTCCGATGTGTGGTTGCAGGGACCCGTCACCTCTTTGAAGACGTTGAGGAATTACAACGCCAGGCATCAAAGGAGCGAAGAGATGTACCCTTAAACCAAGGCAAAATCTGTAAGGAATCGGGGTGGTTGATCGTTAGTTTTAAGACATCACGGTCGAGGTTAAGGACGTCATAGTCCGTGGATTTTAAGGACTCCACAGTCCGGTATTTGCTCTGGATGCTTCACACGGGTTCACTGCCGTGCTTGGCGAGGACCACGCTCCGCTCTGGGCATTTTCTGCGGGGTCAAAGAGTGACGTTATCCGCGTTCCACGTAACCAGGAATTTTGCACTAGATGCTTCACACGGGTTCACTGCCGCGCTCGGCGAAGACTAGGCTCCGCTCTGGATGCTTCACACGGGTTCATTGCCGTGCTCTGCGAGGACCAGGATCCGCTCTGGACGTTTTCTACGGGGTCAAAGAGTGACATTATCCGCGTTCCACGTGACCAGGAATTTTGCACTAGATGCTTCACACGGGTTCACTGCCGCGCTCGGCGAGGACTAGGCTCCGCTCTGGATGCTTCACATGGGGTCAAAGAGTGACATTATCCGCGTTCCACGTGACCAGGAATTTTGCACTAGATGCTTCACACGGGTTCACTGCCATGCTCGGCGAGGACTAGGCTCCGCTCTGGACGTTTTCCACGGGGTCAAAGAGTGACATTATCCGCGTTCCACGTGACCAGGAATTTTGCACTAGATGCTTCATACGGGTTCACTGCCGTGCTCGGCGAGGACTAGGCTCCGCTCTGGACGTTTTCCACGGGGTCAAAGAGTGACATTATCCGCGTTCCACGTGACCAGGAATTTTGCACTAGATGCTTCACACGGGTTCACTGCCGTGCTCGGCGAGGACTAGGCTCCGCTCTGGATGCTTCACACGGGTTCACTGCCGTGCTCTGCGAGGACCAGGATCCGCTCTGGACGTTTTCCACGGGGTCAAAGAGTGACATTATCCGCGTTCCACGTAACCAGGAATTTTGCTGAATATATCCGCATTTCACGGGATGGAGGTTTGACTGTTGGCGATATGTATACGACCGAGCCATGGAACTGGGAGTTGCCGCTGTTCCGCTTAGCTTGAAGTTGTGTCCGTTGTTACGAGACGAGTGTTGGGATGATCTCTAGGTCACCTGTGGCCCGTCGAGATTTAGCTTCTTTCTTTGGTGAAACCTGGGGGAGGGAGGTATGTTCCCTTTTTGTTTATGCCATTGGATTGTATACAGGGTGTGATGGAACATCACCTGTAAGGCATACATTTTATTTTTATTTTATTTCTTTTTCCGCGATGCTCTATCGTTTCAGCTTTTATATCGTGAAGGTCGCGATTGCCCCATCATTTCGGCTATTTTTCGCGGTGCCCAATCATTTCGGCTATTTATTTATTTTCTACTCGCTGCTTTTTATTGCGAGTTGCCCCATCATTTCGGCTATTTTTTATGCCTTCATGTTTACTTGCTGCTTTTTATTGCAAGTTGCCCCATCATTTCGGCTATTTTGTAGGCATGTGTGGCTTGCTAGCTTTTTCGCCGCAAGCTTGGATTTTGGACACCGATTTCGGCATCAGCACCGCTGCAACTGGGATGTTGCCAGGAGCGAATCATCATTTGCTTCTGTCGATATTGAACAAAGGTGGCTTAGTAAACAGGGTTAAGGGTCCTGTCGACCAAGGCTTTTGACTTCGTGAGCCGTAAGGGTCTCACAAAGGTATTTCTCCCTACAAGTCGTGAGGATCTTGCAGGTGTATTTTCTCCTTAGGGATCGTGAGGATTCCTAAGTGTATGTTCCTCTGTAAGTCGTAAGGATCCTACAAGAGGGTTTTCTCCTTATAAGTCGAGAGGAATTATAAGGGTTGTTCACCATGTGGGCATATCCCTAGTCACGGGTGGGACTTTGCTTGGGAAATGTTTTTTCGCGCCCGTGGATTGTATACAAGAGTCAGTATTGAGCCTCTTGTAGGGCAATATCGAAGGTTGTGGAGGATTTGCTTAAGAACAGGTTTAGGTTTCTGTAACTTAAGACTTTCAAATCTCATGAGCCGTGAGGGTCCCATAAGAGAATTCTCCTTACGAGTCGTGAGGATCTCGTAAGTGTATTTTCTCCTTAGGAATCATGAGGACCCCTAAGTGTGTTGCTCCTTTGTCAGTCGTAAGGATCTCACGCAGGTGGTTTCTCCTTACAAGGTCGAGAGGACCCTACAAGTGTCTTTTAACGAGGTTGCGCCCTTTCGGGTTTTCACAAACACTCGCCGGTAGTCCTGCTGTTTTTACTCACGGAGCCCTTTCGGGTTTTCATCCGTGCCCATTTTGCTTATGGACATACCGTTTTTTTTTATTTCTTTTTCACTTCTTTTTTTCTTACAAGGTCGCGCCCTTTCGGGTTTTCACGAACGCTTGCCGGCAGCCCTGCTGTTTTTACTCACGGAGCCCTTTCGGGTTTTCATCCGTGCCCATTTTGCTTATGGACATACCGTCTCTCTCTTTATCCTTTTTCATATATATTTTTTTTTTATATTTTTTTTTCTTTCTCTCTCCTCTTTTTTTATCTCGTCAGCCTAAAGATGCTGCGGTAGTAGTTTTAGGGACGTTTCGGTCCGTCGTTAGTTTAAGGACGTTTCGGTCCGTCGATAGTTTTAAGGACGTTTCGGTCCGTCGTTAGTTTAAGGACGTTTCGGTCCATCGTTAGTTTAAGGACGTTTCGGTCCGTCGTTATGGGAAGGCCGGCTGCTGCTTGTAAAGTCTGAGCCTAGGAAGATAGTGAGCGGACATAGTCGTCGTCACCTATCATTGACTTAGGCTGTGGCTTATTAAGCGTAGTATTTCTTTAAGAAGCGGCCGTTTATTGGCCTGAAAGGCCTTTCACCGTGCATGTCCATGAGTAGGTAGGCTCCACCCTGGTAGACCTTGTCTATGATGTACGGGCCTTCATAGTTTGGCTCAAATTTTCCCCGCTTGGCACGATTGGGGATCATAGGTCTTTTGACCACTAGTACGAGTTCGCCTTGGCGGAATGTCCTCGGCCTGGTCAATCTTTCGTACGAGCGCGTCATCTTTGCTTTGTAGGCCTCTAGATGCTGTTGCGCTATGAGCCGGGTTTCGTCAAGGGCATCAAGCTCCTCAAGCCGAAGGTAAGCATTTTCTTCGTTCGTCAGCTCGTGGTGGACTGCTACTCGTAGAGAGGGTAACTCTATCTCGAGGGGGAGCACTGCTTCCGTCCCAAATACCAACGCGTACGGCGTTGTGTTCGTGGCCGTCTTGAATGTAGTTCGATAAGCCCAAAGGGCTTCTTGCAGCCTTTCGTGCCAGTCTCTCTTATTCCTGGAAACGGTCTTTTTTATGATCTTCGTCAAGGTCTTATTGAAGGCCTCGGCCAGACCGTTAGCTCGTGGATTGTAAACCGAAGAATATCTCCAGTCTATATTGTGCTGCTGTGCGAAGCGGCTAATCTTATGGCTTCGGTAGGCCGGCCCGTTATCGGAGATAATCCGCCGTGGAGTTCCGAACCGATAGATGACGTGCGTCTTGAAGAAATGGAGGATATTCTCCGTCTTCACTTCCTTCAGTGGTACTGCTTCTGCCCATTTGGAGAAGTAATCAGTTGTCGCCAGGATAAAACGGTGTCCCCGGGATGATGCTGGCTCAATGGGGCCGACTATGTCAGTCCCCCACATTTCGAATGGCCAACTAGCCACCGTTGGGTGCAGTGGATTCGGATGTTGGTGGATGAAGTCTCCATGAATCTGGCATGAGTGGCATTGCTTCGCGTACTCGAGGCAGTCCTGGATCATCGTGGGCCAGTAGTAACCCATCCGTTTAATTTTTAACTTCATCTTTGGGCCTGCTTGGTGAGAACCGCAAAGTCCGTCATGAACTTCCTGAATGACTCTTTCTGCTTCGTCAGGTCCTAAGCATCTCAGCCATAGAGAATCAAACGATCTTTTGTATAGAATATCGTTGACGAAAGCGAAAGATAGAGCTCGTTTCATGAGCTGATGTCTTGAGGACGCTTCTTTGGGCATTCGGTGGGACTTAAAGTAGTCTATGAAGACTTCCCTCCAGTCTTCGGCCTTCTCATGGTCTTTTATTTGTAGGGTCGTCTGCTCAGTCGCTCCCTTTTCTTCGCATGATTCCGGAGATATTTCTGCCGGGGCGAGCATTCGACGGCTTTGTACCACGATTCTGACGTCATCGAGGTTCTCGTCAGCCAGTTCTTTAGCAAGTTTAGCCAACGCGTCTGCTTTGCTGTTTTCCGCGCGCGGTATGTTCTCCAAAGTATAGGAGGGAATTTGGGTCAATAGTTGTTGCACCTTTTCGCCGTACCTCACCAACTCCGGTTTGCACGTTTGGTAGTCACCATTTACTTGACTGACGACCAGCTGAGAATCCCCGTATATAAGGAGGTCTTCAATTCCTATGTTGATGGCGATCTCGAGGCCTGCTATCAGAGCTTCGTATTCAGCTTCATTGTTTGTCCTCGGCTCTGTTAAGGAGAAGGCGAAGCGCATTATCCCTCCTTGTGGAGTTGCAAAGATGAGGCCTATCCCCGATTTGATCATTGGGATACCTTGTTTCTGTTTCTTTATGGAGGACGCTCCATCGAAATAGAGTTCCCATCGGGTGCTTCCGCCGCTAATCGCATCAAATGCATGCTCGTCCGGCAGATCACAGTTCAGAGGAGAATCGGCCGGTATCGGGTGCTCAGCGAGGAAGTCGGCAATGGCTTGGCCTTTCACTGCCTTGAGAGGTTGATACGTTATCGAGAACTCCATCAAGAGCAGGGCCCACTTAGCGAGTCGTCCCGTCAATATGGCTTTCGACATCAAGTATTTAAGGGGATCCACTTTTGAAATGAGACGGACTTCATGTGCCAACGCATAGTGCCTGAGCTTTGTTATCGCGAAGATTAACGCCAAGCAATGTTTTTCAATGGGAGAGTAGTTGCTTTCTGCCCCCAGTAGAACTCGACTTAAGTAATAGAGTGCCCTCTCTTTTCCCTGATCGTTCTCTTGTGCCCATAACGCGCCCAAGGAACCTTCGAGGGCGGTCGTATAAAGAATGAGGGGTTTTCCCTTGACCGGCGCGGCCAACACCGGAGGGTTCTACAGGTACTGCTTGATCTCGTCTAGTGCACCTTGACATTTGTGATCCCAAGCGAATGGAGTTCCCTTTTTCATCAGGTGACTGTAAGGACGGCATTTGCCCGAAAGATTAGCGATAAACCGCCGGATGTATGCGAGCTTCCCTTGGAGAGACCGCAACTGCTTGAGGGTTCTTGGCGGAGGCATTTCCATGATCTCCTTAATCTTTGACGGATCTATTTCAATACCTCGGTGTCGAACGATGAATCCCAGAAATTTGCCCGAGGAGACTCCAAACGCGCATTTGAGGGGATTCATTTTCAAATTATATTGCCGAAGGCGTCGAAATACAGTCTCCAGATGCTTTAAATGATCTTCGTATGACATGCTCTTTACTACGAGGTCATCGATATAGCACTCGACGACGTCGTGTATGAGGTCATCAAAGATCTTTGTCATGGCCCTTTGATAGGTAGCGCCAGCGTTCTTTAGACCAAAGGGCATAACCCTGTAGCAGAATATACCCAAAGGGGTGTGGAAAGCGGTGTGCTTCTGGTCTTCGGGATGCATCTTTATCTGATTGTATCCTGACGAACCATCCATAAAGGAGAAAACCTCATGAGTGGACGTGTTATCTATCATTAGCTCGGTTACTGGTACTGGGAAATCATCCTTTGGATAGGCTTTATTGAGATCCCTGAAATCCACGCATATGCGTACCGTCCCATTCTTCTTCATTACCGGGACGATATTGGCGATCCAATCGGGATATTGGACTTCTTGGATAAATCCAGAATCGATCAGCTTCTTGACTTCGGCGTTGATGCTCATCTCAAGCTCGAGTCGCATCCTCCTTGGCGCCTGCTTGACTGGCTTGATATCTGGGGATATTGCTAATTTATGCACAGCAATCTCCGGATCTAATCCTGGCATCTCGGAGTAGTTCCACGCGAAGCAGTCTTTATGCCGTAGAAGCACGTTCTTTAACGCAGCCACCCTTTCTTCGGATAACAGCTCGCTGACAAATGTCGGTCGCGGGTCGTCTGCCGCTCCCAACTCAATCTTCTTGAGGTTATCTGCAGTAGTATGTATACCATCTTCCAGTTTTTTCGGAGCGGGCGGAAATTCTGAGATCACCTCATCATCGCTGTTCTCAAAGCACCGGGGAAGGTCATCTACGTTCTCGGGCTCTTCTCCTAATATCGTAATCGTATAACAAGTGCGAACCCGCTCCCCGGACTGAGGTGGACCCGGTTCTGCTCTTGCGGCCTTGGGCTCATGATTTTGTGGTGGCGTTACCTTCCAGCCGTCGGATAAAGCGAATCTGCCCCGTTGGTACTGGTCCTCAACCCAGTTCTTGAAGGTGAAGCGGTCTTCAGTAGGATGTCCTATGGCTTGGTGATAAGAGCAATAACTCAGATGAGAAGCCTTGTTAGCTTGCTCAGGATGTCTAGACTCTGGAAGCGTGATCATTTGATGTTTTATAGCGAGCTTGAGTAACTTCTCCGTCTTGTCTCGGGGGAAGGAGTACGCTCGACTCATCTTCTTCATGAGGGACAAATCTGAGCCGTGCAATACCCGACCACGTAACCCTCTAATCCTGCGTCGTTGTTGTCGGCTCCTCTTTCCGCTTCTTGCTTTATTTCCGTCTCTGCGTCGGGCCTTTCATACAACGGATTGACGAGGATAAGTGTCTTTGTCTTTTGCAGCATGTTGAAATAGACGTTGCGTCCTGGCCTTCTCGTAGATGGCCATTTCGCGGTTGTGGTCTTCCTGAGCTTTCTGACCCACTTTCCTGATAGGCTTGCCCATTCGTTCCTCAAACGACGGACTCGGCGCTTTAATCGCGGGGTCTAGTTTTGATGGGGGGTTGGCATCTCCTGACAGGGCGTCCTCCTCTTCATCAAAGGTATATATAGCGCAGCTGCTGTGAGCCAGTTCCCGTTTTCCGGCTCTTGCGTATCCAAGCCCGAGTGTTTCCATCTTCCCGTTGGGCAATTTGCGTTGAGTCCCGGGGACATCCCAAATCCTGTTGTAGAACCGAGCCTGCCGAACAGTCTGTTTTAAGGGTACTCCTTGGCGCTTCAATAGCTTCTTTAATCCATTTGTATAGTATCTGGGCAGACGGATGGGTTGGAGCCTGTCAAGTGTAGCATCCGCGCCATGCCAGATCTCTTTCTCTATTTTCGACTCTGAGGATCGGTAAAATAGGATCACCTTCTCACCCTTTTGCCTGGGAGGGACGTAAAATGTTTGCAGGTCCTGCACATTATTAGCCTGAAGCGTGTCGAGATCCTTGTAGTGCTCTCGCGGTACCATGGTGATTTGCAAACTATGGTCATCGCCAGGGGGTGCTTGTATTGACAGACGATTGGAGAACACGGCATTAACTTCATCTTCTGAATCACTTCCGAAGACCAACATGGGGGCGGGCGTCCCCAGGTTGTTGCGTTGAGATGGCCCTGCATAAACTATCTCTTCCTCTTCTTCGGTATCGCTCCCGAAAACAGGGATGGTGGCGGCGGTTTTGTTTTCCGGGTTGCGACACCTTTCTGTATCCTCGAAATCTGGCAAAAAGTACTTTGCATCTTCGTATTTGCGGACTTCGTTCACGGAAAATGGGTTTAACTCACCTGTTACGGTATACTCGAAACCATCCTTAAAGTACTTCATACACTGATGTTGTGTAGAAGGGATGATGTTGTATTCGTGTAACCAAGGACGACCGAGCAAGGCGTTGTAGCAGGTCTTGGCGTCAATGACATGGAATTTGATGTCTGTGACAAGAAGTCTAAAGCGTAATGTTAGTATCACAGATCCGAGAGTCCGTGACGATTGTGAATCGAAACCGGAGATAGTAATTTTGTCATGAGCGAGTTGTTGCACACTCATGCAGATTTCCTTCAACACCCGAACATTAAGGAGATTGACGGAGGATCCATTATCCACCAGGATCTTGCCTATCTTGATATCATGGCAGTATCCGGAGACATATAGGGGACGGTTGTGGTCGCACGTCCCGAGAAGGAGGTCTTCATCACCGAAAGTGATGTCGGCCGTATGCACTTCCTCCAGTTCATCCTTCATCTTTTCAGTGGCGAGGAAGGCTTGGAATTGCCCAGGTTCTTGTAACGCCTTAATTAGTGAGTCTCGCGCTTCTTTTGATAATAAGAGGGCATCGAGAATGCTAAGCTGAGAAGGTAGCTTCCTTAGGTGCGCGAGGATGTTATAGTCCACCTTACCCTTCCTAGGAGGGTCTTTGGCAGCCAGCTCTCTCATGACTTGGTCATCTAAAGTGATATCTTCAGTGACCTTTTCCTTTCCCTTATCCTTTCTACTTACGGGCCCGAGATTCTTTTCTAGGAGTGTGCGATTGCGCAGCTGAATGTTCTCGCAGATCTCCGATTTCTCCTCTTTCCCTAAAACGGATTCTTTGAAGAGAGGGCCCAGAGCGATTTCTTCATCAGAGTCGCTCCCAAAGGTGAGAACTTGTGACCCCCTGGCGTTTACCATGTAACAGTTGCCAGTAGTTCTGTCGTGCCCATCGATAGTACTTCTTCGCTCCCGACGGCTCTTGCGTTTCATGCGCTTAACATGTTGCCGACGAGCAACATATCCTTGCCACCATATCTTAAAGGCGTCGCACTCCTCTGTGGGGTGTGATATTTTCCGGTGATATGCACAATAATCAGGGTGCCTCTCCACCCCATCGTGTGTGTTTCCTTCCGAGGGCGGTAGCTTCATTCCAATTGACATGGCTTTGGCAAACCTTTTTCTCATCTTGAATATCTTCTTGTCTACTTCGGATGCCTTTCGCTCTGGCGGAGGTAGTTCAACTCTTCCGTTCAGTCGCCTGCATTTGGTTCCTTCTGACGCTGCCATCTCACGCTCCTGATCCGTTTTACTTTTTCGACGAATCTCGTTTAGAAAAGCGTCGATCATTTCGTCTGTTGGCCATGCACGCTCTGGTACAGGCTCTGCCTCCAGCTTCTTAGTGCCAGGAGTTTTCTCATCATCGGTAAACGAGTGGGAGATTACGTTACAACTCGCCACATATCCTTCGGATTCATCCGACGAGCTCTCTCCATCATCTTCCTCTTGAAAGATGTGGTTGAGGAACTCTTGCAGTGTGACAGGAGTTCGCGCCTTTTGATTGTACTCTTCCAGTGCGTCGATTTGCTTCTGCAAGTTCGTGTGCTCGTTTCCAGGCTTCACGGACTTCTTAGATTTCTTCTTCTTTTTCTTCGAAGATTTTGACGATTGGGCGTGAGTATTTGGGCTCTTATCGCGAGTCTTTGTAGTTGGGCGGCGCCTTAGCATCCCTTCGATAATTTGAGGTTCAAGAGGGTCCTTCCATTCGATTGCAGGGCACGCATGAAGGTCTCTCAGCATTCTTTTGGTTTTAGTTGATAGCATGACCTCCCATGGAGCTTCTTCAATAAAGGAGCAGGTTGCCCCCGGTGTATCTGCTTTCTTAGGAGTATGCGGTTGTGGTGGGTTCACCTTCCACTTTTCGGACAGTACAAACTTCCCCTGGAGGTATTGATCTTCAATCCATCCTTTGAAGACGAAGCAATCTTCAATCGGATGGCCTACCGTTTGATGGTAAGGGCAATAGTTAGGGTTATTCACCTCGGTGGGTTGCGGCGGTCGCCTTGGATTTGGTAGGCTTATAAGTCTGTTGCGTATTGCCAGCTCGAATAACCGTTTCGTCTTGTCTCGTGGGAACGAGTAGGGACGCTTCATCTTCTCATTATAATACCGACGTCTTTCCTCCAGTTGATCTGCCGGTTTCGGGGCGTTAAGTTGCTGTTGGGCATTCGCAACAAAGGTTGCCCTTCCTTTACCCTTGTCGTTCCGAGGTTCCGACTTCGGGGGAGGTGGTCTATGACCCATCTGGTCCATCTGAGCCAACTTGTCGATTAAAGCCTGGAATGTGGTTGGCTTAAAGAACATCATAAACTGGGAGATAGTTGCGTGGGGGTCTAGGGTTCCTACGAACATGCCCACTGCGGGTGCCTCCTCAATGCGTTGTTCACATCTCGACCACAAGTTCCGCCAGCGTATAGCATACTGGACCTAGGTTTCGCCTGGTTTTACCCTGGCGTTAATCAGTGCAGTTATTGGAGTGCGTTCGCTGGCACTTGCGAATCGCTGAGTGAATAACAACTCCATTTCAGCGAACGTTTTGATAGAATCGTTCAGGAGTTCCGAATACCATTCGAACGCAGTTTCTGATAAGCTGCCCACGAACTGGCGGAGCAACAGTTTATCATCACCGCCGGTGTTACCGCAGAGGGCCCGGAACTGGGCGACATGTTGATGGGGGTTGCCGGTCCCCTTGTACACGTGGAATTTTGGTATCGTATAGCCTTGCGGGTATTTGATTTGGTCGTACCAGCTTGGATACGGCCGCCCCGTTTTCATGACTTGACCAGCTGCCTCAGTCGCGTGATGAACCCGGATTTGCTGGGCTATGTAGTCAACCAATTCCGCCTTAGAAATTGCCTCCTCCTTGGCCGTTGAGAGGGTTGGTGGTGGATTTGACGTTTCTCCTCGGTCGTCTTCAAGAACGATTGGGGGATCCTCGGCGGGTAAGTCCTGCTGGATCATCATTCCTATCATATCTTGGAAGAGAAGGCCCATACGTTGTATGTTGGCCGCTTGTTCAGCAGCCTCTTTGTCCTTTTTCTCCAGTATCCGGCGAAGGAATTCAGTGTCGGTTTCTTCCTCCTGGCGCGCGTCTGAGGACGTTTCTGGGTTTTCTTTTGGCCCGGTAAGTGCGGCCATAGCATTCATCATTTCCTGAAGCTTTTGTTGCTGCTCCTGGGCCTTCGTCACGGATCGGGTTAGCGGTCGGTGGCCCGTAGAAGTGCGGCTTTCCTCCTTTCCAGAGGCCATGTAAACAGTGTGCACCACCATGCCCCCAGACTTAGGGCGTCTGGGCTCAGTGCTTTTAGCCGTCGTTGCATGCTGGGGGGTCTTCTCTGGCCTCCTCCTTTTATGAGCCAGTTGATCAACAGCCTTTTGGGGTTTAGCCTGGTGACCAGCTTCCGGTTGGATTTTCAGCTTCTTGTGCTGGCGGGAGAAGTTTGGATCGATGATCGAGTCTCAGGCCTGCCGCCAAACCTTATAGATTTTGGAAGACAGCCGTTGAGGAGATCGGGGCTGTTCGGGTTTTATTTCCACAACCTTTTTTAATTGGGGAGGAGACCTCTTCAGCACTGCAGTAGGAGAATTCCTTCGCACCTTATTTAGCATTTCGAAGCTGTTCCCAGTTGGAACAGCAGCATTAACTTCTGCCACCGGGGCTGATGGAGTCAACCCGAAGGGGGAGTTGCCCCCAGCCTTCCTTACTCGGCGCCAATGGCGACGTCGAGCATGTCGAGCGGACGGCGTAGGGTCAGCGGTAAGAATGGTTTCGTCTTGCCCCTTGTCTGGGTGGGGGGTCGCTGTTGGTATTAGCCTGTCAAAGACCGATGTCCTTTGGGCAGCAGGAGCGGGAGCTGAAGCCGTCAATCTTGTAAAGACCGACCTTTTGGCCGGAGAAGCTGCCTTTAGAAAGTCAAGTCGAGGTTTTCTTGACGACTTCGGGGGCAGGAGCGGCCACCTTCTGAGAAGCAGCCTTCTCTGAGATTTTAGGCCCCATGATGGGTTCGCAGGATTTCTGGCCCAATCTAGAGAAGACCGAGGCGTTGACGTTGGGCGACTCGTTGAGAGGAGTCGCGGCAGGGGTAAGACGATCAAAGACCGACTTCTTGAGAGCTTCCGTTGTCAGCACTGGAGCGGTGAAGTTTGTCAGCGGGAGCATGGTCCCAAAGAACAATCCTGTGGTGGCGCGAGTGACCTGTTCCACGGGCATTGTGAATAGCGAAGCAGCTTGGGGTCCGTAGGCTATACCTCCTGGCGAGGCAGAGCGTTGGTTGCAATTGCAGTCTGAGCAGTTGGAGAGTTTCACGGAAGTAGAAGCCATCGATCCTTCGCTTTCTGCAATAAGCGAGACGCCAATTCTTAGTATCTTGAAACCCAAGGGCAACCAATAGCGAACCGCGATTGGTTCGCGAGTCACGACACACGAAGTGTGGAGTGGAAAGAGGAAAAGGTCCCACCGGGCGTGCCAGAATCTGTTCCCCTCCGAACGGCGGCGCGCAGGACTGCGATGTCTTGGCGCTGAGATTCGGGGCAGATGCTAATTGGCGCTATCCGTCCACCTCTCCGAAGATGCCAAGTTGATTTATGGCACCATGTATCGAAGGTTTAGACGGATGCGTCCGATGTAGCAGACTTCGTCAGATTCCCCCTCGTTTGAGGGGTTTTTTATTGTGGGGACGCTCTTCCCTGCAGGCGCAAGCCCCTGCAGTTAATTACGCTGCCGCATTGCGGTAACCACTTTCTCCTTCTCCAGATGGTCACTTCGTGTCGTGGGTGTTTGTTTTGTGTTTTGTTGCCCGTGGATTGTTTACGGAGACTGAGTTATGTCATCGCCCGTAGGTCGTGGACTAGTCCAAATCCGTATTATCTTAGATTTGGGTTTGGGGGTTTGGTTTGAGGATACGTCAGCCATACTTGAGGCTAAGATCAACTCAAACGTTTTTAAGGATACGTTAGTCTAATTTTGAGACTAAGATCAACTTAACGGGATCGTTTAGATTCGACAAAGGAGTGTTTTAGGCTTCATTGTTCCAGTTTAGGGACATAGTGGTCCATCGTATGTATGGCCGTCGGGACCCGTCACCTCTCTAACGACGTTGAGGGATTACAATGACGGATGTCAGAGGAGTTTAGAGATGTACCCTCGAGCCAGAGTTAATTGGGGGGGATTCATAGTCCAGTCTGTTTGAAGGTTTAAGGATACGTTAGCCATCTTTAAGGCTAAGATCAACTTAAACGGGACCGTTTAGATCCGACAAAAGAGCACGCGGGGCTCTATTGTTCTAGTTTAAGGCCATTGCGGTCCATGGGTAGTTTAAGGACGTTGCGGTCCAGGGGTAGTTTAAGGACGTTGCGGTCCATGGGTAGTTTAATGACATTGCGGTCCATGGGTAGTTTAAGGACATTGCGGTCCAGTATGTGCTCTGGATGCTTCACACGGGTTCACTGCCGTGCTTGGAGAGGACCAGGCTCCGCTCTGAACGTTTTCCGCGGGGTCAAAGAGTGACGTTATCCGCATTCCATGTAATCAGGAATTTTGCACTAGATGCTTCACACGGGTTCACTGCCGTGCTCGGCGAAGACGAGGCTCCGCTCTGGACGTTTTCCGCGGGGTCAAAGAGTGACATTATCCGCGTTCCACGTAACCAGGAATTTTGCACTAGACACGGGTTTAAGGACCCCACAGTCCATATCAATGTGTGGTCGTCGGGACCCGTCACCTCTTTGAAGACATTGAGGGATTACAACGCCAAATATCAAAGGAGTGAAGAGATGTACCCTAGAACCGGAGTGGATTAAATAGTCCTTGGCCCAATTTGGGATCAAGACCAATTAATTATATTATGAGCCCATTAGCCCAGTTGATTACGAATTGAGGACTTATGGCCAGCTTGGGCTAAGTCCAATCAGGAGAGGCTTTGCCTCTATCCATTCAGCCAATTGGGCCAAAGCCTAGTGTTAAACACTACATAGCAATCAGTGTTGAACACTGGGAATGAGGTTGACAAGTTAGTGTTTAACACTAAAAGATAATTGGTGTTAAACGCCAGCAACAAGGCTTTTCAAATTAGTGTTAAACACTAAAACAGATCAGTATCAAACACTGGCAACAGAGATCTCAAATTAGTGTTAAACACTAAGGTAGTCAGTGTTGAACACTGCAAATAAAGTTTTTTGATTAGTGTTGAACACTAAGGCCCAACAGTGTTTTAACACTGGGTTCGAGAGTTTCAATTTAGTGTTAAACACTAAGGCAAGAGGGGTCACGTGGCGACACGTGAGAACGCCCTCCCTTCATTTGTTCTTCTAAGACTATTGCATCTTTTAGAGCATCACGTGCCATTACTTGACGGGCATTCAAATGCTTATACGTTAAAGCTTCTGCCTAGGGTCACGTGGGTCACGTGGGGCACTGCTTCAAGGGGCTTTCTGTAGATCTTTTGGGGGGGTCACGTGGTGACACGTGACCCTGCCTCTATGTATGTTGTTTAGAGGATCTGTTAATCTTTTCCAGGAATTAAATTCCTCGTAGGGTTAAACCCTGACAGTAATTTCAGAGGAATTAAATTCCTACTTCCTTTTGAAGATTTATATTCTGAATAGAGTTGGACTCCGAATTTTCTGTAGGAATTAAATTCCTCATACATGTGAAGAACTAAATAGGGTTAAACCCTAATAAAAGCTTTTAAGGAATTAAATTCCCACTTTCTGTTAAGTTATGATCAAGGGAATTAAATCCCCGCTGTTCTAACAGAACTAGGTTCTTAATTAGGGTTAAACCCTGTTTCTTTTTGTTCTGAAGGAATTAAATTCCCATAACACAGGGTCAAGCCCTAGTTTTATTTCAAAGGAATTAAATTCCTATAGTTCTGTGAGAATTAAATTCTCGTGCTTCCATTCCCTCTCTATGTTTTGGATCTGCATGGCAGGATCTCGACCCATTGAGAATTAAATTCTCAACCTCAAGGGGAGATGTGCACTTTGCAGATCCTCTATCAAAGAGAGAAGAAATATGTTCTTCTGTTTTATATATCAGAGTTAAACTCTGTTGAGAATTAAATTCTCTTTCTGTCAAGGAGCCTTCCCTTTCTTACCTAGGGTTTTCTTTTGCAGAAGATCCAAGTTCCTCGAAGTATCATGGTTCTCTCTCCCTTTCTTCTCTCTGCATGTATCTCTCTCTATATCTCTGTATATCCCTGTGTCTCTTGGCTCCTATTTATAGGAGAAGCAGCCGAATCAATTAGTTTTTTGACGAATCTCCATTGAGAGGTTTGATTTGCATCCATCATTCGTTTTTGACCTTTGGATTATTGGGTGAATTTTATTCACCATTGGATTTCAAGTCCCGGGGTTCCCCTTTGTTATTTCGATTAGATTTAGAGGGGAAATATTTCCAAACCCGAGATTTTCCCATAGATAAATGATATTCAATCATCTTTAAATCTTTAATTCGATTGGTCCCAGATAATCGCTTTCCTTTGGAAAGATTCGAATCTCCTTCAGAATTTAATTCTGTCAATGAAATGGGCTTTGAAAGCCGGTCACGTGTGACCACGTGACCCATGGTCACGTGTGGGCACGTGACCCCCTTGGAACGAGCCTTCCTCTTTCTTTTTGCGCTCTGTCTTCTGGTTGCTGCTTAACCGTCACGTGCCACCACGTGACCCCTGGTCACGTGTGAGCACGTGACCCTTGTCTGGACTCTTTTTCTTGATTTAACTGGAGAACAATTCTGATGTTTTGATCATCACGTGCCAACACGTGACCCTGGTCACGTGGGAGCACGTGACCTCTTTTGAAGCTTTTTCCTTGATATGATCAGGAAGCGTTGGGTCTTCGCTGCTGCTTTTAAATGTCACGTGTCGACACGTGACCCAGGTCACGTGGGAGCACGTGACCCTTACTGAAGCCCCTCTCTTTGATGTAGTTGGGAAACTGAACTTGCTTTGCCGGTACTTTTGGATGTCACGTGCCAACACGTGACTGCCTGCCACGTGTAAGCACGTGACTCTCTTCTGAAGCTTTTTCCATAAGCTTTCCTGATTTTAAATCAGGAAACAAGGTGTCTGGTCAATTTCGTCCTCGGAAACTCGTCCAAGTCACTGGAGTAATGCGCCTTCGCTCGTTTTCAAGCCCCGCTTCCCAGTATACGGGCAGAGGACGCGATGAGGCCGCTACGTATTTACTCTGAAGTAAACACGCTAAACGTATCTAAGCAATATAAGTAAAATGCACAAGAGACGGTGACAATAGATATCTTTGATCAACAACTTTATTTATTAATATTCTTTGTACAATACAACTGAAAAGTAAATATATAGAATGGAAAGCAATACCTAAATAGTGGCATAACAGAAATGGAAAATACAGAATGTAAATGTGTACAAGTAACTTGAGCTCCGGGTCGAAAGCTAGTTGATCCAAGTCCTCGCTGATGGGCTCGATCTCCTGAAGGTCCGAATCACCTGACAACATTCCAAAGAAGAAGAAAGAGAATGTCGTCAGCCAACAAATCGCTCAGTAAGTCCCAATGATGAGGGAGAAATAGAATAGATAGAGAGAGAGTGTAACTCTTAAAGTTGTATTATATTGTTAACGCTGTTGTTTGTAGCTTGGTACAGAAGAGGCCAGTTTATACGAGAGGAGTCTCACTAGACCAGAGACTACGGTATATAGAGTATAAGGCTCCGTCAATAATACCCGGAACAACGGCGATTGAATTCAGGTTATGCGTCTTTATGGTTGCTGTCTCGTGCCACTTCTAACACCTTCCATACCAATCTACCCCTTATTAACCCCGCGATGTCTTATTTGTATTGTTTGTATTGTATTGTCCTGTAAATTGAATTGTATAGATGGATGAATTTCCGAAACCATGATATCAGTAAATGGATATAACTGGAGGATCATGTAGATGGATATATATCCATGGTTCGGTTCGGTCAATATAGTTTGAATAGATTGAACATATTGAATAAATAGAATCATGGATTCATGTTGAATTGTAGTTTGTAATTGAATTATTTCAAGTTAGATTAATTATAGTAAGACTCATTCTGAGTCAAACAATTAGAAAAGAAAATGAATCCTGAATTAGGTTTTGGTGTTATCGGTAACCGCTGCACATGGACGGCAGGATGTGTCTTTTTCAAAGACGATTACCGTGTTGATAACACCGTTTGTTAAGTTGTCTACCTTAAATAGGCAAGCACACATATCTCCACCTCCCTAAGGCTCAAGAGACTGGTCCCGTTTAAACCTATGTTTACTAGGGTCTTTATTGTAATTTAGTATAACTTGAGGGGGGTTTATGTAAAAATAATTTTGTATAGTTTTCAAAATACACCTCAAATATTTTATTATCATCTTTAAGGTGTTCATTGATGTATATTTTATCATTGTGCCATTTCTAGTGAATAAAACCTATTTTTCATAATATATGGTATTTATTTGTAATATTGGAATTGTATGGTATTTTCTTGTAAATGGAATGTTTTTCTTGAATTTTGGAAATGTGGAATATTATAAATATTAAAAATAGATATTTTGATATTAATTACATATATATTTGTTTAATAAAAATATAAGTTTTATTTATAATATAAATCACATTTTCTAAAGAAATTTGTATTTTTAAATCTTTGGAGACCGTATGCTACTTCCGGAGGTCTGCATCTCGCACTATTAAGCCCGAGAATGTTCGATAATCCTCACCATCCCGAACGGGTTCCCCAAAATGGGTTGTCGCGGCACATTGCAAAGATTTGTTAAAAATACACATCTTGTAGAAAAAGGTTTTATAAGTCGGATGTAGTTTTGTGTAAAATCGTATTTTCCGAAATCTATGTTCTCAAATGTCATCGTGATATGTTACATATGAGTGTTGTAAGGAGGTAGGTCATTACCTCATGAGTTTTCTAAAGCTAGCATGGTTAAAAGGTATAAATATGTAGATATGAAACATAAAGGTATTTTACTGTAAAAGTGGAATAAAACTTGCTACGGTTATTATTTTAATGTCAAACTTGTTCTATTGTCTTATTTAATGAGTATTAAACAAGATAGCAAAAGTTGTTGGTTTGTTATTAAGAAAATATTGTATTTTTGAAAGAAAAAATAATCGGAAGCCGGATAACTCCGCTTCCAACACGTTTTAAGGATTAAGAATTTGAGAATAGAAAAAGAGAGAGAGAAGGGGGATTTACTGGATTAGGGTCAAGAGAGGAGGAAGAGGAAGTTTGGGAAAACACCGGTGCGTCGTTTCGTTGTCGGAAACTCCTCGGATCGTCGTCGGAAGTTCGTCGGAGCTTCACCCTTTGCTAACTCCACTTGCACACAAAAAGTCTTTAGAATTTTCTTGAGAGTTTGGGTAGAGATTTGAGAGTGAGGAGGGATGATTTTAGGTGTGGTATTTATAGGATAATCTAGGGTTTAGGGTAGTGAAAGGGTGTGATAAAATTGTATTTAATTTTGCATTAAAAAATTTAAAATGGGGTATTTTAATTCTCTGTTTAATTGCAGAGAATTTAAATTGTACAGGGGGAGTGGGGTAGGCCAAAGGTTGCTAGGAGTTTAAGAAAATTTAGGATCAGGCTGAGTCGGGCCAGCGGCGGCGGCCGATTCACCCGAGTCACCGGCCCGAGTTGGCCGAGTCGGGCCGATTCTCCTTGCCACGTGTCCCCTGGTGCTCGGTCTTGACTCGTGGACCCGTTTTTTTATGCGTGACTCTTGGTTTTTACGTGTTGTGCACGTGTAGACTCTTGGGCTTCTAAAAGATTTAAAGAACAATAATTAAAAATAATGTGTGGCTGATGGGATTTGAACTCTGTTGCTTTGGTTCAGCAGTGCAAGGTCTTACCAATGAGCTACAAGCTCCTTCTTGCTGTTAAAAAAGCAAATCAAATTGATAACTTGTGCTCAGGCTCATGTACCCCTTTCTGTATTTTTGAAAAAAATTATACAGAAAGTTTAGGGTTGTTACATTCTACCCTCCTTATAAAAATTCCGTCCTCGAAATTTGTAAAAGGAAAGTGTAACGGATTTAAGGAAAGTTTGGTGGTAGGAATATTGGTAGTGTATGAAAAATATGTGAAAGAACGAAAGAATGCGAAGGTTTTGGTAAGATTGTAAAATAGGTGAGGGAATTTTGGGTTAGGACAGATTCAAAATATATGAAATGATAAGATTCAAGGAATATGTATTATAAAGAATGTTTTTAGTTGCTGGTTCTTGTGTTATATTTCTTAGGTTGTCCATACAGTGCTGAACGCATGGTAGGTTTCCATACAGCTCTGACCTGCATGGGCCACCAACAAAACCTGTCACGCCCCGCTTCCCGGTGTACGGCCAGAGAATGCGACGAGACCGCTACATATTTACTCTGAAGTAAACACGCTAAGCGTATCTAAGCAATATAAGTAAAATGCATAAGAGACAAGATGTAAATGTACATCAACTTTATTTATTAACATTCTTTTTACAATACATCTGAAAAGTAAATACATGGAATGGAAAGCAATGCCTAAACAGTAGAATAACTGTTCCCTGATTAAAAACCAGGAATTACCTCAATGAGGTATCATGTGCTCATACGTGACCAAGGGTCACGTGTTGACACGTGATGGTTAAAATTCTGAGAAGGCAGAAATGAAAACAAACGGCTGAAGGAGGATCCAATTGGGGGTCACATGCTCACACGTGACCAAGGGTGACGTGCCAGCATGTGACAGGCTTTGAAAGCCTTATAACTTAATAGAATTAAATTTTAAATTTCTCTAAATCTTTCCAAACGAAAAAGGGTTAAAAATCCACTGGTGCTTGGTCTTGTCTTGTGGAACCGTTGGATTAAAAATCCAAGGGTGATTAAAAATCACCAATTTATGGAAAGATTTTAGACAAGGAAAGATTTTCCTAAATCTCACCAAAAATAACAAACAGAATATCTTTTGGATTTACAATCCAATTGTGAATAAAATTCACTCTGTGATCTAAAAGATCACATTAGTTACGAAAAACAAACAAAATCTTTCAATGAAAAATTTATTAAACAGATTGTTTATTTTCCTTCTCTTATAAATAGGAGCCAAGAAGAGAAGAGAAGGAGAGATTTTGAAGATATAGAATTTTGGGATCTTGAAATTTCCTAAGGGCAAATAACAGAGAGAAAAGAAAGGAGAATTCAATTCTCAAAAAACAAACTCTAGGTGAGAAAGGGAAAAAGGATCAAAACTGCAAAAAAGAGAATTTAATTCTCAAATCTAAGAGTTTAACTCTTCTGCAAAAAGAACTTAGTTCTTCTCTGGTTGAAGATCTGCAGAAGCAAATCTCCCCATAGGTTGAGAATTTAATTCTCATCGGGTTGAGATTTTTCCATGCAGATCCAAGACTTAGAGGGAGGATTGAGTTTAGAGAATTTAATTCTCCCAAATTCACAGGAATTTAATTACTCCAAGATGAAATTAGGGTTTAACCCTATATGAGAATTTAATTCTCTTAAAATTATAGGAATTTAATTCCATCAAGATTGACAAAATTAGGGTTTAACCCTTAAGAATTTAATTCTCTCAAATTCACAGGAATTTAATTCCTTTAAAGATAAAATTAGGGTCTAATCCTATATGAGAATTTAATTCTCTTAAAGTTATAGAAATTTAATTCCTCCAAGACAGAACTAGGGTTTAACCCTATATAAGAATCTAATTCTTTTACATATATGGGAATTTAATTCCTCTAAAACGAAATTAGGGTTTAACCTTACAAAGAATTTAATTCTTGAAAACATAAAGAGACTTGAAAGATCTCCATACATGCAAAAGACTAAGGTCACGTGTTCCCACGTGACCCCTGAAAAGATCCCTCAAAATGAGAAGGAATTAGCTTTGAGGCAATGCCTCACGTGCTCCCACGTGACCTCCAAAACAATGAGGATAAAAGCAAAGGCAGATTCTAATTTGGGCGTTCTCACATGTTACCACGTGACCCCTTAATAAGTGCTTTAATAATCAACGCACAAATCTCCATCACGTGCCAACACGTGATGGTCAGAAAATTAAAAGTGTTTAACACTTATTTGCAGAACAAAGTAAAAGAAGATCTGGCCCCACCTTTAGGCGCCCTCACGTGCTCCTACGTGACCCCTTCTTCTCTAGTGTTTAACACTAATCGCAGAGCTTTATTTCCAGTGTTTAACACTGATTGTCTTTTAGTGTTTAACACTAATTGAGAATTTTACTTTTAGTGTTTAACATTAATTTGAGAATTTTATTTCCAGTGTTTAACACTGTTGTCTTCTAGTGTTTAACACTAATTTGAGATCTTTATTTCTAGTGTTTAATACTGTTGTTCTCTACTGTTTAACACTATTTTTAGCTAAATTGGCTAATTTTCCAGAGGCAAAAGCCTCCCCTTCAACTGAATCTCAAAATTGAGTAAAATTCAGAGCTATAATGTTTAATGCTCAGTCAAAGAACAAAATGTTATCAAAGCCCTCAAATTCTTGTTTAGCATTGCTAAGTGATGAGGGGCTGAACCCAGACAAATGTTTAATGGTCCAGCAAAGGGCCAACACTTCAAACGTAATTGGACTTAGCCCAAGTTGGACATAAGTCCTCAATTCAGACTTAACTGAGCCAATGTGCTCATAATTTAATTAATTAATCTTAGTTCTGAATTGGACTATAAATCACTTAATCCACCTTAGTTCTAGGGTACATCTCTTCACTCCTTTGATATTTTTCGTTGTAATTCCTCAACGTCTTCAAAGAGGTGACGGGTCCTGCCATGCCCCGCTTCCCAAAATACGGAAAACGAAGGATGACTAGGCCTGCCATGCTTCTACGGTCAAGGAATCATCCCGCCGTAGTCACACTTCGGCTTCTAGCATTACATGGTAATCAGTAATTAAAGCACAGTAGTAAAGGAATCACATCACTAATTTATTACATTAAAATTCCATTGTTCACAAATTACAGATAACAAGAACAACTACTAACTAAGTTCAATCTCACAATCACTTTTATGGAAAGCAGTAAATGAAGAAGGTACACCAAACTATATCTCCGTGAACTCGAAGGGTAGATCCGTCTCCTATGCTGGTCCTTCCTCGGAATCTGAGCATGCATACTCAGGTCGTCAGAGCGACACAATAACAATATATTTATAATAAGATGAAACAGGTTTATGAGGTAATACTGGTGTAAGAACAATGCAAGTAATCACTATGTCACTATATGATGCAGAATATGTTCTGTGTCCCTATCGGTCTTTAGGTCGTGTTTGAAATCGCATAGTGGAAGGAGGATCATGTTTAACAGAAGTCTCGTACATACCCGAGACAACGGCCCACATGCTCGGGACATAACCCTGTCAGCCGGATCGCTAGATCCTACCTAATATATATATCACTGCTCGAATGATCATCCTCTAAAACACGGTCCCGCTAAATACGATTCTCTTTCCACTTCGATTTTCCCCTTTATCCCCAGGTTTACACTATTTGTGATTTTGATTCAGTCGTGTACAAGTATACTAATGGCACGGTTTTATCACTGCTCACTGTATCAATCACTGTCACGAATATTCACTTCCCATTAGTATACTCGTCACTTCTAAACCAATATCAACCACGCACGATAATACAATGTCCACTGACTCTAACACTCACTAACACTATGTACATGGCAAATGGGGTATGATATATGTATGTATGCAATCATTAAGCTATGAGTATTATGAATCAATATGCATATCATTATCTTACAAAAATTGCATAAATTAATATGTTAAGAATTCAGCAAAATGATACAAGTAAGATAAATAGAATACTCAGTCAGAAATTCATCAAAATTTGTTTCAGTTCAATCGGGATTTCGGTTTTCAAGATATAGCTGTTTCATTTTAAGTGCTCGCGGCTGGAAATTCAGTTTCAGAACTGAATGTCCGTTTCGCGACACGAATTGCACCCAGTTGGCTCAGAATTTAGCGATCTTATAGTAGAATAAAATCTAGGGTTTTTAATAGGGTATTCAACGCAATAGATGGATCCTCAATCGTATCTGTACGTTGAAAGTTATACACAGTTTAATATCAGTATGTCATTTTTGAATCTATTCTGGACAGTTATACGTCCTGCCCCTTTATATACAGTTTAAAATAGCAAACGGCAATGAAACGGAATGAAACCACTTGTTTTGTTTAGCTAACAGAATTATCTTTAATCTACTACAGAGTTCCGTAACATACAACTTCAGGAAATACAGTGACACACATTTTGGTACAGTACACGATAAACAAAGTCGCTCTGGACTGCAGTCCAGAGTCGCACTCCGATCCAATTATCATCGCAGTTACATAACAGAAATCATCAGAATTTTACATAGGGTTAAATTTCGTCGAGTCGGATTCGACTTAAGCCCTCGAACGTATCATTCCAATATGTATATAATTTACGGTGATTTTATTCATTTTCAGATACGAGAAGAATTCTAGTTTTAACGGCATATTTGGGGGTATCAATTTTTGTCCCTAACAATCGTATTTTCCAGCGAGATTCATACACTATATTTATCATCATATGGGCCAACACAAAATATCGGTTTCCGTCAAAATAAAGAATTCTATTCATTGGAGACTAGCATCGAACACTTAGGTCACAATATATATCGGTAATCGGTAAGTTTATAAACTATATGATTTAGGTTTGTAACACAACTATATTAGCATGAAGCAAGTAAACACTTGCCTGGAAACGTCTCGGGGTCGCACGGTAGCAGCGGCGCCACGAACACGTGATGTACGCCGTGAAACGGATCCTCGCGAGCTTGGATCTAGATGCGGATTTTGCGTCGGAGTTGTCCGGAGTCGTTACACGGTCACTGAAGGTTGAGGGGTGCTTGATGATCCTCTGCGAGTGTACTTGGGTCGACGACGGTCGACGGCGTCGCTCCGGCAACGGCCGCAGTGAAGTGTTTGGAAAATGGGTTTTTGAAATTTTGAAGAGAAAGAGAGGTTAAGCAGTGGGGCTAGGGGATTGTTGTGATGGTGATGATGCTGAGGAGGTCGTAGAGAGGTTGGCGATGTGGTGGGGAGTTCCCCGGCGTCGAGGGATGCAAGGTGGCCGAGCTCGGTTGTAATGTTTTTTTTTTTGTGTGCAGGGGATGCTAGGCAGGGGGCTCGGGTTGAGGAAGGGTGGAGTCGTAGAGGGAGAAGGTTGGTGGGGGAGGAGTGATCGAGGGTTGCCGAGGGGGTTGTCGAGGGTCGTCACCGGCGGCGAAGTGAGGAAAAATGGTGCTCGGTGAGTTTCTTGTGAGGGAAAGAGATGAGGGATTCTGAAAAATGAGGGGAAGAATGAGTGCGAAGAAGATAATAGAGACGAGGGGGTTGCGCGTCGCGGTCGTAACGGCAGGAACGGGGGCGTGGGCGTGGGCGTGAGGCGCGGGAGGGGTGTCGCGAATTGAAGAGGAAGCGGGAAAAAGAGGGAGCCGTTGAGGGAAAGAAAGAGACAAACAGTGACGGGTCATGGGCCGAAGGGAATGGGCTTGGGATATTTAAAAATAATGCCTTTACAAAAAGATTTGTGGGCTGAAGGAGATTGGAATGGGAAGGGCCGGGCCGAAAATAATTAAGGATTTATTTAAAAATTTATGAGTGGGCTGAGGGGCAGCGGGCTGGGGAAAAATAAAGTTTGGGTTTGGGGTTTGGTAAAAATATTTAATTTGTTTTAAATTTTGGTTTGTGTTTGGTTTTTTTTTCCAAATTAGTTTTAAATCTTGGGTTTTAACTTTTACGGTTTGGACTATGATTTCAAAGCATTGGAAAAATAAGGTTTAAATATTAAGCTCAACAACCAATTCAAATACGACAGAAAAAGGAAGGAAACCACTGGAAAAATAGAAACGGCTATTTACATCATACCCCCCTTAACAAAAATTTCGTCCTCGAAATTTAACAAGGATACAAGGAGACAATGTACTAAACAAAGAGATGTGGATAACGATCACGGATATCTTCCCCCCGCTCCCAGGTGGATTCTCCTGGGGAACGACCGCCCCAAGACACTCGGACTAAAGGAATGATCTTATTCTTCAACACTTTCTCTCTGCGGTCGAGGATGGTAGTAGGCTGCTCTTCGTACGATAAATCGGTACCCAAAACTAGCTCCGAATGGTCCAGGACATGGCTCTCATCCCGAACATAACGCCGTAACTGAGACACGTGAAAGGTATTATGCACACCAGCTAGCGATGGAGGCAAGGCAAGTCGATAGGCCACCTCTCCTACTCGCTCTAGCACCTCAAAAGGTCCGATAAAACGGGGACTGAGCTTTCCCCGACCTCCGAACCTGATAACTCCATGAGTAGGGGAAATCTTCAAGAACACATGATCTCCGACTTCGAATTCTAGTGCCCTTCTGCTGGTATCTGCCCAACTCTTCTGTCGATCCTGAGCCGCCTTGATACGCTGTCTGATCATTTGGACCTTGTCGACTGTCTGAACAATGAGTTCGGGGCCCAGTAATCTTCGTTCTCCCACATCATCCCAACATACTGGGGATCGACACTTCCTCCCGTATAGTGCTTCAAAAGGAGCCATCTGAATACTAGCCTGATAACTATTGTTGTAAGAGAACTCGACTAGATGCAAATGGTCCTCCCAGGAACCCTGAAAGTCCAACATACAGGCTCTCAACATATCCTCGAGCGTCTGAATCGTACGCTCGGATTGTCCATCCGTCTGCGGGTGATAAGCTGTGCTGAATTTAAGGCGGGTTCCCAAACTCTCCTGTAGGCTCTTCCAAAAGTGTGACAAAAATCTGGTGTCCCTGTCTGACACAATGCTGACTGGAACACCGTGAAGTCGTACAATCTCTTGCATATATCTTTCTGCCAGTGATTCTTTCGACTGTCCCACTCGGAAAGGTAGGAAGTGTGCAGCTTTTGTGAGGCGATCGACGATAACCCAAATGGCGTTATTGCCCCTAGGGCTCCATGGTAAGGCCGTCACAAAATCTATGGTAATGTGCTCCCACTTCCATTCAGGTATCGCCAATGGTTGTAACAATCCTGCTATCCTCTGATGTTCCGCCTTCACCTGCTGACATACCAAGCACCTGGATACGAACCTCGCAATTTCCCGCTTCATTCCGTTCCACCAAAAGTGCTGCTTTAGGTCCTGATACATTTTTGTACCTCCCGGATGCACAGAATAAGCTGAACTGTATGCTTCAGCCAATACTTCTTCTCGAACATCTCCCTTAGGTATGCAGAGTCTGCTACCAAATCTCAGAGAGCCATCTTCATGTATAATCAAATCCGTTCTCAGTCCAGTTTCCACTTGCTCTCTGAACTTTTGCAATCGGGGTTCATTCGCTTGTGCAGTCTTGATGCGATCCACCAGGGAAGATTGCACCTGTAGTTGCCAAAGTTGACTGAGTGCGTTCGGCGTAACGAATTCAAGTTCAAGTCTCCGGAAGTCCTCAATAATGCTCCTCTGATTGGTCAACATCATGACCGCTGGCTTGCGACTGAGCGCATCTGGTACAGCGTTCACCTTCCCCGGGTGATACTGAAGGTCCAAGTCATAATCTGCCATCAACTCTAGCCATCGGCGCTGCCTCATGTTCAGTTCCTTCTGAGTAAAAGCATACTTCAAACTTTTGTGATCTGTGTACACCTCCACTTTCTCACCCAAAAGATAGTGCCTCCAAATCTTCAATGCAAAGACTACCGTAGCTAACTCCAAGTCATGCGTGGGGTAGTTCTTCTCGTGATTTCTCAGTTGTCGAGAGGCGTAAGCAACCACTCGGCCGTGCTGCATTAGAACACAACCTAATCCCTTCCCTGAGGCATCACTGTGTATCACCAAACCACCGGAATCATCTGGTACTGTAAGTATAGGTGCCGTGGTTAACTTCTGCTTTAGTATGTCGAATGCCTGAGTGCACTCCTCTGTCCACGTAAACGGTACGTCCTTCCGTGTCAGCCTCGTCAATGGTTCAGTGATTCTTGAGAAATCTTGGACGAATCTCCGATAATAACCTGCCAATCCCAGAAAACTCCTAATCTCAGCCACTGACTTCGGCGTTGGCCAATCTCTGACAGATACTATCTTTGCCGGGTCCACCGAGATGCCTTCGCCCGAAACGATATGTCCCAAAAACTGAACCTTGTCAAGCCAGAATTCACACTTGCTTAGCTTCGCATACAACTTCTCTTCCCGAAGAATTTGTAGGACCGTGCGCAAATGCTCAACGTGCTCTTCCCGGGTCTTCGAGTAGACCAGTATGTCGTCGATAAACACAACGACAAACGTGTCCAAGTACTTTGCGAACACCCTGTTCATTAAGTCCATGAATATTGCTGGGGCATTGGTAACACCGAACGGCATCACAAGGAACTCGTAATGTCCGTATCGGGTCCTGAAAGCCGTCTTGCATACATCCTCGGTTGCTACTCTGATTTGATGATATCCAGAACGTAGGTCCAACTTCGAGAACACCTTGGCTCCACTTAGTTGATCGAATAGGTCGTCAATGCACGGGATTGGGTACTTGTTCTTTATTGTGACCTTGTTCAGCTCCCGATAATCTATACACATTCGCAGCGATCCATCCTTCTTCTTTACTAATAGAACTGGTGCACCCCACGGTGAAGCGCTTGGCCGAATAAATCCCTTCTCCAATAGTTCTTCAACCTGCTTCTTCAATTCCGCCAACTCAATTGGTGCCATTCTGTATGGGGCTCTGGATACTGGGGCTGTACTTGGAGTCAAATCGATTGAGAACTCTAAAATTCGAGGAGGTGGTAGACCTGGTAGATCTTCTGGAAATACGTCCAGAAAGTCCCGAACAATTTCTGGGACTGGGCTCTTATCAATCTCCATAGCTGTCAGTTCCTTGGGCTTGGCTCTATACTTAGCTGGCTCCAAAGATTCACTTCCGCCCTCGAAAATAAACTCCGAGTGATTGGGGATGCGGAAGATCACCTTCCTTGCACGACAATCGATAACTGCATGGAAAGTGCTCATCCAATCCATCCCGAGAATTGCGTCGTAACTGCCTGTCCCAATCAGAAGGAAATTCGCACAGAATTCCCTGCCACACACTACAACTGGGCATAATCTACATTCTCGATTAGATATTATAATGCCATTACCCGTATGAATTTCCCATCCCTTGGTTAGTGGTTCATGTGGTATTGAGTGTGTATCAGTGAAATGCTCAGACAAGAAACAATGCGATGCTCCCGAATCAAATAGTACTCTAGCTGGTAAGGAATGTACGAGTAGAGTACCTGTAACCACGTCTCCTGATGCCTCTGCCTGCTCGGCGGTCAAGGTGAAAGCCCGTCCCTGACCACGACCTGTAAAGGGTTGCCTCTGCTCCTGCGGCCTCTGCTGTGGCGGTCCAGAACCTCCCTGTATCTCTGCTCGCTCAGGGCAACTGTTAATCTTGTGCTGACTGGACCCGCAAATCAAGCACTGTCCCTTGGCACGGCGACAATCTTTCTGGGTATGCCCTCCTCTACCGCAATAGCCGCAAACTACGCCCTGTCTCTGGGGGCGATGCTGTGATACGAACGGGCGCTTCATTTGTGTCGTTCCTGCTCTGTGAACCGGTATGGCTCCTCGAGAAGGCGCATGGGTACGTGCTGGAATGACTGGGGGTCTTCTGAACTTGTTAATCAATTGCTCCTGAACTCTCGCCGCGTTGAGTACTTGTGCGAAAGTCTGTAAATCCAACGATGCAATCAACTGCTGCAACTCGAAATCTAACCCCTGAAGGAAGCGTCTGGCCCTGGTGGCCTCTGATTTGACCATGTATGGAGCAAAACGGCTCAGACGGTTGAACTCTGCCGCATATACGTCCACTGGGCGTCCATTCTGCTTCAGAAGAATAAACCTTTCCTCCATTTCTGCCTTGGCTGTGGAAGGAAAATAATGATCTAGGAAGCACTCCTTAAACTTGCTCCATTCAATCGGCTCGTCAAGTCTGCTTTCTTCCACCGACCACCATGTACGGGCTTCGTCTTCTAATTGAATCTTTATCACGTCCACTCTGTCTTCCTCTGGAACCCTGGCGGCTGTCAATAAATTCTCCATGTTCACCAGCCATTGCTCAGCCTCAAGGGGTTCAGCTAGCCCTGTGAATGCAGCTGGGTGTAACCGTCGGAAGTCTGATACGGTACCAGCCCTAGCCTGATAAGCTGGTGGAGTAGCGCCCTCGGGGGCGGTAATGAGTGCGGAGGGTCCTCCTGCGGCGGTAATCGCCCTGAGTCCCTCAGTGAGTAAATCTGTCTTTCTCTCCTGAGCTTCCGCAAGAGTGGTCAGTGCACTAAGTATTCTTTCCGTGCGGTCCTGAGAGCTGGAGTCTGACGAGGGGTCGTTCGGGGACGTCATATCACTGGAAGATTCAAAAGGATAGGATCAGATTCAATGATGAAAATCAAGAGTAGTGAAACAAGAATAACTTAATACAGTATAGTTAATGTTATACCTTGATACTAAATACAGGCTCTGATACCAACTAAACCATGTCACACCCCGCTTTCCAAAATACGGAAAACGAGGGATGACTAGGCCAGCCATGCTCCTACGGTCAAGGAATCATCCCGCCGTAGTCACACTTCGGCTTCTAGCATTACATGGTAATCAGTAATTAAAGCACAGTAGTAAAGGAATCACATCACTAATTTATTACATTAAAATTCCATTGTTCACAAATCACAGATAACAAGAACAATTACTAACCAAGTTCAATCTCACGATCACTTTTATGGAAAGCAGTAAATGAAGAAGGTACACCAAACTATATCTCCGTGAACTCGAAGGGTAGATCCGTCTCCTGTGCTGGTCCTTCCGCGGAATCTGAGCATGCATACTCAGGTCGTCAGAGTGACACAATAACAATATATTTATAATAAGATGAAACTGGTTTATGAGGTAATACTGGTATAAGAACAATGCAAGTAATCACTATGTCACTATATGATGCAGAATATGTTCTGTGTCCCTATCGGTCTCTAGGTCGTGTTTGAAATCGCATAGTGGAAGGAGGATCATGTTTAACAGGAGTCTCGTACATACCCGAGACAACGGCCCACATGCTTGGGACATAACCCTGTCAGCCGGATCGCTAGATCCTACCTAATATATATATCACTGCTCGAATGATCATCCTCTAAAACACGGTCCCGCTAAATACGATTCTCTTTCCACTTCGATTTTCCCCTTTATCCCCAGGTTTACACTATTTGTGATCTTGATTCAGTCGTGTACAAGTATACTAATGGCACGGTTTTATCACTGCTCACTGTATCAATCACTGTCATGAATATTCACTTCCCATTAGTATACTCGTCACTTCTAAACCAACATCAACCACGCACGATAATGCAATGTCCACTGACTCTAACACTCACTAACACTATGTACATGGCAAATGGGGTATGATATATGTATGTATTGCATCATTAAGCTATGAGTATTATGAATCAATATGCATATCATTATCTTACAAAAATTGCATAAATTAATATGTTAAGAATTCAGCAAAATGATACAAGTAAGATAAATAGAACACTCAGTCAGCAATTCATCAAAATTTGTTTCAGTTCAATCAGGATTCCGGTTTTCAAGATATAGCTGTTTTATTTTAAGTGCTCGCGGCTGGAAATCCAGTTTCAGAACTGAACGTCCGTTTTGCGACACCAATTGCACCCAGTTGGGCTCAGAATTTAGCGATGTTACAGTGGAATGAAATCTAGGGTTTTCAATAGGGTATTCAACGCAACAGACGGATCCTCAATCTTATCTGTATGTTGAAAGTTATACACAGTTTAATCAGTATGTCATTTCTGAATCTATTCTGGACAGTTATACGTCCTGCCCCTTTATATACAGTTTAAAATAGCAAACGGCAATGAAACGGAATGGAACCACTTGTTTTGTTTAGCTAACAGAATTATCTTTAATCTACTACATAGTTCCATAACATACGACTTCAGGAAACACAGTGACACACATTTTGGTACAGTACACGATAAACAAAGTCGCTCTGGACTGCAGTCCAGAGTCGCACTCCGATCCAATTATCATCGCAGTTACATAACAGAAATCATCAGAATTTTGCATAGGGTTAAAGTTCGTCGAGTCGGATTCGATTTAAGCCCTTGAACGTATCATTCCAATATGTATATAATTTACGGTGATTTTATTCATTTTCAGATACGAGAAGAATTCTAGTTTTAACGGCATATTTGGGGGTATCAATTTTTGTCCCTAACAATCGTATTTTCCAGCGAGATTCATACACTATATTTATCATCATATGGGCCAACACAAAATATCGGTTTCCGTCAAAATAAACAATTCTATTCATTGGAGACTAGCATCGAACACTTAGGTCACAATATATATCGGTAATCGGTAAGTTTATAAACTATATGATTTAGGTTTGTAACACAACTATATTAGCATGAAGCAAGTAAACACTTGCCTGGAAACGTCTCGGGGTCGCACGGTAGCAGCGGCGCCACGAACACGTGATGTACGCCGTGAAACGGATCCTCGCGAGCTTGGATCTAGATGCGGATTTTGCGTCGGAGTTGTCCGGAGTCGTTACACGGTCACTGTAGGTTGAGGGGTGCTTGATGATCCTCTGCGAGTGTACTTGGGTCGACGACGGTCGACGGCGTCGCTCCGGCAACGGCCGCAGTGAAGTGTTTGGAAAATGGGTTTTTGAAATTTTGAAGAGAAAGAGAGGTTAAGCAGTGGGGCTAGGGGATTGTTGTGATGGTGATGATGCTGAGGAGGTCGTAGGGAGGTTGGCGATGTGGTGGGGAGTTCGCCGGCGTCGAGGGATGCAAGGTGGCCGAGCTCGGTTGTAATGTTTTTTTTTTGTGTGCAGGGGATGCTAGGCAGGGGGCTCGGGTTGAGGAAGGGTGGAGTCGTAGAGGGAGAAGGTTGGTGGAGGAGGAGTGATCGAGGGTTGCCGAGGGGGTTGTCGAGGGTCGTCACCGGCGGCGAAGTGAGGAAAAATGGTGCTCGGTGAGTTTCTTGTGAGGGAAAGAGATGAGGGATTCTGAAAAATGAGGGGAAGAACGAGTGCGAAGGAGATAATGGAGACAAGGGGGTTGCGCGTCGCTGTCGTAACGGCAGGAACGGAGGCATGGGCGTGGGCGTGAGGCGCGGGAGGGGTGTCGCGAATTGAAAAGGAAGCGGGAAAAAGAGGGAGCCGTTGAGGGAAAGAAAGAGACAAACAGTGGCGGGTCATGGGCCGAAGGGAGTGGGCTTGGGATATTTAAAAATAATGCCTTTACAAAAAGATTTGTGGGCTGAAGGAGATTGGAATGGGAAGGGCCGGGCCGAAAATAATTAAGGATTTATTTAAAAATTTGTGAGTGGGCTGAGGGGCAGCGGGCTGGGGAAAAATAAAGTTTGGGTTTGGGGTTTGGTAAAAATATTTAATTTGTTTTAAATTTTGGTTTGTGTTTGGTTTTTTTTTCCAAATTAGTTTTAAATCTTGGGTTTTAACTTTTAGGGTTTGGACTATGATTTCAAAGCATTGGAAAAATAAGGTTTAAATATTAAGCTCAACAACCAATTCAAATACGACAGAAAAAGGAAGGAAACCAATGGAAAAATGGAAACGGGGATTTACAGGTCCCGACAACCACACATTTCATAGACTATGACATCTCTAAACTATGGACTGTGGGGTCCTTAAACTTATGGACTATGATGTCCTTAACCTCGACCGTGATGTCTTTAAACTAACATTGGACTGTGGGGTCCTTAAACTCATGGACTATGATGTCCTTAACCTCGACCGTGACGTCTTTAAACTAACATTGGACTGTGGGGACCTTAAACCCATGGATTATGATGTCCTTAACCTCGACCGTGATGTCTTTAAACTAACATTGGACTATGGGGTCCTTAAACTCACGGACTATGATGTCCTTAACCTCGACCGTGATATCTTTAAACTAACATTGGACTGTGGGGTCCTTAAACTCACGGACTATGATGTCCTTAACCTCGACTGTGATGTCTTTAAACTAATATCGGACTGTGGGGTCCTTAAACCCATGGACTATGGCGTCCTTAACCTCGACCGTGATGTCTTTAAACTAACATTGGACTGTGGGGTCGTTAAACTCACGGACTCTGATGTCCTTAACCTCGACTGCGATGACTTTAAACTAACAATTGACCGAGATGTCCTTAAACTAACAATGGACCGTAATGTCCTTAAACTAATCGACCGCAATATCACTAAACTAAACAATAGAGCCCAATTGCTCTCTTGTTGGATCTAAACGGTCCCGTTAAGTTGATCTTAGTCTAAAATGAGACTAACGTATCCTTAACAAATGTTTAAGTTGATCTTAGTCTCAAAAGAGACTAATGTATCCTTAAACCCAAACCCCCCAAATCCAAATCTAAGAAGATACGGATTTGGACTAGTCCACGCCCTACGGGCGACAACATAAATTAGTCTCCGTATACAATCCACGGACAACCAAACACAAAACAAACACCCATGACACGAAGTGACCATATGGAGAAAGAGAAAGTTGGTACCGCGATGCGGTAGCGTAATTAACTGCAGGGGCTTGCGCCTGCAGGGAAGAGCATCCCCATAATCAAAAACCCTTCAATCGAGGGGGAATCTGACGAAGTTTGCTACATCGGCCGCATCCGTTTAAACCTTCGATACATGGTGCCATAAATCAACTTGGCATCTTCACAGAGGTGCACGGATAGCACCAATTAGCATCTGCCCCGAATTTCAGGCAAGACGGACCCGAGCGGTCGCGTCTCTATATTCGGAGGGGAATAAATTCCGGCACGCCCGGTGGGACCTTTTCCTCTTTCCACTCCACACTTCGTGTGTCATATTCGTGAACGAATCGCGGTTTGCTAATGGTTGCCCTTGGGTTCGAGGTACTAAGATTTGGCGTTTTGGTTGGTGCAGAAAGCGAAGGATCAATGGCGTTCACCTGCGCGAAGTGTTCCAACTGCAATTGCAACTCACGCTCCGCCTTATCTGGAGGTATAGCTTACGGGCCCCAAGCGGCTTTCCTGTTCACGATGCCAGTGGACCAGGTGACTCAGGCCACCACTGGATTGTTTTTCTGGACCATGCTCCCGCCAACGAGCTTCATCGCTCCTATACCAACACCGGAAGCTCCCAAGAAGTCGGTCTTTAATCGGATTACAACTACTGCGGCCCCTCTCAACGGGTCGTCCAGCTCCAGCGCCTCGGTCTTCTCCAGATTGGGCCAAAGTTCCTGTGAGCCCATGATGAAGCCTGCAATTCAAGAAAAGGTTGTTCTGAAGAGAGTAACCATCCCCGCTCCTGAAGTCGTCAAGGCGGCTTCTCCTACCAAAGGGTCGGTCTTTACAAGACTGACTGTTCCGGCTCCAACTCCAGCCCTCGTTCCTGCTCAAAAGTCTGTCTTTGACAGATTAGACACTGCTAATCAACGGACGTTGGTCTTCAAGAGGCTGATACCGACAGTGCCTCACCAGAGCAGAGGGCATAACAAAGTCACCCTCTAGCTGAAACAATCCCGGCAGCTCGACACGCTCAACGTCGCCACTGGCGCCGAGTATGGAAGACTGGGGGCAACTCCCCCTCTGGGTTAACTCCACCACCCCCAATGGTAGAAGTCAATGCTGTTGTTCCAACTGGGAACAGTTTTGAACTGCTAAACAAGGTGCGTAGGAACTCTCCTACCGCCGTACTGAAAATATCTCCTCCACCGGTGGATACTGTTACAGAAATAAAGCCGGAGCAGTCCCCTCAGCGGCTGTCCTCCAAATTTTACAAAGTCTGGCGACGGGTCCAGGAGTCAGTGATTGATCAAGACTATCCTCGCCGACAAAAGAAGCTGAACGTTTAGCAGGAAGAGAACCGTCCTGGCAAGTCACCAAAGACGACAACCACCTAGGTACCCGCTGCAACGGCCCCCTCAACGTCAACTGCTCGAAAGAAAAGGAGGCCAGAGAAAGCCCCTATGACTACGGCAGATCGCAAAAACTCTGAGCCCAAACACCCCAAGTCCGCGGGCATAACAGTCCATACTGTTTTACATGGCTTCCGGAAAAGAGGAAAGCCGCACTTCGACGGGCCACCGACCACTCACCCGATCAATAACAAGGGCTCAGGAACAACAACAACAGAAGCTTCAGGAGATGCTGACTGCAATGGCCACACTCACCGGGCTAAAAGAAAGCCCAGAGGCGTCATCAGAGCACCGTCATGAACAAGAAACCGATGCTGACTTCCTATGCAGAGTCCTCGAAAATAAGGACAGAGAAGCTGCAGAACAAGCTGCCAACATAAAACGAATGGCTTTTCTCTTCCAAGACATGGTCGGGATGATGTTACAGCTGGATCCCCCAGCCGAAGACCCTCCGATCGTTATTGAAGACGATAGATGGGAGACGTCGAGTCCTCCTCTGGCTCTTTCAGCACCCAAAGAGGAAACTATTTCTAAGGCCGCTCTGGATGACTATATTGCTCAGCAAATACGAGTTCACCAGGAAAATGAAGCGGCTGGCCAAGTCGTTAAAACTGGGCGGCCGTATCCAGGCTGGTATGACCAAATAAAGTACCCGTTAGGATACACAATCCCCAAATTCCATGTGAACAAGGGGACAGGAAATCCCCATCAACATGTCGCTTAGTTCAGGGCTCTTTGCGGCAACACCGGGGGTGATGATAAGCTTTTCCTCCGCCAATTCGTCGCAGCTTGTCGGAGACGGCATTTGAGTGGTACTCCGAACTTCCAAACGACTCCGTCAAGACTTTCGCAGAAATGGAGTTGTTATTCACCCAGCAATTCGCGAGTGCTAGTGAACGTACCCCAATAACGACATTGATTAACGCCAGGATGAAGCTAGGCGTGACGTGGGTTCAATACGCAATCCGATGGCGGAATCTGTGGTCGAAATGCGAACAGCGCATCGAAGAAGCACCCGCGGTGGGCATGTTCGTAGGCACCCTAGACCCTCATGCAACTATTTCACAATTCATGATGTTCTTCAAACCGACCACGTTCCAAGCTTTAATCGACAAGCTAGCCCAGATGGACCAGATGGGTCATAGACCGTCTCCTCCAAAGCCAGAGCCGCGGAACGAAAAGGGTAAAGGGAAGGCGACGTTCGTTGCGAATACTCAACATCAGCCCAGTGCCCAAAAAATAGTGGATCAACTGGAAGAGAGGCGGCGATACTACAATGAGAAAATGAAGCGTCCTTATTCATTCCCTCGGGAAAAAATGAAGAGACTGTTCGAACTGGCGATGCGCAACAGGCTCATCAATCTGCCAAATCCTAAGCGACCACTGCAACCCGGCGAGGCTAATAGTCCCAATTATTTCCCTTACCACCAAACGGTAAGACATCCAATCGAAGATTGCTTCGTCTTTAAGGGATGGATTGAGGATCAGTACCAATAAGGCAAGTTTGCGCTGTCTGAAAAGTGGAAAGTAAGCCCACCGCAACCGCACACTCCTAAGAAGACGGACATACCGGGAGAATCGTGCTCTTTTGTTAAAGAAGCTCTATGGGAGGTCGCTCTTTCAACCAAAACCAAAAGAATGCTGAACGATCTCCAGACATGCGCGGTGATCAGGTAGAAGAATCCGTTGGAACCTGAGATTATCGAAGGGATGCTGAAGCCGCGCCTAACTGCAAAGATTGGTAGTGATATTCAAAACACCCACACCCAGCCGTCAAAGTCTTCAAAGAAGAAAAAGAAGACCAAAAAGCCCGTGAAGCCTGGTGACGAGCGCATGGACCTGCAAAAGCAGATTGACGCACTAGAAGAGTATAACCAGAAAGCGCGGACTCCAGTCACACTCCAAGAATTTCTCAGCCACGTCTTTGAGGATAGAGATGATGGAAAAGATTCGTTGGATGAATCTGAGGGTTACGTAGCAAGCTGCCATGTGGTCTCTCACTCGTCGATAGACGATGAAGAAGCTCCTTGCACGGAGAAACTGGGTGAAAATTCTGAACCGGGACTTCCAGGGCCATCAGACGAAATGATCGACGCATTCCTAAACGAAGCTCTTCTGAAAAGTAAGGCTGATCGGGAGCGTGAGATGGCCATATTTGAAAAGGCCAAACACCGGCGACTAGACGAAAGGGTTGAAACACTCTCGCCAGATCAAAGTGCCTCTGTTGCAAATAAAAACAGGTTTAGGATGAGGAAAAGGTTCACTAAATCCATATCAATGGGAATGAAGCTGCCACCCTCCGAAGCAAACGCTCTTGGTGAAGCGGAAACACATCCTAGCTACTGCTTATATCATCGAAAGATTGCGCACCCCACCGAAGAGTGCAACACTTTTAAAAGATGGTGGCACGGATATGTTGCTCACCGACAACATTTCAAGCGAATGAAATGCAAAACTCGTCGGGAGCGAAGAAGTACGACCGAAGAGCTTAGAAGGACTACCATCAACTGTCGCATGGTTAACGCCGGGGGATCGCAGGTTCTCACCTTCGGGAGCGACTCTGACGAAGAAATGACTCTTGGCGCTCTCTTCAAAGAATCCACCTCGGGAAAAGAGGAACAACCGAAGACCTGTGAAAATATTTAGCTGCGCAATCGTACGCTACCCAAAAAGAATCTCGGACCCACGAATAGAAAAGATAAGGGAAAAAAAAAAGTCTCTGAAGATATCGCCCTAGATGACCAAGTCGTCAAAGAACTGACCGCCAAGGACCCGTCAAAGAAAAGTAAAGTGGACTACAATGTTCTGGCGTACTTGAGGAAACTACTCTCGCAGCTCAGCATTCTCGACGCCCTTTTACTATCGAAAGAAGCAAGAGATTCTTTGATCAAGGCGCTACAAGAGCCAGAGCAATTCCAAGCTTTCCTCGCCGAAGAAGAGATGAAAGACGAGCTGGAAGAATTACACACAACCTTCGGCGATGAAGACCTCCTCCTTGGGACATACGAGCACAACCGTCCCCTATATGGCTCCGGATACTATCACGATATCATGATAGGCAAAATCCTAGTCGACAATGGGTCTTCCGTCGATCTCCTCAACATACGAGTGTTGAAGGAAATCTTCATGAGCATTCAGCACCTCGCTCGTGATAAAATCATCATCTCCGGTTTCGACTCCCAGTCATCATGGACGCTTGGGTCTGTAATATGGACACTACGCTTTGGGTTGCTCGTCACGGACATCAAGTTCCACGTCATTGACGCTAAGATCTTCTATAACGCTTTGCTCGGTCGGCCTTAGTTACACGAGTACAATATCATCCCTTCTACACAACATCAGTGTATGAAGTATTTCAAGGATGGTCTCGAGTATACCGTAACAGGAGAACTGAACCCATTCTCCGTGAATGAAGTCCGAAAGTACGAAGATGCAAAATACTTCTTACCAGATTTCGAGGACACGGAGAGATGTCACAAACCGAAGGACAAAGCTATCACCACTTTTCCAGTCTTTGGGAATGATACCGAGGAGGAAGAAGAGATAGTTTATTCAGGGCCGCCTCAACGCAACAACCCAGGATCGTCCGCCTCCATGTTGATCTTTGGAAGCGACTCGGAAGACGAGGTTAACGCTATATTTTCCGCTCGGCCATCAATACAAGCCTTCGCTGGCGATAATCAGAGTTTGCAAATCACCATGGTTCCACAAGAGCATTACAAAGGTCTCGATGCACTTAAAACTTATAGTGTGCAAGAACTGCAGACATTCTACATCCCTCCCAGGCGAAAAGGTGAAAAAGCGATCATATTCTATCGATCCAGGGAAACCAAAGTGGAAAAAGAAGTTTGGCATGGCCCGATTCTACGGTCGACAGGCTCTAGCACATCCATCTGCCTAGATATTACACGGAAGGCTTGAAAAGGCTATTGAAGCGCCAAGGGGTACCCTTCAAACAAACTACTCCACAAACTCGGTTCTACAACAGGATTTGGGATGTCCTTGGAACTCAGTGCAAGTTGCCCAACGGGAGAATGGAAACAAAGGGGCTTGGATATCTTCAATCCAAAAAGCGAGAATGAGTCCATGGCAGCTACGTCGTACATGACTTCGATGAAGAGGGAGACGTTCTGTTAAGAGAGACCGATCCTGAACCAAAACAAGGTCCTGCCATCAAAGCACCGAGTCCGTCATTTGAAGAACGAATGGACAAGCTAGTAAGGGAAGCAGGTCAAAAGATCCGAGATGACCATAACCGCGAGATGGCCATTTACGAAAAAGCCAGGACACAGCGCCTCCTTCAACAGGCCGCGGAGAATGATAATGCTCTTCCTTATCAACCCGTCATACAAAAGGCCCGACACAGAGGCAAAATAAATCAAAGAAAGTGAAAGGCATTCGACAGTGACAAAGAGGGACCAAGAAGCCACGCGATGGGGAATCGAGCAATCCGGATTCGTCTCGTATAAAGAAGATCGGTCGAGCATACTCCTTTCCTCAGAGCAAAACATGGAAGATACTTGATCTCTCCATAAGACATCAAATGATTACACTTCCGGAGTCCAAACACCCCGAGCAAGTCAACGAGATCTCTCACCTAGACTATTGCTCTTATCACCGAGCAATAGGACATCCTCTCGAAGACTGCTACACCTTCAAGAACTGGGTCGAAGACCAATATCAGCTTGGCATGTTCGCTCTATCCAGCAGTTGGAGGATAACTCTGCTACAGAGGCACGGACCAAAAGCCGCGCATACAGCGAGAGTGGAACAAGATCAACATCGGTCTTGGAAGCGATCTCGTACTTGTCATATGATAACGCTACCAGAAGAAGAGCCCGAGGATATGGATGACCTCCCTTGGTGCTTCGAAAACAATGATGACGAGGTGATCTCAGAGTTTCCACCGTCATCGAAAGAGCTGGAAGAAGGAATACGCATTACTGCAGATAACCTCAAGAAAATTGATTTGAGGATGGCAAATGACCCGCGACCGACATTCGTCAGTGAGCTGCTGTCTGAAGAAAGGTGGCTACACTAAAAGACGTGCTTATGCAGCATAAAGATTGCTTCACATGGAACTATTCCGAGATGCCAGGACTAGACTCCAGAGATTGCTGTCCACAAACTGGCCATATCCCCGGACGTCAAGCCAATCAAACAAGCACCGAGAAGAATACGGCTCGAGCTTGAGATGAGCATCAACGCCGAGGTCAAGAAGCTAATCGACTCTGGTTTCATCCAACAGGTTCAGTATCCTGACTGGATCGCCAACATCGTCCCAGTGATGAAGAAAAATAGGACAGTGCACATATGTGTGGACTTTCGGGATCTCAATAAAGCTTGCCCGAAAGATGACTTTCCAGTATCGGTCACGGAGCTGATGATAGAAAATATGTCCACTCATGAAGTTTTCTCCTTCATGGACGGCTCATCAGGATACAATCAGATAAAGATGCATCCCGAGGTCCAGAAGTATACCGCTTTCCGGACCCCTTTGGGTATATTCTGCTACAAGGTGATGCCTTTCGGTCTAAAGAACGCCGGTGCCACCTATCAGAAGGCCATGACGAAGATCTTCGATAACCTCATACATGAAATTGTCGAATGCTATATCGACGACCTCGTAGTTAAAAGCAAATCATACGAGGAACATTTAGAACATCTGAAGATTGTGTTTCAGCGCCTTCGGCAATACAACTTGAAGATGAACCCTCTCAAATGCGCGTTCGGAGTTTCCTGAGGAAAATTTCTAGGATTCATCGTCCGACACCGAGGCATCGAGATAGATCCGTCAAAGATCAAGGCGATTATGGAAATGCCCCCGCCAAGGACTCTCAAGCAATTGCGGTCTCTTTAAGGGAAGCTCGCGTATATCCGGCGATTTATAGCCAATCTCTCAGGCAAGTGCCGTCCTTACAGTCACCTGATGAAAAAGGGAACCCCATTCGTCTGGGATCGCAAATGCCAAAACGCACTGGACGAAATCAAGCAATACCTGCAGAATCCTCCAGTACTGGCCGCCCCCGTTAAAGGAAAACCTCTCATTCTGTATACAACCACCCTTGAAAGTTCCTTAGGTGCATTATGGGCACAAGAGAACAGCCAAGGGAAGGAAAGAGCCCTCTACTATTTGAGTCGAGTTCTGCTGGGGGCAGAAAGCAATTATTCTCCCATCGAAAAGCACTGCCTGGCATTGATCTTCGCAATAACGAAGCTGTAACGACTGTGTTTTCAAATACCTAATAAAATTTATTTTTATTTAAATTTCTACTATCAAATAATTATTTACGTGTAATAATAATTTTTAAAGTAGTGTTAATAATTTTCAAAGCATTGAATATGATTAAGGAATATTTCTAAAATCTATTTATTATTTTTATAGGCTTAAAATGTTTTAGAAAGATTTTATAACGCCTTAAAATAATATACATATTTTTATTATCAATTAAAAAATTAATTCGTAATTAAAAATATTTTAAAGATGAACTAGATATTATATAATTATTATAACTAGCTAACAATTTAGAAATGGATATACTATTTGTTTTTAGCCCAAAATTATTTTAATACTAAAGATAATAATAAAATATATTTTCTGGAATTTTTCCATAATTTTCCCGTATTTTTAACTATTTTTAACAAATTTTTCAACGCCAAATAAATATTTTTAAATAATCTGCTGTTTTATTTATTTTTATTTTTTAAAAGCCTTTTAACCTGGATCGTTGGATCACGAGATCCAATGGCTCAGAAACCCTGACGGCGCCGGCATGGTGGCGACCACACGAAAGCGCGTGATCCCCACACACGGGTGTGGACGAATCGCACGGCGACGCGTGGCAAGGCGCGGATCCAGGCGGCGTGATCTCAGCCGTTGGATCTCAATCCAACGGCTGAGATAAAAGGTGGCGGAGGCTAATCATTGGCAGATAATTCTGAAATGATTGGGGCGTAGATTTTGAGGATTTTTAACGAGTTTTTGGATTTTCTTGTTACTTTTTGAACGCTATAAATAAACACCTTCAAACCTAAATTTCTCACACCACCGAACTCCAAAAATTCTGAAAAAAAATACCGGTGCTTTCATATCGACGACGCCGACGCTACGGATCCATCCAATCGCAGAGGAAAAATTGGGACGCAAAGCTATTAAGGATTTAGTACGAGACTACGTTTCCAACCTTTCGGCATCCGACTCAAACAAAAGGTAGGATCCGCCTCTCTCTCCTTTCCTGTCACCTTCTTCTATCTCAATAACCTAGTTCCAACTTCTAATCATCAACCCCCATTTAAAATGGTGTTATAATATTTATGCATACCCTTTTTCCTTGTACCCTTAATCATAATAATGTTAACCCATATTTTTAAAACGGTGTTTAAATTTCCTCTGTATACAGAATTATATGGCGCACCCATAATACCTGGAATTTGTCATAACCCATGAATTGTCATTTCACCTCTGACATACCCATACAATAAAAATGATCTCGAAATAGGTTACTTCCACAAGATACCCTCTTTTAATTTAAATATTATATTTGTTTAAAATATCTATAAGAAATAAAGATATGTGAAATAAATATTTTAGATACAGTATACGTATATTTTACTTACAAATATTTTTAAAAACCCTCTCAACTTTTTAAGAAAGAAAATATTAAAATTTAAATAACGATATCTTTTCAAAAGGTATTTTTAGTATCTTATTAAAAGGTAATTTTAAAATAACACCAATCTAGGACAAAGGAAAGGTTGTAGGCATCGATCGTTTATCTAAACCAGAATTTGTGGTGTCTAGGCAAGTGTATCTAAGGCGAGTGGTTACTTAATTAGGGCCACTACTTGTAGTGGAGAGCCTCCCACTCATCTGGCACTTATCTGGCCGCAATTGGCGGTGAAGAGGCGATTTGAGGACCTCATAACTTGTCCTTTTGGAATATTAGGAGCGGTCTAGATTTCAAATAAAAACCTCTTGTAAAAGATTTTCAAATAAACACCACAACCTTTTTATAAAAAGATATTTTCTGTAAAACATCATGCTTTTCCAAAATAATAAATATCCCAAATATCATGGTTTTTCTTAGAAGTAATAAAAGATATTTAAACCTTATTATTTTAACTAAGATTTCTCTAAAGGACACGAAGTACTTTACAAATTCTAGGAAATAAAACGAGTGGTTGTGGAAGGCCATTTTAAACGAGATCAATATTTTTTAAATTTCCAGTTTATCACAACATACAAAACATGATACGGTTAGGGTTAGAATGCGCGGACCTAGGTATGGAATACTTTATGAAGATCCCTACAGGCAGGGTGACCAGTCCAATATATGGGCGACTATACAAATATGAAGATCCCTGCAGGCAGGGTGACCAGTCCAATATATGGGCGACTATACAAATATGAAGATCCCGATATTCCGGGTGACCAGTACAATATATGGGCGACTATACAATGCGGAAATTCCATGCCTAGAAGTATAATCACTAACTCTAATTCGTACGAACCTTTATACTGAACCACGGGGATGGGTGGTTTGATTAGGCAAGGATAATTCGGAACTCGGATTCCGCTACTACTCGATCATGATCCCGGGAAGTGAAACGGTACATTTCACTTCCCTAGTTGTTGTTCCGTGGCCACAACGGAATAATCATGAGTATCCGGACCCTTATTTAACAGACTAATACATACTATTACCTTCATCTACATATAACTTACAACATACACACGCTCATATATACCTCTACTCAAAACATCTTAAATTTATGCATTTCAAACATTTACACCCCTACTTTACGTTGCATACATCATACTCTTATATACACATGTTCGTTTCTATACCTTTACTATCTTATGAGGCAATCCTACCCGAGTATAACTCGCTGACGGACCTTCCTTTCTTCCTCTATCTTTGGAATGTTCGTCAGATAAGAATGAGTATTACAGCGAAGATCAAGGTGTGAAGCCAACTTATGAAGATTATGCAGACAGGACAATGGAAGATTAGATAGTTTTAATTTTTGTTGTTGCCCACATGTTTAGGGCTTTTGTTTCTCCTTTGATGTAATTAAACTACTTAGTTTATTTTACTATTTCTTTTGGGATGTAATAAAGTTTGGTTAATGGAAATAAAATGCCTTTCGCTTTTATTATTTTTGTTTTGGTACACATCCTGCATATTAAATATTTATACGCTTAACGTAACTGTATTGAATAGACCACCTTCAATACAGTTTGGTTGCGGACCTTGCCACGTCTTCCTTCTCCTTCTTTTGGGAAGCGGGGCGTGACAGAAGCTCAGACACTATGCGTTGGCACATGAGGTCCATCTCATATCAAAAGTGGATCCCCTCAAGTATTTGATGTCAAAGGCCATATTGACGGGGCGGCTCGCTAAATGGGCCCTGCTCTTGATGGAATTCTCGATAACCTATCGTCCCCTTAAGGCAGTGAATGGCCAGGTCATCGCCGACTTCCTCGTTGAGCATCCGATACCTGCCAATTCTCCTTTGAATTGCGAACTGCCAGATGAACATGCGTTTGACACGATCGACGGAAGTGATACCCGGTGGGAACTTTACTTCGATGGATCATCCTCCATGAAGAAGCGCAAACAAAACACCCCCATAATCAAATCAGAGGTAGGCCTCATCTTCGTAACTCCACAAGGAGGGATAATGCGCTTTGCTTTCTCCTTAACAGAGCCGAGGACAAACAATGAAGCCGGGTATGAAGCTTTGATAGCAAGTCTCGGGATCGCCATCGATATGGGAATTGAAAACCTCCTCATATACGGAGACTCTCAACTGGTCATTAGTCAAGTAAACGGCGACTATCAAACGTGCAAACCAGAACTGGTGAAATACGGCAAGAGAGTACAGCAGCTACTAACTCAAATTCCTTCCTACACCTTGAAAAGCATACCGCGTGTAGAAAATAGCAAAGCGGATGCATTAGCCAAGCTCGCTAAAGAACTGGCTGACGAGAACCTCGATGACGTGAGAATCATTGTGCAAAGTCGTCGGGTTCTTGCACCGGCAGAAATATCTCCGGAGTCATCCGAAGAAAAGGGAGCGACCGAGAAAACGGCCCTGCAAATAAAAGACCAGGAAAAGGCTGAGGATTTGAGAGAAGTCTTTATAGACTACTTCAAATCCCGTCGGACACCTGAAGATGCGTCCTCAAAACATCAGCTCATGAAGCGAGCCCTATCTTTCGCCTTCGTCAATGATACTCTGTACAAGAGGTCATTTGATTCTCTGTGGTTAAGATGCTTGGGACGTGAAGAAGCAAAAAGAGTCGTCCAAGAAACTCACGACGGACTTTGCGGTTCTCACCAAGCTGGGCCGAAGATGAAGATGAAGCTGAAGATCAAACGGATAGGTTATTATTGGCCCACGATGATCCAGGACTGCCTCGAGTTTGCGAAGCAATGCCACTCATGCCAGATCCATGGGGACTTCATCCATCATCATCCGAATCCGTTACATTCGACAGTGGCTAGCTGGCTGTTCGAAATGTGGGGAACTGACAGAATCGGCCTCATTGAACCAGCATCCTCCAGAGGACATCAATTGATTTTGGCGACAACTGATTACTTCTCCAAATGGGCAGAAGCAGTACCGCTGAGGGAAGTGAAGACCAAGAATATACTCCATTTCTTCAAGACGCACGTCATTTATCGGTTCGGTACTCCGCGACGGATCATCTCCGATAACGGGCCGGCCTACAGAAGCCACATGATCAGCTGATTCGCACAACAGCATAACATAGACTGGAGATACTCTTCAGTCTATAATCCTCGAGCTAACGGTCTGGCTGAGGCTTTTAACAAGACCTTGACAAAGATCGTGAAAAATACGGTGTCACGAAATAAGAAAGACTGGCACGAGAGACTGCATGAATCTCTTTGGGCGTATCGAACTACGTTCAAGACGGCCACGAACACAAAGTCGTACGCATTGGTATTCGGTACAGAGACGGTACTCCCCCTCGAGATAGAGCTACCCTCTCTACGAGTGGCAATTCATTACGAGCTAACGGGTCAAGAGAATGCTCACCTTCGGCTTGAGGAGCTCGATACCCTTGATGAAACCCGGCTCATAGCGCAACAAAATCTGGAGGCTTATAAAGCTAAGATGACGCGCTCATATGAAAGGTTGACTAGGCCAAAGACATTCCGCCAAGGCGAACTCGTGCTAGTGGTCAAAAGACATATGATCCCCAATCGTGCCAAATGGGGGAAATTCGAGCGGAACTATGAAGGCCCGTATATCATAGACAAAAGTTTACCATGGTGGAGCCTATCTACTCATGGACATGCATGGCGAAAGGCCTTTCAGGACAATAAATGGTCGCTTCCTGAAGAAATACTACGCCTAACGAGTCACGGCATAGGTCAATGATAGATGAAGACGACTATGTCCGCTCGCTATCTTCCTAAGCCCAAACTCTATAAGTAGTAGCCGGCTAACGGACCGAAACGTCCTTAAACTAACAGCGGACCGAAACGTCCTTAAACTAACAGCAGACCGAAACGTCCTTAAACTAACAGCGGACCGAAACATCCTTAAACTAACAATGGACCGAAACGTCCTTAAACTAACGACGGACCGAAACGTCCTTAAGCTAACGATGGACCACTATGTCCTAAAACTGGCCATTGACCGAGATGTCGATAAATTACGGTGGATTGCAGCATCCCAAAGCTGATAAAAAAAAGAATAAAAAAAGAATAAAAAAAAGAGAAAAAAGAAAATGGTATGCCCATAAGAAAAATGGGCACGGATGAAAACCCGAAAGGGCTCCGTGAGTAAAAACAGCAGGGCTACCGGCGAGTTTTGTGAAAACCCGAAAGGGCGCAATCTCGTTAAAAGACACTTGCAAGGTCCTCTCGATTTGTTAAGGAGAAACTACTTGCGTGAGATCCTTACGACTCACAAGGGAGCAACACACTTAGTGATCCACACGATTCCTAAGGAGAAATTACACTTGCGAGATCCTCACGACTCGTAAGGAGAACCCTCTTTTGGGACCCTCACGGCTCATAAGATTCAAAAGTCTTAAGCCACAGAGATCTGAACCTGTTCTTAAGTAGCTCCCACAACCTCCAATACTGCCCTACAAGCGGCTCAACACCGACCTTTGTATACAATCCACGGGCGCGAATAAACATTTCCATAAAAAAATCCCATCCATGACTAGGGATATGTTTACACGGTGGACAGCCCTTGTAAGTCCTCTCGACTTATAAGGAGAAAGCACTCTTGTAAGATCCTTACGACTTATAAGAGACCACGCACTTAGGAATCCTCACGATTCCTAAGGATAAAACGCATCTATGAGATCCTCACGACTTGTAGGGAGAAATACCTTTATGAGACCCTTACAGCTCATGAAGTCAAAAGCCTTAGTCGACAGGATCTTAACCCTGTTTACTAAGCCACCTTTGTTCGACATCGACAGAGGAAAATGATGATTCGCTCTTGGCAATATCCCAGTTGTAGCGGTGCTGATGCCGAAATCGGTGTCTAATTCAAAGCTTGCTGCAAAGAAGCTAGTGAGCCACACATGCATACGAAATAGCCGAAATGATGGGGCAACTTGCAAAAAAATCAGCAAGTAAAAAAAATGTATGCTTGCAAAATAGACGAAATGATTGGGCAACTCGCAATAAAAAGCAGCGAGTAAGAATAAAACGAATAGCCGAAATGATTGGGCACCGCGAAAAACAACCGAAATGATTGGGCAATCGTGACCTTCACGATATAAAAGCTGAAATGATAGAGCATCGCGGAAAGAAATAAAATATATATATATATATATATATATATATAATTTATGCCCTACAGGTGATATCACATCAATCCCTGTATACAATCCAGGGGTGCAAACAAAGAAGGAATCACACCTTTCCTCTATCAGAAGAAGAAGCCAAATCTCAACGGTTCACAGATAGCCTGGAGATTATCTCGACATGCGTTTCATTACAACAGACACAACAAAGCGAAACAACGGCAACCCCCAGTTCCATGACTCGGCGGTACACAGATGACCAAGAGTCAAACCCTGACTCCGTGAAATGCGGATGAAGTCAACCATTCCTGGTCACGTAGAACGCGGCTTATGTCAATCCCGACCCCATGGGAAGCATCCAGAGCGGAGACTAGTCCTCGCAGAACATGGCAGTGAACCCGTGGGAAGCATCCAGAGCAAAATTCCTGGCTACGTGTAACGCGACTTATGTCAATCCTGACCGCGTGGGAAACGTCCAGAGCAGATCCTAGTCCTCGCAGAGCACGACAATGGCCCCGTGCGAAGCATCCAGAGTGGAGCCTGGTCCTCGCCTAACATGGCAGTGAACCCGTGGGAAGCATCCAGAGCAAAATTCTTGGCTAAGTGGAACGCGGCTTATGTCAATCCTGACCCCGTGGGAAACGTCCAGAGCGGATCCTGGTCCTCGCAGAGCACGGAAATGACCCCGTGTGAAGCATCCAGAGCGGAGTCTGGTCCTCGCTGAACACGGCAGTGAACCTGTGGGAAGCATCTAGAGCAAATTCCTGGCTACGTGGAGCGCGGTTTATGTCAACCCTGACCCCATGGGAAACGTCCAGAGTGGAGCCTGGTCCTCGCAAAACACGGCAATGAACCTGTGGGAAGCATCCAGAGCAAAATTCTTGGTCATGTGGAACGCGGATAATGTCAATTCTGACCCTGTGGGAAACGTCCAGAGCGGAGCCTGGTCCTTACAGAACACGGCAGTGAACCCGTGGGAAGCATCCGGAGCAACTTCTGATTCCGTGAAATGCGGATGATGATAACCTTACCCATCACTTGCGGGTCCTCACGACTTGTAAGGGAGCAAATTCTCTTTTGAGATCCTTATGACTTGGAAGAGAAAAACACACTTAGGAATCCTCACGATTCTTAAGGAGAAAGAACACCTACGGGATCCTCTCGACCGGTAGGGAGAAAATTCCTTATGAGACCCTCACGGATCATAAAGTTGAAAAGTCTTAGGAGGCAGATCTTAACCCTGAATCCTAAGCCATCGTTGTCCTGCAAAGAGATCGAGATAGACTATCCACAGAATACATTTACTAAAAGGGACACGCCATCATGAAGAAAAATATGTATTTTATTCATGAATCAAAATGAATACAAAGTACAATTCGTGGAAGAACAAAAAATATATTCTCATTCAGGAGTATGTACAAAGGAAGAATAAAAAATATATCTACAATCCTTTAAGTCGGCGGGAGATTTAGCAGATTTTCCAGTTCATCCCTTTTTCGCTGGGCCTCGCCTTCGTGATTCAGTATTGTCAGAAGACGGACCTCCGCTTGAGCTTGCTGGGCCTGGTATGAGGCAAGCGGGCCTTCAAGCTCTTTCTCCGTAGCCTTATGGGCCTCAACTATTTCACGAGTGAACACGGCGGCTTTATCGATGGCTACCACCTCCTTGATGACTTCTTGAAGCACTCTCCATAGTTCATACGCTTTATTGGCCTTGGCCGTAAGGTTGGCTTGGAGCTCCTTCAGCGCCTTAGAAGCCATCTCCCTCTTTGAAAATTTGCGGCCGAGCCTCTTCTTGCATGACACCATATTCGCCGCACACCGCTCAATTAGGCCCCGTAAGCTTTCCTTCGCAGCCACAGCCTTCGAAGAAAGGCGGGTACATTCAAGCACATGCAAGCAAGTCTCCACCTGCCGAAAAAACTCAACCCAGACTTGCACCACTGCTTCACTATGATAGGTGGCAAGAAAGGGAAGAGAGCCATTAGCTTTAGCAGCAAACGCTTCGGCCGTGATTACACTGCCACCACGAAGTTCCTCGATCAGGGATGACAGAGAGGCGAGGCTTAATTTTGCCATACGTTCCGAGACACGCAGAGCATAGGGGCCAGGTGGCATGGCGATGCGTGACTCCAGCGCAGTAAGGACTGGAAAAGCTGTTCAGATTTATAAACAGTCAGCTGAATGTGTAAGCAAAAGACCAAATGGAACAACGTTGGGACTTTACTTACCCACATTCATGCAAGAGGGATATGAAGGCTCCCCAGGCCCTTCGAGAATCTCAACTTCATCGTCGGCCTCTATGACTGTAAAAGACATCAATGTCATCTTGTGAAATAATAACAATGCTGTGAAAAGAGGGTAGACAACACTAACCTTGCCCAGAAGAAAGGACGATGCGCTGAGAAGATATCTCTTGCGGAGCAGCCATCTCCAACAGGCGCTGAAAAGACTGCCTGGGAGACATATCGTCGATAGATGCCGCCAATTCGCGCAATTCTGAAATGACAAAAGATTTCAGATAATGGAAAGATTACTAATTTAAAATATAGAAGGCTACCTTCGACGCTCCTCCCATTCTGAGCTGGAGGGATAGCAACGTCAGTGGCCTCCTCTGTGGCCTCGGGCATATTACGAGGACGTGGCCTGGTGCAGCGGCTTCTGAATGAGGAGCAGCGGCTGCCGCTGCGGGCTCCAACGAAAGGACGGTAGCCTCGACTACCTCTACCCTAGCCTCTGGGTCGCCCTCAGGGAGATCTATTGGGACGGCGACTGCCAAAGGTGCCCCAAGGGAGCAAGTGCTTTGGGAGCAGGAACCACCGCAGGAGACTCTATCGCAAGAGCAACAGTTTCATCAACCCCCTCCACACTGATTGGTGCTTCACTGGGGATATCAGCAGACTCTATGGCTAAAACACGACTTAGAGCCTCCGCCGCCGCCGAAGCCGAAGTCCCTGCAAAGTTTGTACAAAGATAAGGATATATATATGTGTGCAAGCAGTATGAAATATTACAAAAAAAATACATGAGCATACCGATGCGCAAGGGAGCTTCGAGTATGGCTTGTTCAAGCCGACGCTCCTTCCTAAGGAGGTGTGCTCGCCGAGGTCCGAGGGTGGACTCGTGCCCACCTGTCCACAGTGAAAGCGCGTCCTCGGCGTCGGCCGAAACAGCCTGTTTAAGGGCCCTTTTGCCCCATTCTTCCAAAGGGCCGATGAATCGTCGCCGGATCCACAGAGGGTCTTCATAAAAGATGACGGCAGGGTAAGGTTTCTTCAGAATCCTTACGTTCTCCGATTCATCTTGCGAACGTCGTATAGCCTCAGCCAGTTGTACGGCTTCCTCGACAGATGAACTCGGGAAGAGTAGGCCACCGTCCGATTCTTGCATAGCCAGCGGTTCATCCTGAAGAATAGGCTCAGAATCTATTAAAGAGTCGAGCAAATTGGTAGCTGTCTTCCTCCGCCTCTTGGACCCAGAACCAGCCGCTGAAGACGATCGTTTCCTCCCCTATGGAACTTTGGCACGGCGCCGACCCACCTCACCTTCAACACCCTCGCTTCCAGCGCCCTCGCTTGGCGGTGCTACCAAGGACGACACGGCCATTGTCGAAGCCACGGGCGATGATACTGCTAACGACGCCTTATTAGCCCTCGACTGAGCCTAGGTACCCAACGGCATACCAACTGTGGGAGTGAGGTCCACTTCCGCCGCCCCCTGAATAAGCGCAATACTGGTGTCCCTCAGGGGAAAGCGGACCGGTGCACGCGGTCGTGGCGGAACTCCCGTGGCCTGAACCGGAATAGGAGCACCGTATCCAAGAAGCACCCTCTTCTCCTCAGCAATAATCGGACTTACCCGATGAAGGTACCAGCCCGTGAAGGACCCCACACATCGGGGAATATGGTCAGCTTTAGGAATCATGAAGCGAGAACCAGTGTTCAGCCTTACGAAGTGATGAGCAGCATCACGAACAGCTTCAGGTGAAGGGACAGGCGCAACTCTAAATGCTTCGAAGGGGACGCCCTGATCATACCCAAGGTGCCGGGCAAAGCGGTGTGGTTATACCGCATGAAAAGGGTCGCACTGTTCTGATGAAATACCAGGTGACCTGGTCTGATCGCGTACAGGTGCATGGCTTCCCTAGGATTCAGAGAAGGCACCTCTTCTTTCGACAAGTCACATAGTTGTTGAATCGGACCTGAAGGAGCAGATAGGGCCCGATCAATGAATACCATTCTGACCGTGCTAGCGTAAGGAGCGATCAACACGCGAATAACCCCGAACTGAGTCGGGTCGGGGGAAGAAGCATCCACTAGCCGCATGAGTCTTGGAAAAGTGTAGGCATCATAAAAATTGGGTCGCTGGTGCACAGTAAAGGCCCCCAACACATGCATTTCAATTCAAGATGTGAAGTAACGGAGAGAAAAGTTTACTACATCCACACCTGGAGTTGAGGTATTAGCCGCGGCACCTAACCCATGATAATGATGCGCTAGCGCTGGGATGCCTACGGCCAGCCGTGTTCCCTCAGCAATGCGATGAGCAGGGTAGATGACCGAGGCTATCATAAAACGGCGATGCATGGGAATGAAAAACCAACTAAGCCAGACACTGATAAAACCCACAAAGAAAGTCTCCTCGTCTATGCCAGGAGCTGCAATCGACTCGAAAGATACCGCCGACATGATAGGAATATAGTACTCCGGAAAATCCTCTTCCTTAGTCGGCCGCCTGTTCAAACCAAACCCAAAGGGGTCATTAATGTTCGTAAACTTCGGAGCCGTCTTCGATAGGACACCCTCGCGAAGGAAGCAAGTAATGAAGCTCTTAAAAGTGACGCCCTGCTCCTCTGATTCTGTGAACAGTTTGTCAAAAATGCCCAGGGTCTTGATCAAACTCGGTGGCGGACGACGTTCTCGGTAGACAGGCTGTCAAGCATTGCGGGCTCGGTTTCAAAGACGTACTCGTCGGGAGGCAACAATTCTTCATAAAGTGTCCCCCTGATCGGCAGCCCCGAGATCTCGCGAAATTCTTCCAAGGAAATCGAAACTTCGCGGTCCCCTAGGAGGAAAGTATTGGTGGGGAGATTCCACTGGTTCAAGAAAGCCTTAACCCACTAGACGTGAGGAGATTGGTAGTGGAAGAGGGACGCATATATCGCATGAACCCTCTGCAGTCGCGCGCGATGGGCGGACAACATGTAGCGAGCCTAAAGAAGGTAGCCCGTGGGGTGTCGGGGGTAAGCCCAATTTTGTAAATCTGCCCCCATGGCTGGGCTTCGTCCTGGCAAATGCGGCGTCCCAGAATATCTATAGCCGGGACCGGATGGTTCAGAATACCTGTCATTGAAGGCTCAAGCCGCCCTATAGGGGTCCAATTCGGCATCTCCACGGCAAAGACCGTCCTTGAAGGATCCATCGGCAGGAACGGATAGGTAGGCTCCGTCGGTATCTCGCAAAGAAAACTTCGGCGACCACAGATGATGTGACCGTACCAGGTCCCCCACAAAAGCAATTTGGTGCAGTTCGGGTCATGAGCCCTGATCATCGCCATCACTTCCTCGTCAGACGGCGACTGAGGAAAAGCGGCCTCCGAGCGAGTGAAAGGGAAATACGGAACATAAGTCATTGTACCTGAAATAAAATAAGGGGAAACTGTCAAAACGAAGCCAACAGTGTGTATATATATATATGTTTATAAATGTATATATATAAAAAAAAGACAGTGGAAGAAAGCGACAGGGGACTCATTTTATGGGACCATTGGTTACAAAACACATGGGTCCCACAAAATCAAGATGGCAGCTTGCTAATGATGAGGCAAAGCAATTACAATAAGACAAAAGAAGATTCTCAATAAATGAACAGTGGATTTAAAATGACCCTATACATTTCCCAAAAAGAAATCCATCTTGGACTCTGTAACAAATCAAACAGAAGCTAGGGAATTAAATTCCCAGAAAAGCACCACCGCAAGCCTCTTCTTCTTGGTTGCAACGAGACAACTCATGGCGAGAAAACCCCAAGAAGGTTTCTGGGAAGAACTAAGTTCTTCATAGGAATTAAATTCCTTTTGAAAAAGAGGAATTAAATTCCCATAATCATTTTTTCAGAGCAAAAGCTCTTTGAGATGGAATTAAATTCCATGGACAAGACAAGCGTCGCCATCGATCCCTGAAGATCAGAGAAACCCTAAGAGATCTATTGTTTGAGGATTGAATGGTTTTCTGTTTTTAAAGAACTTATAAAAATGGATTCTTGATTAAAGGGAAAAACCCTTGGTGTGGATTTAAAATACAAAAAGTTTTATATGTATGGAAGTTTTTCGATCGTTCAAAGCCATTACCTGAAGAGATGGGTCTTTCTTGAACAGAGTTAAACTCTGAAGATTTTTGGAACAGAGAACTAAGCTCTGAGAACGAGAATTAAATTTTCAAAAAGAAAAGTTAACAAGGAGGAAGATGAGCCAAAGTGGAGGCGCTTCTGAAGAGACCCCTGCATTTATAGGATGTGATGGGAAACGTTTCATCTCCCCTATTCCCTAGACAGATCCAACGGTCACAAAAGTGACAACGTTGCACTCATGTGCAGACACGTGAGAGCAACGCTGTGGGGACATTTGTTCCCTGATTAAAAATCAGGAATTACCTCAATGAGGTATCACGTACTCACACATGACCAAGGGTCACGTGTTGACACGTGATAGTTAAAATTCTGAGCAGGAAGAAATGAAAACAAACGGCTGAAGGAGGACCCAATTGGGGGTCACGTGCTCACACGTGACCAAGGGTCACATGCCAGCACGTGACAGGCTTTGAAAGCCTTATAACTTAATAGAATTAAATTCTAAATTTCTCTAAATCTTTCCAAACGAAAAAGGATTATGGGGAACCGTTGGATTAAAAATCCAAAAGTGATTAAAAATCACCAATTTATAGAAAGATTTTAGACAAGGAAAAATTTCCCTAAATCTCACCAAAAACAACAAACAAAATATCTTTTGGATTTAAAATCCAATGGTGAATAAAATTCACTGTGTGATCTAAAAGATCACATTAGTTATGAAAAACAAACAAAATCTTTCAATGAAAGATTTATTAAACAGATTGATTCTTTTCCTTCTCTTATAAATAGGAGCCAAGAAGAGAAGAGAAGGAGAGATTTTGAAGATATAGAATTTTGGGATCTTGAAATTTCCTAAGGGCAAATAGCAGAAAGAAAAGAAACGAGAATTCAATTCTCAAGAAAGAAACCCTAGGTGAGAAAGGAAAAAAGGATCAAAACTGCAAAAAAGAGAATTTAATTATCAAATCTAAGAGTTTAACTCTTCTGCAAAAAGAACTTAGTTCTTCCTCTGGTTGAATATCCGCAGAAGCAAATCTCCCCATAGGTTGAGAATTTAATTCTCATTGGGTTGAGATTTTGCCATGCAGATTCAAGACTTAGAGGGAGGATTGAGTTTAGAGAATTTAATTCTCCCAAATTCACAGGAATTTAATTCCTCCAAGATGAAATTAGGGTTTAACTCTATATAAGAATTTAATTCTCTTAAAATTATAGGAATTTAATTCCTTCAAGATGGACAAAATTAGGGTTTAACCCTAATTAAAAATTTAATTCTCTTAAATTCACAGGAATTTAATTCCTTTAAAGATAAAATTAGGGTCTAATCCTATATGAGAATTTAATTCTCTTAAAATTATAGGAATTTAATTCCTCCAAGGCAGAACTAGGGTTTAACCCTATATAAGAATCTAATTCTTTCACATACATGGGAACTTAATTCCTTTAAAACGAAATTAGGGTTTAACCCTATAAAGAATTTAATTCTTGAAAAAATAAAGAGACTTGAAAGATCTCCATGCATGCAAAAGACTAAGATCTTGTGTCCCCATGTGACCCCTGAAAAGATCCCCCAAAATGAGAAGGAATTAGCTTTGAGGCAATGCCTCGCGTGCTCCCACGTGACCTCCAAAACAATGAGGATAAAAGCAAAGGCAGATTCTAATTTGGGCGTTCTCACATGTTACCACGTGACCCCTTAATAAGTGCTTTAATAATCAACGCACAAATCTCCATCACGTGCCAACACGTGATGGTCAAAAAATTAAAAGTGTTTAACGCTTATTTGCAGAACAAAGTAAAAGGAGATCTGGCCCCACCTTTGGGCGCCCTCACGTGCTCCCACGTGACCCCCTCTTCTATAGTGTTTAACACTAATTCGAGAGCTTTATTTCCAGTGTTTAACACTGATTGTCTTCTAGTCTTTAACACTAATTTGAGAATTTTACTTTTAGTGTTTAACATTAATTTGAGAATTTTATTTTCAGTGTTTAACACTGTTGTCTTCTAGTGTTTAACACTAATTTGAGAGCTTTATTTCTAGTGTTTAACACTGTTGTTCTCTAGTGTTTAACACTATTTTTTAGCCAAATTGGCTAATTTTCCAGAGGCAAAAGCCTCCCCTTCAACTGAATCTCAAAATTAAGTAAAATTCAGAGCTATAATGTTTAATGCTCAGTCAAAGACCAAAATGTTATCAAAGCCCTCAAATTCTTGTTTAGCATTGCTAAGTGATGAGGGGCTGAACCCAGACAAATGTTTAATGGTCCAACAATAGGCCAACACTTCTAACTTAATTAGACTTAGCCCAAGTTGGCCATAAGTCCTCAATTCAGACTTAACTGAGCCAATGTGCTCATAATTTAATTAATTGATCTTAGTTCCAAATTGGACTATAGATCACTTAATCCACCTTGGTTCAAGGGTATATCTCTTAACTCCTTTGATATTTGTCGTTGTAATTCCTCAACGTCTTCAAAGATGTGACGGGTCCCGACAACCACACATTTCATAGACTATGACGTCTCTAAACTATGGACTATGGGGTCCTTAAACTTATGGACTATGATGTCATTAACCTCGACCGTGATGTCTTTAAACTAACATTGGACTGTGGGGTCCTTAAACTCATGGACTATGATGTCCTTAACCTCGACCGTGATGTCTTTAAACTAACATTGGACCGTGGGGTCCTTAAATTCATGGACTATGATGTCCTTAACCTCGACCGTGATGTCTTTAAACTAACATTGGACTTTGTGGTCCTTAAACTCACGGACTATGATGTCCATAACCTCGACCGTGATGTCTTTAAACTAACATTGGACTGTGGGGTCCTTAAACTCATGGACTATGATGTCCTTAACCTTGACCGTAATGTATTTAATCTAACATCGGACTGTCGGGTCCTTAAACCCATGGACTATGACGTCCTTAACCGCAACCGTGATGTCTTTAAACTAACATTGGACTGTAGGGTCGTTAAACTCACGGACTATGATGTCCTTAACCTCGACCGCGATGTCTTTAAACTAACAATGGACCGAGATGTCCTTAAACTAACAATAGACCATAATTTCCTTAAACTAATCGACCGCAATGTCATTAAACTAAACAATAGAGCCCAATTGCTCTCTTATTGGATCTAAACGGTCCCGTTAAGTTGATCTTAGTCTAAAATGAGACTAACGTATCCTTAACAAACATTTAAGTTGATCTTAGTCTCAAATGAGACTAACGTATCCTTAAACCCAAACCCCCCAAACCTAAATCTAAGAAGATACGGATTTGGACTAGTCCACGCCCTACGGGCGACAACATAAATTAGTCTCCGTATACAGTCTACGGGCAACCAAACACGAAATAAACACCCACGACACGAAGTGACCATATGGAGAAGGAGAAAGTTGTTACCGCGATGCGGTAGCATAATTAACTGCAGGGGCTTGCGCCTGCAGGGAAGAGCATCCCCACAATCAAAAACCCCTCAAACGAGGGGGAATCTGACGAAGTCTGCTATATCGGCCGCATCCGTTTAAACCTTCGATACATGGTGCCATAAATCAACTTGGCATTTTCGGAGAGGTGGACGGATAGCACTAATTAGCATCTGCCCCGAATTTCAGGCAAGACGGACCCGAGCGGTCGTGTCTCTATATTCGGAGGGGAACAATAACAGAAATGGAAAATACAAAATGTAAATGTGTACAAGGAATCTAAAGCTCTGGGTCGAAAGCTAGCCGGTCTAAATCCTCTCTGGTGAGCTCGATCTCCAGTGAGTCCGAAACACCTGACGACATTCCAAAGAAGAAGAAAGAGAATGTCGTCAGCGAACAAATCGCTCGGTAAGTCGCAAAGAAGAGGGAGAAATAGAAAAGATAGAGAGAGTGTAACTTTTAAAGTTGTATTATATTGTTAACGTTGTTGTTTGTAGCTTGGTACAGAAGAGGCCAGTGTATACGAGAGGAGTCTCACTAGACCTGAGACCACAATATATAGAGTACAAGGCTCCGTCAATAATACCCGGAAAAACGGCGATTGAATTCAGGTTAGGTGTCTTTACAGTTGCTGTCTCGTGCCACTTCTAACACCTTTCGAACCAATCTACCCCTTATTAACCCTGCGATATCTTGTTTGTATGTATGTATTGTCTTGTCTTGTAATTTGAATTGTATCGATGGATGACTTGCCAAAACCATAATATCAGTAATTGGATGTAACTGGAGAATCATGTAGATGGATGCATATCTATGGTTCGGTTCGGTCCATATAGATTGATTAGATTGAACAGATTGAATATATAAATTCATGGATTCATGTTGAATTGTAGATTGTACTTGAATCATATTCAAGTCCGATTAATTATAGTGAGACTCAATCTTAGTCAGACAATTAGAAAAGAAAGTGAATCCTGAATTAGGTTTTGGTGTTATCGGTAACCGATGCACATGGACGGCAGTATTTATGTCTTTTTCAAAAACGATTACCGTGTTGATAACACCGTTTGTTAAGTTGTCTACCTTAAATAGGCAAGCACCCATATTTCCACCTCCCTGAGGCTCAACAGACTGGTCCCGTTTAAACCTATGTTTACTAAGGTCCTTATTGTAATTTAGTATAACTTGAGCGGGTTTTATGTAAAAATAATTTTGTATAGTTTTAAAAATACACCTCAAGTATTTTATTATCGTCTTTAAGGTTTTCATTGATGTATTTTTTATCATTGTGACATTTCTAATGAATAAAACATATTTTTCATAATATATGGTATTTATTTGTAATATTGGAATTGTATGGTATTTTCTTGTAAATGGAATGTTTTTCTTGAATTTTGGAAATGTGAAATATTATAAATATTAAAAATAGATATTTTGATATTAATTACATATATATTTTTTTATTAAAAATATATATTTTATTTATAATAGAAATCACATTTTCTAAAGAAATTTGTATTTTTAAATCTTTCGAGACCGTATGCTCCTTGCGGAGGTCTGCATCTCAAACCACTAAGCCCGAGGATGTGCGATAATCCACACCATCCTGAACGGGTTTCCCAAAATAGGTTGTAGCGGGGCATTTGCAAAATTTTGTTAAAATACACATCTTGTAGAAAAAAGTTTTTATAATCAGAGGTAGTTTTGTGTAAAATCGTATTTTCCCAAATATATGTTCCCAAATGTCATCGTGCTATGTTACATATGAGTGTTGTGAGGAGATAGGTCATTACCTCATGAGTTTTCTAAAGCTAGCATGGTTAAAAGGTATAAATATGTAGATATGAATCATAAAGGTATTTTACTGTAAAAGTGGAATAAAACTTGCTACGATTATTATTTTAATGTCAAATTTGTTCTATTGTCTTAGTTAATGAGTATTAAACCATATAACAAAAGTTGTAGATTTGTTATTAAGAAAATATTGTATTTTTGAAATAAAAGAGAATCGGAAGCCGGATAACTCCGCTTCCGACACGTTTTAAGGATTAAGAATTTGAGAATAGCAAAAAAGAGAGAGAAGGGGGACTTACTGGATTAGGGTCAAGAGAGGAGGAATAGGAAGTTTGGGGAAACACCGGTGTTCTCCGCCGAAGGATGCGACCGGGACGTTGGTACGCCCGGCCTGAACTTCGAAGGCAGATGCTATTTGGTGCTATCCGTCCACCTCTTCAAAGATGCCAAGTTAATTTATGACACCATATATCGAAGATTTAAACGGATACGGACGATGTTGCAGACTTCGTCAGATTCCCTCTCATTGAGGGGTTTTTGATTGTGGGGACGCTCTTCCCTGCAGGCGCAAGCCCCTGCAGTTAATTACGCTACCGCATCGCGGTAACCACTTTCTCCTTCTCCATATGGTCACTTCATGTCGTGTGTGTTTGTCTGTTTTTTTTTGTTGCCAGTGGATTGTATACGGAGACTAATTTATGTTGTCGCCCGTAGGGCGTGAATTAGTCCAAATCCGTATCTTCTTAGATTTGGGTTTGGGGTTGGGTTTAAGGATACACTAGTCTCATTTGAGACTAAGATCAACTTAAACATTTTTTAAGAATACGTTAGTCCAATTTTAGACAAAGATCAACTTAATGAGATCATTTAGATCCAACAAAAAAGCATTTGGGCTCTATTGTTTAGTTTAGGGACATTGCGGTCCATTAGTTTAGGGACATTACGGTCCAAGGTTAAGGACATCACAGTCCATAGGTTTAAGGACCCCATAATCCAAGGTTAAGGACATCATAGTCCATGGGTTTAAGGACCCCACAGTCCGAGGTTAAGGACATTGTAGTCCATGGGCTTAAGGACCCTACAGTCCGAGGTTAAGGACATCATAGTCCATGGGCTTAAAGACCCCACAGTCCGTGAAATGTCTGGTTGTCGGGACCAATCACCTCTCTGAAAATGTTGAAGGATTACAACGACAAATATCAGAGGAGTGAAGAGATGTACCCTTGAACCAATATTGGTTGGGAGATCTGTAGTCCAATTGGGACTAAGATCTGAGATTTATGAGCTTATGGGCTCAATTAATCCGAATGAGGGGTTTATGGCCAACTTGGGCTCGGCCCTCTCAGTTAAAATGTTATACATTTGACAATGCAAAGCATTGATTTGGGTTCTGACAGCCATTCTGTCTTTTACTGAATGCTGAGCATTCATCATAGCTCTAGGGCTTTATTTAAATAACAATTTATGTTCTTATCAGCATACACGTGAGGAACACGTAGTACGCTTGGCGCTAGCGCTAGTTAATGAGCGCAAAGAGCTTCTGTGATATAGCGCACACGTGAGGAGCACGTAGCGCGCTTGGCTCTGAGCGCCAGTCTATGAGCGCAAAGCGTCGGTTTATGAGCGCAAAGCGCTATTTGTTCAGTGGCGCACACGTGAGGAGCACGTGGTGCGCTTGGCGCTGAGCGCCAGTCCATGAGCGCAAAGTGCTATTTGTCAAGTGGCACGCACGTGAGGAGCACGTGGTGCGCTTGGCGCTGTGCGCCATTCTAAGAGCGCAGAAGCGCTTCTGATCAATTTGATGATCTAAGAAATAAATTCTCATTTATAAGAGACTTTGTCTCAAAGTTCTTAAGAACAAAGTTCTTATTTTATAGAAGATGTTTCAATCTCTTATTTTGGTGAAAGGCTTTGCTTTTATGGATCTGTGATCCTAAAAGAATTGAATTATTCTCCTCCCTATTTATAACGAGATGTTCATGATCTCTTTTTTGTAAAAGACTTTAGTCTTTTAGATCTATGATCTGTGAGAAGAATTATGTTCCTTTTCTTTAATGAGATTTTCTTATCTCTGTTTTCTTTACCTTGAAGAAAAGTTCTTCTTCTACCGAGAACTTGCTCTTCTTTCTAAGATATCTCAAAATTTATAGGGGGTTCCTCTATTTGTTTCTCTGTATCCCTGAGACTTGAATTCTTAGGTCCTTTTTATAGTGAAGGTTGATTTATTCAATCAGTTAAAGAGATCTTGTCTCTAATTGATTTGGGGATGTCTCCCCCGTTGGATCTTTGATCCGAAGGCTTCTGTTTTACAGAAGGCAATCTTCTTGTTTTTAACAAGATTGGAAAATCTTTCCCCATACATAATTTATTCTGTAATTTTGGTGATTTTTAATCACCATTGGATCATTGATCCAACGGTGCTCTGATTTTCAGAGCACAATCTTTCCTGTTTGGAATGATTCTGAGGAATGTTTCCCCGACAGAATTTATTCTGGTTAATTGATGATTTCTAATCATGTTCGTTGGATCTTTGTTCCAACAGTGGAGAACATTTAGTTCTAGCGCTAGCGCACTCGTGCTTTGCACGTGGTGCGCTGCTTAGAGTGCAGCGCACTTAGCGCTAGCGCACACGTGCTTTGCACGTGATGCACTGCTTAGAGTGCAGTGCACTTGACGCTGCTATGAAGCGCTGCTTCATTTCAAATTTTAAAATTTTGAAAAGAGCTTTGCTATGATTGGGGGAAACAAATAGGGAAATGTTTATTCGTGTCCGTGGATTGTATATAAGGGTCAGCATTGAACCGCTTGTAGGGAAGCATTGGAGATTGTGATGGTTTAAGAACAGGTTCAGATCCCTTTAGCTTAAGGCTTTTGAATCTTATGAGTCGTGAGGGTCTCATAAGAGGGTTCTCCTTATGAGTCATGAGGATCTAGCAAGTGTAATTTCTCCTTAGGAATCATGGGGATCCCTAAGTGTGCTTCTCCTTTGTGAGTCGTAAGGATCTCACGCATGTGGTTTCTCCTTACAAGGTCGAGAGGACCTTGCAAGTGTCTTTTAACGAGATTGCGCATTTTCGGGTTTTCACAAAACTCGCCGGTAGTCCTGCTGTTTTTACTCACGGAGCCCTTTCGGGTTTTCATCCGTGCCCAATTCGCTTATGGACGTACCTTTTTTTTGCGTCAGCCTTAGGATGTTGCAGTCCGTAGTAGTTTATAGAAGTCTCGGTCAATAGCCAGTTTTAGGACATAGTGGTCTATTATTAGTTTAAGGACGTTTCGGTCCGTTTGCCGGCTGCTACTTATAGAGTTTGGGCTTAGGAAGATAGCGAGCGGACATAGGCATCATCATCTATCGTTGACCTAGGCCGTGACTCGTCAGGCGTAGTATTTTTTTTCAAGCAGCGGCCGTTTATTGGCCTGAAAGGTCTTTCACCATGCTTGTCCATAAGTAGATAGGCTCCACCTTGGTAGACCTTATCTATGATATACGGGCCTTCATAGTTCGGCTCGAATTTCTCCCGCTTGGCACGATTGGGGATCAGGGGTCTTTTGACCACTAGCACGAGTTCACCTTGGCAGAATGTTCTCAGCCTAGTCAATCTCTCGTATGAGCGTGTCATTTTTGCTTTATAAGCTTCCAAGTTTTGCTGCGCCATGAGCCGGGTTTCGTCAAGGGCGTTGAGCTCCTCAAGCCGAAGATGAGCATTGTCTTCATCTGTTAGCTCGTAATGAACCACCACTCGTAGAGAGGGTAACTCTATCTCGATGCGGAGTATCGCTTCTGTGCCGAATACCAATGCATACGGCGTTGTGTTTATGTCCGTTTTGAACGTAGTTCGATACGCCCATAGAGCTTCATGCAGTCTCTCGTGCCAGTCCATCTTATTTCTGGACACCGTCTTTTTCACGATCTTTGTCAGAGTTTTGTTGAAAGCCTCAGCCAGACCATTAGCTCGGGGATTATAGACCGAAGAGTATCTCCAGTCTATATTATGCTGTTGTGCAAAGTGGCTGATTTTGTGACTTCTGTAGGCTGGCCCGTTATCAGAGATAATCCATCGCGGAGTGCCGAACCGATAGATGACGTGTGTCTTGAAGAAATAGATGATATTCTCCATCTTCACCTCTCTTAGTGGTACTGCTTCTGTCCACTTGGAGAAGTAATCGTTTGTTGCCAGTATGAACCGATGACCTCTGGACGATGCTGGTTCAATGGACCCGATTATGTCAGTTCCCCGCATTTCGAACGGACATCTAGTCACCGTTGGATGTAGCGGATTTGGATGTTGGTGGATGAAGTCCCCGTGAATCTGGTACGAGTGGCACTGCTTCGCGTATTCGAGGCAGTCTTGGATCATTGTGGGCCAATAATAGCCCATCCTTTTGATCTTTAGTTTCATCTTCGGCCCGGCTTGGTGAGAACCGCAGATTCCGTCGTAAGTTTCTTGGAGGACTTTCCTTGCCTCTTCAGGTCCCAGGCATCTTAGCCACAGAGAATCAAATGATCTCTTATACAGAGTATCATTGACGAAGGTGAAAGACAGAGCTGATGTCTTGAGGACGCATCTTCAGGCGTTCGACGGGATTTGAAGTAGTCTATAAAGACTTCTCTCCAATCTTTAGCCTTTTCCTGGTCTTTTATCTGTAGGGTCATTTGCTTGGTAGCTCCCTTTTCTTCGGACGACTCCGGAGATATTTCTGCCGGTGCAAGAACCCGACGGCTTTGCACAACGATCCTTACGTCATCGAGATTCTCGTCGGCCAGTTCTTTAGCGAGTTTGGCTAATGCATCCGCCTTGCTATTTTCCACGCGCGGTATGCTTTCCAGGGAGTAGGCAAGGATTTTAGTTAGCAATCCTTGCACTCTCTCACCGTAATAAACTAACTCCGATTTACACGTCTGATAGTCGCCGTTTACTTGGATAACGACCAGTTGGAAGTCTCCGTATATGATGAGGTTTTCAATTCCCATGTCGACAGCGATCTCAAGACCTTCTATCAAAGCTTCATACTTGTCTTCATTGTTTGTCCTTGGCTATGTTAAAGAGAAGGCGAAGCCCATTATCCCTCATTGTGGAGTTACGAAGATGAGGCCCACCCCAGATTTGACTATGGGGGAGTTGTGCTTTCGCTTCTTCATAGAAGATGCTTCGTAGAAGTAGAGTTCCCATCGGGTATCACTCCCTGTTTTCTCCCCGTCGATCGTGTCAAATGCGTGCTCGTCGGGCAATTCGTAGTTCGAAGGAGAATCGGCAGGTATCGGATGCTCAGCGAGGAAGTCGGCGATAGCCTGGCCTTTTACCGCCTTGAGGGGACGATAAGTTATCGAGAACTCCATCAAGAGCAGGGCCCATTTAGCGAGTCGTCCAGTTAGTATGGCTTTTGACATCAAGTATTTGATAGGATCCACTTTTGATATGAGGTGGACCTCATGTGCCAAAGCATAGTGTCTGAGCTTCGTTATCGCGAAGATTAACGCCAGGCAGTATTTTTCGATGGGGGAGTAGTTGATTTCTGCCCCCAGAAGAACCCGACTCAAATAGTAGAGGGCTCTCTCCCTCCCTTGGTCGTTCTCTTATTCCCACAGCGCGCCTAAGGAACCTTCGAGGGCTGTTGTGTACAGGACAAGAGGTTTTCCTATAACGGGAGCGGCCAGTACTAGCGGATTTTGCAGGTATTGCTTAATTTCGTCCAGTGCGCTTTGGCATTTGCGATCCAAGACGAACGGGGTTCCCTTCTGCATTAGGTGACTGTAAGGACGGCACTTGCCGGAGAGATTGGCTATAAGTTGCCGAATATACGCAAGCTTTCCTTGGAGAGACCGCAGTTGGTTGAGAGTCCTTGTTGGAGGCATTTCCATGATCGCCTTGATCTTCGATGGGTATATCTAGATGCCTCAATGTCGGACGACGAATCCTAGGAACTTGCCTGATGAAACTCCGAACGCACATTTGAGAGGGTTCATTTTCAAGTTGTATTTCCGAAGGCGCTGAAACACGGTCTTCAGATACTCTAAATGTTCCTCATATGATTTGCTTTTAACCACAAGGTCGTAAATATAGCATTCGACGATTTCATGTATGAGGTCATCGAAAATCTTCATTATGGCCCTCTGATAGGTGGCACCGGCGTTCTTTAGACCGAAAGGCATCACCTTGTAGCAGAATATGCCCAAAGGGGTCCGGAAAGCGGTATGCTTCTAATCCTCGGGATGCATCTTTATCTGATTGTATCCTGATGAGCCGTCCATGAAGGAGAAGACTTCATGAGTGGACGTATTATCTATCATCAGCTCAGTGACCGGTACTGGAAAGTCGTCCTTTTGGCAAGCTTTGTTAAGATCCCGAAAGTCCACACATATACGCACCGTTCCATTTTTCTTCATCACTAGGACGATGTTGGCAATCCAGTCAGGGCATTGAACTTCTTGGATGAAACTGGAGTCGATTAGCTTCTTGACCTCGGTGTTGATGCTCATCTCAAGCTCGAGTCATATTCTTCTTGGTGCTTGTTTGATCGGCTTGACGTCCGGAGATATCGCCAATTTGTGGACAACAATCTCTGGATCGAGTCCCGGCATCTCTGAATAGTTCCATGCGAAGCAGTCTTTATACTGCATGAGGACGTCTTTTAGCGTAGCCACCCTTTCTTCAGACAACACCTTACTGACGAATGTCGGCCGCGGGTCACTTGCCGTCCCCAAGTCAATTTTCTTAAGGTTATTTGCAGTAGTATGTATCCCATCTTCCAGCTCTTTTGGCGCCGGTAGAAACTCTGATATCACCTCGTCATCATCGTTTTCGAAGCACCAGGGGAGGTTGTCCATATTCTCGCGTACTCCTTCTCCTGACAGCGTTATCGCGTGACAGGTAAGAGATCGCCTCCAAGACCGATGTTGGTCTAGTTCTACTCTCGCCACATACGTGGCTTTCGGTTCATACTTCTGTGGTGGGGTTACCTTCCAACTGCTGGATAGAGCGAACCTGCCTTGCTGATACTGGTCTTCGACCCAGTCTTTGAATGTAAAGCAGTCTTCGAGAGGATGCCCTATTGCTTGGTGATAGGATAAATAGTCCGGATGATGAACCTCACATGCTTACTCGGGGTGCTTGGACTCCGGGAGCGTCATTATCTAATGTTTTATGACAAAATCGAATATCTTCTTTGTCTTGTATTGGGGAAAAGAATATGCTCGACCCATCTTCTTCATAAGAAACGGATCTCTGCTGCTCAATTCTCGATCGCGTGGCATCTTGGACCCGCTTTGCCGCTGTCGAACGTCTTTTCCGCTCTTTAGCTTGTTTTTACCTCTGTGTCGGGTCTTCTGTATGACGAGCTGGCGACGAAGAGCATCGTCATTTTCCGTATCCTGCTGAAGGGGACGCTGCGTCCTGACTTTCTCATAAATGGCCATTTCGCGGCTGTGGTCATCCCGGACTTTTTGACCCGCTTCCCTTATAAGCTTGTCTATCTGTTTTTCGAACGACGGACTTGCCATTTGTTAGTGTAAATGCCCTAGAGGCCATTACTGTATCATACTAGTTTGTATATTACTTAATGGAAGCTTGGGATATTCACCTTGTATATACAATCTTGCTCAAAATAGTAGTATGCTACTTGGTTTGTTTCTACTTCAATGTGTACATGTGTTTATTTTTGTATATCGCCTATACACATTAGTGGAGCCCTTAGGATCTTTGCTTGATTACCAGCGATGTGATGGCCATCACACTAGTGGGGCTGGGTAATCTATAAGCACATCCTTATGCAGGTCCCTGGTCGCAGGACTATCGAGACAGGGCATCGATACTCCGGAGTAGACCAGCGCATGCGCTTCTCATCCCAGTGTGGGAGACGGTCCGTCCCACAGCCGTCAGTACGTCGTACTTGAGATAGTATGCGGGTGCTCGTTAGGTTACGGGTACACTGGACAGGACTCGTCGGGAACTGACTAGTTGGTATTATGCCTATCGTCAGTTATCAGTTCCTAGGTGACATGAGTACAGCTTAGTCCGCTGACTTGACACTGTCACTTCGCCTCGAGTGTGTTCCCACTGCATTTTGATTACTACCCTACCACGGCTCAAAGGAGTCGTGCAAACAGGTAGTAGTTGGGTGCAGTCCCGAAGCACTTGGAGGCAGTGACGGTTAGACAGGATTCGTCTCTCCCGGTATTAGGGGTTGACATCGCGCTGTGTCTAGGAGAGCCATTACACGAGTAGTCCCTGGCCAGGGCAATCGAGATATACTGGTAGGCTTCCAGTGTTATCTCAGGGTGTTTTGGGCTTCGCTCCGGCACGACTTGTACCGCTATTGGGGGACTGACGTTTGCCGCCCCCTAGGCCCGCCATGCGATGTATCAGACGAACAGACCGGACTGTACGGAGAATGTCACATTCATGCTCAGTAGGAGTTCAGATGGGTTTCGCCTCGTCGGTCTTCTTGTCGGCACTACCTGGGGACCGTTACGCACAGCTAGTGCCGCTTGCGGTCTGTGGTTAAACCCACTGCCAACGTAGTGTCGAGTCTTTAGAGTCCCACACAGAAAGCTTTTCGCCTTTAGGCAAAAGAGTAGAGGTCGCATGGTATTGCGACAGGTTGCATGGTTTTGCGACAGAGTTCGGTCACATCCGTGCACTTGTGCACGTACAGTGTCCGGACAGTTTACACTAGCGGGCTTTGGTTTAAGCCAGATCCTAGTGTACCTTTTGGGATTGGATTTATTCTGTTTGCATTCGTGTTCCTCGGAACGCGGATGCGGGTGTGTATGCACAGTTGACAGGAAGGCAGAGGCAGCGGATTCTCATTAGGGTTGTTGACAGTTGACCGTTGACTATTTGACTTTTTGCTCAACCCTAATAAGAATTTGATATGTGATTAACTATTATATTAATTAAGTATTATGGTGACATGGTTGTTGACTTTTGTTGACTTTGTTGACTTGTTGACTTTTGTTGACTTGTTGACTTTGTTGACCGGTTGACTAGGCTTGACTAGTTGACCATCATGATAACCATAGCCATCATTTCATGGCAAAGACTTTTGTTTGCTTGCTCATTTGTGTAAAATGAGTGCATGAAATGATATGGTTATGGTTGCTTCAACCATCACATAAGACTTTTTTAGTATGATGAGTTATCATGACTTTGGATTATGAGAGGGTGAGAGACAAAAGACTTGCTCATTCTTTCTTGCTCATTCTCTCTCTTGTTCTTGAGCTCTCTTGTTTTGCTCTCACCCTCTTGCTCTTTTTCCCTCTCTTTAATCTATGGTTCTCTTGTCTCATGAGTTGAGAATCAAGAACCATAGATAAAATCCCATACAAACTCTTCTCTACTCACTCTAGTTCATAAGGTTTAGCAAACCGAGTGAACTAGTTTCTTCAAAGAACGAAGAAGGAGCCAAAGGTTGGAGCTTTCAGGTGGATCTATCTTCGGCGTACGGAGACGACGGGAAAAAGCCAATCCGGACCACCATCGGAGCTTGAAGACGAAGGAGTTCAAGACAAGTAAGGTATAACCCCCTAACCGAGTAGCTAGAAACTCGTAGTTAGGTTGTTAGATAGATGTTTAACCAAGATCCGGGTTTTAGGTCCATGTTACCACCTCCATAAAAATCGTTTTTTACCAAATTCCGCATTCCCGAAAGTACCGGGAGAGGTAGCATGGACTTACAGTGGTATCAGAGCCTAGTTAAACTCTATCTAACATGTTAGCAAGTAACTAGAAGATCGATCAAAGAAAAAGTCCCGAAAACGAACCCCAAAAATTCGAGTTTCTGTCGATTTTTTTACTGTTCAAAAGTTGATTATTTTAACACCTAAAATCGGCTCAGGGTTTTTAAAAGCCACTGTAGAAAAATGACCAAGAGATCCCCCTAAACGACCGCGGAAACGCGGCAATAGCTGGCTATTGCCGCGGTTCCGCGGCCTCCTTGCCCCCTCTCTGGTGTTTCTTTGCTACAGTGTGCTTCTGGGGGTATTTTGGGATTTTTGGAATATATATTTTCAACCCAGATTTTCCAGAACGAAAATTTTATTTTGGGGTCCCGAAAATCCGTATTTTTGATCGAACTTCTAAAAGACTTAAGCTAACGGGTTTTTCCTGTAATGTGATATTTGTATTGAACGTCTACTAATCGCTATATGTCGATTAGTGGGGGTTATACAAATCTGTGATCTGTAATGTTGATGGAATGTGTATATGAATATGTTGGATTGTCGCGGGTGAATAGCCGGGGGTTGTGAGACGAGAGTTTTTCTTTTCTTTCAATTCATGTAAATTTGTAAATTGATGTAATAATTATTTGTATGGCCGCACAACCGGGTCGGGGTTGTAGCCGTCATTGTATAATTTCTTTTTACTGTTTTTGCTCCTAAGATAGACCCATGGAGGGGGTGCACAAACTACCGGGTATGCCGAAGTGTCGAGTGGCCTACTCATGGAGATGAGGGAGGTTACTACGCTTCGGGTACTTGGCGGGTAGTTTGCCGCACCCGTAGGGGTCTTGGGTGGGGTATTTGGCTATTCACCGCGACCGTGTAATCTGTTTTTCGTTACAGGCTCGTGCGAATTACAGATTCCTAGTATATCCAATGTATTCATCTGTGATCTGAAATGTTTATCATTGCAGTATATCTATATATGATATTATTTAGGCGTTGGTTATGTTTTACAGCCGCGCTAGCCCAGCCCCCGCTCTGTCGTTAGTTAAGTAACCTAACGGGTAATGACGGGGCCCCGTGGCGAATGCGAATGGCATAAGCGTACGTCATATTATTGGTTGTTTTCTGCAATGGTAGGATTAAATGATGGGACGCATTAAAAGAACTAATGCAAGAATATCACGCATTAAAAGAACTAATGCAAGATAATAAACCAAGTTAAAGTCGTTGGAACACTTTCGAAAAACCACTCGGTTCTTTTCAAAACCAACTTTTAAATGAGGAGCTTGAGCCACTCCTTTTAAAAGCTATCTCATTCCATCGACCAAATCAAGTTCACTACGTTTACGGTTTTGCCAAAACCATTCGTAGCCCTCCGTCGTTTCACATGAATAGTCAATAGTATTCAAGCTGTGTTTGTTGGCCAAAGTCAAGGCATAGTGATTGGTAGCTATTGGGTATTCATGTGCAGCATAGATAGATGCGTTGGTTTGGAACAGTCGCACTGCCTTGTTGGCCAAAGTCAAGGGTAGGTGCGGGTGGATTCAAATTAACCTGGAGAACGACGGGTAGAACTTGACATGTGACTTATGATTTGTTGGCCAAAGTCAAGGTCATAAGAGCATGGAGCAAAAATCCACATCGGGAGTTTCATAAGTACTGAAACTTGCTAGATTTGCATACCATTTGGAGTGTGATGATTCTGGTAGGATTCCTTCAGTTTCGTCACGCGATGATATTTGGATCCCGATCCTACTGTGAGTATATGCTACTCCTCGGGAAATTTCTCACTAATCGATCAATGCTATAAACCTAGTAGGTGCCTAGAAAGGTGTTAGCGGGGCTACGCCCCCAGGGAAAAGAGGTTCTTTAATTAAGGAACTTCGCGAAAGCATTGGAAAACCTCCCTCGAAGTACCGACACCGGCCTGGCTGAACGGTTAAGCAAGTATTGTGCGGTGGGATTGATCCCGACTAATTCTTCCTTTATGGTTTGAGGAGGGATTCGAGAAACAGTGGGAGCCATCCTGTTTAGACAAACTAAAAACCACTCTAAACTTGCAAGAGCATCATGCTGAGTGTTTCTTCTTCTCTCTCCTAATTGCAGCGACCCATCGACATGACTGGACTTAAGTTACTTCTAGATAAAAACAAACTGACAGGGCCAAACTACAAAGATTGGCTCAGGAATGTCAAGATAGCAATCACTTACGACAAGCTGGGGTATCTTCTTACCACCAAAGCTCCCCCTGTCTCTGGTCCCACTTCCAGCGTCGCGGATAAGGAAATCCGCAAGACTTGGGAGATTGATAGCGCGAAGGCCAAGTGCCTCGTACTTGCCTCGATGGACAACGAACATCAGAGGAGGCACGAGAATATGGACCTTGAATCCATATTTCTCCATACAAAAGAACTGTATGGAGAGCAGTCACGTATCGCAAGATACGAAGCGTCGAAAAAGTTATTTTCGGCAAAGATGGCCGTCGGATCATCAGTAGCCGAGCACGTGCTAAAGATGATCGGCTACATTGAGGAGCTCGCGGACCTAGGGACCACATTGGAGAGTGAACTCTATACGGATATAGTTCTCCAGTCCCTTCCTTCCACTTACGCCCAGTTTATACTGAACTTCAACTTACAAGAAAAAGAGGTTGAACTTTCAGAGCTCCTCAACATGCTGAGGAGCGCAGAGGGCACCCTACAGAAAGGTAGGGAAACATCCACTTTGTTTGTAGGAGGATCATCTTCTTCTAGGTCCAAGGCGAAAGCCAAGGGAAAGATGAAGAAAGCCCCCGCCAAACCAAGGGGCGGTGTTAGTAAAGTGGATACGAAGGGAAAAGCTAAAGCAACAAAAATAGCGGGGAAGCTTGTGGATAAGGAAGAATGCTTCTATTGTCATAAGAAAGGACACTGGAAGAATGATTGCAGGGCCTGGAAGGCCAGAACACAGGAATTGAAGCAGGTTGCAGCTTCAGGTTCAGGTGTGTATGTTATTGAAAACTGTCTTTCAATAAACTCTACTTCCTGGGTATTGGATACCGGATCAGGATCTCATATCTGTAATTCTTTGCAGGCGTTGAGAAACCGTAGGGTTTTGAAGGCATGTGACATGACCCTCAGAGTTGCGAACGGAGCTAGCATGGATGCTAAAGCCGTGGGGGACTATCACCTGGGAATGTCAGATGGACATGTTTTGGTTTTGCGTAATTGCTTTTTTGTACCCAACGCAACTTGTAATATCATTTCTGTATCTTTAGTTTCTAAAGAAGGTTATGAATTTGCGTTTGTAAGTAATGTTGTAAACATTCACCTTAATCAAGTTCTGATTGGGTCAGGTACATTGAGTAATGGTATATACGTATTGAACCAACCACAGATTTTCAATGTCCAGAATACACACAAAAGAAAGTCTCCAGAAATAAATCAGACTTTCTTATGGCATTGTAGACTGGGTCACATCAATGAGAGAAGGTTGACTAAGTTACATACAGAAGGATATTTGAATGCGTTCGAATATCAATCGTATGCCACTTGTCAATCTTGTCTCAAAGGAAAGATGACAAAGACTCCGTTTACTGGACATGGAGTAAGAGCGAGCGAGCTCTTGGGACTCGTACACAGTGACGTGTGCGGTCCAATGTCTACACATGCGCGAAGCGGCTATTCTTACTTCATTACTTTTACGGATGACTTCTTAAGGTACGGTTATGTCTTCTTAATGAAACATAAGTCCGAAGCCTTTGGAAAATTCCAGGAGTATAAGAATGAAGTAGAGAAACAGACCGGCAAAAGTATTAAGATTCTAAGATCGGATCGAGGTGGAGAATACTTAAGTGCCGAGTTCCTAGACTATTTAAAAGAGAACGGAATTCTCTCTCAGCTTACTCCTCCATACACTCCGCAACATAACGGTGTATCGGAAAGACGGAACCGCACCCTATTGGATATGGTGCGGTCCATGATGGGTAATGCTGAGTTACCGCGATCATTCTGGGGATATGCGCTAGAATCAGCCGCATATCTTTTGAACCGAGTTCCTACTAAGACTGTGCCTACTACGCCATATGAGATGTGGTGTGGGAAGAGACCCTATCTTACGCACATTAAGACATGGGGATGTCCAGCTTTTGTCAAAAAGCAGCATGCGGACAAGCTCGAGGCATGCTCAGTACAGTGCAAGTTTGTGGGATATCCAAAGAATTCCAAAGGATATTTCTTCTACTGTGAAGATGAACAAAAAGTTCTTGTTTCTCGTCATGCCTACTTCTTGGAAACTGAGTTTTTGGAAAACCAGATAAGTGGGAGCGCAGTAGAACTGGAAGAAATTCCAGAGCCACGGACTATTACTGAAAGTTTAGTGGAACCAGAGGGTTAGGAAGAACAGGACATTCCTACGCCGCTCCGCAGGAGTAGTAGGCAGTCTCATCCGCCCGAGAGATACTACGGTTTTCTCATAGACGGGGATAGAGATGATTGCATCATAGATTATGATGAGCCTACTAGCTTCCAGCAGGCCGTTCAGAGCGTTGACTCAGTAAAATGGCTGGATGCAATGCGGACCGAAATGGAGTCCATGTACACCAACAAGGTATGGACGTTTGACATTGCTCCAGACGGGGTAAAACCCGTAGGATGCAAGTGGATCTTCAAAAGGAAGATTGGTGTAGATGGACAGGTTGAGACCTATAAAGCTAGGCTGGTAGCAAAGGGTTTTCGTCAAAGACCTGGCTTGGACTATGACGAAACCTTTTCTCCAGTAGCCATGCTGAAATCCATTCGGATCCTTCTTGCCATTGCTGCCTTCCACGATTATGAGATCTGGCAAATGGACGTAAAGACAGCTTTTCTAAATGGAAATTTAGAGGAGTGTGTCTATATGGACCAGCCAGAGGGTTTCATTCAGAGTGGGAGCAGCGGAAAGGTGTGCAAGTTGCTTAAGTCCATCTATGGACTAAAGCAGGCATCGCGGAGTCGGAACATCTGCTTTGATGAGACGGTCAAAGAATTTGGCTTTATCAAAAATCCAGATGAACCATGCATCTATAGTAGATTTGTAGCGAGAACTGTAGTATTCCTCGTTTTATACGTGGATGACATTCTCTTAATAGGAAATGACATTCCTATGCTACAATCTGTCAAGGGGTTCTTGTCGCACAGGTTCTCCATGAAAGACCTGGGTGATGCCTCATACATCCTGGGGATCCGGATCCATCGTGATAGATCCAAGAGGATATTAGGACTTTTGCAGTCCAGGTACATCGATACCATACTGAAAAGATTCAGTTTGGAAGATTCCAAGCGCGGTAACCTACCGGCTTGTCACGGGATCACCCTCTCTAAAGAGATGTCTCCCAAGACTGATTTGGAGAGGGATCGCATGTCAATTATATCCTACGCTTCTGCGGTAGGCTCTATAATGTATGCGATGTTGTGTACCAGACCGGATGTAGCTTATACACTTAGTGTGGTAAGCCGGTATCAGTCAAACCCTGGGGAGAAACACTGGATAGCGGTAAAGAACATTCTCAAGTACCTGAGAAGGACTAAGGAGATGTTCTTGGTGTATGGCGGAAAAGACCTCCAGATCGAGGCCTTTGCTGACTCCAGCTTCCAGAGTGACAAGGATGATTCCAAGTCCATGTCGGGTTTTGTCTTTACCCTCAATGGAGGGGCGGTGTGTTGGAAGAGTTCCAAATAAGAAACCGTTGCAGACTCGACGATGGAAGCGGAATACATCGCTGCATCTGATGCCGCAAAAGAAGCTGTCTGGATGAGGAAGTTCTTGAAAGAACTTCAGGTGGTTCCGTCCATTGTTGATCCAATACCTCTGTATTGCGACAACAACGGGGCTATAGCTTTAACAAAGGAACCCAGGTCCCATCAGAGATCCAGGCACATCTTGAGGCGGTATCACCTGATCAGGGAGATCGTAGATCGCCGGGAGATCGAGGTTCGGAGAGTCGCTTCAGAAGATAACACTGCAGATCCATTAACCAAGGCCCTGCCCTAGACTCAGTTCGAGCGGCTGATCGAGATGATAGGTCTTCGATACGCCAGTACATGGCCTTAGTGCAAGTGGGAGATTGTTAGTGTATATGCCCTAGAGGCCATTACTGTATCATACTAGTTTGTATATTACTTAATGGAAGCTTGGGATATTCACCTTGTATATACAATCTTGCTCAAAATAGTAGTATGCTACTTGGTTTGTTTCTACTTCAATGTGTACATGTGTTTATTTTTGTATATCGCCTATACACATTAGTGGAGCCCTTAGGATCTTTGCTTGATTACCAGCGATGTGATGGCCGTCACACTAGTGGGGCTGGGTAATCTATAAGCACATCCTTATGCAGGTCCCTGGTCGCAGGACTATCGAGACAGGGCATCGATACTCCGGAGTAGACCAGCGCATGCGCTTCTCATCCCAGTGTGGGAGACGGTCTGTCCCACAGCCGTCAGTACGTCGTACTTGAGATAGCATGCGGGTGCTCGTTAGGTTACGGGTACACTGGACAGGACTCGTCGGGAACTGACTAGTTGGTATTATGCCTATCGTCAGTTATCAGTTCCCAGGTGACATGAGTACAGCTTAGTCCGCTGACTTGACACTGTCACTTCGCCTCGAGCGTGTTCCCACTGCATTTTGATTACTACCCTACCACGGCTCAAAGGAGTCATGCAAACAGGTAGTAGTTGGGTGCAGTCCCGAAGCACTTAGAGGCAGTGATGGTTAGACAGGATTCGTCTCTCCCGGTATTGGGGGTTGACATCGCGCTATGTCTAGGAGAGCCATTACACGAGTAGTCCCTGGCCAGGGCAATCGAGATATACTGGTAGGCTTCCAGTGTTATCTCAGGGTGTTTTGGGCTTCGCTCCGGCACGACTTGTACCGCTATTGGGGGACTGACGTTTGCCGCCCCCTAGGCCCGCCATGCGATGTATCAGACGAACAGACCGGACTGTATGGAGAATGTCACATTCAGGCTCAGTAGGAGTTCAGATGGGTTTCGCCTCGTCGGTCTTCTTGTCGGCACTACCTGGGGACCGTTATGCACAGCTAGTGCCACTTGCGGTCTGTGGTTAAACCCACTGCCAACGTAGTGTCGAGTCTTTAGAGTCCCACACAGAAAGCTTTTCGCCTTTAGGCAAAAGAGTAGAGGTCGCATGGTTTTGCGACAGAGTTCGGTCACATCCGTGCACTTGTGCACGTACAGTGTCCGGACAGTTTACACTAGCGGGCTTTGGTTTAAGCCAGATCCTAGTGTACCTTTTGGGATTGGATTTATCCGGTTTGCATTCGTGTTCCTCGGAACGCGGATGCGGGTGCGTATGCACAGTTGACAGGGAGGCAGAGGCAGCGGATTCTCATTAGGGTTGTTGACAGTTGACCGTTGACTATTTGACTTTTTGCTCAACCCTAATGAGAATTTGATATGTGATTAACTATTATATTAATTAAGTATTATGGTGACATGGTTGTTGACTTTTGTTGACTTTGTTGACTTGTTGACTTTTGTTGACTTTGTTGACCGGTTGACTAGGCTTGAATAGTTGACCATCATGATTACCATAGCCATCATTTCATGGCAAAGACTTTTGTTTGCTTGCTCATTTGTGTAAAATGAGTGCATGAAATGATATGGTTATGGTTGCTTCAACCATCACATAAGACTTTTTTAGTATGATGAGTTATCATGACTTTGGATTATGAGAGGGTGAGAGACAAAAGACTTGCTCATTCTTTCTTGCGCATTCTCTCTCTTGTTCTTGAGCTCTCTTATTTTGCTCTCACCCTCTTGCTCTTTTTCCCTCTCTTTAATCTATGGTTCTCTTGTCTCATGAGTTGAGAATCAAGAACCATAGATAAAATCCCATACAAACTCTTCTCTACTCACTCTAGTTCACAAGGTTTAGCAAACCGAGTGAACTAGTTTCTTCAAAGAACGAAGAAGGAGCCAAAGGTTGGAGCTTTCAGGTGGATCTATCTTCGGCGTACGGAGACGACGGGAAGAAGCCAATCCGGACCACCATCGGAGCTTGAAGACGAAGGAGTTCAAGACAAGCAAGGTATAACCCCCTAACCGAGTAGCTAGAAACTCGTAGTTAAGTTGTTAGATAGATGTTTAACCAAGATCCGGGTTTTAGGTCCATGTTACCACCTCCATAAAAATCGTTTTTTACCAAATTCCGCATTCCCGAAAGTACCGGGAGTGGTAGCATGGACTTACACCATTTTCACGGTGGGACCTCATTTTGGTTCAGGGTTAGCATCTTCCCACAGAGCATCTCCTTCTTCATCGAAGTCATGTATGACGTAGCAGCCATGGAATTGCTCTCGTTTCTTGGATCGGATATATCCAAGCCCGATCGCTTTCATTCTCCCGTTGGGCAATTTTCGCTGAGTTCCGGGGATGTTCCAGATCCTTTTGTAGAACTGAGCTTATCGAGAAGTCTGTTTGAAGGGTATGTCTTGGCGCCTCAACAGCCTTTTTAATCCTTCTGTGTAGTATCTGGGCAAACGGATGGGCTGGAGCCTGTCGAGCGTAGGATCGGCACCATGCCAAATTTCTTTCTCCACTTTGGTTTCCGTGGATCGATAAAAGATGATCGCCTTTTCATCTCTTCTCCTGGGAGGGACGTAGAATGTCTGCAGTTCCTGCACACTATAGGTATCAAGTGCGTCAAGCTCTTTTTAATGCTCTTACAGAACCATGGCGATTTGCAAACACCGATCATCGTCAGCGAAGGCTTGTATCGATGGCCAAACAGAAAATACGGCATTGACCTCATCTTCCGAGTCGCTGCCGAAGACCAGAATAGGGGTGGACAGTCCCGGCTTGTTGCATTGAGATGGCCCTGAATAAACTATTTCTTCTTCCTCCTCGGTATCACTCCCGAAGACCGGAATAGTGGTGATAGCTTTGTTCTTCAGTTTATGGCATCTTTCCGTGTCTTCAAAATCTGGTAAGAAGTATTTTGCATCTTCGTACTTTCAGACTTTATTCAAGGAGAATGGGTTCAACTCCCCTGTCACGGTATACTCTAGACCATCCTTGAAATACTTCATACACTGATGTTATGTAGAAGTGATGATGTTATACTCGTGTAACCGAGGTCTGCCGAGCAAAGCATTGTAGCATGTCTTGGCGACAATGACATGAAATTTAATGTCCGTGATGAGCAGCCCAAAGCGTAACGTCAGTATCACTGACCCGAGCGTCCGTCATGACTGGGAGTCAAACCCAGAGATAGTGATCTTATCCCGAGCGAGGTGTTGAACGCTCATGCAGATTTCCTTCAACACTCTTACATTGAGGAGGTTAACGAAGGACCCATTGTCAACCAGGATTTTGCTTGTCTTGATATCATGACAGTATCCGGAGACATAAAGGGGGCGGTTGTGCTCGCACGTCCCGAGGAGGTGATCTTCATCGCCGAAGGTGATATCGGCCGTGTGCACTTCTTCCAGCTCGTCCTTCATTTTTTCTTCGGCGAGGAAAGCCTGGAACTGTTCGGGCTCTTGTAGTGCCTTGATCAGGGAATCTCTTGCCTCCTTAGATAGCAGAAGGGCATCAAGAATGCTTAGTTACGATGGTATCTTCCTCAGGTGTGCCAAGACATTGTAATCCACTTTGTTCTTCGTAGGCGGGTCTTTGGCCGCGAGCTCTTTGTCGACTCCATCATCGAGGGAAATTTCCTCAGGGACCTTTTCTTTCTCTTTATCCTTTTTGCTCGATCCCTTATTTGCGGGTTCGAGATTCTTTTCAGGTAGCGTGCGATTGTGCAACTGAATGTTCTCGCAGCTCTTCGTTTCTTCCTCTTTTCCTGAGGTGGATTCTTTGAAGAGAGGGCCGAGGGTCATTTCTTCTTCAGAATCGCTCCCGAAAGTGAGAACTTGCGATTCCCTGCTATCAACCATGTGACAGTTGCCGGTAGCTCTTCCTCGTTTGCCTGTCGCATTTTTCCGCTGTCGACGAGCTTTACGCTTCATCCTCTTGAAGTGTTGCATGTGAGCGACATACCCTTGCCACCAATTTTTAAAGGCGTTGCATTCTTCGGTAAGGTGTGCGATCTTCTGATGATATAAGCAGAAGTTAGGATGTACGTCCGCTTCATCAAGATGTATACCGCCAGGAGAATTTTCTCTGAAAGAGGGCAGCTTCATTCCCATCGATATGGCTTTGGCGAACCTTTTCATTAACTTGAACCTACTTTTATTTGCGGCGGATGTACTTTGATCTGGTGGGAGTGTTTCAACCCTTTCGTCCAGTTGCAGGAGTTTGGCCTTTTCAAATATTGCCATCTCACGCTCTCGATCAGCTTTGCTTTTCAGAAGAGCTTCATTCAGGAATGCGTCAATCATTTCGTCTGATGGTCATAGATGTTCTGGCTCAGGATCTGCCCCCAGTTTCTCTGCATCCAGAGCTTCTTCACTGTTTATTAACGAGTGAGAGATCACATGGCAGCTTGCCACATAATCCTCAGGTTAATCCAACGAGTCTTCTCCATTGTCATCATCTCCATCCTCAAAGACGCGGCTGAGAAATTCTTGGAGTGTGACTAGGGTCCGTGCTTTCTGGTTATATTCTTCCAGTGTGTCAATATATTTTTGCAGGTCTGTGCGCTTGTCATTAGGCTTCACGGGCTTTTTGGTCTTTTTCTTCTTCTTCGAAAACTTTGACGGATGGGCCTGAGCATTTTGATTATCGCTACCGATTTTTGGAGTTAGGCATGGCTTCAGCATTCTTTGATGACTTCGGGTTCCAGCGGACTTTTTCATTTGATCGTCGGGCATACTTGGAGATCCTTCAGCATTCTTTTCATTTTGGCTGAAAGAACGACTTCCCATGGAGCTTCTTCTATAAAAGAGCATGATGCCCCCGATGTGTCCGCCTTTTTGAGAGCGTGCGGCTGGGGCGGGTTTACTTTCCAATTCTCAGACAGTGTGAATTTGCCCTGTTGGTATTGGTTCTCAATCCACCCTTTGAAGACGAAACAATCTTCAATTGGATGTCCTATTGATTGTTAAGAATTCTTGTTGTGTAGTATTTGAAATTGTAAAGAAATCACAATCAAAAATTATTTGACCGCAATCAACTACGGTGTCGGATGTAGATTGTAAGTGAGTGCGGATCGTCCACAGGGAAAGTGTAATCGTTCGTCTTTTGAATTAGATGAATTGAAACTTTAAAGAAAACAAAACAAAACAATTCATGATTTATATTTGAAGTTCAAGAATTAGAAAAATATATATCTAATAACAAGAAAAGGATAGAATCAAGAATTGATAGTTTGATGATTTTTCCAACCAAATATCAAGAATCGAAATGAGACTCGTAGGAATCGATCGGATCTATAGATGTGATGTAATCTTACAATTACATATTCTTATCCTTCGATGAATTGATACTAGATCGATGATGATCGATCGAGAATTAGGGATTTCTTATGAAACTAGGGTTTCATCTTATCCCTTGTTCTTTCGTCGATATCATTCACATTCTAGCCTCTAGTAAATTCAAGAAACGATCGTAGATCCCTAATTTCGAGCGATAAAAATCAAGAAAGTATCGCAACGAAACTAGGTCATCGATTCTTGAACTTGCTAGGGTTTACAAAACTCGTAGGACTCAAGAATCGTTTAAAGATTTGTTATATCATCATTCTATTGATCGTCTCGACTCCTTAACGAGCGGAGTTTTACTCAAACATCACAACAAGAACTACAATTACAAATTGAGATCTAATCATGATGCAAGAATTAAAAGAAAGCAAGATTAAAGAATTTCACATTTTATTTATATCAACAATTTCATTACATTCGCTCAAGAACTACAAGAGGAAGAACTCGATCGTCGATTTGGCTTCGCTCGTCTCTGTGAGTCGCGGATCGGTTTGGATCACTTGCCCGATTGAAGATCGGCTCGGCTCCTAAAAGGTTGAAGGCTTCTTGCTTGATTGGTACTCGGGATCTTGAATTTGGAGTGGAATTAGGGTTAGAGTTTCGCTCAAGTCTTGTCACTAGACTTGTGGAAGAAAATGGTGTAAGAATGAACAACCTCAACCCTTAGATCTAGGCTCCTATTTATAGACATCTAAACCCTAGATCTAGGATTAGAATTTTAAGTTTCCCTCCAAAAGTTTGTTGAGGAAATTTGAATTTCCCTCCAAAAGGTTGTTGAGGAGAAGCTTCTAGATGTGATTAGTTAGGAGGGAGCTTCTAGAAGAGGTTAGTTAGGAGCTTAATTAGGATTAGCATGCTTAATGATCTTTGCTGATCTGGCAGAAGCTTCGAGAGAATTCAGGAATTTGACATATCATTCTGAGCTGTGGCCACTGAGATAAGAATAACGCACTGAAAATGGCATGATGATCTGACCAAACCGCGGCGCAAGCCGGCTCCCGCCGCGGTTCCGCGGCGCTTTAGAGGCTTTAGGGATTGCAACTTTTGGTGATGATTTGGGCTGACTTGTGGGCCTTTCTTTGATATGTTGATTTTTATATTTCTTTTTGAATTGCTACCAGATCTGAAATCATTGAGTTGGCGTATTTTTTATCAGCTCTTTTGGCTTTGCTCCTGCAATTTCCTGCACAAATCTCGACACAAGTGTTGCGCAAATACAGAGATGATGCGATGCCATGATATACACACAATTTCCTCAGAAATGTCGGTTTTAGAGTCTAACACATGCAATCTAATATTTAACGACTGATTTGCTAATATGTGAAATATGAATACCGAACACTTCTAAATGAGTGCAAATGATAGGGAAATTGCCGTGTTAAAAATGCATTATTTTCGACTGATCAAATTCACCCAAACTTAATTTCGATCGTCTCGAGCGAATGTTTTATTAAAAAGAGAAGGAGAAAATAAAGAAAGAGAAAAACTAACTAGCACACTTTCATAGGCAACACGATTGCACTGAGCACATGCAACAAGTCTTTAAACCTCTAGGTGTCCCTAGTAGGAGGAGTGTTGTCTCCTGAGGGTTTTCAGCGGATTGCACCCACAAAATCCAATAATAAAAGAAAGATCATGAATATTACATTTAAAGACAAGAATTGTAAAAGAAAAGCCTTGAAAATTAGGGTTTCCAACTAAGCTAGCTTTTCGGTTGTCATGAGCCCTATCTTAATAGTCATGAAAAGATGTTAGAAATCACGTCCTCCCTCAATAAAACATCGTCTTATTCTTCATTCCTATCTTTCTTCCAAACATCGATCATATAACCCTGCGTGTGTGTAAAGACATCCCTACACCCGGAGAATTCAATTCAAGCTATCATACTCTTGCCCATCAGCCTCAGTACTTTTTAATTAATGAATATTTAGATGAGATTGCTCACACACTTTCATGCGACTGTTAATACTTCTTGAGGTACTAACCAACCGATTACTCATGTGCTTGCTTATTTGGTGTATTTTCCTCGTCTTGCACCACCTAAGGCTTAGCAGTGACTCCCAGACCAGTTGGCCTTAGGGCACTAGGTGAAGAAGCACCCTTGCTATATATTTTTTATTGCCCTCGGTGATAACAAAACCAGTGTTCATTTTTCTCACCACTTTATATATTCTTCATTTTTATTTCCTTCATACTTTTGGCTTTAAGACAAGAGCATTTCAAGGTATCATCTACTATCCCAGGCTTTAAGACGTGTGTAAGTGCGAATAGCAGGGTATCAACGTTCAAAATGTTTGGCTTTCCAGAATAGAAACTATTTTTCAGACTTATTTTTATCCTCAGATTAGTGACTTCCTTCATCTTACTAACCCTTGGGACAACGGCTCATAACTACTTATTACTAGTTCGTACAAGAAAACTTCTAATTTTCTTGGTTTTCTTAAATTTTTCTAATCTCATGGATGTAATTTTTCACTATCTAAACTTTCATTATCTTATTTATGTACAAAAAATATTTTATAGTTTTGAAATTTTTTTAAATTTTTATAGGTTTTCAAAAAATTTTTGTGCTTATACAAAGTATGATGCAAAATGATGCGAAAATAAGCACAAACCTCCCCCAAACTTATTTTCAACAGAGTCCTCACTGTTGCCTTCTGCTAAATCTCGAAAAACCTATAAGCTTGGGAGGAATTTATTACTGGGGGCAAAATATTTAAGTGAAGAACCTCCCCCAAACTTATTTTTGGCTCAAAATTTTGTAAAAAATTTTCTTTTCAGGAGCCAGAAAATATACCCCCCCAAACTTAAGCAATGTTAATCTTTGAAAATCATATGAGGGGGTCAAAAATCATTGGTCGATGCCAAGCTTTGCAAAGACCAAATGTTAACACCAACCATTCAAAAATTTTATCAATGCAGTGCTCTGGTTGGTGGAAGAAGAAGTGGGGAAAGGGTAAGTGGTAGAATAGAAAGTGTGTGCGTCTCATTTTGGAGAGACGATGCAGTGAATGTGATGGATTGCTCGCATTCTTTTTACAGTTTAGAAGAAGGGGTGGAGGTTCAATTTCATTGATTGGGACATGATTCTTCTCAACACCCGTGTTATTCAAAATGCGAGTTCATCAGCGAAGATTTCCTCAAAAGTTCCATCTATACCCCGATGAATAATGTCATCACAAAGCACGGGGTGATTTTCAGGCTCTAAAATCAGTTCATAATCAGTGTTAGTTGTTGACCCGGACATCTCAGTGGAAGAGTCTATATGTGTATGATACATAGTTGGGTCAAATATTAACATACGAAAAGAGTCTAGATCGGTATCAGGAGGATCATCAAATTCGCTGCTGTCTACATCCATTAAGTCGACAGAACAGACCTGAGCAGTAGGTTCGGAGGGTACACTTCCCAACTTGTAAATGTTCAGCTCTATTGACATATTCCCAAAAGATAGGGTCATAGAACCATTACGACAGTTGATGATAGCGTTGGAAGTGGCCAAAAAGGGGCGACCTAAAATCACCGGAATTTGATTCCGTGGGTTCGCTACAGGCTGTGTATCAATTACAATAAAGTCCACAGGGAATATGAATTCCCTGATTTTTATTAACACATCCTCCAGTTCACCCCTAGGTTTGGTGATTGATCGGTCAGCCATCTGGAGAGTGCAATTGGTTGGCTTCAACTCTCCGATCCCTAATTGCTCATAGACTGAGTATAGAAGCTAGTTAACACTAGCACCAAGGTCTAGTAGAGCACGGTTAATGTGTTTTTCCCCAATAGAAAGGGCAATAGTAGGATATCCAGGATCCTTACGTTTCCTCGGTAATTGTTGGGGGAAAGCCATGTCTATTGTTTTTTCCATGAAAATCTTCTTGGGCACTTGAGTCTTCCTCTTCCTAGTGCACAAGTTCTTAAGAGTTTTCGCATAGGACGGAACTTGTTGGATGGCATCTAGGAGAGGGATGTTGGTGTTAACTTGCTTAAAAATGTTCATAATCTTCTCCATATGTGGACTTGGTGTGTTAGCCCTTAACCGATTAGGATAAGGTGCTTTAGCAATAAGCGCTGGGTCCATCATAGGAGAAGGAAGTGGGTGTGGAAACTATCCCAGAATAGAAGTGGGGATCGTCCGTGGAGGAGTAAAAGAGGTGGGCTGAAGTGGCGAGCCTTTTGGGAAACGAAGAATAGGCTCGGAAGAAGTTGGTGGGGTAGAAGAACAAGGATCAGAACTAGAAGTGTGAGTGGAAGGAAAGGACTCAGCCAGGGTGTTATTGATTGATTTATTAGTATCATCAAACTCTTCCCCAACGTGAGTGTCAAGCACTCTTCCAGAACTCAACGTGATTGCATCCACATGATGTGAATAGCCAGGATTGGGTAAAGGTTGAGCTGGAACTTTTCCTTTCTCTCTTGCACTCATTTCGGCTTTTAGTTGTGCAATTTGTTCTTCCATCGATTTGATGTTCTCATTTTGAGAGATAATGATCTTCATCACATTCTCGACGGAAGATTGCAAACTTGCCGTCCCTTGGATGGATTGTTTCATGAAAGTATCCAAGGTTTGTGCTAATGCAGAGGTATTATCTGTACCGGTCAATTGCAAAGGACTAGACGGTGCAAAAGTGTTGGCCGGATTTTGAAAGTTTTGTGCTTGAAAGGGGTGCTGACTCAATTGAAGTGGTGGCTGCTGTTGTGGTGGAGGGACCCTTTGGAAATGATTCGTGTTTGGAACCGTGTTTTGAGATTGGGATTGGTTCCAAGCAAAGTTAGGGTGATTCCTCCAACCCTGATTATATGTGGAGGAAGATGGATCGTTTCTAGGTCTTTGAAATGCGGCATTGGTATGCTCATGACCATGAAACGGACATTCTTCCGTCAAGTGAGAAGGATCAGAACAGCATCCACATACAGTTTTGGAGAGTGACATTTGATCTAGGGCGGCTAAAAATTTGTTTTCCATAATCTCGAGTTTCTTTTGTATAGCTGAAATGTCAGCTCTAACTCCTATGGAAATATCATTTCCATTCCTAGACGATTGACTCACACCCTCCCACTGTAAAGATCTTTCAGCGAAATCTTCTAAAAATTTCCAGGCTTCCCCATCATCCTTGGTCATGAAATTGCCTTGACACATTAATTCAAGGATCTGTCTAGTGTCAGGATTAACGCCCTCATAAATGATTCGGCACAGTTCCCATCTAGGGATGCCGTGATGTGGACATTGAACTAATAGATCCTTGAAACGTTCAAGACATTTTGAAAATGTTTCATTTGGAAGCTGGGTGAATTGATAGATTTCGCTACGGACTCGAGCTGTCTTTTGGTGTGGGTAAAATTTCTTAAGGAATGCTTTGACGAATTCGTCCCAATTTGAAATGGAATGTGCGGTAGTGTTATATAGCCACTTCTCGGTTAAATCGCACAAAGTGAATGGGAGAAGACGAAGACGGAAAGTATCCACAGAAAGCTGTGAGGTACCCATTATTGCGCATACATTTTCAAATTTCGTGATAAATGCATATGCGTCTTCAGACTCGAGACCGTGAAATTTTGGTAGAAGGTTGATATATTGAGGTTTTATTTGAAAATTTTCCCCGTTGGCTGGTGGAATGGAAAGACAAGTGGAAAGGGGGCTTCGTGTAGGATAGCATCTCTCTTGGAGAGAAATGCGAGGTGGATTGTGCGCACCAACGGATGGCGGCAGAGTAGTGGTAAAGAAGTTCGATGGAGACGGATCCATCGATGTGGGTGTGGTGGTGGGTAAAGGAAAGGTAAATGTAGAAATACCGACTTTTGGGTCGATCAAGGAACGCGGACTTAACAGGCACTAGAAACCCGTGTCCAGCCTATCTTGCACTCAAAAGGGTTAGTACAAGTGGCAGCGTGAATTTATAATTAGGGGAAAGAATGAATGTATGCGGTGTTTGTTTTGAAAAAGATACGGATTTTTGAAAAAATGATGCAACACAACAAATACAACACAACAAATGCAACACACAAAACCCTAATTCTAGGGGTCATCTAGGTCAAATCTCTAGACCACTCCTAACTGCCAAAAGACAAGTCGCAGGATAAATCCTCCGCTGCCTCTTTGTCCCCCTGTGGCCAGGTAAGTGCCAGGTAAGTGGGAAGGTACTCCACTACGTAAGTAGTGGGCCTAATTAATAACCACTAGCCTTCGACACACTTGCCTTAGACACCACAAGAAAACGCGGATAAGCAATGAATTACCCACGGCCTTCTTCTGTCCTAAGTGAGCGCGACGGTCCTTAGAGTCATCTCAAGATATTTTTTAGTTAATGTGGGTCAATGCGGATGCAAGTTTTGCGATTTTTGGGGCCTAGGAAGGGTAATGAACTCCCCACCTAATTTGGATTTGGCCGTGCCCTTTAATTTTCCGTATTAATTATGCAAACAACCAAAAATCAAAACACGCACAAATTTTTATTTTGCTTTTTGCGCGCTGCGAATATTTGAAAAGAAACCTGCACAAAATTGTTATTGGAGCAGATTGAGAAGAAGATAAGAAAGATAGAGACTCACAGGGGAAAATTGGTGCAGAGAGGAGCTAGACTTGCCGCGGAACCGCCGCAGGTAAGGGTCTTTTGCCGTGGAATAGTGGTCACTTGAAGGGATCTCTGCAAAAAAATTTTAGGACAATTCTTCTGTTACTCCCCGTAGCTCTCTGGAATGCTCAGAAAAATTTTATCCAAGCTCCAATGATTCCAGATTTCCTCGCAATCAAATCACAACACACGTATTAGGGTTTGTGCGAGTTTAGATCTAAAAATTTTAATGGAATAAATTTTTCAACTCAAATTTCAAAATACGAACAATTAGCGCACTATCCCCGGCAACGGCGCCATTTGATTGAATACGAATTCTTGTTTGTGTAAATCAAATCAAATGATCCCCGGCAACGGCGCCATTTGATTGTTAAGAATTCTTGTTGTATAGTATTTGAAATTGTAAAGAAATCACAATCAAAAATTATTTGACCGCAATCAACTACGGTGTCGGATGTAGATTGTAAGTGAGTGCGGATCGTCCACAGGGAAAGTGTAATCGTTCGTCTTTTGAATTAGATGAATTGAAATTTTAAAGAAAAGAAAAAAAAACAATTCATGATTTATATTTGAAGTTCAAGAATTAGAAAAATATAGATCTAATAACAAGAAAAAGATAGAATCAAGAATTGATAGTTTGATGATTTTTCCAACCAAATATCAAGAATCGAAATGAGGCTCGTAGAAATCGATCGGATCTATAGATGTGATGTAATCTTACAATTACGTATTCTTATCCTTCGATGAATTGATACTAGATCGATGATGATCGATCGAGAATTAGGGATTTCTTATGAAACTAGGGTTTCATCTTATCCCTTGTTCTTTCGTCGATATCATGCACATTCTAGCCTCTAGTAAATTCAAGAAACGATCGTAGATCCCTAATTTCGAGCGATAACAATCAAGAAAGTATCGCAACGAAACTAGGTCATCGATTCTTGAACTTGCTAGGGTTTACAAAACTCGTAGGACTCAAGAATCGTTTAAAGATTTGTTACATCATCATTCTATTGATCGTCTCGACTCCTTAACGAGCGGAGTTTTACTCAAACATCACAACAAGAACTACAATTACAAATTGAGATCTAATCATGATGCAAGAATTAAAAGAAAGCAAGATTAAAGAATTTCACCTTTTATTTATATCAACAATTTCATTACATTCGCTCAAGAACTACAAGAGGAAGAACTCGATCGTCGATTTGGCTTCGCTCGTCTCCGTGAGTCGCGGATCGGCTTGGATCACTTGCTCGATTGAAGATCGGCTCGGCTCCTAAAAGGTTGAAGGCTTCTTGCTTGATTGGTACTCGGGATCTTGAATTTGGAGTGGAATTAGGGTTAGGGTTTCGCACAAGTCTTGTCACTAGACTTGTGGAAGAAAATGGTGTAAGAATGAACAACCTCAACCCTTAGATCTAGGCTCCTATTTATAGACATCTAAACCCTAGATCTAGGATTAGAATTTTAAGTTTCCCTCCAAAAGTTTGTTGAGGAAATTTGAATTTCCCTCCAAAAGGTTGTTGAGGAGAAGCTTCTAGATGTGATTAGTTAGGAGGGAGCTTCTAGAAGAGGTTAGTTAGGAGCTTAATTAGGATTAGCATGCTTAATGATCTTTGCTGATCTGGCAGAAGCTTCGAGAGAATTCAGGAATTTGACATATCATTCTGAGCTGTGGCCACTGAGATAAGAATAACGCACTGAAAATGGCATGATGATCTGACCAAACTGCCGCGGAACCGCGGCGCAATCCGGCTCCCGCCGCGGTTCCGCGGCGCTTTAGAGGCTTTAGGGATTGCAACTTTTGGTGATGATTTGGGCTGACTTGTGGGCCTTTCTTTGATATGTTGATTTTTATATTTCTTTTTGAATTGCTACCAGATCTGAAATCATTGAGTTGGCGTATTTTTGATCAGCTCTTTTGGCTTTGCTCCTGCAATTTCCTGCACAAATCTCGACACAAGTGTTGCGCAAATACAGAGATGATGCGATGCCATGATATACACACAATTTCCTCAGAAATGTCGGTTTTAGAGTCTAACACATGCAATCTGATATTTAACGACTGATTTGCTAATATGTAAAATATGAATACCGAACACTTCTAAATGAGTGCAAATGATAAGGAAATTGCCGTGTTAAAAATACATTATTTTCCACTGATCACCTATCGCTTAGTGATAGGGGAAATAATTAGGATTATTAGCCTCACCGAGTTGCAATGGGCGTTTTGGATCCGGCAAGGTGATGAGCCTGTTGCGCACCGCCAGCTCGAACAATCTCCTCGTTTTGTCCCGGGGAAACGAATAAGGGCGCTTCATTTTCTCATTAAAGAATCGCTGTCTCTCATCTTGGCGTTCAGTTAGTTTTGGACCACTGGGCTGCTGTTGAGCATTGGCGATGAAGGTCGCTTTCCCTTTTCCTTTTTCATTCCGCGGCTCCGGGTTCGAATAGGAAGGCATGTGGCCTATCTGGTCCATTTGGGCCACCTTGTCAATCAAGGCCTGGAAAGTAGTTGGCTTGAAGAACATCATGAACTGCGAAATGGTCGCATGCGGATCAAGAGTACCCATGAACATTCCTACCGCAGGAGCTTCTTCAATGCGCTGCTCGCACTTCGACCATAAATTCCGCTAACGTATCGCGTACTGCACCTATGTTTCGCCTGGCTTTACTCTGGCGTTAATTAATGCGGTGATTGGGGTGCGTTCTCTAGCGCTTGCGAACCTCTGTGTAAAGAGTAACTCCATTTCTGCAAACGTCTTAACGGAGTCATTCGGGAGATCGGAATACCACTCAAATGCTGTCTCTGACAAGCTGCCAACAAATTGGCGAAGCGGTAGCTTATCGTCACCTCCGGTGTTACCACACAGAGTCCTGAATTGAGCAACGTGCTGGTGTGGATTCCCCATCCCCTTATATACGTAGAATTTGGGGATCGCGTATCCCGGCAGGTACTTTATTTGGTCGTACCAACCCGGATAAGGACATCCAGTCTTAACAATTTTCCCAGCCGCTTCATTCGCTTGATGAACTCATATCTGCTGAGCGATGTAATCATCCAGGTCGTCTTTTGAGATGGTCTCCTCTTTGGCTGCTGAACAAGACGGAAGAGGGTTTGACGTCTCCGCTCGGTCGTCTTCGAGGATAATCGGAGGATCTTCAGCTGGAGGATCCGACTGTAACATCATTCCGACCATGTCTTGGAATAAGAACGCCATTCGTTTTATGTTGGCAGCTTGTTCCACTGCCTCCTTGTCCTTCTTTTCGAGGATTCTGCGAAGGAACTCGTCATCAGTTTCCTGTTCTTGACGTTGCTTCAACGACGATTCCGGGCTTTCTTTTCACCCTGTGAGTACGGCCATTTGCGTTAACATTTCCTGGAGCTTCTATTGTTGCTCTTGGGCTTTTGTTACGGATCTGGTGAGTGGTCGATGGCCCGTAGAGATACGGCTATCCTCTTTCCCGGATGCCATATAGACAGTATGTACCACCATGCCCCCAGACTTGGGGCGTTTAGATTCAGTTTTCTTGAAATTCGTCGCAGACACCGGGATTTTCTCTAGCCTTCTCCTCTTGTGAGCGGTCGAAGTTGAGGGGTCCGTTGCAGTGGGCACCCAAGTAGGTGTCGCCTTCTGTGTCTTGACAGGGCAGTCCTCTTCTTGCCAAACCTTCGTCTTTTTCTGTCGGTGGAGATAGTCTTGATCTATCACGGAGTCCTGGACCTGTCGCCAAACTTTATAAATTTTAGATGACAGCCGCTGAGGGGACTGCTCTAGCTTCACCTTTGTAGTGCTCTCCATAGGTGGAGGAGATCTTTTCAGCACAGCAGTCGGAGAGTTCTTGCGCACCCTCCTGAGTGGTTCAAAGTTGTTCCCAGTTGGAACAGCAGCATCAATTTCCACCACTGGAGCTGGTTGGGTGAGTCCGGAAGGGGAGCTGCCTCCAGCCTTCCTCACTCGGCGCCAGTGGCGACGTCGAGCATGGCTTGCAGTCGTATTGGCTCAGCTGTAGGGTGACTTCAATCTTTCCGTTCTGGTCAAGTGCTGCCGGTATCAGCCTCTTGAAGACTGACGTTTGTTGAGAAGGGATGGTCAGCCTGTCGAAGGCAGACTTCCGAGCAGGGGAAGAAGCCTTAGCGATTTTGCTTGGATGGGGAGTTGTAACGGCCAGTCTTGTGAAGACCGATCCCTTGGCAAGAGAAGCCGCTTTGACGACTTCAGGACCAGAAATGGCTATCCTCTTCGGGATAACCTCTTCCGGTATCGCAGGCTTCTTCACAGGTCCATTGGAGCTTCGGCCCAATCTGTTAAAGACTGAGGCGATTGGTTTGGGCGACCCGTTAAGAGGAGCCGCAGTAGATGCAAACCGATCAAAGACCAACTTCTTCGGAGCTTCTTGTGACGGTACAGGAGCGCTGAAACTTGTTGGCATGATCATGGTCCCGAAGAATAGCCCAGTGGGGGCTTGGGTCACTTGTTCCACTGGCATTGTGAAAAGGGAGGCCTCTTGGGGCTCGTAGGTTACTCCTCCAGATGAGGCGGAACGGGAGTTGCAGTTGTAGTTGGAGCAGTTAGAGGCCATTGATATTCTTTTTTCTGCACGGGAGCAAAACCAAATCTTAGTACCTCGAAACCAAGGGCAACCATATTAAACCACGATTCGTTCGCGAACACGACACACGAAGTGTGGAGTGGAAAGAGGAAAAGGTCCCACCAGGCGTGCCAGAATCTGTTCTCCGCCGAAGGACATGACCGGGACGTTGGGACGTCCGGCCTGAACTTCGAGGGCAGATACTATTTGGTGCTATCCGTCCACCTCTCCTAAGATGCCAAGTTAATTTATGACACCATATATCGAAGGTTTAAACGGATGCGGCCGATATAGCAGACTTCGTCAAATTCCCCCTCATTGAGGGGTTTTTGATTATGGGGACGCTCTTCCCTGCAGGTGCAAGCCCCTGTAGTTAATTACGCTACCGCATCGCGGTAACCACTTTCTCCGTCTCCAGATGGTCACTTCATGTCGTGTGTGTTTGTTTTGTTTTTGGTTGCCAGTGGATTGTATGCGGAGACTAATTTATGTTGTCGCCCGTAGGGCGTAGATTAGTCCAAATCCGTATCTTCTTAGATTTGGGTTTGGGGCTGGGTTTAAGGATACCTTAGTCTAATTTGAGACTAAGATCAACTTAAACGTTTGTTAAGGATACGTTAGTCCAATTTTAGATAAAGATCAACTTAACGGGATCATTTAGATCCAACAAAAGAGCATTTGGGCACTATTTTTTAGTTTAGGGACATTGCAGTCTATTAGTTTAGGGAAATTATAGTCCAAGGTTTAGGACATCATAGTCCATGGGTTTAAGGACCCCACAGTCCACATCATAATCCATGGGTTTAAGGACCCCACGGTCCGAGGTTAAGGACATCATAGTCTATGGGTTTAAGGACCCTACAGTCCGAGGTTAAGGACATCATAGTCCATGGGCTTAAGGACCCCACAGTCCGAGGTTAAGGAAATCATAGTCCATGGGCTTAAGGACCCCACAGTCCATGGAATGTCTGGTTGTCGGGACCCGTCACCTCTCTGAAAACCTTGAAGGATTATAACGAAAAATATCAGAGGAGTGAAGAGATGTACCCTTGAATCAATATTGGTTGGGAGATCTGTAGTCCAATTGGGACTAAGATCTAAGATTTATGAGCCTATGTGCTCAATTAATCTGAATGAGGGGTTTATGGCCAACTTGAGCTCGACACACTCAGTTAAAATGTTAAACATTTGACAATATTGAGTATTGATTTTGGTTCTGACAGTCTTTCTGTCTCTTACTGAATGCTGAGCATTCATCATAGCTCTAGAGCTTTATTTAAAGAACAATTTATGTTCTTATCAGCGCACACGTGAGGAACACGTGGCGCGCTTGGCGCTAGCGCCAGTTAATGAGCGCAAAGCGCTTCTGTGATAGAGCGCACACGTGAGGAGCACGTAGCGCGCTTGGCGCTGAGCGACAGTCTATGAGCGCAAAGCGCCAGCTTATGAGCGCAAAGCGCTATTTGTTCCTTCGTACACACGTGGTGCGCTTGGCGCTGAGCGCCAGTCCATGAGCGCAAAGCGCTATTTGTCAAGTGACGCACACGTGAGGAGCACGTGGTGTGCTTGGCGCTGTGCGCCAGTCCAATAGCACAGAAGCTCTTTTGATTAGTTTTATGATCAGAAAAATAAATTCTCGTTTATAAGAGACTTTGTCTCAAGGTTCTTAAGAACAAAGTTCTTATTTTATAGGAGATGTTTCAATCTCTTATTTTGGTGAAAGGCTTTGCCTTTATGGATCTGTGATCCTAAGAGAATTGAATTTTTCTCCCCCCTTTTTTATAATGAGCTGTTCATGATCTCTTTTTTGTAAAAGACCTTAGTCTTATAGATCTATGATCTCTGAGAAGAATTATGTTCCTCTTCTTTAATGAGATTTTCTTATCTCTGTTTTTTTACCTTGAAGAAAAGTTCTTCTTCTACCGAGAGGTTGCTCTTCTTTCTAAGATTTCTCAAAGTTTATAGGGGGTTCCTCTATTTGTTTCTATGTATACCTGAGACTTGAATTCTTAGGTCATTTTTATAGTGAAGGCTGATTTGTTCAATCAGTTAAAGAGATCTTGTCTCTAATTGATTTGCGAATGTCTCCCCCGTTGGATCTTTGATCCGAAGGCTTCTGTTTTACAGAAGGCAATCTTCTTGTTTTTAACAAGATTGGGAAATCTTTCCCCATACAGAATTTATTCTATAATTTTGGTGATTTTTAATCACCTTTGGATCATTGATCCAACGGTGCTCTGATTTTCAAAGCACAATCTTTCCTGTTTGGAAAGATTCAGAGGAATGTTTCCTCAACAGAATTTTATTCTGTTTAATTGATGATTTTTAATCATGTTCATTGAATCTTTGATTCAACGGTGGAGAACATTTAGTTCTAGCGCTAGCGCACTCGTGCTTTGCACGTGGTGCGCTGCTTAGACTGCAGCGCACTTAGCGCTAGCGCACACGTGCTTTACACGTGGTGTGCTGCTTAGAGTGCAGCGCTCATAGCGCTAGCGCACACGTGCTTTACACGTGGTGAGCTGCTTAGAGTGCAGTACCCTTAGCGCTAGCGCACACGTGCTTTACACGTGGTGCGCTGCTTAGAGTGCAGCACCCTTAGCGCTAGCGCACACGTACTTTGCATGTGGTGCGCTGCTTAGAGTGCAGCGCACTTAGAGCTGCTATGAAGCGATGTTTCATTTCAAATTTCGAAATTTTGAACAGAGATTTGCTCTGATGGGAGGAAACAACCGGTGCGTCGTTTCGTCGCCGGAAACTCCTCGGATCATCGTCGGAAGTTCGTCGGAGCTTCGCCCTTTGCAAGCTCCACTTGTAGACAAAAAGTCTTGAGAATTTTCTTGAAAGTTTGGGCAGAGATTTGAGAGTGAGGAGGGGTGATTTTAGGTATGGTATTTATAGGAAAATCTAGGGTTTACGGTAGTGAAAGGGTGTAATAAAAATTGTATTTAATTTTGCATTAAAAATTTAAAAGGGGGTATTTTAATTCTTTGTTTAATTGCAGAGAATTTAAATAGTGCATGGGGAGTGGGGTAGGCCAAAGGTTGCTGGGAGTTTAAGAAAATTTGGGATCTGGCTGAGCCGGGCCAGCAGCGGCGGCCGATTCACCAAATTCACCAGCCCGAGTTGGCCGAGTCGGGCCGATTCTCCTTGCCATGTGTCCCCTGGTGCTTGGTCTTGATTCGTGGACCCGTTTTTTTATGTGTGACTCTTGGTTTTTATGTGTTGTGCACGTGTAGACTCTTGGGCTTCTAAAATATTAAAAGAAAAATAATTAAAACTAATGTGTGGCTGATGGGATTTAAACTCTGTTGCTTTGGTTTAGCAGTGCAAGATCTTACCAATGAGCTACAAGCTCCTTCTTACTGTTACAAAAGCAAATCAAATTTATAACTTGTGCTCAGGCTCAAGTACCCCTTTCTGTATTTTTGAAAAAATTGTACAGAAAGTTTAGAATTGTTACATTCTACCCTCCTTATAAAAATTTCGTCCTCGAAATTTGTAAAAGGGAAGTGTAACGGATTCAAGGAAAGTTTGGTGGTAGGACTATTGGTAGTGTATAAAAAATATGTGAAAGAACGAAAGAATGCGAAGGTTTTGGTAAGATTGTAAAAGAGGTGAGGGAATTTTGGATTAGGACAGATTCAAAGTATATGAAATGATAAGATTCAAGGAATATGAATTGTAAAGAATGTTTTCAGTTGCTGGTTCTTGTGTTATATTGCTTAGGTTGTCCATACAGTGCTGAACTGCATGGTAGAGTTCTATACAGCTCTGACCTGCATGGGCCACCAACAAAACCTGTCACGCCCCGCTTCCCGGTGTACGGGCAGAGGACGCGACGAGGCAGCTACGTATTTATAATGATGTAAACACGCTAAGCGTATCTAAGAAATATAAGTAAAATGCACAAGAGACATGATGTAAATGAACAGCAACTTTATTTATTAACATTCTTTTTACAATACATCTGAAAAGTAAATACATGGAAGGGAAAGAAATGCATAAATAGTGGCATAACAAAAATGGAAAATACAGAATGTAAATGTGTTAAAGGAATCTAAAGCTCTGGGTCGAAAGCTAGCTGGTCAAAATCCTCGCTGGTGGGCTCGATCTCTAGTGAGTCCGAAACACCTGACAACATTCCAAAGAAGAAGAAAGAGAATGTCGTCAGCGAACAAATCGCTCGGTAAGTCCTAAAGATGAGGGAGAAATAGAATAGACAGAGAGAGAGTGTAACTTTTAAAGTTGTATTGTATTGCTAACGTTGTTATTTGTAGCTTGGTACAGAAGAGGCCAGTGTATACGAGAGGAGTCTCACTAGACCAGAGACTACGGTATATAGAGTACAAGGCTCCGTCAATAATACCCGGAACAACGGCGATTGAATTCAGGTTAGGTGTCGTTATGGTTGTTGTCTCGTGCGACTTCTAACACCTTCCGTACCAATCTACCCCTTATTAACCCCGCGATGTCTTGTTTATATGTATGTATTGTCTTGTCTTGTAATTTGAATTGTATAGATGGATGACTTGCCGAAACTATGATATCGGTAATTAGATGTAACTGGAGAATCATGTAGATGGATGTATATCCATGGTTCGGTTCGGTCCATATAGATTGATTAGATTGAACATATTGAATATATAGATTCATGGATTCATGTTGAATTGTAAATTGTACTTGAATTATATTCAAGTCAGATTAATTATAGTGAGACTCGGTCTGAGTCAGACAATTAGAAAAGAAAGTGAATCCTGAATTAGGTTTTGGTGTTATCGATAACCGCTGTACATGGACGGCGGGATTTTTGTCTTTTTCAAAGACGATTACCGTGTTGATAACACCGTTTGTTAAGTTGTCTATCTTAAATATGCAAGCACACATATCTCCGTCTCTCTGAGGCTCAAGAGACTGGTCCCGCTTAAACCTATATTTACTAGGGTCCTTATTGTAATTTGGTATAACTTGAGGGGGTTTTATGTAAAAATAATTTTGTATAGTTTTCAAAATACACTTCAAGTATTTTATTATCATCTTTAAGGTTTTCATTAATGTATATTTTATCATTGTGATATTTCTAGTAAATAAAACCCATTTTTCATAATATATGGTATTTATTTGTAATATTGGAATTGTATGGTATTTTCTTGTAAATGGAATGTTTTCTTGAATTTTGGAAATGTGAAATATTATAAATATAAAAAATAGATATTTTGATATTAATTACATATATATTTATTTATTAGAAATATAAGTTTTATTTATAATAGAAATCACATTTTCTAAAGAAAATTTTATTTTTAAATCTTTCGAGACCGTATGCTCCTTGCGGAGGTCTGCATCTCGCACTACTAAGCCTAAGAATGTGCGATAATCCGCACCATCCCGAACGGGTTCCCCAAAATGGGTTGTAGCGGCGCATTTGCATAGATTTGTTAAAATACACATTTTGTAGAAAAATGTTTTTATAAGTCGGAGGTAGTTTTGTGTAAAATCGTATTTTTCCAAATCTATGTTCCCAAATGTCATCGTGCTATGTTACATATGAGTGTTGTGAGGAGGTAGGTCATTATCTCATGAGTTTTCTAAAGCTAGCATAGTTAAAAGGTATAAATATATAGATATGAAACATAAAGGTATTTTATTGTAAAAGTGGAATAAAACTTTGTACGATTATTATTTTAATGTCAAACTTATTCTATTGTCCTAGTTAATGAGTATTAAACCAGATAGCAAAAGTTGTATGTTTGTTATTAAGAAAATGTTGTATTTTTGAAAGAAAGGATAATCGGAAGCCGGATAACTCCGTTTCCGACACGTTTTAAGGATTAAGAATTTGAAAATAGAAAAAGAGAGACACAAGGGGGACTTACTGGATTAGGGTCAAGAGAGGAGGAAGAGGAAATTTGTGGAAACTCCGGTGCGTCGTTTCGTCGCCGGAAACTCCTTGAATCGTCGTCGGAAGTTCATCGGAGCTTCGCCCTTTGCTAACTCCACTTGCACACAAAAAGTCTTGAGAATTTTCTTAAGAGTTTGAGCAAAGATTTGAGAGTGAGGAGGGGTGATTTTAGGTGTGGTATTTATAGGAAAATCTAGGGTTTACGGTAGTGAAAGGGTGTGATAAAAATTGTATTTAATTTTGCATTAAAAAATTAAAAAGGTGTATTTTAATTCTTTGTTTAATTGCAGAGAATTTAAATAGTGCAGGGGGAGTAGGGTAGGCCAAAGCTTGCTGGGAGTTTATGAAAATTTAGGATTGGGCTGAGTCGGGCTGACGGCGGCGGCCGATTCACCCGAGTCACCGGCCCGAGTTGGCCGAGTCGGGCCGATTCTCCTTGCCGCGTGTCCCCTGGTGCTTAGTCTTGACTCGTGGACCCTTTTGTTTTATGTGTGACTCTTGAGTTTTACGTGTTGTGCACGTGTAGACTCTTGGGCTTCTAAAAGATTAAAAGAAAAATAATTAAAAATAATGTGTGGCTGATGGGATTTAAACTCTGTTGCTTTGGTTCAGCAGTGCAAGGTCTTACCAATGAGCTACAAGCTCCTTCTTGCTGTTAAAAAAGCAAATCAAATTTATAACTTGTGCTCAGGCTCAAGTACCCCTTTCTGTATTTTTGAAAAAATTGTACAGAAAGTTTAGGATTGTTACATTCTACCCTCCTTATAAAAATTCGTCCTCAAAATTTGTAAAAGAAAGTGTAACGGATTCAAGGAAAGTTTGGTAGTAGGACTATTGATAGTGTATGAAAAATATGTGAAAGAACGAAAGAATGTGAAGGTTTTGGTAAGATTGTAAAAGAGGTGAGGGAATTTTGGATTAGGACAAATTCAAAGTATATGAAATGATAAGATTCAAGGAATATGAATTGTAAAGAATGTTTTCAGTTGTTGGTTCTTGTGTTATATTGCTTAGGTTTTCCATACAGTGCTGAACTGCATGGTAGGGTTCTATACAGCTCTGACCTGCATGAGCCACCAACAAAACCTGTCACGCCCCGCTTCCCGGTGTACGGGCAGAGGACGCGACGAGGCCGCTATGTATTTACTCTGAAGTAAACACGCTAAGCGTATCTAAGAAATATAAGTAAAATGCACAAGAGACATGATGTAAATGAACGGCAACTTTATTTATTAATATTCTTTTTACAATACATCTGAAAAGTAAATACATGGAATGGAAAGAAATGCTTAAACAGTGGCATAACAGAAATGGAAAATACATAATGTAAATGCGTACAAGGAATCTAAAGATCTGGGTCGAAAGCTAGCTGGTCCAAATCCTCGCTGGTGGGCCTAATCTCCAGTGAGTCCGAAACACCTGACGACATTCCAAAGAAGAAGAAAGAGAATGTCGTCAGTGAACAAATCGCTCGGTAAGTTCCAAAGATGAGAGAGAGAGTGTAACTTTTAAAGTTGTATTATATTGCTAACGTTGTTGTTTGTGGCTTGGTACAGAAGAGGCCAGTGTATACGAGAGGAGTCTCACTAGAACAGAGACTACGGTATATAGAGTACAAGGCTCCGTCAATAATACCCGGAACAACGGCGATTGAATTCAGGTTAGGTGTCTTTATGGTTGATGTCTCGTGCCACTTCTAACACCTTCCGTACCAATATACCCCTTATTAACCCCGCGATGTCTTGTTTGTATGTATGTATTGTCTTGTAATTTGAATTGTATAAATGGATGACTTGCCGAAACCATGATATCAGTAATTGGATGTAACTAGAGAATCATGTAGATGGATGTATATCCATGATTCAGTTCGGTACATATAGATTGATTAGATTGAACAGATTGAATATATAGATTCATGGATTCATGTTGAATTGTTGATTGTACTTGAATCATATTCAAGTTAGATTAATTATAGTGAGACTCGGTCTGAGTCAGACAATTAGAAAAGAAAGTGAATCCTGAATTAGCTTTTGGTGTTGTCGGTAACCACTGCACATGGACGGCGGGATTTGTGTCTTTTTCAAAGACGATTACCGTGTTGATAACACCGTTTGTTAAGTTATCTACCTTAAATATGCAAGCACCCATATCTCCGCCTTCCTGGGGCTCAAGAGATCGGTCCCGCTTAAACCTATATTTACTAGGGTCCTTATTGTAATTTAGTATAACTTGAGGGGGTTTATGTAAAAATAATTTTGTATAGTTTTCAAAATACACCTTAAGTATTTTATTATCGTCTTTAAGGTTTTTATTGATGTATATTTTATCATTGTGACATTTTTAGTGAATAAAACCTATTTTTCATAATATATGGTATTTATTTGTAATATTGGAATTGTATGGTATTTTCTTGTAAATGGAATGGTTTCTTGAATTTTGGAAATATTAAAAATTATAAATATTAAAAATAGATATTTTGATATTTATTATATATATATTTATTAAAAATATAAGTTTTATTTATAATAGAAATCACATTTTCTAAAGAAAATTGTATTTTTAAATCTTTCGAGAACGTATGCTCCTTGCGGATGTCTGCATCTCGCACTACTAAGCCCGAGGATGTGCGATAATCCGCACCTTCCCGAACGGGTTCCCCGAAATGGGTTGTAGCGGCGCATTTGCATAGATTTGTTAAAATACACATCTTGTAGTAAAAAGTTTTTATAAGTCGGAGGTAGTTTTATGTAAAATCGTATTTTCCCAAATCTATGTTCCCAAATTTCATCGTGCTATGTTACATATGAGTGTTGTGAGGAGGTAGGTCATTAGCTCGTGAGTTTTCTAAAGCTAGCATGGTTAAAAAGTATAAATATATAGATATAAAACATAAAGGTATTTTACTGTAAAAGTGGAATAAAACTTGCTATGATTATTATTTTAATGTCAAACTTGTTCTATTGTCCTAGTTAATGCGTATTAAACCAGATAGAAAAATTTGTAGGTTTGTTATTAAGAAAATGTTCTATTTTTGAAAGAAAAGAGAATCGGAAGCGGGATAACTCCGCTTCCGACACATTTTAAGGATTAAGAATTTGAGAATAGTAAAAGAGAGAGACATGGGGGAATTACTGGATTGGGGTCAATAGAGGAGGAAGAGGAAGTTTGGGGAAACACCGGTGCGTCGTTTCGTCGCCGGAAACTCCTCGGATCGTCTTCGGAAGTTCGTCGGAGCTTCGCCCTTTGCTAACTCCACTTGCACACAAAAAGTCTTGAGAATTTTCTTGAGAGTTTGGATAAAGATTTGAGAGTGAGGAGGGGTGATTTTAGGTGTGGTATTTATAGGAAAATCTAGGGTTTACGGTCGTGAAAGGGTGTGATAAAAATTGGATTTAATTTTGCACTAAAAATTTAAAAGGTGTATTTTAATTCTCTGTTTAATTAAAGAGAATTTAAATAGTGCAGGGAGAGTGGGGTAGGCCAAAGGTTGCTGGGAGTTTAAGAAAATTTAGGATCGAGCTGAGTCAGGCCGACGGCAGTGGCTGATTCATCCGAGTCACCGTCCCGAGTTGGTCGAGTCAGGCCGATTCTCCATGCCGCGTGTCCCCTGGTGCTTGGTCTTGACTCATGGATCTGTTTGTTTTATGTGTGACTCTTGATTTTTACCTTTTGTGCACGTGTAGACTCTTGGGATTCTAAAAGATTAAAAGAAAAATAATTAAAAATAATGTGTGGCTGATGGGATTTGAACTCTGTTGCTTTGGTTCAGCAGTGCAAGGTCTTACCAATGAGCTACAAGCTCCTTCTTGCTGTTAAAAAAGCAAATCAAATTTATAACTTGTGCTCAGGCTCAAATACCCCTTTCTATATTTTTGAAAAATTTGTACAGAAAGTTTAGGGTTGTTATACTCGTCCTTCCTCGATCGACTCACAACACGTCTGTATGAGGTTCCTTTCTAACTGAAGCCAGTTATTTTGATGATCTCGCATTGGAGTATCCAAACGAACAAAATGTCCTAGTCATCTATCCAAGGGTGACTAGCGATCTTCTATCACATACCTGTGTATAACCTCATGCTGCATTAGTTTCAAAAGTTTGGGGGCGATTTCTCGTCAAACTCAGCAACAGCTGGCTCGCCTGTCCGCACGGTAGACAACGCCTCAATTATCTAGAGTAGAAGGTACCTTAATAGCCTTCACAATCTGGCTGGCCTCTAGTAATGGCCCGATCATCTGGTGCAGATCCCGAACGCTCGTGTGAACGGAAAATACTAGTAAAACAATAAGTCATGCATTCGTGTGTCACCGGAATACATCATGGTCAGTCCTCGTCCCTGACGAGCTCTTACTGACCGCAGCTCTCTCTACTCATGTAGCCAAGGTAATGGAAACCATGATCCGGTATCGATGAGGATAGATTATAAGAACGAATAGAAATATGGTGCGTAAGAAATGTACATTCTAATGCTACTTAAGCGAAGTAGCGTATCGTAAGTATGCCGCGGAACATACACACAGTACGTCACTCTACTTAAGTCACTTAATCCATCAACCAAGGTCAAGCTACGCGACGAAAGTTCGGGTCTAATACCCCCTTAGTCAAGTCTAAGTTCCGTAAGGTCAAGCTTAAGTTCCGAAATATATATACGCCCTAGACTCCGCATAGTCAAATCTAGACTCGAACCAAGGTTAAACCTAACGCTCTGATACCAACTTTGTCACGACCCGGAAAAGGCACGTGACTGGCACTTGAATCATGTGAAGTCTATAGAACCCCACCTAATTCAAGTAAGCCAAAAGCCCAGAAATCTAAACCTTTTAGGGAAAAATAGTGGAGGTGAAGTTTTGAAATAACGGTATAATGAAATCAAGTTCTTCTTTTACGAGTATAAGTAATAACATATGAAAATGTAATGTTTGTATCTATCTTGAAAACATTTTCATCATTCGAAATTTGGGCAGCACCTCCTTTGTAATTTTTAACCCGAAAACAATACAAACAATAATAATAATAATAGGTATCCCCAAGCGGGAGCTAGCTCTTCGCCAATTGGCGGAAACAACCATGCAAAGATATAAATATATAACGCCGAAGGCGAGAATCAAAACAAAGAAATAAAGAAAATAAACCAAAGTATCATCAAGAAACCAAAAACAAATAATGAATAAATGAGCGTGGCTCTAAGTCCGAAAGAATATACAATAGCGTTTTCTAAGTCTGCAAATATACAAAGTCTGGTTGATGGAGCATTTAACTAGATACAATAAAATAAATATACAAATACAAAATGGTGGTCACGATGCAAGTGAAATCCCACCTACCCAAGCAATTACCCGGAAGACGGCGATGTGCCAGCAAGCCGCAACGGAACTTGTGCGGTCAAACCTGCAAGAAAACTGTGGCACAACGGGGGTGGGTTGCCAACTCGTGAGTAGAAGACATCATCGAGTTGAAACCGAATGTATGAAGATCTCCTAGGTCATACAGTACAATACAATAATAAAAATAACACGATAACATCGAGTAGTAGCAGCAAGGGTAATAATATAAGCATATATGAAATACCAAGTACTCGTGTCCGTGTCACAAAGTAACTACATGTCGTGTGTATCATGTATAAATGCATCATCAAATGAGCGTGTCCAGCATTGACACACAAAATCATGATAAAACCTGAGTCCCAAGCATCGACACTCGAAAACATCATGAAAACCGTGTCCATCAGCGACACATAATCCTCATATCTCGGGCTCCGTCTGTCCGGATCGGCCCCATATCATCCGATCTCATGACTACGGTCGGTATCCTCCGGATATCCGCCATGCCAAACTATCACCGGTCGGTAGTGCTTCCCTGCCGGGCTCAACGTCTCTCTAATGATCTTCTTGCCCCAGGGTACCGCACCGGGTCCACCATGTACCCGCAGACGGTGTCTCCTCGCTCCTCGAATCGGGTATACATATATGCTCAGAACCGAGAAATCTCATGGTGGATGCCACACATCATATATGAGAAACAGTATTTTTCTTTTAAATTGAGCATAAGTTTTCAAATTCACATGCGCTTTCCCAAATCCAGAAATCTTATGAAAAACCGAAATCTCATAATCATGAGTATATAATGAGATAATGAATACCGGCATAAAGTTAAATGATTAGTGCATAACTAGAATGTATGTATATGAATGCATATGGCATCTATGTAAAAAATACAATGTCTAAACTAGCATGTAAGATCATGAAAGTTAAACAATAATGTTAACTACAAGCTATCAGGTCATACGAGTGAAGTAACGTTTTCTAATGTGTACGAAACATGGAAATTATCGATACTGATGTGTGTGAACCGGCAAGCAAGTGTACGTGCAACATACGCATCATCGGTAATGGTGCAGGTGTCCTAGCAGACGAGATCATAACAGCTAATGAAAACACATGTACATATATATACAAAGCAAAGAGAATAATATGAGCATAGCAGAAAGTAAACAGTAAAAGCAACGATAAGGTATATAAATCTATATACGAGCCATACCGTTTATCGTATTTAAAAGAGCACGAATCGTTGTTTTTGTAAGTCCATGTCACGCACCCCATGAACTTGCGGGGAGGCGGAATATATGAAAAACGATTATCAAAGCTTCGTAACACGGACTTGAGCGCATGAATCGTGTCTAAACCGTTACAAGCAAACTACGAAAGTTTTAGCTACTCTGATTCAAAGTTATACCTCACGTTACTTTTCCTTCGGGTCTTCATCACTGTCCTCCACTCCATGTAGGCTCTTTGGAACGTCGGCACCTCAACGGCCTCCTCGAGTCAAAGACGATCCACCCGAGAGCTCCTACTCCAAGCTTAACCTCTAACTTGAGGTAACTAGGTTACTCAAAGTGCTAATCTAAGCAACCTAGGTGATATAGAGTTGGATTATGGAAGTATTAGTCTAGCTAACCCTTGAACTCAACACATGAGAGGTTAGGGTTAGGGTTTGAAGAGAGAGAGCTTGAGGAGAGAGAAGGTGAGAATGAGAATCCTTTTGGATGAATAGATTATGTGTGTATATATGAAACATATCATATATATAAATGAATAACAAATAATGATATATCATCATGTTTCATTAATACACTAAGTGATTCATCACATGAGTCATATAAATCATAATTGATTCATTAACTCCATGTATGAATCACACCATGACTCATTTATCCAATTAATGCATATGCCACCTTAACCCCCAAGTCATCATGCTTCAAGAAGCTTCCCGACAAATTACGAGAACGCCCCTCCTATCCGTAAAAACACAGAAAAACTTTAGACTGTATAAATCCAATAATCCGATACTAGAATCTGGCTTAAACCAAAGCCGACTAGTAAAAACTGTCCGAACATCGTACGTGCGTAAAAACACGTATGCGTCCAAACCCTGTCGTAAAACCATACGACCTCTATATCGTTTCGCCTGAAGCAGGGAAACTCTCTGTGTGGGACTCTAAAGACTCGACACTACACTGGAAGTGGGTTTAACCACAGACCGCAAGCGGCACTAGCTGTACGTAACGGTCCCCAGGTAGATGTCGATAAGAAGGCTGATGAGTAAATCCATCCGAACTCCTACTGAGCCTGTTGTGACAATCTCCGTACAGTCTGGTCTGTTCGTCTAAGACTATCGCATATCGGGCCTAGGGGGCGGCAAGCGTCAGTCCCCTAAAAGCAGTATAAGTCGTGTCAGAGCGTAGCCCATTACACCTTGAGAAACTACTGGAAAACCTACCAGTAAATCTCGCTTGCCCTGGCCAGGGACTTTGCGTAATGGCTCTCTGACACAGCGCGATATCAACTCCCAATACCGGGATAGACGAATCATGTCTAACCGCCACTGCCTCCAAGTGCTCGGGACTGCACCCAACTGCTACCTGTTTGCATGACTCCTTTGAGCCTTGGTAGGGTAGCAATCTAAGAACAGTGGGACACACTCGAGGCGAAGCAACAGTGTCAAGTCTGCGGACTATGCTGTACTCATGTCACCTGGGAACTGTTAACTGACGACGGGTATAATCCCAACCAACAGTTCCCCGTGAGTCCTGTCCGGTGTACCCGTAACCTAACGAGCACCTGTATATTATCTCCAGTACGACGTACCGATGGCCGTGGGACAGACCATCTCCCCAACTGGGATGAGAAGCGTATACACTAGTCTACTCTGGAGTATCGATGCCCTGTCTCGATAATCCTACGACTAGGGACCTGTATAGGATGTTGCTTATAGACTACCCAGCCCCCACTAGTGTGACTGCCATCACAATGCTGGTAATCAAGCAAAGATCCTAAGAGCTCTACTAATATGTATAAGCGATACATTACAAGAAACATATGCACATATTAAAGTAGACTCAAACCAAGTAGCATACTACCATTTTTAGCAAGACTGTCAATACAACTGTGAATATCCCAAGCTTCCATTAAGTAATATACAAACTAGTATGATACAGTAATGGCCTTCTAGGGCATAAACACTAACAATCTCCCACTTGCACTAGGGCCATGTACTGGCATATCGCAGACCTATCATATCGAATAGCCTCTCGAACTGCGTCTGAGGAATGGCCTTTGTGAATGGATCAGCAGTGTTATTCTCTGTATCTACTCTCTTTACCTCGATCTCCCGGCGATCGACGATCTCCCTGATCAGGTGATACCGCCTTAAGATGTGTCTGGACTTCTGATGGGACCTGGGTTCCTTCGCTAAAGCTATAGCGCCGTTGTTGTCGCAATACAGAGGTATTGGACCAACACTGTTAGAAACCACCTGAAGTTCTGTGAGGAACTTCTTTATCCAGACAGCTTCTTTTGCGGCATCGCAAGCAGCTATGTACTCCGCTTCCATCGTTGAGTCCGCAACGGTGTCCTGCTTGGAACTCTTCCAACAGACCGCCCCTCCATTGAGGGTAAAGACATAACCCGACATGGACTTGGAGTCATCCTTGTCACTCTGGAAGCTGGAGTCAGCAAAGGCCTCGATCTGGAGGTTTTTTCCGCCATACACCAAGAACATCTCCTTAGTCCTTCTTAGGTACTTGAGAATGTTCTTTACTGCTATCCAGTGCTTCTCCCCTGGGTTTGCCTGATACCGGCTTAAAACGCTCAATGCGTATGCTACATCTGGTCTGGTACATAATATCGCATACATTATATAGCTTACCGCAGAAGCGTAGGATATAATCGACATGCGATCCCTTTTCAAATCAGTCTTCGGAGACATCTCTTTGGAGAGGGCGATTCCGTGACAAGCCGGTAGGTTACCGCGCTTAGAATCATCCATACTGAATCTTTTCAATATGGTGTCTATGTACCTAGACTGCGAAAGTCCCAACATTCTCTTTGATCTATCACGATAGATCTGCATCCCCAGAATGTAGGTGGCATCACCCAAGTCTTTCATGGAGAATTTCTGTGACAAGAATCTTTTGACTGACTGTAGCATAGAAATATCATTTCCTATTAGGAGAATGTCATCCACGTACAAGACGAGGAATATAACAACTCTTCCTACAATCTTACTGTATATGCATGGTTCATCTGGATTTTTGATAAAGTCGAATTCTTTGACAGTATCATCAAAACAGATGTTTCAACTCCGCGATGCCTGCTTTTGTCCATAAATGGATTTAAGCAGCTTGCATACTTTACCGCTGCTCTCACTCTGAATGAATCTCTCTGGCTGATCCATATAGACGCTCTTTTCCAAATTACCATTTAGAAAGGGCGTCTTTACGTCCATCTGCCAGATCTCATAATCGTGGAAGTTAGCAATAGCAAGAAGGACCCGAATGGATTTGAGCATAGCCACTGGAGAAAAGGTTTCGTCATAGTCCAAACCATGTCTTTGACGGAAACCCTTTGCAACAAGTCTAGCCTTATAGGTTTCAACCTGTCCATCTACACCAATCTTCTTTCTGAAGATCCACTTGCATCCTATGGGTTTTACCCCATCTGGAGCAATGTCCAAAGTCCATACTTTGTTAGTGTACATGGACTCCATTTCGGTCCGCATTGCATCCAGCCATTTTACCGAGTCGCCGCTCTGAATGGCTTGCTGGAAGCTAGTAAGGTTGTCATTATCAATGACGCAATCTTCTTGATCCCCGTCTATGAGAAAACCGTAGTATCTCTCGGGCGGATGAGACTGCCTACTACTTCTGCGGATAGGCGCTGGTATGTCCCTTTCTTCTGAAACTTCTTGTTCCACCAAACTTTCAGTAACAGCTTGTGGTTCTGTAATTTCTTCCAGTTCTACTGCGCTCCCACTCTTCTGATTTTCTAAAAATTCAGTTTCTAAGAAGCGGGCATGACGAGAAACAAAAACCTTTTGTTCCTCTGCGAAATAGAAGCAATATCCCATGGAGTTCTTTGGATATCCCACAAACTTACACTCTACTGAGCGTGCCTCGAGCTTGTCCGAATGCTGCTTTTTTACAAAAGCTGGACATATTCATGTCTTCAGGTACTGAAGATAGGGTTTCTTCCCACTCCACATCTGATATGGTGTGGTAGGCAAAGTTTTGGTTGGAACCTTGTTCAAAAGATATGCAGCTGATTCTAGTGCATAACCCCAGAATGATCGCGGTAACTCAGTCTTACTCATCATGGAACGAACCATATCCAATAGGGTTCGATTCCTCCTTTCCGATACACCGTTGTGTTGTGGTGTGTATGGAGGAGTAAGCTGAGAGAGAATTCCATTCTCTTTTAAGTAACCTAGGAACTCGGCACTTAAGTATTCACCACCTCGATCAGATCTCAGTGTCTTAATACTTTTGCCTGTTTGGTTTTCCACTTCATTCTTGTATTCCTGGAATTTCTCAAAGGCCTCGGATTTATGCTTCATTAAGAAGATATGTCCATACCTAGAGAAATCATCCGTAAAAGTAATGAAGTAGGAATAACCACCTCACGCATGTGTAGACATTGGACCGCACACGTCACTGTGTAGAGTCCTAAGAGCTCTCTCGCTCTTACTCCGTGTCCAGTAAACAGAGTCTTTGTCATCTTTCCCATGAGACAAGATTCACAAGTGGCATAAGATTGATATTCGAACGGATTCAAATATCCTTCTCTATATAACTTCGTTAATCGTGTTTCATTGATGTGACCTAGTCTACAATGCCATAAGAAAACCTGATTCATATCTGGAGACTTTCTTTAAAGTGTGTTCTGGACATTGAAAACCTGAGCTTGACTCAATACGTATATACCGTCATCTAATGTACCGGACCCAATCAAAACTTGATTTAGGTGGATGTGAACTACATCGCTTACGAATGTAAAATCATATCCCTCTTTTGAAAGTAAGGACACTGATATGATATTACAAGTCAAACTAGGTACATACAAACAGTTACGTCGAATCAATATCTGCCCACTTGTCAAACCTAGGCGATATTCTCCCACGGATTCAGCGTCCACGCTCATTCCGTTTGCAACTCTGAGAGACATATCACATATCCTTATAACTCTACGGTTTCTCAAAGCATGTAATGAATTACAGATGTGAGATCCTGCTCCGGTATCTAGTACCTAGGAAGTAGAGTTAATTGACAAACAGTTCTCAATTACAAACACACTTGAGGCTGAAGCCACAACGTGCTTCGTATCCTGGCTACAGGCTTCCAAAGCCCTGCAATCCTTCTGCCAATGCCCGTTCCCATAACAATAGGAACATCCCTCTTTAGCTATACCAAGTCCCGAAACTTTTGCTCTTCCCTTTCCTCCTACTTTATTGACACCGTATATCGGCTTTGTAGAGGTCTTCTTCTTTTCACCCTTTGCTTTCGCCCTGGATGTGGAAGAAGAAGGTCCCCCATTAAGCAGAGCTTGTGTCTCCCTGGTTTCTTTCAGGGTGTAAGTAGAGGGTAGGGACTGTGGAAATAAGTCAGCGTATGACCTGTTTCCCAACGTGGTCTCCAGGTCCTTGAGCTCATCAATATAGCTAGTCATTGTAAGGGCGTTATCCCCTACAGATGACCCGACAGCCAACCTCGCTTGATTTAAATCGTTCGAGGTCTCATATCTTGCGATATGAGATTGCTCTACATATAAATCTTTGTTATGGAGAAAGATGGAAACTAAATCCATCTTCTCGTGTTGCTTCTGGTTTACACCATCAACTGAAGCCAACACGAGGCACTTAGCTTTCGCTTTATCCTTTTCCCTTGTCTGACGGATATCCATATCCGCGACGGTGGAAACTGGACCTGGGACGGCGGGATCTTGAGTAGTAATAGGGCGGTCCAGCTTGTCATAAGCAATGGACATCTAGACAGACCTTTGCCAGTCATATAAGTTAGATTCAGTCAACTTGTTATCTAGATGTAACCTAGTCATGGTCACAAGGTCGCGCGGGTGTAAAACATAAGTGACGTCTAAATAGCTATCATATATAGATATTGTACATTCGTCGGACGCAATAATAGGCATTCCAGATCTCAGATGAACATTATTGGATATACAAGCAATCCGCGTTTGCTTTGAGCCTGCAACAAAAGACGGATTACACAGTTGTGATGAATAGCCTTTACCCCACCCTAGACCCCTATGGGTACGGCAAACTACCCGCCAAGTACCCGAAGTGAAGCGGTCTCCCTCAACAACGTGATTAGGCCACTAAACACTTCAACATACCCGGTAGTTTGTGTACCCCACCTTGGGTCTATCCTAGGAGCAAAAAACAGTAAATGAAATAATACAACGGTGGCTACAACCGCAACCTGGATGTGCCCCGCAAAAGAATATTACATCATATTACAATTTATATCGAATGAATGAATATAAAACCCATCTCAAACCCCGGCTAATCATCACAACGATCCAATCAAGTTCATATACACAAACAGTAAACATTACAGAAATGTGCAACCCCCTGCCAACCGACATACTAGCAGTTAAGGGAGGTTTACGAACAAATTAAACATTACAGATAAAAACCCGATTAGCAAATAACTTAGAATATCGATCGACAACCTTTTTCCGTGTCTACCCCAAATGCAAGCCAGTACAGAAGTAACCTGGGCAGAAACAGAATATACTAGAAAACAAAACACCAAATTATAAGAATTACTGCGCAAATCCGAGTCAACTCGGAGTTGACTCGGCGGCAGATCCGCGGCAAAAAGCACTATTGTGCCGCGGATCCGCGACCATCTAACCGAGTTGAGAGCTCGTATTTTCCCAGTTTTCTTATAATACCCTGCTGTGAATTTTAAGGTCTATCAAAAAAAAATTCTGACACTTTTAAAATCAACAGAAACTGATAGGGTTTCGGGGTGTTGTTTTCGTGTTTTCCGTCGATCGAAGTTCTACTTAGTTGCTAACAAGCTAGTAATGGTTTAGTTGGCTCTGATACCACTGTAAGTCCATGTCACGCACCCCACGAACTTGCGGGGAGGCGGAATATATTAAAAACGATTATCAACGCTTCGTAACACGGACTTGAGCGCGTGAATCGTGTCTAAACCGTTACAAGCAAACTACGAAAGGTTTAACTACTCTGATTCGAAGTTATACCTCACGTTACTTGTCCTTCGGGTCTTCATCACTGTCCTCCACTCCATGTAGGCTCTTTGGAACGTCGTCACCTCAACGGCCTCCTCGAGTCAAAGACGATCCACCCAAGAGCTCCTACTCCAAGCTTAAGCTCTAACTTGAGGTAACTAGGTTACTCAAAGTGCTAATCTAAGCAACCTAGGTGATATAGAGTTGGATTATGGAAGTATTAGTCTAGCTAACCCTTGAACTCAACACATGTGAGGTTAGGGTTAGGGTTTGAAGAGAGAGAGCTTGAGGAGAGAGAAGGTGAGAATGAGAATCCTTTTGGATGAATAGATTATGTGTGTATATATGAAACATATCATATATATAAATGAATAACTGTAAATCCCCGTTTCCATTGTTATAGAAGTTTCGTATTCTCTGAATTCCAGTGATTTTCTTTTCTTTTCCCTCTTTTTGAATTGGTTGTTAAGCCCAATATTATAATCTTTCCCAAAACCTAAAAGTTAAAACCCAAGAGTTAAAACCAAGCCAATTAAACTAAAACCTAAACTAAAACCTAATATAAAATGAATATTAACACACACTATTATTTCTGCAGCCCATAATCCTTGTTTCAATTAAAATTCCATCGGCCCAGATCCCCTCCTCGGCCCACTGTCTTTTTTGAATTAATTGTTTTTTTTTCCGGCCCTTTTCCATTCCATTCCCCAGCCCACGTCTCTTTTTAGTTAATTCCTAAATCGTTTCGAGCCCGGCCCGTCTCCCCCGCTGCCCACGACCCGACCCGATTCCTTTATTACCTTCTTCCCTCGTCCAAAATTCTTTCCCGCTCGTTTCCTTCTCCCACGTCGCGAACCCAAGCCCCTGTGCTCCCCACGTCACCGCGCCGTTGCTCACGTCCCCGCGACCCCCGACCACGACTCCCTCTAACTCACGCTCTCCAACTCCTCACCTCCCAAACTCCTCAAAACTCTAACCCCTCAAGCTTTTTCCCCCGCGAACCCACTGTGAAACCACTGCCAACCTCATCGTGCCGACGACGACGAACTCCTCGTTTTTCCCCGTTCTCTTCCCTCACTCTTTCCTCTTCAGAACTCACCAAGCCCCTGCACATTCAGCCACCAACTCCCCGCACATCCGACCCCCCGCACCCGAACTCGACACCCGCTGGCATCCTTCGACCGACGCCGACGAGCCCCCACACTTCACCTGAACCACTCTGAGACTCCCTAACCTCCTCAGCATCATCACCATCACCACAAACCCAAGCCCCACTGCACACACTCTCTCTCTCTCTCTCTCTCTCTCCAAAGAACCCACTGCACTCACTGTGCACATCGTCGGAGCCCCCGTCGCCGACCGTGGTCGATCCCAAAACCTCCCAAGAGTTCTACAGAGCACCCCTCCATCTCCGGTGATCGCGATATATCCCCGGACAACTCCGACGCAAAACCCGTTTTTGATCGAAGCTCGCGCGAACTCGTTCCGCGGCGTACAACGCGCGTTCGTGACGACGTTGCTGCCTCACGACCCCGAGACATCTTCCAGGCAAGTGTTTACTTGCTTCATGCTAAATTATTAGTGATATGAACCTAAAATAACTAGTTTACGGATTTGTCGAATACTAATGTATAATACGATCAAGGTGTTCGATGCTATTCTTCCATGAAAATGATTGTTTATTTTGACGGAACCTGATGTCTTATGTTGGCCCATATAGTGATAAACATAGTGTATGAATCTCGCTGGAGGATATGATTGTTTGTAACAAAAATTGATACCCCCAAATATGCCGTTTAAACTAGAATTTTCTCGTGCCCGAAAACGAATAAAATCACAATAAATTATATGCACACTGGATTGAGACGTTCGAGGGCTTAAATCGAAGCCGACTCGACGAACTTTAACCCTATGGAAAGTCCCAATGATTTCTGTTCTGTAATCATGATGATAACTGGGTCGGAACACGACTCTGGACTGCAGTCCAGAGCGTTTCTGATTATTGTGTTCTGATTCAAAGACCTGCACCACTGTGTTTATTGAAGCCGTATGTTACGGAACCCTACAGTATATTAAAGATAACTCTGTTAGCTAAATAAAACAGGTGATTCCATTCCGTTTCATATCCATTTGCTATTTTAAACTGTATTTAAAAGGACAGAACGTATGACTGTCCAGAACAGATTCTGAGATGACACACTGAGATTAAACTAGGTATAACTTTCAACGTAAAGATGCGATTGAGGATCCGTCTGTTGCGTTGAATACTTTATAGAAAACCCTAGATTTCATTCAACTGTAACATCACTAGATTCTGAGCCCAACTGGGTGCAATTCGTGTCGCGAAACGGACGTTCAGTTCTGAAACTGAATTTCCAGCCGCGCGCACTTAAAATGAAACCGTTATATCTTGAAAACCGAAACTCCGATTGAACTGAAACAAATTTTGATGAATTACTGACTGAGTGTTCTATATATCTTACTTACATCATTTCGCCGAATTCTTAACATAATAATTTGTGCAATTTATTTCAGTTCATGACATGCATGTTGATTCATAATATACAGAACTCATTGGTAGCATACATACATATATCATACCCTTGCCATATACTCAGTGTTAGTACATGTGGACATTGCATTATCGTGCGTGATAGATGTTGGTTTAGGAGTGACAAGTACATCAATGGAAAGTGAATATTCGTGACAGTGATTGATACAGTGAACAGTGATAAAAATCGTGCCATTGGTATACTTGTACACTACTAGATCAATATCATACATAGTAAGAACCTGGGGAAAAAGGGGAAATCAAAGTGGAAAGAGTATCGTATTTAGCGGGACCGTGTTTAGAGGATGATCATTCGAACAGAGATACTGATACATGTAGGACAGGATCTAGCGATCAGGCTGACAGGGTTATGTCCCGGGCATGTGGGCCGTTGTCTCGGGTATGTACGAAACTCCTGTTAAACATGATCCTCCTTCCACTATGTGATTTCAAACTTGACCTAGAGACCGATAGGGACACATAACATATTCTGCATCATATAACGACATAGTGATTACTTGCATTGTTCTTACACCAGTATTACCTCACATACATGTTTCGTCTCATTATAATAGCATTGTTATTGTGTCGCTCTGACGACCTGAGTATGCATGCTCAGATCCTGCGGGAGGACCAGCACAGGAGACGGATCTACCCTTCGAGTTTACGGAGATTTAGACTGGTGTATTCTTCTATTTTTCTGCTTTCCATAAAAGTGATCGTAAGTTTGACTTTGGATAGTATTTTGTTCTTGTTATCTGTAAATTGGTGAACAATGGAATATTAATGTAATGAATTAGTGATGTGATTCCTTTACCACTACGCTTTATTTACTGATTACCATGTAATGCTAGAAGCCGAATTGTGACTACGGCGGGATGATTCCTTGACCGTAGGAGCATGGCTGGCCTAGTCATCCCTCGTTTCCCGTATTTTGGGATGCGGGGCGTGACAATAACAAATAATGATATATCATCATGTTTCATTAATACACTAAGTGATTCATCACATGAGTCATATAAATCATAATTGATTCATTAACTCCATGTATGAATCACACCATGACTCATTTATCCAATTAATGCATATGCCACCTTAACCCCCAAGTCATCATGCTTCAAGAAGCTTCTCGATAAATTATGAGAACGCCCCTCTTATCCGTAAAAACACGGAAAAACTTTAAACTGTATAAATCCAATAATCCGATACTAGAATCTGGCTTAAACCAAAGCCGACTAGTAAAAACTGTCCGAACATCGTACGTGCGTAAATACACGTATGTGCGTAAAACCATACGACCTCTATATCGTTTCGCCTGAAGCAGGGAAACTCTCTGTGTGGGACTCTAAAGACTCGACACTACGCTGGAAGTGGGTTTAACCACAGACCGCAAGCGGCACTAGCTGTACATAACGGTCCCCAGGTAGATGTCGATAAGAAGGCCGATGAATAAATCCATCCGAACTCCTACTGAGCCTGCTGTGACAATCTCCGTACAGTCCGGTCTGTTCGTCTAAGACTATCGCATATCGGGCCTAGAGGGCGGCAAGCGTCAGTCCCTTAAAAGCGGTATAAGTCATGTCGGAGCGTAGCCCATTACACCTTGAGAAACTACTGGAAAACCTACCAGTAAATCTCGCTTGCCCTGGCCAGGGACTTTGCGTAATGGCTCTCTGACACAGCGCGATATCAACTCCCAATACTGGGAGAGACGAATCCTGTCTAACCGCCACTGCCTCCAAGTGCTCGGGACTGCACCCAACTACTACCTGTTTGCACGACTCCTTTGAACCGTGGTAGGGTAGCAATCTGAGAACAATGGGACACACTCGAGGCGAAGTAGCAGTGTCAAGTCTGTGGACTATGCTGTACTTATGTCACCTGGGAACTGTTAACTGACGACGGGTATAATCCCAACCAACAGTTCCCCGTGAGTCATGTCCGGTGTACCCGTAACCTAACGAGCACATGTATACTATCTCCAGTACGACGTACCGATGGCTGTGGAACAGACCATCTCCCCAACTGGGATGAGAAGCGTATACACTAGTCTACTCCAAAGTATCGATACCCTGTCTCGATAATCCTACGACTAGGGACTTGTATAGGATGTTGCTTATAGACTACCCAGCCCCCACTAGTGTGACTGCCATCACAACGCTGGTAATCAAGCAAAGATCCTAAGGGCTCTACTAATATGTATAAGCGATACACTACAAGAAACATATGCACATATTAAAGTAGACTCAAACCAAGTAGCATACTGCCATTTTTAGCAAGACTGTCAATACAACTGTGAATATCCCAAGCTTCCATTAAGTAATATACAAACTAGTATGATTCAGTAATGGCCTTATAGGGCATAAACACTAACAGTTTTTAGAAAAGTAGGGGCTACGATGTTTTTAAGAAAAGAGATATCTTTGGAAAATCCGTAGCGTCCCTCGGTTTGCCCTTTGAAAATACCTACGATTCGTTAGTTTTGAAAATAAATATGACTCAAATCTATTCTAACATTTACCTAAGTAATTAGAAAACTAAACTAAGGACCGAGTCGATGGTGATAAGAAATCTATAACATTACGAGTCGATATATCTAACAGTCGGCGATCCAGCATCATACCATCACGTACGGTATAATCCATCGTACGGCATCCTCAAGTCAAGAGTACGGATCAATTATCATATATATTGTTGGAGATAGTGCCCTCAGAGTCAATTATTGGATCACAGGCACGTGATTGCAATGATTGAGGGAGGACCTATCCCGGTAGGACAGTCTTACTCGAGATGATAGTATGCTATCTGGTTTATCTCTATCATCGTGTACTGCTTTAGGTGACCTGACAGGTCGCTATTACACGCTGATAGAGCCCCTAGGATTCTTGCTTGACGACCAGCAGTATGATGGCGATCATATACGTGGGAGCTGGGGTCTATAAGCACATCCTTAAATGGTCCCTAGTCGTGGGAGTTTCGAGACTGGGCATCGATACTCCATTAGTAGACTAGTGTATACAGTCGAGACCCCGACGAGGGGCGGTGGCCGGTCTCACAAGCCACTGGTGTCAGTTGATTCACCTAAGATGTATACAGGTGCTCATTGGGTTATGAGTACACCGGACAGGACTTGCCGGGAACCTGCTGGTTGGGATTATACCAGACGTCAGATAGCAGTTCCCAGGTGACATGTGTACAGGTTAGTTCATCGACCTGAGATCGTCATTTGTCTCGTGTGAGTTCCCACTGTTCTTTGATTACTACCCTACCACGGCTCAAAGGAGTCGTGCAAACAGGTTTTAGTTGGGTACAGTCCCGAGCCACATGGAGGCAGTGAGCGGATCTGCAGGGGTTCGTCTCTCCCGGTATTGGGGGTGAGGTCGCGCTGTGTCTAGGAGAGCCATTACGCAAAGCCCTCGGCCGAGGCAGGAGATTTACTGGTAGGTATTCCAGTAGTATCTTAGGGCGTTCTGGGCTACACTCCGACACGACTTGTACCGCCTTTGGGGGTCTGACTTTTACCAACCCTCTAGGCCCGCCATGCGATGCTCATAGACGAACGGACCGGACTGTATGGATATTGTCACTGACAGGCTCAGTAGGGTGTCAGGATGAGTTCGCTCATCGACGTCCCTTTTGGTCAATAGCTGGTGGCCCGTCACGTATTGGCTAATACCTCTGACGTGCTAGTGGTTAAATCCACAGCCATAGTATTGATGAGTCTTTAGAGTCCACCACACTTTCAGTTACTCAAGCTTTCGGGCGAAACGCTGTAGAGGCCGTATGGAGATATGGCAGGGTCCGATCAGATACGCGCGGTATTGCACGGATCGGGATCGGACGGTTTGTACTAGTGGCCGTATGGATATATGGCAAGGTTCGATCGGATACGTGCGGTATTGCACGGATCAGGATCGAACGGATATTACTAGCCGGCTTTGGTTTAAGCCGGATCCTAGTTTAGTACAGTGTAGATTTTGTCTCTTTGCATTTGTATCCGGACGGAATACAGATGCGGGTGTGTATGCACAGTATCGGGGTTTTCCTGTAATTTATTACGGGACCAGTTTTCTGGAGTTGCCAGTTTGCTTTCCGTTCCGTCCGGTTTTCCTTTGTTCTTTCCCGGCCGGACTTTTCCGATGGAGGGGTAATTTGCAGTTTTGCAAATTACATTTGGGGAGGGGTTTTCTTGCATATGTGGGATTATGATATGACCATCATCATTCTCTTTACATCACTTACATTATTCATGATGGTGCATTTATGTGATTGGAAGTGATAAGCAGGGTTGATGTTTTCTTTGCTTTTTGATATGGTCACCTCTTCTATTCTCCTACACTCACCTCCCTTGGTATTATGTTTCATTCCCTCCACCATTTCAAGAGGAGAATGGCCGGCCACATTTGAGAGAGGATGAGAGAAATTTCCATTTTTGGTGTGACACAAATTTCTTCATCTCATTCTTCTAGTTTTGGAAAAATGAAAGCACCATTTTTCCTTAACCTTATTCCTCCATAAAGGCAACTACAAACCCCAAATGAGACAAGCATCATCTACACTACATTCTACAGCAAATCTTGGGCATGTCGACTTGCCGGCTTCATGCCCGAGTTGCCTCGGTATTGAGGCGGGAGCCCGTAAAAGACGCAGGCGATGTGGTGCCCTTCCGGCGAGGAGGCGACGATACGGAGACAAGACTTTCCGCGGGAGATCGGGACGATGACGAGAAGACCAGAGGACTCGGATCACTCGGTATATCTTTTACCCTTTCTCTTGATAGCTAGTATCGGTTAATGGTTACGATCCGGGTGTATTGTCCGCGGGAGCGCCAGTTTGATAGCTAAGAAAATTTTGATTCCGCATTTTGGCCTCGGATAGACGGCCGGGGCGCTGCCGTGGCGCAACATGGTATCAGAGCGACGCCATTAACCTTGCCTAGCTTGTTCTAATGCGTTTTACTTATCCGATCGACCAAAATCCCAAAAACCCCTTTTCGTGTGCATCAGTTTTCTGTCGTTTTTTTCCGGGCTCTAAAAATTTTTCAGGTTGTAAAAAACTAATGTACTGGAAATTCTAAGACTACTGGAAAAATTCGACACAGTCAGTCGATCACTCAAGTGCGGAACCGCGGCCAAACCCCCCCTTGGGCCGCGGTTCCGCCGCGCATTGGTGTCTTCACTGTATCATATTTTTCCAGTGGGCTTCTGGGCTTATTTTTGGGGTTTTGGAATATTAATATTGGGCCCAGAATTTCTGTGAGTGCTACAGTATTACTTGGGGGCCCACTTGTTAATTTTTGATCGATCGGATATTTTAAACACATTATTTCACAGTATTTACATTATATCTGCGACCGTGAATGTCACTCGATCGGTAAATCCGATCTAACTTCTATAGCCTGGTTAGACGGATTTGCGAACGTGACTTTCACGTTGATGTTCTGTGTTTTGCTGTGATGTTGCGGATCGGTCGTGGGGATAGCCTGGATGCAATGCTAGTTCAGTTTTGTTGTATTATGTACATTTGTTGTTGCGGGGCGAGCGTCCGACATGTGGACTGCCGTCACTGCCTGTTTGTATTATTCTTTTGGGGCACGACCTGGTTGCGGTCGATGTACCCGGTGTATGTATATTTTACTTTCTGTACTAGGGTTACCCCGCGGAGGGGTGCACGGATAGCCGGGTTCTAGAGGGCAACGGGCCCGCATCTCAGGGCATTGAGACGGAAGGGGCTTCAGTCTGGAATTGGCGGGCTATTCGCCGCACTCATAGGGGGTACAGGTTGACCCAGGAGGGGTGCCCAAGTTACCGGATTCCGTGAAGTGCTGGGTGGTCCATTCACGGTGCTGAAGGGGGCTGCCTCGCTTCAGGTTTTGGCGGGTGACTTGCCGCGCCCGTAGGGGTCTAGGATTTCATTGCACAGGCTATCCACACGACCAGGGGAACGTCGGGTTTCAGCAGCGGCTCTGTGAAACCCGGGGCTTCCAGATATCTGTATTGTTCTGTGATGCTGTACATTTCTGTGATGTTGCATTTTATCACGCCTTGAGCGAAATACTATATATTGGTATATCTATTAGTAGATATTGTATATGTTTTTCATCCGCGCTAGTCCAGTCCCCGCTCTGCCGTTAGTTAGCTAACCTAACGGGTGATGACGGGACCCAGTGGCGAATGCGGATGGCATATACGTACGTCAGTATATTTTCGTTCTTTATGGTGTGATCAATTGATGGGACTGCATTGATTCGGATCAATGCAAGATAAAAAAACCTATTCTGATGTTGTTGGAACATTTTTCAAAAAGCTGTTATTGCAAGGACCTTCACTTTTGTTTTGCATCGTGGTATTCAGTTGGAATATCCTGCTCCTCAGTCGACGAGGCAAGGGCCGAGATCCCTTCACCGGGAGTGACCCCTTGGACAGAAGTTTGCGTCAGGGCATTAACTTCACTATAGCCGATTACTTTTGCTTTGCATCGTGGTATTCAGTTGGAATATCCTGCACCTCATTCTACGGGGAAAGAGCCGAGATCCCTTCACCGGGAGTGACCTCTTTAGCGAAGGTTTTCGTCACTATATTTTTTTATAAAAGGCTATGCAGTTCCTTCAACGATATCAAGTTCATTACGTTAAAGGTTTTTCGCCAAAAACCATTCGTAGCCCTCCGTCATTTCCTACAGGTATTATTTGGTATTCGTGCTGCGTTTGTTGACCTAGTCAAGACATAGTGTTCGGTAGCTAAGTGGTACTTGTTTGTTGCATAAGTGGGATTGGTTAAGACAGTCGTGCGGCCTTGTTGACCTAGTCAAGGGCACGTACGGGTGGGTTTAATGCAATCCAGAAAAATGACGGGTTGAACTTGACTGGCGGTTTATGGTTTGTTGACCTAGTCAAGGTCATAAACCGCTTGGGGTAAAAATCACATCGGGAGTTTCAAAAGAACTGAAACTTGCCAGACATGCGCATACCTTCTGGAGTATGGTGACGAGTGGATTCCGTCATGTTATCACGCGATGATAGTTGGATCCCGATTCCTACTGATGAGTTGGTTTACTCCTCGGGTGATCCCGACTAATTCTTCTTTCAGGTTTGGAGGAGAATTTGAGGTACAGTGGGAGGTTTTCTGATTAGATAAAGTGATAACCATTCTGATCTAGGTTAGAGTGCACGCTGAGTGTTTCTTTTCTCTCTCTCTTTGGCAGCGACCATTGACCCGACCCTGGACTATGACTCAGTGACCAAGTTGACCGAACCTTCTTAACACTGGCTTTTGGATTGTCAGAGTTGCAAACCTCATTGCCACTCCTACTTTTACCCTTTTCTCCAGGATACCCCGTATTACTACGAACGTCCACTTCCATTGGACAAAACCATCGTATGGTTATATACGAACTCGAAGGACTTCGAGGATGGTTTCTGGTTCTGGAGAAAACGAATAGGATTATTCAGTTGTCTTTTCTTTTCTCCTTCTCTCATTGTGAGTACTCCTTGGTTTAGGAGATAGTACACCTATTACGCAAATTGGATAGTCTTCTTCCAAACCTTAGGCTGGTGCCGAACGGTGGGGAATGAAGAAAACCAATTAACATAATGATGGTGTGCAGAAGGTATTAAGTTAAGACAAAGAAAGGGATTAGTAAGAGGGCAAAGTAAATTGCGATTGCTATTCACGACCAAACCGAGTATTTCTTCGCCAATCCTAAATCACCTTTGTATTTCTCCAGGACACTCCGTATCACTACGAAGATCCCAAGTTTTTGGATACTCCATCGTATGGTTATATACGAACTCGAAAGGAACTTGTTCCAGTTCGGGGATGGATTCTGGTTCAGGAGAAATAGGAATAAGGTTTATTCGGTTGTCTTTTATCTTCACCTTCTCTCGCATTGCGAGTGCTCCTAGGATTAGGACAGTACACCCATTATGCTTATTGGATAGTCTTCTTCCAAACCATAGGCTGGTGCCGAACGGTAGGGAAGGAAGAAAACCATTTGGCCTAAGGGGTGTGCAGAAGGTAATGACTAAAGACATATAAAGGGATTTGGAGAGGTGGCAAAGAATTATACGGTTATAGTTGTGAATCTGGATAATGGTAGAGGCATTACTAAGAATACCACGATACCCCATCGAAACATTTCAATGTTGCCGTTCAACTGTGTACTGTTAAAAGAAAACTGATTTCCCGATTGGACACTTGCTCCAGGGTATGTATTTACCAGGTTTGATTCTCACATCTGTATGGTTTTACAGATGATGAGTGGGAGTAAGTTATTGGGAATAGGGTAATCATCCTCATTATATCGGGATTCGTTGTAATCGGTGATATTTGAGGAAGATCATCTGGGCTGTTTGCCGGTCGGCAAATATTTGGTTTTGAATATCCGCTGTTGTGCACCAATTTCAAATTGATATATCTGTACGTCTATTTTCATAGAGTGAGATATACCTTTTGATATTATGTCGTTGACATTTACCTATATCAGTGGATGGTTAGGTAAGGAGCATTAAACAGCGGTGTAATTCTTCTTAACCATAAGTACAGTTTTCAACCTACGACACACAGTGAAAGAGTTGTTAGACTCAGCGGACTTATACAGAGTATTGTATGTTGTCCAGTGTCCATTAGGACAGAGGGGTTGGTCCTCATACTATATTCTGTTTACTTTTAACTTCTCTAGTTCTTAGACATGTGTTTCGTAGAAACACAGGGTCTAAGTTTTGAGGAGTTATAGGTATTTGAATAGAGTAGAGAACCAGGTATAGCAAGTATCGGGATTCTTCAAAGTGATCGAAGATGTAGATACTTGTGTATGGTATTCAGTTGATAGTAATAATAAAGAGAAATTGCTTCTCTTTCAGATTACTCATAATTGGAAGCATTCCTAAATTGAGTAATGCTGATCGGCCTCCTTCCATTTAGTTGACATGCACTGGAGATAGCTGCATGATTTGAATCTGGTTCATTTAAATCAGTGCCTCTGGTTCTATATTGGATATAGAACAGTTCATATCTTAACGATGTTAAGGTACGGGGAGTTGTCCGGCTTATGATTAAAACCAAACACTGGACAACTCAAGGCACGTTTCTGTGATGGCTGTTTGTGGGTTGACCCAGGCTATGACGAGGGTTGATTTTCTACCATCTGGAAGATCAATAGAGATATTGTTCTAAACTCGCCACAGTTTTATTAAAAATGGATTTTTTCAAAAACAGTAGTGGGAGTATGGTAGAACTGGAAGTAATTCCAGAACCGCAAACGATTACTGAAGATTTGATAAGGAACCTAAAGATTCAATCTGATTTGACATTCCATTGGCCACTCCGCAGATAAGGTGGGTAACTTCAGGCACCCGAGAGGTACTCCGGTAGCCTCAAGGACGGTGACAGGGAAGTTCTTGTTTACCCACACTTGCCATTGTTGTTGTTCCAGGCTGCGAGACCCGGCAGGAGGATGAGTATAGCGTCGTTCTAAACTAGCTTTAGAAGTGCACGTCTATATGACTCTGGCAGAGGGTTGTCGTAGTCAGTGGGAGCAGCGGAAGCATTGGTGGACTTCAGGCTTATGTCTATTTATAGACTAAAGCAGATATAGCGGAGTTAGATCATCTGTTTCTGATGTGACAGTCATGGGTTTGACGTCATCAGAATAGGGGATGGATCTGTTGAGAAGGTAGTAGGAAGTGATATTCCTATACTACGATCTGTTATACTTTGGTCGTCACACGGTGTTTTCTCCACATGGGACTTGGACATTATATCAGACATACTGGTTGCTAGACCTATGGTTTTAGATCTAGATTTGGGTGGTTTCCCAATCAGGGTACTTTGACAGCATTCTAAGAGTATTTAGAATGGACGACTCCTGGCATGGTAGTGTACCTGCAGGTAATGGAGTCACCCTCTCTAAAGGTGTCTTATAGACTAAAGTAGAGAGGGATGTGCATGATTGGCAAATCACTTGCTTAGGCAATTGAGTCAATCATGAGATGTCAAGTACCACACCAGATGTTGTTCTTGCACTAGATGCAATAAGTTGATATTGATCCAATCCTGGAGGAACAGTCGGAAGCAGTTTTAGAACATAAGTGAATGTTCAAGGGATATGATAACGGCTGCCTCCTTTAGGAGACGGTTATCACTCCAGGCTTCCAAGGTGACATGGACGACAAGGAGGTTGTCAGAGTTATAGTTCTCCCTCTGACGAGGGACAGTATTCTGGACAGGTGATCCAGGCAGATACTGAGGGAGGCATGGCGCAGGATACTGATTAAGTTCAGTTGACGATACAGTCTAAGAAGTTTGGATTTGGAGTTCATTTATGAACTAGGTCCCATCAGACATCCAGACATTCCAAGACAGGTATTGCTCATTTCGGGAGATGGTTTTCTCCGCGAACTTGAGATATAGAGAGACATAGAAAGAAACTTCAAGGCGGATCCACTCACTGAGGCTATTCCTCGAACGCAATAGTTTCGCAAACAGGCTTTGTGCGACTGACTAGTAGAGGAGTTGGGTGTTCGGTATCACACGGGCTGTGAGTATGCGACATCGCAATAATTAGCCTTGAGTGCAAGTGGGAGATTGTTGGAGATAGTGCCCTCAGAGTCAATTATTGGATCACAGGCACGTGATTGCAATGATTGAGGGAGGACCTATCCCGGTAGGACAGTCTTACTCGAGATGATAGTATGCTATCTGGTTTATCTCTATCATCGTGTACTGCTTTAGGTGACCTGACAGGTCGCTATTACACGCTGATAGAGCCCCTAGGATTCTTGCTTGACGACCAGCAGTATGATGGCGATCATATACGTGGGAGCTGAGGTCTATAAGCACATCCTTAAATGGTCCCTAGTCGTGGGAGTTTCGAGACTGGGCATCATACTCCATTAGTAGACTAGTGTATACAGTCGAGACCCCGACGAGGGGCGGTGGCCGGTCTCACAAGCCACTGGTGTCAGTTGGTTCACCTAAGATGTATACAGGTGCTCATTGGGTTATGAGTACACCGGACAGGACTCGCCGGGAACCTGCTGGTTGGGATTATACCAGACGTCAGATAGCAGTTCCCAGGTGACATGTGTACAGGTTAGTTCATCGACCTGAGATCGTCATTTGTCTCGTGTGAGTTCCCACTGTGCTTTGATTACTACCCTACCACGGCTCAAAGGAGTCGTGCAAACAGGTTTTAGTTGGGTACAGTCCCGAGCCACATGGAGGCAGTGAGCGGATCTGCAGGGGTTCGTCTCTCCCGGTATTGGGGGTGAGGTCGCGCTGTGTCTAGGAGAGCCATTACGCAAAGCCCTCGGCCGAGGCAGGAGATTTACTGGTAGGTATTCCAGTAGTATCTCAGGGCGTTCTGGGCTACACTCCGACACGACTTGTACCGCCTTTGGGGGTCTGACTTTTACCAACCCCCTAGGCCCGCCATGCGATGCTCATAGACGAACGGACCGGACTGTACGGATATTGTCACTGACAGACTCAGTAGGGTGTCAGGATGAGTTCGCTCATCGACGTCCCTTTTGGTCAATAGCTGGTGGCCCGTCACGTATTGGCTAATACCTCTGACGTGCTAGTGGTTAAATCCACAGCCATAGTATTGATGAGTCTTTAGAGTCCACCACACTTTCAGTTACTCAAGCTTTCGGGCGAAACGCTGTAGAGGCCGTATGGAGATATGGCAGGGTCCGATCAGATACGTGCGGTATTGCACGGACCGGGATCGGACGGTTTGTACTAGTGGCCGTATGGATATATGGCAAGGTTCGATCGGATACGTGCGGTATTGCACGGATCAGGATCGAACGGATATTACTAGCCGGCTTTGGTTTAAGCCGGATCCTAGTTTAGTACAGTGTAGATTTTGTCTCTTTGCATTTGTATCCGGACGGAATACAGATGCGGGTGTGTATGCACAGTATCGGGGTTTTCCTGTAATTTATTACGGGACCAGTTTTCTGGAGTTACCAGTTTGCTTTCCGTTCCGGCCGGTTTTCCTTTGTTCTTTCCCGGCCGGACTTTTCCGATGGAGGGGGTAATTTGCAGTTTTGCAAATTATATTTGGGGAGGGGTTTTCTTGCATATGTGGGATTATGATATGACCATCATCATTCTCTTTACATCACTTACATTATTCATGATGGTGCATTTATGTGATTGGAAGTGATAAGCATGGTTGATGTTTTCTTTGCTTTTTGATATGGTCACCTCTTCTATTCTCCTACACTCACCTCCCTTGGTATTATATTTCATTCCCTCCACCATTTCAAGAGGAGAATGGCCGGCCACATTTGAGAGAGGATGAGAGAAATTTCCATTTTTGGTGTGACACAAATTTCTTCATCTCATTCTTCTAGTTTTGGAAAAATGAAAGCTCCATTTTTCCTTAACCTTATTCCTCCATCAAGGCAACTACAAACCCCAAATAAGACAAGCATCATCTACACTACATTCTACAGCAAATCTTGGGCATGTCGACTTGCCGGCTTCATGCCCGAGTTGCCTCGGTATTGAGGCGGGAGCCCGTAAACGACGCAGGCGATGTGGTGCCCTTCCGGCGAGGAGGCGACGATATGGAGACAAGACTTTCCACGGGAGATCGGGACGATAACGAGAAGACCGGAGGACTCGGATCACTCGGTATATCTCTTACCCTTTCTCTTGATAGCTAGTATCGGTTAATGGTTACGATCCGGGTGTATTGTCCGCGGTAGCGCCAGTTTGATAGCTAAGAAAATTTTGATTCCGCATTTTGGCCTCAGATAGACGGCCGGGGCGCTGCCGTGGCGCAACATATATCTCGTACGGTAAAATCCATCGTATGGCATCCTCAAATCGAGGATACGGATCAAATATCATATATATCATATAGTTCGTACTTCGTACGGTATCATCGTCGTACAATATCATAATCAATGGTACGGATCTAAGGTCACGTACATTCTATTATATCATCAAGTCACATGTTATCCCATGTTATATATATAACGCCCAACGATCCTTTAATATATCGCATAATATACGATGTCTCAACTCTCATCATATATCATAATCTCTTAACATCCTGTTCGATCGTATCGACTCATATCCATATAACATATCATATCCTCATCTTACACGTATATGTATATTATATATATATATATATATATATCAACATATCCATATATATATATACATATTTATACATATACACACATATCATACCAAGTGTGTGTGTGTGTGCGCGCGCGACAATATAAAACTAATGGCTCACGACTAAGGAAAATAGACTAAGAATAAATCTTCCTACAAGTACGCCTATTCTAACCTAGAGTCTCCTAGAGCCCTACTTGCTGAGTATCCAAATCTCACATAAGCATATATAATATATATATAAGTATCTTAATGTACCGTTGCGGGGGTGCTATACACCATCTACCCGACTTCCCCCGAAGATATACATCTACTCACCTTCGATCCTCGATTTAGCCAAAGTCGATGAACGCCTTGCTCTTCCTTGTCGTCCCGAAGTCCACGCGAAGGTACCTACAGTTTTCAAATACGTCGTATCGTAAACAAGAATCCAACACGAAAACCGATACGGCATATGAAGTGCATATAGGTTAGAACCTACGGCCTACGCATGCAAGAATAACTAACAACTCTCGATGTCGACGTACAAACGTCTAACGACCGAGCCAAAACCTCAAATACCAAAACTCAAGTCTTTAAAAGTCATAAATGAAAACAACAACTTGAGAAAACACCTCCAGATTTTACCCTAGGTTTAATTGGCCAATTTTGCATATGGGATAGGTCTAATTACAGGACAAAGGTGCTATGAACCAAGCACGAACTATACCCAACATGCCCAGGCCGCAATTTGCGGCCTGCCAAGAAGTTGATTTGGGGTCTCGGGTCTCTAGGTTAGATTCTAGGTGGCCTGCTTGTCTTACTGTGTTGACTAAATATTTTTTCAGGGTCTCCGGGTCATAGCAGATCTCAATTTCCCATCACAAATTCTACAAAATCCGATATCGGTGAGATTCCAAGTTCATGGTTTGGGTTTAGTATCAGGTTCAGTCCGTAATTCTAACACTACAGGGGTTGTGGTCACTAATTACACCTCAATTACACATTTTCAATTCACAAAATCTCCTAAATCTCATCTTGGAATTTTCCAAGATCACTAAACCACATTAGTTTAGCTTTAAACTACTATAGGATATTAGGAAAACTAAAAACTTAACTAGAAGTGTAGGGATTATCTCATTTGGCAACTCAAGAAAGATTTAGAGTTGCCCAAAGTGCTCAAAACCTTAACTTGATTCATCCATGAGGTTTGGAGTGATTTTTGTGAAGGTGGCATGGTATTTTGGTGGAGGTTTGGGGTGTTTGTTGGTGGTAGAGGAGGTGGAGGGAGATGAAGGGGAAGATGAAGAAGGACGGAGTGAAGAAAGAGAGAGATGAAGAGAATAAAGGTGAGGCTAAAAACATAAGTGACCATGATTCAGTCTCTCTCTCTCTCTTTCTCACCCCATACCCTTTTGTCCCCCCTCTCACAAATATCTCACATATTATATTCCTTTTTCTTTTTATTTTAAAAACAAAATATATATATATATATATATATATATATATGCAAAAAAATGAAGAATTAAAGTCATGGTTCATAAAAATGTTGCAACATGATTTGTTGCATGTCATGAACATAAACAGGATTAATACATAATTAGCGAAATATTAATCAAATATAGCATTAACTTATATACAATTAATTATATAATAATTTATAAAATGCCCAAATTACATAAATACCTTCAAAATCAATAATTCATATTAATTTTCCAATTATTTACCAAACTATAAGTATATAATCATACTACTTCATCAAAACCAATTTCCATACTTTTCATAATATCCAAGAAATTTATTATTTTAATTATTTAAATTTTAAAAATAATATTTTATTTCCTGAAATGTTACATTGGCTAATTTGAACCCACCCGTATATACCCTAAACGAAAGCCAATAAGGTAATACGACTGTCCCAAACCAACTCATCTATCTATGCAACAAATGAATACCCCAGCAGCTACCAAACACTATGCCTTGACGAAAGCCAACAAACATTGCTTGAATACTACTGACCATCCATAAGAAATGACGGAGGGCTACGACTGGTTTTGGCGAAACCGTGAACGTAGTGAACTTGATATAATCGAAGGAACCTGATAGCTTTTTTTTAAAAAGAGTGGTTAAAGCTCCGCAATTAAAAATTCTGCACTTTTAAAATAACCGAGTGGCTTCTTTTAAATTTGTTCCAACGATTCAACTTTGGTTTATTTTCTTTGCATTAAAATAATGCGTCCCATCATTTAACCTATCATTACAGAAAACAACGAAAATACAACGTCCTCTTATGCCATCCGCATTCGCCGCTGGGTCCCGTCACCACCCGTTAGGTTACTTAACTAACGACAGAGCGGGGGCTGGGCTAGCGCGGGTGTAAAACATAAGTGACGTCTAAATAGCTATCATATATAGATATTGTCCATTCGTCGAACGCAATAATAGGCATTCCAGATCTCAGATGAACATTATTGGATATACAAGCAATCCGCGTTTGCTTTGAGCCTGCAACAAAAGACGGATTACACAGTTGTGATGAATAGCCTTTACCCCACCCTAGACCCCTATGGGTACGGCAAACTACCCGCCAAGTACCCGAAGTGAAGCGGTCTCCCTCAACAACGTGAGTAGGCCACTAAACACTTCAACGTACCCGGTAGTTTATGTACCCCATCTTGGGTCTATCCTAGGAGCAAAAAACAGTAAATAAAATAATACAACGGTGGCTACAACCGCAACCTGGATGTGCCCCGCAAAAGAATATTATATCATATTACAATTTACATCGAATGAATGAATATAAAACCCATCTCAAACCCCGGCTAATCATCACAACGATCCAATCAAGTTCATATACACAAACAGTAAACATTACAGAAATGTGCAACCCCCTGCCAACCGACATACTAGCAGTTAAGGGAGGTTTACGAACACATTAAACATTATAGATAAAAACCCGATTAGCAAATAACTTAGAATATCGATCGACAACCTTTTTCCGTGTCTACCCCAAATGCAAGCCAGTACAGAAGTAACCTGGGCAGAAACAGAATATACTAGAAAACAAAACACCAAATTATAAGAATTACTGCGCAAATCCGAGTCAACTCGGAGTTGACTCGGCGGCAGATCCGCGGCAAAAAGCACTATTGTGCCGCGGATCCGCGACCATCTAACCGAGTTGAGAGCTCGTATTTTCCCAGTTTTCTTATAATACCCTGCTGTGAATTTTAAGGTCTATCAAAAAAAAAATTCTGACACTTTTAAAATCAACAGAAACTGATAGGGTTTCGGGGTGTTGTTTTCGTGTTTTCCGTCGATCGAAGTTCTACTTAGTTGCTAACAAGCTAGTAATGGTTTAGTTGGCTCTGATACCACTGTAAGTCCATGTCACGCACCCCACGAACTTGCGGGGAGGCGGAATATATTAAAATCAATTATCAACGCTTCGTAACACGGACTTGAGCGCATGAATCGTGTCTAAACCGTTACAAGCAAACTACGAAAGGTTTAACTACTCTGATTCGAAGTTATACCTCACGTTACTTGTCCTTCGGGTCTTCATCACTGTCCTCCACTCCATGTAGGCTCTTTGGAACGTCGTCACCTCAACGGCCTCCTCGAGTCAAAGACGATCCACCCAAGAGCTCCTACTCCAAGCTTAAGCTCTAACTTGAGGTAACTAGGTTACTCAAAGTGCTAATCTAAGCAACCTAGGTGATATAGAGTTGGATTATGGAAGTATTAGTCTAGCTAACCCTTGAACTCAACACATGTGAGGTTAGGGTTAGGGTTTGAAGAGAGAGAGCTAAGGTGAGAATGAGAATCCTTTTGGATGAATAGATTATGTGTGTATATATGAAACATATCATATATATAAATGAATAACAAATAATGATATATCATCATGTTTCATTAATACACTAAGTGATTCATCACATGAGTCATATAAATCATAATTGATTCATTAACTCCATGTATGAATCACACCATGACTCATTTATCCAATTAATGCATATGCCACCTTAACCCCCAAGTCATCATGCTTCAAGAAGCTTCCCGATAAATTATGAGAACGCCCCTCTTATCCGTAAAAACACGGAAAAACTTTAAACTGTATAAATCCAATAATCCGATACTAGAATCTGGCTTAAACCAAAGCCGACTAGTAAAAACTGTCCGAACATCGTACGTGCGTAAATACACGTATGTGCGTAAAACCATACGACCTCTATATCGTTTCGCCTGAAGCAGAGAAACTCTCTGTGTGGGACTCTAAAGACTCGACACTACGCTGGAAGTGGGTTTAACCACAGACCGCAAGCGGCACTAGCTGTACGTAACGGTCCCCAGGTAGATGTCGATAAGAAGGCCGATGAGTAAAACCATCCGAACTCCTACTGAGCCTGCTGTGACAATCTCCGTACAGTCCGGTCTGTTCGTCTAAGACTATCGCATATCGGGCCTAGGGGGCGGCAAGCGTCAGTCCCTTAAAAGCGGTATAAGTCGTGTCGGAGCGTAGCCCATTAAACCTTGAGAAACTACTGGAAAACCTACCAGTAAATCTCACTTGCCCTGGCCAGGGACTTTGCGTAATGGCTCTCTGACACAGCGCGATATCAACTCCCAATACCGGGAGAGACGAATCCTGTCTAACCGCCACTGCCTCCAAGTGCTCGGGACTGCACCCAACTGCTACCTGTTTGCACGACTCCTTTGAACCGTGGTAGGGTAGCAATCTAAGAACAATGGGACACACTCGAGGCGAAGTAGCAGTGTCAAGTCTGTGGACTATGTTGTACTTATGTCACCTGGGAACTGTTAACTGACAACAGGTATAATCCCAACCAACAGTTCCCCGTGAGTCATATCCGGTGTACCCGTAACCTAACGAGCACCTGTATACTATCTCCAGTACGACGTACCGATGGCTGTGGGACAGACCATCTCCCCAACTGGGATGAGAAGCATATACACTAGTCTACTCTGGAGTATCGATACCCTGTCTCGATAATCCTACGACTAGGGACTTGTATAGGATGTTGCTTATAGACTACCCAGCCCCCACTAGTGTGACTGCCATCACAACGCTGGTAACCAAGCAAAGATCCTAAGGGCTCTACTAATATGTATAAGCGATACATTACAAGAAACATATGCACATATCAAAGTAGACTCAAACCAAGTAGCATACTGCCATTTTTAGCAAGACTGTCAATACAATTGTGAATATCCCAAGCTTCCATTAAGTAATATACAAACTAGTATGATACAGTAATGGCCTTCTAGGGCATAAACACTAACAGTTTTTAGAAAAGTAGGGGCTACGATGTTTTTAAGAAAAGAGATATCTTTGGAAAATCTGTAGCGTCCCTCGGTTTGCCTTTTGAAAATACCTACGATTCATTAGTTTTGAAAATAAATATGACTCAAATCTATTCTAACATTTACCTAAGTAATTAGAAAACTAAACTAAGGACCGAGTCGATGGTGATAAGAAATCTATAACATTCCGAGTCGATATATCTAACAGTCGGCGATCCAGCATCATACCATCACGTACGGTATAATCCATTGTACGGCATCCTCAAGTCAAGAGTACGGATCAATCATCATATATATCTCGTACGGTAAAATCCATCGTATGGCATCCTCAAATCGAGGATACGGATCAAATATCATATATATCATATAGTTCGTACTTCGTACGGTATCATCGTCGTACAATATCATAATCAATGGTACGGATCTAAGGTCACGTGCATTCTATTATATCATCAAGTCACATGTTATCCCATGTTATATATATAACGCCCAACGATCCTTTAATATATCGCATAATATACGATGTCTCAACTCTCATCATATATCATAATCTCTTAACATCCTGTTCGATCGTATCGACTCATATCCATCTAACATATCATATCCTCATCTTACACGTATATGTATATTATATATGTATATATATCAACATATCCATATATATATATATACATATTTATACATATACACACATATCATACCAAGTGTGTGCGTGTGTGTGCGCGCGACAATATAAAACTAATGGCTCACGACTAAGGAAAATAGACTAAGAATAAATCTTCCTACATGTACGCCTATTCTAACCTAGAGTCTCCTAGAGCCCTACTTGCTAAGTATCCAAATCTCACATAGGCATATATAATATATATATATATATATAAGTATCTTAATCTACCGTTGCGGGGGTGCTATACACCATCTACCCGACTTCCCCCGAAGATATACATCTACTCACCTTCGATCCTCGATTTAGCCAAAGTCGATGAACACCTTGCTCTTCCTTGTCGTCCCGAAATCCACGCGAAGGTATCTACAGTTTTCAAATACTTCGTATCGTAAACAAGAATCCAAAACGAAAACCGATACGGCATATGAAGTGCATATAGGTTAGAACCTACGGCCTACGCATGCAAGAATAACTAACAACTCTCGATGTCGACGTACAAACGTCTAACGACCGAGACAAAACCTCAAATACCAAAACTCAAGTCTTTAAAAGTCGTAAATGAAAACAACAACTTGAGAAAACACCTCCAGATTTTACCCTAGGTTTAATTGGCCAATTTTGCATATAGGATAGGTCTAATTACAGGACAAAGGTGCTATGAACCAAGCACGAACCATACCCAACATGCCCAGGCCGCAATTTGCGGCCTGCCAAGAAGTTGATTTGGGGTCTCGGGTCTCTAGGTTAGATTCTAGGTGGCCTTCTTGTCTCACTGTGTTGACTAAATATTTTTTCAGCGTCTCCGGGTCATAGCAGATCTCAATTTCCCATCACAAATTCTACAAAATCCGATATCGGTGAGATTCCAAGTTCATGGTTTGGGTTTAGTATCAGGTTTAGTCCGTAATTCTAACACTACAGGGGTTGTGGTCACTAATTACACCTCAATTACACATTTTCAATTCACAAAATCTCCTAAATCTCATCTTGGAATTTTCCAAGATCACTAAACCACATTAGTTTAGCTTTAAACTACTATAGGATATTAGAAAAACTAAAAACTTAACTAGAAGTGTAGGGATTATCTCATTTGGCAACTCAAGAAAGATTTAGAGTTGCCCAAAGTACTCAAAACCTTAACTTGATTCATCCATGAGGTTTGGAGTGATTTTTGTGAAGGTGGCATGGTATTTTGGTGGAGGTTTGGGGTGTTTTTTGGTGGTAGAGGAGGTGGAGGGAGATGAAGGGGAGGATGTAGAAGTACGGAGTGAAGAAAGAGAGAGATGAAGAGAATAAAGGTGAGGCTAAAAACATAAGTGACCATGATTCAATCTCTTTCTCTCTCTTTCTCACCCCATACCCTTTTGTCCCCCCTCTCACAAATATCTCACATATTATATTCCTTTTTCTTTTTATTTTAAAAACAAAATATATATATATATATATGCAAAAAAATGAAGAATTAAAGTCATGGTTCATAAAAATGTAACAAGTATTTTGCAACATAATTTGTTGCATGTCATGAACATAAACAGGATTAATACATAATTAGCGAAATATTAATCAAATATAGCATTAACTTATATACAATTAATTGTATAATAATTTATAAAATGCCCAAATCACATAAATACATTCAAAATCAATAATTCATATTAATTTTCCAATTATTTACCAAACTGTAAGTATATAATCATACTACTTCATCAAAACCAATTTCCATACTTTTCATAATATCCAAGAAATTTATTATTTTAATTATTTAAATTTTAAAAATAATATTTTATTTCCTGAAATGTTACATTGGCTCTGTCACGTGCTGAGTTTACGTATTTTGGGAAACGGGGCGTGACATGTATGCCACATGTTTAGGCATTTCCTTTATTGTATTTACTTTCCAGTTGAAACTCATTATACTTGTAAATATTTCAAGTTGAATATAAATAAAGATATTTGTTGAAAATTTTACAGTCTCCATTTATTCTTACATTGTGTAATATTGTTTCAATACGCTTAGTATATTTATTCAGGGATTGACATTCTCTGAATAAATATGTCACGGGCTTGCCACTTCATCATTTCCGTCTATTGGGAAGCGGACGTGACAAGAACCCATCTCGGCCGCTACCCCATCATCGATCACCTCGAGAGCTTGTCATTGATCAACCCATTGATGACATCGACAATACTCAAACACTTAAAAAGTGACTACCATCGGTAGCAGCCAGTCGTCGTCGACTTCATCTCTAAGCCAAGCTCAAGCATGGATTTTGGCTTAGCATTTCCATTGTTCTATGTTCGTTTTGATCCGTTCATGTTTGTATCCGCATTCGTCGATACCGAGATAAGTTTCTAACTTGCTACATGCTATAGTTAACACAAATACATATATATTGTTGTAATATTATTATTATTATACTATTATATATATATATATATAATTCGTATACTGTTACGCCCCGCTTCCTAGTATACGGGCAGAGGACGCGACGAGGCCGCTACGTATTTACTATGAAGTAAATACGCTAAGCGTATCTAAGCAATATAAATAAAAATGCACAAGAGGCAAGAAATGTAATTGAACAACAACTTTATTTATTCACATTCTTTCTGTGCAATGCATGGAAAAGTAAATACAACTGGATGAAAGCAATGCCTAAACAATGGCATAACAGAAAAGGAAAAGTACTGAAAGGAAATGTGTACAATGAACTAAAGGTCGGGGTCTTCAGCAAACTGGTCCAAGTCTTCAGCGTTGGGCTTGATCTCTGGAAGATCCGAATCATCTGACGACATTTAAAGAAGAAAGAAAGAGAATGTCGTAAGCGAATAAATCGCTCGGTAAGTCTCAAAGATAAGGGAGAAATAGAATAGACAGAGTAGGAAGGTATCTTTTAAAGTTGTATTATATTGTTATAATATTATGTTAACGATGTTGTTTGTAGTTTGGTATAGAAGGATGCCAGTGTATATGAAAGGGGTCCCTATATGCTAGAGACCAGGGCAAACGGAATGTACAAGGAACCGTTGGGCCAGGGTACAACAGCAACGGAATATAGGTTAGGTGTCTTAATCTTACTGTCTCGCGCCACTTCTAACACCTTCCGTACCAATATACCCTTTAAACCCCGTAGTGTTTTGATTGTATTGTTTGTCTTGTATTGTTACTGTATAGATTGTATAATTGGATGACTGACCGAAACCATGATATAAGTAAACGGATGTAACTGGAGAATCATGTAAATGGATGTAACTGGAGAATTATGTAAATGGAAGTATATCCATGGTTCGGTTCGGTCAATACAGATTGAATAGTTTGAACAGATTGAATATATGGATTCATGGATTCATATTGAATTGTAATATTGTAGAATTTGAATCATATCCAAATCAGATTATAATGAGACTCGCTCTAAGTCAGACAATTAGAAAAGTAAATTGAAGTCCTGATTGCTTTAATATTATTGGTAACCGCTGCACATGGGCGGCAGGATTTGTGTCTTTTTCAAACACGATTACCATATTGATAACACCGTTTTTAATCTGTCTATCTTAAATAGGCAAGCACCCACTTCTTCGGCTCCCTGAGGCTCAAGAGATTGGTCCCGCTTAAACCTATATTTAATAGGGTCCTTAGGGTAATTTATAGAACTTGAGAGGTTTTATGTAAAAATACCTTTATATACTTTTCACAATACACCCCAAGTATTTATTAATCGTCTTTAGAGTTGTAATGAATGTAGATTTTATATTATGATATTTCTAGTGAAAATATCCTAATTTCATAAATAAAGATATTTATTTGTAATATTGATTTGTAGGGAATTCATGGTATTTTAGTGTAAAATGATTCTTGTGATATTTTTAAAAAAAGGTGGAATATTTATATTATTACAAAATAGATATTTTAAGGATATATATACATATATTTATATGAAAATAATTATATATATATATATAATATTTCTAGAAATCTCATTTTCTTTAGATTTTCGTATTTTAAATCTTTCGAGACCGAATGCTTCTTGCGGAGGTCTGCATCTAGCACTACTAAGCCCGAGAATGTGCGATAATCCACACCATCCCGAACGAGTTTCCCAAATGAGTTGTAGCGGCACTTTGCAAAGATTTGTATAAATACTAAATCATTAAGAAAATGGTTTTATTAGTAATGGTATTTATTTGTAGAGATGTCGTTTTCCCGTATTCTATATTCCCAAGGGTATTGTGCTATGTTGCATATGAGTGTGAGGAGGTAGGTCATTATCTCGTGATCTACTTAAAGGTATAGCAAGAGTTTTGATGGTTTAAATGTAGAAATGAAACTATATGGTATCTTAATGAAAGAAATACAGTAAAATGAAAATAGCAATTACTTTTGATATGAAACTTGTTCAATATGATTAGTTAGTATTTAATAGTCAACAAGAATTGGTTTTAGCATAATTGTATTAAAGAAAAGTGAAGTTTTAGGAAGAAACCGAATCGGAAAGCGGATTTGTTCCGATTCCGTCGGGTTTTGGAAGTTCGTATTTTTAGAAAAGAGCAAAGGAGAGAAATTGGGACTTACGGGTTTAGGACTTTAAAAGAGAGGAAGGGGAGACGAGAGGAGTCGACGGTGCGTCGTTTCGTCGCCGGGAGCTCCTACGGTTGTCGCCGGAAAATCCGTCGGAGCTTCGCCTTTCTCTCACTTCGATTGCATACTAGGGTTTCTAGAGATTTCTTGAGAGTTGTCTCAGAGTTTTGGGGTGAGGGGATAGAGTGTAGGGGTGGTATTTATAGGGTTAGGCTAGGGTTAGGATAGATGAAGAGTTTAAATTGAAAAAATGTAAAAATATATTAAAATTCATTAAAAATGGAGTAAATGGGACTTTTTAGATTCTCTGGAACCAATCTAAGTAAATGAAGTGTGCAGGGGGGTAGGGGAGAGGAAGAGACGGATCTTTTCTGTTGATGACTCGGCCGACTGGCCGAGTCCGGCCGACGGCGCCGGCCCGAGTCAGGCCGAGTCAGGAGGTCGGGAGGTGGGGAGTCGTCTGGTGATCTCACTGGTAAATTTACTTTTTCTAGGGTAGTGGGATTTTTGGGAGTTAGCACGTGTTGACTGTTGGTATTCTAAAAAATTCAAAATAAAACAATATTAAAAATAATGTGGAGTATGGGATTTGAGCTCTGGTGGCTTGGTTCAACAGTGCAAGGTATTACCAATGAGCTACAAGCTCCTTCTTGTAATTAAGGAGTTAATTAAATACTTAAAGTAGTCACAGCCAAAAGTAAATACCCCAAATATACATTAATTTTAAGCAAAATTTGAACACTAAAAATGGAGTTGTTACATATACCGTGGATTGTAACAACTCCAATTTTAGTGTACATAAAATTCATTTAACGTTAATGTACAATTGGGGTATTTATAATTCCTGTGAAGGCTATAACTATTTGTTTTGATTTAGAACAGCAAGAAGGGGCTTGTAGCTCATTGGTAAGACCTTGCACTGCTGAACAAAAGAACTAGAGTTCAAATCCCATCAGCCACATATTCTTTTTATTTTAAAATTCTTTTAATCTTTTTAGAAGCCCAAAAGACTACACTTGCACTACACGTAAACTGAAGAGACACAAGATAATCAAACACGTGCCTTGTAGAATACCAAACGACCCCGACCCAATAACCCAACACCAACCCAGACCGTCGGCATTGGGCCGGCGACAATCCTAGGAAATCCGGCAAGGTCGGGTCAAACCGTCCCAAATGCCTCCAAACTTTACCCCCTGCACCCTTCAGCTACCCCACTACTCCCTTATTGCTTGTTTGCTCTGAATTAATCCAGAGAGCAATAAAATGCCCATTTAACCTCATTTTAATACATATTTCAATGCATTCTTTAAACACCCTAAACCCTAATTTTCCTTATAAATACCACCCTCATTTCACACCTCCTCACTCACAATTCCCTGCCAAAACTCTCAAGAAATTTCCAAGTTCCCATAGTGTACAAGTGGAGTTAACAAAGGGGGAAACTCCGACGAAGTTCCGGCGACGATACGAGGAGTTCTGGCAACGAAACGAAGTATCGACGAATCCTAGACCTCCTCCTACCTCTCCTCTCTCATCAAAGCCAGTAAGTCCCCCTTCTCTGTCTCTTTTGCTATTCCCAAACTTTTCATTCTTAAAACGTGTCGGAAGCGGAGTTATCCGGTTTCCGATTCTCTTTTCTCTTAAAAATACAACTTTTTCTTAATAACAAACCTATAACTTTTGATATATTGTTTAGTAATCATTAACAAAGACAATAGAACAAGTTTGAATTCAAATAATAACCGTAGCAAGTTTTATTCTACTTTTACATTAAAATACCTTTATATTTCATTTCGACATGCTTATACCTTTTAACTATATTACCTTAGAACAACTCATGAGGTAATGACCTACCTCATCACAACACACATATCTATCATAGCACGATGAATCTTGGGACAATAGAATACGGGAAATACGATCTTGCAAATAAATCTCTTTAACTTATAAAAACCGTTTTCTTTAAAAAATGTATTAAAATATTTCCATGCAACTGAGCCTCTACAACCCATTTTGGGGACTATTTCCCCCAATTAGAGAGCAAAGCTCTATTCAAAATTTGAAATTTGAACTGAGGCTGCAAAGCACGAGAGCGCTCGCGCCAAGAGCGCCAGCGCTAAGAGTCAAAGACTCTGAGGCAGCGCCTCATATACAAAGCACGAGAGCGCTAGCGCTAAGAGCGCTAGCGCCAAGAGTCAAAGACTCTGAGGCAGAGCCTCACGTGCAAAGCACGAGAGCGCCAGCGCTAGAACTAAATGTTCTCCGTCCTTGGATCAAAGATCCAACGAAGATGATAAGTCATCAAATTACCAGAATAAAATTCTGTTGAGGAAATACTCCTCAAATGTTTCCAAACAAGAAAGATTGTGCTCTATAAATCAGAGCACCATTGGATCAAAGATCCAATGGTGATTAAACATCACCGAGATATAGAATAAGTTCTGTATGGTAAAATATTTTCCCAATCTTGCTAAAAACAATAAAGATGTCTTCTGTAAAACAGAGGCCCTTAGATCAAAGATCCAATGGTGGGAAACACCCCCAAATCAATCAGAGATCTCTCAATGAGAGATTTCCTTAACTGATTCAACAAATCAGCCTCCCCTATATAAAGGACCCATGACTTCAAGTCTTGAGGAGAAGAACCCCCCCTAAGTTTCAAGTTCTCAGAAAAGAAAAAGAGAAGAGCAAGCTCTAAGAAGAAGAAGAACCTTCTTCAAGAAAAAAAAGATAGAGATATCATAACATCTCCTCCATATTTGAGAGTTTAACTCTCATATCAGAAGAACTTAGTTCTTCTTCTAGATCACAGATCTATAAGACAGAGTCTTTCATAAAAAGAAGAGAGATCATATCATCTCCTCCACATATAAGAGTTTAACTCTCACATCAGAAGAACTTAGTTCTTTTTTTCAGATCTCAAATCTATAAGATGAAGTCTTTCACAAGGGAGAGCCAAATTCTCAGAGAAATTGAATTGGGCATAACAAAAAAGAACTCGGTGCTTAGCACTCAAATCTGGCGCTCAGCGCCGAGCGCTCCACGGGCTCCTCACGTGGGTGCCATTTAATAAGAATTGCTTAGCGCTCAAATCTGGCGCTCAGCGCCGAGCGCTCCACGTTCTCCTCACGTGGGCGCCATTTAATAAGAAGTGCTTAGCACTCAAATCTGGCGATCGGCGCCGAGCGTCACGTGGGCGCTAGTTTATAAGAGTGCTCAACACTCAAATGCTGGCACTCAGCGCCAAACGCTCCACATGCCCTTCACGTGGGCGCTGCTCAAAATAAAAGAGCGCTCAACACTCAAATGCTGGCGCTCAGCGCCAAGCGCCCCACGTGCTCTTCACGTAGGCGCTGCTCAAAATAAAAAGAGCGCTTAGTGCTCAAATGCTGGCGCTCAGCGCTAAGCGCCCCATGTGCCCCTCACGTGGGCGCTACTTAACACAAAGCGTTCTGTGCTCCTCAAGAAGAGCCTAGCGCCATGAAGAGTATTCAACACTCATAAAAAAACAAAAAGAAAGTGGGTGTCAGCAGTCACATAAATGTCTAGCATTATGTGCACAGAGAAAGGACTGTGTCCTAGAAAATGTCTAACATTTTATTAAAAAAAGGGAAATGACAAAGAATAAGTGAGCATAGCCCAAGGATGGCCAAACCCCAAAATCGACCGAGCCCATAGGTCTTCTCCTAAATTGGTCTTAGTCCCAAACTTGACTGCAGATCTCCCAACCAACATTGATTCAAGGGTACATCTCTTCACACCTCTGATATGTGTCGTTGTAATTCTTCAACATCTTCAGAGAGGTGAAGGGTCCCAATAACCAATAATTATTAGTATACCCCCCAAAACCAACAACCCTAAACTCTATAGACGATGATGTCTTTAAACCATGAAATATGAGGTCTTTAAACTCATGGACTACGATGTCCTTAAACCCAATGGACCGCAATGTCTCTAAACTAAACTCTATAGACTATGATGTCTTTAAAACATGGACTATGAGGTCCTTAAACTCATGGACTAGGATGTCCTTAAACCCAATGGACCGTAACGTCCCTAAACTAAAACGATAGAGTCGAAATACTCTTTCGTTGGATCTAAATGATCCCAAAATCCTGTTGAGCAGATCTTAGTCTAAAATTAGACTAACGTTTACTAAACAAACGTTTGAGTTGATCTTAGTCTAAAACAAGACTAATGATCCTTAAACCAACCCAAATCTAAGAAAATACGGATTTGGATTAATCCACGCCCTACGGGTGTCATGACCCAAAGTTTAGCCCGTAACCGGAACTTAACCACGTAACGTCTACAGGCGTAACGCGACTAAGTGAACCGAAAACCCAGAAACCAAACCAGTAAAAATATAGAGTGTTTTAAGTTTTAAAAGGAAGCATTTAGAAGTGATAAGAAATCTTAAGTAAACAATCTCCAAAATAGCAATATACGACGCCGTAGCGAAGATCAAGATCCACAAGTGGGAACATCACAGATAGAATAAACTGCAAGTATAGTCGACTCACAACGAGCTCGACACCAGAATACAAATAATATACATCATCGTCCTCACACTGTCTCTAAGTCAAATACATACATGGTAGATGGAGAATACTAAATACAACAATATACATAATTGAAAGATAAACAGATACCGCACAAAACCTACCTATCAGCAAAAGAGCTAGTACACCAACTATGGGGGTATCTGTGTTAAAAGATGGAAAACGCAGCCTGCAAGGCGACTACTCCGACGGGCAACCTGCAAATACTGTGGCACAACGGGGGTGAGTTGCCAACTCGTGAATAGAGATAACATATAAAGGTAATCGCGAGCATGCACGTACTGCGCTACTCTATCATATGCCAGCAGATGATATCAATGCGTGATAAGCAGTATGTGCAATAATCATGCAAGTGCTCTATCAGGTAATATAACTACAGGATGAGATACAATAATGAATGCTGAGCATGGGAACATAACATCTACACGGAATGTCAACGTGGAATATATATAATCGGTGTCCATCAATGCACCCAGATCCCCTAAATAGCTCAGGCGCCGGCACTCTCATCGGCCCTCCAATCCTGTAAATCTCTGAGAATCACGAGTGCCCAACATCGGCACCCAAATATCATAAATACTCGTGTCCAGCATCGACACGCAAATCTTCCTATATCGGGCATCCGTCAGTCCGGGTCAGCCCCCTCTCTCATATGTCTATCGGGCATCCATCAGTCCAGGTCAGCCCTCTCTATCTCATATATATCTATCGGGCATCCGTCAGTCCGGGTCAGCCCTCTCTATCTCATATATATCTATCGGGCATCCGTCGGTCCGGGTCAGCCCTCTCTATCTCATATATATCTATCGGGCATCCGTAAGTCCGGGTCAGCCCTCTCTATCTCATATATATCTATCGGGCATCCGTCAGTCCGGGTCAACCCTCTCTATCTCATATATATCTATCGGGCATCCGTCAGTCCGGGTCAGCCCTCTCTATCTCATATATATCTATCGGGCATCCGTCAGTCCAGGTCAGCCTTCTCTATCTCATATATATCTCGCTCTAGCACCGAGAAAACATAGGGTAGACGCACCGAAATATCATATCAAGGGAACCGGATTTTTAAATGATTACAGGTTTGAAATAGCCACGGTTCCCAAATCCAGAAATCACATGTAATCCAAACCAATATGCATGTCAATGTGATGTGATATATGCATCAAGTATGAATATCATGTCAAGTTCTACAGTGTAAGTGTCATGGCAATTACTAACGGTGTGTGTGTAGTAAGCAGGATAATGCTCGTGCAACATGAACCGTTAGTAATGGTGCGGCGTTCTATCAATTCTAGTTTATATAGATATATCAGGGAATGTGGTATGCACTAAATAGTAGCCATGAACAGTCAATGTATGGAAATGCAGCTACAAGATCCTATCAGCTCTGACGTAGAACGGGATGCGGGCGATATCCCCGTAGATGTTAAATCTACTCACCGTAGTCTCTCTCTAGGTATAGCCGATGACTTGTTTTCCCTTCTTCACGGCGTCCGTCGCACTCGTCTGCGAACCTAGAATTCCACAGAATATCACGCATAAGCTCAAACCATGCAAACACGACATTTAAGGTCAACTAGAAACCCGTGTCGCAAACCAAGCGCGCGTGTGCGCGATATGTTAAAACGTGTGATTACGCGCTTGAAGTCGCTCCGACGCGTCGCGATACGCAGAAACCCCAAACCCACACACACGTATCACGCGTGTCGCGAAAGATTAAAAATATGGGAAATAGTGTATTCTACTCCAGATTTTGCTACAGAACAGATATTATAAAAATAGATATACCAAAACACTCCACATAGCAGCAGACTCCTGTGACCCAAACCCCAACCGTTAGTTCACTAATCCGGCCACAATTTGCGGCCAGAACTCATTTTTCGGCGGCCTGGGTAGGGAGGTGGGCCCCCGGGTTTGGTGTGTGCACTCTATACCCCCTGTGTATGCTACAGTAATTCCAATTTCACTCTAAAACATCTCGGGTAGTAGCAGATCCTATAGAGCCTTAATTCTAGTTAAAAACCATATTTTTACACTAAAATGATACTTTAGGGTATTTTTCTGAAATCTGAAGCAAACCCAAGTCTAAAACTACACTAACAACTCATTACCAAGCTAATTAAGCCAACAAAATCCCAATCTAACATATGCATCACAAATATCCTTTAATACCACCAAACATGCACATAAAACATGATTTCTAGCTAAACTACTACAAGATATGGAAAAAGAGTGTTAAACAAGAGTTATATACCTCCCAAAAGCCTTAGGAAAACCACAAATCCCAGCTCCTTCCTCAAATGTACAGATTTTCCACCAAACACCTCAAAAGAACCACTTTTATAAGGGTTTTTGTGAAGAAAATGGATTGTTTTGTGTAGGGTTTAAGCATAACTCAATTGGGAAGTGAAAAGGGAAGAAAAGATGATGAAATGGTGTTGTTTGCTACTGCCTTACTGCGGAAATTCTGCAATGAGAGAAAGAGAGAAAAGAGAAAGAGGAAACGGGTCCAACAAGTCAAACCCTCACCTAACCTCCATACCTCTAATTTTCCATTAAATTTTTGAATTCTTTAAAGGGGTTTGACTTGGAAAAAGGGTGGGGATAATGAGCCATGCAATGAAAGATAATGGTTAACATGTTACACCCTTGAACCTAAGTCACAAAATGGCTAAGTGTGCATGTGCATGCTACATAAGGAAAATTTTCCAATTTGTTAACACGACTAAATATAATTAATAATCCTATGTACACATATATAATAACACGCACAATTACTAATTATCATGAAAAACATTCTAATGAAAATTCAAAGTGTTACAACGGGCGACAACATAAATTAGTCTCCGTATACAATCCACGGGCAACCAAAAACAAAACAAACACACACGACATGAAGTGACCATCTGGAGAAGGAGAAAGTTGTTACTGTGATACGGTAGCGTAATTAACTACAGGGGCTTGCGCCTGTAGAGAAGAGCGTCCCCACAATCAAAAAACCCTCGTAAACGAGGGGGGATCTGACAAAGTCTGCTACAACGGTTGCATCTGTCTAAACCTCCGATATACGGTGCCATAAATCAACTTGGCATCTTCGGAGAGGTGGATAGATAAAACCTAAATAGCATCTGCCCCCTAAAATTCAGGTCGGATGTCCTAAAGTGTAGGTCGCGTCTTTCGGCGGCGAACACATTCTGGCACGCCCGATGGGACTTTTTCCTCTTTCCACTCCACACTTCGTGTGTCGTGTTTGCGAACGAATCGCGGTTTAATGTGGTTGTCCCTGGATTCGAGATACTAAGATTTGGTGTCTTGCTCCGTGCAGAGAAAAGAAGAGCAATGGCTTCCAGCTGCACTACCTGCAACAACAACTCCCACTCCGTCCTCGCTGGAGGAGTGACCTATGGGCCCCAAGCGGCCTCCATCTTCGCCATGCCAGTGGAACAGGTGAATCAAGACACCACTGGACTGTTCTTTGGGACCATGATCCCACCGGCAAGCTTCAGCGTCCCAATGTCGTCACAGGAAGCTTCGAAGAAGTCGGTCTTCGATCGGATTACAACTAGCACGACCCCTCTCAACAGGTCGTCCAATTCCAAGTCTACTGCATCAGTCTTCGACAGGATGAGCCTAAGCTCCAGTGGGCCCGTAAAGAAGCCTGCAATACCTGAAGGAGTTATCCCGAAGCGGATAGCCATTCCAACTCCAACGAACGAAGTCGTCAAAGAGGATTCTCCTGCTAAGGAGTCGGTCTTTGCAAGAATGGCCGTCCAACTCCTACCGCAGGCGAGGTCGTTACAAGTGTTTCCCTGCCCAAAGATCGGTCTTCGACAAGTTGGACATTTCTTCTCAACGGACGTCGGCCTTTGACAGGCTGGCACCAACAACAGCCACCCCCATAACTGAGTCTGTCCCATCTACATGACATGCTCGACGTCGCCACTAGCGTCGAGTGAGGAAAGCTGGGGGCAGTTCCCCTTCTGGATTGACTCTACCAGCTCCGATGGTGGAAATTGATGCTGCTGTTCCAACTGAGAACAGTTTTGAACCACCGAGGAGGGTGCGCAAAAACTCTCCAACTGCTGTATTAAAAAGGTCTCCTCCACCTGCTGAAAATGTTATAAAGGCGGAGCCGGAACAGCCTCCTCAGCAGCTGTCCTCTAAAATCCATAGGGTATGGCGAAGGGTCCAAGACTCCGTGATTAATCAAGACTATTCCCGCCGACCGAAGAAAATGAAGGTTCGGCAAGAGATCCCCCCGTACCACAGAAGGTATCATCTAAATGGGTGACCGTTGCAACAAACCACTCTACTGCAATCGCCCATAAACGAAGAAAGCCAGAGAAGATCCCCGTGTCGGCGACAAATCTCAAGGGCATTGAACCTAAACACCCCAAGTCTGGGGGCATGGTAGTGCACACCATCTATATGGCTTCTGAAAAAGAAGATAGCCGTGCCTCAACGGGTTATCGACCACTCACCCAGTTTATGACAACGGCTCAGGAGCAACAGCAAAAGATCCAGGAGATGCTGACAACGATGGTCGCACTCACTAGGCCAAAAGAAAGCCCGCATACATCGTCAGAGCAGCGCCAAGAGTAGGAAACCGATGCTGAGTTCCTCCGAAGAATGCTCGAGAAGAAAGACAAAGAGGCTGCGGAACAAGCGGCCAATATAAAACAAATGGCGCTCATGTTCCAAGATATGGTCGGGATGATGATACAGCCGAAGATCCCCCGATAATCCTTGAAGACGACAGAGAGGAGACATCAAACCCTCTTCCGGCTCTATCAGTAGCCAAGGAAGAGACCATCTCCAAACCCTCCCTTGACGACTATATAGCTCAACTGACGCGAGCTCACCAGGCGAGCGAAGCGATCGGCCAAATCGTCAAGACTGGACGACCCTATCCGGGTTGGTACGATCAAATAAAGTACCTGCCAGGATATATGATCCCTAAATTCTATGTGTATAAAGGGACGGGTAATCCACACCGGCACGTTTCTCAATTCAGGTCTCTGTGCGGTAATACTGGGGGTGATGACAAACTGCTGCTTCGCCAGTTTGTTGGCAGCTTGTCGGAGACAGCATTCGAATGGTACTCCGAGCTCCCGAATGACTCTGTCAAGATATTTGCAGAAATGGAGCTAATGTTTACACAGAGATTCGCAAGCGCTGGCGAACGCACCCCGATCACCGCACTAATTAACGCTAGAGTGAAGCCAGGAGAAACCTGGGTTCAGTACGCCATTCGGTGGCGGAACTTGTGGTCAAAGTGTGAACTGCGTATGTAGGAAGCTCCAGCCGTAGGCATGTTCGTAAGGACCCTCGACCCTCAAGCGACCATTTCTCAATTCATGATGTTTTTCAAGCCGACCACTTTCCTGGCCTTGATCAACAAGCTCGCCCAAATGGACCAGATGGTCCATAGACCGTCCTCCTAAAAAACGGAGCTTTGAAATGAAAAAGGCAAAGGGAAAGCGACCTTTGTCGCCAACACTCAACAATAGCCGAGTGATCCGAAACCAGCTGCTCGCCAAGGCAACAAGTCGCGATTCCTCGACGAAAAGTTAAAACGTCCTTACTCGTTCCCCGGGGATAAAACGAGAAGGCTGTTCGAACTAGCGGTGCACAACAGACTCATCACCCTGCCGAATCCGAAGCATCCACTGCAACCTGGTGACGTCAACAATCCCAACTACTGCCCCTACCACCAAATGTTGGGCCATCCGATCGAAAATTGCTTCATCTTCAAAAGCTGGATTGAGGACCAGTACCAGCAAGGCAAATCCACGCTGTCTGAAAACTGAAGGTAAACCCGCAACAACCGCACGCTCCGAAAAAGATGGACACACCGGGGGCATCATGTCATTTAGAGGAAGCTCCATGGGAAGTTGTTCTCTCGGCAAAAACTAGAAGAATGTTGAAAGATCTTCAAGCATGTCCGGCGACTAGGTGGAAAAGCCCAGTGGAACCTGAGATAATTGAGGGAATACTGAAACCCGCCCAATCCCGAGAGTTAGTAGCGATGGGAAATATACCCAGGCCCAGTCGTCGAAGTCTTCACAGAAAAAGAAGAAGACCAGGAAGCCCGCGCAGCCTGACGACAAGCGCACGGACCTGCAAAAGCATATTGATGCGCTGGAGGAATATAATTAGAAGGCGTGAACCTTAGTCACACTCCAAGAGTTTCTCAACCACATCCTTGAGGGCGGAGATGACGACGATGATGAGAAAGACGACTCGTCAGAAAAACCCAAAGATTACGTGGCAAATTGCCACATGATCTCTCATTCGTCACTAAATAACGAAGAAGCTCACTCAGCATTAGAAGATAACATAGAAGAGCTGGGAGCAGGATTGGTGCCAACATCCTTGGAACCGTCAGACGAGATGATTGACATGCTGTTGAACGAAGTCCGTCAGAATAGCAAAGCTGATCGAGAACGTGAAATTTCCATATTCGAAAGGGCCAGACATCGGCGTCAAGTTAAGGAATCCATGGTAGGGATGAGTCGCAAAGCGCTTCAACCAGATCGAAGCACACCCGAGACAGATAAAAGAAAGCTTAAGGCAAGGAAACGATTCGCTAAAGCCTTGTCAATGGGAATGAAGCTGCCATCTCCCGAAGGAAATACTCCTGGCGGTATACGCCTTGACTAAGCGGATGTACATCCTAATTACTGCTTGTACCATCGAAGGGTCACACACCCTATCGAAGAGTGCAACGCCTTTAAAAACTGGTGGCAGGGATATGTTGCCCACCGACAACACTTCAAGCGATTGAAGCGCAAGGCTCGTCGGAAGCAAAGCACGACAGATGGGCACAAAAGAGCTGCCGGCAACTGTCACGTGGTTGATACCAGGGGATCGCAAGTCCTCACCTTTGGAAGCGACTCTGATGAAGAAGTAGCCCTCAGCCCTCTCTTCAAAGAATCCACGTCAGGAAAAGAGGAGGAGATAAAGAACTATGAAAATATTCAGCTGCGCAACCGTACATTGCCCGAAAAGAATCTCGAACCTACGAACAAGGGGTCGAACAAAAGTGATAAGGGGAAGGAAAAGTCCTTGAGGATATCGCCCTCGATGATCGAGTCGTCGAAGAGCTCACAACCAAGGACCCACTCAAGAAGAACAAGGTGGATTACAATGTCCTGGCACATCTGAGAAAGATACCCTCACAATTGAGTATCTTGGATTCCCTTCTCCTTTCTAAAGAAGCATGAGATTCCCTGATCAAAGCATTACAAGAGCCTGACCAATTCCAAGCTTTCCTTGCCGAAGAAAAGATGAAGGACGAGCTGGAAGAAGTGCACACAGCTGACATCACTTTCGGCAATGAAGATCTCCTCCTCGGAACATATGAGTACAACCGTCCCATGTATGTCACCGAGTACTGCCATGACATCAAGATAGGGAAGATCATAGTTGACAATAAGTTCTCTGTCAATCTCCTGAATGTGAGGGTGCTAAAAGAAATATGTATAAGTGTCCAGCACCTCGCTCGAGATAAAATCACCATCTCCGGGTTCGATTCCCGGTCATCACGAACACTCGGGTCTATGATTCTGACGTTACGCTTTGGGCTGCTCGTCACTGACATCAACTTTCATGTCATCGACGCCAAGACCTGCAACAACGCTTTGCTCGGCAGACCTTGGTTACACGAATACAACATCATCCCTTCTACACAACATCAGTGTATGAAGTATTTTAAAGATGGCCTCGAGTATACAATGACGGGGAAACTGAACCCATTTTCTGTAAATGAAGTCCGAAAGTACGAGAATGCAAAGTATTTCCTGCCAGACTTTGAAGACACGGAAAAATGCTATAAACCGGAGAATAAGCAAAAAGATATCACCACTATTCCGTTCTTCGGAAGCGATATCGAGGAGGAAGAAGAGATAGTCTATTCGGGGCCGCCCCAATGCAACAAGCCGGGACCACCTACCCCTATTCTGGTTTTTGGTAGTGACTCTGAAGACGAAGTCAACACAGTGTTCTCGGTCCTTCCATCAGTGCAGGCCCTCACTGGAGATGATCAGAGTTTGCAGATCACCATGGTTCCGCGGCAGCACTACAGAGAGCTTGATACGCTCGAGACATATAGTGTGCATGAGCTACAGACGTTCTACGTCCCTCCCAGGCGAAGAGGTGAAAAGGCAATCCTATTCTATCGATCTGGGGAAACCAAACTCGAGAGAGAAGTCCGGCGTGGTGCCGAACCTGCGCTCAATAGGCTCCAACCAATCCGTATGCCCAGATACTATGCAGAGGGAATGAAAAGGTTATTGAGATGCCAAGGCGTACCCTTTAAGCAAACCGCGCGACAGGCCCAAGTCTACAACAGGATCTGGAGCGTCCCCGGAACCCATTGAAAATTTCCCAATGGAAAAATGGAAATGATCGGGCTCGGATATGTCTAATCCAAGAAACGGGAGCAGTTCCATGGCTGCCATGTCATAAAGGACCTTGATGAAGGAGAGGATGCTCTTTTACAAGACGCTAACCCTGAGTCAGAACGCGGTCCTGTCATAAAAATGCCGAGTCCTTCATTTGAAGAACAGATGGACAAGCTAATAAGGGAAGCGAGTCAAAAGGTTCGAAACAACTACAGCCGCGAAATGGCTATTTACGAGAAAGCCAAGATGCAACGCCTCCTTCAGCAGGCTACGGAGGACGACGATGCCCTTCACCGTCAGCCCGCCATGCATTCCCAAGACAAGAAAAAGGCCCGACGTAGAGGCAAAAACAAGTCAAAGAACGGAAAAAACGTTCGACAGCGGCAAAACGGATCCAAAAGGCCATGTGATCAAGAAAAGGTCAGCCGGAATCCGTCTTTAACGAAAAAGATGGGTCGAGCATCTTCCTTCCCTCAAGACAAGACAAGGAAGATAACCGACCTCGTCATGAAAAATCAGATGATTACGCTCCCGGAGTTCAAGCACCCCAAACAAGAAAACGAGGTTCATCACCCGGATTATTGCTCCTATCACCGAGCGATGGGGCATCCTATTGAAGACTGCTTCACCTTCAAAAACTGGGTCGAAGACCAATATCAACTCGGCAGGTTCGTTCTATCCAACAATTGGAAGGTAGCCCTACCACAGAGGCATGTGCCAAAAGCAACGTATATAGCAAATGTAGAACCAGATCAACATCGGTCTTGGAAACGATCTCATACCTGTCACGTGATAACGCTGACAGGAGAAGGAGTGCCCGAGAATATGGATGACCTCTCCTGGTGCTTCGAAAATGAGGATGAAGATGAGTTGATCTCAGAGTTTTCACCGGCTCTAAAAGAGTTGGAAGATGGAATACATACTACTGCGGACAACCTGAGGAAAATCGACCTTGGGACAGCGAACGACCCGCGGCCAACGTTCGTCAGCGAGATATTGTCCAAAGAACAGGTAGCTACGCTAAAAGACATGCTTATGCAGTATAAAGACTGCTTCGCATGGAACTATTCTGAGATGCCGGGGCTAGATCCGGAAATAGTTGTGCATACATTGGCGATATCTCCAGGCGTCAAGCCAGTCAAACAGGCACCAAGAAAAATGCGGCTCGAACTTGAAATGAGCATCAACGCTGAAGTTAAGAAGCTAATCGACTCCGGTTTCATCCAAGAAATTCAATACCCTGACTGGATCGCCAACATTGTCCCAGTGATGAAGAAAAATGGGACGGTGCGTATCTGCGTAGACTTTCAGGATCTCAACAAAGCTTATCCGAAAGATGACTTCCTGGTACCTGTCACCAAGTTGATGATAGATAACATGTCTACTCACAAAGTCTTCTCCTTCATGGACGGATCGTCAGGGTACAATCAGATAAAGATGCATCCTGAAGACCAGAAGCATACTGCTTTCCGGACTCCTCTGGGCATATTCTGCTACAAAGTGATGCCTTTCAGTCTGAAAAATGCCTGCGCTACCTATCAGAGGGCCATGACGAAGATTTTCAATGACCTCATACATGAAGTCGTCGAATGCTATATTGACGACCTCATGGTGAAAAGCAAATCACATGAGGAACATTAGGAGCATCTGAAGATAGTGTTCCAACGTCTTCGGAAATACAACCTGAAGACGAACCCTCTCAAATGCGCGTTCAGAGTTTCCTCGGGCAAATTCCTAGGATTCATCGTACAGCACCAGGGCATCGAAATAGACCCGTCAAAGATCAAGGAGATTATGGAAATGCCTCCGCCAAGAACTCTCAAGCAACTGCGGTCTCTTCAAGGGAAGCTCGCGTATATCCGGCGATTCATAGCCAATCTCTCCGGAAAATGCCGCCCCTACAGCCATTTAATGAAGAAGGGGACCCCGTTCGTCTGGGATTACAAATGCCAGAGCGCACTGGATGAAATTAAGCAATACCTATAGAATCCGCCGGTATTGACCGTGCTGGTTAAGGGAAAGCCTCTCATCCTGTACACAATAGCCCTTGAAGGTTCTTTAGGCGCGCTATGGGCACAGGAGAATGATCAAGAGAAAGAGAGAGCCCTCTATTACTTGAGTCGAGTTCTCCTGGGGGCAGAAAACAACTACTCCCCCATCGAAAAACACTGCCTGGCGTTAATCTTCGCGATAACGAAGCTCAGACACTATGTGTTGGCGAATGAGGTCCATCTCATATCAAAAGTGGGTCCTCTCAAATATTTGATGTCGAGAGCCATACTAACGGGGCGGCTCGCTAAATGTGCCCTCCTCTTAATGGAGTTATCGATAACATACCGACCTCTCAAGGCAGTGAAAGGCCAGGCCATCACCGACTTCCTCGCTGAGCATCCAATACCTGCCGATTCACCCCTAAATTGAGAATTGCCAGACGAGCATGCGTTTGACACGGTCGACAGGGAGAGAGGAGAGAGTGATACCCGATGGGATCTCTACTTCGATGGGGCATCTTCCATAAAGAAGTGAAAGCATACCACCCCTATAATCAAATCGGGGGTAGACCTTATCTTCGTGACTCTGCAAGGAGGGATAATGCGCTTTGCCTTTTTCCTAACAGAGCCGAGGACAAACAATGAAGAAGAATATGAAGATTTGATAGCAGGTCTTGAGATCGTTGTCGACATGGGAATCGAAAACCTCCTTATATACGGAGACTCCCAGCTGGTCGTTAATCAAGTAAACGGCGACTATCAAACATGCAAACCAGAGTTGGTGAAGTACGGCGAGAAAGTGCGGCAACTGTTGACTCAAATCCCTTCCTACGCCTTAGAAAGCATACCACGTGCGGAAAATAGCAAGGCAGATGCGTTAGCCAAACTCGCTAAAGAACTGGCGGATGAAAACCTCGATGACATAAGGATCGTTGTACAAAGCCGTCGGGTTCTTGCACCAGCAGAATTATCCCCAGGGTCATCTGAAGAAAAGGAAGCGACCAAGCAAACAACCTTGCAAATAAAAGACCAGGAAAAGGCTAAGCATTGGAGAGAAGTCTTTATAGACGACTTCAAATCCCGTTGAACACCTGAAGATGCGTCCTCAAGACCTCAGCTCATGAAACGAGCTCTGTCTTTCGCCTTCGTCAACAATACTTTATATAGGAGATCGTTCGATGCTCTGTGGCTAAGATGCCTAGGACCGGAGGAAGCAAGGAGAGTCGTACAAGAAACTCACGACGGACTCTGCGGTTCTCATCACGCCGGGCCGAAAATGGAGCTAAAGATCAAGAGGATGGGCTACTATTGGCCCACGATATTCAGGACTGCCTCGAATATGCGAAGCAGTGCCACTCGTGCCAAATTCATGGAGACTTTATCCACCAGCATCCAAATCCTCTACACCCAACGTTGGCTAGCTGGCCATTCGAAATATGGGGAACCGACATAATTGGGTCCATCGAGCCAGCGTCATCCAGAGGACATCGGTTCATATTGGAAATGACCGATTACTTCTCTAAGTGGGCATAAGCAGTACCGCTAAGAGAAATGAGGACGGAGAATATTCTCCATTTCTTCAAGATACACGTCATCTATCGGTTCGACACTCCGCAACGAATTATCTCCGATAACGGGCCGGCCTACAGAAGTCACAGAATCAGCCTCTTCGCACAACAGCATAATATAAACTGAAGATACTCTTCGTTCTATAATCCCCGAGCTAATGTTCTAGCTGAGGCATTCAACAAGACCTTGATGAAGATCATAAAGAAGACGGTGTCCAAAGTTAAAAAGGACTGGCACGAGAGACTGCATGAAGCTCTCTGGGCTTACCGGACCACGTTCAAGCCGGCCACAAACACAACGCCATTCGCACTGGTATTCAGCACAGAATCAGTACTCCCCTTGGAGATAGAGATACCCTCTCCACGAGTGGCGGTTCATTACGAGCTAACAGACGAAGAGAATGCTCATCTTCGGTTTGAGGAGCTCGACACCCTCAATGAAACTCATCTCATGGCGCAGCAAAACTTGGAGGCTTACAAAGCAAAAATGACGCGCTCATACGAGAGATTGACTAGGCCGAGAACATTTTGCCAAGGCGAACTCGTGCTAGTCGTCAAGAGACCTATGATCCCCAATCGTTCCAAACGAGGAAAATTCGAACCGAACTATGAGAGCCCGTACATCATAGATAAAGTCTACCAAGGTGGGGCTTACTTGCTTATGGATATGCATGGAGAAAGACCCTTCAGGCCAATAAATGGCTGGTTCCTGAAAAAATACTACGCCTGACGAGTTACGGCCTAGGTAAACGATAGATGATAACGCCTATGTCCGCTCACTATCTTCCTAAGCCCATATTCTATAAGTAGTATCCAGCAAAGCCGTTGTCTCCAAAATGGCAACAATGGACCGCAATGTCTTAAAACTAACAAGGGACCGCAATGTCCTAAAACTAGGGACAGACTTAATGTCCCTAAACTACTACAAACCGCAGTATCCTTGGGCTGACGCAAAAAAACGGTATGTCCATAAGTAAGATGGGCATGGATGAAAACCCGAAAGGGCTCCGTGAGTAAAAACAGCAGGGCTACCGGCGAGTTCGTGAAAACCCAAAAGGGCGCAGACTCGTAAAAAAATTTTCATGCACACTTGCAAAGTCCTCTCGACCTTGTAAGGAGGAAATATTTGCGTGAGATCCTTACGACTCATAAGGGAGCGACACACTTAAAGGTCATCACGATTCCTGAGGAGAAATTATACTTACGAGATTCTCACGACTCATAAGGAGAACCCTCTTATGAGACCCTCACGGCTCATAAAGTTCAAAAGCCTTAAGCTACAGGAATCTGAACCTGTTCTTAAGCCATCACATTTTCCAGACAGCCCTACAAGCGGTTCAATACCGACCCTTGTATACAATCCATGGGCACAAATAATCATTGCCTTACCGAGTCCTACCAACGGCGTGAAATGTCCTCACTTGGTGAATAACACTTGTAAGTCCTCTCGATTTACAGGGAGAAAACACTCTTGCAAGATCCTTATGACTTATAAGAGAGAATGCCACTTAGAAGTTCTCACGACTTCTAAGGAGAACATACACCTACGAGATCCTCATGACTCGTAGGGAGAAATACCTCTATGAGACCCTTACGGCTCGTAAAGTCAAAAGGCCTTAGTCGACAGGATCCTAACCCAATTTGCTAAGCCACCTTAGTTCAAATCAACAGAGGCAAATGATGATTCGCTCCTGGAAATATCCCAGTTGTAGCGGTGCTAATGCCTAAATCGGTATCAAATTCTAAGTCCATACTCGCAATAAAAAGCAGCGAGTAAAAAGAGAAATAACTGAAATGATTGGACACCGCGAAGAATAGACGAAATGATTGGGCAATCGCGACTTTCACGACATAAAAAGATGAAATGATAAAGCATCGCAGAAAGAAATAAAAAAGATGAAAGAATGAAACTTTTGCCCTGCAGGTAAGTCCATACTGACCCCTGTATACAATCTATGGGCATAAATGAAAAGGGAACCACATATCCCAACAAACTCTGTCAAAGGGAAAGTCAGATCTCGATAGCGACATCTGCATCTCAGAAGACCAACAACGGCGTTCCTCCTCATGACAGCAGGGCACGGACGCGATACCACCAATCGGAGCCACGGCAAAATCCCCAGTTCCAAGACTCTACGGTTCACAGACAACCTAAATTCAGCCCCCAACACCGCAGAAAGCGGAACAAGTCAACCCGACACCGCAGGTGAACCCATCTCGGAAACACGTCATCCAATGACCCCGTCGCGGAAATACGTCAGCAAGTGACCCCGTCACGGAAATACATCATCCAGTGACCCCGTCGCGAAAATACGTCATCCAATGACCCCGTTTCGAAAATACGTTAGCCAATGACCCCATCGCGGAAATACGTCAACAAGTGATCCCGTCACGGAAGCATGTCAGCAAGTGACCCCATCTCGGAAGCACGTCATCCAATGACCCCGTCGCGGAAATACGTCAGCAAGTGACCCCGTCGCGGAAATACGTCAACCAATGACCCCGTCGCGAAAATACGTCATCCAATGACCCCGTCTCGGAAATACGTCAGCCAATGACCCTATCTCGGAAATACGTCATCCAATGACCCCGCCGCGGAAACACATCAGCAAGTGACCCCATCGCGGAAATACATAAGCAAGTGACCTCGTCACGGAAATATATCAGCCAATGACCCTGTCTCGGAAATACGTCATCCAATGACCCTATCGTGGAAATACGTCAGCAAATGACCCCATCACGGAAATACGTCAGCAAGTGACCCCGTCTCGGAAATACATCAGCAGATGCCCCCGTCGCGGAAATACGTCAACCCCGTCACGGAAATACGTCATCCAATGACCCCGTCACGGAAATACGTCAGCAAGTGACCCCGTCTCGGAAATACGTCAGCAAATGACCCCGTCGCGGAAATACGTCGTCCAATGACCCCGTCGCGGAAATACGTCAGCAAATGATCCCGTCTCGGAAATACGTTAACCAATGACCTCTCGTCGAAGCGACGCTTCAACTCGGAAACAAGTCAACTCGCCAACCACTTATGAGTCCTCTCGACTTGTAAGGAAGAAAATTCTCTTGTGAGATCCTTACAACTCTCGAGAGAAAATACGCACTTAGGAATCCTCACGATTCCTAAGGAGAAATTAAACCTACGAGATCCTCTCGGCTCGTAGGGAGAAAAGTCCTTATGAGACCCTCGCGGCTCATAAAGTTGAAAAGTCTTAGGCAGCAGATTTGAACTTGTTTCCTAAACCATCGCTACCCTGTAAGGAGGTCAAGATGGACTATTATATACCATCTACAGGCCACTCTTGCCGAAGTTACATGCCACTGAAATGGAGATGCTATTCAAGAGTACGTAGACTACTTTGCGCCAAGTCAAAACAAAAAGGCATAATCCGTAGACATCAACCACATACTATGCAAGGCAGTAAAGAGAACATTTGATTCGCATCCAATTAAGCGTTCGAAGAGTACCCACTCATGTATGTGTGAAAAGGCTTAATGCATAAAATAAATGCATAGAAAGGAAAAATTTGCCATTCGTACCTCAGAAAATTCTTATATTGATGAAAATAGTAAAACGAAAACATCATTAAAATGTTTACAATGGTAAAACATTAAATCCGGGACATGGATTGAGAAATTCAGAAGTAAGGCCATCTAAAATGCTTCTGGCATCTCTGACCATTTTCGTGTGCATCCTCTCGCGAATGCAAGCGTCAGGATCCTTGTTAATATCGTTCATCCTTTGATAGGCGGAGATTATCGTCGTCTATGGAAAGTTTGATGCAAGATATCAACAAGATTATCCCGTCGCCTCTTCGAGATCAAGCCCATCAGATATACTGAGTGCACCTTGTCTTCGGCATCATCCAGTGCCTTAAGCGGCATGGCTTCATAAAATCCAGGAAGTGCTTTCCAAATCGCTCTCACGATGATCTTCAAAAGAGCGGAACGACGAGGAAGTAGTCAGCCATTGTATTCATTGAAGCGACTCATGATCTCAGCGCATTGGGCATTCGTGAACTCCTGGTTTTGACAGCGGCCTTGGACGCGAATGTCCTCATAGGAGATAATCTCGTGAAAACCATACAGATAAACAGCCATAGTATCTGGAAAGAAAATTCAGTAAAAGACTAGCAATTAAATATCAAGATTCTTAATGTCTAAAATAAAAACAGTAGTGACGGGCCATCATTGATGGGGGCAGCCACCCATTAAGGGTGGAATCCTAAGAGGCTCCACATTTAATGAGAAGCCTCATCGAGCCAAGGAGTTGAACTCCCTCGAGAGCAGTGCTCTGCAAACAAAAATGACATATGTCAACTGTAATCATGAAGGGAATAAAATTCCCCAAAATTTCTGTGAGAACGATAGAATAAATCCATCAAAACCCTAAAAGGCAAAGCTTTTACAGAGTAAAAACTCCAAAATCTTCAAGATCTGTGAACAAACTCTACGAGTTATTCATGGAAGATGAACAGTATTCAAATTCATGGGTTAAAATCACCCTAAAAAAATTATATCTTGAAAATCTATGATCTAAAGATGAGCAAAGCTCTGTTAAAAACCCTAAAAAATATTTCTTTATATCTATGATCTAGGAAGAGCAAAACTCTGTTTTAATTAATGGTTTGAAGATCTATGATCTAGTAAGAGCAAAGCTCTGTTTAATGGGGTCAAACATGATTCTTACCAAATATTTGAACAAAAAAAGTTCTTGGGGCAGAGATTTATGCTCTAGAGAGAATACAATTCTCAGAAAAAACAAGAAAGGGAAAAGATGAACCGAAGTCATCCCAAGGGCCAAAAGGCCCTATTTATACGCGTTGGAAGTCGATCCAACTTCCAAGACAATCCAACGGTGGAAAGGCTGCCACCGCTGCACTCACGTATGATCCACGTGAGCGCAACGATAGGAGGCATTTGTTTCCCCCAATTAGATAGTAAAGCTCTATTCAAAATTTAAAATTTGAACTGAGGCAGCGCCTCACGTGCAAAGCACGAGAGCGCTCGCGCCAAGAGCGCCAGTGCTAAAAGTCAAAGACTCTGAGGCAGCGCCTCACGTGCAAAGCATGAGCGGTAAGAGCGCCAGCGCTAAGAGTCAAAGACTCTAAAACGGCGCCTCACGTGCAAAGCTCGAGAGCGCTAGCGCCAAGAGTCAAAGACTCTGAGGCAGCGCCTCATGTGCAAAGAACGAGAGCGCCAGCGCTAGAACTAAATGTTCTCCTCCCTTGGATCAAAGATCCAACGAAGATGATAAGTCATCAAATTACCAGAATAAAATTCTATTGAGGAAATACTCCTCAAATCTTTCCAAACAAGAAAGATTATGCTCTGTAAATCAAAGCACCGTTGGATCAAAGATCCAATGATGATTAAACATCACTGAGATACAGAATAAGTTCTGTATGGGAAAATATTTTCCCAATCTTGCTAAAAACAATAAAGATGTCTTCTGTAAAACAGAGGCCCTTGGATCAAAGATACAATGGTGGGAAACACCCCCAAATCAATCAGAGATCTCTCAATGAGAGATTTCCTTAACTGATTCAACAAATCATCTTCCCCTATATAAAGGACCCAAGACTTCAAGTCTTGAGGAGAAGAACCCCCCCATAAGTTTCAAGTTCTCAGAATAGAAAAAGAGAAGAGCAATCTCTAAGAAGAAGAACCTTCTTTAAGGTAAAAAAAGAGAGAGAGATCATAACATCTCCTCCATATTTGAGAGTTTAACTCTCATATCAGAAGAACTTAATTCTTCTTCTAGATCACAAATCTATAAGACATAGTCTTTCATAAAAAGAAGAGAGATCATAGAATCTCCTCCACATCCAAGAGTTTAACTCTCACATCAAAAGAACTTAGTTCTTTTTTTCAGATCTCAAATCTATAAGACGAATTCTTTCACAAGGGAGAACCAAATTCTCAGAGAAATTGAATTGGGCAGAATAAAAAAGAACTCAGTGCTTAGCACTCAAATCTGGCACTCAGCGCTGATCACTCAACGTGCTCCTCACGTGGGCACCATTTAATAAGAAGTGCTTAGCACTCAAATCTGGCACTCAGCGTCGAGCGCTCCACGTGCTCCTCACGTGGGCGCCATTTAATAAGAATTGCTTAGCACTCAAATCTGGCGCTCAGCGCCGAGCGCTCCACGTGCTCTTCACGTGGGCGCTATTTTATAAGAGCTCTCAACACTCAAGTGTTGGCACTCCACGTGCCCTTCACATAAGCGCTGCTCAAAATAAAAGAGCGCTCAACACTCAAATGCTGGCGCTCGGCGCCAAGCGCCCCATGTGCCCTTTATGTGGGCGCTGCTCAAAATAAAAAGAGCACTTAGCGCTCAAATGCTGGCGCTCAACGCCAAGCGCCTCATATGCCCCTCATGTGGGCGCTACATAACACAGAGCGCTCTGCGCTCCTCAAGAAGAGCCTAGCGCCATGAAGAGTGTTCAACACTCATAAAAAAACAAAAATAAAGTGGGTGTCGGTAGTCACATAAATGTCTAGCATTATGTGCGCAGAGAAAGGATTTGTGTCCTAGCAAGTGTCTAACACTTTATTAAAAAAAAGGGAAATGACAAAGACTAAGTAAGCAGAGCCCAAGGTTGGCCAAACCCCAAAATCGACCGAGCCCATAGGTCTTCTCCTAAATTGGTCTTAGTCTCAAACTTGACTACAGATCTCCCAACCAACATTGGTTTAAGGGTGCATCTCTTCACACCTCTGATATGTGTCGTTGTAATTCTTCAACGTCTTCAGAGAGGTGAAGGGTCCCAATAACCAATAATTCTTGGTATACCCCCCAAAACCAATAACCCTAAACTCTATAGACTACGATGTCTTTAAACCATGGACTATGAAGTCCTTAAACTCATGGACTACGATGTCCTTAAACCCAATGGACTGCAATGTCCCTAAACTAAACTCTATAGACTATGATGTCTTTAAACCATGGACTATAAGGTCCTTAAAATTATGGACTACGATGTCCTTAAACCCAATGGACCGTAACGTCCCTTCGAAATACTCTTTCGTTGGATCTAAATGATCCCAAAATCCTGTTGAGTAGATCTTAGTCTAAAATTAGACTAACGTATCCTCAACAAACGTTTGAGTTGATCTTAGTCTAAAACAATACTAACGATCCTTAAACCAACCCAAACCCAAATCTAAGAAAATACAGATTTGGACTAATCCACGCCCTACGGACGATAACATAAATTAGTCTCCATATACAATCTACGGGCAACCAAAAACAAAAAAAAACACGACACGAAGTGACCATCTGGAGAAGGAGAAAGTGGTTACCGCGATACGGTAACGTAATTAACTGCAAGGGCTTGCGCCTGCAGGGAAGAGCGTCCCCACAATCAAAAACCCCTCATAAATGAGGGGGAATCTGACGAAATCTGCTACAACGGCTGCATCTGTCTAAACCTCCGATATATGGTGCTATAAATCAACTTGGTATTTTCGGAGAGGTGGATAGATAAAACCCAAATAGCATCTGCCCCCAAAATTCAGGCCAGACGTCCCAACGTCCCGGTCACGTCTTTCGGCGGCGAACAGATTCTGGCATGCCCGGTGGGACTTTTTCCTCTTTCCACTCCACACTTCGTGTGTCATGTTCGTGAACGAATCTCGGTTTAATGTGGTTGCCCCTAGATTCGAAATACTAAGATTTGGTGTCTTGCTCCGTGCAAAGAAAAGAAGAGCAATGACTTCCGGTTGCACTAACTGCAATAGCAACTCTCACTCCATCCTCGCTGGAGAAGTGACCTATGGGCCCCAAGCGGCTTCCATCTTCGCCATGCCAGTGGAACAGGTAACTCAGGCCACCACTGGACTGTTCTTTGGGACCATGATCCCACCGGCAAGCTTCAGCATCCCAATGCCGTCACAGGAAGATCCGAAGAAGTCGGTCTTCGATCGGATTACAACTAGCACGACCCCTCTCAACGGGCCGTCCAATTCTAAGTCTACTACATCAGTCTTCGACAGGCTGAGCCTAAGCTCCAGTGGGCCCGTAAAGAAGCCCGCAATACCTGAAGGAGTTATCCCGAAGCGGATAGCCATTCCAACTCCGACGAACGAAGTCGTCAAAGGGGATTCTCCTGCTAAGGGGTCGGTCTTCGCAAGACCGGTCGTTCCAACTCCTACCGCAAGCGAGGTCATTACAAGTGTTTCCCCTGCCCAAAGGTCAGTCTTCGGCAGGTTGGACGTTTCTTCTCAACGGACATCAGTCTTTGACATGCTGGCACTAACAACAACCCCGCAACTGAGCCGGCCCCATCTACATAACATGCTCGACGTTGCCGTGATATGTTCGACGCAAAGTACTTCCCTAAGACTGCCTGCTTTGATATGAAACAACAGTTCATCCATCCACAAAAAGGTTCAATGTGGACCAAGTCAGTAGATGAATATGACACTGAGTTCACCATACTCAATTGGTAAGATACGTCTCAATTTTTCGATTTTAAAATATCACATATTACATAGCTAACACAATACCTTAACAGATTTACGGCACACCTGATACCGACGGATGAGATCAGAGCCCAATGATTCCAACAAGGGTTAGATCCGGAGATCGAGGCTGCATTAGCCATAGGAGATTTTCCGACCCACGAATTGGCTCTGAAAGCTGCCCGCCATTATAAGGCAGTGGTAAAGATGAGGGGCAGACCTCAGTTTGCCGGAATGAAGCTCCCTGCCAACCAGATGGTAGGAGGAGCCTCTTCAAGGCCACCATTTGTGCCAAGAAAACCGGGAGTACCAAACAACTGACCCAGCCCAGCATTTTGCACATATTGCAGGAGAGATGGACATCTGACGAAAGACTGTCAGCGTGCAAATCTCCTTTGCTTAGTCTGCGGCTCAGCTACTCACGATATTGGGTCTTGTCCTCGTATACAAAACCCATATGCTACATCCAGGCCAGCAATCATATACCCACAACGCCCAGCCATTCAGGCACCTGCTCTAAGACTTGCACTACCTGCTCCACCTCCTCATGGACCAACTGCGCCTCCTCCCCGTCAGTTCCATTAAGCTCAAAGGAATCCACCTCAAGGACCAAGGAACGGACAGAGAAATGCTCCTCCAGTAAGGAGGAATGTGCCGAGGCGACGAGCTTTCACTATGACTGTGGAAGAAGCTGAAGCCACCGGCCAAGTCATCATTGGTAACACTTCAAAGTCCCATCAGTGACTAGGGATATGCTTGCACGGTGAACAACCCTTGTAAGTCCTCTCGACTTATGAGGAGAAAACACTCTTGTAAGATCCTTACGACTTACGAGAAACCATACACTTGGGAATCCTCACGATTCTTAAGGAGAAAACGCACTTATGATATCCTCACGACTCGTAGGGAGAAATACCTTTATGAGACCCTTACGGCTCATGAAGTCAAAAGCTTTAGTCAACAGGATCCTAACCCTGTTTGCTAAGCCACCTTTGTTCGACATCGACAGAGGCAAATGATGATTCGCTCCTGGCAATATCCCAGTTGTAGCGATGCTGATGCCTAAATCTGTGTCAGATCCCAAACTCGCAGCGAAAAGCCAGCGAGCCACAAATGCATATGAAATAGCTGAAATGATGGGGCAACTTGCAACAAAATCAGCAAGTAAAAATATATGCATACAAAATAGTCGAAATGTTTGGGCAACTCGCAATAAAAAACAGCGAGTAAATAAAACAAATAGCCGAAATGATTGGGCACCACGAAAAATAGCCGAAATGATTGAGCAATCCGACTTTCGCGATACAAAAAACTGAAATGATAGAGCATCGCGGAAAGAAAACACAAAATATATAAAACAAAATTTTTGCCCTACAGGTGAGATCACATCGATCCCTGTATACAATCCAGGGGCACAAACAAAAAGGGAACCATACCTTCCCACCAGCTCCATCAGAAAAATAGCCAAGTCTTGACGTCCGCATCTACGTCCTAGAGACCCACAGCAACGTTCCTCCTCATTCCAGCAGGATTCAGACACGACAATCAACCTTGGAGCCATGGCAAAGTTCTTATTCCAAATCTCGACGGTTCACAGACAACTTAGAGATCACCAACAACGTTCCTCCTCATTCAAGCAGGATTCAGACACGACAATCAACCTTGGAGCCATGGAAAAGTCCCTGTTCCAAATCTCGACAGTTCACAGACAACCTAGAGATCACCAACAGCGTTCCTCCTCATTCCAGCAAGATTCAAACCCGACAATCAACCTTGGAGCCATGGCAAAGTCCCTGTTCCAAATCTCGATGGTTCACAGACAGCCTAGAGATCACCAACAGCGTTTCTCCTTATTCCAGCAGGATTCAGACGCGACAATCAACCTTGGAGCCATGGCAAAGTCCCTGTTCCAAACCTCGACGGTTCACAGACAACCAAGAGAGCAAATCCCGGTCCCGTGGAACACGGCTAAAGTCAATCCTGACCCCGTGGGAAATGGCCAGAGCAAATCCTGGTCCCGTAGAACACGGCTAAAGTCAATCCTGACCCCATGGGACACGGCTAGAGCACCTCCTGGCCCCGTGGAACACGGTTAAAGTCAATCCTGACCCCGTGGGAAACAGCCAGAGCAAATCCTGGTCTCGTAGAATATGGCTAAAGTCAATCCTGACCCCGTGGGAAATGGCCAGAGTACCTCCTGGCCCCGTGGAACATGGCTAAAGTCAATTCTGGCCCCGTGGGAAATAGCCAGAGCAAATCCTGGCCCCGTAGAACACAGCTAAAGTCAATCCTGACCCCGTGGAAAATGTCCAGAGCACCTCCCAGCCCCGTGGAACATGGCTAAAGTCAATCCTGACCCCGTGGGAAACAGCCAGAGCAAATCCCGGTCCCGTAGAACACGGCTAAAGTCAATCCTGACCCCGTGGGAAATGGCCAGAGCACCTCCTGGCCCAGTGGAACACGGCTAAAGTCAATCCTGACCCCATGGGAAATGGCCAGAGCAAATCCTGGCCCCGTGGAACATGGCTAAAGTCAATCCTGACCATGTGGGAAACGTCCAGAGCAAATCCTGGCCCCGTAGAACATGGCTAAAGTTAATCCTGACCCCGTGGGAAATGGCCAGAGCAAATCCTGGCCCCGTAAAACACGGCTAATGTCAATCCTGACCCTGTGGGAAACAGCTAGAGCAAATCCTGGTCCCGTAGAACACGGCTAAAGTCAATCTTGACCCCGTAGGAAACGGCCAGAGCACCTCCTGGCCCTGTAGAACACGGCTAAAGTCAATCCTGACCCCGTGGGAAAACGGCCAGAGCAACCCCTGACCCCGTACGGCTAAAGTCAATCCTGACTCCGTATGGCCAAAGTCAACCCCTCCTGGCCCCGTAGAATATGGCTAAAGTCAATTCTGACTCCATGGGAAACAGCCAGAGTAAACCCTCGAACTCCCCGTCAAAGCAATGCTTTGACCCGGGAGCAGGTCAACTCATTGAACACTTATGAGTCCTCTCGAATTGTAAGGAGAAAAACTCTCTTGTGAGATCCTTACGACTCTCAAGAGAAAACGCACTTAGAAATCCTCACGATTCCTAAGGAGAAACCACGCCTGCGAGATCCTCTCGACTCGTAGGGCGAAAAGTCTTTATGAGACCCCCACGGCTCATAAAATTGAAAAGTCTTAGGTGGAAGATCCTAACCCTGTCTCCCAAACAATCATTGTCTCGCAGAGAGGTCAAAGTAGATTTTCTACAAGCCACACTCTGCTAAGTCAAATATCGACAAGAAAAGAAACAACCACTTACAAGTCCTCTCGACTCGTAAGCAAGAAAAACTCTCTTGTGAGATCCTTACGACTCTCAAGGGAAAACACAATTAGGAATCCTCACGATTCCTAAGGAGAAAATATACCTACGGGATCCTCTCGGCCTGTAGGGAGAAAGTTCTTTATGAGACCCTCACGATTCATAAAATTGAAAAGTCTTAGGCAGCAGACCTGAACCTGTTTCCTAAGCCATCATTACCCTGCAAAGTGTCCAAGATGGACCGTCACTTACTATCTACAGGCCACACTTGCTAAAATCACATGGCAACGACATAGCAAAGAGAAGAAAGCGATAGTAAGGAGAACATTTGATTCGCATTTAGTTAAGCGTTCAAAGCGTACCCATTCGTGCATGTGCGAAAAGGTTTAATGCATAAAATAAACACAAGGAAATGGAAAAGCTTGATATTCATACTTCAGAAAATTCCTACATTGATGAAAATAGTAAACAAAAACGCCATTAAAATGTTTACAAAGGCAAAACATCAGATCCATGACATGGATTGAGAAATTCAAAAGTGAGGCCATCCAAAATTTTTCGGGCCTTTCGGACCATCTTCGTGTGCATCCTTTCACGATCACAAGCTTCAGGATCCCCACTGATGTCCTCCACCCTTCGATAGGCAGCGAGTATCGCCGCCTGCTGAAAAGCTTGATGCAGGATATCAACAAGGTTGTTTCACCTTTTCTTTGAGATTAAGCCCATCAGATACACCGAGTGCACCTTATCTTCGGCGTCGTCCAATGCCTTAAGCGGCATGCCGGCATAGAATAGAGAAAGTGCTCCTCAGATCGCTCCCATAATAAGCTTCAAGAGAGAGGAACGACGAGGAAGTAGTCGACCATTGTATGCATCAAAGCGACCCATAATTTCAGCACACTGGGCGTTTGTGAATTCCTGGTTTTGAGAACGACCAATTGCGCGAATGTCTCCGTAAGAAATAATTTCGTCGAGATCATACATATGAGGATCCATAACGTCTGAAAAAGAAAATCGGCAGGAGTTAGTAGACAGACTGATTAAGAGAATCCTTATTAAAAACAGACACAAGGATTTAAATGACTCTTGATATCCCCATCGAGAAAACAAGTTCTGGTTATGACACCTAACAAATTTAAATTTGTGTAAATAAAAGAGAAATCCTAAAGCAAGATTCTCATTCAATGAGAACCCCTCGGGCCAAGGAGTAAATCTCCCATTTAGAGCAGCACTTTATGATAGAGTGACATCTGTCAACTCTGATGATGATAGGAATTAAAATTTCTCAAGAGCCTTACTCTGTAAAAATGATGGAATAACCCATCAGAAAACTTAAAATAAAATTTTTAATGAATGAATTAAAATTCTGAGATCTTCAAGATCTATGAACAAACTCTAAGAGTTCTTCATAAGAAATTAATAAATCTATATGATTTGAAAAGAGCAAAGCTCTGTTAATGGGTTAAGAAACTCTAAGAAAGATCTCTTTAGATCTATAATTTCAAGAGAGCAAAGCTCTGTTAATAAAACCCTAAAAAAGGTTTTCTTTAGATCGAAAATCTATGAAGAGCAAACCTCTGTTAATGGGTGAAACCCTAGATTATTAAATAATCCTTTAAAAGATTTAATCTTTACCTAAATTTTGACAGAGTTTTGTCCTTAGGAAAATTCTTAAGATGAAGAGATATGCTCTGAAGGAGGAATAATTCTTAGGAAAAAAGTAAGAAGATGAACATAAATCATCTCAAGGGCCAAAGGCCCTATTTATAGGCACAGAGATGCCTTTTCCAACTTCTGAGTTGATCCAATGGCAGAGATGCTGCCACCGCTGCACTCACGTGTAGGTCATGTGAGCGCAACGATGGGGGGAATTTGTTTCCCCCAATCATAGCAAAGCTCTTTTCAATTCTCTTTCATTTCATAGACATACCTATATATCTTTTCCTTTATACCTAAAACATATTTTCCTTTATACCTAAAACATATCCCACATAACCTAGGTACAATCTTAGTAGCCTCACTTCCTGCACTAGCACTCTTCGATTCTGGAACATCTCATTGCTTTATGTCGCAACGGTTCGTCCAAACACATGCGATTCCAGTTAAACCGCTCGTATCCAGCTGGAATGTCAGTTCAGGGAACAGCGTTCTAAAGGAAACATCAGGATACGACTTGTGTCCAGTAATCATCTGCAGCAGAGAATTCTATGCTGACTTCAAGGTGTTGGACATACCGAACTTCGATGTGGTTCTGGTATGGATTGGCTAGGAACCTTCTACGCTACCATCGACCGTCGTCAAAGGAGGGTAGTGTTCGAGATTCCAGACCATCCGGTTTTCTATTTCAAAAGTGGAGATCGTACCCTGGAACCAAGTACATACAAGGCAAAGCCGAAGGAAGCAGTGATTGCAGCAATTCAAGCGAAGGAAGGATTAAAGCCAGAAGTAATTCGAGAGTTCGATGACGTATTTCCTACAGACATATCAGGTTTGCCTCCTGATCGAGCTCTTGAATTCAGCATTGATTTAGTACCAGGAGCACAACCGGTGATCAAAGCGCCATATCGCCTAAGTCCAAAAGGTTTGAAGGAGATCAGGACTCAGTTGGACGAATTATTGATGAAAGGATGGATTCGTCCCAGCACTTCGAGTTGGGGATCACCAGTACTACTCGTGAAGAAGAAGGAAGGTTCATACAGAATATGCATTGATTATAGAGCCTTGAACGAAGTTACTATAAAGAACAAGTATCCACTCACGCTCATCGATGATCTGTTCGATCAGCTAAGTGGATCTTGTGCTTTCTCCAAGTTAGATCTCCATTCGGGTTATCATCAGGTGAAGGTCAAGGAGTTTGATATCCATAAAACAGCTTTCAGAACTCGTTATGGACATTACAAATTTCTTATGATGCCATTTGGAGTGACCGACGCACCAACAATATTCATGAACCTAATGAATCAAGTTTTCGGGGAGTACTTAGACAGGTTTGTTGTTATCTTCATCGACGACATCCTGGTGTATTCTAAGATTCGGAAAGAGTATGCCGAGCACCTACGAATTGTCTTGGAAACTTTACGACAACATCAATTATATGCAAGTAAAACAAGTGCGGGTTTTGGCTAGATCAAGTTGGTTTTCTTGAACATATCATATCAGGCGATGGAATCTCTGTGGATCCAGCGAAAGTTTCCATAGTAAGCGAATGGCCGACACCGAAGTCAGTGAAGGACATTCGAAGTTTCTTGGGTCTAGCAGGATATTACAGAAGATTCATTGAAGGATTTTCCAAGATTGCAACACCCCTGTCCAAGCTCACACGTAAAGATGAAGAATTCGTGTGGTCAGAAGCATGTGAGCAAGCTTTCGTAGAACTCAAGTCAAGATTGACATCAGTGCTTATTCTCGTTATACCGGACCAATCTGGAGGTTTCGAAGTGCATTGTGATGCATCCGGTAAGGAATTAGGATGTGTTCTATATCAGCACGGTAAGATTGTGGCTTATGCTTCAAGACGGCTAAAGATTCATGAGCGCAATTATCCGATGCATGACATGGAATTGGCGGCCGTAATCTTTACTCTTAAGATTTACGCCATTATCTTCTTAGTGAATGAGTGAACATATACACAGATCACAAGAGCCTGAAATATGTGTTTACTCAGAAGGAGCTTAATATGCGGCAAAGACGATGGTTAGAACTCATGGAGGATTTCGACATCAACCTACAATATCACCCAGGGAAGGTGAATGTAGTACCTAATGCCCTTAGTCGCCAACCATTAGCAATGAATCTCACCTCTCAGTGGAAGTTTCAACAAGACTTGCATCAGATGGAGATTGAAGTGATCATGCCAGGTAACACTTCAAGTTTGATGAATTTACAAGTTCAATCTACCATTGTCAATCAGATTAAAGCAGCTCAAGAAAATGATGCTAAGTTGCAAAAGATCAGAGAACAAGTGGAGAATGGACTCAGAACAGACTTCATCATCCATGAAGACAGATCTTTGAGATACGGCAGCAGATTGTGTGTGCCAAAAGGTTCTGTGCGAGAAGAGTTGATGAAGGAAGCTCATAACTCTCCTTATTCAGTACACCCTGGAAGTACAAAGATCTGCGTCAAAATTACCGGTGGCATGGAATGAAGCGTGAAGTAGCCAGAAGCATCGCTAAATGCTTGGTGTGTCAGCGAGTAAAGGCTGAACATCACAGGACTGCTGGATTACTTCAACCGTTACCGATCCCAGACTGGAAGTGGCAACACATCATAATGGATTTTGTGACTGCACTCCTTCGCATCATAAAGGGTAACGATGCGGTATGGGTTATTACGGATCGACCATAAAGTCGGCTCACTTCATCCCATTTCGAGTTGGTCAATCTACTGAGACACTAGCAAATAAGTACATGGAGGTAAGAATCTAAGTAAGATTTAAACTCTTCAAAATATACTATCTATGATACCCATGAACTCATACAGGAAATCATGAGACTTCATGGAGTACCATTCTGCATTGTCTCCAACCATGACAACAGATTCTGATCATAATTTTGGCAAAGTCTGCAAGCGAGCTTGAGAACAAGTCTGAACTTCAACACGGCTTATCATCCACAAACAGATGGTCAGTCTGAGCGAACTATTCATATCTTGGAGGATATGCTAAGAGCGTGTATGCTAGACTTCGGAGGATCATGGGAAGATCACCTACATCATATGGAGTTTTCATACAACAACAGCTACCAAGCAAGCATCGGAATGGCACCCTTTGCAGCGTTTTATGGAAGGAAGTGCCGATCGCCATTAAGTTGGGACGACATCGGTGATAGGGAACTTCTTGGACCTGAGATGATAGTAGCAACTGTTGATGTGATTCGTACTATCAGGGAAAGAATGCGCATAGCCCAAGATCGACAGAAACACTGGGCTGATGCAAAGCGCCGTCATTTGGAGTTCCAACCGGGAGATCACGTATTTCTGAAGATATCTCCGAACCGCGGAGTGATTCGTTTTGGAAGACGGGGTAAGCTAAGTCTAAGATACATTAGACTGTTCGACATACTCGAACGAGTCGGTGAAGTGGATTATCACTTGGCACTTCCACCCTCATTGGAAGGAATGCACAACGTGTTCCACATATCCCAACTCAGAAGGTATGTGAGTGACCCCAGCCATATTCTTGATCATTCCGAGCTCACTGTACAGCCAGATTTATCCTGTGAGTATCAACCTGTTGAGATCCTGGACAGGAAAGTAAAGTCACTTCGGAACAAGGAAGTCAACTTGGTTCGAGTGATGTGGAGAAAAGATACTTCAGGAGAATCGACATGGGAAAGGGAAGATGAGATGCGTGCAAGATATCCTCACTTATTTGTAAACTAGTCATTAAAATAAAATTGTAAATTTCGAGGACAAAATTTTTGTAAGGAGGGTAGACTGTAACAACTCCAATTTTAGTGTACATAAAATTCATTTAAAGTTAATGTACAATTTGGGTACTTATAATTCCTGTGAAGGCTATAAGTATTTGTTTTGATTTAGAACAGCAAGTAGGAGCTTGTAGCTCACTAGTAAGACCTTGCACTGTTCAACCAAAGCATCAGAGTTCAAATCCCATCAGCCACATATTCTTTTTATTGTAAAATTATTTTAATCTTTTTAAAGCCCAAAAGACTACACATGCACTACACGTAAACTGAAGAGACACGAGATAATCAAACACGTGCACTGTAGAATACCAAACGGCCCCGACCCAATAACCCAACACCAACCCAGACCGTCGGCATTGGGTCGGAAACAAGCCAAGGAAATCCGGCGAGGTCGGGTAAAACCGTCCCAAATGCCCCCAAACTTTATCCCCTGCACCCTTTCAGCTACCCCACTACTCCCTTATTGCTTGTTTGCTCTGCATTAATCCAGAGAGCAATAAAATGCCCATTTAACCTCATTTTAATGCATATTTCAATGCATTCTTTAAACACCTTAAACTCTAGTTTTCCCTATAAATACCACCCTCATTTCATACCTCCTCACTCACAATTCCCTGCCAAAACTCTCAAGAAATTTCCAAGTTCCCATAGTGTACAAGTAGAGTTAACAAAGTGCGAAACTCCGACGAAGTTCCGGCGACGATACGAGGAGTTTCCGGCAACGAAACGGAACATCGACGAATTCTGACCTCCTCCTACCTCTCCCCTCTCATCAAAGCCAGTATGTCCCCCTTCTCTCTCTCTTTTGCTATTCCCAAACTCTTCATTCTTAAAACGTGTCGGAAGCGGAGTTATCCTTTTCTCTTAAAAATACAATTTTTTCTTAATAACAAATCTACAACTTTTGATATATTGTTTACTAATCATTAACAAAGACAATAGAACAAGTTTGAATTCAAAATAATAACCGTAGCAAGTTTTATTCCACTTTTATATTAAAATACCTTTATGTTTCATTTCGACATGCTTATACCTTTTAACCGTATTACCTTAGAACAACTCACGAGATAATGACCTACATAATCACAACACACATATATATCATAGCACAATAAATCTTAGGACAATAGAATACGGAAATTATGATCTTGCAAATAAATCCCTTTAACTTATAAAAACCGTTTTCTTTAAAAGATGTATTAAAATATTTCCAAGCAATTGAGCCTCTACAACCCATTTTGGGGACCCCGTTTGGGATGGTACGGATTATCGCACATTCTCGGGCTTAGTAAAGCGAGATGCAGACCTCCGCAAGGAGCATTCGATCTCGATGGAATTTTTATACATTTTTCTTTAGAAAATGAGATTTTTACAAGAAAATAAATAAATTTATTTTCATTAAATATGTATATATAAATATTACCAAAATACTTATTTTAAATATATATATTATTCCATATTTCCAAAACTCAAGAAAAGAATTCCAATACATGAAACTACCATGATAATTCAAACAATATTCATATTACAAATAAATACCATATATTATGAAATTATGTTTTATCCACTAGAAATGTCATATTTATAAAAATATACATCAATGAAAACCCTAAAGACGATAATTAAATACTTGGGGTGTATTTTGAAATTATACTAAAACTATTTTTACATATAAAAAAACCCTCAAGTTATACTAAAGTACAATAAGGACCCTAGTAAACATAGGTTTAAGCGGGACCAATCCCTTGAGCCTCAGGGAGCCGGAGATATGGGTGCTTGCCTATTTAAAATAGAAAATCTAACAAGCGGTGTTATCAACACGATAATTGTCTTTGAAAAAGACACAAATCCTGCCGTCCATGTGCAGCAGTTACCGATAATATCAAAACAATCAGGATTTCAAATTATTTTAAAAGAATCTGACTCAAACTGAGTCTCAACCTAATCAATCTGACTTTAATATGATTCAAATACAAACTACAATATAACATGAATCAATATGAATTCATCCATTCAATCCATTCAATCTATATTGACTGAACCGAACCATGGATATATTCCATCTATATGATCATTCGTTATATCCGTTCCATTACTGATATCATGGTTTCGGCAAGGCATCCATCTATACATAACAAGACAAGACAATACAATACAAACAATATAATCAAGACATCATAGGGTTTATAAGGGGTAGATTGGTACAGAAGGTGTTAGAAGTGGCACGAGACTGCAACCATAAGACACCTAACATGAATCTCCATTGCCGTTGTACCATGGCTGAACGGTTCCTTGTACTCCGTATACCTTAGTCTTCGGGATAGTGAGACTCATCTCGTATACACTGGCATCTTCTGTACCAAGCTACAAGCAACAGCGTTAACACTAAATACAACATTATAACAATATACTCTCTATTCTGTCTATTCCAATCTTGTCTATTTATGGGACTTACCGAGCGATTTGTTCGCTGACGATATTCTCTTTCTTTTTCTTTGGAATGTCGTCAGGTACTTCGGACTCACTAGAGATCGAGCCCTGCAACGAGGACATGGACCAGTTTTAAGATCCAGAGCTTTAGTTTCTCTTGTGCATTTCCTTTACATTTCTATTATGTCACTGTTTAGGCATTGCTTTCATTCCATGTATTTACCTTTCCATATGTATTGTAAAAAGAATGTTAATAAATAAAGTTGTTGTTCAATTATATTCATTGCCATTGTCTCTTGTGCATTTTACTTATATTGCTTAGATACGCTTAGCGTGTTTACTTCAGAATAAATACGTAGCGGTCTCGTCGCGTCCTCTGCCCGTACACTGGGAAGCAGGACGTGACATGGATAGTTTAACATTAATAAGTTTTTGCGATATATTGTTTATGCAAATATATCTAGATAATAATACCTAGTAATTATAACAAACTATTCTAGTATGGTCAAGTTGATAAATTGAATTGTATGAATTGATATGGTTATTTTCTTTACATCATAACTTGTGTACGTAATATTATTGCGAGATAAACACTTCACTTGATTTAGTATACTATCCCTGACATGCTTGTAACACGCCATCTTGTTACTTCTATTGCAATCATGCTAGTACCTATTAGATTGTAGTACTTACTGATACCAACAATCCTGACTTGTTATCCTAATGGACGTGATCTGTTGTCTTGATAGGCATAACATGTACATGTATGTTCCTGTGTTGGCCTTAGGTAGATATTACCTTCATACCTTACTTGGAAAATGAAATCTGGGAAAATGGGAAAATCAAAAGTGTAACTGAAGTGTAAGTCAAAGTGAAATTACATGTTTCCGTGGTTCCGGGAGTTAACGGAACAAAATCATTATTGATTTATACATCTTGCATCCGTGGTCCGGGGGGTAACGGGATATATCTTGCGCCCGTGGTCCCGGGGGATAACGGGATATATATTTTTGAGTTACATGGAGGAGTATGTTAATTAGTTTCAAATACCTGAAAGATAGATAATATAGAAACATGGACCCATAGGATACACGTGACATGTTGACTAACTATATCTTTCTTGGTATATCACATGTGACTGCTTTTGGTTATATTCATGATATCTCACCCTTGCATGTGACATCTTATATAGCATATTGTTCATACTATTATTATGGTATTTATGACGCGCTGACGTCTGGGTTTTGCATGGCTCGGATCTTTTGACCTTATCACGAGAGGATCAAGAATACTTTGACAGGATTGCCAAGCAGTGAAGAGCTTTACACTTATTTTAGTTTAGTGATGTTCTGATTTATTTTCTAATTATGGATTTTTCGTTGTGATCCAATAAGGGACGTGTCACGCCCCGCTTCCCAAGATACGGAATACGAGGGGTAGACAAGGCCAGCCATGCTCCTACGGTCAAGGAAATGTCCTGCCGTAGTCACACTTCGGCTTCTAGTTTATCATGGTAAACAGTAAGCAATGCGCAGGTAATGAGAAATGCAGTAACTGAAAGGTACTATAATATAAACTGACCTGAAGTGGAACAAACGGAAGTAACTCGGAGTAGCAAGTCAAGAAGTCGGTGATGCACGTCTAGTTCTGATCCAAGCCAAATCTTCTCCTCACACTGAGCATGCATACTCAGGTCGTCAGAGTGACACAATAGCAATATAATATATATATAGTCAAGTGACAGTTCTAGCAGTAGTAATGGATGTGAATCACAGTAAATCAATGACAGCATGTATATGAATGTGCAGAAATCAACGCAGCGGAACAGTAAATCAGTATAACGATATGTCATGTATGCCACACAGTATGTAAGGAATAGAAATGCCAGTATCCCTATCAGTCTCTAAGTCTCACTGTACAGGTCGCTAAGCCTATCGTCAGTCCAAGTGTGAGAGCCAACCACTCACGAGTGTCCTCCACCCAAGGGTAGAACCCAAGGGCAAGGGACCACGGGCCCAACATGTAACAAGAATATCACGGTGTATATATCATGTACCCTGTAAATCTCCATATAGCTCCCTAAATATATAAGCCGGCATGGGACTCCCGAGATTCTGTTGAACTCACACTTAAACTACCCCACACCCCGTGGTCTACATCAAACGCTAACCATCACCCTAAATACTAATCGATCCGTGACAAGTCTGCGCGAGAACTGGAGGCAGGACCTCCATCAAGTACGTCCCGACTAATACCTAAGATAAATGGCAGTGTCGGATGCCTTATCTGTGACACCCATGCAAGCGCTCCCATAAGTGTCCCATACCACTTATAGTCACACGTACACGCATCCCACAGACGTCGACAATGCAGTAGAAATATAGGGTCACTGATTGTGCACAAGTACGTATCACTTTCACTTAATCACGGATACACGAACAATGACGTACTTGCCACAATCATCGCTAGAAAACTAACACTGGGTAAATGCACGATCTCACTAGATTATCACTACAATGATATAGGTATGATATGATGCATGAACAGTATAAGAAGCACATTAAGGTATCATAAAAACAACAGTGTAGCACTTGCACGATTTATCATGAAACATATGTATATAATTTAGCGAAATGATAAACAGGTAGTAATTGATATGTTCAGTTAGTTATCTATCTAATTTGGTTTCGAGCCAATCGGGTTTCAGGATCATTAGTTATAACTGTTTCATTTTAAGCGCACGCGGCTGAAAATCCGGTTTCAGAATCAGAAATCCATTTCGCAACGCATTTTAACCCCAGTTGGGATCAGATTTTAGTGACGCTACAGTTGTATGAAATCTAGGGTTTTCAGTAAGGTTTTCAACGCAACAAACGGATCTCCAATCGTATCTGTATGTTAGGAGTTATAATCTGTTTAATATTAACATGTCAATTCTGATTCTGCTGGGACTGTTATGTGTCCCGATCTACTAAATTACAGATTAAATAGTAAATGACAACGAAACAGGATGAAACTAATTGCGTTGTCTAGCTAACAGAGTTTCCTACAATAAGCAGCGGAGTTCCGCAACCTACGAGTTAAGGAAATCCTATGGTACCAGTTACGGAACAGCAAGCAGCACTTGAGTCGCTCTGGACTGCAGTCCAGAGTCGCACTCCGATCCAATTTTCACCACAGTTTAAGCACAGGTATGTCTGGAAATTGGTACAGGGTTAAAGTTCGTCGAGTTGGCTTCGATTTGAGCCCTCGAACGCACCATTCTAGTGTGTATATGATTTATGGTGAATTTGACGATTTTCAGATACAACAGGATTACGGTTTTACGATCAAACTTGAGGGTAGTTGTTTTACTCATTATCGATTACATTATCCAACCAAAATCACACACTATGCTCACAGCCCTACGGGCCAACCTACACCCTCGAGTTCCGTCAAATCTGATAATATTTTCCTAAGGGAACAAGCGTCGAACAATTTCGACACACAATTTTAACTAATCTTGCAATTTTAATATTTATGTAATTAACAATTGTATCATAAGTAAATAGCATGTAAGCAAGTAAAAACTTGCCTGGAGATGTCCCGGGGATGTACGGTGGCTGTGTCGTTACGAACGCGCGACACGGCAACTTGACTTGGCTCGGACTCGTGTCTCGGCAGTGATAACGGCACGGTGGTGACTAACAAGGCCACGACGGGATTTAGCTAGGCTTAGGCTTGTGTCGTGGGGCTCGACTCGATGGAGCTTGGCTCGGAGGTGGAGACGGGGCAGCTTCGGACGACAGCAACGATCCCAATCGATGGCCGGAGTTGCAGAGAGGTGTAGGATCAAGATGAGAGAGAACAGAGAAATAAAGAGTGAGAGAGAGAAAGAGAGAGGAACAGAGAATGAGAGAGATTGAGAGATTGAGAGAGAGAGAGATCGTGAACAGAGGGAGAAAGGGGAAGCGAGGGAGAGTGAGAAAACAGAGGGGTGAGAGACAGAGAAAATGGAGAGGGAGAAAGAAACTGAGAGTTAGAGGGAGAAAGAAACTGAGAGTTAGAGGGAGAAAGAGGGAAAGATAGTGAGAAGAGAGAGAGAGAGAGAAAACTCAGGGAGAGAGGGCAGAGAGAGAGGGCAGAGAGAGCAGGAGAGAGAGGGACAGTGAGATGAGGGCGAAGAGGATGATGAGGAAGGGAGTCGACTGCGGCGGTTCAAGCTCGCCGGCGTCGGGGCGCGGGTGGCCGAGCACAGGTGCAGGGGAGTGGGTGCAGGGGCTCTGTGGAGTGGAGAAGGGAGGGAGAGAGTTATCGAGAGAGAGGCAGCGAGATGAAGGAGAGGGTGAAGGGAGGTGAAGACGAGGCGGTCGCAGTTGAGGTCACCGTCGTCGGCGGGGGTGGCTAAGACAGAGGAGGTGGGTGAGTGGGGGAGCTGCAGTGGGTTTGATCGGAGAGGGAGAGGGGAGTTGACCGGGGTGATGCTGCTGACGACGAGAGTGTAGCTATGGTGATCGCGGTGGAGGTGATGGTGGTTGTCATCGTCGGGGCGACGAACGGAGTTGGGGGAAAACAATGGCGCTCGTGATCAGTTTGGGTGAGTGGCGAGGAGTGGAGAAAATTTTGCAAACGGTAGAGACGAGAGAGGTGAGGATGTGAGGAAGAGAACGAGGGTTGACGTCGTGGTCGTAACGTCGCAAAACGGGCGTGGGCGTGGGCGCGAGCTGCGGCGGAGGAGACGTTCGCGAGCGGGAAAGGGGGTGAGCCGTTGGAGGAAGAGAGTGAATAGGGAAGGCGGGTCGGGTCGGTTGAGAAGTGGGTCACGGGTGTGGGCAGGAAAGAGTGGGCCGGGCCGCGACAAGGAATCCCTTATAAATTTAAAAAGGGTTGAGGAGTTGAAATAAAAATGAAAGAATTTAGAGGGGAGAGGGAACGGGCCAGGCCGAGTTTAAAAGGAATTGGATTTAAATTAAAGGGTAGTGGGCTGGGGATTTGTATGGGAAATATGGGGAAAAATAATGAAAAGTAATTATAAAAATGAAACGGGCCAGAAAGCTGGGCTCAGTGAATTTATTTTCTTAAAAGGAAACCACAAAATAAATGGGATGATTGGGAGTGTGAGGAGGGAGCTGGAGGATTAAAATAGAAAAAGAAAATTAATTGGGAAAAATAGGATCGGGCCTGAGGCGAGTTTGGGCTAGGGAAATTAAGGAAAATTAGATGAAAATAAATGAGATAGTATAGGGTTTGGGTTTTAAGGATAATAGGGAACCTTATATCTAATAAGTGAGGGAAGGCTCACTAAAGAAATGGGCTGAGTTCAGATAAACGATTAAAAAGAATAAGGAGAGAGCAGGCTGGGGTTTAACGGTTTTGGGTTTGAGAAAGGGGAGGGGATGAACTAAAATAGGATGGGAAATTTTAAAATAATCAATAATAATAAATACAAATTATAGGTGAAAAGAAATACCAACCAAGGCGTACAAAAGGAGCTGTGTATTACATCATACCACCCTTACAAAAATTTCGTCCTCGAAATTTAAAATAAACTATAAGTAATACAACCATATGCGAAAGCTATTATTTTGCAATTTAACACATAAAGATTTACTAGAAATGAGTGGACAAAGAAATTTCGAAAATATAAAATACGTAAGAATAACTTACAAAATATAGATTTAAGTAGGTATAAAATAGGAACAACTATAAGGGTAGTTACACATATACGGAAATATAAATAACAACAATACGACAACATCATTCGAGGCGTACTCGATAAGATCGAAACTCAGATATATGCACATATACGTATATCAAAGTAGCATATCGGAAATAGTAAGTATAAGGCACCCTACTCGAAAATAAAGTAACGACAATAAGATAGTGAAAGATTTGTCGATAGATTAAAACATTTCAGGACTATATATCGATCAAATAGTTTTATAATAACTTAGAAAACTCGTTTCGTGAAAATAAGAAACATGGAATAAAAATATGCACGGTGTAAGGTCGCGCTACCGAAAATGAGAATAATAGTGTACTTAAAATACATAAAACGGAGAAATCAACAACACGTACTCTTTAATAAATTTAAAATAATGAAAACTAGATTTTGAATAATAATGTTTCTAAATATATTTGGGGTAATAGAGAGATCACCAATATGAATAGGGCTAGCTAGGGTAATGATTATAAGGAAGTGTGGCTCAATCAGCAGGTTGAAGTGCGTCGGCTTTAGACTGAAGATTAAGGAGACTGGGATCGGGTCAGCGCAGAGAGTAATGATGAGCAACGAAAGGACTACAAGGCAAAAATATGGGGGGGGAGACTAACGATCGGTAAATTCTATGAATCAAGAATTTGAAAAGTTAATGAACTCGGTAATTCATAAGGAAGGTCCTACTCCCAGAAGGACATCAAACAGGGTACGGATGAAGGATGAATGGTGGCTCATTCTAAGGATTAGGGTGCGGTACCTTCGAGGGTAAAAACTATACAATGAGTAGGGGTGGACAGCCAGGGAACTCAGCAGAAAATGGATATGGGAAATAAACAAGTATCAAGCGAACCAATAATCAAAGGGTTTACGAATTCAGAAGATTTATTTCATTCAAGAAAATTCGAAACAAGACATTCTCAAGAACGATGAGTGGCCCTAAACTATACATATTTTATTTGGCCAGAAAGACAACATCAAGAGAAATTCCGTCAGTCGCGGTTGTGGAGATTCAGCAGGTTGCGGTAGGCTCGTGCGCTCAGGTAGCGACGTCCATTTCCATAGCGCCTTGCGGGGGCCGCCATTGGGAGTTCTTCCACAGGAGGGTCCTGATCTTCTGGTCCTTCTTCCTCGGATGGAGCTTCTTCATCGAGGTCCGACTCCATCTGATTCTCTTCTTCTGGATTTTCTTCCACGTGATTTTTCTCAACGAGATTTTCTTCTACCGGGTCCTCATCGGGATCTTCTTCTATCTGGTCTTCCTCTACAGGGTTCTCTTCGGGATCTTCTCCCTCTTCATCAGAATCAGCTATCATGTCGAACACTGGGACGGCTGCTCCTTCGTCCCCTGAATCATTGTTTTCGAAGTTGACTTGGGGACCATAGACCTCATCATCGGAACTCGTCAGTGTGTGATCTAAGAAAACGCATGACTGTGCATCCTCGTCTAGATGCGGCGCTGCTCCAGGGTGGGCCATGGTCTGAAAAGAGAAGTCATGATTAGACAGTGGAATACATCAAGGAAAACTCAGGGTACAAAATATAGGAAAAATGTGCGGTTGCAGGAACTGAAAGATCAGAATGAAAATACTGTGATAATGAATAGAATCTGACATAGAGAAAGCATGAGAATGATATGATTCAAATTTTATTGCATTCAACTAAAAGTTCAACGGATACAAGATTTTAAACGGAAGGAAACATTCATAAAAACGATAATATTATTATTGAAAGTAGATAACATGGAAAAAATCATTCTTCGACTACTATAACATTGCATTCTCGTCGCGTGAGTTGAATCCTGCGTCTGATCCGCCTTATCGTCGAAGTCTGAACTACGCGGCAATCCTCACTTGGCAGGAGTGGGGAGTGTGGACGAGTTTCCTCCTTATAGTTCTTTCCTTTCTGGGCAACCGTTGACGAGGTGTTTGTTGGAACCGCATATCAGACATTTCCCTTGAGCACGGCGACAATCCCTCTGAAGGTGTCCTGGCCTCTTACAATATCCACAGCAAGGGTTCTTCTGATGCTTCTGTTGACGCTTCATCTTCTTCTCCCTTCCTCGTCCAATAGGAATTCCTTTATGATAGGGGACTCCCGCTGGGGTCTGACTCACCTGTCTTCTCAGTCCTTCAGCCAACAAGTCATTTGTTCGCTCCTGGGCTTCCTTTAGACCTTGCAGTACATTAAAGATCTCAACAGTCTGATTCTGGGGAGCGGATAAAGATGAAGAGTCGTTGGAAGACATGATCCTGAAACAACAATTTCGAGAATGATATGAGTCACACGCTAAATGAATCAAAATATGATATGGATAGAACAAGGATTCAAGAATATCAGAGATGATGAATATCATTACAAGTGGAGAATCAACTATCACTTTAAGTCACTTGAATAGAGTACGGTAGTGCAATTGCCACCACGTACCCTTGTCAAGTCACCCGAAACCATAATGAATAGATAGCTGAACACACGATATGAATATGGATCAAGAATGACAAGTTTACAATCTAGACCGAGGGACGTCTTAGATTGCCAAACTGTACACGGAAAACTACAATCCCAATCGATGCAAAGCCTGGGCTCTGATACCAACTAAACCATGTCACGCCCCGCTTCCCAAGATACGGAATACGAGGGGTAGACAAGGCCAGCCATGCTCCTACGGTCAAGGAAATATCCTGCCGTAGTCACACTTCGGCTTCTAGTTTATCATGGTAAACAGTAAGCAATGCGCAGGTAATGAGAAATGCAGTAACTGAAAGGTACTATAATATAAACTGACCTGAAGTGGAACAAACGGAAGTAACTCGGAGTAGCAAGTCAAGAAGTCGGTGATGCACGTCTAGTTCTGATCCAAGCCAAATCTTCTCCTCACACTGAGCATGCATACTCAGGTCGTCAGAGCGACACAATAGCAATATAATATATATATAGTCAAGTGACAGTTCTAGCAGTAGTAATGGATGTGAATCACAGTAAATCAATGACAGCATGTATATGAATGTGCAGAAATCAACGCAGCGGAACAGTAAATCAGTATAACGATATGTCATGTATGCCACACAGTATGTAAGGAATAGAAATGCCAGTATCCCTATCAGTCTCTAAGTCTCACTGTACAGGTCGCTAAGCCTATCGTCAGTCCAAGTGTGAGAGTCAACCACTCGCGAGTGTCCTCCACCCAAGGGTAGAACCCAAGGGCAAGGGACCACGGGCCCAACATGTAACAAGAATATCACGGTGTATATATCATGTACCCTGTAAATCTCCATATAGCTCCCTAAATATATAAGCCGGCATGGGACTCCCGAGATTCTGTTGAACTCACACTTAAACTACCCCACACCCCGTGGTCTACATCAAACGCTAACCATCACCCTAAATACTAATCGATCCGTGACAAGTCTGCGCGAGAACTGGAGGCAGGACCTCCATCAAGTACGTCCCGACTAATACCTAAGATAAATGGCAGTGTCGGATGCCTTATCTGTGACACCCATGCAAGCGCTCCCATAAGTGTCCCATACCACTTATAGTCACACGTACACGCATCCCACAGACGTCGACAATGCAGTAGAAATATAGGGTCACTGATTGTGCACAAGTACGTATCACTTTCACTTAATCACGGATACACGAACAATGACGTACTTGCCACAATCATCGCTAGAAAACTAACACTGGGTAAATGCACGATCTCACTAGATTATCACTACAATGATATAGGTATGATATGATGCATGAACAGTATAAGAAGCATATTAAGGTATCATAAAAACAACAGTGTAGCACTTGCACGATTTATCATGAAACATATGTATATAATTTAGCGAAATGATAAACAGGTAGTAATTGATATGTTCAGTTAGTTATCCATCTAATTTGGTTTCGAGCCAATCGGGTTTCAGGATCATTAGTTATAACTGTTTCATTTTAAGCGCACGCGGCTGAAAATCCGGTTTCAGAATCAGAAATCCATTTCGCAACGCATTTTAACCCCAGTTGGGATCAGATTTTAGTGACGCTACAGTGGATGAAATCTAGGTTTTTCAGTAAGGTTTTCAACGCAACAAACGGATCTCCAATCGCATCTGTACGTTAGGAGTTATAATCTGTTTAATATTAACATGTCAATTCTGATTCTGCTGGGACTGTTATGTGTCCCGATCTACTAAATTACAGATTAAATAGTAAATGACAACGAAACAGGATGAAACTAATTGCGTTGTCTAGCTAACAGAGTTTCCTACAATAAGCAGCGGAGTTCCGCAACCTACGAGTTAAGGAAATCCTATGGTACCAGTTACGGAACAGCAAGCAGCACTTGAGTCGCTCTGGACTGCAGTCCAGAGTCGCACTCCGATCCAATTTTCACCACAGTTTAAGCACAGGTATGTCTGGAAATTGGTACAGGGTTAAATTTCGTCGAGTTGGCTTCGATTTGAGCCCTCGAACGCACCATTCTAGTGTGTATATGATTTATGGTGAATTTGACGATTTTCAGATACAACAGGATTACGGTTTTACGATCAAACTTGAGGGTAGTTGTTTTACTCATTATCGATTACATTATCCAACCAAAATCACACACTATGCTCACAGCCCTACGGGCCAACCTACACCCTCGAGTTCCGTGAAATCTGATAATATTTTCCTAAGGGAACAAGCGTCGAACAGTTTCGACACACAATTTTAACTAATCTTGCAACTTTAATATTTATGTAATTAACAATTGTATCATAAGTAAATAGCATGTAAGCAAGTAAAAACTTGCCTGGAGATGTCCCGGGGATGTACGGTGGCTGTGTCGTTACGAACGCGCGACACGGCAACTTGACTTGGCTCGGACTCGTGTCTCGGCAGTGATAACGGCACGGTGGTGACTAACAAGGCCACGACGGGGTTTAGCTAGGCTTAGGCTTATGTCGTGGGGCTCGACTCGATGGAGCTTGGCTCGGAGGTGGAGACGGGGCAGCTTCGGACGACAGCAACGATCCCAATCGATGGCCGGAGTTGCAGAGAGGTGTAGGATCAAGATGAGAGAGAACAGAGAAATAAAGAGTGAGAGAGAGAAAGAGAGAGGAACAGAGAATGAGAGAGATTGAGAGAGAGAGAGATCGTGAACAGAGGGAGAGAGGGGAAGCGAGGGAGAGTGAGAAAACAGAGGGGTGAGAGACAGAGAAAATGGAGAGGGAGAGAGAAACTGAGAGTTAGAGAGAGAAAGAGGGAAAGATAGTGAGAAGAGAGAGAGAGAGAGAAAACTCAGGGAGAGAGGGCAGAGAGAGCAGGAGAGAGAGGGACAGTGAGATGAGGGCGAAGAGGATGATGAGGAAGGGAGTCGACTGCGGCGGTTCAAGCTCGCCGGCGTCGGGGCGCGGGTGGCCGAGCACAGGTGCAGGGGAGTGGGTGCAGGGGCTCTGTGGAGTGGAGAAGGGAGGGAGAGAGTTATCGAGAGAGAGGCAGCGAGATGAAGGAGAGGGTGAAGGGAGGTGAAGACGAGGCGGTCGCAGTTGAGGTCACCGTCGTCGGCGGGGGTGGCTAAGACAGAGGAGGTGGGTGAGTGGGGGAGCTGCAGTGGGTTTGATCGGAGAGGGAGAGGGGAGTTGACCGGGGTGATGCTGCTGACGACGAGAGTGTAGCTATGGTGATCGCGGTGGAGGTGATGGTGGTTGTCGTCGTCGGGGCGACGAACGGAGTTGGGGGAAAACAATGGCGCTCGTGATCAGTTTGGGTGAGTGGCGAGGAGTGGAGAAAATTTTGCAAACGGTAGAGACGAGAGAGGTGAGGATGTGAGGAAGAGAACGAGGGTTGACGTCATGGTCGTAACGTCGCAAAACGGGCGTGGGCGTGGGCGCGAGCTGCGGCGGAGGAGACGTTCGCGAGCGGGAAAGGGGGTGAGCCGTTGGAGGAAGAGAGTGAATAGGGAAGGCGGGTCGGATCGGTTGAGAAGTGGGTCACGGGTGTGGGCAGGAAAGAGTGGGCCGGGCCGCGACAAGGAATCCCTTATAAATTTAAAAAGGGTTGAGGAGTTGAAATAAAAATGAAAGAATTTAGAGGGGAGAGGGAACGGGCCAGGCCGAGTTTAAAAGGAATTGGATTTAAATTAAAGGGTAGTGGGCTGGGGATTTGTATGGGAAATATGGGGAAAAATAATGAAAAGTAATTATAAAAATGAAACGGGCCAGAAAGCTGGGCTCAGTGAATTTATTTTCTTAAAAGGAAACCACAAAATAAATGGGATGATTGGGAGTGTGAGGAGGGAGCTGGAGGTTTAAAATAGAAAAAGAAAATTAATTGGGAAAAATAGGATCGGGCCTGAGGCGAGTTTGGGCTAGGGAAATTAAGGAAAATTAGATGAAAATAAATGAGATAGTATAGGGTTTGGGTTTTAAGGATAATAGGAACCTTATATCTAATAAGTGAGGGAAGGCTCACTAAAGAAATGGGCTGAGTTCAGATAAACGATTAAAAAGAATAAGGAGAGAGCAGGCTGGGGTTTAACGGTTTTGGGTTTGAGAAAGGGGAGGGGATGAACTAAAATAGGATGGGAAATTTTAAAATAATCAATAATAATAAATACAAATTATAGGTGAAAAGAAATACCAACCAAGGCGTACAAAAGGAGCTGGGTATTACAGGACGGGTTTAGGATATTATTTCTTTTGTTGGATCTTTATTTTTTCCCTCTATCTTTTCATTATTATTTATTATGGCAGTTTGGCCATGAGATAGATAGATATTTATTTTTTTTCTTGATATCTGATTGACAACCGTAATATGATTATAGAAGAATATTTTCTCATCATAGGTAGCATGGTTTGCTTTGTTACGTTCCGTATTTACGTATTATGGGAAGTGGAGCGTGACGGACTCTTTGCATACTACACAATACTGTAAGTATCTCTTTCATAACCAAGAACATTGATATGCCCCGTAATCTCATAGAAGCATAAATTTTCCACATCAATTGCAATATTATCTATAGTGCCCTCTTTGTATACACAATCACTTGGATCAAATGCACCATGATGATGAAAAATTATTTTCACCATTACATCATAAATCTATTAAAAATAAATGGCCATAAGTATTTCCATATGAAAAATTAAGGTTATTTTATTTTTAAAAATACCATCATATTATTGTGCATGTGAAACCTTATGTCCAGTCTTATCATCACTTTAAGGACATAAACATGCAAAGTTTGGATAGGGTTCAGCCTATGCACAACATGACACTGTACTAGAGGCCAGATACTCATTCTATAAGATTCCACATTTAGTCAAAAAGTACAGAAAAAATCATTAAATATAAGGGTTGTAACTGTGGATACAAGAGAAATCTAATGCTTGGAACCTGTTATAAATAGAAATGAAGAGAACTTGTGCAACAACACAATACAAGTGAAGAAAACTTGATAAATTTTCTAGTTTTTTGTTGTCTACTTAATGGTCTATTTATGAAAGAATTTGAGAAGATAGAAAAGAATACACTTGAAATGAAGATTCTAAGTAGTTATTAAACGATGAAAGGTTTCTGGGGAAGGAGTCAAAGTTTCTGAGTGGGTACTAACGTGATCATTTAATGACCATTTAAAATTGAGTCATTGAGTAGTGAACGTAGAGGGAGGAAACGACATGTCGGAACACGCTCTTTTCCTCCACCTCAAAGCTGCATTCAATCCAACACCAAAAAATATGTAGCATTAAGTGTTTTACCGGTCTTGTATAACATTGAATTGATGTATGGAATGTAAGTAAATTTGTAATTTTTTTTAGTTTGAAAATGGTTTAGACAGTGTAATCTTGTAATGATCTACTGTTTGTGTAAAGTTGCAATTTTTTCCGAAAAAATTGCTTCCCTAAATTAAGAAATTCGGTTCAAAACCGGTGGGTTTTGAAGATTAGTTACAAGCTTTTCTGCAAAAAATACTTTTTCCAACAATAAATTTCTGCCCATGGAACAAAACCAAACATTGATATGGATCCACATAAAATTTCATGTAATTTACTTCAAACAACATTCAAAAAACTTAACTGATGGATAAATTCTCAAATACAGAGTAAATTCGAAAGAAAATGTGATCTGGGTTCGAAATTAGAGAAATACCTTATATCTGGGTTCGAAATTAGGGAAATACCTTATATCTGGGTTCGAAATTAGGGAAATACCCTAGTTTGGGTTGAAAATTAGGGAAATGCCCTAGATCTGGGTTCGAAATTAGGAAAAATCATCTAGGGTTCGAAATTAGGGAAATTTACCTTAATTCTTCACCGGATCTCAGTTGTCATCCCGTCGTTTTCGTGTCGCAACTGTCGTCCCGTCGTTTTCGTGTCGCCTTCAATGAAGATCTAGGTTTGTCGAAGGATTTCTTTATGAAATCGTGAATCCCAACCAAATTGCCATCGTTAATTTGGGTTTTCTCTTTCCCAAACGAGATCTGGTTTTATTTTGGGAAAGACGATGGTAATAAGGTCATTTGACTTCCAATTTAACGCTAAGGGGCCACTGAGTAACGATTGCAAACTTCAAAGGGTTTTTGACTAATGGCAAGACTACAAGGGGATTTCTGGATAATAACCCAAACTTCAAGGGGGTTTCTGAATAATAACCCAAAAAAAGACTACTAAAACCGATGGATGCGTTGATACACTATCTTAAGTTGTTCGATCGAGCTTGTGAGAACCTTAAAATGGATACATTTTTTCAAATCGAATAGAGAAATTAATTTTTATTTAAGCACAGTCAAAGAATCATTAAAGTCAACAAAATTCTTGTTTTAAAAGCTTGCATTTGTACTCTTATAACTGATTTAACGATCATCATCTATACTGTAGGTAGTGAGCTCACTACCGGCGAGGCGCATACATATCCAAAGGGGATGGGGAAGCGCCCGGACAACTTTAAACATGTGGACCCCTTGGGCCTGAGTATAGTGTTGGCCCAACAACTCTTATGTCTAGGTTTTTCTTTGCCCGTTAACATTGATAACAAATAAATATATGAGTATTTCAACGAGGCCACATCCGTTTTGAATGTCATTTATTCATAACTCCAAAACAAATAACCCAATCTATGTATTATTTAACCCTAGGAAGAAAAATGAAAGGAAAAAAAAAACTGTACATACAAAAAAATGACAAATAGAATAATCCCCTAGCTAACAAAATTATAACCAGCCCCCGCTTATTGACAACAAATTCTAAACTCAAGATAAAAATGATTAAAAATTATCATCAAATAAATAAACTCTACACAAAATGTCATTTAATCATTTTCATCACCTCATCCCTTGAATCAATCCATCACCGCCGCTCACATCCTCCGTCTCCGCCGCCGCCTCCAAAGTTGTGTTGAGATCCAAGTTGAGATCCAGCTTACAGTGGAACTCTCTCCTTTCTCTGGACCCTATTGGAAATGGATTTAAACCGTCGCCTCCGCTGTCGTTGATGTCATGCTTGTTCTGTTCGGGATCTAATTTCGTTACCTCTAGGTGCTCTGCCATCATCTCCAACGCCTCCGGCGGTGGAGATGGAGAATCGTTGGCGCTGGGAGAGCGTGCGAGAGGAGTTGATGGGCTAGGTGGCCTCTGTCACTTAACTCCGGTGAAGTCTCGGCTTCTTCCTCTGGCCCAGCAAGGGATGAAGCTACTGCTGACGCGGAAATGGGAGAGAATGATGAGAGCTGCAGTTTCAATCTCTTTCTCTCTCCATTGCGACGCCATTGTTTCTTGATTCATTTCTCCTTTGTTTGTTTTAGTGAGAGAGAGAGAGTGTGTGCGCGATAATGCTCATAAGTGGGAATTCCTCAGATTACGACACGTGGCAAATGACGTGTCACCCGCGACAGCCTACTAGACTCCTGAGGGCTACTGAAGTAAAATCAGTGTGGGCACTCCACTTCCTGCCCACGAGCAATCTGGAAGCCAAACTTGCACCCCTCCTCTTTTGCTCGCCTCCGAGCTATTGCAGAGCTGAGCTTCCTCGGCCTTCTGGCTCGTCTCCGAGCCATCTGCCGAGCTAAAGCCTCCCCGGCTCTCCCGATCAACCGAGAACGCGGAGCTCAAGCGCCTCCACAACGACTCCGTGTATCTCGCCAAGACGAGATATCTGCCGCCCCACGTCCCACGCCCCACGCTGGCGCATCCCCCATTAATGAGCGGATCTCGTCATTAATGGAGGGATCCCATCATTTACGCAGGCATAACGTCAGGGGCGTAACTGACGGCGAAGATATCGCACATGCTCGCTCCATGCGACCACTATATAAACCCCTCTCTCAGACGACTCAGGTAAGGCAAAAATTATTCCAATACGTCGCTAATCTGCACATATACATCGGCTCTAACTTGATCGTCGAAGGGTCCTACGGTGGTCACCCACCCCGGGACTTCTTTGCAGGTAGCTCGGCGTCCAACACCAACCCATTGAGATCCACACTCAACAAGCCCCAAACCTAATCTCTGCCGTCCGATACCGCCATCGCAGGATCGACGGAGGACAGCATCTGAAGGAGATCCGAAGCTCCATCAGTTGGCGTCGTATGTGGGAACCAAAATACTTTTTTTGTTCCACTACTAAAGTTTATCTTCCGCCCCCGATCCAATGGCGAGCGACGACCGCAACCATCCGAATACGATCCGCCACAACGGAGGCGAGAGCGGCTCGTTTTCCCCTCCTAACATGATTAACGCCCTATCCGCTCAGATAGACAGGCTCACATCGCTGGTGGACGCCCTCGTCCGAGTTCAAGCGGCGGGCCCTACCCGCCAGACCGCCGTTTCCCTTCCCCGGGATAATGACGTCCGCAGAAGGACAGATGAGCACGCTCACGCCCTCGATCTCACTCGTGCTCGTCCCAGAGTCACCGAACACCGGCGTGCCGACTCCGGCCACCATGACCCGCATGCGGAGATTGATTCGTTGGGCGCCGGACAACTCCATGCCTCGATCCCGGGGAAGACTGGGCCGTCGTCCCGACGCCCGCCGCGCGTTCTCTCCCCCTAAGAAGGTGTCGATCAACTCGCCTACTTCCAGGCATGACCGACGCCCCCACGCTCACCGAGGCGGCATGAACAGTGAGTGCCAGGGCTACTCGAGAAGGGCCTCGTCCGAGGATCTAAGGAATTTGATAGAGCGGAATCAGAACCGTACCACCGTGCAGACCCGGAGCGGGAGTAGCCACCATCCCGACTGCGCAGAATCCTCGAGGTACCACCACCGAGTTGAGACCCTCGAAAAGAAAATCAAAGGCATACGATGGGATGGCCATGCGTCCGGCGAAGGGGCCTGGTACTCCGCCGACTCACTGACAAAGCCCTTTACAGAAAAGCTGATGGCCGAGCACGTCTCGTCTAGGAACAAGCCGCCAAAAGTGGCCCTCTTCAACGGGAAATCCGAGCCGAAGGACCACCTAGACGCATTTACGGCGGGCATGAGCTTCCAGGATAACTCGGACGCAGCTCAATACCGAGCCTTTTCCACCACCTTGATCCGAGCTGGTCGGGGCTGGTTCTGGAGGCTTACACCACGCTGTATCTCTACCTTTGAGGAGCTGGCTACCGAATTCCTCAGCCATTTCGTCGGTAACCGACGACAAAATAAGACAGTCAACTATTTATTCACTTTCTAGAGTGGTGACAATGAATCTTTCAAAGGGTATGTCACCCGCTTCAACAATGTCCTCCTGGAGGTACCCCAGCACCGCAACTAAATGGTCATCACCGCTTTGAGATCGGTTCTTAGGCACAAAGAGTGGCTCCGCTCTTTTGCATTGGCGCAACCTAAGACCATGGCCGAAATGAAAGTGTGGACGAGCGAGAAGTCAAACTCGAGTCGGAGGTGAACTCCAACATGCCCGAAAACGACCAAGCTGACCGAAAGAAAAGGGACAGGGAAGAGAAAAGGAAAGACGATCGTCCAAAACCTTACTCCCCGAGGTTCCAGGAGTACACTCCTCTAAATATTTCCCAGACCGAACTGCTGGAGGAAGCTAAGGACGAAGAGTTCTTCAGGCTCCCGCCAGCTACCCGATGGACGGGAAAACGGCTTCGAGGCCCGTATTGCGCCTACCATTGGATGCAAAGACATCCGATCGAGGATTGTAAACAGCTGCGCAATTACGTCGAGGAGCTGATCCACTTTGGTCACTTGGCAAAGTACTTACGAGATAAACGTCATGCAGATAGGGGGCAAGCCGGTCAAATTAAAGACAGAGAGCTAACGATCAGATAGATCATGGCCATCGCTGACTGACCCAAGTCTAAGCAACAGGGACTGCCGCCGAATCCGTCCATTCAACACAGAAAAGTTTAAACTGTATCAATGAATCTGTATTTTGTTTAATAATAAAGATTCTTGCTTCCCTGCGATCTAAACCGCTTCTTTTTGTTTCAATGCTAAAAACATCCCACAAGGCTGGGGGGTAGCTTTCTGTCCGTCAAGCAAGAGCACGCCCTTCACTCAAGTAAAGGAAGCTCGGGTGCGTGTATAAGTAGCAGATCAAAGGCCCTCCTCAGGAGGCGGCCGAGTAGCTTCCTTCTCGGCTCATTCACAAGCAGGTAGCTTTCTTCCCAACAGCGCTGTGGATCTAAAGCCCACTTCACGAGGCCACCGGGAAGCTTCCTGCTCGGTCCTGTAAGTCGAGGTACAACACCCCACGACTTGCAGGAAGGCGGAAATATGAAAAAACGATCTTGTTCTTTGCTTAAACATCGACTAACCGCATGAATCGAAGCTAAACGATAACTAACATCAAACATAGAAGTTAACAACTACTATGTAAAGAGATTATACCTAAAGAACCGTGTCCTTCGTCTTTACGAACTCCACCTCCTCCTCGGCCTTCTCCAAGTAGTAGACGATCCACCACGAGAGCTAAACTCCAAGCTTTGCCTCTAAACTTGAGGCAACTAGGTATCTTTAAGTGCTAATCAAAGTACCTAGATGAAATAAAGTATGTTTATGGATTAAGTAGTCTAACTAATCCTTGTACTCAACACATGAGAGGGGAGGATTAGGGTTTGAAGAGAGAGAGCTTGAGGAGAGAGAAGATGAACCTAATAATGAGAAGAGAAAAAATGAGTTATCATAATATATATCAAGCATTTTATTTTATCAAGAAAAGAAAAGAAAAGAAAATGATTTACAACCATGCTTGATAAATATCTTATGGTGATTCATCTCCATGAGTCATTAAGCAATTATGAAGCATTAATGACATGGATGAATCATCCATATGACTCACTAATCTCATTCAATGTATATGCCACCTAAACCTCCTTAGTCACCATCTTCTAGAAGCTTCTCGCGCAATTACGAGAACGCCCCTCCTATCCGTGAAAACACGGAAAAACTTTAGACTGTATAAATCCAATAACCGGATACTAGTAACTGGCTTAAACCAAAGCCGACTAGTAAAAACTGTCCGAAAGTCGTACGTGCGTAAACACACGTATGCGTCCGAACCCTTGTTGTAAAACCATACGGTCTCTATATCGTTTCGCCTGGAGTAGGGAAACTCTCTGCGTGGGACTCTAGAGACTCGACTACTACGCTGGCAGTGGGTTTAACCACAGACCGCAAGCGGCACTAGCTGTACGTAACGGTCCCCAGGTAGATGTCGATAAGAAGGCCGATGAGGAAACCCATCCGAACTCCTACTGAGTCTGATGTGACAATCTCCATACAGTCCGGCCTGTTCGTCTAAGACTATCGCATATCGGGCCTAGGGGGCGGCAAGCGTCAGTCCCCTAAAAGCGGTATAAGTCGTGTCGGAGCGAAGCCCATTACACCCTGAGAAACTACTGGAACCTACCAGCAAATCTCGCTTGCCCTGGCCAGGGACTTTGCATAATGGCACTCTGACACAGCGCGATATCAACCCCCAATACCAGGAGAGACGAATCCTGTCTAACCGCCACTGCCTCCAAGTGCTCGGGACTGCACCCAACTGCTACCTGTTTGCACGACTCCTTTGAGCCGTGGTAGGGTATCAATCTAAGAACAGTGGGACACACTCGAGGCGAAGTAGCAGTGTCAAGTCTGCGGACTATGCTGTACTCATGTCACCTGGGAACTTTTCACTGACAACTGGTATAAAACCAACCAACAGTTCCCTGTGAGTCATGTCCGGTGTACCCGTAACCTAACGAGCACCTGCATACTATCTCCAGGTTGACGTACTGACGGCTGTGGGACAGACCATCTCCCCAACTGGGATGAGAAGCGTACACACTAGTCTACTCCGGAGTATCGATGCCCTGTCTCGATAATCCAACGACCAGGGACCTGAATAAGGATGTGCTTGTAGACTACCCAGCCTCCACTAGTGTGACTGCCATCACAACGCTGGTAGTCAAGCAAGATCCTAAGAGCTCTATCAATACGTATACTCACATATTAAGATAGAAAAACCAAGTAGCATACTACCATGTTTAGCAAGACTGTTATATACATGTGAATATCCCAAGCTTCCATTAAGTAATATACAAACTAGTATGATACAATAATGGCCCCTAGGGCATATACACTAACAATCTCCCACTTGCACTAGGGCCATGTACTGGCATATCGAAGACCGATGATCTCGAGTAGCCTCTCGAACTGAATCTGAGGTAGGGCCTTCGTGAATGGATCAGCAATGTTCTCTTCAGAAGCAACTCTTCGAACCTCGATCTCCCGACGATCAATGATCTCCCTGATCAGGTGATACCGCCTTAAGATGTGTCTGGACTTCTGATGGGACCTTGGTTCCTTCGCTAAAGCTATAGCTCCGTTGTTGTCGCAATACAGAGGTATTGGATCAACTATGGTAGGAACCACTTGAAGTTCTGTTAGGAACTTCTTCATCCAGACTGCTTCTTTTGCGGCATCGCAAGAAGCTATATACTCCGCTTCCATCGTCAAGTAAGCAACGGTGTCCTGCTTGGAGCTCTTCCAGCACACCGCCCCTCCATTGAGGGTAAAGACATAACCCGACATGGACTTGGAATCGTCCTTATCACTCTGGAAGCCGGAATCAGTAAAGGCCTCCAACCTGAGATCTTTTCCGCCGTAAACCAAGAACATCTCCTTAGTCCTTCTTAGGTACTTGAGAATGTTCTTTACTGCTATCCAGTGCTTCTTCCCTGGGTCTGACTGATACCGGCTTACCACGCTCAGTGCGTAAGCTACATCTGGTCTGGTGCACAACATCGCATACATTATAGAGCCTACCGCAGAAGCGTAGGGTATAATAGACATGCGTTCCCTTTCCAAATCAGTCTTGGGAGACATCTCTTTGGAGAGGGTGATTCCGTGACAAGCCGGTAGATTACCGCGCTTAGAATCTTCCATACTGAATCTTTTCAGTACAGTGTCGATATACCTGGACTGCGAAAGTCCCAACATCCTCTTGGATCTATCACGATAGATCCGGATCCCCAGAATGTAAGAGGCATCACCCAGGTCTTTCATGGAGAACCTGTGTGACAAGAATCCTTTGACAGATTGTAGCATAGGAATGTCATTTCCTATCAATAGAATATCATCCACGTACAAGACGAGGAATACGACACTTCTGGCTACAACTTTACTATATATGCACGGTTCATCTGGATTTTTGATAAAGTCATATTCTTTGACTGTTTCATCAAAACAGATGTTCCAACTCCGCGATGCTTGCTTTAATCCATAAATGGATTTAAGAAACTTGCATACTTTCCCGCTGCTCCCACTCTGATTGAAACCCTCTGGCTGATCCATATAGACGCACTCTTCTAAATTTCCATTCAGAAAAGCCGTCTTTACGTCCATCTGCCAGATTTCATAATTATGGAAGGCAGCAATAGCAAGAAGGACCCGAATGGATTTGAGCATAGCCACTGGAGAAAAAGTTTCGTCATAGTCCAAACCAGGTCTTTGACGAAAACCCTTTGCAACAAGTCTAGCCTTATAGGTTTCCACCTGTCCATCTACACCAATCTTTTTCTTGAAGATCCATTTGCATCCTATGGGTTTTACCCCATCTGGAGCAAAGTCCAAAGTCCAAACTTTGTTGGTGTACATGGACTCCATTTCGGTCCGCATTGCATCTAGCCATCGTACCGAGTCGCCGCTCTGGATGGCCTGCTGGAAGTCAGTAGGTTCATCATCATCTATGATGCAATCCTCTCTAGCCCCATCTATGAGAAAACCGTAGTATCTCTCAGGCGGATGAGACGGCCTACTACTCCTGCGGAGGGGTGCGGGAATGTCCTGTTCTTCTTGAACTACCGGTTCCACCAAAATTTCAGTAGCAGTTTGTGGTTTTGGAATTTCTTCCAGTTCTATTTCGCTCACACTTATTTCCTTTTCTAAAAACTGATGTTCCAGAAAATGGGCATTACGAGAAACAAAGACCTTTTGTTCCTCTGCGTAATAGAAATAATATCCCTTGGAGTTCTTTGGATATCCCACAAACTTACATTTTACTGATCGTGCCTCGAGCTTGTCCACATGCTGCTTTTTAACAAAAGCTGGACATCCCCAAATCTTCATATGCTGAAGATGGGGTTTCTTCCCAGTCCACATCTGATATGGAGTGGTAGGCACAGTCTTGGTAGGAGCCCTGTTCAGAAGATATGCTGCTGATTCTAGCGCATAACCCCAAAAAGATCGCGGTAACTCAGCATTACTCATCATGGATCGTACCATATCCAATAGGGTTCGATTCCGTCTCTCCGATACACCGTTATGCTGTGGAGTGTATGGAGGAGTAAGATGAGAGAGAATTCCTTTCTCTTTTAGGTAACCTAGGAACTCGGCACTCAAGTATTCACCACCTCGATCAGATCTAAGTGTCTTGATACTTTTGCCGGTTTGGTTTTCTACTTCATTCTTATACTCTTGGAATTTCTCAAAAGCCTCGGATTTATGTTTCATCAGATAAATGAATCCGTATCTTGAGTAATCATCCGTGAAAGTAATGAAATAGAAAAAACCACCTCTTGCATGCGTAGACATTGGACCACATACATCGCTGTGTATGAGTCCTAAGAGCTCGCTCGCTCTTACTCCATGTCCAGTAAATGGAGTCTTTGTCATCTTTCCTTTGAGACAAGATTGACAAGTGTCATAAGTTTGATATTCGAACGAGTCCAAATATCCTTCTCTATGCAACTTAGTCAACCTTCTCTCATTGATGTGACCCAGTCTACAATGCCATAAGAAAGCTTTATTTAAATCTGGAGACTTTCTTTTTAGTGTGTTCTGGACATTGAAAATTTAGAGTTGGTTTAAAACATATATACCGTTATTTAGTGTACCGGACCCAATCAAACCATGATTAAGGTGGATGTTAACAACATCTCTTACAAACGTGAAATCATAACCTTTATTTGATAACAAGGAAACTGATATGACATTACACGTTAAGCTTGGTACAAAAAAACAGTTATGTAAAACCAAAATGTGTCCACTCGTCAATCCCAGGTGATAATCCCCGACGGACGCAGCTCCCACGCTAGCTCCGTTAGCAACCTTTAGGGTCATATCACCTTCCTTCAGCACTCTACGGTTTCTCAGTGCCTGCAATGAATTGCAAATATGAGATCCTGATCCGGTATCCAATATCCAGGAAGTAGAGTTAATTGACAGACAATTCTCAATTACAAACACACCTGAAGTCGAAACCACATCTTGCTTCGATTCCTGTTTCTTGGCGTTCCACGCCTTGCAATTTTTCTTCCAGTGCCCTTTCCTGTGACAATGGAAGTACTCATCCTGGCCCACTACCGGCACCGCAAACTTTTTCTTTCCCTTCCCTCCCACCTTACTAACACATCCTCTAGGTTTGGTGGCGGCCTTCTTCTTCCTTCCTTTGGCCCTAGCCTTGGACCCGGAAGAAGATGCACCGCTAATAAACATAGCGGGTGTTTCCCTTGCTTTCTACAAGGTGCCCTCTGCACTCCTTAACATGTTCAGGAGTTCCGGAAGTTCAACTTCTTTTCTTTGAATGTTGAAGTTCAGGATAAACTGGGCGTAGGTGGAAGGAAGGGACTGGAGAATAAGGTCTGTATAGAGCTCATTATCCAAAGTCGTCCCAAGGTCTGCGAGCTCTTTTATATAGCCGATCATCTTTAGGACATGTTCTCCTACCGATGACCCGACAGCCAACCTCGCTCGAAACAAGTTCTTAGAGGTCTCGTATCTTGCTATACGAGATTGCTCTCCATAAAGTTCCTTTGTATGGAGAAATATGGCATCTAGTTCCATATCCTCGTGCCTCCTCTGATGTTCATTGTTCATCGAGGCAAGCACGATGCACTTGGCTTTCGTGCAATCGAAATTCCAGGTTTCGCGGATTTCCTTATCCGCATTACTGGATTTGGGACCAGGGACAGCAGGTGCCGTAGCGGTAAGGACGTACCCCAATTTGTCATAGGTCAAAACCATTTTGACATTCCGCAGCCAATCTTTATAGTTTGGCCCTGTCAGTATATTTTTCTCTAAAAGTAACTTAAGTCCAGTCATTTTCAGGGTCGCTGCAATTAGGAGAGAGAGAAGAAAACTCTTTAACATGATGCTCTTGCAAGTTTAGAGTGGTTTTTAGTTTATCTAAACTAGATGGCTCCCACTGTTTCTCGAATCCTTCCTCAAACCATAAAAGAAGAATTAGCCAGGACTATTCTCACTGTACAATTCTTGCTTAACCGTTCAGCCAGGCTAGTGTCGATACTTCGAGGGAGGTTTTCCAACGCTTTCGCGAAGTTCCTTAATTAAAGAACCTCTTTTCTCTGGGGGCGTAACCCCGCTGACACTTTTCTTGACACCTACTTGGTTTATAGCATTGATCGTTAAGTGACGAATATCCTGATAAGTATCATATACTCACAGTAGGATCGGGATCCAAATATCATCGTATGATAATGTTGAAGGAATGCTACCAACATTCATCAAACTCTAAATGGTATGCATCTCTTTGCAAATTTCAGTTTCTTTAGAAATTCCCGATATAAGTTTTTGCCCCATGCTCTTATGACCTTGGTTTTGGTCAAAATGTCATAAGTCACATATCAAGTTCTACCCGTCATTATCTTGTCAATTTGAACCCATCCGTATATACCCCTGACTTTGGTCAAATGATAATACAACTGTCCCAAACCAACTCATCTATCTTATGCAACAAATGAAAACCCAGCAGCTACCAAACACTATGCCTTGACTTTGGCCAAAATGCATAGCTTGAATACTACTGAATACCCAAATGAAATGACGGAGGGCTATGAATGGTTTTGGCGAAACCGTGAACGTAGTGAACTTGATATAACCGAAGGAACCTGATAGCTTTTAAAAGGAGTGGTTAAAGCTCCGCATTTAAAAATATCTGTTTTTAAAATTAACCGAGTGGTTTCTTTTAAATTGTTCCAACGATTAAACTTTTGGTTTATTTTCTTTGCATTATAAATAATGCGTCCCATCATTAACCTATCATTGCAGAAAACAACGAAAATACAACGTCCTCTTATGCCATCCGCATTCGCCACGGGGTCCCGTCATCACCCGTTAGGTTACTTAACTAACGACAGAGCGGGGGCTGGGCTAGCGCGGGTGTAAAACATAAGTGACGTCTAAATAGCTATCATATATAGATATTGTATATTTGTCAGACGCAATAATAGGCATTCCAGATCACGGATGAACTTTATTGGATTTACTAGCAATCCGTGTTTGTTTTGAGCCTGCAACAAAAGACGGATTACACAGTTGTGATGAATAGCCATTACCCCACCCAAGACCCCAACGGGTACGGCAAACTACCCGCCCGGCAGTTTGTGCACCCCACCTTGGGTCTGTCCTAGGAGCATAAACAGTAAAATGAAATAATACAACGGTGGCTACAACCGCAACCTGGATGTGTCCCGCAAAATAATATTACAACAAATTACATTTACATCAAATGAATTAAATAATAACCCATCACATAACCCCGGCTATACATCACAACAGTCCAACACAGTTCATATCCACAAACAGTAAAAACCATTACAGAAATGTGCAACCCCCTGCCAACCGACATACTAACAGTTAGGGGAGGTTTACGAACACATTATACAAACACAGATATAATCCAACAAGCAAATACCGTATAATTTCAATCGATTAAACACATTTAATTTTGCTCCAATACATCTCTGTAAATCTAAAACCTGAGCAAAAATTAAAAACTTCCAGAAAATTCCAAACATCACAGAGAACCAACACAGGAAAATTGGGCAGATGAATCGGCAACTCGGCGGCGGAATCGCGGCTGATCGGGGGGATTCACCGCGGTTCCGCGGCGCTTTAGCCGATTCATGAGTCCAGTTTTCTTGGGTGTTCTAATACTATCATTTAGGGCTTTCTGAAGGTCCCTGAAAAAATTTTGGACCTCATTTAAAAATCGACAGAAACTCATGATATCGGGGTTTTCCGGTTTTGTTTTTTCCGTTCGAAATTCATACAATTTTGCAAGTGAGTTATTTATTGTTTAGCGAGGCTCTGATACCACTGTAAGTCGATGTACAACACCCCATGACTTGCGGGGAGGCGGAAATATGAAAAACGATCTTGTTCTTTGCTTAAACATCGACTAACCGCATGAATCGAAGCTAAACAATAACTAACATCAAACATGGAAGTTAACAACTACTATGTAAAGGGATTATACCTAAAGAACCGTGTCCTTCGTCTTTACGAACTCCACCTCCTCCCCGGCCTTCTCCAAGTAGTAGACGATCCACCACGAGAGCTAAACTCCAAGCTTTGCCTCTAAACTTGAGGCAACTAGGTATCTTTAAGTGCTAATCAAATTACCTAGATGAAATAGAGTATGGTTATGGATTAAGTAGTCTAACTAATCCTTGTACTCAACACATGAGAGAGGAGGATTAGGGTTTGAAGAGAGAGAGCTTGAGGAGAGAGAAGATGAACCTAATAATGAGAAGAGAAAAAATGAGTTATCATAATATATATCAAGCATTTTATTTTATCAAGAAAAGAAAAGAAAATGATTTACAACCATGCTTGATAAATATCTTATGGTGATTTATCTCCATGAGTCATTAAGCAATTATGAAGCATTAATGACATGGATGAATCATCCATATGACTCACTAATCTCATTCAATGTATATGCCACCTAAACCTCCTTAGTCACCATATTCTAGAAGCTTCTCGCGCAATTACGAGAATACCCCTCCTATCCGTGAAAACACGGAAAAACTTTAGACTGTATAAATCCAATAACCGGATACTAGTAACTGGCTTAAACCAAAGCCGACTAGTAAAAACTGTCCGAAAGTCGTACGTGCGTAAACACACGTATGCGTCCGAACCCTTGTTGTAAAACCATACGGTCTCTATATCGTTTCGCCTGGAGTAGGGAAACTCTCTGCGTGGGACTCTAGAGACTCGACTACTACGCTGGCAGTGGGTTTAACCACAAACCGCAAGCGGCACTAGCTGTACGTAACGGTCCCCAGGTAGATGTCGATAAGAAGGCCAATGAGGAAACCCATCCGAACTCCTACTGAGTCTGATGTGACAATCTCCGTACAGTCCGGTCTGTTCGTCTAGGACTATCGCATATCGGGCTTAGGGGGCGGCAAGCGTCAGTCCCCTAATAGCGGTATAAGTCGTGTCGGCGCGAAGCCCATTACACCCTGAGAAACTACTGGAACCTACCAGCAAATCTTGCTTGCCCTGGCCAGGGACTTTGCGTAATGGCTCTCTGACACAGCGCGATATCAACCCCCAATACCGGGAGAGACGAATCCTGTCTAACCGCCACTGCCTTCAAGTGCTCGGGACTGCACCAAACTGCTACCTGTTTGCACGACTCCTTTGAGCCGTGGTAGGGTATCAATCTAAGAACAGTGGGACACACTCGAGGCGAAGTAGCAGTGTCAAGTCTGCGGACTATGCTGTACTCATATCACCTGGGAACTGTTCACTGACGACTGGTATAAAACCAACCAACAGTTCCCTGTGAGTCCTGTCCGGTGTACCCGTAACCTAATGAGCATCTGCATACTATCTCCACTACGACGTACTGACGGCTGTGGGACAGACCATCTCCCCAACTGGGATGAGAAGCGTACACACTAGTCTACTCCGGAGTATCGATGCCCTGTCTCGATAATCCAACGACTAGGGACCTGAATAAGGATGTGCTTGTAGACTACCCAGCCCCCACTAGTGTGACTGCCATCACAACGCTGGTAGTCAAGCAAGATCCTAAGAGCTCTATCAATACGTATACTCACATATTAAGATAGAAAAACCAAGTAGCATACTACCATATTTAGCAAGACTGTTATATATATGTGAATATCCCAAGCTTCCATTACGTAATATACAAACTAGTATGATACAATAATGGCTCCTAGGGCATATACACTAACAGGTCCATCCGCAGTGGGTAGTGTTTACCCCAATCAGAGCAAAGCTCTGTTCAAATTCCAAGGCGGAAGATGAAGCAACCCCCAATCAGAGCAAAGCTCTACTTTGAAAATTTAAACTTTAGTAAATGAAGCAACGCTTCAGATTCTTTGCGCTGCGCGCAACGCGCCACGTGTCAAAAGTTGATACATCAGCACAGCGCCCAAGGCAGCGCACCCAATCAGGGCAAGGCTCTATTTAAAATTCAAACTTTAATTAAAGAAGCAACGCTTCAGCTGACCTGCGCTCTGCGCTGCGCGCCACGCAGCAGCGCAGTCGCGATAGCGCAGTTGCGCTACGCTGTGCGCTGCGCGACACGTGTCAGCGCACTTGCGCTGCGCTGTGCGCTGCGTGACACGTGTCACTCTCTAGAGTATTTGCGCCAAACAGAATTAAAATTCTAAGAAATCTGTCTGTTCTTGTTAAAACAAGAAGATTTTCTTCTGTAAAACAGAAGCCATTGGATCAAAAATCCAACGGTGGGGAAAATTCCCCAAATCACTCAGAGAAAAATCTCTCTAACTAATTTATGGGCACTATAAAAAGGACCCTAGTTCTTAATTCAAAGGGAAGAACATTTTTGAGAAATCAAGAGCTTCAAACAGTGAGAACTTTGAAAAAGTTTCAAGAAAAAGGTAAAAACCTTCATAAAAATAGAAGAAATTTCTTCTAATAGATCATTGATCTAAGAACAAGATCAATGATCTTCACATAATAAACAGTGCTTTGCACTTCTTATGAACCACTGGTTCTTTAAATAAGAAAAAACAAGAAATACTAGGAAAACAAATAGTGCTTTGCACTTCTTTTATGAACCATTGGTTCTTGAATCTAAAAGATTCTCAAATTAATAGTGCTTTGCACTTATAAATCTGCACAGTTGTGCTCTTGGGCTGGCGCAAGCCACCAGAGAGCGCCACGTGTCAGCATCTGAACCAGTTGCGCTACGCGCTTTTGAAATAGAGCTTTGCTCTCTGAAATTGGCGCAACTCACCAGATCGCGCCACGTGTCAGCAGCGCAAGCGTAGCGCACTAGCGCAGCGCACTGCGCTGCATGACACGTGTCGTCATCACAAGCGCTTGCGCACTTTGATTGGCGCAAAGCGCCTGAAAAAAAATGCAATGCATTTCTTTTGTTAAAGGGTCAGGCCCAAGTCAAAAAGTCCTAGTAGGCCAAAATAACTTGCAAAGCAATAAAAAGGGCAGAGCCAAGTAAAATTGATGCTCTGCATCATTTATAAATGGGCAGAGCCCCAAAACAAATTGATGCTCTGCATCCTTTATGGGTAGAGCCCAAATAAAAATAAAACGAAATGCAATGCAAAAGCACATAAAATGTTGAACATTTTCAACTGGACTTAGCCCAGTCATGACCATAAGTCCTCAAATTAAATTGACTGAGCATGGCTGCTCCCAAAATCAATTTACATCCGGTTCGAGGGTACATCTCCGAACTCCTCTGACACTTCTCGTTGTAATCCTTCAACGACGTCAGAGAGACGACGGGTCCCAACAACCACACATGAATATGGACTGCGGGGTCCTTAAACTCGTGGACCGAAACGTCCTTAAACTAATATCGGACCGAAACGTCCTTAAACTAATATCGGACCGAAACGTCCTTAAACTAATATCGGACCGAAACGTCCTTAAACTAATATCGGACCACCACGTCCCTAAACTGGAATATGGACCACTACGTCCCTAAACTGGAACAGTAGAACCTCCAAATGCTCTTTTGCCGGATCTAAACGGTCCCGTTTAAGTTGATCTTAGCCTCAAATATGGCTAACGTATCCTTAAACATTCAAACAGACTTTAGTCCCAAATTGGACTATAAGACCCCCAATCAACTTTGGTTCAAGGGTACATCTCCGAACTCCTCTGACACATGTCATTGTAATCCTTCAACGTCGTCAGAGAGGTGACGGGTCCCGATGGCCATATATTAAATGGACCACCATGTCCCTAAACTGGAAATGGATCTAAACGATTCCGTTAAGTTGATCTTAGTCTGGAAATTAGACTAACGTATCTTTAACAAACGTTTAAGTTGATCTTAGCCTCAAAAATGGCTAACGTATCCTTAAACCAAAACTCAAAACCCAAATTTAAGAAAATATGGATTTGGACTAATCCACGTCCTACGGACGACGAAATAAATAGTCTCCGTATACAATCCATGGGCAACCACAAACAAAACAAACACACACGACACGAAGTGAAATTCTGGAGAAGGAGAAAGTGGCTACCGCGATGCGGTAGCGTAATTAACTGCAGGGGCTTGCGCCTGCAGGGAAGAGCGTCCCCACAATCAAAAACCCCTCTAGCGAGGAGGAATCTGACGAAGTCTGCTACATCGGCCGCATCCATCTAAACCTCCGATACACGGTGCCATAAATCAACTTGGCATCTTCGGAGAGGTATACGGATAAAACCATATAGCATCTGCCCCGAATCTCAGGCAAGACGTCCTAATGTCTCGACCGCCGTTCGGAGGGGAACAGATTCTGGCACGCCCGGTGGGACCTTTTCCTCTTTCCACTCCACACTTCGTGTGTCGTGTTCGCGAAAAAATCGCGGTTTACTGTGGTTGCCTGTGGATTTGAGGTACTAAGATTTGGTGTCTTGCTCCGTGCAGAAAACAGAAGATCAATGGCTTCAAACTGCACTTCCTGCAACTGCAACTCTCGCTCCGTCCCTATTGGAGGAGTGACTTACGGGCCCCAAGCGGCCTCTCTTTTCAAAATGCCAGTGGAGCTAGTAACTCAAGCCACCACTGGACTGTTCTTCGGGACCATGCTCCCACCGATGAGCTTCAATGCCCTAATGACATCGCAAGAAGCTCCAAAGAAGTCGATCTTTGATCGACTTACCACTGCCGCGGTCCCTCTCAACGGGTCGCCCAACTCCACTGCCTCAGTTTTTAACAGGCTAGGTCAGAGCTCCAACGGGCCCATGAAAAAGCCAGTAATACCAGAAGATGTTATCCCGAAGCGGATAGCTATCCCTACTCCAGTTTCAGGCGAGATCACCAAGGTTGCTTCTCCTGCTCAGAAGTCTACTTTTAACAGGTTGACCGTCCCCATTCAACGGACGTCGGTCTTTAGAAGACTGATACCAGCAGATTCTGACCTACACAGGGGGCATGAGGAGGTCACCCCCGCGGCTCAATCAATTTCACCCGCACGACATGCTCGACGTCGCCACTGGTGTCGAGTGAGGAAGGCTGGGGGAAACTCCCTCTCTAGGATAACTCCACCAGCTCCAACGGTGAGGATCAATGCTGCTGTTCCAACAGGGAACAGCTTTGAATTGCTGAACACGGTGCGCAGAAACTCTCCTACTGCGATGTTAAAAAGAACTCCTTCACCTGTGGAGAATACTCCAGAGAAGAAGCTAGAACAGACCCCTCAACGGCTGTCTTCTAAAATTTACAAAGTCTGACGACAGGTCCAAGTGTCGGTGATTGATGAAAACTATCTCCGCCGACAGGAAAAGATGAAGGTGCAGCAGGAGAATGTCAGTTATATGTATGCCCTAGAGGCCATTACTGTACATAGAATGTATATTGTAGTGGATGCTGGGACATATATAGGGAGGACTTTCTTGCTCGACATGATAGTATGCTATCTGGTTGAACTTTACCTTAACGTGTATACTGATTGTCTCTCTGTTACATGTTGGTAAAGCCCTTAGGATGTGTGCTTGACTACCTGGACTATGATGCGGATCATACTAGTGGGGACATGGTAGTCCATAAGTACATCCTTCAAAGTCCCTAGTCGAGGGTGTATCGAGACGGGGCATCGATATACCAGAGTAGACTAGCGTATACCTTCTCGACCCATATAGATGGGCGATGGATGATCCCATATCCATCGGTGTTTGACATCAGAGATGATATACGGGTGCTCAGTAGAGACTGGGTACACTGGACGGACTCGCCGAGAACTCCCAGATGGTATTATACCTCACGTCAGATGGCAGTTCTCTGGTGACACTGGTACAGAGTAGTCTGTTGACCCGAGATCGTCATAGAGTCTTGTGTGGTTCCCACCGTGCTTTGATTTCCATCTTACCACGTCCAAGAGGGCGTGCAAAACGGTGGTTTTTGGGTACAGTCCCGAGTCACATGGAGGCAATGAGCGATAGGAGGGGATTCGTCTCTCCCGGTATAGGGGGTTGATGTTGCGCTGTGTTCGATTGGCTATAACAGGAAGTCCCTGGCCAGGGCTGCTCAGAGAATTGCTGATAAGTGTTACCAGTAGTTTCTCGACCCGTTATGAGCCTCATATCGACACGACTTATCGAGCTATTGGGGTCTGACGTTTACCACCCCTAGGCAAGATATGCGACATATCAGACGATCAGACCAGACTTTACGGTAGTGTTACTGGTCGGATTCACTGGAGTGTGAGCGGGCTTGCTCGTCGATCTTCAGATCGCTCAATACCCGGGTGGCCGTTACGTTTAGCAGACCGCTTGCGGCTTGTGGGTGTTTGATATGATCATCATCTGCTGCCGGCGTATTGACGAGTCTTTAGAGTCCTACACAGAGGTTTCCTGGCTCAAGCGAAACGAAATAGGAGCGCATATGAGATATGTGCGGGACCGAGAATAATGCGTGTATGTGATGCCGCATTCCATTCTCGCGATGAATGTATCGGAAAGGTTGTATGCGATATAACCTAGTTATCGATTCAAGCGTTGATTCGATAAGCCGATACATTGAATACTAGTCGGTTGTGTGCGACATGACCGGATCATTGAATCAAGTGTTGATTTAATGATTTAATGCATAATTATATATTTGATATGTTACTTTGCACTAACTAGTATTGGTTCACTTTAAACGGATTTTCTCACTTGGATTGTGCACATTGTATATGTGATATATTTTTGTGCACTTGTATGTATCATGTTTGATGATGCATGCTAACTTGTGTTTTGTGTGAAGATTAAACCATGGTTGTGAGAGTGGTTAGGGTTTTATTTTCCATTACTTATTTATTCATTTATTTATTTGTTTATACATTTTGGAAAATAAATGGAAAAGAGAAAAGAATGGTGGCTTTATTTGTTCTTTAGTTGAAGCTTCATGAAGCTTTGATCAAGTCAACCATTCTTATCTCATCCTTAACCCTAACCATTCCCACTAACCCTAGTTTAGTCTCTACACTTGACCATGGTTAATTTTATGATAAGAATTCATTTTCTTTTCTTTTTCAATTAACTTATCATAACAATTTCCTTCTTCTTCTTCATTTCTTCAAGTGAAGAAAGCTTGCCTCCATCAATGGCAAGTGATGAAAAAGAGTGAGAAATCCAAATCTAAAGTCTACCCACTTCCTATTTCTTCATCCTCTACCTCTTGCCAAGTAGTAGAGTGTGTTTTCTTCACAAGTTTCTTGACTTGGTGAAGTCGGAGCTTGATTTAGCGATGCCTCGACGTAGATCATCTTCGGCATGGACATCGACGACCTAGCTCGCTTTTTCTCCGACGAAGCCGACTCTAGAGCCCGGATTCCTTTTGGACAGCGGAGATGACTTCGTTGCGGAGCTATGGAGGTGGAGCACCGGATCTACAAAGGTTGTATTTCCGTTTTCCCATTAGTTAATTGTTAACTAGTTAGTTTTTTCGCCTAAACTTCTAGCCGACGATCCGTAGTCGGGTTTCTCGGCACGGTTAAAATTTTAATTTGGCATGTTCGATGCCTTGTGAGACCTCACTAGTGTGCCTAGGAACCCTACAGTGGTATCAGAGCCTAGCTAGAGCCTTAGGCGAAGTCTAGACGGATTTTGAAACCCGAACGAACCCGAAAACCCCAATACAAATTGCTCTCTGTACTTTTTCTGAAAAAGTGGATTTTTCCAAATTAAAAATATTCAGAAAACCCAGCAGGAAAATATAAGAACTACGGCGCAAAATTGGGGTCATGAACAGTGAAACATGGCGCGGAACCGCGGCATAAGCCTGCCTCAGGCGGCGGTTCCGCGGCATATTAATGACGTCATCCTTTATAAATTGCACAGTAATTCATTGTTTTCAGTGCTGAGTTCTCTGGGTATTTTTAAATTTTATTCAAGAGTTGAATTTTCTGGAGTTGTTTTGGGGATTCGGTGTTTCGATCGGGGTATCAAATTTTGTCTATTTGGCTTTCCGGATAAATTTTTAGAATATGTTAAAAAGTTCGACCGGATATAAATACCCAATTTTTCCCCTGTCGGGAAATTTCCAAGTGTTGGATTTTTCCGAAGTTTAACGACGTTCTAAGTAGTGCAAGTAACGCGATGGACCCTCTAGAAGACAACAAACCTTAACTCGATTATGTGACCGTCTTGAACTGCCCTTTGAACCTTCGGGTTTGGGGCAGTACGGCGTGCCACATGTGAGGCGTTGGCTTGACCCTTCTACGGCTGGACCGTTGGTACTGAGGTACGAACTGAATGTTGTTAGACTTATTTCATGTGTTGATCTATATCGGGAAAACTTGGGTGTTCGATTGTTCGATCGGAAAGTTTAACATTTTCTAATTATCTGGAATGGGATACAATAATTGGAATTCACAAGATGTTATGAGATAACGGAATGAATATTATAAACATAGCAGTTTAGTCTCCCTTGATTGGTTGCCACGGAATTTGATGTGATCAAAAGTCCGTCGCAATCACGTAGCGTACGCGGATACTCGCCGGGTAAACTTAATAGACAGCCTCACTCCATAGCCCCGACCAAGTGACTGTAGGAGAACCCCGTCGCCGAAAGCATCCCTCCGGGTGCTCGCGGTAGCGGTGTTCCGCCTTGGTGCACTTCGTCGACGGTATCGGGGGTGCAGCCGTCTACTGAAGTTTGCGACGAGCATTCGATCAAAATGTCGGGAATCCTGTTGAATTGCCCGACTTGGTATTGAAAAGTGTTTTCGATAAAGAGACTAAAATGCGGGGTTTATAATTGTTAGGCATGTGATGTCTAAGTAATTCATTTGGTCAGGCATGCGATGTCTGAGGTGGTTGCGGATTCCAACTGTTGTAGTTTTACACTTTCTTTTCTGTGACCGTAAGTGTAATATGAGATATCGCCGGTTTCGTTGCTATATGTCAACGACAATTGGGATGCGCATGTTTACTTACGTTGATGACATGTGATGTTATGTGTTGCTGGATATGTTATATTGGATCGTCGTGTTTGAATAGCCGGGGGTTTTTATGTGAGATGAGTGTTTTTCATTTTCATTCATGTAAAAACTTGTATGTAATATTCTTTTATTGGGGCGCTTCCAGGTTGCGGAAGTAGTCACCGTTTGTATATTATTTACTTTTCTGCACTAGGATAGACCCAAGGAGGAGGGCACAAGTAACCGGGTTCTGGAGTCCAGTGGGAGACCAACTCGAGGAGTCGAGTCCGGGTCTCCTAACTCTAGAATTGGTAGGGTTGCTTGCCGCTCTCGTAGGGGTCTAGGGGTGTGGGTTTGGCTATTCATCACGACCGTGGAATCCGTGTTTTATACTGGCTCGTATTGAAAACACGGACGTCCTAGTATATCCAATATTTCATATGATTCTTCTGCTGCGATATCTGTGATGTGATCATGTGATGTTCTGTGATAGATACATATATAGTATATATGATATATTATATAGACGTTACTTATGTTTTACACCCGCGCTAGCCCTGCCCCGCTCTGCCGTTAGTTACCTAACCTAACGGTGCACGAGGGGACATCGAGGCGAATGCGGATGGCATAAGCGTACGTCGTATTTATCTATGATGTTTAGGTATTTAAATGATGGGACTTCATTAATGTGATTAATGAAATAAAAGAAACCTAAGATGTTGTAGAATCGAATTTCAAAATAAAACAGGTAGCTACAGTTCTTGCTTTGCACAGCGGTATATGTGATATATCCTGCACCTTATTCGATGAGGAAAGGACCGAGATCCCTTCACCGGGAGTGACTCCTTTAGCAATAACTGGCAGATGCTACACACTCGGTTTGTCTTTTGATTGCTTTTAAGAGTTTTTGCTTTGCACAGTGATATATATGATATATCCCGCACCTCATTCGACGAGGAAAGGACCGACGATCCCTTCACCGGGAGTGACTCCTTTAGCAAAACTAGAAAAGCCTCAAAAACACTCCATTTCAAAATTCATTCGATCCTACAACGATATAAAGTTCATTACGCAAAAGGTTTTCTTAAAAACCTGTCGTAGCCCTCCGTCATTTCAGATAGGTAATAGTTAGTATTCGTGCTGCGTTTGTTGACTCAGTCAAGGCGTAGTGTGCGGTAGCTGATTATTGCTTATCTGCAAAGCATATGATGCGATTGGATTAGGGTAGTCGTGCGGCCTTGTTGACTCAGTCAAGGGTCGTGCGGGTGGGTTTAATTCAATCAGGAAATGACGGGTTGAACTTTACTTGCGGTCTATGGTTTGTTGACTCAGTCAAGGTCATAGATCGCTTGGGGCAAAATATTATCGGGAATTTCAAGTGTTGAAATTTGCAATGAGATTGCATACCTTCTATGAGATAGTTGGATCCCGATACCCGCTGCGAGTAAGAGTTACTCCTGGGAGAGTTTTACGCATTACAATTAGCCGATCAAGTAGGTGTCTAGAAAGGTGTTAACGAGGTTACGCCTCTGGGAAAACGAGGTTTACATTAATTAGGTTCGTGCGAAAGCACGGGGGACCTCCCTCAAAGTACCGACACTGGCCTGGCTGAAAGATTGGCGAACTTGTAGTGTGTAATTAATCCCGGCTAATCTTTCCTTTTAGGGTTTGAAGGAAGATTTGATAAAAAGCAGTGGGAGCCATCCTGATTAGATAAAATAATAACCAATCTATTCTTGACAGAGCGCACGCTGAGTGTTTTCTTCTCTCTCTCTCCTGGTAGCGACCATATCACGCCTTAATCAAGATAATAATACGGATTATTGACCGAACCCGCTTGTTATACTGAGCTGGGGAACGTTGGTCCTGCTTAAACTTATAATTGTTATAAGACAGAGCAGGAAATTGGGGAATACCAGAATTCCCGTGCCGCCCAAACGAAGAGAGTGCATGCTGATGCATCATCTTCGGGTGTGTTCATTACAGAGAACTGTTTCTCAGTGTCCTTTACGTCCTGGGTATGTGATACCAGATCAGGATCCCAGATATGTAATCTGTTACATAGGGCTACAGATAGGTAGAGAACTGAGAACGGGTGATAAGTTTCATGAGGCAGAAAACGGGGCAAGTATTGCAGCCAAGTCTGTTGGTCACTGTCACCCTGTATTCCAAAATACATTGATTCTGAACGAATGTTATTAGATACCGAACCTGATATACAAAATCATATCTATCTCTTTATCAGTAAAGAAATGATAAAATTTTGTATTGTTGGATAATGTTTTGAACATTTCCTATATCAAAAGTTGATCGGTTCAGGCACGTTATCTAAAAGCATTGATGTTCTAAATCAAACTACAGTTCTTAGTATACGGAACACACACAAGAGGAAGAGTTCAGAAATGAATGAATCCTACTTGAGGTATTGTAGACTAGGTCAGATCAATGTGACCTGACTAGCTGAAGTTACATTTAGATGTATATTTAAATGAGTTTGAATTTACATCTTGTGAAACTTGCCAGTCATGTCACAGAGATAAGATGACGACAGCTCTGTTTATTGAAAACAGAGAAAGAGTTAGTAAACTCTTGGGATGATACATGTTGATGTATAAAGGTCCCCCGTCTACACATGCCAAGACCGGTTCTTTGTACTTCATTACATTCTCTGATAATCTCTCAAGATTCAGACATATGTTCCTGTTGAAACACAAGTCCGAACCTTTTGAGATATTCACAGAATATAAGCGAAAAGTAGAGAACCAGAATACGGGTAAAAGTATTATGTCCTTTGATGCGATCAAGGAGGAGAATACTTGTGCACGGAATTCCTGGACTGTTCTAAAGGAGAATGAGATTCTCTCTCGGCATTACTCCTCCGAATACACCATAGCACGATGGTATATCGGGGCGGAGCAATGACACCCTATATGATATGGTGTGCTCTATGATGAGTATTACTGAGTTACCTTTTTCCTTTTTGGGAGTTATGCACTTGAGAAGCTGCATACCTATTGAATAGGGTTCCAATCAAATCAGTTGCCTACCACTTCATATATGATATGGAAAGGGAAGAACCCGTGTCTTAAGCTAGTTAAGATTTGGGGTTGACCGGCCTATGTCTGAAAGCAAAATCCGGACAAGCTCGAGGCAAACTCTGTAATGTAGAACTGGAAAGGTTCCAGCTATACAAACTGCAGCTAATGATTTGATAGAACTAAAGGATTCAATGGTTACCAACGAACCTCAGCCTCTCCGCCGATCTAGTAGGGTTCCTCACCCACCTGAGAGATACTTCGGTTTCTCTATGACAGTGGGAGCGAGGATTGCATCATGAGATGATGACCCAACTAGTTTCGAACTGGCCATCAGGAGTGGGACTCTGTAAGAATGGCTGGATGCTTAGCGATCTGAGATGGAATCCTTATACACCAACAAAGTATGGACTTTGGTTGCTATATCTGAAGGGTTAAATCCCCATCAGGAGCAAGTATATCTTGAGAAGATTACTTGGTGTAGATGGAAAAGTTGAGACTTTCAAAGCTAGACTTGTTAAAAGTTTGCATCATTGACCAGCTGTGGATAATGATAAAACCTTTTCAAGTATCTATGCTTAAGTCCATCCAGATCCTACTTGCCACGGCTACATACCATAACTACGATATCTGGCGGATGGGTGTCTTGACTGCTTTTCTAAATGATGATTTAGAAGAGTGTGTCTATAAGTACACAGCCAGAGGGCTTCGTAGACAGTGGGAGCAGCGGAAACGTGTGCAAGATGCTTTATAGGATAAAGCAGGCATCGCGGAGTTGGGACATCTGTTTTGATGAAGTAGTCAAAGAGTTTGACATCATCAAAATGGTAGATGAACCTTGTATATACAAAAAGGTAGTAGGGAGTATGGTGACGATCCTCATAGAGTACGTGGATGACATACTCTTGATAAGAAAGGAGTTTCTTATGCTACGCTCGATCAATCTCCGCTTATCACAAAGATTCTCCATATAGGATTAAAGTGATACCTACTAAATCCTGGATTTTGGATCTATGAGATAGATCTAAATGGATGTTAGGAAACTCACTAGATGTAGTGAGGCGGTGTCAATCGATCCTGAGGAGAATCACTGGAAGGGTTCCAGGGTGATAAAGACGACTGAATGTCAGTCACAGGCATTGTCTTTACCCTCAGTAAAAGGACGGTATGTTGGAAGAGTTCCAAGCTGGATACCGTGACATACTAGACGATAAAGGCAGGATACATCGCTACTTAAGATGCTACCAAAGAGGCTGTTTGGGTGTATATAGGTTCATGAGATGAACTATGTTCCTACCATTGTGTGACAATGGAGTTGTGGCTTATGCCAAGGAACGTCCGTCCCATCAGTGATCCAGACATATTCTAAGGCAGTATCACCTTATCATGGAGATAGTTGATCTCCAGGGTGATCGAGGTTTGGAGAGTAGACTCAGAGGACAACACAGCGGATCCACTCACAAAGGCCTGTTCCCAGAAAGAGACTTTTATGGGATGGTTGAGTATGAGATACTGCAACCACTGCTATCAGATGGCCCTAGTGCAAGTGGGAGATTGTTAGTTATATGTATGCCCTAGAGGCCATTACTGTACATAGGATGTATATTGTAGTGGATGCTGGGACATATATAGGGAGGACTTTCTTGCTCGACATGATAGTATGCTATCTGGTTGAACTTTACCTTAACGTGTATACTGATTGTCTCTCTGTTACATGTTGGTAAAGCCCTTAGGATGTGTGCTTGACTATCTGGACTATGATGCGGATCATACTAGTGGGGACATGGTAGTCCATAAGTACATCCTTCAAAGTCCCTAGTCGAGGGTGTATCGAGACGGGGCATCGATATACCAGAGTAGACTAGCGTATACCTTCTCGACCCATATAGATGGGCGATGGATGATCCCATATCCATCGGTGTTTGACATCAGAGATGATATACGGGTGCTCAGTAGAGACTGGGTACACTGGACGGACTCGCCGAGAACTCCCAGATGGTATTATACCTCACGTCAGATGGCAGTTCTCTGGTGACACTGGTACAGAGTAGTCTGTTGACCCGAGATCGTCATAGAGTCTTGTGTGGTTCCCACCGTACTTTGATTTCCATCTTACCACGTCCAAGAGGGCGTGCAAAACGGTGGTTTTTGGGTACAGTCCCGAGTCACATGGAGGCAATGAGCGTTAGGAGGGGATTCGTCTCTCCCGGTATAGGGGGTTGATGTTGCGCTGTGTTCGATTGGCTATAACAGGAAGTCCCTGGCCAGGGCTGCTCAGAGAATTGCTGATAAGTGTTACCAGTAGTTTCTCGACCCGTTATGAGCCTCATATCGACACGACTTATCGAGCTATTAGGGTCTGACGTTTACCACCCCTAGGCAAGATATGCGACATATCAGACGATCAGACCGGACTGTACGGTAGTGTTACTGGTTGGATTCACTGGAGTGTGAGCGGGCTTGCTCGTCGATCTTCAGATCGCTCAATACCCGGGTGGCCGTTACGTTTAGCAGACCGCTTGCGGCTTGTGGGTGTTTGATATGATCATCATCTGCTGCCGGCGTATTGACGAGTCTTTAGAGTCCTACACAGAGGTTTCCTGGCTCAAGCGAAACGAAATAGGAGCGCATATGAGATATGTGCGGGACCGAGAATAATGCGTGTATGTGATGCCGCATTCCATTCTCGCGATGAATGTATCGGAAAGGTTGTATGCGATATAACCTAGTTATCGATTCAAGCGTTGATTCGATAAGCCGATATATTGAATACTAGTCGGTTGTGTGCGACATGACCGGATCATTGAATCAAGTGTTGATTTAATGATTTAATGCATAATTATATATTTGATATGTTACTTTGCACTAACTAGTATTGGTTCACTTTAAACGGATTTTCTCACTTGGATTGTGCACATTGTATATGTGATATATTTTTGTGCACTTGTATGTATCATGTTTGATGATGCATGCTAACTTGTGTTTTGTGTGAAGATTAAACCATGGTTGTGAGAGTGGTTAGGGTTTTATTTTCCATTACTTATTTATTCATTTATTTATTTGTTTATACATTTTGGAAAATAAATGGAAAAGAGAAAAGAATGGTGGCTTTATTTGTTCTTTAGTTGAAGCTTCATGAAGCTTTGATCAAGTCAACCATTCTTATCTCATCCTTAACCCTAACCATTCCCACTAACCCTAGTTTAGTCTCTACACTTGACCATGGTTAATTTTATGATAAGAATTCATTTTCTTTTCTTTTTCAATTAACTTATCATAACAATTTCCTTCTTCTTCTTCATTTCTTCAAGTGAAGAAAGCTTGCCTCCATCAATGGCAAGTGATGAAAAAGAGTGAGAAATCCAAATCTAAAGTCTACCCACTTCCTATTTCTTCATCCTCTACCTCTTGCCAAGTAGTAGAGTGTGTTTTCTTCACAAGTTTCTTGACTTGGTGAAGTCGGAGCTTGATTTAGCGATGCCTCGACGTAGATCATCTTCGGCATGGACATCGACGACCTAGCTCGCTTTTTCTCCGACGAAGCCGACTCTAGAGCCCGGATTCCTTTTGGACAGCGGAGATGACTTCGTTACGGAGCTATGGAGGTGGAGCACCGGATCTACAAAGGTTGTATTTCCGTTTTCCCATTAGTTAATTGTTAACTAGTTAGCTTTTTCGCCTAAACTTCTAGCCGACGATCCGTAGTCGGGTTTCTCGGCACGGTTAAAATTTTAATTTGGCATGTTCGATGCCTTGTGAGACCTCACTAGTGTGCCTAGGAACCCTACAGAGAATGATTACTCCATCAAGCCACAAAAAGCGACAGCTACTCGGGTGCCCACCGCAACGGCCCCCTCATCTCCAATCCCTCAAAGGAAAAGGAGGCCGCAAAGAGCCCCTGTGAACATGGCGAAGCGTAAAAGAGCTGAACTCAAACGTCCCAGGTCTGGGGGCATGGTGGTACACACTGTTTATATGGCTTCCGGAAAGAAGGAAAGCCGTGCTTCTGCGGGCCACCGACCGCTTACCCGATCCATGACAAAAGCCCAAGAGCAGCAACAGAAGCTTCAGGAAATGATGACTGTGATGGCTGCACTTACCGAACCGAAAGAAAGTTCGGAAGTATCATCAGAGCAGCGTCATGAACAAGAAACTGACGCTGACTATCTACGCAGAGTCCTCGAAAAGAAGGAAAAAGAAGCCGAAGAGCAAGCAGCTAACATAAAACAGATGGCGCTCCTCTTCCAAGATATGGTAGGGATGATGTTACAGCCGGACCCTCCAGCTGAAGACCCTCTGATCATTGTTGGAGACGACAGAGGGGAGACACCTAATCCTCCTCTAGCTCTATCAACAGCTGAGGAGGAAACAATCTCCAAAGCAGACCTAGACAAATATATAGCTCAGCAGATCCGGGTTCATCAGGCGACTGAAGCAGCCGGTCAGGTCGTAAGAACCGGGCGACCCTATCCAAGCTGGTATGACCAAATCAGTTACCCGCCGGGATATACGATCCCTAAGTTCCACGTATATAAAGGGACAGGGAATCCACATCAGCACGTCGCTCAGTTCAGGGCCTTATGCGGCAATACTGGAGGCGATGACAAATTGTTGCTTCGCCAATTCATCGGCAGCTTAGCAGAAACAGCCTTTGAATGGTATTCGGAGCTTCCTAACGACTCTGTCAAAACATTTGCGGAGATGGAGCTGCTGTTAACACAAAGATTTGCGAGTGCTAGTGAACGCACCCCGATAACAGCACTGATAAATGCCAGGATAAGGCCAGGCAAAACGTGGGTCCAATACGCAACACGATAGCGGAACCTATGGTCGAAATGCGAACAACGCATAGAAGAGGCACCTGCGATAGGCATGTTCGTGGGCACTCTCGATCCGCAAGCAACCATATCGCAATTCATGATGTTCTTCAGGCCGACCACTTTCCAGGCCTTGATCGGCAAATTAGCCCAAATGGACCAGATGGGCCATGGACCGTCTCCTCCAAAACCCGATTCTCGAAATGAGAAAGGAAAAGGGAAAGTGATCGTCGTCGCCAATGCTCAAAAACAGCCGAGCAACTCAAAGCCGGTCGTTCGCCAAAACATCGTGCGTCCGCGCCCATCCCTCGAGGAGAGACTAGGACGTCCTTATTCATTTCCTCAGAATAAAACGAGAAGACTGTTTGAGCTGGCAATGCGCAACAGACTCATCAATCTGCCGAGTCCAAAGCGTCTGTCGCAGCCAGGCGATCTTAATAATCCCAATTATTGCCCTTACCACCAAACGGTAAGTCACTCGATCGAGAATTGTTTCATCTTCAAAAGATGGATCGAGAATCAGTACCTACAAGGCAAGTTTGCGCTGTCTGAAAAGTGGAGGGTAAACCCACCACAGCCGCACACTCCAAAGAAGACGGACGCACCAGGGGCAACTTGTCATGTGATCTCTCACTCATTGGTGGATGATAAAGAGGCTCCTTGCGTCGAGAAACCGAGGGCGGACCCTGAACCAGAAATTCCGCGGCCGTCAGACGAGTTGATCGATGCCTTCCTGAATGAGATTCGTCTGAAAGTTAAAGCCAATCAAAAGATTGAGATGGCCATACTGGAAGGAGCCAAACACCGACGACTGGACCAAAGAGTCGAGGCACTCCCGTCAAATCAAAAGCCATCCGCTGTGGATAAAAACAAATTCAAGACGAGGAAAAGATTCGCTAAAGCCCTGTCAGCGGGATTGGTGCTACCACCCTCTGAAGAAAATACTCTCGGTAAAGTAGAGATGCACCCTAACTTCTGCTTATATCATCAGAAGATCATACATCTTACCGAAGACTGCGAATCTTTTAACTGTTGGTGGCAAGGGTATGTCGCTCAAAAGCAACACTTCGACAGGACAAAATGTGAAGCTCGTAGACGTCGAAAAAATGCGATAGATGAGCGCAAGAGAGCCGCCGACGATTGTCATATAGCCGACTCTAAGGGATTGCAAATTATCACCTTTGGAAGCGACTCTGACGAAGAAGCTACCCCCAACCATTCTCTCGGGGAATCTATTTCAAAAATAAAGGAATTGAGGAGCTGCGAGAACGTTCAGCCGTGCAATCGCACGCTATTCGAAAAAAATCTCGGCCCCGTAAACAAAGGATCGAGCAAAAAGGATAAAGGAAAGGGGAAAATGACCCTCATCGCCAACACTCAACAACAATCGAGTGGCCCTAGACCGGTTGTTTGCCGAAACAAAAAGCGGCAACCCCTTCAGGAAAAGTTGAAACGTCCTTATTCGTTTCCGCAAGATAAAACAAGGGGACTGTTCGAGCTGGCAGTACGTGACAGACTCATCAATCTGTTGTTCCCCTCCGAATGGCGGCGGAGACGACGTGGCGCCGTCTTGCCTGAGATTCGGGGCAGATGCTATATAGTTTTATCCTTCTACCTCTCCGAAGATGCCAAGTTGATTTATGGCACCGTGTATCGGAGGTTTAGACGAATGCGGCCGATGTAGCAGACTTCGTCAGATTCCCCCTCGCGAGAGGGGTTTTTGATTGTGGGGACGCTTTTCCCTGCAGGCGCAAGCCCCTGCAGTTAATTATGCTACCGCGTCGCGGTAACAACTTTCTCCTTCTCCAGAATTTCACTTCGGGTCGTGTGTGTTTGTTTCGTTTGTGGTTGCCCGTGGATTGTATACGGAGACTGAGTAATGCCGTCGCCCGTAGGACGTGGATTAGTCCAAATCCGTATCTACTTAGATTTGGGTTTGGTGTTTCTAGTTTAAGGATGCGTTAGCCATATTGAGGCTAAGATCAACTTAAACTTTCGTTAAGGATACGTTAGTCCTGTTTAAGACTAAGATCAACGTAACGTGGTGATTCATTTAATATATGGCCATCGGGACTCGTCACCTCTCTGACGTCGTTGAAGGATTACAACGATAGGTGTCAGAGGAGTTCAAAAATGTACCCTTGAACCAAAGTCGATTTGGAGTTTTATAGTCTGTTTGAATGTTTAAGGATACGTTAGCCGTGTTTGGGGCTAAGATCAACTTAAACAGGATCGTTTAGATCCGGCAAAAGAGCATTTAGGGGATCTATTGTTCCAGTTTAGGGACGTAGTGGTCCATGTTCCAGTTTAGGGACGTGGTGGTCCATCGCCAGTTTAGGGACGTGGTGGTCCACCATTAGTTTAAGGACGTCTCGGTCCGATATATGTTTAGGGACGTCTCGGTCCGATATTAGTTTAGGGACGTCTCGGTCCACGAGTTTAAGGACCCCGCAGTCCATATTCATGTGTGGTTTTTGGGACCCGTCACCTCTCTGACGTCGTTGAAGCATTACAACGATAAGTATCAGAGGAGTTCGGAGATGTACCCTTGAACCGGAGGTAAATTGATTTAGGAGAGCAATCTTGCTCAGTTAATTTAATTTGAGGACTTACAGCCAAAATTGGGCTAAGTCCAGTTGAAAATGTTCAACATTGTATTTCCTTTTATTTTGATTTGGGCTCTGCCCATAAAAAAGCATCAATTTATTTGGGGCTCTGGCCATTTATAAGTGATGCAGAGCATCGGTTTCATTTGGGCTCTGCCCTTTTTATTGCTTTGCAATTTATTTTGGCCTGCTAGGACTTTTTGATTTGGGCCTGACCCTTTAAGAAATGTCTTGCATTTATTAGGCCCTTTGCGCCAGTCAGAGAGCGCAAGCGCTTATAGTGTTGACACGTGTCACGCAAGCGCAGTGCACTGCGCTAATGCGATGTGCTTGCGCTGCTGACACGTGGCACACTTTGGTGAGTTGCGCTAATTACAGAGAGCAAAGCTCTATCTTAAAGCGCATAGCGCAAGTAGTTCAGATGTTGACACGTGGCGTTTTCCCAAGAGCGCAACAGCGCAGTTTGCAAGTGCAAGACACTATAAATTTAAGGATCTTTTAGATTTCAAGAACCAAAGGTTCATAACAGAAGTGCAAAGCACTGTTTGCTTTCTTGATCTAATTTAGATCGAAGAAAACAAATCTCTTGTTTTCCTTATCTCAGAGAACCCAAGGCTCATAAAAAGTGCAAAGCACTATTTTTATATCTCTTCTTTTTTTGTTTTTATTAAAGATCATTGATCTTGTTTTTAGATCTATGGTCTGTTCATAAGAGAACTTTCTCTTTATTTCTTCTAAAGGCTTTTTACCTTTTTTTTGTTCTTGAAGTTTTCTCTTCAGTTCTTCAGAGTTCTCTCTGTTTAATTTCGCTCAAGATGTTGATGCCTTTGAATTGAGGCTTAGGGTCCTTTTTATAGTGCTCATAAATTAGTTAATTTTGTTAAAGAGATCTTTCTCTGAGTGATTTGGGGAATTTTCCCCACCGTTGGATCTTTGATCCAAGGGCTTCTGTTTTACAGAAGAAAATCTTCTTTTTTTAACAAGAACAGAAAGATTTCTTTAAAATCTTTATTCTGTTTGGGCGCAAATGCTCTAAAGCGTGACATGTGTCACGCAGCGCACAGCGCAGCGCAGCCGCGCTTGCGCAACTGCGCTGACACTTGTCGCGCAGCGCACAGCGCAGCGCAACTGCGCTTGCACGATTGAAGCTTTGCTTCTATTTGTTTTTTAATAGAGCTTTGCTCTGATTGGGCGCGCTGCGTTGAGGCATCTGCGCCAGACACGTGGCGTCCTGCGCTCAGCGCAGAGGATCTGAAGCGTTGCTTCATTTATTAAAACTTAGATTTTCAAGGTAGAGCCTTGCTCTGATTGGGAGAATCGGAAGCATCGCTTCACCTGAGATATGTTTTCATCTCCAAAATTTTGATTTCTCGGGTCTTGGAAATAATTCCACTGTGCACAGAATTTTCTGTGCTTGGGTCTATATATAACTCAAGGCCGAGCCTTTTCTTCTCTCATCTTTAGAGAACTTCTTCGATCATGGCTTGCAACCGCCCCCATGCCCGCCGACAACCATGGGAGGTGCCGATCCGGGACATCGTTCCCCATTTTGCTGCGCCCCTGGTGGACCCTTCTCTCTCGGATGAACAATGCGATGCCGCAATGCACGAGTGTAACACCCGAGCCCAATGCTACTAATTTCAGTTACCGTTCGAACGTAGTGTGGCACTTATTTCATTTATCTTGCTTGATGGTTAATTATTGTAAATTCTACCCGGAAATTAATTTCTGCATATAACAATTTTTGGTATCTAAAATAAAATTAAAAATATTCATCTTGGCCTGCTTGACACCCCTAACCCTGTTATAGCGTCCGTGCATCGTGTTCTCGTCCCGTTCAGTGAAACGGGCGAGTTTGGACGGCTACGTGCACGTACGTGTGTCCGTTTTGGGGGTATGCTTTTTTATCATAAAACACTTCAATTTAAATTTTGGATCCCGCCTAAAATTCTATTATTTCAATTTCAAATTTTTGGACCCGACCCGGGCGCGATTTGGAAATGTTTTACTTTGCGCCAAAATCCCAGATTTTAATATATTTAAACCATCATATATAATTTAGTTAACCATATAATATTTTTACAATCTTTTATATCCTTCTCAATTTATTCTCTCAGCCAATCGCAACCTCCCCTTTAACCCGGTGGGCCCCACTTCTCTCTTTATCTCTATCTCTCCACTTTCTCTCTCTCCCTCTTCTCTCCCTCTCGTTCTCTCTCTCTCTCCACTTTTTCTCTCTCTCTCTCATATATTCTCTCGTACTTCTTTTTATCATTCTTTCTCTTCTTGCTTCATGTCTCGTTTCTCATTTTTTTTAACTGTTCTTTTGTTTCCGGAATTCCATCGTTCCGGTGACGCTTAACGACGTTCCAGCGAGGTACCCCGACCCGTGTGGTTCCTTTGTTCGTCGTTTGGGTTAATTCCGTGAACCGTGCGCCCGTCGCGAGTTTTCCCCGCCGACGGTTAACGTTCCGTTTTCCCGATTCGCGACCCATCGAGGCAAGTTAATCTTGCTACATGCTATATAATTCATTTTATACCTATTTAAATAAATACCATACATATAGTTTAAATCTAGTGCCCCATGTTTAATTTTATAACGTTTCGATGTTCCGTTTGCATCCGTTTATATCATATTAAATCTAGATCATGAAAACTTATCTTGTGACATACTAGATTACATTATACTGCATCCATATCAATTAAAATATATATCATCGTAATATTTCTTATTATTATCTTTAATTAGTTTATAATCTGCATTTTATAATATTATATATTTGAAAATATTATAGTTTACACATGAAACGTCGTTGAAAAAGCGGATACGACAAATCTGAAATTTACTGTACACCTTACCTTATAAAATTCATTATAAATCATAGAAAAATCATTAGTATACGTTCTTTAGTTCGTTACGAAGATAACTCAGAATAATATAACTCTATGAAATATTTACTTGCAAAATAAATTGTTTAAATAACGTAAAATGCAAATGAAAATGTCTCCAAACTGTTGTCCAGGGAATTCCAGTAACAAACTTTCAACTTCGAATGTTCATAACTTTTTGTAGGGACAACCTGAGATGCTTATACTTATAAAACTGAAAACCTTATTGAATTATCTTTTTTTTGGTATAAGACACGTCCCTTTTGGAGAACGTTTGTTATTTTTAAGCTATTTTACAAATTAGGGTGACGCTGAATTTCTGAACGGAACTTTCTTGTGCATGGTTAAGCAATACCACTTTTATAGTTATTAATCGCTTTGAATATGCTATCCATATTAATATTATTATATCAATATTTATATCACATATTGCTTAGTTGTACATCCCACATTACCATTTTATAGTTTTATAACTTTTCGGATACCCGTTTGCATCCATCGCATTTAAGATACATATAATTGCATCCATAGATCACATTACTACATAATAATATGATATTAACACTCCATGTTTAATAAATTGCATCCTAATTAATATTGGAACTATAAATATAACCCTAATCGATAACTGTGCATCCATATCCTTGAAAATATATCTATTTGCATATCATATTACATGTTCCAGTTTATTGTTCTGATAATACTCATGCTTGTTTATTTATACACATGCTTATGTTAGTTTGATTATGAGCACCCACATGACATCTTGTGCTTCCTGACATGACCTGTTACACTTCCTACTTGACATGACATGGTACCGTACACCCTTGACATGACATGACACCTTTATACATTACCTGGCTTGACCTGATGTACCATGGCTTTACCTGTTACCTGATCTTGTGTCTAATGCCAACAAACATAACATGTAGTCCTCTTGGACCGTTCCTGTTGTCTATCCAGACAAATCTGTTTACCTGATCCTGTGTTGGCATTAGTTTCTTGATTACTGGATACCTGACTTGACATGCACACATAACTTGGGGGTATGGGGAAATCAAAGGTGGAACCTGACTTGTAACTCAACAGTTCGACACCTGTTCTGATCAGTCTTACGGGCTAGGCCAGCCCCGGAGTGATGATGCTGACATCACTCGCCCATCCTGCTACCTGTTACTGCCTAGCGGCACGTCTCGGATTCAGCCCGAGAGTCTTGACCGTGGTCCCGGGCACGCACGGGATACTATTGAGTTACATCGACGATTCATCAATTGATTTCGAAGACTTTAGAATAGAAAACCTGATAGAATAGTTTAGTTTACCCACTGCACACTACCCTGTACTGCTCTGATTTATATTATTGTTACCCTTGCTTTATTCATGTTTATATTCGCATTGCCTGTTTACTATGTTATTACTTGATGACTTGACGCGCTAACGTCTGGGTTTTGCATGGCCCAGATTCTTCTACCTTGCTGCAGACTGATTAGGAGTTTTGCCGCTGTTAGACGAGCGGTGAGGTTCATGTCGGTACGTAGTTTCACTCCAGGTGTTTCATTTATTGTATCTTTTGGCTTCCGCATATTGTTATCTCTTGATTCTTTTACTCTGGCTTATGGACATGTACTAGGTAGTTAGTTTACTTTCCTGTTCTTGAAATCTCCACAGCCGTAATGTGACTGTGGAAGGATTTTTCCTATCCACAGGTAGCATGGTTGGCTATGTCATGTGCCCACTTTAGCGTACTTTGGGAAGCGGGGCATGACATGGTTCTTTTGGTATCAGAGACATAGGATAGTCGGGTTGATTCTTTTGTAGTTGGGTGTTGTACCCAATACACGAATCAGAATACCCGTGTTTAGGAAACATATCCTGCCACCTTACCGTTTACCATTCTTGAATCACATTCTTCCTGATTATATCATTTACGATGTGCAAACTTCCTTTACATATCGACTCGAAACCTGATTCCTTGTTATCTCTAGGACTTAAGCGACTTGGGTAGAGTTATGTAATTGTGGCTATGATACCGCGGCATAGTTACAATGCGGCACTTTATTTAAGTATCTTGGAGTTCTAGCCTTGATCTATATTCAGAATCTATCATCATGCTAATGTTGGGTGTTTTGAGTTCATGAATATGGCCGGTAAGAACTTAAAGACGTACCAAGGTGTGTGGACGAAGCCGCCATGCTTGGAGTGATAAGGGGAATGCTGGAGAATCAAAAGAAACAGACCGAGCTGATCCAGCAGCAAGCGGACTCATTTCAGGAAGGTTTGCAGATCGTTCAGCAGTCTGTGAACAATGTTGGAGCTAAGCCAGTTGACCGAGTAGGGACAGTAGCAGATTTCAGACGTTTGGGTCCGTATACATTTACTGGATTGGAGGAGCCGTTGCCAACAGAGCAGTGGCTAGTTGACACAGAGAATTTGCTTATTGCGGCACAGATTCCAGATGAGAAAGTTGATGTGGTACGCATTCAGTTAGTGAATTACGCCCGAGAATGGTGGCTTGTAGAAGAGAACCGTTTGCCCAAGCCGATCAAGTGGGCGGATTTTTCGAAGAGTTTCCTGGAGAAGTTCTTCCCGCGGACTGCACAGGAGGAAATGGAAGAGAAGTTCATCGGACTAAAGCAGAAGGGAGCACCCGTAGATGTGCATGCAGCAGAATGGACGAGACTCAGTAGTTTCGCTGGACCTTTAGTTGCCAACGATGCAGACAGGGCACGGAGGTTCATGCGCAGCCTGGACATGGACATCCAAGGGCAGGTTGTCTCCCTGAGTTTGACCACTTTCTCACAAGTACTTGCGGCAGCCGAGAGCAGCAGAGTTTATCTGGGATGAAGGGGAGTTTTTCTGTCGGGCCAGTCGATTTTAGGGCTAGGCCGACAAATAATATTCTTGCATCAATGGAAGTGATGAAAGTGAAGAGCCGGCTGTTGTTCGTGATTTTATGGACGTGTTTGAAGATATATCGGGTTTACCGCCAAAGCGAGACGTGGAGTTCGCAATTGATCTTATTCCTGGGGCAGCGCCAGTATCCGAAGCGTATTATCCAATGGCGCCAGTAGAATTGGAAGAAGTCAAGAAACAGGTTGCAGAATTGCTTGAGAAAGGTTGGATTCGAAGCAGTAACTCGCCTTGGGGAGCTCCAGTTCTTCTAGTAAAGAAGAAGGATGTGCATCGACTATCGAGAATTAAACCGGGTGACTATTAAGAACAAGTACCCGATCCCTCGCATTGGCGAACTTTTTGAGCAGCTTAGTGGCGCGAGGGTATTCTCGAAGCTGGATTTGCGATCCGGATATCATCAGGTCCGAGTGAAAACAGAAGATATTTACAAGACGGCGTTCCGAACTCGGTATGGGCATTACGAGTACTTAGTGATGCCCTTCGGAGTAACGAATGCGCCGGCAGTATTCAGGGACTTGATGAACCGAATCTTTTCACCATTCTTGGACCAGTTTATCGTGGGTTTTTTTTATTGACGATATTCTGGTTTATTCGAAGAGTTTTAAGGAACATTCTGAGCAGTTGAAGATCGCACTGCGGACGTTGAGACAGGAGAAGTTATATGCGAAGATGAGCAAGTGCGAGTTTTGGCTGGAGGAAGTAAAGTTTTGGGGCATGTTGTGTCTGGCGATGGAATTGCCGTCGATCCAGAAAAGATTGCAGCAGTTCATGATTGGCCGATTCCAAAGAATGTTGTGGAGATAAGAAGCTTTCTTGGACTCGCCGGGTATTACAGAAGATTTGTGGAGAACTTTGCTCGTCTGGCGGAGCCGTTAACCAAGCTTACGCGCAAGGAGGTACCTTTTGTACGGATGGATAAGTGTGCGTTAGCTTTCGAGACGTTGAAGCAGAAGTTGATAACTGCCCCTATTCTGACCGTGCCAGACAATTCCGGAGGATTGGTGATTCACAGCGACACATCTGGGAAAGGATTAAGATGTGTTTTGATGCAGCATGGGAAGGTTGTAGCATACGCATCAAGACAGTTGAAGACCCATGAGAAGAATTACCCAACTCATGACTTGGAACTTGCGGCTGTGACTTTCGCTTTGAAGGTTTGGAGACACTACTTTCTGGGCGAAAGGGTCGAAGTTTTTTTACTGATCATAAGAGCTTGAAGTATGTGTTCACACAGAAGGAGCTTAATATGAGGCAGCGTAGATGGTTGGAGCTGATGGCTGACTACGATCTTGATCTTAAGTACCATCCGCGGAAGATTAACGTCGTGCCGGATGCGCTTAGTCAATTACCAGCAATTCAGGTGTTAACTACGCAGAAGGAGATCGTTGAAGATTTTCGAAGATTTGACTTGGAGGTTGTGCTATCGCATTCTACGGGACAGTTGATGCAGCTGCAAGTACAGTCATCATTGATCGAGAATATTAAAGCAGCACAATCGCAGGACCCTAGACTGCAAAAGTTTCGAGGACAGGTTGAAGCCGGACTAAGAACAGATTTATTAATCCCCGAAGATGGTTCGTTGAGGTTTGGTACCCGTTTGTGAGTGCCAAAGGGAGATATTCGTGAAGAGCTTATGAAGGAGGCACACAGTTCAGCTTATTCTGTACATCCAGAAGGCACAAAGATGTACCGAGATATTCGACAGCATTTCTGGTGGGAAGGCATGAAACGGGAGATTGCTCGCTTTGTGGCAAAGTGCTTGGTGTGTCAGCAAGTTAAGGCTGAACATCAAAGGGTTGCTGGTTTATTGCAACCACTTTCGATTCCTCAGTGGAAGTGGGAACATATAACCATGGATTTCGTGACGGCTTTACCGCGAAGTCCAAAAGGCAACCATGCTATATGGGTGATTGTTGACCGATTGACCAAAGCAGCTCATTTTATTCCTTTTCGGGTTGGTCAATCAACAGAGACTTTGGCAGAGCGGTACATGTAAGAGATTGTAAGATTGCATGGAGTACCGGTGAGCATCGTGTCCGATCGGGACACTCGGTTCTTATCACACTTTTGGCGGAGTCTACAGGAAAGTTTGGGGACTCGATTGTAGTTTAGCACAGCTTATCATCCTCAAACTGATGGTCAGTCGGAGAGAACGATCCAAACTCTTGAGGATACGTTGAGAGCATGCAGGTTGGACTTCAAGGGGTCTTGGGAGGATCATCTACTTTTGGTGGAGTTGTCTTACAACAACAGTTTTCAGGCAACTATTCAGATGGCTCCATTTGAAGCTTTGTATGGTCGTAAATGCCGTTCACCTGTTTGTTGGGACGATGTCGGTGAACGAAGATTATTGGGACCAGATTTGGTTGTGCAGACAGTTGAGAAGGTTAACCCTATCAGAAATCATATGAAGGCAGCACAGGACCGACAGAAGAGTTGGGCAGATACGTCAAGAAGACCTCTAGAGTTCGCCGTGGGTGATTTGGTATCTTGAAGATATCACCGACTAGAGGGGTGATTCGTTTTGGAAGTCAAGGAAAGCTTAGTCCTCGATTCGTTGGACCCTTTGAGATCTTGGAGCGTGTTGGTGAGGTAGCGTATCGTTTGGTGTTACCGCAGTCCTTGGAGAATGTGCACGATGTGTTTCACGTATCTCAACTCCGTAGGTATGTTCGAGATGAAACACACGTATTGGATCATTCGGAGCTAACAGTACGAGAAGACTTGACTTTTGAGGAGCGACCGATTGGAATCGTGGATCGAAGGGAAAAGGTTCTTAAGAACAAGGTAATCCCTCTTGTGCTTGTTTCTTGGGGTAATCACTCGCATGGAGAGTCCACTTGGGAACGAGAAGATGAAATCCGGCAGAAATTTCCTCACCTTTTCTTGTAGTTATCTATCTTTGTATTCTTGGAATTTCGAGGACGAAATTCTTTTTGTAGTTGGGTATAATGTAACACCCGAGCCCAATGCTACTAATTTCAGTTACCGTTCGAACGTAGTGTGGCACTTATTTCATTTATCTTGCTTGATGGTTAATTATTGTAAATTCTACCCGGAAATTAATTTCTGCATATAACAATTTTTGGCATCTAAAATAAAATTAAAAATATTCATCTTGGCCTGCTTGACACCTCTAATCCTGTTGTAGCGTCCGTGCATCGTGTTCTCGTCCCGTTCAGTGAAACGGGCGAGTTTGGACGGCTACGTGCACGTACGTGTGTCCGTTTTGGGGGTATGCTTTTCTATCATAAAACTCTTCATTTTAAATTTTGGATCCCGCATAAAATTCTATTATTTCAATTTCAAATTTTTGGACCCGACCCGGGCACGATTTGGAAATGTTTTACTTTGCGCCAAAATCCCAGATTTTAATATATTTAAACCATCATATATAATTTAGTTAACCATATAATATTTTTACAATCTTTTATATCCTTCTCAATTTATTCTCTCAGCCAATCGCAACCTCCCCTTTAACCCCGTGGGCCCCACTTCTCTCTCTCTCTATCTCTCCACTTTCTCTCTCTCCCTCTTCTCTCCCTCTCGCTCTCTCTCTCTCTCCACTTTTTCTCTCTCTCTCTCATATATTCTCTCGTACTTCTCTTTATCATTCTTTCTCTTCTTGCTTCATGTCTCGTTTCTCATTTTTTTAACTGTTCTTTTGTTGCCGGAATTCCATCGTGCCGGTGACTCTTCACGACGTTCCAGCGAGGTACCCCGACCCGTGTGGTTCCTTTGTTCGTCGTTTGGGTTCATTCCGTGAACCGTGCGCCCGTCGCGAGTTTTCCCCGCCGACGGTTAACGTTCCGTTTTCCCGATTCGCGACCCATCGAAGCAAGTTAATCTTGCTACATGCTATATAATTCATTTTATACCTATTTAAATAAATACCATACCTATAGTTTAAATCTAGTGCCCCATATTTAATTTTATAACGTTTCGATGTTCTGTTTGCATCCGTTTATATCATATTAAATCTAGATCATGAAAACTTATCTTGTGACATACTAGATTACATTATACTGCATCCATATCAATTAAAATATATATCGTCGTAATATTTCTTATTATTATCTTTAATTAGTTTATAATCTGCATTTTATAATATTATATATTTGAAAATATTATAGTTTACACATGAAACGTCGTTGAAAAAGCGGATACGACAAATCTGAAATTTACTGTACACCTTACCTTATAAAATTCATTATAAATCATAGAAAAATCATTAGTATACGTTCTTTAGTTCGTTACGAAGCTAACTCAGAATAATATAACTCTATGAAATATTTACTTGCAAAATAAATTGTTTAAATAATGTAAAATGCAAATGAAAATGTCTCCAAACTGCTGTCCAGGGAATTCCAGTAACAAACTTTCAACTTCGAATATTCATAACCTTTTTTAGGGACAACCTGAGATGCTTATACTTATAAAACTGAAAACCTTATTGAATTATCTTTTTTTTGGTATAAGACACGTCCCTTTTACAGAACGTTTGTTATTTATAAGCTATTTTACAAATTAGGGTGACGCTGAATTTCTGAACGGAACTTTCTTGTGCATGGTTAAGCAATACCACTTTTATAGTTATTAACCGCTTTGAATATGCTATCCATATTAATATTATTATATCAATATTTATATCACATATTGCTTAGTTGTACATCCCACATTACCATTTTATAGTTTTATAACTTTTCGGATACCCGTTTGCATCCATCGCATTTAAGATACATATAATTGCATCCATAGATCACATTACTACATAATAATATGATATTAACACTCCATGTTTAATAAATTGCATCCTAATTAATATTGGAACTATAAATATAACCCTAATCGATAACTGTGCATCCATATCCTTGAAAATATATCTATTTGCATATCATATTACATGTTCCAGTTTATTGTTCTGATAATACTCATGCTTGTTTATTTATACACATGCTTATGTTAGTTTGATTATGAGCACCCACATGACATCTTGTGCTTCCTGACATGACCTGTTACACTTCCTACTTGACATGACATGGTACCGTACACCCTTGACATGACATGACACCTTTATACATTACCTGGCTTGACCTGATGTACCATGGCTTTACCTGTTACCTGATCTTGTGTCTAATGCCAACAAACATAACATGTAGTCCTCTTGGACCGTTCCTATTGTCTATCCAGACAAATCTGTTTACCTGATCCTGTGTTGGCATTAGTTTCTTGATTACTGGATACCTGACTTGACATGCACACATAACTTGGGGGTATGGGGAAATCAAAGGTGGAACCTGACTTGTAACTCAACAGTTCGACACTTATTCTGATCAGTCTTACGGGCTAGGCCAGCCCCGGAGTGATGATGCTGACATCACTCGCCCATCCTGCTACCTGTTACTGCCTAGCGGCACGTCTCGGATTCAGCCCGAGAGTCTTGACCGTGGTCCCGGGCACGCACGGGATACTATTGAGTTACATCGACGATTCATCAATTGATTTCGAAGACTTTAGAATAGAAAACCTGATAGAATAGTTTAGTTTACCCACTGCACACTACCCTGTACTGCTCTGATTTATATTATTGTTACCCTTGCTTTATTCATGTTTATATTCGCATTGCCTGTTTACTATGTTATTACTTGATGACTTGACGCGCTAACGTCTGGGTTTTGCATGGCCCAGATTCTTCTACCTTGCTGCAGACTGATTAGGAGTTTTGCCGCTGTTAGACGAGCGGTGAGGTTCATGTCGGTACGTAGTTTCACTCCAGGTGTTTCATTTATTGTATCTTTTGGCTTCCGCATATTGTTATCTCTTGATTCTTTTACTCTGGCTTATGGACATGTACTAGGTAGTTAGTTTACTTTCCTGTTCTTGATATCTCCACAGCCGTAATGTGACTGTGGAAGGATTTTTCCTATCCACAGGTTGCATGGTTGGATATGTCACGTGTCCACTTTAGCGTACTTTGGGAAGCGGGGCGTGACAACGAGCTTTTGACTCGTGTGGGGGCTCCTCTCCCTCCGCATTCCATTTGGCTTCGGATGATCCTTGCCTCGGTGCTCGCCGACGTTCCTCCTCCTCCAGCAGAGATGTCCTCGGCAATGCTGGATACCGTCGAGGATAAGATCGAGTGCTTTCTTGAAGCGCACTTGATCACCAAAGCCCTGAGGGACTGCTCTTTCCACTTGCTGAGCCAAATACGGCTCGTTGGGTTGTCATCACCACTTTTTCTGAGGAGTGTGGCGTCGACCGTTGGATGGCTACCCCTCGGGAAGATCGTCGTTTCGACATGATGGAGAAGACGGAGAGGGAGCTGGATAGTCTTCTCTTTCTTTTTGCGAACCCTTGTCTTTCCGATCCCACATTTGGTGATCTTTTTTAAATGTAATGACAATAATAATAATAAAAATATGTTTTAATTCAGTATTTTATTATCTGTTAAGTGTTCTGTAATTTTTTAATTCTTTATTATTCCTTTGTGAGATATTTATGCGCTGCATAATCATGAAGCGTTGCTTCGCTTTTCAAACTTGGCAATAGAGATTTGCTCTAACTTAGGGTGTCCAGCGCAATTGCGCTAGCGCTAGCGCATTCGTGTTTTGACACGTGGCGCGCAGCACGCCTTGCGCTAGCGCACTCGCGCTCGACACATGGCGCAGAGCGCAGCGCAACTGCGCTAGCGCACCAGTGTTAAACACGTGGCGAGCAGCGCAACGCGCATCGCAACTGCACCAGCACGCCTGTGTTAGTCATGTGGCGCGCAGCGCAAGATTCGAAGCATTGCTTCAATTTTGACTCTTAGTTTTTAAACAGAGCTTTGCTCTGATTAGGGGAAGCAGAAGCGTTGCTTCATTTCCCGTCTTGGAATTTGAACAGAGCTTTGCTCTAATTGGGGTAAATAAATGCCCCCCCCACTGTTGCGCTTACGTGGCCTTCCAAGCGTGAGCGCAGCGGTGGAAGAATTCTAACCATCGCGGCAACTCTTGGAAGTTGAAAGGGCATTTGATGCCTATAAATAGGACCTTTGGTCCTTAGATGATTTTCATCTTCAAAACTTTTATTTGCAAAAACTTCAGAGCTTTGCTCTTGCCTTCAAGAACTCCCTGGGTTAGATTTTCTTTAAAAGAATCTATTCAGGTAAGAATTAATCTTGAATTAAATCAATTCTAATTAATAGAGCTTTGCTCTCATAGATCTTTGATCTAAAGAGAAACCCTTTGGGGTTTCACCAAATAGAGCCTTGCTCTTAAGAATCTGTTTCAGAGTTTCTTAACCCATGAACAGACCCTTGCATCTTTGGCAAAACATAGATCTTTGATCTAAGAAAATGATGTACTCTTAAGAGTTTGAATATGGATAATGAAAACTAAAAATAGAGTTTTGTATCTAATGGATTATATCATCTTTTAATAGTAACGATCTTAGAGTTCTCGGGAAATTTATTTAAATTCCCTTTATTAGGATTTTTGTAATCACCCATGTTTGCAGAGCACTGCTCTCGAGGAATTCAACTCTCTGTGTATATATATATTTTTTTATCGCTAATCTTCCTGTGGTATTTCCTCCAGGCATAATGGCAGTGCGTCTATATAGTTTGCATGAGTTCATCACCTACGACGATATCCGCGCATAGGGTCGTTATCAAAACCAGGAGTTTACGGACGCCCAGTGTGCGGAGGTCATGGGTCGCCTCAACGCAAGTGGTGGTTGGCTGCTTCCTCGTCGTTCAGCTCTCTTGAAGGTCGTGCTGGGAGCAATATGGAGAGCACTTCCGGGGTTTCACGAGGCCCTACCGCTCAATGCGCTGGATGATGCCGAAGACAAGGTGCATTCAATGTACCTGACGGGGCTGATCTCAAAGAAACGGAGGGACGGCCTCATCGACATCCTACATCAAGTCTTCCAGCAGACGACGATAATCGCTGCTTATCAAAGGATAGGGGGCCTTGCCGAAGACCTTGACACACAGGAGCGTGAGAGGCTGCGCACGAGAATCATCAGAAAGGCCAGGAGAACTCTGGATGGCCTTACTTTTGAATTCCTCAATCCGTGCCCCGGATCCGAGGTTATACCTTTGTAAACATTTTAATAATGTTATTATTTATTTCTCCGTGATTGTAAGAACCCCTTTTTATGATATGAATAGAAAATTTCCATTTCAGCATGTCTTATTCCTCGTTCTGAACCGTTTGCACATGCATGAACGAGTATGTCTTAAACGCTTGATCAAATGTAAATCGGATGTTCTTTCTGTCACTCTATTATTATCAGCATACTGTCACAAATAGAGTAAGCATCTTGGTTTCTTCACGAGATAGTAAGGGCTTAGGCCGCAGGTTCAGATCTGCCGCCTAAGACTTTTCAACTGTATGAGCCGTGAGGGTCTCATAGAGACTTTTCTCCCTACGGATCAAGAGGATCTCGTAGGTGGGTTTTTCTCCTTAGGAATCGTGAGGATTCCTAAGTGTGGTTTTCTCTTATAAGTCGTAAGGATCCTATAAAAGAATTTTTCCCTCTTGCGAGTCGAGAGGACCCGTAAGCGGTTGTTTCCCTCCTTGTCGAAACTCGACTTTGGAGAGTGAGACCCGTGAATAGTATGCAAGAGACCGTTTCAGATCGACTTGCAAGGTCCCATTGTTCAGGAAGCAAGTTTTTTAATCCCTGCTGCCTGAGGCTTCATCTTGCAAGCTGAGACGAATCGGGAATTTCCCGCGGAGACACTGGTTTCTCTGCGAGCCGATGCGAATCAGGAGGCTCTCGTCAGGGATTATTTGTTTCCCTGAGTTGAGGAATTTGCTAAGGATTATTTGTTTCCCTAGAGCCAAGGATTATTTGTTTCCCTGGGGTTGAAACGGGTCGAGAATTTCCCACGGAGGCACTGGTTGCTCTGCGAATCGACGAGGATCAGGAGGCTCTCGTCAAGGATTGTTTGTTTCCCTGAGTTGAGGAATTTGCTAAGGATTATTTGTTTCCCTAGCGCCAAGGATTATTTGTTTCCTTGGTGTTGAAACGGGTCGAGAATTTCCCACGGAGGCACTGGTTGCTCTGCGAGTTGACGCAAATCAGGAGGCTCTCATCAAGGATTGTTTGTTTCCCTGAGTTGAGGAATTTGCTAAGGATTATTTGTTTCCCTAGCGCCAAGAATTATTTGTTTCCTTGGTGTTGAAACGGGTCGAGAATTTCCCACGGAGGCACTGGTTGCTCTGCGAGTCGACGCGAATCAGGAGGCTCTCGTCAAGGATTGTTTGTTTCCCTGAGTTGAGGAAATTCCTAAGGATTATTTGTTTCCCTAGCGCCAAGGATTATTTGTTTTCCTGGTGTTGAAACGGGTCGAGAATTTCCCACGGAGGCACTGGTTGCTCTGCGAGTCGACGCGAATCAGGAGGCTCTCGTCAAGGATTGTTTGTTTCCCTGAGTTGAGGAATTTGCTAAGGATTATTTGTTTCCCTAGCGTCAAGGATTATTTATTTCCTTGGTGTTGAAACGGGTCAAGAATTTCCCACGGAGGCACTGGTTGATCTGCCAGTCGACGCGAATCATGAGGCTCTCGTCAAGGATTGTTTGTTTCCCTGAGTTGAGGAATTTGCTAAGGATTATTTGTTTCCCTAGCGCCAAGGATTATTTGTTTCCTTGGTGTTGAAACGAATGGAGAATTTCCCACGGAGAAGCTGGCTTCTCCGCGAGTCGATGCGAATCAGGAGGCTCTCGTCAAGGATTGTTTGTTTCCCTGAGTTGAGGAATTTGCTGAAGACATTGGTTTCTTCGGCGTTGGGACGAACTGTTGAGATTTGACTTCATTCTCTGGCGAAGCCTGTGGGGAAAGTATGGTTCCCTCTTCGTTTGTGCCTTTGGATTGTATACAGGGATCGATGTGGTCTTAACTGTAGGGCCAAAGTTTTATCATCATTTTTTTTTATTTTATCTCCGCGATGCTCTACCATTTCAGCTTTCATATCGCGAAGTTCGTGATTGCCCAATCATTTCTGCTATTTTTCGCGGTGCCCAATCATTTCGGCTGTTTATTTTATTTTTACTCGCTGCTTTTTATTGCGAGTTGCCCAATCATTTCGGCTATTTTGCTTGCATACATTTTTACTTGCTGCTTTTTATTGCAAGTTGCCCCTTCATTTTGGCTATTTCATATGCATGTGCGGCCTATTGGCTTTTCGCCGTAAACCTGAAATTAGTTACCGATTTCGGCATCAGCACCGCTACAACTGGGATATTGCCAGGAGCGAATCATCATCTGCCTCTGTCGTTGTCGAACAAAGGAGGCTTAGCGACCAGGGTTAAGGTCCTGTCGACTAAGGCTTTTGACTTCATGAGTCGTAAGGGTCTCACAAAGGTATTTCTCCCTGCAAGTCGTGAGGATCTTGTAGGTGTGTTTTCTCCTTAGGAATCGTGAGGATTCCTAAGTGTTTGTTCCTCTGTAATTCGTAAGGATCCTACAAGAGGGTTTTCTCCTTGTAAGTCAAGAGGAATTATAAGGGTTATTCATCATGCGAAGGTATCCCCAGTCTCGAATGGGATTTGATTAAGGAAATGTTTATTCGCGCCCATGGATTGTATACAAGAGCCAGTATTGGACCACTTGTAGGGCATCGTCGCTTCTGTGGGGGTTGCTTAAGCACAGGTTTAGGTCTCTGTAACTTAAGACTTTCAAATCTCATGAGCCGTGAGGGTCCCATAAAAGAGGTCTCCTTACGAGTCGTGAAGATCTCGCAAGTGTATTTTCTCCTTAGGAATCGTGGGGATCCCTAAGTGTGTTGCTCCCTTGTGAGTCGTAAGGATCTCACGCGGGTGGTTTCTCCTTACAAGGTCGAGAGGACCCTACAAGTGTCTTTTAACGAGGTTGCGCCCTTTCGGGTTTTCACAAACACTCGCCGGTAGTCCTGCTGTTTTTACTCACGGAGCCCTTTCGGGTTTTCATCCGTGCCCATTTTGCTTATGGACATGCCTTTTTTTTTTACGAGGTCGCGCCCTTTTCGGGTTTTCACGAACACTTGCCGGTAGCCCTGCTGTTTTTACTCACGGAGCCCTTTCAGGTTTTCATCCGTGCCCTTTCTTCTTATGGATTTATTATTATTTTTTTTATCTTGTCAGCCTAAGGATGCTGCGGTAGTAGTTTAAAGACGTTTCGGTCCGCTATTAGTTTAAGGACATTTCGGTCCGCTATTAGTTTAAGGACATTTCGGTCCGTCCTGGAGAAGGCTGGCTACTGCTTATAAAGCTTGAGCTTAGGAAGATAGCGAGCGGACATAGTCGTCGTCATCTATCATTGACCCAGGCTGTGGCTCATTAAGCGTAATATTTCTTTAGGAAGCGACCGTTTATTAGCCTGAAAGGCCTTTCACCGTGCATATCCATGAGTAAATATGCCCCACCTTGGTAGACCTTATCTATGATGTATGGGCCTTCGTAGTTTGGCTCGAATTTTCCCCGCTTGGCGCGATTGGGGATCATAGGACTTTTGACCACTAGCACGAGTTCGTCTTGGCGGAATGTCCTCGGTCGGGTCAATCTTTCATATGAGCGCGTCATCTTTGCTTTATAAGCTTCCAGATTTTGTTGCGCTATGAGCCTTGTTTCTTCAAGGGCGTCAAGCTCCTCAAGCCGAAGGTTAGCATTTTCTTCGTTCGTCAGCTCGTAGTGGACTGCCACTCGCAAAGAGGATAACTCTATCTCAAGGGGGAGTACTGCTTCCGTCCCAAATACCAACGCGTACGGCGTTGTGTTCGTGGCCGTCTTGAACGTAGTTCGATACGCCCAAAGAGCCTCTTGCAGTCTCGCGTGCCAGTCTTTCTTATTTTGGGACACCGTCTTTTTCATGATCTTCGTCAGGGTCTTGTTGAAGGCCTCGGCTAGACCATTAGCTCATGGATTATAGACTGAGGAATATCTCCAGTCTATGTTATGCTGTTGTGCGAAGCGACTGATCTTATGGCTTCTGCAAGCTGGCCCGTTGTCGGAGATGATCCGTCTCGGCGTCCCAAACCGATATATGACGTGCGTCTTGAAGAAATGGAGGATATTCTCCGTCTTAACTTCCCTCAGCGGCACTGCCTCTGCCCATTTGGAGAAGTAGTCAGTCGTCGCCAGGATGAAACGATGTCCCCTGGACGATGCTGGTTCGATAGGGCCGACTATATCAGTTCCCCACATTTCGAATGGCCAGCTAGCCATTGTCGGGTATAGCGGATTTGGATGCTGGTGGATGAAGTCCCCATGAATTTGGCATGAGTGGCACTGCTTCGCATATTCGAGGCAATCCTGAATCATCGTGGGCCAGTAGTAGCCCATCCGTTTGATCTTCAACTTCATCTTCGGGCCCGCTTGGTGAGAACCGCAGATTCCGTCATGAACTTCCTGAACGACTCTTTCTGCTTCGTCAGGTCCCAAGCATCTCAGCCACAGAGAATCGAATGACCTCTTGTATAGAGTATCATTGATGAAGGCGAAAGACAGAGCTCGTTTTATAAGCCGATGTCTTGTGGACGCTTCTTCGGGCATTCGGTAGGACTTAAAGTAGTCTATGAAGACTTCTCTCCAGTCCTCAGCCTTTTCTCGTTCTTTTATTTGTAAGGTCGTCTGCTCCGTCGCTCCCTTTTCCACGGATGATTCTGGAGGTATTTTTGCTGGGGCAAGCACTCAACGGCTTTGTACCACGATTCTAACGTCATCGAGGTTCTCGTCAGCTAGTTCTTTAGCAAGTTTGGCCAACGCGTCTGCTTTGCTGTTTTCCGTGCGCGGTATGCTTTCCAAAGTATAGGAGGGAATTTGGGTCAGCAGTTGTTGCACTTTTTCGCCGTACTTCACCAATTCTGGTTTGCATGTCTGGTAGTCGCCGTTTACTTGACTAACGACCAGTTGGGAATCTCCATATATGAGGAGATTTTCAATTCCCATGTCGATGGCGATCTCGAGGCCTGCTATCAGAGCTTCGTATTCGGCTTCATTGTTTGTCCTCGGCTCCGTCAGGGAGAACGCGTAGCGGATTATCCCTCCTTGTGAAGTTACAAAGATGAGTCCTACCCCCGATTTGACTATAGGGGTACTTTGTTTGCGCTTCTTCACGGAAGATGCTCCGTCGAAATAAAGCTCCCATCGGGTATTATCACCGTCGATCGCATCAAACGCATGTTCGTCTGGAAGATCGCAGTTTAAAGGAGAGTCGGCCGGTATCGGATGCTCAGCGAGGAAGTCGGCGATGGCCTGGCCTTTCACTGTCTTGAGAGGTTAATATGTTATCGAGAACTCCATCAAGAGCAGGGCCTATTTAGTGAGTCGTCCCGTTAATATGGCCTTCGACATCAAGTATTTAAGGGGGTCCACCTTTGAAATGAGACGGACCTCGTGCGCCAACGCATAGTGCCTGAGCTTTGTTATCGCGAAGATCAACGCCAGGCAGTGTTTTTCAATAGGGGAGTAGTTTCTTTCTGCCCCCAGCAGAACTCGACTTAAGTAGTAGAGTGCTCTTTCCTTCCCTTGGTCATTCTCTTGTGCCCATAGTGCGCCTAAGGAACCTTCGAGGGCGGTTGTATAAAGAATGAGAGGATTTCCCTTAACCGGAGCAGCCAACACTGGCGGGTTCTGCAGGTACTGTTTAATCTCGTCCAGCACGCCCTGGCATTTTCTATCCCAGACGAATGGAGTTCCCTTTTTCATCAGGTGGCTGTAAGGACGGCACTTGCCTGAAAGATTGGCTATAAATCGCCGTATGTATGTGAGCTTCCCTTGGAGAGACCGCAGCTGTTTGAGAGTTTTCGGCGGAGGCATTTCCATGATCGCCTTGATCTTTGACAGATCTATTTCGATTCCCCGATGTCGGACGATGAATCCCAGGAATTTGCCCGAAGAAACTCCGAACGCACACTTAAGGAGGTTCATCTTCAATTTGTATTGTCGAAGGCGTCGAAATACGGTCTTCAGATGATCGAGATGTTCCTCGTATGATTTGCTCTTGACCACGAGGTCGTCGATATAACACTCGACGATTTCATGTATAAGGTCATCGAAGATCTTCGTCATGGCCCTCTGATAAGTAGCACCGGCGTTCTTTAACCGAAGGGCATCACCTTGTAACAAAATATCCCTGGAGGGGTCCTGAAGGCGGTGTGCTTCTGGTCTTCGGGATGCATCTTTATTTGATTATACCCTGATGAGCCGTCCATGAAGGAGAAAACCTCATGAATGGACGTATTATCTATCATTAGCTCGGTGACAGGCACCGGGAAATCATCCTTCGGGCAGGCTTTGTTGAGGTCCCGAAAGTCCACGCATATGCGCACCGTCCCATTTTTCTTCATCACCGGGACGATGTTGGCGATCCACTCAGGATATTGAACTTCCTGAATGAAGCCAGAGTCGATCAGCTTCTTGACCTCGACGTTAATACTCATCTCAAGCTTGAGCCGCATTCTTCTCGGCGCCTGTTTGACTGGCTTGACGTCCGGAGATATCGCCAATTTGTGCACAGCGATTTCTGGATCTAGTCCTGGCATCTCGGAATAGTTCCACGCAAAGCAATCTTTGTGTTGTACAAGGACGTCTTTTAACGCAGTCACCCTTTCTTCAGATAGCAGCTCACTGACGAACATCGGCCGTGGGTCGTCAGCCGTCCCCAACTCAATTTTCTTGAGGTTATCTGCAGTGGTATGTATTCCATCCTCCAGTTCTTTCAGAGCTGGCGGGAATTCTGAGATCACCTCATCATTGCTGTTTTCGAAGCATTAGGGAAGGCTGTCCGTATTCTCGGGCTCTTCTTTTAATATTGTTATCATGTGACAAGTGCGAATCCGCTTCCAATCCCAATGTGGAGTTGGTTCTGTTTTCGTGACTTTGGGTTCGTACTTCTGCGGCGGTGCTACCCTCCAGTTGTCAGACAGAGCGAATTTGCCGAGCTGATACTGATCTTCAACCCAATTCTTAAAGGTGAAGCAGTCTTCGAGAGGATGCCCTATTACTTGATGGTAAGAGCAATAATTTGGGTCAGAGACTTCGCCTGCTTGTTCGGGGTTTTTGGTCTCCGGCAGTGTAAGCATTTGATATTTTAGAGCAAGATCAAGTATCTTCTTCGTCTTGTCCCAAGGAAACGAGTATGCTTGACCCATTTTCTTCATAAGGGATAGATCAATAACACCCGACTCCCGTTTGCGTGGCTTCTTAGCCTCGCTTCGTTGTTGTTGAGCGTCTTTTTGGCCTTTTGACTTGTTTCTGCCTCTACGTCGAGCCTTTTTTATAACAGGTTGACAGGGGGCGGCACTTTCATCTTTCACGTCCTGTTGAAGGAGGCGTTGCGTTTTGGCTTTCTCGTAGATGGCCATTTCGGGTTATGATCGCCTCGGACTTTTTGACCAGCTTCTCTTATAAGCCTGTCCATTCGTTCTTCGAACGGCGGACTAGGTACTTTTGCATCTGGAACTTTCACTGGCCTAGGATTAGCGTCCTCCCATTGAGCATCCGCTTCTTCATCGAAGTCATACATTACGTAACAACTGTTTAGTAGCTCTCGTCTCTTTGACCGGATATATCCAAGTCCTTTTGTCTCCATTCTCCCATTAGGCAGTTTGCGTTGAGTCCCGGGAACGTTCCAGACTTTATCATAGAACTTGGCTTTTCGAACGGTCTGCTTGAAGGATATCCCCTGGCGTTTCAGCAGCCTTTTTAAACCTTCCGTATAATATCTGGGAAGACGGATAGGCTGAAGCCTATCAAGCGTAGGATCCGCGCCATGCCAGATTTCTTTCTCTACCTTGGTTTCTTCAGAACGGTAGAACAGAATTGCTTTTTCGCTTTCTCGCCTGGGAGGGATATAGAACGTTTGCAGCTCTTCTACATTGTAAATATCAAGTGCATCCAGTTCTTTATGGTGTTTAAACAGCACTATGGCGACTTGTAGAATTTGTTCTTCGTCAGCGGACGCTTGTATTGAGGGTCGAGCGGGGAATACAGCTTGGACCTCATCTTCCGAGTCACTACCAAAGATCAACGTAGGAGCGGATGGTCCTGGCTTGTTGTGTTGGGGCGGACCCGAATAAACTAAATGGTCCTGGCTTGTTGTGTTGGGGCGGACCCGAATAAACTATCTCTTCCTCCTCCTCGGTATCACTGCCAAAGACAGGGATGGTAGCGTTAGTTTTGTTCTCCGGCTTGTGACACCTTTCCGTATCTTCGAAACTCGGCAAGAAGTATTTGGCATCTTCATATTTGCGGACCTCGTTCACAGAGAACGGGTTCAGTTCTCCCGTCACGGTATACTCGAAACCATCCTTAAAATACTTCAAACACTGATGTTGTGTAGAAGGAATGATGTTGTACTCGTGTAACCACGGTCGGCCGAGCAGAGCGTTGTAGCATGTCTTGGCATCTATGACGTGGAATTTAATGTCCGTGACGAGCAGCCCAAAGCGTAGCGTCGGTATCACAGATCCAAGAGTATTTGACGATTGGGAGTCGAACCCGGAAATGGTGATCTTGTCCCGAGCAAGGTGTTGGACGCTCATGCAGATTTCCTTCAACACCCGCACGTTAAGGAGATTAACAGACGATCTGTTATCGATCAGGATTTTGCCTATCTTTATATCATGGCAGTATCCTGAGACGTAGAGAGGGCGATTGTGTTCGCACGTCCCAAGGAGAAGGTCTTCATCACCAAAAGTGGCATCCGCCGTGTGCACTTCTTTCAATTCATCCTTCATCTTTTCTTCGGCCAGGAAATCCTGGAACTGCTCCGGGTCCTGTAATGCGTTAATCAAAGAATCTCTCGCCTTCTTTGATAGTAAAAGGCCGTCAAGAATGCTAAGCTGCGATGGTAGCTTCCTCAGATGCGCTAAGACGTTGTAACCCACCTTATTTTTCTTTGGTGGGTCTTTGGCAGCTAACTCTTCCAGAACTTGGTCATCTAAGACGATATCTTCAGAGACCTTTTCTTTTCCTTTATCTTTTCTGTTTGAGGGTCCGAGGTTCTTTTCAGGCAGCGTCCGGTTCCGCGGCCGAATACTTTCGCAAACTTTCTGCTCTTCTTCTTCTTCCGAATTGGACTCTTTAAAGAGGGGGCTAAGCTCCAACTCCTCATCAGAATCGCTCCCGAATGTAGGCACTTGTGACCCGCCGGTGTTAACCATGCAACAATTACCAGTAATTCTTTTAAACCCTTCGGTCGTATTTCTTTGCTCCCGACGAGTTTTACGCTTCTCCCACTTAAAATGTTGTCGATGAGCAACATATCCTTACCACCATCTATCAAAAGCTTTGCACACTTGAGTGGGGTGCGACACCTTCTGATGATATAAGCAATAGGAGAGGTGCATTTCTATTTCACTAGTAATTTTTCCTTCGGAGGATGGTAGCTTCATACCCATTGACACGGCTTTAGCAAACCTTTTCCTCATCTTGAATTTGATTTTATCCGCAGTGGGTGTATTTTGCTTCCGCAGAAGTGTCTCAGCTCCTTCGTCGAGGCGCTGACGTTTGGCCCTTTCGAATATGACCGTCTCACGCTCCCGATCAGCTTTACTTTTCAAGAGAGCTTCATTGAGGAATGCGTCAATTAATTCATCCGATGGCCCCAGAATTTTTGGTTCAGGTTCTGCCCCCAGCTTTTCAATGCACGGAGTCTCCTCATTGTTCGTGAGCGAATGGGAAATCATATGACAGCTCACCACATATTCCTCGGATTCATCCGATGAACTTTCTCCATCATCTTCCTCTTGAAAGACGTGATTGAGGAATTCTTGGAGCGTAATGGGAGTCCGTGCTTTCTGGTTATATTCCTCCAGCGCGTCAATTTATTTTTGCAAGTCCGTGCGCTTATCGCCAGGCTTCACGAGCTTCTTAGATTTCTTCTTCTTTTTTTTCGAAGATTTTGACGGTAGGTTGCGAGTGCTTGGGCCACCACCATCGGTTTTTAAAGTTGGACGTGGCTTCAACATCTCTTCAATGACCTGCGGTTCCAACGGGTCCTTCCATTTGATCGCTGGACATGTCTGAAGATCGTTTAGCATCCTCTTTGTCTTGGTTGATAATACAACCTCCCAAGGAGCTTCTTCAACGACGGAGCATGTTGTCCCCAGCGTATTCGTCCCCTTAGAGGTGTGGGGCTGCGGGGGATTCACCTTCCATTTGTCAGATAACGCGAATTTGCCCTGTCGGTACTGGTTTTCAAGCCAATTTTTGAAAACGTAGCAATCCTTGATCGGATGACCCAGTATTCTATGATAAGGACAGTAGTTGGGCTCGTTGACATCGCTTGGTTGCAACGGACGTTTCGGATCTGGCAGATTTATGAGTCGGTTGCGCAACGCCAGCTCGAATAACCTTCTCGTTTTATCGCAGGGAAAAGAGTAGGAACGTCCTAGCCTCTCCTCAAGGGCTACGTACGGACGCATATTATTTTGACGAGAAACCGGCTTCGAGTCGCTCGGTTGTTGTTGAGCATTAGCGACAACAATCGCTTTTCCCTTCCCTTTGTCATTTCGGGAGTCCGGTTTTGGAAGAGGGGGTTTATGGCCCATCTGATCCATTTGCGCGAGCTTGTCAATCAAGGCCTGGAAGGTAGTCGGCTTGAAAAACATCATAAATTGTGAGATGGTTGCTTGCGGGTCAAGGGTTCCCACAAACATACCCACTGCGGGAGCTTCTTCAATGCGCTTCTCACACTTCGACCATAAGTTCCGCCACCGTATAGCATATTGAACCCACGTCTCGCCTGGTTTTACCCTGGCGTTAATCAGTGCCGTCATCGGGGTGCGTTCACTGGCGCTTGCAAAACGCTGAGTAAATAGCAGCTCCATCTCCGCGAAGGTCTTGATAGAGTCGTTCGGGAGTTCAGAGTATCACTCGAACGCCGTATCTGATAAACTTCCAACAAATTGGCGAAGCAATAGCTTATCGTCACCGTCGGTGTTGCCGCAGAGTGCCCTGAACTGGGCAACATGCTGGTGAGGATTGCCCGTCCCCTTATAGACATGGAACTTGGGAATTGTGTAACCCGGCGGGTACTTGATTTGGTCGTACCAACTTGGATATGGCCGTCCCATTTTTACGACCTGGCCGGCTGCTTCGGTCGCACAATGAACCCATATTTGCTGGGCTATGTACTCGTCCAAATCAGCTTTGGAGATTGAATCCTCCTTAGCTGTTGATAGGGCTGGCGGAGGATTTGATGTCTCTCCCCTATCGTTTCCAAGGACGATTGGGGGCTCTTCGGCCGGAGGATCTTGTTGTATCATCATCCCTATCATGTCTTGGAAGAGGAGGCCCATACGTTGTATGTTGGCTGCTTGTTCAACAGCCTCTTTGTCCTTCTTTTCCAGTATTCGATGAAGGAATTCGGCGTCGGTTTCTTCCTCCTGGCGTTCATCCGAGGACGTTTCAGGTCTATCTTTTGGCCCAGTAAGTGCGGCCATAGCGTTCATCATCTCTTGGAGCTTCAGCTGCTCCTCCTGCACTTTGGTCACTGATCTCGTGTGCGGTCTATGACCTGTTGATATGCGACTGTCCTCTTTACCAGACGCCATGTATACGATATGAACTACAATGCCCCCTGACTTAGGGCGTTTGGGTTCATCACCTCTGATATCTGTCGCCGACGCGGAGGTTTTCTCTGGCCTCCTTCTTTTGTGGGCCGTTGAAGTTGAAGGGGCCGTTGCAGTGGGCACCCTGGCGATCGTTGTCCCCTGCTGTTTAATAGGACGGTCTTTTTCTTTTTGCACCTTCGCCTTTTTCTGTTGACGAGAGTGGTTTGGGTCAATCACGGAGTCTTGAACCCTCCGCAAAACCTTGTATATTTTTTAAGACAGCCGTTGAGGGGGTTGTTCCTGCTTTGTTTCTGTAACTCTCTCCGCAGGTGGAGGAGATCTTTTCAATGTAGCGGTTGGAGAGTTCTTACGTACCCTCCTCAGTAGTTCAAAACTGTTCCCAGTTGGAACAGCAGCGTTGACCTCCACTACTGGAGCAGGTGGAGTTAGCCCTGAGGGGGAGTTTCCCCATGCCTTTCTTATTCGTCGCCAATGGCGACGTCGATCATGACGAGCCGTTGGGATTGGCTCGGAGATAGAGACATCATCTTTTTGCCCCTTGTCTAGCTGAAGCGCTGCTGGTGTTAACCTCTTAAAGACCGAGGTTGTTCTTTGCGGGGTAATATCCAATCTGTCAAAGACAGATCTTCGTGCAAGGGCAGGAGCAGGAATCGTCAGTCTTGAAAAGACTGACTCTTTGATGGGAGAAGCCGCCTTAACGACTTCCGGAGCAGCGGCCGTTGCCCTCCTTGGGACAGCCAATTTAGAGTCCCTGGGCTTCTTAGCGGGCCCTTCAGAGTTTTGATCCAGCCTCGCAAAGACAGAGGTTACTGGCTTAGTGGTGGGCGACCCGTTGACAGGGGCCGTCGTAGCAGTGAGCCGGTCGAACACCGACTTCTTGTTCACTTCCGGTGCAGGTATCGGCATAGAGAAGCTTGTAGGCGGGACCATGGTCCCGAAAAACAGGCCGGTGGTGGCCTAGGTCACCTGTTCTACCGGCAGAGCGAGGAAGGAGGCCGCTTAGGGCCTATATGCTACACCTCTAGGTGAGGTGGAGCGTTCATTGCAGTGGCACTTTGCGCAGTTGGTGCATTTAGAAACCATGGACGCTTGAGTTCTGTGCCAGACACAAGACCAAATCTTAGTAACTTGAAAATCCAAAGGCAACCCTTAACAAACCGCGATTGGTTCACGAAGACGACACACGAAGTGTGGAGTGGAAAGAGGAAAAGGTCCCACCGGGCGTGCCAGAATCTGTTCCCCTCCGAATGGCGGCGGAGACGACGTGGTGCCGCCTTTCCTGAGATTCGGGGCAGATGCTATATGGTTTTATCCTTCTACCTCTCCGAAGATGCCAAGTTGATTTATGGCACCGTGTATCGGAGGTTTAGACGGATGCGGCCGATGTAGCAGACTTCGTCAGATTCCCCCTCGCGAGAGGGGTTTTTGATTGTGGGGACGCTCTTCCCTGCAGGCGCAAGCCCCTGGAGTTAATTACGCTACCGCGTCGCGGTAACAACTTTCTCCTTCTCCAGAATTTCACTTCGTGTCGTGTGTGTTTGTTTCGTTTGTGGTTGCCCGTGGATTGTATACGAAGACTGAGTAATGCCGTCGCCCGTAGGACGTGGATTAGTCCAAATCCGTATTTACTTAAATTTGGGTTTGGTGTTTCTAGTTTAAGGATACGTTAGCCATATTGAGGCTAAGATCAACTTAAACTTTCGTTAAGGATACGTTAGTCCTGTTTAAGACTAAGATCAACGTAACGTGGTGATTCATTTAATATATGGCCGTCGGGACTCGTCACCTCTCTGACGTCGTTGAAGGATTACAACGATAGGTGTCAGAGGAGTTCAGAGATGTACCCTTGAACCAAAGTCGATTTGGAGTTTTATAGTCTGTTTGAATGTTTAAGGATACGTTAGCCGTGTTTAGGGCTAAGATCAACTTAAACAGGATCGTTTAGATCCGGTAAAAGAGCATTTAGGGGCTCTATTGTTCCAGTTTAGGGACGTAGTGGTCCATGTTCCAGTTTAGGGACGTGGTGGTCCATCGCCAGTTTAGGGACGTGGTGGTCCGATATTAGTTTAAGGACGTCTCGGTCCGATATTAGTTTAGGGACGTCTCGGTCCGATATTAGTTTAGGGACGTCTCAGTCCAATATTAGTTTAGGGACGTCTCGGTCCACGAGTTTAAGGACCCCGCAGTCCATATTCATGTGTGGTTGTTGGGACCCGTCACCTCTCTGACGTCGTTGAAGAATTACAATGATAAGTATCAGAGGAGTTCGGAAATGTACCCTTGAACCGGAGGTAAATTGATTTAGGAGAGTAATCTTGCTCAGTTAATTTAATTTGAGGACTTACGGCCAAAATTGGGGTAAGTCCAGTTGAAAATGTTCAACATTGTATTTCCTTTTATTTTGATTTGGGCTCTGCCCATAAAAAAAGCATCAATTTATTTGGGGCTCTGGCCATTTATAAGTGATGCAGAGCATCGGTTTCATTTGGGCTCTGCCCTTTTTATTGCTTTGCAATTTATTTTGGCCTGCTAGGTCTTTTTGATTTGGGCCTGACCCTTTAAGAAATGTCTTGCGTTTATTAGGCGCTTTGCGCCAGTCAGAGAGCGCAAGCGCTTGTGGTGTTAACACGTGTCACGCAAGCGCAGTGCGCTGCGCTAATGCGCTGTGCTTGCGCTGCTGACACGTGGCACACTTTGGTGAGTTGCGCTAATTATAGAGAGCAAAGCTCTATCTTAAAGCGCCTAGCGCAAGTAGTTCAGATGTTGACACGTGGCGCTTTCCCAAGAGCGCAACAGCGCAGTTTGCAAGTGCAAGGCACTATAAATTTAAGGATCTTTTAGATTTCAAGAACCAAAGGTTCATAACAGAAGTGCAAAGCACTGTTTGCTTTCTTGATCTAAATTAGATCGAAGAAAACAAATCTCTTGTTTTTCTTATCTCAGAGAACCCAAGGCTCATAAAAAGGAGCACTATTTTTATATCTCTTCTTTTTTTGTTTTTATTAAAGATCATTGATCTTGTTTTTAGATCTATGATCTGCTCATAAGAGAACTTTCTCTTTTTTTTTCTTCTAAAGGCTTTTTACCTTTTTTTTGTTCTTGAAGTTTTCTCTTCAGTTCTTCAGAGTTCTCTCTGTTTAATTTCTCTCAAGATGTTGATGCCTTTGAATTGAGGCTTAGGGTCCTTTTTATAGTGCCCATAAATTAGTTAATTTTGTTAAAGAGATCTTTCTCTGAGTAATTTGGGGAATTTTCCCCACCGTTGGATCTTTGATCCAAGGGCTTCTGTTTTACAGAAGAAAATCTTCTTGTTTTAACAAGAACAGAAAGATTTCTTTAAAATCTTTATTCTGTTTGGGCACAAATGCTCCAAAGCGTGACACGTGTCGCGCAGCGCACAGCGCAGCGCAGCCGCGCTTGCGCAACTGCGCTGACACGTGTCGCGCAGCGCACAGCGCAGCGCAACTGCGCTTGCGCGATTGAAGCTTTGCTTCTATTTGTTTTTTCATAGAGCTTTGCTCTGATTGGGCGTGCTGCCCTGGGCGCTGCGCTGAGGCATCTGCGCCAGACACGTGGCGTCCTGCGCTCAGCGCAGAGGATCTGAAGTGTTGCTTCATTTATTAAAACTTAGATTTTCAAGGTAGAGCCTTGCTCTGATTGGGAGAATCGGAAGCGTCGCTTCACCTGAGATATCTTTTCATCTCCAAAATTTTGATTTTCCGGGTCTTGGAAATAATTCCACTGTGCACAGAATTTTCTGTGCTTGGGTCTATATATAACTCAAGGCCGAGCCTTTTCTTCTCTCATCTTTAGAGAACTTCTTCGATCATGGCTTGCAACCGCCCCCATGCCCGCCGACAACCATGGGAGGTGCCGATCCGGGACATCGTTCCCCGTTTTGCTGCGCGCCTGGTGGACCCTTCTCTCTCGGATGAACAATGCGATGCTGCAATGCACGAGCTTTTGACTCGTGTGGGGGCTCCTCTCCCTCCTCATTCCATTTGGCTTCGGATGATCCTTGCCTCGGTGCTCGCCGACGTTCCCCCTCCTCCAGCAGAGATGTCCTCGGCAATGCTGGATGCCGCCGAGGATAAGATCGAGTGCTTTCTCGAAGCGCACTTGATCACCAAAGCTTTAAGGGACTGCTCTTTCCACTTGCTGAGCCAAATACGGGCTCGTCGGGTTGTCATCACCACTTTTTCTTAGGAGTGTGGCGTCGACCGTTGGATGGCTACCCCTCGGGAAGATCGCCGTTTCGACATGATGGAGAAGACGGAGAGGGAGCTGGATAGTCTTCTCTTTCTTTTTGCGAACCCTTGTCTTTCCGATCCCACATTTGGTGATCTTTTTTAAATGTAATGACAATAATAATAATAAAAATATGTTTTAATTCAGTATTTTATTATCTGTTAAGTGTTCTGTAATTTTTTAATTCTTTATTATTCCTTTGTGGGATATTTATGCGCTGCATAATCATGAAGCGTTGCTTCGCTTTTCAAACTTGGCAACAGAGATTTGCTCTAACTTAGGGTGTGCAGCGCAATTGCGCTAGCGCTAGCGCATTCGTGTTTTGACACGTGGGGCGCAGCACGCCTTGCGCTAGCGCACTCGCGCTCGGCGCACAGCGCACAGCGCAGCGCAACTGCGCCAGCGCACCAGTGTTAAACACGCGGCGAGCAGCGCAACGCGCAGCGCAACGCGCAGCGCAACGCGCAGCGCGCCTGTGTTAGTCATGTGGCGCGCAGCGCAAGATTCGAAGCATTGCTTCAATTTTGACTCTTAAATTTTTAAACAGAGCTTTGCTCTGATTAGGGGAAGCAGAAGCGTTGCTTCATTTCCCGCCTTGGAATTTGAACAGAGCTTTGCTCTGATTTGGGTAAACATCTGCCGAGTCCAAAATGTCCGTTACGGCCAGGAGATGTTAACGCTCTCAATTATTGCCCTTACCACCAAACGGTAGGTCATCTGATCGAGGATTGCTACGTCTTCAAGAAATGGGTCGAAAACCAATACCAACAGGGCAAGTTCGTCATCTCTGAAAACTGGAAGGTGAACCCGCCACAACCGCACGCTCTGAGAAAGATGGATACGCCGGGGGCATCATGCTCAGTCATAGAGAAAGCCCCATAGACCGAAAAGTCAGTAAACTAGAGATTCGCCTCAAATACGGCGACGACGGACTGCAACGTCCTTAAACTAACGGCGGACCGAAACGTCCTTAAACTAATAATGGACCGCAACGTCCTAAAACTAGATGACGACCGAAACGTCTTTAAACTAATACCGCAGCATCCTTAGGCTGACGAGGTAAAAAAAAAGAGGGAAAAAACGGTATGTCCATAAGCAAAATGGGCATGGATGAAAACCCGAAAGGGCTCCGTGAGTAAAAACAGCAGGGCGACCTGCGAGTGTTCGTGAAAACCCGAAAGGGCGCGACCTCGTAAAAAAAAAAGAAATAAAATATATATATATATATATATATAATAAACGGTATGTCCATAAGCAAAAAGGCACGGATGAAAACCCGAAAGGGCTCCGTGAGTAAAAACGGCAGGGCTACCGGCGAGTGTTCGTGAAAACCCGAAAGGGCGCGACCTCGTAAAAAAAAAGGTATGTCCATAAGCAAGATGGGCACGGATGAAAACCCGAAGGGGCTCCGTGAGTAAAAACAGCAAGGCTACCGGCGAGTGTTCGTGAAAACCCGAAAGGGCGCGACCTCGCAAAAAAAAAAGGTATGTCCATAAGCAAGATGGGCACGGATGAAAACCAGAAGGGGCTCCGTGAGTAAAAACAGCAGGACTATCGGCGAGTGTTTGTGAAAACCCGAAAGGGCGCAACCTCGTTAAAGGACACTTACAGGGTCCTCTCGACCTTGTAAGGAGAAACCACCCGCGTGAGATCCTTACGACTCACAAGGAAGCAATACACTTAGGAATCCTCACGATTCCTAAGGAAAAATAACACTTGCGAGATCCTCACGACTCGTAAGGAGAACTCTCTTATGGGACCCTCACGGCTCATAGGATTTGAAAGTCTTAAGTTACAGAGGCCTAAACCTGTGCTTAAGCAACCCCCACAACCTTCGATACTGCCTTACAAGTGGTTCAATACTGACTCTTGTATACAATCCACGAGCGCGAATAAACATTTCCCTAACAAAGTCACATCCGTGACTAGGGATATGTTTACACGGTGAACAACCCTTATAAGTCCTCTCGACTGATAAGGAGAAAACCCTCTTGTAGGATCCTTACGACTTACAGAGGAACATACACTTAGGAATCCTCACGATTCTTAAGGAGAAAATACACCTACAAGATCCTCACGACTTGTAGGGAGAAATACCTTTGTGGGACCCTTACGGCTCATGAAGTCAAAAGCCTTAGTCAACAGGACCTTAACCCTGTTCGCTAAGCCACCTTTGTTCCACATCGACGGAGGCAGATGATGATTCGCTCCTGGCAATATCCCAGTTGTAGCGATGCTAATGCCTAAATCGGTATCAAATTCCAAGTCCTTTCATGGCAGATGATGATTCGCTCCTGGCAATATTCCGGTTGTAGCGATGCTGATGCTGAGATTGGCACCAGATTCCAAGTTCTACGCTCACGATAAAAATCAGCGAGCTGAAAATGCATATTAAATAGCCGAAATGATGGGGCAACTTGCAACGAAATCAGCAAGTAAAAATGTATGCATACAAAAACAGCCGAAATGATTGGGCGGCTCGCAATAAAAAGCAGCGAGTAAAAATAAAATTAAATAACCGAAATGATGGGGCAACTTGCCACGAAATCAGCAAGTAAAAATGTATGCATACAAAAACAGCCGAAATTATTGGGCGACTCGCAATAAAAAGCAGCGAGTAAAAATAAAATAAAAAGCCAAAATGATTGTGCAACTCGCAATAAAAAAAGCAGCGAGTAAAAATAAAATAAATAGCCGAAATGATTGGGCACCGCGAAAAACAGCCGAAATGATTGGGCAATCGCGACCTTCGCGATATAAAAGCTGAAATGATAGAGTATCGCGGAAATAAAATAATAATAAAAAATGAATGAAACTTCTGCCCTACAGGTGAGATCACATCGATCCCTGTATACAATCCAGGGGCACCAACAAAGAGGGAACCATACCTTCCTAACAGGCTCCACCAGAAAGAGAAACCAAATCTCGACGGTTCACCAGCAATCTAGAGACAACTACGACGTTCGTCTCGATACAGCAGACGAGATGTCATCCCAACGTTCATCTCGACACAGCAGACGCAACATCATCAAACAAATGGAGCCACGGCAAAATCCCTAGTTCCAAACCTCAACGGTTCACCAGCAACTTAGAGACAGCTACGACGTTCGTCTCGATACAGCAGACGAAATGTCACTCCAGCGTTCTTCCTCCGGCAGGGTTCAGACGCGACAATCAAACAAGCGGAGTAACGGCAAAATCCCAGCTCCACCACGACGTTCGTCTCGATACAGCAGACGAGATGTCACCCCGACGTTCGTCTCGACACAGCAAACGCAACATCATTAAACAAATGGAGCAACGGCAAAATCCTTAGTTCCAAACCTCAACGGTTCACCAGCAACCTAGAGACAACTACGACGTTCGTCTCAATACATCAGACGAGATGTCACTCCAGCGTTCTTCCTCCAGTAGGGTTCAGATGCGACAATCAAACAAATGGAGCCACGGCAAAAATCCCTAGCTCCCACCACGACATTCGTCTCGATACAGTAGACGCAATGCCAGCAAACGAAGCAAAGGCCAAATTCCTAGCTTCAGGGTCTTGACGGCAACTCACATAAAACCTGAAAGACTATCGGAGATCATCCCACACCAGCGCGGAGTGGTTATGACTCATCGGGGCTCGCCAAAATGAGCCTAACCTCAAGTAAAATGCGGCATGGCAAATTCCTAACGCTTGCTCTTCCGACGGTCAAACTGCCTAGGAAGATTGCTTGAAGACGTCTTGTCCAGCCCCCGAAGGGATCAGAGACACGGCAGTCGCAGGGCTACTCGAGCAGCACGATTGCCTATCAAGGAATATATCAGCTTATGCGACGGTACGACGGCCAAAACCCTAAGTACCACATACCCTAATGGACTTCTGTCATAAATAGCAGAGGTTAACTGTGACGTTAGGATATTCTTGCGAGAAATGCTCGATTCGTCTCGACTTGTGAAGAAACTGATGTCTTTGCGAGAAATTCTCGATGCGGCTCGACTCGTGAGATGAAGCCTTAGGCAGTAGGCATAAAAGGAGCCTGTTTCCTAAGCACTGGGACCCTGCAAGTTGGCCCAAAACGGTCTCTTGCACACTATCCACGGGTCTCACTCTCCAGACTCGAAACTTGACAATGAGGGAAACAACCGCTTACGGGTCCTCTCGACTCGTAGAAGGGAAAAATTCTCTTATAAGATCCTTACGACTTACAAGAGAAAACACACTTAGGAATCCTCACGATTCCTAAGGAGAAAACCCACCTACGAGATCCTCTCGATCCGTAGGGAGAAAAGTCTCTCTGAGACCCGCACGGCTCATAGAGTTGAAAAGTCTTAGGCGGTAGATCCGAACCTGTGGCCTAAACCATCGCTATCTTTTGGAAAAACTAAGTTATCTTCCAATTATGTTTATCAAGACAGCATGCTGATAATAAAAGAAAGAAGAGAGGCGACAGAAAGAACATCCGATTTGCATTTGATCAAGCGTTCGAGACACACTCATCTATGCATATGCAAAAGATTCAGAATAAGGGATAAGACAAGCTGAAATGGAAATTTTCTATTCATATCATAAAAAGGGGGTTCTTACAATCACGGAGAAATAGATAATAACATTATTAAAATGTTTACAAAGGTATAACCTCGAACCCAGGACATAGATTGAGGAACTCGAAAGCGACCCTATCTATGACTTTCCAAGCCTCGCGGACCATCCTGGTGTGCTTTCTTTCGCGAGCATAAGTGTCAGGATCCCCCTGATGTCTTCCACCCTCCGATAAGCAGCAAGTATGGCAGACTGTTGAAAGACCTCGTGCAAGAGATCGACAAGACTGTCTCGCCGTCTCTTCGAGATAAAGTTCATCAGGTACACCGAGTGCACCTTATCCTCGGCGGCATCCAACGCCCTAAGCGGCACACCGGAACAGAATAGGGGAAGCGCTTCCCAGATGGCTCCCACGATAAGCTTAAGGAGAGAGGAACATCGGGGAAGCAGTGGACCGTTGTATGCGTCGAAGCGGCTCATGATTTCAGCACACTCCGCGTTTATGAACTCTCGATTTTGAGAGCGGCCAAGTCGGCAGATGTCCCCTAAGAGATGATCTCGTTAAGAGCATACATATGGGCGTCCATTGTTTCTGTGAAAGAAAATCAACAAAATTATCAGAAAGACTGATTAAGCAAAATGATATAATGCACTGAGGAATAAAATGCCATCTTTAAACTCCAAGATCAATGAAAAACTCTTAAGAGTTCTATTGTATGATTTGGAAAGAGCAAAGCTCCATTAATGAATTAAAAAAAATCCAAGGAAAATCTTTCAGAGAGCAGAGCTCTATTAATGGAACCCTAATAGGGTCCCCTTTAATTCTCTTTAGATCCCTTTAGACCTGTAGAGCAAGGCTCTGCTAAGTGAAACCCTAAAGGGGTTTCCTTTAGATCAGGGATCTATTGAGAGCGAGGCTCTATCAATGAAAATTAATTTAATTTAATTTAATCCAAATTAAAATTTTTACCTAAAAGTTTTAAGAGTTTAACTCTTGAAGTTCTTGAAAATAAAGAGCAGGGCTCTGAGTTCTGAAAGTAAAATTTTAGAGATGAAAATCAGCTAAGTGACCAAAGGTCCTATTTATAGGCATCAAATGCCCTTTTAGCTTCCAAGGGATGGCGCGACGGTTGGGAGTCTGCCACCGCTGCGCTCACGTTTGGAGGCCACGTAAGCGCAACGGTGGGGGGGGCATTTGTTTACCCCAATCAGAGCAAAGCTCTGTTCAAATTCCAAGGCGGAAGATGAAGCAACGCTTCATCTTCCCCCTATCAGAGTAAAGCTCTATTTTGAAAATTTAAACTTTAGTAAATGAAGCAATACTTCAGATTCTTTGCGCTGCGCGCAACGCGCCACGTGTCAAAAGTTGATACATCAGCGCAGCGCCCAAGGCAGCGCACCCAATCAAAGCAAGGCTCTGTTTAAAATTCAAACTTTAATTAAAGAAGCAACGCTTCAGCTGACCTGCGCTGTACGCTGCGCGACACGTGTCACGCTCTAGAGTATTTGCGCCAAACAGAATTAAAATTCTAAGAAATCTGTCTGTTCTTGTTAAAACAAGAAGATTTTCTTCTGTAAAACAGAAGCCATTGGATCAAAGATCCAACGGTGAGGAAAATTCCCCAAATCACTTAGAGAAAGATCTCTCTAACTAATTTATGGGCACTATAAAAAGGACCCTAGACATCAATTCAAAGGGAAGAACATTTTTGAGAAATCAAGAGCTTCAAACAGTGAGAACTCTGAAAAAGTTTCAAGAAAACGGTAAAAACCTTCATAAAAATAGAAGAAATTTCTTCTAATAGATCATTGATCTAAGAACAAGATCAATGATCTTCACATAATAAACAGTGCTTTGCACTTCTTATGAACCACTGGTTCTTTAAATAAGAAAAAACAAGAAATACTAGGAAAACAAATAGTGCTTTGCACTTCTTTTATGAACCATTGGTTCTTGAATCTAAAAGATTCTCAAATTAATAGTGCTTTGCACTTATAAATCTGCACGGTTGCACTCTTGGGCTGGCGCAAGCCACCAGAGAGCGCCACGTGTCAGCATCTGAACCAGTTGCGCTAAGCGCTTTTGAAATAGAGCTTTGCTCTCTGAAATTGGCGCAACTCACCAGAGCGCGCCACGTGTCAGCAGTGCAAGCGTAGCGTACTAGCGCAGCGCACTGCACTGCATGACACGTTTCATCATCACAAGCGCTTGCGCTCTTTGATTGGCGCAAAGCGCCTGAAAAAAATGAAATGCATTTCTTTTGTTAAAGGGCCAGGCCCAAGTCAAAAAGACCTAGCAGGCCAAAATAAATTGCAAAGCAATAAAAAGGGCAGAGCCCAAGTAAAATTGATGCTCTGCATCATTTATAAATAGGCAGAGCCCCAAAACAAATTGATGCTCTGCATCCTTTATAGGTAGAGCCCAAATAAAAATAAAAATAAATGCAATGCAAAAGAAAATAAAATGTTGAACATTTTCAACTGGACTTAGCCCAGTCATGGCCATAAGTCCTCAAATTAAATTGACTGAGCACGGCTGCTCCCAAAATCAATTTACATCCGGTTCGAGGGTACATCTCCGAACTCCTCTAACACTTCTCGTTGTAATCCTTCAACGACGTCAGAGAGGCGACGGGTCCCAACGACCACACATGAATATGGACTGCGGGGTCCTTAAACTCGTGGACCGAAATGTCCTTAAACTAATATCGGACCGAAACGTCCTTAAACTAATATTGGACCGAAACGTCCTTAAACTAATGGTGGACCACCACGTCCCTAAACAGGAACATGGACCACTACGTCCCTAAACTGGAACAATAGAGCCTCCAAATGCTCTTTTGTCGGATCTAAACGGTCCCGTTTAAGTTGATCTTAGCCTCAAATATGGCTAACGTATCCTTAAAAATTCAAACAGACTTTAGTCCCAAATTGGACTATAAGACCCCCAATCAACTTTGGTTCAAGGGTACATCTCCGAACTCCTCTGACACATGTCGTTGTAATCCTTCAACGTCGTCAGAGAGGTGACGGGTCCCGACGGCCATATATTAAATGGACCACCATGTCCCTAAACTGGAAATGGATCTAGACGATTCCGTTAAGTTGATCTTAGTCTGGAAATTAGACTAACGTATCTTTAACAAACGTTTAAGTTGATCTTAGCCTCAAAAATGGCTAACGTATTCTTAAACCAAAACTCAAAACCCAAATCTAAGAAAATACGAATTTGGACTAATCCACGTCCTACGGGTGAAGAAATAAATAGTCTCCGTATACAATCCACGGGCAACCACAAACAAAACAAACATACACGACATGAAGTGAAATTCTGGAGAAGGAGAAAGTGGTTACCGCGATGCGGTAGCGTAATTAACTGCAGGGGCTTGCGCCTGCAGGGAAGAGTGTCCCCACAATCAAAAACTCCTCTAGCAAGGGGGAATCTGACGAAGTCTGCTACATCGGCCGCATCCGTCTAAACCTCCGATACACGGTGCCATAAATCAACTTGGCATCTTCGGAAAGGTTGACGGATAAAACCATATAGCATCTGCCCCGAATCTCAGGCAAGACATCCTAATGTCTCGGCCGCCGTTCGGAGGGGAACAGGTAGCTTCGTGTCCATCAATGCTGTGGATCGAAGCCCACATCATGAGGCCGCCGAGCAATTTCCTGCTGGCCCATCCCTAGCGGGTAGCTTCCTACCCATCTACGCTAAGGATCAAAAGCCCTCATCATGAGGAGGCTGAGTAGCTTCCTGCTCGTCTCATCCATAAACGGGTAGATTCCTGCCTAACGGCACTGTGGATCGAAGTCCTCATCACGAGGCCACCGAGCAGCTTCCCTGCCAGGTACATCCCTAACGGGTAGCTTCCTACCCATCTACGCTAAGGATCTAAAGCCCTCCTCTCGAGGCCACCGAGAAGCTTCCCTGCCCGGTCCATCCCTAGCGGGTAGCCTCCTGCCCATCTACGCTAATGATCAAAATCCCTCCTCATGAGGCAACCGAGCAGCTTCCTTCTCAGTTCATCCGTAATGGCTAGCTTCCTGCACATCAACGCTGTGGATCGAAGACCTCATCATGAGGCCACCGAGCAACTTCCCCGCCCGTTCCATCCTTAGCGGGTAGCTTCCTATCCATCTACGCTAAGGATTTAAAGCCCTCCTCTCGAGGCCACCGAGCAGCTTCCTGCTCGGTCCATCCACAGTGGGTAGCTTCCTGTCCATCAACGCTGTGGATCGAAGCCCTCATCACGAGGCCGCCGAGCAATTTCCTGCTGGTTCATCCCTAGAGGGTAGCTCCTACCCATCTATGCTAAGGATCAAAAGCCATCCTCACGAGGCGATCGAGCAGCTTCATGCTCGGTTCATCTGTAGTGGGTAGCTTCCTGCCCATCAACGCTATGGATCGATGCCCTCATCACGAGGCTGCCGAGCAATTTCCTGTTGGCCCATACCTAGCGGATAGCTTCCTACCCATCTACGCTAAGGATCAAAAGCCCTCCTCATGAGGCGACCGAGCAGCTTCCTGCTCGTTTCATCTGCAGTGGGTTGCTTCCTGCCTAACAACACTGTAGATGAAGCCCTCATCACGGGGCCACCGAGCAACTTCCCTTCCCGGTCCATCCCCAGTAGGTAGCTTCCTACCCATCTACGCTGAGGATTTAAAGCCCACCTCTCGAGGCCACCGAGCAGCTTCCCTGCCCGGTCCATCCCTAACGGGAAGCTTCCTACCCATCTACGCTGAGGATCTAAAGCCCTCCTCTCGAGACCACCGAGTAGCTTCCTAGCCCGGTCCGTCCCTAGAGGGTAGCTTCATACCCATCTACGCTAAAGATCTAAAGCCCTCTCGGACACAGAGCAGCTTCCCTGTCCGGTCCGTCCCTAACGGGTAGCTTTCTATCCATCTACGCTAAAGATCTAAAGCCCTCCTCTCAAGGCCACAGAGCAACTTTCTTGTCTGGTCCATCCGTAGCGGATAGCTTCCTACCCATCAACACTGAAGATCTAAAAGCCATCTTACAGAGGCCACCGTGCAGATTCCTTCTCGTCTAATCTCCGAGGGGTAGATTCCTACCTTACGAAGACGCGGATCTAGGACCCATATCAAGGAGGAATCAGTCAATGTCGACCTATTCTAGCTTGGCTGATTTTCAACTCATGCTAAGACACGTTGTCGTCACCTCGACTCCGGGGTATGAGCTGATACCTACCTTCCTACTCGGGTATCTTTTGACTCACGCTAAATGAACGACCGCCACCTCAACTCCGGGGAGCGGGAGGGTACCGACCTTCCTACACTTGGCTATTATTCGACTTACACTCGATGCACGATCGTCATCTAATAAGCTGGGCAATGACCTACGACCTAACACTTGCAGCAGAATGAAAATTCAAAAAAGAAGAAGACTGACGAGCTAAAGTACTCACGCAGAAAGCAGACAGTCGTGCAGAGGAAAATGAGCTCAACTTTATTTACATTCCGAAACTTTACAAGGTATTCTGAGCTCCTCAACATTACAAAAAATGCCCGTAGGCTTAAAAGATTTTGAAATGAAAAACAAAAGATCCCAAGGGAAGAAAGCTCAGGCCGTGGGCTCCACCGGGATCTCGCCCTGCTCGACACCTCCCTCGGGGGCTGGAGCTTCGGCCTCTGGGATGCTTCGCCCCCTGCGTCGACCTCGGCGCCCGCCCCCTGAGGCACGTCCCCGGAGAGTGGGTATTTGTTAGTTATATGTATGCCCTAGAGGCCATTATTATACATGTGATGTATACTATAGTGGATACTTGGACATATATAGGGAGGACTTTCTTGCTCGACATGACAGTGTGCTATCTGGTTGCTCTTCATCTTAACATGCACACTTATTGTCTCTCTATTACATATTGTAAAGCCCTTAGGATGAGTACTTGAATACCAGGATTATGATGCAGATCATACTAGTAGGGCAGAGGTAGTCAGTAAGTACATCCTTCAATTGTTCCTAGTCGTGGGAGTATCGAGAAGGGGCATCGATATTCCAGAGTAGACTAGCGTATACGTTTCTCGACCCATGTGATGGACGATGGATGATCCCATATCCATTGGTGTTTGACATCAGAGATGGTATACGGGTGCTCAGTGGAGACTGGGTACACTGAACGGACTCACCGACAACTCCTAGATGTATTATACCTATCGTCAGATAGCAGTTCTCTGGTGACACTGGTACAGATTAGTCTGTCGACCCGAGATCGTCATAGATTCTTGTATGACTCCCATTGTACTTTGATTTCCAGCTTACCACATTCAAGAGATTGTACAAAACAGTGGTTTTTGGATACAGTCGCGAGTCGCATGGAGGCAATGAGCGATAGGAGGGGATTTCGTCTCTCCCGGTATTGGGGGTTGATGTTGCGCTATGCTCGATTGGCCATAACAGGAAATCCCTGGCCAGGGTTGCTGAGATTTATAGGTAAGTATTATCAGTAGTTTCTCGAACCATTATGGGTCTCATATCGGCATGACTTATCAAGGCTATTGGGGTCTGACGTTTACCACCCCCAGGCTGAGATATGCGACATATCAGACGAAGAGACCGGACTGTACGGTAGTGTTACTGATTGGATTCGCAGGAGTATGAGCAGGCTTGCTTGTTGATATTCTGATCGCTCAATACCCGGGTGGCCGTTATGTTTAGCAGACCGCTTGCGGCTTGTGGGTGACTGATATGATCACCACCTACTGCCGGCGTATTGAAGAGTCTTTAGAGTCCTACACAGAGATTTCCTGGCTCAGGCGAAATGAAGCAGAAGCACATATGTGATATGTGCGAGACCAAGATTAATACGTGTATGTGATACCATATTCTATTCTCGCGATATATGATATCGGTCGGTTATATGTGATATAGTCGAGTTATCGGATCAAGTGTTGATTCGATAAGTTGATACATTTGATATTGGTCGGTTGTATGTGATATACCCGGATTATTAAATCAAGTGTTCATTTAATAATTTAATGTATAATTATATATTTGATATATTATCTTACATTAACTAATATTAGCTTACTTAAGATTTCTTTTTCTCACTTGTGTACACTTAGTATATATGTGATATATATTAATGTACATTCTTTTATGTCATGCTAGATGATACATGAGACATGGGTATATGTGACCCACACCATGCTTAACATAATCAAAGGTTTTATTTATTTAAAGTAATTCAAAATTGAGTGGAAATTAGTCAGGGTTGATGCTTAGTGGAAGCTTATAGAATCATTGACTAAGTCCACTAATTTTGTTTTACTTAAGATATTTATTAACCCAACCATTATGATTAGCTATGGTTTAGTCTCTACATGAGTTAGTATATGATATTAACTCACCCATGGTTCTCATTCTACACTTGATCTTTTCCATGGTTGCTTTTCTTCATCTCCTTCCTCAAGCTCTCTAGCTTTTTGGGAGGTGAAGAAAATGGGTGAGAAAAATATTTCTAAAGTGAGCAAAATTCCTACTTCATCATTCTCTACTAGATTAGCCATTTAGTTTAGGGTGTTAGCTTCACTAATTCCATATTAGTGAAGAGGTGGCTTGAGTTGGTGTCTTCTCGACGTAGATCATCTTTGGCCTCCAAGACTTCAAGCAAGCTTGTTCCGTTCATCTTGTGGAGCCTTTCTAGAGTCCAGGAGTTCACTACTTGGAGCGAAAGGACTACTACATGGAGCTATTGAAGTGAAGGACCGGTCTACAAAGGTTGTATTCCTTCTTCACTTAGATGTAAAGATATTTACATTCTAGTTTCGTCTAATTCTCTAGTTAAGATTCTAGGTTAGGCTACTTTAACGCGCTAATTTTTTAAAACGGCATGGTCGATACCTCCCGAAACCTAGCGGCGACCCTAGGGAACCTAACAGTGGTATCAGAGCCAAGCTAGAGAATTAGACGATATTTGTAGAATTACGAAACCGAAACAATTTCGAAACACTCGAAATAAAAACCAAGTTTCCGTCGAAATTTTTAAGGTGTCTAAAATTTTTTTAAGCAGTTGCAGAATGTTATATGAGATGTAACATGAACACCATAGAAATTTGAGCCCCCCTCACCGGAATTTGCCCGGCGACATGTGTTGAAAATCCGAGGTCGCCGGTTTTGTAGTGGAATTTTGGCTTCAAATTTTTGTGGTGTTCCAGTCTCTGGGTTTTGGTGTTTCAGATGTTGCTTTTTTTTGCTAAGATTGCATGTGATGTTATCTTTCTATAAAACCAATTCGGAGTGCTTCGTAGTCATAATTCAAACATCGTTTCGGGTTATTTAGACGATGTTAAAAAGTTCAAACGGATATCAATAACCAATTTTCTCCCTCGCTGGAAATTTTCCAAGAGTTGGATTTTTTCCATGTTTAAAATCTTCAGAAAATCATGCAGGTGTTTTCTATGGACCCTCTAAAAGAACGAAACCCTAACTCGATTTTGTGACCATCGGAACCGCTACCAAACCCAAGGGTTTGGGTAGTTCCGCGGCGCCATAAGTGAGGCAAGGTTGACCCTTCTACGATTGGTCCATACGTGGTGTGGCATGTTCTGGGTGATTTTTAAACTGCATCAAGTGTTGAGCTCTTTAGGAAATTTTGGGTGTTTGTTGATTCGATCGAAAAGTTTGACATCGTATAGCTATCTATGATTGTGATACAATACTTGGAATCCACAATATTTAGTTTTGTGAAAACTAATTTGAATTTTATAAATCTAGCAATTTAGTCTCAAGTGATCGGTTGCCACGGGATTTTGATGTGGATTAAAAGTCCGTCGCAATCACGTAGCGTACGCACATACTCGCCAGGTAACCTTACTAAATAGCCACGCCCCATAGCCCCGACCAAGTGACTATAGGAGAACCCCGTCGCCAAAAGCATCCGTTCGGGTGCTCACGGTCACGGTATTCCGCCTAAATGCACTTCGTTGATGACATCGGGGGTGCGTCCGTCTACTAAAGTTTCCGACGAGCATTCGATCAGGTTGTCGGGAATCTTGTTGAATTACCTGACCAGTTATTGAAAAGTGTTTTCAATACCGAGACTAAAATGCATTGTTTATAATTGTTAGGTATGCGATGTTTAAGGAATTCATTTGGTTAGGCATGAAATTCAAAGTATGTGATACATTGGGTTTATAATGTCTAAAGTGGTTGCGGATTCCAATTGTTGTAGTTTTCATTTCTTTTCTACGACCGTAAATGTAACATATGGTGTATCGCCGGTTTCATTGCTATATGTCAACGACAATTGGGATACACATATTTACTTACGTTGATGACATGCGATGTTATGTATTGCTGTGATATGTTATATTGGATCGTTGTGTTTGAATAGCCGGGGGTTTTTATGTGGGATGAGAGTTTTTCATTTTCATTCATGTAAAAACTTGTATGTAATATTCTTTTATTGGGGCACTTCCGGTTGAGAATGATGTCACCATTGATGTATATTATTTACTTTTCCACATTATGATAGACCCAAGGAGGATAGCATAAGTAACCGGGTTTTAGGGTCCAGTGGGAGACCATCTCGAGGAGTCGAGACCGGGTCTCCTAACTCTAGAATTGGTAGGGTTGCTTGCCGCTCTCGTAGGGCTCTAGAGATGTGGGTTTGGCTATTCATCACGATCGTGGAATCCGCGTTTTTTTACTGGCTTAATTTAAAACACGGAATTCCTAGTATATCCAATATTTCATATGTGTTTTTCTGCTGCTGATATTCTATGATGTGATCACTTTATATGATGAGACGAATGCTTATATTGTATATATGATATATAATAAATATTGCTGCTTTCGTTTCTTTTGTGATGCTTAGGAAGCATAAATGATGGGACTTCATTAATAAGATTAATGAAATAAAAGAAACCTAATGATGTTGTAGAATCTTGTTTTAAAAACTGGTAGTTCTAGTTCTTGCTTTGCATAGCGGTATTCCTTATAGGATATCCAGCACCTTATTCGATAAGGAAAGAGCTGAGATCCCTTCACCGGGAGTGACCTCTTTAGCGAAACTGGCAGATGCTACAACCCACTCGGTTTTATTTTTGATTGCTTTTTTAGTTCATGCTTTGCATAGTGGTATTTGTGAAATATCCAGCACCTCATTCGATGAGGTAAGAGCCGAGATCCCTTCACCGAGAGTGACCTCTTTAGCAAAACTAGTAAAATCCTCAAAAGCACTCCTTTTCAAAATTACTCGATTCTACAACGATATCGAGTTCATTACACAAAAGATTTTCTTAAAAACCTGTTATATCCCTCCGTCATTTCAGATAAGTACTACTTAGTATTCGTGCTACGTTTGTTGGCCTCCGTCAAGGCGTAGTGTGCAGTAGCTAACCAGTGCTTATCTGCAACATAAGAGGAGATTGGATTAGGGTAGTCGTGCGACTTTGTTGGCCTCCGTCAAGGGTCGTGCGGGTGGGTTTAATTCAATCATGAAATGTACGGGTTGAACTTGACTAGCAGCCTATGGTTTGTTAGCCTCCGTCAATGTCATAGGAGGCAAGGGGTAAAATATTATCGGGAATTTCAAGTGTTGAAATTTGCAATGAGATTGCATACCATTTATGAGATAGTTGGATCCCAATACCCACTGCGAGTAAGAGTTATTCCTGGAAGAGTTTTGCACATTACAACTAGTCGATCAAGTAGGTGTCTAGAAATGTGTTAACGGGGTTACGCCCTTGGGAAAACGAGGTTTATTTTAATTAGGTCCGTGCGAAAGCACGGGGAACCTCCCTCAAAGTACCGACGCTGGCCTGGCCGAAAGATTGGCGAACTTGTAGGGTGTAATTAATCCCGGTTAGTCTTACCGTTTAAGGTTTGAAGGAAGATTTAATAAAAACAGTAGGAGCCATCTTGATTAGATAAAATAATAACCAATCTGATCTTGCAAGAGCATACGCTGAGTGTTTTCTTCTCTCTCTCTCTCTCTCCTGGTAGTGAACGTAACATGCCTTAATCAAGATAATAATATGGATATATTGACCGAACCTGCTTATTATACTAAGATGGGGAACGTTGGTTCCGCTCTTATAACTGTTATAAGTCCGAGCATGATAAGGGGAATATCCGATTTCAATGCCACTCATTCGAGGAATGAGCATGTTGATGCATATTTTTTGGGTGTGTTCGTTACCGAGAACTGTTTCTCAGTATCCTCTACGTCCTAGGTATGAGATACCGGATCAGGATCCCATATATATAATCTGTTATATGGGCTACAGATAGGTAGAGAACTGGGATTGGGTGATATGTCTCTAAGTGTTAGAGAATGGTGCAATTGTTGCAGCCAAGTCAGTTGGCAAATATCATCTTGTATTACCAAGTGGTAAATACATTGATTCTGAACGAATGTTATTACATACCGAACCTGATATACAACATTAAATCAGATTCTTTATTACGTTAAAGAAGAATATAATTCTGTATTGGAGGATAATGGTGTGAACATTTTCCTGAATTAAGAGTTGATTGGATCAGGCACGTTATGAAATAGCATATATGTTCTAAATCAAAGCACAGTTCAAAGTATGTAGAACACACACAAGAGGAATAGTTCAGAAATGAACGAATTCTTCTTGTGGTATTGTAGACTAGGTCATATCAATGCGACACGACCAGCTAAGTTACATAAGAATGAATATGAGAATCTGTTCGAATTTTCATCTTATGATACTTGTCAGTCTTGTCTCAAAGGTAAAATGACCAATGTTGGGGTAAAAATTTACACCACGGATGACCAAGTCAAAATCAAAGTCAAGCTCAAGCCAAGTGGGCCCAAGCCCAGGTCAAGTGGGCCAATGCCCGGGTCGAGCCCGAACATGAAGCCGCCGGCCTCCCCCATACCAAAATAAAAATTTTGTGATAAATAATTTTGGTGTATTTCTTTTTTTTATATTTTGAATAAATATAAGAAAAATAGGCATAAAGCCAAATTTTGTAAAGCCCATAGCACATGTGCAAAAGAATTAAGCACATGAGGCATGGGATGGGCAAAATGCTATTTTGTAAAGTCCAAGGAGCTATATGTAAAGTGTGTAGCCTATAAAGGCAAACATGATGAAAATATCTAAAGATCTTTTGCTCTCTCAAAAATATTAAGGTTTGTGCCTCCTTCTCCTTCCTCAAGGTTCTAGACCTTCTTCCTTTTTTTTTGAATTAAATCAAGGGTTTTACTCTTCCTTTTCAAAAACTAAATAGTTTTTCACCACAAAACCCACAAAGAGGAGCTCGGATCTTCCATTAGATCTCAAAAATGGGAGATTTTTAAAATCCCACCCCTCTTGTTCTCCAAGATCCGGCCAACAAAGAGGAGGTAGAAGGAGACCCATCTCCGAAAATCCCACTTTGGAAAAGATCTAAGGCTCAAGAGAAGATCCAAAGCTTAAGAGAGAAGAACATCTGAAGATTTTTAGAGAGTTCAACTCCAAGACCCAAATCCTCAAAAGAGTTTAACTCTTAATCCAGATCTTTTGGAGTTTAACTCCACTCAAAATCCTCTTTTGGAATTTAACTCCTATTTTCGGGGGTAAAAACCCCTTCTTTTCGCTAACGCCCAGCGCTCAAGTGCCCATGTGTTAGTTATATGTATGCCCTAGAGGCCATTACTGTACATAGGATGTATATTGTAGTGGATGCTGGGACATATATAGGGAGGACTTTCTTGCTCGACATGATAGTATGCTATCTGGTTACCCTTTACCTTAACGTGTATGCTGATTGTCTCTCTGTTACATGTTGGTAAAGCCCTTAGGATCTGTACTTGACTACCTGGACTATGATGCGGATCATACTAGTGGGGACATGGTAGTCCATAAGTACATCCTTCAAAGTCCCTATTCGTGGGTGTATCGAGACGGGGCATCGATATACCAGAGTAGACTAGCGTGTACCTTCTCGACCCATACAGATGGGCGATGGATGATCCCATATCCATTGGTGTTTGACATCGGAGATGATATACGGGTGCTCAGTAAAGACTGGGTACACTGGACGGACTCGCCGAGAACTCCCAGATGGTATTATACCTCACGTCAGATGGCAGTTCTCTGGTGACACTGGTACAGAGTAGTCTGTTGACCCGAGATCGTCATAGAGTCTTGTGTGGTTCCCACTGTGCTTTGATTTCCATCTTACCACGTCCAAGAGGGCGTGCAAAACGGTGGTTTTTGGGTACAGTCCCGAGTCACATGGAGGCAATGAGCGATAGGAGGGGATTCGTCTCTCCCGGTATAGGGGGTTGATGTTGCGCTGTGTTCGATTGGCTATAACAGGAAATCCCTGGCCAGGGTTGCTGAGATTTACTGGTAAGTGTTACCAGTAGTTTCTCGAACAGTTATAGACCTCATATCGACACGACTTATCGAGCTATTGGGGTCTGACGTTTACCACCCCTAGGCAAGATATGCGACATATCAGACGATCAGACCGGACTGTACGGTAGTGTTACTGGTCGGATTCACTGGAGTGTGAGCGGGCTTGCTCGTCGATCTTCAGATCGCTCAATACCCGGGTGGCCGTTACGTTTAGCAGACCGCTTGCGGCTTGTGGGTGCTTGATATGATCATCTACTGCCGGCGTATTGACGAGTCTTTAGAGTCCTACACAGAGGTTTCCTGGCTCAAGCGAAACGAGATAGGAGCGCATATGAGATATGTGCGGGAACGAGAATAATACTAGTATGTGATACTGTATTCGATTCTCGCGATGTGACATTGATCGGTTATATGCGGTATATCCGGGTTATCGGATCAAGTGTTGATTCGATAAGTTGTTACTGATGATACCAGTCGGTTATGTATGACATGACCGGATCATTGAATCAAGTGTGGATTTAATGATTTAATGCATAATTATATATTTGATATATTACTTTGCATTAACTAGTATCGGTTCACTTTAGATGGATTTTCTCACTTGGATTGTGCACATTGTATATGTGATATACATTTGTACATTTGATTGTATCATGTTTGATGATACATGATAGTTTGGTGTATGAATTAAACCATGGTTGGTCAATGGTTAGGGTTTCTTTTGCTTCATTTATTCATTTATTTATCCATTTTGTTTATTTTAGCAAAAGAAAATAATGAAGAGATAATGGTGGCTTTCTTTGTTTGTTTATGAACCTTCATGAAGGTTTGACCTAAGCAACCATTTTGTCTTCATGTCTTAACCCAACCATTCACTAACCCTTGGTTTAATCTCTACACCTAACCATGGTTTGCTTATGATAAGAATGGATTTTCTTTTCTTTTTTAATTAACTTATCATAACTTATCATCTTCTTCTTCATCTTCCTTCATGAAGAAAACCTCCACTTCATCAATGGTGATTGATGAAGATGAGTGAGAAATCCAATTCTAAAGTGAACCCAACTCCTATTTCTTCATCCTCTACCTCTTGCCAAGTAGTTGAGTGTGTTTACTTCACAAGTTTCTTGACTTGGTGAAGTCGGAGCTTGATTTAGCGATGCCTCGACGTAGATCATCTTCGGCACGTCGTCGATGACCTAGCCCGCTTCTTCTCCGATGAAGCCGACGCAAGAGCCCGGATTTCGGATTTGTACAGCGGAGATGACTTCTTCATGGAGCTATGGAGGTGGAAAAATGGATCTACAAAGGTTGTATATCCGTATCCCTTAGTTAACTGTTAACTAGATTACTTTTTCGCCTAGATTTCTAGCAAACGATCCGTAGTCGGGTCTCTCGGCACCGTTAAAATTTTATATTGGCATGTTCGATGCCTTGTGAGACCTTCATAGGGTGCCTAGGAACCCTACAGTGGTATCAGAGCCTAGCTAGAGCCTTAGGCGAAGTCTAGACGGATTTTGAAGTCCGAACGACCCAAAACCGAAACCCAAAATATGCTCTCTGTACATTTTTTATTTTCTGGGATTTTTCCAGATTAAAAATTTCCATAAAATTCAGCAGGGAATCCTAAGAGTTACTGTGAAGCACGTAATTCTAAATCCACTAAGTTAGCGCGGAACCGCGGCCCCCACCATTGTACCAGCGGCGGTTCCGCGGCCACACTGTAGATTTACAGTGTGTGGTCTGCACAGTAATTCTTTTCTTGTAGTGCTGAGTCTTCTGGATATTTTTAAAAATTTATTCAAGAGTTGAATTTTTCTGGAGTTGTTTTGGGGATTCGGTGTTTCGATCGGGGTTTCAAATTTTGTCTGTGTGGCTTTCCGGATAAATTTTAGAATATGTTAAAAAGTTCGACCGGATATAAATACCCAATTTTTCCCCTGTCGGGAAATTTCCAAGTGTTGGATTTTTTCCGAAGTTTAACGACGTTCTAAGTAGTGCAAGTAACACGATGGACCCCTCTAGAAGACAACAAACCTTAACTCGATTATGTGACCGTCTTGAACTTGCCCTTATGAACCTTCGGGTTTGGGGCAGTACGGCAGTTGCCACATGTGAGGCGTTGGCTTGACCCTTCTACGGCTGGACCGTTGGTACTGAGGCACGAACTGAATGTTGTTAGACTTATTTCATGTGTTGATCTGTATCGGGAAAAACTTGGGTGTTCGAATATTCAATCGGAAAGTTTAACATTTTCTGTTTATCTGGAATGTGATACAATAGTTGGAATTCACAAAAAGTTATGAGATAACTGAATGAATGTTATAAACGTAGCACTTTAGTCTCACTTGATCGGTTGCCACGGAATTTTGATGTGATCAAAAGTCCGTCGCAATCACGTAGCGTACGCGGATACTCGCCGGGTAAACTTAATAGACAGCCTCACCCTATAGCCCCGACCAAGTGACTGTAGGAGAACCCCGTCGCCGAAAGCATCCGTTCGGGTGCTCGACGGCAGCGGTGTTCCGCCTTGGTGCACTTCGTCGACGGTATCGGGGGTGCGGCCGTCTATTGAAGTTTGCGACGGAGCATTCGATCAGGATGTCGGGAATCTTGTTGAATTGCCCGACTTGGTATTGAAAAGTGTTTTCGATGTTGAGACTAAAATGCGGGGTTTATAATTGTTAGGCATGCGATGTCTAAGTAATTCATTTGGTCAGGCATGTGATGTCTGAGGTGGTTGCGGATTCCAACTGTTGTAGTTTTACACTTTCTTTTCTGTGACCGTAAGTGTAATATGTGATATCGCCGGTTTCGTTGCTATATGTCAACGACAATTGGGATGCGCATATTTACTTACGTTGATGACATGTGATGTTATGTGTTGCTGGATATGTTATATTGGATCGTCGTGTTTGAATAGCGGGGGTTTTTATGTGAGATGAGTGTTTTTCATTTTCATTCATGTAAAAACTTGTATGTAATATTCTTTTATTGGGGCGCTTCCAGGTTGCGGAAGTTGTCACCTCTTGTATATTATTTACTTTTCCGCACTAGGATAGACCCAAGGAGGAGAGCACAAGTAACCGGGTTCTGGAGTCCAGTGGGAGACCAACTCGAGGAGTCGGGTCTGGGTCTCCCTAACTCTAGAATTGGTAGGGTTGCTTGCCGCTCTCGTAGGGGTCTAGGGGTGTGGGTTTGGCTATTCATCACAACCGTGGAATCCGTGTTTTATACTAGCTCGTATTGAAAACACCGGACGTCCTAGTGTATCCAATATTTCATATGTTTCTTCTGCTGCGATATCTGTGATGTGATCATGTGATGTTCTGTGATAGATACAGTATATAGTATATATGATATATTATATAGGCGTTACTTATGTTTTACACCCGCGCTAGCCCATGCCCCCGCTCTGCCGTTAGTTACCCTAACCTAACGGTGCACGAGAGGACATCGAGGCGAATGCGGATGGCATAAGTGTACGTCATATCTATCTGTGATGTTTAGGTACTTAAATGATGGGACTTCATTAATGTGATTAATGAAATAAAAGAAACCTAAGATGTTGTAGAATCGAATTTCAAAATAAAACAGGTAGCTACAGTTCTTGCTTTGCACAGCGGTATATGTGATATATCCTGCACCTTATTCGATGAGGAAAGGACCGAGATCCCCCTTCACCGGGAGTGACTCCTTTAGCAATAACTGGCAGATGCTACACACTCGGTTTGTCTTTTGATTGCTTTTAAGATTTTTTGCTTTGCACAGTGATATATATGATATATCCCGCACCTCATTCGACGAGGAAAGGAACCGACGATCCCTTCACCGGGAGTGACTCCTTTAGCAAAACTAGAAAAGCCTCAAAGCACTCCATTTTAAAATCATTTGATTCTACAACGATATCAAGTTCATTACGCAATAGGTTTTCAGAAAAACCTGTCGTAGCCCTCCGTCATTTCAGATAAGTTGTATATAGTATTCGTGCTGCATTTGTTGGCTTTCGTCAAGGTGCAGTGTGCGGTAGCTATATGCTGCTTATCTGCTAGCATACGATGCGATTGGATTAGGGTAGTCGTGCGGCTTTGTTGGCTTTCGTCAAGGGTCGTGCGGGTGGGGTTTAATTCAATCAAGAAATGTACGGGTTGAACTTGACTAGCGGGCTATGGTTTGTTGGCTTTCGTCAAGGTCATAGCACGTTAGGGGCAAAATATTATCGGGAATTTCAAGTGTTGAAATTTGCAATGAGATTGCATACCTTCTATGAGATAGTTGGATCCCGATACCCGCTGCGAGTAAGAGTTACTCCTGGGAGAGTTTTATACATTACAATTAGCCGATCAAGTAGGTGTCTAGAAAGGTGTCAACGGGGTTACGCCTCTGGGAAAACGAGGTTTACATTAATTAGGTTCGTGCGAAAGCACGGGGGACCTCCCTCAAAGTACCTGACACTGGCCTGGCTGAAAGATTGGCGAACTTGTAGTGTGTAATTAATCCCGGCTAGTCTTTCCTTTTAGGGTTTGAAGGAAGATTTGATAAAAAGCAGTGGGAGCCATCCTGATTAGATAAAATAATAACCAATCTATTCTTGACTACAGAGCGCACGCTGAGTGTTTCTTCTCTCTTCTCTCTCTCCTGGTAGCGACCATATCACGCCTTAATCAAGATAATAATACGGATTATTGACCGAACCCGCTTGTTATACTGAGCTGGGGAACGTTGGTCCCGCTCCAACTTATAATTGTTATAAGACAGAGCAGGAAATTGGGGAATACCAGATTTCCCGTGCCGCCCAAACGAGGAGAGTGCATGATGATGCATCATCTTCGGGTTTGTTCATTATATAGAACTGTTTCTCAGTATCCTTTACGTCCTGGGTATGTGATACCAGATCAGGATCCCAGATATGTAATCTGTTACATAGGGCTGCAGAAAGGTAGAGAACTGAGAATGGGTGATAAGTTTCATGAGGCAGAAAACAGGGCAAGAGTTGCAGCCAAGTCTGTCGGTCACTGTCACCCTGTATTATCAATACATTGATTCTGAACGAATGTTCTTAGATACCGAACCTGATATACAAAATCATATCTGTCTCTTTATTAGTAAAGAAACGATATAATTTTGTATTGTTGGATAATGTTTTAAACATTTCCTATATCAAAAGTTGATCGGTTCAGGCACGTTATCTAAAAGCATTGATGTTCTAAATCAAACTACAGTTCTTAGTATACGAATCACACACAAGAGGAAGAGTTCAGAAATGAACGGATTCTTCTTAAGGCATTGTAGACTAGGTCAGATCAATGTGACCCGACTAGCTAGAGTTACATATAGATGCATATTTAAATCAGTTTGAATTTACATCTTGTGAAACTCGCCAGTCATGTCACAAAGATAAGATGACCATGGCTCCGTTTACTGGAAACAGAGAAAGAGTTAATGAACTCTTGGGACTGATACATGATGATGTATGTAAGGTCTCCTGTCTACACATGCCAGGAATGGTTTTTTATACTTCATTACGTTCTCTGATGATCTTTCGAGTTTCAGACCTATGTTCCTATTGAAACACAAGTCCGAACCTTTTGAGATATTCACAGAATATAAGATAGAAGTAGAGAACCAAAATACGGGTATAAGTATTATGTCCTTTGATGAGATCAAGGAGGAGAATACTTGAGCACGAAAATCCTGGATTATTTTAAAGGAGAATGAGATTCTCTCTCAGCATTACTCCTCTGTATACACCATAGCACGATGGTATATCGGGGCGGAGCAATAACACCTTATATGATAAGGTGTGCTCTATGATGAGTACTACTGAGTTACCTATTTCCTTTTTGGGAGTTATGCGCTTGAGAAGCTGCATACCTATTGAATAGGGTTCAAATCAAATCAGTTGCCTACCACTTCATATATGATATGGAAAGGGAAGAGCCCATGTCTTAAGTTAGTTAAGAGTTGGGGTTGTCCAGCCTATGTCTGAAAAGCAAAATCCGGACAAACTCGAGGCAAGATCTGTTATGTACAACTGGAAAGGTTCCAGCTATACAAACTACAGCAGATGATTTGATAAAACCAAAGGATTCAATAGTTACCAACGAACCTCAGCCTCTCCGCCGATCTAGTAGGGTTCCTCACCCACCTGAGAGATACTTCGGTTTCTCTATGACAGTGGGAGCGAGGATTGCATCATGAGATGATGACCCAACTAGTTTCGAGCTGGCCATCAGGAGTAAGACTCTATAAGAATGGCTGGATGCTTAGTGATCTGAGATGGAATCCTTATACACCGACAAAGTATGGACTTTGGTTGCTATATCTGAAGGGTTAAATCCCCATCAGGAGCAAGTATATCTTGAGAAGATTACTTGGTGTACATGGAAAAGTTGAGACTTTCAAAGCTAGACTTGTTAAAGGTTTTCGTCATCGACCAGGCGTGGATAATGATGAAACCTTTTCCAGTATCTATGCTTAAGTCCATCCAGATCCTACTTACCACGGCTACATACCATGACTACGATATCTGGCGGTTGGGTGCCATGACATCTTTTCTAAATGATGTTTTAGAAGAGAACGTCTGTAAGTACATAGCCAGAGGGCTTCGTAAACAATGGGAGCAGCGGAAACGTGTGCAAGATACTTTATAGGATAAAGCAGGCATCGCGGAGTTGGAACATCTGTTTTGATGGATTAGTCAAAGAAGTTGACATCATCAAAATGGTAGATGAACCTTGTATAAACAAAAAGGTAGTAGGGAGTATGGTGGTGATCCTCGTAGAGTACGTGGATGACATACTCTTGATAGGGAAGTAGTTTCCTATGCTACGCTCGATCAATCTCCGATTATCACAAAGATTCTCCATATAGGGTCAAAGTGATACCTCCTAAATCCTAGATTTTGGATCTATGCGATAGATCTAATTGGATGTTAGGATTCTCACTAGTTGTAGAATCACTGGAATGGTTCCAGGGTGATAATGACGACTGAGTGTCAGTCACAGGCATTGTCTTTACCCTCAGTAAAGGGACGGTATGTTGGAAGAGTTCCAAGCTAAATACCGTGACATACTAGACGATAAAGGCAGGATACATCGCTACATAAGATGCTACCAAAGAGGCCGTTTGGGTGTATATTGGTTCATGAGATGAACTTAGTTCCTGCCATTGTGTGACAATGGAGTTATGGCTTATGCCAAGGAACGTCTGTCCCATCAGTGATCCAAACATATTCTAAGGCAGTATCACCTGATCATGGAGATGGTTGATCTCCAGGGGGTCGAGGTCAGGAGAGTAGACTCAGAGGACAACACAGCGGATCAACTCACGAAGGGCCTTTTCCCAGAGAGAGACTTTTATGGGATGGTTGAGTATGAGATACAGCAACCACTGCTACAGATGGCCCTAGTGCAAGTGGGAGATTGTTAGTTATATGTATGCCCTAGAGGCCATTACTGTACATAGGATGTATATTGTAGTGGATGCTGGGACATATATAGGGAGGACTTTCTTGCTCGACATGATAGTATGCTATCTGGTTACCCTTTACCTTAACGTGTATGCTGATTGTCTCTCTGTTACATGTTGGTAAAGCCCTTAGGATCTGTACTTGACTACCTGGACTATGATGCGGATCATACTAGTGGGGACATGGTAGTCCATAAGTACATCCTTCAAAGTCCCTAGTCGTGGGTGTATCGAGACGGGGCATCGATATACCAGAGTAAACTAGCGTGTACCTTCTCGACCCATACAGATGGGCGATGGATGATCCCATATCCATTGGTGTTTGACATCGGAGATGATATACGGGTGCTCAGTAAAGACTGGGTACACTGGACGGACTCGCCGAGAACTCCCAGATGGTATTATACCTCAAGTCAGATGGCAGTTCTCTGGTGACACTGGTACAGAGTAGTCTGTTGACCCGAGATCGTCATAGAGTCTTGTGTGGTTCCCACTGTGCTTTGATTTCCATCTTACCACGTCCAAGAGGGCGTGCAAAACGGTGGTTTTTGGGTACAGTCCCGAGTCACATGGAGGCAATGAGCGATAGGAGGGGATTCGTCTCTCCCGGTATAAGGGGTTGATGTTGCGCTGTGTTCGATTGGCTATAACAGGAAATCCCTGGCCAGGGTTGCTGAGATTTACTGGTAAGTGTTACCAGTAGTTTCTCGAACAGTTATAGACCTCATATCGACACGACTTATCGAGCTATTGGGGTCTGACGTTTACCACCCCTAGGCAAGATATGCGACATATCAGACGATCAGACCGGACTGTACGGTAGTGTTACTGGTCGGATTCACTGGAGTGTGAGCGGGCTTGCTAGTCGATCTTCAGATCGCTCAATACCCGGGTGGCCGTTACGTTTAGCAGACCGCTTGCGGCTTGTGGGTGCTTGATATGATCATCATCTACTGCCGGCGTATTGACGAGTCTTTAGAGTCCTACACAGAGGTTTCCTGGCTCAAGAGAAATGAGATAGGAGCGCATATGAGATATGTGCGGGACCGAGAATAATACTAGTATGTGATACTGTATTCGATTCTCGCGATGTGACATTGATCGGTTATATGCGGTATAGCCGGGTTATCGGATCAAGTGTTGATTCGATAAGTTGTTACTGATGATACCAGTCGGTTATGTATGACATGACCGGATCATTGAATCAAGTGTGGATTTAATGATTTAATGCATAATTATATATTTGATATATTACTTTGCATTAACTAGTATCGGTTCACTTTAGATGGATTTTCTCACTTGGATTGTGCACATTGTATATGTGATATACATTTGTACATTTGATTGTATCATGTTTGATGATACATGATAGTTTGGTGTATGAATTAAACCATGGTTGGTCAATGGTTAGGGTTTCTTTTGCTTCATTTATTCATTTATTTATCCATTTTGTTTATTTTAGCAAAAGAAAATAATGAAGAGATAATGGTGGCTTTCTTTGTTTGTTTATGAACCTTCATGAAGGTTTGACCTAAGCAACCATTTTGTCTTCATGTCTTAACCCAACCATTCACTAACCCTTGGTTTAATCTCTACACCTAACCATGGTTTGCTTATGATAAGAATGGATTTTCTTTTCTTTTTTAATTAACTTATCATAACTTATCATCTTCTTCTTCATCTTCCTTCATGAAGAAACCTCCACTTCATCAATGGTGATTGATGAAGATGAGTGAGAAATCCAATTCTAAAGTGAACCCAACTCCTATTTCTTCATCCTCTACCTCTTGCCAAGTAGTTGAGTGTGTTTACTTCACAAGTTTCTTGACTTGGTGAAGTCGGAGCTTGATTTAGCGATGCCTCGACGTAGATCATCTTCGGCACGTCGTCGATGACCTAGCCCGCTTCTTCTCCGATGAAGCCGACGCAAGAGCCCGGATTTCGGATTTGTACAGCAGAGATGACTTCTTCATGGAGCTATGGAGGTGGACAAACGGATCTACAAAGGTTGTATATCCGTATCCCTTAGTTAACTGTTAACTAGATTACTTTTTCGCCTAGATTTCTAGCAAACGATCCGTAGTCGGGTCTCTCGGCACCGTTAAAATTTTATATTGGCATGTTCGATGCCTTGTGAGACCTTCATAGGGTGCCTAGGAACCCTACAGCATGTGCCGGGCACGTGAGGCGATAGCACCCAAAGTGCTGGCGCCAGCGCTCAAGCGCCCACATGAGGAACTAGCGCCCAAGCGCCCACGTGCCGGGCACGTGAGGCGCTAGCGCCCAAAGCGCTAGCTCCAGTGCCCAAGCGCCCACGTGCCGGGCACATGAGGCGCTAGCGCCAAAAGCGCTAACACCAGCGCCCGAGCGCCCACATGCCGGGCACGTGAGGCACGAGCGTCCGAGCCCCCACGTGCCGGGCACGTGAGGCGCTAGCGCCCAAAGCGCTAGCGCCAACGCCCAAGCGCCTAGCGCTAACCCTAGCGCCCAAAGCGCTAGTGCCTGAGCGGCCACGTGCCGGGCACGTGAGGCGCCAGCCCCTAAAGCGCCAGCACCCAAGCGCTCGCGCTAGCGCCAGCGCCTAGCGCCGGAATGCTAGGCACATGAAACGCTGGCGCTCACGCGTTCTTTGGACACCATTTTTCCCTCATTTTACATGCACTCCACACTAAAAATACCTCCCCCGTTAGAAAAAAATTTCTAACGGGACGCTGCCCCGCACCCCGCAAGGGGGCTGATAGCCCTCTTGACCACCAGCCCGGTATCTGGGTAGCGGGACCTCCGTAAAAACTCTGCGGGGCCCCCGATATATCCAAAACCCCTTCAAAATACAACACTGCACATTGACTTCGCATAACCGGTTTGACCCGTCAATCGGAGGTTCTCTCGCTCCAAAGGCGAGGGGTAATTAATGGCAGCTTAGTCCGTGGCTGCCGGAGATTCGTATCCCCACGATCAATAAACCCCCGCCTATCCTAGGCAGAGAGAATCTGTAGTACGCCTGAAAAGCGCATGCGTATTTCCATCTCAATGGAGTGACGAAAAACACCCTACAGATTTTGGCACGCCCGGTGGGACCTTTCTCTCCTCCTATATCTCAAGCCAAGTGTTCATGCGAACTCATTTAACATATATGCCGATGTTTGTGCTGAAATAATGTTATTCCGTGCAGAAATCAACTTTCAACGACAATGTCTCCTAAGATGGATCCAGCTTCTGATGCGACCCCGATTCCGTACATGGTCAAGATCAAAGCTCATGTGGTTCTCCCCACAAGCCTCAGTCGACACTGGGAGGAACCACCTCACCAGTTTGGTTTCGTCATCATCTACCCTGCCAGAAGCACTCATCTGGCAGAAATCCCGGCAAAACAGGTGGCCAAGCCGGTCTCAAGGGGAAAGAGGCCAAATGTTGTGATCGCTAAGGCACCACGACCGAAACTTAAGACGGCGTCTGAATGACTCTGTGGTGCTCCAGCTGGGGGCAAGATTTTCGGTACAAAGGGAAACATCAAACGTTGTGGACGAGCTCAGGCGATGACTCCAACAATTGCACAATCAAGCGTATCTCCAAAGCCCTCCAACGCCCGGTTTACGGCGGCTTCCTGAATAGCCGTAACCAGCCAAGTGCTCAAAACAGAAAGGCTGAGATAGAAGCGACTCAAGTATCGAGCCAACAGGAGGGCCAGGACTTCGGCCATGTGGGATCTTATGAGGTTCCAAGAGCAGGGTTACTCCGCGACGACGGCTGAGTCGGCCGTAAAAATCATCAATTCCTTCGAACCTCTGAAGTGGGTTCAGAAAAATGCCATGACCACCAAAATCAAGAAGACAACGGTCCGAACGTTACTACAAAGAGACATGTCCCAGCCCCGACAGAGAAAGTACGGCACTGTCTCTTCAAGTGTCTATCAGGCGCTCTGTGCCGCGCGAAAACAGCGGGGCAAAACCAAAAAGGAAGCGTCAGCACCATTCAAGAATCTGGCCAGACCAGCCGCCTTAAGTCGACTGCCCGTTACCGAAACAAGAGGGTCAAGACAGCGATCCGTGAAATCAGCCGTTGATAATAAAAAGACAGTCGGATATGTTATCCATACGGTCTATATGGAGGGCGGGCGCCCCAGCAACAAGCTTCGCAGCAAAAGCAAGGACGGGGCCACCACATCCCAGGCCCAATCTGGCTTGAAAATGGTTGCCACTTCCCAAGAACAGACGCCTCTGCTAGATGATGAAAACCCTCTTGATGAGGATGATAGGCAGAAAGACCCCTCAGTCCATGTAGAGTCATACTCGGACAGCGAGAAAGAGTCGACTTTCCGTCCCAGGACCGCGGAGCAAGAGCTTCTTCAAGAGCTTCAAAAACAGCTCAGGAGAAAAGATAAAGAGATGGCCAAGATCGATTCGAAAATTGACGACCTAACGAATGTTGTGATGCAACTTACGGCTCAAATTGCTCGAGCACCTCCCAATCAAGCACAAGTCGCTACTCATGAGCTGGATGATGACAATCTGAAGCGGACGATGCCTGTCCCTTTGGGTCCAAGATTGGTCGAGTCGCACGAAAGCCGGCCACATTCTGCTTCTGGGGACGCCTTGGTCCCAGATAACACTATCCCGCTAACACAAGATCGGATAATGGATTTGGTCACCAGCAAGGTTAAAACATTGGTGGCCGAAGCTGAAGCTCAGAAAGAAATTGGCAGTAGTGGGCGGACATATCCCGCACAGTACGATCTGATCGAGTTCCCGAGTGGCTACGACATTCCTAAGTTCGGAAGATTTGACGGGACGGGAAATACAAATCAGCACGTCGCCCACTTTAAAGCATCGTGCCGAAATACAGGGGGCAATGATGCGCTCCTTCTTCATCAGTTTGTCAACAGCCTGACCAATGTCGCTTTTGACTAGTACGGGAGTATACCAGATAGGTCCGTCATTACCTTTGCCCAAATGGAGTCTCTGTTTCGGTAAAAGGTTCATGAGTGTCGGTGATAAAATCTCCATTGCTGACCTTAAAAAGAACAAGCCGGGGAAGAATGAAAGCAACACCGATTTTATCTCCCGATGGCATAATCTCACAGTTAAGTGCGAACCGCCGCTGGAGCAGGACCAGTCTGTCAGCCTTCTCATTGGGAACCTCAGCAATTGGATGGTCCCATTCTTGTGTACAGCAGGCCTCAAGACGTTTCAAGAGCTAACCAAGAAAGTACAAATGTTGGAACGCTTGAAACAAGAGTCTACCCCAGACTCTCATAGAGACAAGACTTGGAAAAACAAGCGGGGCGACAACCGTAGAAGCGGGAATTCCAACAGTACCAATGTCTTTAATGCGTCCGATAATGAAGAAAAGCGAAGGGCAGGCGATTCCAAAACCAACCGGTCTCGAAATCCATTACTGGGAGGAGAAGGGTCTTCCCTAGAGGAGAAAAAGAACAAGGTTTACTCTCTCAAAAGGGACAAGGTCCGCAAGATATTTAAAGATGCCTTGAACAACGGTATACAATTGCCGGAGTTGAAAAAACCTCAAGAAGCAAAAATGACCGACAATCCCCTGTATTGCCCATACCACCGAGTAGTGAGCCATGCGATCGAGGATTACTATATCTTCAAAGACTGGGTCGAGAAGCAGTACAAGGCTGGAGAGATCGAGTTGTCTAAAAGTGTGTTGGTGAACAATCAAGTTGCAACCACCAACTTTATACAAACAGAAGCTGAAGCCTTATGGGAACAGACAGCCGAACCCGCTGCCCTGAGAAATGAAACCGACTCACCGCAGCCTCTTTGGAGTAAGCTCATATCTAATAAGACGAAGAAGATACTAAAGCTACTTCAGAAAGAGCCCAGGACGGAATGGGAAGGGCAGAAGAAGCTTACCATTCCAGCTGCCAATGCGGCTCTATCAGGCTCAAAATCCAAAAAGCTCAAGAAGAAGAAAAGTGCGGCTCGGCACGAAAAAGTGTCTTCAGGGAGATCGACCATTTAAAAATATATCGATTCTCTCGAAGACTATGAACAAAAGGAAAGAACTCTAATTCAATTGAAAGATTTTTTCCCTGTAAAAGCGGCTGAAATTTTGGAGGAGTTAGAAGAAGACTCCAATGAAGAGATACCTATAGTGACCTGCTATGCCATCCATCTTGGTAGCGACTCTGAAGAAGAGCTCTGTTTTCCCAAAGAGGACGAGGAGCTCGCCACAAACGCCAACCAAATCCAGCTCAGAAGCGACAGGTCTCTGCCACCAAATCAGGGCAACGCCCTAAAAGGAAAGAAAAAACATGTGGCTAATGAGGAAGATGGCAGAGAACCGGCTAATGAAAATTCAAGTCCTTCCTCGGTGGACTATAATGTCATGGCTCATCTCCGAAAGCTTCCGTCTCTCCTGAGCATCTACGATGCCTTGATCCTATTAAAGAGCTTAGAGATGTTCTCATTCACGCTCTACAAAACCCTGAGCGGTATCAAGCTCGCTTTGCGGAAATTAATATGAAAGAAGCCCAGTACGCTCTCCATGCCGCCGCAGTCACGTTTAAGGACGAAGACTTGCTACTGGGAACGACTGAGCATAATCGGTCGCTTTACATGACCAGGTACAGCAACGGAGATCGGATTAATCGCATATTGATTGATCCGGGATCCTCAGTGAACATCATGAACTTGCGGACTCTGAAGAGTTTGTCAATGGACATCCGACACCTGTCAAGGGAGAGGATTGTCATTCAAGGCTTCAATCAAAACAGCCAGAAAGTTCTGGGGTCTATAGCTTTACCAATCAAATTTGGGGATCTGCAAACCGAAGCTAAGATATACGTGATCGACACTGACACGTCTTATAAAATTCTCTTGGGGCGGCCGTGGCTCTACGATTACGGCATCATTCCGTCAACTCTCCATCAGTGCATGAAGTATACTAAAAATGGCGAAGAAAGACGTATTAATGGAGACATCCAGCCGTTCGGCGTACATGAAGTCCGATATGAGGATTCTCGGTACTTTATGAACCACCGAAATACTAAGCCACAACTGACTGAGGACAGAAAGGCCCCAAAACCCAAAAGCAAATCCGAGCTGGCTGTCACCTTCGAAAGAAAAAAACCCCAAGTGCGCCCGCGTTTCGGTAGTAACACTGATGAGTCCGACGCTGGAAGTCCGTCCTTCCATAAAACTTGCCCTCGTTTCGGTAGCGATACGGACGAATCTGATACTGAAAGCCCATCTAACAGCAAAGTCCGCCCTCATCTTGGCAGCGACACTGAAGAGTCGGAGGAAGAGGACTTTCCTTGCAACAGCTGTGCAGATTGGACCCCCATGCAACAAGCGAAACTACAAGAAACCTTAGAAATTACAGAAGGGTCCCTAGTTGTCACAAGGGTGCCGGAGCAGATGTGCAAAGAGCTCGATGCATTGTCAGTCTCTACCGTGGACCAGCTGAAAACTTTCTACGTTCCCGGAAGGAAAATTGAATAGAAGGGCATCCTGTTTTATGGGTCAAATCCTGTTGTGCACCGGCCGCTTTGTCTGTCGCTTGCCTTCCCTATGAGAGAGGCATAAGAGCCGTCCTCAATCCCAGATACTATGCTCCCGAGATGCGGGAATATTTCAAAAGGTGTGGATGCTGGTTATATCAAACGGAGTCCAAAGCAAAGTTTTATGAAGGGCTATGGCATCCGCCTCACATCCGAGCAATCATCGATGGAAGAATTCCAGATAGACGGGGCATAGGTTTCATCCAGCCTAATTCCAAGGCATGCTATATGATCCATGTTGGTGAAGCCAGCGAAAGGTCAAATGATGATGCTAAGCTAGCCGAGCCAGAAGAAGCTCCTCAAGAGCTCGAAGATGGCGAATAAGCAACCTTTGACGAGCTAACCGAGACTGACTTAGGAACGCCCGATAATCCAAGGCCGACCTACATCAGCTCACTCTTGTCAGAGGAAATGAAAGAGAAGATAATCGCCTTGTTGCATGAGTTCGTTGACTGCTTCGCGTGGATGTACAAAGAAATGCCTGGCCTTTCCCCTGAAGTGGTCGTGCATAAGCTGGCTATATCTCCTGATGCTAAGCCAGTCAAACAAGCTGCTCGAAGAATGAGAAGGGAACTAGAGGAACAGGTCATCGAGGAAACCAAGAAACTCATCGATGATGGCTTCATCAGGAAGAAAAATATGCGGACTGGATCGCATGCATAGTCCCAGTGTAGAAGAAAAATAGGCAGATCCGAGTTTGTGTCGATTTCAGGGACCTCAGCAGGGCATGTTCTAAAGATGACTTCCCGCTACCGGTCATGGTAATGATAGTCAATGACACATCAAATTACGAGTTGTTCACCTTCATGTATGGCTCATCTAGATATAATCAGATCAAGATGTCGCCTAAGGATTAGAAACACACAGCATTTCGAACCCCGATCGGAATATACTGCTACAAAGTGATGCCGTTCGGACTAAAAAACGCAGGTGCTACATATCAAAGGGCAATGACCAATATCTTTGATGACCTAATCCATAAAGTCGTCGAATGCTATGTTGATGATCTGGTCGTCATGACTAAAGCCAAAGCCGACCACATCCATGATCTTAGGACCATTCTCACCAGACTGAGGGAATACGATCTGAAGATGAATCCTCTAAAGTGCGATTTTTGCGTGCCATCGGGAAAATTCCTGGGCTTCATAGTCCGACATCGAGGGATCGAAGTTGACCCATCAAAGATAAAGGCCGTCATGGAGATGCCCCCTTCAAAGAGTCTGACCCAGCTAAGATCTTTTCAAGGCAAGCTTGCTTATATACGAAGGTTTATCTCAAATTTATCGGGAAGATGTAGGCCCTTCTCAAAGCTCATGAAGAAAGGAGCTCCTTTTGTCTGGGATGCCGAATGTCAAGAAGCGTTCGAAAGCATCAAACAGTACCTATTGCACCCTCCAGTGCTTGCTGACTCTATTCTAAATAAACCATTGATTCTCTATACTTCCGCGCTAGATGAGTCACTCGGTGCACTCCTTTTCCAAAACAACAAGGAGGGAAAAGAGAATGCCCTTTACTACCTCAGTCGAACTTTAGTCATGGCGGAACACAACTATTCCCGGATCGAAAAGCAATGCATGGCTCTGATGTTCGCTGTGAAGAAGCTGAGGCACTATCTGCTCGCTCATCGGGTTATGCTGATCTCTAAGGTCAACCCGCTCAAACAATTAATGACCAAAGCAAGCCTAACCGGTTGAATGTCAAAATGGGCTATCATGCTACTTGAGTTTGACATAGTTTATACTCCTCAGAAAGCAGTAAAAGGGCAAGCACTTGCGGACTTCCTACTTTCCCAATCAGAGCAAAACTCTGTTCAAATTTTGAAATTTGAAATGAAGTAGCGCTTCATAAAAGCGCTCGCGCCAAGAGCGCCAGCGCTAAGAGTCAAAGACTCTTAGGAAGTGCTCACGTGCAAAGCACAAGAGCGCTAGCACCAGCGCTAAGAGTCAAAGACTCTGAGGCATCACTCACGTGTGTTCATATCATAATTTTGCATTATTATATTCCCCATTCTTATTCATTTTACAAATAAACAGGTGCTTTTGATCCATGTCTGCTACATAGTTGCAGGTTACAGGTTCTCGGAACAAAACAGTAAAAATGATGAAAAGACGATACAAAAGTGAGACTACGATCAACAAATGGAAGAATCTTGATCATACCTACAGTTTGGAGAATAAACGAAGATCAATGAACAAGTTCACAAAGTATACAGGAAGCGCAAGGTTCAAGACTTCGACACGAAGCAAACGGTAAAGTCTACAACATTATGCACTGTGGAAATCTGGAAGAAAACTAGAAGACAATCTGAGAAACCAAGTGAAGAAACAAGAAGCCAAATGCAACCAGAAGAAACCCAGAAAAATGCAACCAAGAAGCTCACAATATGGCCGCGGAACCGCGGCTAAACATGCCTTCTGGCCGCGGATCCGCGGCCATATGGAGCACGTGTCGGTGCGTCGTTTGACGGTGTGGCGGTGCGTTGACTAGGTTTCTTAGGGGTAAATTTGTAAATGCAGATCTGTATCGAATGTAACCCTAGGGTTTCTATGATCTATAAATAGAAACCATAAACCTCTTTTTGAGGTATGCCTCTTCTTGTGCCTCATTTTATTTATCAAAATTCAGAATTCAATTCCTGTAATGTCTGAAGAGAGCATCAAATAAAAATTAGAGTAAGTTTTCTTTTTATTGCCCTAGTTAATTTTCTTTCTGCCCTAGTATAACTTTTATTATCTACCTTAGTTAATTAGTTTAGAACATGTTTATCAATTCCCTAATGAGTGAGTAAGTCCTCACTTGTTAGGGTTAGGAATAGGGAAGGTTTGAGAGATGAAAATCTCTCACCCCTTTCTTTCCCATCACATAATTTTATAGGATTTCATGCATACGTACACACAACGCTCCCTACGGCACCCTATCCCATGAGGTAGCGGTGATACCGTAGTTTAAAAGACCGGTTGTATATATTTTCCATAGAGATTAGAGTAAGAATTAAGAAAGGAAGGACAAGAACCTAGAGGAAGAAACCTAGTTTCTTCCCGATGGTACCAATCCACTTTATTAATTATTACCATAACACCTAATAGAACTTAATTAGGGCATAGAAAGCGGTGAGGAATATTGACTTTCCAATCTTAACCTAAACCTAACCCTAGCAAGGTTTTAATCCTAGTTTAAATCAACCTTAGTTTTAGTAATAATCAATCCAACACCAATTGGAATTAACTCGTTAGAACAAATTGAGAATACACAAAATCCCTGTGGACCGACCCGCACTCACCGGCTAGCTACCAAGCGATGCCGTTCTTGATTTCTGTAATTAATTCTTTGATTTCAAAATCTCTTTCAATCAAATGGCGTCGTTGCCGGGGATGGCGTAGTATTTTCTTTTTGCAATTTCGGGTTAATATAAAATCATAAAATTCATAAAAACTGAAAAATAAAAAATATAAAAAAATTTATCATCTTGTTATTGTTTGAAGGGTGTTTCGTTTGAATTTTGCAGGACCGACGAACGAATTAGATCTGGAAAAATCCAGAGAGAAAAACAGAAAACAGCAGATCTGAACAACAGAGGAAAATCAGAACAGAGGAGCGGAAGAAGTCTCGGGAACTGAACCGCACATACCACCGCAGAATCGCGGCAAGGAGGCACATTTGGCGGCGGAACCGCGGTCGTGGGGTGACGTCAGCACGTGGAAACATCTCTGTAAGCTTTCTCTTCTTCTTTGTAACCCCATTATCTTCTCTGAAAAATTTTCCTGCAGGATTCTTTGCGCAAAAAACTTCTCCCCTTCTCCAATAACTTGATCTTGTGCAGGATTCTTTACGCCGCAATAAAAAAAATTATTTGCAAGTGTTTGATTGTGTTTACTGCTTTGCATATCTAAATTGACTTTAAAGGGCTTGAACATCAATCCAGATTGGGTGGGGATTTCATTACCCTTCCCAGGACCCCAAAAATCACATAAAGCATATTGCATTGACCATCAAGTTAATTAAAAAAGATTAGACTCAGCCCTAAGGACTTCGCGCTCAATAGGACAGAGGAATAGTTGTAGGTATCGACCGTTGATCCTAACCTGACTTTGTGGTGCCTAGGCTAGACAGGTAGGGAAAGGTAATTTTAAAAGACCCGTCTCACGGTGATTTATGAGCGGATCCCTCCTTTCCCTACTTGTGCTTACCTGGCCACAATTGGCGGTGAAGAGACGGTTTGAGGTCCTCACATCTTGCCCTTTAGAACAGTTAGGAGCTGTCTAGCTGACCCAGGTGACCCTAGATCTAGGCTTGATTGTGCATTTGTGATTGATTGACCGTGTGTCTAAGCCTTTTATTGAAAATATTTTTGCAAAAAGCTCCTTATAAAAAAAACACAAAAAGGAAAAAAAAATTTACAAAAGATTGCAACTTGTCGCTAAGAAATCTGTGCACCCCACTTGCACCCACATTCTTTTTCTTCTCCTTTCTTACATCATGGGTACCCCGCCTCACAAAACTCTTGCCGAACTTTGGTACCCTCATCCAAACATTGCTTCCTACGCGAATTGTTTTGGTCGAATTACGGACAACCCCTCCACTTTGTATCAACCATTTCAACCTTTGTAACAGTTGGACTCCGCAATCCACTTTGTATCAACCATTTCAACCTTCACCACCTTCTTACGTTGATACTCCTTTTTCGAGTCCTGTTGTAACTCCGAAACCCATGTCTATTGCTGACCATATTGAACAAGCTCATAACCGATCTTTCACTCCTTTCAACACTTCCAGTTCTTTGGATCAACAAGTCCATTCACCTTTTTATCCAAATGTTGATCCTACTCCTGTCCAACCATTCAATTCCTACCAGTCCTACCCGACTTTCGCACATTCTCTAGACATTGCTTCTACACAACCATTTGGGAGTTTCACGTATCCAAACAAATTTGAATCTTTTACTGAAACCCCTTCACAACCCATGCCTAGTCTGGAACAGTCGTTAGAAGCTTATAATGTAGCGACAAACCAACAAATAAGGAATTTGGATGTGTCCATTGCCGCTCTTATGCAACCTAGTGATCCGGTAGCTAGTTTCCAACTAGCTCCAAAAATTCCAATATATGATGAGGTGATTGGACAGATTGAGAATTTGAGTGGAGAGAGTGGGCTGTGCACCCTTCCGAATCAAACCTATCCATCACCAATTGAATCGCACAACTCCGGTTTTGAATATCTATCAAGTGTCCCAAATGATTCACCAGTTGAAAATAAAACGTTTAAAGAGTTGTGCGACTTTGTAGTGCTTGATTTGCCAGATTGTGAAAAGTCCCTTTCGAGTGAAATCATCACCAATCCTTTCGACCTCTACACCTCCAATCTAGAACCTGAATTGATAAATATCCATGCTTTTGATGAGGTGTCCGTAAAAATTGATTTTCACTTGATTGAGGATATTGACGCAGGGAATATTTTGGATGATAAACCCGCTGATTTGACTGAATTTTTCTCTCCAATTCATCATCCCGAGTCATTAAATGTTTCTCCCGAACTTCATATGCGTCTTGATTTTGATCATAATTGCATAGATGAGATAACTTTTGAAGAGAATTATGAGGATAATATTGAGGAGAGTATTGAGGATAATATTGAGGATGAACCAGTTTTGTTTGATGAGTCGAATTTTCCAATTCATTCTCCTGAACCTTTAACTGTTATACTTCCTAAATCACCCCCCTTCATCCTTTCCATCATTTCGACCGTGCAAGAATCCGTCACGCTTCCATTTAAAATGTTTGGTTTACCAAGTTCAACGTACCCATGTTTTCTCGCAAATCTTGAGAGATTTGACCCCATTTCTCGAAGGATTGATAGATTAGCACAATCACTTTTAACGCATCGGTCGTCACAATTTGTGCTAATTTATTCACTCAATTTACATCCTCAAGTTCGTACTACACTTCTTTCTCTCTTCCGTTATTCTTCTCCTAATATACCGAGACTATATTCCACCCTTCTTCTTATACGGTCTCGTGTGTTTCTCATTTCTTTTCTCTACACTCCATTCTTTCACCAACCACACCATTATAACGATAAAAATTTTGAATGGTTGGTGCTAACTTTTGACCTGTGTAAGGCCTTGTATAGCTTGATACTCTGAACTTTAATGCTTAATCAGTGGAAACACTGTCTCACTTAAGTTGGAGGGAACCTTTTTGTATATATATTTTTTGTTTTTTCTTTCAACAATAAAAAAAATTATAAAAAAATAAAAAATAAATAAACAGGGGAGTGCCAACAATTTTGACCCTCTTGGTGTAGCCTGACAGTGAGGACACTGTCAAGTTTAAGTTTGGGGGTGTGCTCGGTAAGCTTTCTTCCTTCGCATTCATGTGTATATTTTTGCATTCGCATACTTATTGAAAAATTATAAAAATTAAAACATTCAATTTTGGCCATAATTGATTTGAGTTTGACAAAAAGGTTAACTAGTTAGGAACAACTAGATCTTAGACTTAGTAAATTAAAAACCCTAAAAATAACCTTTCTTAAAATTTAACGGTAGAAAGTTTATGTCTTTGTAGTTTATTTAGAAATATGCAAATTTCGAGTTCACTTCTTGGGCTAAGTTAAAACAAGGGAAAATTATTGATATTTTTATTAAAGTATAAGTCTGAAAAATAATTCCTAAGCTTAAATCTAAATTCTGAAAATATATACCGTACAACTTGCACAAACATGAACCTTGAAACTTGGAATAGTAGAGGAGACCTTAAAATGCTCTTGTCTAAAATCCTTAGTATGAAGGAAATAAAATAAAAATACAAGTGTGAATAAAGAGAAAAAAATGAATGAACACTGGTTTTGTAATTACTTAAGGCTGCATAAAAAAAATATATAGCGAGGGTGCTTTATCACCTAGTGCCTTAGACCAACTGGTTTGGGAGTCACTGCTAAAGCCTTAGGTGTTACAAGACTAGGAATTACGTTTTAATGTGCAAACACATTTTTGTAATCGGTCGTTGGTACCTCAAGAAATATTAACGGTCGCATGAAGAATGTGTGAGCAAATTTCATCTAAAAATTCACCAATTGAAAAGTACTTTGGACGACGGACAAGAGTATAATAGCTTGATTTGAATTTCCAAGTGTAGGGGTGATATATACATACACGTAGGAGTATATGATTGGGGTTTGGATGAGAGATAGGAATGAAAAATAGGACTTATATCTGTAATAGAGATGATAAAAATTCCTAAATTGAGATGGAACCTTAGAAGGAAAACTCAAAAGATGCTAAAAGCTAAATAAATCTACAAAACATATATAATCTTAAGTTAAATGATAAGGAAGCGTGAAAAATATGGGTGGATAATTTCTGAGATGAAGATAATAGAATTTCTTGTTAGAAAACCTAATTGGAGAATAAAAGTCAATAGGCCGAATTGATAGGATTTTGTGGGTAGTATCCGCTGAAAACCCTCAGGAGACAACACTCCTGCTACTAGGGACACCTAGAGGTTTAACGGCTTGTTACACGAGCTCGGTGCAATCGTGTTTCCCTGTGAAAGTGAGGCTAGGTCTTTCTCGAGAATAAAAACTAGTTTTGCTCGAGGACGAGCAAAAAATAAGTTTTGGGGTATTTGTTCATATCATAATTTTGCATTATTATATTCCCCATTCTTATTCATTTTACAAATAAACAGGTGCTTTTAATCAATGTCTGCTACATAGTTGCAGGTTATAGGTTCTCGGAACAAAACAGTAAAAATGATGAAAAGACGATACAAAAGTGAGACTACAATCAACAAATGGAAGAATCTTGATCATGCCTAAAGTTTGGAAAATAAACGAAGATCAATGAACAAGTTCACAAAGTATACAGGCAACGCAAGGTTCAAGACTTCGACACGAAGCAAACGGTAAAGTCTACAACATTATGCACTGTGGAAATCTGGAAGAAAACTAAAAGACAATCTGAGAAACCAAGTGAAGAAACAAGAAGCCAAATGCAACCAGATGAAACCCAGAAAAATGCAACCAAGAAGCTCACAATATGGCCGCGAAACCGCACCCAAACATGCCTTCTGGCCGCGGATCCGCGGCCATATGGAGTACGTGTCGGTGCGTCGTTTGACGGTGTGGCGGTGCGTTGACTAGGTTTCTTATGAGTAAATTTGTAAATGCAGATCTGTATCGAATGTAACCCTAGGGTTTTTATGATCTATAAATAGACACCCTAAACCTCTTTTTGAGGTATGCCTCTTCTTGTGCCTCATTTTATTTATCAAAATTCAGAATTCAATTCCTGTAATGTTTGAAGAGAGCATCAAATAAAAATTAGTGTAAGTTTTCTTTTTATTGCCCTAGTTAATTTTCTTTCTGCCCTAGTATAACTTTTATTATCTACCCTAGTATAACTTTTATTATCTGCCCTAGTTAATTAGTTTAGAATATGTTTATCAATTCCCTAATGGGTGAGTAATTCCTCACTTGTTAGGGTTATGAATAGGGAAGGTTTGAGAGATGAAAATCTCTTACCCCTTTCTTGTCCATCACATAATTTTATAGAACTTCATGCATACGTACACACACCGCTCCCTACGGCACCCTATCCCATGAGGTAGCGGTGATACCGTAGTTTAAAAGACCGGTTGTATATGTTTTCCATGGAGGTTAGGGTAAGAATTAAGAAAAGAAGGACAAGAACCTAGAGGAAGAAACCTAGTTTCTTCCCGATGGTACTAATCCACTTTATTAATTATTACCAAAACATTTAATAGATCTTAATTATTAATTAGGGCATAGAAAGCGGTGAGGAATATTGACTTTCCAAACTTAACCTAAACCTAACCCTAGCAAGGTTTTAATCCTAGTTTAAATCAACCTTAGTTTTAGTAATAATCAATCCAACACCAATTGGAATTAACTCGTTAGAACAAATTGAGAATACACAAAATTCCTGTGGACCAACCCGTACTCACCGGCTAGCTATCAAGCGACGCCGTTCTTGATTGCGGTAATTAATTCTTTGATTTCAAAATCTCTTTCAATCAACGTGCAAAGCACGAGAGCGTTGGCACCAAATGCGCCAGCGCTAAGAGTAAAAGACTCTGAGGCAGCGCTCACGTGCAAGGCATGAGAGCGCAGCGCCAAGTGCGCCAGCGCTAAGAGTCAAAAATTCTAAAACAGCGCTCACGTGCAAGACACGAGAGCGCCAAACGCTAGAACTAAATATTCTCCACCGTCGGATCAAAGATCCAATGAAGATGATAAATCATCAAATTAACAGAATAAAATTCTGTTAACGAAATACTCCTCAGAATCTTTCCAAACAGGAAAGGTTGTGCTCCGTAAATCAGAGCACCGTTGGATCAAAGATCCAATGGTGATTAAAAATCACCAAAATACAGAGTAATCTCTGTATGGAAAAATAATTTCTCAATCTTGTTAATAACAAGAAAGATTTCTTCTGTAAAACAGAAGCCCTAGGATCAAAAATCCAACGGTGGGGAAACATCCCCAAATCAATCAGAAAAATATTGCCTTAATTGATCAGCCTCCACTATATAAAGGCCCCAAGACTTCAAGTCTGGGATAGAAGAAACTCCCCATAAGTTTCACACAGAGGAATCCCCCCCCCAAACTTTGAAAAATTTCAAAGAGAAGAGCAAGCTCTCGGAAAAAGAATTTCTTCAAGGTAAATAAAACAGAGAGATCAAAACATCTCATCAAAAAAGAAGAACTTAGTACTTTTCCTAGATCATAGATCTACAAAGGCAGAAGTCTTTCATAAAAGAATAAGAGATTGGAGCATCTCATCATAAAAAGGGAGGGAGAAAAACTTAGTTCTCTTTAGATCACAAATCTATAAGATGAAGACAAAATCTTTCACAAAAACAGAAGAGATTGTAACATCTCTTATTAAAATAAGAACTTAGTTCTTAGATCCACGAGACAAACTCTCTTATAAGCGAGAACTTAATTCTCAGAGCACAGAACTGATCAGAACTGTCTAGAAAGAGCCTTAGCGCTCTAATTAAAAAGAAGCGTCTTAGTGCTCTAAGACTGGCGCACAGCGCCGCGGCGCTCCTAACGCTCCAATTTAAAGAAGTGCCTTAGTGCTCCAAGTCTTGCGCACAGCGCCGCAGAGCCTTAGCGCTCCAATTTAAAGAAGCGTCTTAACACTCCAAGTCTGGCGCTCAGCGCCCAGCGCTCCAAGCACTATTTTAAAAAGAAGCGCTTCAGCGCTCTAAGTCTAGCACTCAGCGCCAAGCGCACCACGTGCTCCTTACGTGGGCGCTATTTTATAAAGAGCGCTCTGCAGTCATTGGTTGGCGCTCAGCGCCAAGCGCACCATGTGCCCCTCACGTGGGCGCTACTTAGTAAAGAGTGTTCCGCACTCGTTGGTTGGCGCCAAGCGCCATAATAGAGAGTGTCTAACACTCAGTAAAGGACAAAAAGAAAAAGGGGTGTCAAAACCCAAATCAATGCTCAGCATTGTTGGTTAAAAAAGGGCTGAGCCCAAACAAATGTTCAACATTTAATTCAAAATGAGTGGACAAAGTCCAAACTAGTGTTAAACACTTTATTCAGAACAGAATGGACCGAGCCCAAGTTGTCCATGAATCCCTAGCTCAGACCAACCGAGCCCATATGTTCACAATTTCCCTAATTGGTCTTAGTTCCAAATTAGATCTCTCAACCAACTTTGGTTTAAGGGTACATCTCTTCATACCTCTGATACACATCGCTGTAATTCTTCAGCGTCTTCAGAGAGATGGAGAGTCCTAATAACCAATAACTTTTGGTGCATCTCCAAACGGTTAAACCAAAATCATACAGACTATGATGTCTCTAAACTTTACGGACTATGATGTCCTTAAACTCAATGGACCGCGACGTCCTTAAACTAAATTCTATAGGCTATGACGTCTCTAAACTATGGACTATGATGTCCTTAAACTCCACGGACTATGATGTCCTTAAACTTATGGACCGCAATGTCCTTAAACTAACACAATAGAACTCACATGCTCTTTTGTTGGATCTAAATGATCCTAAAAACCCCGTTGAGTAGATCTTAGTCTAAAATTAGACTAACCTATCCTTAACAAACGTTTAAGTTGATCTTAATCTCAATAAGATTAACGATCCTTAAACCCAACCCAAACCCAAATCTAAGAAAATACGGATTTGGACTAATTCATGCCCTACGGGCGACAACATAAATTAGTTTCCGTATACAATCCACGGCCAACCAAAAACAAAATAAACATACATGACACGAAGTGACCATCTGGAGAAGGAGAAAGTGGTTACCGCGATGCGGAAACGTAAGTAACTGCAGGGGCTTGCACCTGCAGGGAAGCGCGTCCCCATAATCAAAAACCCCTCACAATGAAGGGGAATCTGACGAAGTCTGCTACATCGGCCACATCCGTCTACCATTTCTGTACATTCAATGTACTCTACGGATAGAGCTTTCAACACATGATGCCATAAATCAACTTGGCATCTTTGGAGAGGTGGACGGATAAATCCTAATAGCATCTTCCCCCAAAATTCAGGCAAGATGTTTATCTTCCCTGTTTTCGGCGGTAAACAGATTCTGGCACGTCCGGTGAGACCTTTTTCTCTTTTCACTCCTCACTTCGTGTGTCGTATTCACGAACGAATCGTGGTTTAATGTGATTGCCCCTGGATTCGAAGTACTAAGATTTGGTGTTTTGCTCCGTGTAGAAAAAGAAGATCAATGGCTTCTAACTGCTTCAGTTGCAACAATTGCAACAACTCCCACTCCGTTCTCGCAGGAGGAGTGACTTACAGGCCTCAAGCGGCCTCCATTTTCGCGATGCCAGTAGAACAGGTGACGCAAGCCACCACTGGGCTGTTCTTTGGGACCATGCTCCCACCAATGAGTCTAACAACCCTAAACTTTCTGTACAACTTTCTGTACAAATTTTTCAAAAAATACAGAAAGGGGTACTTTTGCCTGAGCACAAGATATAAGTTTGTTTTGCTTTTTAATAGCAAGAAGGAACTTGTAGCTCATTGGTAAGACCTTACACTGCTAAACCAAAGCACCAGAGTTCAAATCTCATCACCCACATTATTTTTAATATTGTTTTCTTTTAAATTTTTAGAAGCCAAGAGCCTACACGTGCATAACTCGTAAAAAACCCACTACACATGTAAAACAAACTGACTCAGGGGCTACACCAAGGGACTAGGGACACGTGGTAGTGAGCCTCGGCCAACTCGGCCCGCCGCCGCCGTCCGGACTCGGCCGGATCGCCGATTGTCCAACATGAAAGTTCTGCCTCTTGGTCTTCCCTAAACCCCTGTACACTTTAAATTTCCTACAATTTAACAGAGCTCTTTAAATCTTATTAAACCATATTTTTAATATAATTTTTATTACATTTTCAATTCACCCTTTCACCTACCCTAACCCTAGCCTTACCCTATAAATACCACCCATAAACACACCCTCCTTACTCTAAATTTCTGTCCAAAACTCTCAAGAAAATTCTTAGAACTTTTGTGTACAAGTGGAGTTAGCGAAAGGAGAAACTCCGGCGATCTTCCGACGACGACCCTAGGAGCTCCCAGTGACAAAATGACGCACCGACACCTCCTACCGATTCCTCTCCCTCTTCTCTTGAATCTAAACCTATAAGTCCCACCTCCCTCTTCTCTATTATTTTCTAAAAACTCGTATTACTAAAACCCGACGGAATCGGAGTTAATCCGATTTCCGATTCGGTTCTTCCTAAAAATTCCACTATTTCTTAAATACAATCATACCAAACCTTTACATGTTGACTATTAAATATTAACAAACATGTTGAATAAGTTTCATGGCAATATAATTCATTTTGTAACTTTTACCGCTCTTTTTCAATAAAATACCATGTAGTTTACTTTCTACCTTTAAAACATCATAAATCTTGTTATACTTTTAATTAGACCACGAGGTAATGACCTATCTCTTCACAACACTCATATGCAACATAGCACAATACTTTTCAGGAATATAGAATACGGGAAAATGAAACTTTACACATAAATACCATTTACTATTAAAACCGTTTTCTATAAGATTACATGTTTTTATAAATATTTGCAAAGCGCCGCTACAACCCATTTTGGAGAAGCCGATCGGGATGGTGTGGATTACCGCACATCCTCGGGCTTAGTAGTGCGAGATGCAGACCTCCGCAAGGAATATTCGGTCTCGAGTGATTTAAAATACAAATATCTTAAGAAAATAAGATTTCTAGAAAATAATAAATTAAAATTATTTTAATATAAATATATATATATTATCAAAATATCTATTTTTGTTATAATATCAATATTCCAATTTTTCTAAGTCAAAAGAAACACTTTACATGAAAATACCATGAAATTCCATACAAGTCCTGTTGGAGATAGTGCCCTCAGAGTCAATTATTGGATCACAGGCACGTGATTGCAATGTTGAGGGAGGACCTATCCCGGTACGACGGTCTTACTCGAGATGATAGTATGCTATCTGGTTTACCTTTATCATCGTGTACTGCTTTAGGTGACCTGACAGGTCGCTATTGCACGTTGATAGAGCCCCTAGGATTCTTGCTTGACTGCCAGCAGTATGAGGGCGATCATATAAGTGAGAGCTGGAGTCTATAAGCACATCCTTAAAAGGTCCCTAGTTGTGGGAGTTTCGAGACAGGGCATCGACACTCCAGAGTAGACTAGTGTATACAGTCGAGACCCCGACGAGGGGCGGTGGCCGGTCTCACAAGCCACTGGTGTCAGTTGGTTCACCTAAGATGTATACAGGTGCTCATTAGGTTATGAGTACACCGGACAGGACTCGTCGGGAACATGCTAGTTGGTCTTATACCTGACGTCAGATAGCAGTTCCCAGGTGACATGTGTACAGGTTAGTTCATCGACCTGGGGATCGTCATTTGACTCGTGTGAGTTCCCACTGTGCTTTGATTACTACCCTACCACGGCTCAAAGGAGTCGTGCAAACAGGTTTTAGTTGGGTACAGTCCCGAGCCACATGGAGGCAGTGAGCGGATCTTCAGAGGTTCGTCTCTCCCGGTATTGGGGGTGAGGTCGCGCTATGTCTAGGAGAGCCATTACACGAAGTCTTTGGCCAAGGCAGGAGATTTACTGGTAGGTATTCCAGTAGTATCTCAGGGTGTTCTGGGCTACACTCCGACACGACTTGTACCGCTTTTGGGGGTCTGACTTTTACCCACCCCCTAGGCCCGACATGCGATGCTCATAGACGAACGGACCGGACTGTACGGATATTGTTACTGACAGGCTCAGTAGGGTGTCAGGATGAGTTCGCTCATCGACGTCCCTTTTGATCAATAGCTGGTAGCCCGTTACGTATTGGCTTATACCTCTGACGTGCTAGTGGTTAAATCCACAGCCATAATATTGACGAGTCTTTAGAGTCCACCACACTTTCAGTTACTCAGGCTTTCGGGCGAAACGCTGTAGAGGCCGTATGGAGATATGGCAGGGTCCTATCAGATACGTGCGGTATTGCACGGATCAGGACCGGACGGGTAGTACTAGTGGCCGTATAGATATATGGCAAGGTTCGATCGGATACGTGCGGTATTGCACGGATCAGGATCGAACGGATATTACTAGCCGGCTTTGGTTTAAGCCGGATCCTAGTTTAGTACAGTGTAGATTTTGTCTCTTTGCATTTGTATCCGGACGGAATACAGATGCGGGTGTGTATGCACAGTATGGGGTTTTCCTGTAATTTATTACGGGACCACTTTTCTGGAGTTGCCAGTTTGCATTCCGTTCCGGGCGGTTTTCCTTTGTTCTTTCCCGGCCGGACTTTTCCGATGGAGGGGGTTATTTGCAATTGTGCAAATAACATTTGTGGAGGGGGTTTCTTGCAAATATATTCATTATGATATGTTTAAGCATCTTTTGCTTTTTCATCCATGATGTTGCATTAATTGAGATAAGAAAGGGTATGGTTTGGATGTAAGTTTGTTATGATGGTGTTTTGGTGTGGTCACCTCTTCTCATCTCCTACGCTCACCTCCCTCTTATGTTTTTGTTTTCCTCCACCATTCTCACACATATATGGCCGGCCACTTCATGGAGTGTGTGGGGTTGATTTCATTTTTGGTGTGGCAAAAATTAAGCATCCATCTCATTTTAGCTTGCCACCAAAATTCCCAAGTTCATATCTTGTTGATTCCTCCATCAAGGCAACTTCACAAACCCCACGAGACAAAGTGATTCTACACTACAACCTACAGCAAGTCTTGGGCACGTCGACTTGCCAGCTTCGTGCCCGAGTTGCCTCGGTATTGAGGCGGGAGCCCGTAAAAGATGCAGGCGATGTGGTGCCCTTCCAGCGAGGAGGCGACGACCGGAGTTTCCGCGAGAGATCGGGACGATGACGAGAAGACCGGAGGACTCGGATCACTCGGTATATTTCTAACCCGTCTTGTTGTTAGCTAGATCTAGTTTAATGGCCCGATCCGGGGTTTAGTGCGCGGTGGTGCCGGTTTGCTAAGTTCGCAAAATTAAAGTTTATCACCACTTCCGCATTTGGCCGTCGGTTTGACGGCCGGGGCGCCGCCGTGCACTTACAGTGGTATCAGAGCCTCGCCATTAACTTCGTCTAGCTTTGTTTGATGTGTTTGCATTTCCGATCGACCAAAATTCCAAAAACCCGCGTTTTTCTTTACATCAGTTTTCTGTCGAAATTTTTTGAAGTCCAAAAATTTTTCAGGTTGTCTCAGAATGATGTGCAGGGAGTTCTAAGAACACTGGAAAAATTTGACAATACGATCCCTCCGTACGACCGCGGAACCGCGGCCATTACCACTCTGGAGGCCGCGGATCCGCCGCATGAATGAAGGATCATGTCATCATTTTTTTGCAGTGGGCTTGTGGGCTAAAAATAGGGGTTTTGGAATATTAAAATTGGGCCCAGAATTTCTGTGAGTGCTACAGTATTGCTTGGGGGCCCACTTGTTAATTTTTTGATCGATCGGATATTTTAAACACATTATTTTCACAGTATTTACATTATATCTGCGACCGTGAATGTCACTTGATCGGTAAATCCAGTCTAACTGCTATAGCCCGGTTAGACGGATTTGCGAACGTGACTTTCACGTTGATGTTCTGTGATTTTGCTATGATGTTGCGGATCGGTCGTGGGGGATAGCCTGGATGCAATGCTAGTACAGTTTTGTTGTATTATGTACATTTGATATTGCGGGGCGAGCGTCCGACATGTGGACTGCCGTCACTGCCTGTTTGTATTATTATTTTGGGGCACGACCAGGTTGCGGTCGATGTACCCGTTGTATGTATATTTTACTTTCTGTACTAGGATTACCCCGCGGAGGGGTGCACGGATAGCCGGGTTCTAGAAGACAACAAGCCCGCATCTCATGGCATTGGGACGGAGGGGGCTTCACTCCAGGATTGGCTGGCTATTCGCCGCACTCGTAGGGGTATAGGATTTCATTGCACAGGCTATCCACACGACCAGGGGAACGTCGGGTTTCAGTAGTGGCTCTGTGAAACTCGGGGATCCCAGATATCTGTATTGTTCTGTGATGCTGTACATTTCTGTGATGTTGCATTATATTCACGCCTTGAGCGAATATAATATATTGGAATATATATATTAGTAGATGTTGTATATGTTTTTCATCCGCGCTAGTCCAGTCCCCGCTCTGCCGTTAGTTAGCTAACCTAACGGGTGATGACGGGACCCAGTGGCGAATGCGGATGGCATATACGTACGTCAGTATATTTTCGTTCTTTGTGGTGTGATCAATTGATGGGACTGTATTGATTCGGATCAATGCAAGTTAAAACAAACCTATTCTGATGTTGTTGGAACACTTTTCAAAAAGCTGTTATTGCAAGGACGTTCACTTTTGTTTTGCATCGTGGTATTCATTTGGAATATCCTGCTCCTCAGTCGACGAGGCAAGGGCCGAGATCCCTTCACCGGGAGTGACCCCTTGGACAGAAGTTTGCGTCAGGGCATTAACTTCACTATAGCCGATTACTTTTGCTTTGCATCGTGGTATTCATTTGGAATATCCTGCACCCCATTCTACGGGGAAAGAGCCGAGATCCCTTCACCGGGAGTGACCTCTTTAGTAAAGGTTTTCGTCACTATATTTTCTAAAAAGCTATCCGTTCCTTCAACGATATCAAGTTCATTACGTTAAAGGTTTTCGCCAGAAACCATTCGTAGCCCTCCATCATTTCAGTTAAATATTCGGTAGTATTCAAGCTATGTATTTTGACCTCACGCCAAGGCATAGTGTTTGGTAGTTGCCGGGTATTTATCTGTTGCATAGATAGATGCGTTGGTTTGGGACAGTCGTACTACTATTTTGGCCTACGTCAAGGGTATGTACGGGTGGGTTCAAATTAACCTGGACAATGATGGGTAGAACTTGACATGTGACTTATGATATTTTGACCTCACGCCAAGGTCATAAGAGCATGGGGTAAAAATCACATCGGGAGTTTCAAAAGAACTGAAACTTGCCAGATATGCGCATACCTTCTGGAGTGTGATACCGTGAGCGGATTCCGTCACGTTATCATGCGATGATAGTTGGATCCCGATTCCCACTGATGAGTTGGTTTACTCCTCGGGTGACCCCGACTAATTCTTCTTTCAGGTTTGGAGGAGAATTTGAGGTACAGTGGGAGGTTTCCAGATTAGATAAATTGGTAACCATTCTGATCTAGGTTAGAGTGCACGCTGAGTGTTTCTTTTCTCTCTCTCTCTTTGTCAGCGACCATTGACAACCCTAAGACTATGACTCAGTGACCAAGTTGACCGAACCTTCTTAAAACACTGGCTTTTGGATTGTCAGAGTTGCAGACCTCATTGCCACTCTTACTTTTACCCTTTTCTCCAGGACACCCCGTATTACTGCGAACGTCCACTTCCATTGGACAAAACCATCGTATGGTTATATACGAACTCGAAGGAATTCGAGGATGGTTTCCGGTTCTGGAGAAAACGGATAAGATTTATTCAGTTGTCTTTTCCTTTTTGCCTTCTCTCAAGTTGCGAGTACTCCTTAGTTTAGGAGATAGTACACCTATTACGCAAATTGGATAGTCTTCTTCCAAACTTTAGGCTGGTGCCGAACAGTGGGGAATGAAGAAAACCAATTAGCATAACGATGGTGTGCAGAAGGTATTAAGATTAAGACAAAGCAAGGGATTAGTAAGAGGGCAAAGTAAAATGCAACTGATATTCACGACCAAACCAAGTATTTCTTCGCCAATCCTAAATCACCTTTGTATTTCTCCAGGACACTCCGTATCACTACGAAGATCCACAGTTTATTGGATACTCCATCGTATGGTTATATACGAACTCGAAAGGAACTTGTTCCAGTTCGGGGATGGATTCTGGTCCAGGAGAAATAGGAATAAGGTTTATTCGGTTGTCTTTTATCTTCACCTTCTCTCGCATTGCGAGTGCTCCTAGGACTAGGACAGTACACCCATTATGCTTATTGGATAGTCTTCTTCCAAACCATAGGCTGGTGCCGAACGGTAGGGAAGGAAGAAAACCATTTAGCCTAAAGGGGTGTGCAGAAGGTAATGATTAAAGACATATAAAGGGATTTGGAGAGGTGGCAAAGAATTATACGGTTATAGTTGTGAATCTGGATAATGGTAGAGGCATTACTAGGAATACCAGGATACCCCATCGAAACATTTCAATGTTTCAGTTCAACTGTGTACTGTTAAAAGAAAACTGATTTCCTGATTAGACACTTGCTCCAGGGTATGTATTTACCAGGTTTGATTCTCACATCTGTATGGTTTTACAGATGATGAGTGGGAGTAGGTTATTGGGAATTGGGTGATCATCCTCATTATATCGGGATTCGTTGTAATCGGTGATATTTGAGGAGATCACCTGGGCTGTTTGCCGGTCGGCAAATATTTGGTTTTGAATATCCGCTGTTGTGCACCAATTTCAAATTGATATATCTGTACGTCTATTTTCGTAGAGTGAGATATACCTTTTGATATTATGTCGATGACATTTACCTATATCAGTGGATGGTTAGGTAAGGAGTATTAAACAACGGTGTAATTCTTCTTAACCATAAGTACAGTTTTCAACCTACGACACACAGTGAAAGAGTTGTTAGACTCGGCGGACTTATACAGAGTATTGTATGTTGTCCAGTGTCCATTGGGACAGAGGGGTTGGTCCTCATACTATATTTTGTTTACTTTTAACTTCTCTAGTTCTTAGACATGTGTTTCGTAGAAACACAGGGTCTAAGTTTTGAGGAGTTATAGGTATTTGAATAGAGTAGAGAACCAGGTGTAGCAAGTATCGGGATTCTTCAAAGTGATAGAAGATGTAGATACTTGTGTATGGTATTCAGTTGATAGTAATGATAAAGAGAAATTGCTTCTCTTTCAGGTTACTCATAATTGGAAGCATTCCTAAGTTGAGTAACGCTGATCGGCCTCCATCCATTTAGTTGACATGTACTGGAGATAGATGCATGATTTGAATCTGGTTCAATTAAATCAGTGCCTCTGGTTCTATATTGGATATAGTACAGTTCATATCTTAACATTGTTAAGGTACGGGGAGTTGTCCGGCTTATGATTAAAACCAGACTCTGGATAACTCAAGGCACGTTTCTGTAATGGCTGTTTGTGGGTTGACCCAGGCTATGACGAGGGTTGATTCTCTACCATCTGGGAGATCAATAGTAATATTGTTCTAGACTCGCCACAGTTTTAATAAAAATGGATTTTTTCAAAAAAACAGTAGTGGGAGTATGGTAGAACTGGAAGTGATTCCAGAACCGCAAACGATTACTGAAGATTTGATAAGGAACCTAAAGATTCAATCTGATTTGACATTCCATTGGCCACTCCGCAGATACGGTGGGTAACTTCAGGCACCCGAGAGGTACTCCGGTAGCCTCAAGGACGGTGACAGGGAAGTTCTTGTTTACCCACACTTGCCATTGTTGTTGTTCCAGGCTGCGAGACCCGGCAGGAGGATGAGTATAGCGTCGTTCTAAACTAGCTTTAGAAGTGTACATCTATATGACTCTGCCAGAGGGTTGTCGTAGTCAGTGGGAGCAGCGGAAACATTGGTGGACAGGTAGCTTATGTCTACTTATAGACTAAAGCAGATATAGCGGAGATAGATCATCTATTTCTGATGTGACAGTCATAGGTTTGACGTCATCAGAATAGGGGATGGATCTGTTGAGAAGGTAGTAGGGTGTGATTTCCTGGTATTGGATGACATACACATAGTAGGAAGTGATATTCCTATACTACGATCGGTTATACTTTGGTCGTCACACAGTGGTTTCTCCACAAAGGACTTGGATATAATATCCGACATTCTGGTTACTAGATCTATGGTTTTAGATCTAGATTTGGGTGGTTTCCCAATCAGGGTACTTTGACAGCATTCTAAGAGTATTTAGAATGGACGACTCCTGGCACGGTAGTGTACCTGCAGGTGATGGAGTCACCCTCTCTAAAGGTGTCTTATAGATTAAAGTAGAGAGGGATGTGCATGATTGGCAGATCACTTGCTTAGGCAATTGAGACAATCATAAGATGTCAAGTACCACACCAGATGTTGTTCTTGCACTAGATGCAATAAGTTGATATTGATCCAATCCTGGAGAAACAGTCGGGAGCAACTTTAGAACATAAGTAGATGTTCTAGGGAAATGATAACGACAGCCTCATTTGGGAGACAGTTATCATTCCAGGCTTCCAAGGTGACATGGACGACAGGGAGGTTGTCAGAGTTATAGTTTTCCCTCTGACGAGGGGCAGTATTTTGGACAGGTGGTCCAAGGCAATACTGAGGGTGGCATGGCGCAGGATACTGATTAAGTTCAGTTGACGATACAGTCTAAGAAGTTTGGATTTGGAGTTCATTTATGAGCTCGGTCCCATCAGACATCCAGACATTCTAAGACAGGTATTGCTCATTTCGGGAGATGGCTTTCTCCGCGAACTTGAGATATAGAGAGACATAGAAAGAAACATCAGAGCGGATCCACTCGCTGAGGCTATTCCTCGAACGCAATAGTCTCGCAAACGAGCTTTGTGAGACTGACTAGTAGAGGAGTTGGGTCTTCGGTATCACACGGGCTGTGAGTATGCGACATCGCAATAATTAGCCTTGAGTGCAAGTGGGAGATTGTTGGAGATAGTGCCCTCAGAGTCAATTATTGGATCACAGGCACGTGATTGCAATGATTGAGGGAGGACCTATCCCGGTACGACAGTCTTACTCGAGATGATAGTATGCTATCTGGTTTACCTTTATCATCGTGTACTGCTTTAGGTGACCTGACAGGTCGCTATTGCACGTTGATAGAGCCCCTAGGATTCTTGCTTGACTGCCAGCAGTATGAGGGCGATCATATAAGTGAGAGCTGGAGTCTATAAGCACATCCTTAAAAGGTCCCTAGTTATGGGAGTTTCGAGACAGGGCATCGACACTCCAGAGTAGACTAGTGTATACAGTCGAGACCCCGACGAGGGGCGGTGGCCGGTCTCACAAGCCACTGGTGTCAGTTGGTTCACCTAAGATGTATACAGGTGCTCATTAGGTTATGAGTACACCGGACAGGACTCGTCGGGAGCATGCTAGTTGGTCTTATACCTGACGTCAGATAGCAGTTTCCAGGTGACATGTGTACAGGTTAGTTCATCGACCTGGGGATCGTCATTTGTCTCGTGTGAGTTCCCACTGTGCTTTGATTACTACCCTACCACGGCTCAAAGGAGTCGTGCAAACAGGTTTTAGTTGGGTACAGTCCAGAGACACATGGAGGCAGTGAGCGGATCTTCAGGGGTTCGTCTCTCCCGGTATTGGGGGTGAGGTCACGCTGTGTCTAGGAGAGCCATTACACGAAGTCCTTGGCCAAGGCAGGAGATTTACTGGTAGGTATTCCAGTAGTATCTCAGGGTGTTCTGGGCTACACTCCGACACGACTTGTACCGCTTTTGGGGGTCTGACTTTTACCCACCCCCTAGGCCCGACATGCGATGCTCATAGACGAACGGACCGGACTGTACGGATATTGTCACTGACAGGCTCAGTAGGGTGTCAGGATGAGTTCGCTCATCGACGTCCCTTTTGGTCAATAGCTGGTAGCCCGTTACGTATTGGCTTATACCTCTGACGTGCTAGTGGTTAAATCCACAGCCATAGTATTGACGAATCTTTAGAGTCCACCACACTTTCAGTTACTCAGGATTTCGGGCGAAACGCTGTAGAGGCCGTATGGAGATATGGCAGGGTCCGATCAGATACGTGCGGTATTGCACGGATCAGGATCGGACGGATAGTACTAGTGGCCGTATAGATATATGGTAAGGTTCGATCGGATACGTGCGGTATTGCACGGATCAGGATCGAACGGATATTACTAGCCGGCTTTGGTTTAAGCCGGATCCTAGTTTAGTACAGTGTAGATTTTGTCTCTTTGCATTTGTATCCGGACGGAATACAGATGCGGGTGTGTATGCACAGTATGGGGTTTTCCTGTAATTTATTACGGGACCACTTTTCTGGAGTTGCCAGTTTGCATTCCGTTCCGGGCGGTTTTCCTTTGTTCTTTCCCGGCCGGACTTTTCCGATGGAGGGGGTTATTTGCAATTGTGCAAATAACATTTGTGGAGGGGGTTTCTTGCAAATATATTCATTATGATATGTTTAAGCATCTTTTGCTTTTTCATCCATGATGTTGCATTAATTGAGATAAGAAAGGGTATGGTTTGGATGTAAGTTTGTTATGATGGTGTTTTGGTGTGGTCACCTCTTCTCATCTCCTACGCTCACCTCCCTCTTATGTTTTTGTTTTCCTCCACCATTCTCACACATATATGGCCGGCCACTTCATGGAGTGTGTGGGGTTGATTTCATTTTTGGTGTGGCAAAAATTAAGCATCCATCTCATTTTAGCTTGCCACCAAAATTCCCAAGTTCATATCTTGTTGATTCCTCCATCAAGGCAACTTCACAAACCCCACGAGACAAAGTGATTCTACACTACAACCTACAGCAAGTCTTGGGCACGTCGACTTGCCAGCTTCGTGCCCGAGTTGCCTCGGTATTGAGGCGGGAGCCCGTAAAAGATGCAGGCGATGTGGTGCCCTTCCAGCGAGGAGGCGACGACCGGAGTTTCCGCGAGAGATCGGGACGATGACGAGAAGACCGGAGGACTCGGATCACTCGATATATTTCTAACCCGTCTTGTTGTTAGCTAGATCTAGTTTAATGGCCCGATCCGGGGTTTAGTGCGCGGTGGTGCCGGTTTGCTAAGTTCGCAAAATTAAAGTTTATCACCGCTTCCGCATTTGGCCGTCGGTTTGACGGCCGGGGCGCCGCCGTGCACTTACAAGTCCAACACTTTACAATTAAATACCCTATATTATGAAATTAGGTTATTTTCACTAGAAATATCATAAATATAAAATCTACATCTATGAAAACTCTAAAGACGATAATTAAATACTTGAGGTGTATTTTTTAAAATTATACAAAAGTATTTTTACATAAAATCATCTCAAATTCTATAAATTACCCTAAGGACCCTAATAAGTATAGGTTTAAGCGGGACCAATCTCTTGAGCCTCAGGGAGCCGGAGAAGTGGGTGCTTTCCTATTTAAGGTAGGCAACTTAACAACGGTGTTATCAACACGGTAATCGTGTTTGAAAAAGACACAAATCCTGCCTTCCATATGCAGCGGTTACCGATAACATCAAAACCTAATTCAGGACTTTAATTTCTTTTCTAATTGTTCTAACTCAGACTGAGTCTCATTATAATAATCTGACTTGAATATGATTCAAATAAAATCTACAATATTACAATTCAATATGAATCCATGAATCCATATAATCAATCGGATCAAACTATTCAATCTATATTGACTGAACCGAACCATAGATATACTTCCATTTACATGATTCTCCAGTTACATCCATGATTCTCCAGTTACATCCATTTACTGATATCATGGTTTTGGCAAGTCATCCAATTATACAATCTATATATTACAATTCAATTACAAGTTACAATACAAACAATACAAACAAGACATCGCGAGGTTTATACAGAAGGTGTTAGAAGTGGCACGAGATTGCAAGATTTAAGACACCTAACCTGAATACCACGCCGTTGTTCCGGGCTTTCTAATGGAGCCTTGTACTTCCATTTGCCTTTAGTCTCTGGCATATAGAGACTCCTCTCGTATACATTGGCATCCTTCTGTACCAAGCTACAAACAACAGCATTAACTCTAAATACAACTTTAAAAGCTACACTCTCTCTCTCTTACTCTCTGTCTATTCTACTTCTTCCTTATCTTTGGGACTTACCGAGCGATTTGTTCGCTGACGACATTCTCTTTCTTTCTTCTTTGAATGTCGTCAAGTGATTCGGACCTTCCAGAGATCGAGCCTAGTATTGAAGACTTAGACCAGTTTATTGAAGATCCCGATCTGTAGTTACGCTTGTACATTTTCTTTACATTCTGTATTTTCCTTTTCTGTTATGCCACTGTTTAGGCATTGCTTTCATTCGGATGTATTTACTTTTCCATGCATTGTACAAAATAATGTTAATAAATAAAGTTGTTGTTTCATTACATTTGTCTCTTGTGTACATTTCTTTTATATTGCTTAGTTACGCTTAGCGTGTTTACTTCTGAGTAAATACGTAGCGGCCTCGTCGCGCCCTCTGCCCGTATACCGGGAAGCGGGGCGTGACAATGAGCTTTAACACCCCAGTGCCATCGCAAGAAACTCCAAAGAAGTCAGACTTTGATCGGCTTACGACTACCGCGGCCCCTCTCAACGGGTCGCCCAAATCCAACGCCTCAGACTTTAACAGACTGGGCCAAAACTCCAATGGGCCCGTGAAGAAGCCCGCGATACCTGAGGGGGTTATCCCAAAATGGATAGCCATTCCTGTTCCAATAAACGAAATCATCAGAGAGGTTTCTCCTTCTAAGGGATCGTTCTTCGCTAGACTGTCCGCTCCAACTCCCGCTTCGGGAAAGATCACCAAGGCTGCTTTCCCTGCTCAAAAATCAGTCTTCGATAGGTTGGACGTTTCTTCTCAGCGGACATCAGTCTTCAAGAGGGTGACACCGGCAGAAACCCTCCACCAGAGCAGGGGGCATGATGAATCCACCCCATATCTAAACCAATACCGTCTTCAAGGCATGCTCGACGTCGTCACTGGCGCCGAGTGAGGAATGTTGGGGGCAATTCCCCTTCCGGACTTACCCCACCAGCTCCAACGGTGTAAATTGACATTGTTGTTCCAACTGGGAACAGTTTTGAACCACTTAGGAGGGTGCGCAAAAATTCTCCGACCGCCTTGCTAAAAAGATCTCCTCCACCTATGGAGAACGTTACAAAGGTGAAGCCAGAGCAGCCCCCTCAGCGGCTGTCCTCTAAAATTCACAAGGTCTGGGGACAGGTCCAAGACTCGGTGATCAACCAAAACTACTCCCGCCGACCGAAGAAGATGAAAGTTCGGGAAGAGAAGGACCACCTTGTCGTACCACAGAAGGTGTCGTCTACTTGGGACACCCACTGCAACAGCCCCCTCAACTTCGACCACCTACAAAAAGAGAAGGCCGGAGAAAATCCCCGTGTCTGCGACGAATGTCAAGGGCACTGAACCTAAATGCCCCAAGTCTGGGGGCATGGTGGTGCACACTGTTTATATGTCATCCGGGAAATAGGATAGCCGTATCTCCACAGGACATCGACCACTCACCCGATCAGTGGCAAAGGCTCAGGAGCAACAACAGCAAAAGCTCCAGGAGATGCTGACAACCATGACTGCACTCACTGAGCCAAAAGCAAGCCCGGAGACATCGTTGGAGCAGCGTCAAGAGTAGGAAACTGATGCCGAATTCCTCCGAAGAATGCTCGAAAGGAAAGACAAAGAGGACGTGGAACAAGCGTCCAATATAAAACAAATGGTGCTTTTATTCCAAGATATGGTCGGAATGATGATACAGCCGGATCTTCCAGCTGAAGAGCCTCCAGTAATAATTGAAGACGATAGAGGAGAGACATCAATCCCTCCTCCGGCTCTATCAGCAGCCAAGGAAGAAACAATTTCCAAAGCTGCACTTGATGACTATATCGCTCAACAGATACGAACACATCAGGAAAATGAGGCAACTGGCCAAGTCGTCAGAACTGGGCGACCATATCCAGGCTGGTACGATCAAATTAAGTACCCGCCAGGATACACGATTTCTAGGTTCTACGTATACAAGGGGACAGGCAATCCCCATCAACATGTCGCTCTGTTCAGGGCTTTGTGCGGAAATACTGGAGGTGACGATAAACTACTGCTTCGCCAATACGTCGGCAGCTTGGCGGAGACGACGTTCGAATGGTATTCAGAGCTTCCCAACGACTCTGTCAAAACTTTTACGGAGATGGAATTGCTATTCACCCAGCGTTTCGCAAGCGCTAGCGAACGCACCCCAATCACAGCATTGATCAATGCCAGGGTGAAGCCAAGAGAAACATGGGTTCGGTATGCAATCCGGTGGCGAAACTTATGGTTGAAATGCGAACAACGCATCGAAGAAGCTCCCGCAGTAGGCATATTCGTGGGTACCCTCGATCCGCAGGCGGCCATATCCCAGTTCATGATGTTTTTCAAGCCGCCTACCTTCCAGGCCTTAATTGACAAGCTGGCCCAAATGGATCAGATGGGCCATAGACCGTCTTCTTCAAAAATGGAGCCTCGAAACGAAAAGGGGAAAGGGAAAGCGACCTTCGTCGCCAATGCTTAGCAGCAGTCCAGTGGTCCAAAACCAGCTGATCGCCAAAACGATAGACAGCGATTCTTCAACGAGAAGCTAAAACGCCCTTATTCATTTCCCCCGGATAAAACGAGAAGACTATTCGAAATGGCAGTGCGTAACAGGCTCATCAATTTGTTAGATCCAAGACGTCTACTGCAGCCGGACGACGCCAACAATCCTAATTACTGCCCCTACCATCGAGTAGTAGGCCATCCAATCGAAGATTGCTTCGTCTTCAAAGGCTGGATTGAGGACCAATACCAACATGGCAAATTCGCACTGTCTGAGAATTGGAAAATAAGACCGCCACAACCACACGCTCCGAAAAAGATAAACATGCCGGGGGCATCATGCTCATTTATAGAGGAAGCTCCATGGGAAGTTGTTCTTTCGACAAAAACTAAAAGAATGTTGAATGATCTCCAAGCATGTCCGGTGATTAGATGGAAGAGCCCGCTGGAGCCTAAGATTATTGAGAGGATGCTGAAGTCGCGCCCAACGCTGAAAGTTGGTGAAGGAGGACAAAACATTCAGGACAAGTCTCCAAAATCTTTAAAGAAAAATAAGAAGTCCAAGAAGCCCGTCCAACCCGAAGACAGCCTTACAAGTCTGCAGAAATACATCGATGCACTGGAAGAATATAACCAAAAGGCACGGACCCCAATCACGTTGGACAAATTCTTTAAGCATGTTCTTGAAAATGAAGCTAATGACGCCGATGAAGGAGACAATTCTTCAGAAGAGCCCGAGGATTATGTGGCAAGCTGCCACATGATCTCTCAATCATCAATAAATGGCAAAGAAGCTCCTGATGCAAAGAAACTGAGGGCAGATCCAGAACCGGAATCAAAATCCCTGGTGCCATCGAACGAATTGATTGAAAGACTGCTAAGCGAAGCACTTCAGAAAAGCAAATCTGACCGAGAGCGCGAAACGGCCATATATGAAAGGGCCAAGCGTCGGCGTCACGTTGAAGAAGCTCCGGTATTGAGAAGCCATAGAGCACCCCAACCGGATATAAGTACTTTTGCCGCCAGCAAAAGCAGGTTTAAGACAAGGAAGCGGTTCACTAAAGCCTTGTCGATGGGAATGAGGTTTCCACCTTTCAAAAAAGACACTTCAGAAAAGACGTTCCCCGACTAACTAGATGCACATCCAAGCTACTGCTTATACCATCGGAAGATCACACGCCCTACCAAGGAATGCATGGCCTTTAAAAATTGGTGGCGGGGATACGTTGCTCATCGGCAGCATTTCAAGCGGATGAAGCGCAAAACTCGTCGAGAGCAGAGGAGCACGACAGATGAACGCAAAAGAACTGCCGGTGACTGTCCCATGGTTGATTCCGGTGGATCGAAAATTTTCACCTTCGGGAGCGATTCTGATGAGAAATAGCCCTCGGCCCTCTCTTCAAGGAATCCATCTCCGAAACAGAAGAGATGAAGACCTGCGAGAACATTCAGCTGCGTAATCGCACGTTACCCGAAAAGAATCTCGGACCCACAAACAAGGGATCGAGCAAAAAAGATAAGGGGAAAGAAAAGTCCCTGAAGATATCACCCTCGATGATCGAGTGGTCGAAGAGCTGGCAGCCAAGGACCCGCCAAAGAAAAACAAGGTGGATTATAACGTTCTGGCACACCTGAGGAAGATACCCTCGCAGCTAAGCATTCTCGATGCCCTTCTGCTATCTAAAGAGGCGAGAGATTCTCTGATCAAGGCACTAATAGAGCCTGAACAGTTTCAAGCTTTCCTTGCCGAAGAAAAGATGAAGGATGAGCTGAAAGAAGTACACACTGCTGACGTCACTTTCGGCGATGAAGATCTCCTCCTCGGGACATGCGAGCACAACCGTCCCTTGTATGTCACCGGACACTGCCATGACATCAAGATAGGGAAGATACTAGTTGACAACGGGTCATCTGTCAATCTCCTAAATGTGAGGGTGCTAAAAGAAATCTGCATGAGTGTCCAGCACCTCGCTCGGGATAAAATCGCCATCTCCGGGTTTGACTCCCATTCATCACGAACGCTCGGGTCTGTGATACTGACGTTACGCTTTGGGCTGCTCGTCACTGACATCAAGTTTCACGTCATTGACGCCAAGACTTGCTACAATGCTTTGCTCGGCAAGCCTTGGTTGCACAAGTACAATATCATCCCTTCTACACAACATCAGTGTATGAAATATTTTAAGGATGGTCTCGAGTATACCGTGACGGGGGAACTGAACCCATTCTCCATAAACGAAGTCCGCAAATATGAAGACACCAAGTACTTCTTACCAGACTTCGAAACCACGGAAAGATGCCATAAACCGGAGGACAAGCAAAAAGATATCACCACTATTCCAGTCTTTGGGAGTGATACTGAGGAGGAGGAAGAAATAGTCCATTTGGGGCCGCTCCAATACAACAAGTCTGGACCGTCTACCCCTATGTTGATCTTCGGCAGCGACTCTGAAGATGAGGTCAATGCAGTATTTTCTGTTCGACCATCCATACAAGCCGTGCCAGGTGACGAACGGAGTTTGCAAATCGCTATGGTTCCGCGGCAGCACTACAAAGAGCTCGACGCACTTGATACCTATAATGTGCAAGAACTGCAAACGCTCTACGTTCCTCCCAGGCGAAAAGATGAAAAGGCGATCCTTTTTTATCGATCCATGGAAACCAAAGTGGAGAAAGAAATCTGGCATGGTGCCGATTCTGCACTTGACAGGCTCCAGCCTATCCGTCTGCCCAGATACTACACAGAAGGATTAAAAAGGCTGTTGAGGCGCCAAGGCGTACCCTTCAAACAGACTGCTCGGCAAGCTCAATTCTACAACAGGATCTGGAACGTCCCTGAAACTCAGCGAAAATTGCCCAACGGGAGAATGGAAATGATCGGGCTTGGATATGTTCAATCCAAGAAACGGGAACAATTATATGGCTACTACGTTATACATGACTTCGATGAAGAAGGAGATGCTCTGTTAGAAGATGCTGCAATTGAACCAAAACGAGATCCCGCCGTAAAAATGCCAAGTCCGTCATTTGAAGAACAGATGGACAAGCTAATAAGGGAGGCGGGTCAAAAGGTCCGGGATGACCACAACCGTGAAATGGCCATTTACGAGAAAGCCAGGACGCAGCGCCTCCATCAACAGGCTACGGAGAATGACGATTCCCTTCATCGCCAGCCCGTCATACAGAAGACCCGACGCAGAGGTAAAAATAAACAAAGAACGGAAAAAACGTTCGACAGCGGCAAAGCGGGTCCAAGAAGCCACGCGATCGAGAATTGTGCAGCCGGGATCCATCTCTTATAAAGAAGATGGGTCGACCATATTCTTTTCCCTAAGACAAGACAAGGAAGATATTCGACCTTGTCATGAAACATCAAATGATTACGCTCCCGGAGTCCAAAGACCCCGAACAAGCAGACGAGGTCTCTCACCCGGATTATTGCTCTTATCACTGAGCGATAGGACATCCTCTCAAAGATTGCTACGTATTCAAAAACTGGGTAGAAGACCAGTATCAGCAAGACAGGTTCGCTCTATCCAACAGTTGGAGGATATCCCCACCGCAAAAGCATATTCCAAAAGCAATGTACATGGCAAGACTAGGACCGGATCAACATCGGTCTTGCAAACGATCTTGTACCAGCCACGTGATAACGATGTCGGAAGAAGGAGAGCACGGTAATGTGGATGACCTCTCCTGGTGCTTCGAAAATAGGGATGAAGACGAGGTGATCTCAAAATTTCCACCGGCGCCAAAAGAGCTGGAAGATGGGATACATACTACTGCAGATAACCTCAGAAAAATTGACTTGGGGACGGCAAACGACCCACGGCCGACATTCGTCAGTGAGCTATTGTCTGAAGAAAAGGTGGCTACGCTCAAAGATGTGCTCATGCAGTATAAAGACTGCTTCGCATGGAACTACTCCGAGAAGCCGGGACTAAATCCATAAATAGCCGTGCACAAATTGGCGATATCTCCAGACGTCAAGCCGATCAAATAAGTACCGAGAAGAATGCGGATCGAACTTGAAATGAGCATCAACGCCGAGGTCAAAAAGCTAATCGACTCCGGCTTCATCCAAGAAGTTCAGTACCCCGACTGGATTGCCAACATTGTCCCAGTAATGAAGAAAAATGGGACGGTGCGCATCTGCGTGGACTTTCGGGACCTTAACAAAGCTTGCCCGAAGGATGATTTTCCCGTTCCGGTTACCGAGCTGATGATAGACAACACGTCCACTCACGAAATCTTCTCCTTCATGGACGGATCGTCAGGGTACAATAAAATAAAGATGCATCCCGAGGACCAGAAGCATACCGCTTTCCGGACTCCTCTGGGCATATTCTGCTACAAAGTGATGCCTTTCGGTCTGAAGAACGCTGACGCCACCTATCAGAGGGCCATGACGAAGATTTTCGATGACCTCATACATGAAATCGTCAAATGCTATATCGATGACCTCGTGGTTAAAAGCAAATCGTATGAGGAACATTGGGAGCATCTGAAAATCATGTTTCAGCGCCTACGGAAATACAACTTGAAGATGAACCCTCTCAAATGCGCGTTCGTAGTCTCCTCAGGTAAATTCCTAGGATTCATCGTATGACACCGGGGCATCGAGATAGACCCATCAAAGATCAAGGCGATCATGGAAATGCCTCCGCCTAGAACTCTCAAGCAACTGCGATCTCTCCAAGGAAAGTCGCATATATCCGACGGTTCATAGCTAACCTCTCCGGAAAATGTCGTCTCTACAGTCATCTAATGAAGAAGGGGACCCCGTTCGTCTGGGATCGCAAATGCTAAAGCGCACTAGACGAAATCAAGCAATACTTGCAGAATCCGCCAGTACTGACCGCTCCGGTCAAGGGAAAGCCTCTCATCCTGCACACAACAACCCTTGAAGGTTCCTTAGGCACGCTATGGGCACAAGAAAATGACCAAGGGAAGGAGAGAGCCCTCTACTATTTGAGTCGAGTTCTCCTGGGGGCAGAAAACAACTACTCCCCCATTGAAAAACACTGCCCGGCGTTAATCTTCGCGATAACAAAGCTCAGACACTACGCTTTGACACATGAGATCCATCTCATATCAAAAGTGGATCCTCTCAAGTATTTGATGTCAAGAGCCATACTAACAGGACGGCTCGCTAAATGGGCCATCCTATTGATGGAGTTATTAATAACTTATCGTCCCCTCAAGGCAGTGAAAGTCAAGGCCATCGCCGACTTCCTCGCTGAGCACCCGATACCTGTCGATTCACCCCTAAATTGCAAACTGCCAGACGAGCACGCATTTAACACGATCGACGGGAGGAGAAGAGGGAATGACACCCGATGGGAACTCTACTTCGATGGGGCATCTTCCATGAAGAAGCGAAAGCACGGCTCCCACATAATCAAATCTGGGGTAGGCTTCATCTTCGTGACTCCACAAGGAGGGATAATGCGCTTTGCCTTTTCCTTAACAGAGCCGAGGACGAACAATGAAGCCGAATATGAAGATTTGATAGCAGGTCTTGAGATTGCTGTCGACATGGGAATCGAAAACCTCCTCATATACGGAGACTCCCAGCTGGTCGTTAGCCAAGTAAACGGCGACTATCAAACGTGCAAACCAGAGTTGGTGAAGTACGGCGAGAGAATACAACAATTGCTGACTCAAATCCCTGCCTACGCCTTGGAAAGCATACCGCGTGCGGAAAATAGCAAAGCGGATGCGTTAGCCAAACTCGCTAAAGAACTAGCTGACGAAAACCTCGATGACGTGAGGATCGTTGTGCAAAGCCGTCGGGTCCTTGCGCCAGCAGAAATATCTCCGGAGTCGTCCGAAGAAAAGGGAGCGACCAAGCAAATGGCCCTACAAATAAAAGACCAGGAAAAGGCTAAGGATTGGAGAGAAGTCTTTATAGACTACTTCAAATCCCGTCAAACACCTGAAGATGCATTCTCGAGACATCAGCTCATGAAATGAGCTCTGTCTTTTGCCTTCGTCAATGATACGTTGTATAAGAGATCGTTCGACTCTCTGTGGCTAAGATGCCTAGGACCGGAAGAAGCAAAGAAAGTCGTCCAAGAAACTCACGACGGACTCTGCGGTTCTCATCAAGCCGGGCCGAAGATGAAGCTGAAGATCAAAAGGATATGCTACTATTGGCCCATGATGATTCAGGACTGCCTCGAATATGCGAAGCAGTGCCACTCGTGCCAGATTCACGGGGATTTCATCGATCAGCATCCAAATCCGCTACACCCAACGGTGGCTAGCTGGCCGTTCGAAATGTGGGGAACCGACATAATCGGACCCATCGAACCAGCATCATCTAGAGGACATCGGTTTATATTGGCGACGACCGATTACTTATCTAAATGGGCAGAAGCCATACCGCTAAGAGAAGTGAAGATGGAGAATATCCTCTATTTCTTCAAGACACGCGTCATCTATCGGTTCGGCACTCCACGACGGATCATCTCCGATAACGGGCCAGCCTACAGAAGCCATAAAATCAGCCGCTTCGCACAGCAGCATAATATAGACTGGAGATACTCTTCGGTCTACAATCCTCGAGCTAATGATCTGGCTGATACTTTCAACAAAACCTTGATGAAGATCATAAAGAAGACGGTGTCCAAAAATAAGAAGGGCTGGCACGAGAGACTGCATGAAGCTCTCTGGGCATACCGTACCACATTCAAAACGGCCACAAACACAACGCCGTATGCATTGGTAATCGGCACAGAAGCGGTACTCCCCCTCGAGATAGAGCTACCCTCTCTACGAGTAGCGGTTCACTACGAGATAACAGACGAGGAGAATACTCATCTTCGCCTTGAGGAGCTCGACGCCCTTGATGAAACTCGGCTCATGGCGCAGCAAAACTTAGAGGCTTACAAAGTAAAGATGACGCGCCCATACGAAAGATTGACTAGGCCGAGAACATTCCGCCAAGGCGAACTCATGCTAATTGTCAAGAGACCTATGATCCCCAATCGTGCCAAACGAGGGAAATTCGAGCCGAACTATGAGGGCCCATACATCATAGAAAAAGTCTACCAAGGTGGGGCTTACTTGCTCATGGATATGCATGGCGAAAGACCCTTCAGGCCAATAAATGGCCGGTTCCTGAAAAAATACTACGCTTGACGAGTCACGAACCAGGTCAATGATAGATGACGACGCCTATGTCCGCTCGGTATCTTCCTAAGTCCAAACTCTATAAGTAATATCCAGTGAAACTGTTGTCTCCAAAATGGCAACAATGGACCGAGATGTCCTAAAACTAACAGCGGGCCGAGATGTCCTAAAACTAACAACGGACCGAAATGTCCTAAAACTAACTATGGATCGTAACGTCCTTAAACTACTACAAACCGCGGTATCCTAAGGCTGACGCAAAAAGTATATAATAAAAAAAAGAAAAAAGAAAGAAAAAATGGTACGTCCATAAGCGAAATGGGCACGGATGAAAACCCGAAAGGGCTCCATGAGTAAAAACAGCAGGGGCTATCGGCGAGTTTGTGAAAACCCGAAAGGACGCAATCTCATTAAAAGACACTTACAAGGTCCTCTCGACCTTGTAAGGAGAAAATACCTGCGTGAGATCCTTACGACTCACAAGGGAGCAACACACTTAGGGATCCCCACGATTCCTAAAGAGAAGTTACACTTACGAGCCTCACGACTCGTAAGGAGAATTCCCCTATGAGACCCTAACGGCTCATAAGATTCAAAAGCCTTAAGCTACAGGGATCTAAACTTGTTCTTAAGCCGTCATACACCCCGATATTGCCCTACAAGCGTTTCAATATTGACTCTTGTATATAATCCACGGGCACGAATAAACATTTCCTCAACAGAGTCCCGCCAGCAATGAGAGATATCATCACATGGTGAACGACCCTTGTAAGTCCTCTCGATTTATAAGGAGAAAACACTCTTGCAAGATCCTTACGACTTACAAGAGAACAAACACTTAAAGAATCCTCACGATTTCTAAGGAGAAATTGCACAAATGAGATCCTCACGACTCGTAGGGAGAAACACCTTTATGAGACCCTTATGGCTCATGAAGTCAAAAGCCTTAGTCGACAGGATCCTAACCCTGTTTTCTAAGCCACCTTTGTTCGGACCAACAAAGGAAAATGATGATTCGCTCCTGACCATATCTTAGTTGTAGCAATGCTGATGCCTAAAATCGGTATCAGATCCCAAGTCCCTAAACTCGCGATAAAAATCAGCGAGCCAAAAATGCATATGAAATAGCCGAAATGATGGGGCAACTTGTAACAAAATCAGCAAGTAAAAAAAATATGCATACAAAAATAACCGAAATGATTGGGCAACTCGCAATAAAAAGTAGCGAGTAAAAAGGAAAAAACAGCCAAAATATTGGGCACCGCGAAAAATGGCCGAAATGATTGGGCAATCACGACTTTCACGATACAAAAATCTGAAATGATAGAGCATCGCGGAAAGAAAACAAAAAAAATACGTATAAAATGAAACATTTACCCTGTAGATAAGTCCATACTGACCCACGTATACAATCCATGGGCATAAACGAAAATGGAACCACATATCCCAACGAACTCTATCAAAGGGAGGGTTAGGTCTCAGCGGCAATATCTATATCCCAGAAGACCAACAACGGCGTCCCTCCTCATGCCAGCAGGGCACGGACGCGACACCACCAATCGGAGCCACGGCAAAGTCCCCAGTTCCAAAACTCTACGGTTCACAGACAACCTAGAGTCAACCCTTGACCTCCCTGTCGTCAAGCAACGCTTCGACACGGATACATGTCAACCCCTGACCTTCCTGTCGTCAAGCAACACTTCGACACGGATACATGTCAACCCCTGACCTCCCTGTTGTCAAGCAACGCTTCGACTCGGATATATGTCATCCCCTGACCTCCCTGTCGTCAAGCAACGCTTCGACATGGATACATGTCAACCCCTGACCTCCCTGTCATCAAGCAACGCTTCGACACGGATACATGTCAACCCTGACCTCCTTGTCGTAAAGCAACGCTTCGACTCAGATACATGTCAACCTCTGACCTCCCTGTCGTTAAGCAACGCTTCTACACGGATACATGTCAACCCCTGACCTCCCTGTCATCAAGCAACGCTTCGACACGGATACATGTCAACCCCTGACCTCCCTGTCATCAAGCAACGCTTCGACACGGATACATGTCAACCCCTAACCTCCCTGTCGTTAAGCAACGCTTCGACATGGATACATGTCAACCCCTGACCTCCCTGTCATCAAGCAACGCTTCGACACGGATACATGTCAACCCTTGACCTCCCTATTGTCAAGCAACGCTTCGACACGGATACATGTCAACCCTGACCTCCTTGTCGTAAAGCAACGCTTCGACACGGATACATGTCACCCATGACCTCCTTGTCGTAAAGCAACGCTTCGATACGGATACATGTCAACCCTTGACCTCCCTGTCGTCAAGCAACGCTTCGACACGGATACATGTCAACCCTGACCTCCTTGTCGTAAAGCAGCGCTTCAACACGGATACATGTCAAATCCTGACCTCCCTGTCGTCAAGCAACGCTTCGACATGGATACATATTAACCCTGACCTCCTTGTCGTCAAGCAATGCTTTAACAAAGATACATGTCAACCCTTGACCTTCCTGTCGTCAAGCAATGTTTCGACACGGATACATGTCAACCCTGACCTCCTTGTCGTCAAGCAATTATTCGACACGGATACATGTCAACCCATGATCTCCCTGTTGTAAAACAATACTTTGACTCGGAGATAAGCCAACTCACCAATTACTTATGAGTCATCTTGACTTGTAAGGGAGAAAATTCTCTTGCGAGATCCTTACGACTCTCAAGAGAAAGCACACCTAGGAATCCTCACGACTCCTAAGGAGAAAATGCACTAACGAGATCCTCACAACTCATAGGGAGAAAATTCTTTATGGGACCCTCACGGTTCAGAAAGTTGGAAAGTCTTAGGTGGCAGATCCTAACCCTGTCTCATAAGCCATCGCTGCCCTACAAAGAGTTCAAAACGAACTGTTACTTATTATCTACAAGCCGCACTTGCCAAAATTACATGCCATCGAAATCGAGGTGCTGCTCAAGAGTACGTAAACTGCTTTGCGCCAAGTCAAAACAAAAAGGCATAACCCATGGACGTCAATCATATATTATGCAAGGCAATAAGGAGAACATTTGATTTACATCCAATTGAGCGTCCGAAGCGTACCCACTCATGTATGTGCGAAAAGAATAAAATAAACGCATGGAAAGGGAAAAAATTTATTCATACCTCAGAAAGTTCTTACATTGATGAAAACAGTAAACAGAAGCATCATTAAAATGTTTACAATGGCAAAATATTGAATCCGGGACACGGATTAAGAAATTCAAAAGTGAGGCCGTCTAAAATATTTCTGGCCTCTCTGACCATTCTCGTGTGTTTCCTCTCACGATCGCAAGCGTCAGGATCTTCGCTGATATCCTCCACCCTCGGATAAGCAGCGATTATCTTCGTCTGTTGGAAAGTTTGATGCAAAATATCAATGAGATTATCTCGCCGCTTCTTCAAGATCAGGCCCGTCAGATACACTGAGTGCACCTTATCTTCAGCGTCATCCAGTGCATTAAGCGGCATGGCTTCATAAAATCCAGGAAGTGCTTCCCAAATTGCTCTCACTATAATCTTCAAGAGAGCGGAGCGACGAGGAAGTAGTCGACCGTTGTGTGCATTGAAACGATTCATAATTTCAGCGCATTAGGCGTTTGTGAACTCCTGGTTTTGACAACGGCCTTGCACGCCAATGCCCTCATAAGAAATGATTTCGTCAAGACAGTACAGATGAGCGGCCATAGCGCCTGAAAATAAAAATCAATGAGAGTTTAGTGGATAGACTGATCAAGAAACGGGGATTTAAACAACTCTTGATATCCGAATGAAGAAAATAAGTGTTGATTAAGACACCCAACAAATTCAAATTTGTGCAATTAAGGAGGGAATCCTAAAAGGATTCTCATTTAATGAGAGACTCCTTGGGCCAAGGAGTTAGACTCCTCGAAAGCAACGCTCTGCAGATAGGAGTGACATCTGTCAACTCTAATTATGAGGGAATAAAAATTCCCCCAAAAATTCTGAAGAGCTATGCTCTGTGAATATGATGGAGTAATTCATCAAAAACCCTAAAAAGCAAAGCTTTTACTAAGTTAAAAACTCTAAGATCTTCAAGGTCTATGAACAAACTCTAAAGGGTTCTTCATGGAAGACGAACAGTGTTCCAAGTCATAGGTTAAAATCAACCTAAAAAAGATTATTAGATCTATAATCTAAAGAAGAGCAAGGCTCTGTTGAAGGGTAAAACCCTAAAACATATTTTTAAGATCTGAGATCTGAGAAGAGCAAAACTCTGTCAATAAGTTCAATTCTTACCGAATGTAGATAGAGATTTGACTCTGAGAAATTCTCAAGACAAAGAGCTGGGCTCTGAAAGAGAATTAAATTCTCGAGAAACAAAAACAAAACAAGAAGATGAACAAGAGGTCATCTCAAAGGGCCAAAGGTCCTATTTATAGGCAGGAGAAGTCGATCCGACTTCCAAGAACAATCCAACGGTGGAAAGGCTGCCACCGTTGCACTCACGTGTGAGCCACGTAAGCGCAACGGTGGGGGGGCATTTATTTTCCCAATCAGAGCAAAGCTCTGTACAAATTTTGAAATTTGAAATGAAGTAGCGCTTCATAAAAGCGCTCACGCCAAGAGCGCCAGCGCTAAGAGTCAAAAACTCTGAGGAAACGCTCACGTGCAAAGCACGAGAGCTCTCGCGCCAAGAGCGCCAGCGCTGAGAGTCAAAGACTCTGAGCCAGCGCTCACGTGCAAGGCACGAGAGCGCTAGCGCCAAGTGCGCCAATGCTAAGAGTCAAAGACTCTGAGGCAGTGCTCACGTGCAAGGCATGAGAGCGCAGCGCCAAGTGCGCCAGCGCTAAGAGTCAAAGACTCTGAAACAGCGCTCACGTGCAAGGCACGAGAGCGCCAAGCGCTAAAACTAAATATTCTCCACCGTCGGATCAAAGATCCAATGAAGATGATAAATCATCAAATTACCAGAATAAAATTCTGTTAAATAAATACTCCTCAGAATCTTTCCAAACAGGAAAGGTTGTGCTCCGTAAATCAGAGCACCGTTGGATCAAAAATTCAATGGTGATTAAAAATCACCAAAATACAGAGTAATCTCTGTATGGGAAAATAATTTCCCAATCTTGTTGATAACAAGAAAGATGTCTTCTGTAAAACAGAAGCCCTAGGATCAAAAATCCAATGGTGGGGAAACATGCCCAAATCAATCAAAAAAAGATTGCCTTTAACTGATCAGCCTCCACTATATAAAGGTCCCAAGACTTCAAGTCTGGGATAGAAGAAACTCCACATAAGTTTCACACAGAGGAACCCCCCCACCCACACACACACACACACACAAACTTTGAGAAATTTCAAAGAGAAGAGCAAGCCCTCAGAAAAAGAATTTCTTCAAGGTAAATAAAACAGAGAGATCAAAGCATCTCATCAAAAAAGAAGAACTTAGTTCTTTTTCTAGATCATAGATCTACAAAGACAGAAGTCTTTCATAAAAGTAGAAAAGATTGGAGTATCTTATCATAAAAAGGGAGGGAGAAGAACTTAGTTCTCTTTATATCACAGATCTATAAGACGAAGACAAATTCTTTCACAAAAACAGAAGAGATTGTAACATCTCTTATTAAAATAAGAACTTAGTTCTTAAATCCACGAGACAAAGTCTCTTATAAGCGGGAATTTAATTCTCATAGCACATAACTGATCAGAGCTGCCTAGAAAGAGCCTTAGCGCTCCAATTAAAAAGAAGCGCCTTAGCGCTCCAAGACTGGCGCACAGCGCTGCGGCGCTCCTAGCGCTCCAATTTAAAGAAGCACCTTAGCGCTCCAAGTCTGGCACACAGCGCCGCAGAACCTTAGCGCTCCAACTTAAAGAAACGCCTTAGCGCTCCAAGTCTGGCGCTCAGCTCCCAGCGCTTCAGCGCTCCAAGTCTAGCACTCAGCGCCAAGCGCACCACGTGCTCCTCACGTGGGCGCTATTTTATAAAGAGCGCTATGCACTCATTGGTTGGAGCTCAGCGCCAACCATGCCACGTGCCCCTCACGTGGGCGCTACTTAATAAAGAGCGTTCCGCACTCGTTGGTTGGCGCCAAGCGCCATAATAGAGAGTGTCTAACACTCAGTAAAGGACAAAAAGAAAAAAGGATGTCAGAACCCAAATCAATGCTCAGCATTGTTGGTTAAAAAAGGGGCTGAGCCCAAACAAATGTTCAATATTTAATTCAAAATGAGTAGACCAAGTCCAAACAAGTGTTGAACACTTTATTCAGAACAGAATGGACTGAGCCCAAGTTGGCCATGAATCCCTAGCTTAGACCAACCGAGCCCATGTGCTCATAATTTCCCTAATTGGTCTTAGTCCCAAATTAGATCTCTCAACCAACTTTGGTTCAAGGGTACATCTCTTCATACCTCTGATACACGTCGCTGTAATTCTTCAACGTCTTCAGAGAAATGGAGGGTCCCAATAACCAATAACTTTTGGTGCATCTCTAAACGGCTAAACTAAAATCATACAGACTATGATGTCTCTAAACTTTACGGACTATGATGTTCTTAAACTCAATGGACCGCAACATCCTTAAAATAAATTCTATAGACTATGATGTCCTTAAGCTCTATGGACTATGATGTCCTTAAGCTCCATGGACTATGATGTCCTTAACTTATGGACCGCAATGTTCCTAAACTAACACAATAGAGCTCACATGCTCTTTTGTTGGATCTAAATGATCCTAAAACCCCGTTGAGTAGATCTTAGTCTAAAATTAGACTAACGTATCCTTAACAAATGTTTAAGTTGATCATAATCTCAATGAGATTAACGATCCTTAAACCCAACCCAAACCCATATCTAAGAAAATACGGATTTGGACTAATCCACGCCCTACGGGCGACAACATAAATTAGTCTCCTTATACAATCCACGGGCAACCAAAAACAAAACAAACACACGCGACACGAAGTGACCATCTGGAGAAGGAGAGAGTGGTTACTGCGATACAGTAGCGTAAGTAACCACAGGGGTTTGCGCCTACAGGGAAGAGCGTCCCCACAATCAAACAACCCTCACAATGAAGGGGAATCAGACGAAGTCTGCTACATCGGCCCTATCCGTCTAAACCTTCGATACATGATGCCATAAATCAACTTGGTATCTTCGGAGAGGTGGACGGATAAATCCAAATAGCATCTTCCACCAAAATTCAGGCAAGACGTTTGTCTTCTCGGTCTTCGGCGGTAAACACTTCCTTGCTGCTCATCCCGTATCAGAGGGTTCACCGCTCAATTGTGAGTTACCCGATGAACAAGTACTGCACCTCAAGAAAGATGAGCCATGTTGGGAGCTCTACTTCGATGGAGCTTCATCAATGAGGAGCTCCGGCAAATCAAGCATCCTGCAGATAAAAGAAGGGATAGGATTGGTGTTCCTTACGCCATCAATGGGAACCCTACGACGTTCTTTTGCTCTCACCGAGCCTCGCACAAACAATGAGGCTGAGTATGAAGCTCTGATAGCTGGTTTGGAGCTCGCCATAGAAATGGAAATTCTTCGGCTATGAGTCTACGGTGATTCTCAGCTTGTCGTCAACCAAGTAAGCGGCGACTATAAGATATACAAACCCAAGTTAGCTCGATATAGAAGCCGAGCGGTGGAACTCATGAAATGGTTCACTCACATTGAACTAATGAGAGTCCCTAGAGCGTTGAATGGAAAAGCCGACATACTCGCTCGCCTAGCTAAGGAACTAGCTGATCCTGACATGGACGAAATTCTAATCACAGTCAGAAGCCGGCAAATTCTGCCTCCAGTCTCTTTGCGTGAAGAAGAAAGTGTAGAACAAGAGGACAATCCTGCTGAAGAAGCTTCGATCATCCAAGACGAGCCCAATTGGAGAGAACCCTTCATAGAGTACCTCTGATACGACAAGCTACCCGAAGGAAAATCTGCGAGGATTCAGCTGAAGAAGAGAACAATACGTGTTTGTAAATGACACGCTATACCGCAGGTCATATGACCAACTTTGGCTCAGATGTCTGTCATTGACCGAAGCCCAAAAGGTCATTAAAGAAGTTCACTCGGGCGTTTGCGGTGCTCACCAATCTGGCCCCAAGATACGACTTCAAATTAAACGGCTTGGGTATTACTGACCCACGATGATACGGGATTGCGAAGAGCATGCAAAGAAATGTCATATCTGCCAAATTCATAGTGATTTCATTCACAAGCATCCCAATCCGCTGCATCCTACAGTGGCATTGTGGCCCTTCGAAGTTTGGGGCACCGACATAGTTGGCCCAATTGATCCTCTATCATCCAAAGGCCACCGGTTCATATTGGCCGCAACTGACTATTTCTCCAGATGGGCTGAACCTGTCCCGCTAAAAGAAGTCAAGACAGAAAATATTCTGACGTTCTTCCAGCATAATATTCTATACTGCTTCGGTACACCAAGAAGAATCATTTCTGACAACGGGACTTCTTTCAAGAGCTTCAAAGTCTCAAGGTTCGCTACTCAGCACAAGATAGACCGGAGATATTCCTCCATCTATAATACAAGAGCCAATGGGCTAGCCGAAGCCTTCAATAAGACTCTATGCAAGCTCCTGAGGAAAAATGCTTCAGCCAACAAGAGAGACTGGAATCTCAAACTTCACGAGGCGTTGTAGGAATATCGTACCACGCGCCGTACTCCAACTCAGTCCATTCCATACTCATTGCTCTTCGGAGTGGAGGCGGTCCTCCCGCTCGAAGTCGAAGTTCCAAGCTTAAGAATGGTCATTCAGCATGAGTTGACGGAGGAGGAAAACGTGCTCCTTCGGCTCGAAGAGCTCGACGCCCTCAAAGAAAAGAAGCTTGCGGTACAACAAAATCTGGAGCTGTATCGAGCCCAAATGTCACGAGCCTATGACAAGATGAATCTTCTCTGCACTTTCAAGAAAGGAGAATTGGTGTTGGTCCTCCAAAGACCGATCATCCCCAATCGACATGCCAAGGGAAAATTCGAGCCAAACAGGGAAGGACCATACGTCATCGAGAAAGTGTTCGACGGAGGATCCTACCAACTAATAAGTGCCGAGTGAGAAAGGCCCATGCCACCCATCAATGGCCGATATCTCAAGAAATACTACGCGTGAATGCACCAAGTCACAGGCGAATTGAGCACACCGGCCCTACGATCTGGATCATACATCCTGCGAATCTTATACTATCCACGGGCATAAACGACCCCTATCTCTCCTAAAGTCCTACCGGCGAGACTACATTTAAAGTCCTACTGGACTAAAAAAGGGTATGTCCACAAGCAAAACGGGCACGGATGAAAACCCAAAAGGGCTCCGTGAGAAAAAACAGCAGGACTGCCGGCGAGTTTGTGAAAACCCGAAAGGGCGCAAACTCGTGAAAAGAGATAAAATACACTCGCAAAGTCCTCTCAACCTTGAGAGGAGAAAATCTCGCGTGAGATCCTTACGACTCACAAAGGAGCAACACACTTAGGAATCCTCACGATTCGTAAGGAGAACATACACCTTTGAAATCCTCTCGACTCGTAGGGAGAAAATGCTTTTATGATACCCTTATGGCTCATAAAATTGAAAAGCCTTAGGTGATAGGGATCTAAACCTGTCTCCTGAGCCATCGCTCCCCAACGGTCAACGGAAAATGATGAGTCGCTCCTGGCATTTCGCTTCAGTGTTAGCGGTGCTGATGCCGACCAAAAACCCAAATCCCAAGTCCTTCCAGGGCAAATAATGAGTTGCTCCTGGCATTATTCCAGTGCAGCAATACTGATGCCAAACAAGATCCAAATTCCAAGTCTCCCAACGGCGAATGATGAGTCACTCCTGATATCACATTCCAGTGCAGCGATGCAGACGCCAACCAAAATCCAATCTCCCAAACTTCTCCCAGCCCTACGGTTGGTTCCCAAGTTGACTACCGTATACAATCCACGGTTTCAAATAATTCTCATCATACCCATGCCCCACCGCAACCACCAGTTACGCGGTTGGTCTCCGCCCTTGGAATTATACTCCATTTGGAAAGACCCACTCATGCATCCTCACGATACATGAGGAGAACAAACTTACGGGATCCTCACGACTCGTAAGAAAACATCTTCCTGGGATCCTTACGACTCACAAAGGAAAAACACACTTGGGAGTCCCCACGACCCCTAAGGAGAAAGTACACCTACGAGATCCTTTCGACTCATAAGGAGAAAATGCTTTTATGGGACCCTTACGGCTCATAAAATTGAAAAGCCTTAGGTGATAGGGACATAAACCTATCTCCTAAGCCATCGCTCCCCAACAGGAAAAAGCAAATGATGAATTTCTCCTGGCATATGTGCTTCAGTATTAGCAACACTGATGCCTACCCTAACCCCAAAATTCCAAACTCCAATCCAATAGACCCCTAAGTTTTTAAACTAGGAATAAATGACCTCTAAGTCGTTAAAATGGGAACAGATGACCCCTAAGTCATTAAACTGGGAACGGGGAAAATCCCCTCATGGAAAATGATGAGTTGCTCCTGGCATTATTCCAGTGCAGCAATACTGATGCCGACCCAAAAAACAAAATCCCCAAATCCTTTCATGGCAAATGATGATTCACTCCTGGTACCATATTCCGGTGTAGCAATGCTGATGTCAACCCAAATCATATCAAGTCAACAAGATAACCAACGACCTCCCTGGCAGAATCAAGCCCCACCTCGGAAACAAGTCAAATCCCGACACCGCGGAAAGCGGAGCAAGTCAAATCGAATCCTGACACCACAAGAAGCGAAGCAAGTCAAATCAAGCACCGACCGTCCAAGTCGCTAAAATGGCAGCACCGACCGTCCAAGTCACAAAAAGGGCAGCATCGACCGTCCACGTCGCTAAAAAGGCAGCACCGACCGTCCAAGTCGCAAAAATAGCAGCACCGACCATCCAAGTCTCAAAAAGGACAGAACCGACCGTCCAAGTCGCTAAAAGGGCAGCGTCGACCGTCCACGTCGCTAAAAGGGCAGCATAGACCGTCCAAGTCGCTAAAAGGGCACCACCGAAAGTCCACGTCGCTAAAATGGCGGCACCGACCGTCCAAGTCGCAAAAAGGGCAGCACCGACGGTCCACGTCGCTAAAAGGGCAGCACCGACCATCCAATTCGCAAAATGGGCAACACCGATCGTCCAAGTCGCAAAAAGGGCAAAACCGACCGTCCACGTCGCTAAAAGGGCAGCACTAACCGTCCAGGTCGCTAAAAGGGCAGCACCGACCGTCCACGTCGCTAAAATGGCAGAATCGACCGTCCAAGTCGCAAAAAGGCAGCGCCGACCGTCCAAGTCGCTAAGATGGCAGCACCGACCGTCCAAGTTGCAAAAAGGGCATAATCGACCGTCCACGTCACTAAAATGGCAGAAACGACCTCCACGTCATCAAAACGGGAACCAAATTAAATCAACCTCCACGCGAAAGAAGATCCATCAATTTCATGCACACAACCCACATATGTAGTGTGCATTTATTGATAGGGGGCAATTTATTGGGGTAAAAATTTACACCCCGGTTGACCAAGTCAAAATCAAATTCAACCGCAAGCCAAGTGGGCCCAAGCACAGATCAAGTGGGCCAATGCCCGGGTCGAGCCCGAACATGAAGCCGCCGGCCTCCCCCATACCAAAATAAAAAAAAATTATAATAAATAATTTTGGTGTATTTCTTTTTTTATTTTTTGAATAAATGTAAGAAAAATGGGCATAAAAGCCCATGGCTCATATGCAAAAGAATTAAGCACATGATGCATGGCATGGGCAAAATGTCATTTTTTAAAGCCCAAGGGGCAATATGTAAAGTGTGTAGCCTATAAAGGCAAACATGATGAAAATATCTAAAGATCTTTTTCTCTCTCAAAAAAAAATTAAGGTTTGTGCCTCTTTCTTCTTCCTCAAGGTTCTAGACCTTCTTCCTTTTTTTGAATTAAATCAAGAGTTTTACTCTTCTTTTTCCAAAACTAAATAGTTTTTCACCACAAAACCCACAAAGGGGAGCTCAGATCTTCCATTAGATCTCAAAAAGGGAAGATTTTTAAGATCCCACCCCTCTTGTTCTCCAAGATCCGGCCAACAAATAGGAGGAAGAAAGAAACCCATCTCCGAAAATCCCACTTTGATCCAAGGCTCAAGAGAAGATCCAAGACTTAAGAGAGAAGAACCTCTGAAGATTTGTAGGGAGTTCAACTCTAAGACCCAAATCCTCAAAAGAGTTTAACTCCTAATTCAGATCTTTTGGAGTTTAACTCCACTCAAAATCCTCTTTTGGAGTTTAACTCCTATTTGCGGGGGTAAAAACTCCTTCTTTTCGCTAGCACCCAGCGCTCAAGCGCCCACGTGCCGGGCACGTGAGGCGCTAGCGCCCAAAATGCTAGCGCCAGCGCTCAAGCGCCCATATGAGGCACTAGCGCCCAAAGCGCTAGCGCCCAAGCGTCCACGTGCTGGGTACGTGAGGCGGTAGCGTCCAAAGCGCTAGCGCCAGTGCCCAAGCGCTCATGCTAGCGCCCAGCGCCGACGTGCTAAACACGTGAGACGTTGGCGCTCACGCGTCCTTTGGACGCCAATTTTCCTTCATTTTACATGCACTCCACACTAAAAATACCTCCCCCGTTAGAAAAAAATTCTAACGGGGTGCTTCCCCGCACCCCGTAAGGGGGCTGGTAGCCCCCTTGACCCTCAGCCCGCTATCCGGGTAGCGGGACTCCCGTAAAAGCTCTGCGGGGCCCCCGACATATCCAAAACCCCTTCAAAACACAACACTGCACACTGAGTTCGCATGACCGGTTTGACCCGTCAATCAGAGGTTCTCTCGCTCCAAAGGCGAGGGGTAATTAACGGCAGCTTAGTCCGCGGCTGTCGGAGATTCGGATCCCCACAATCAATAAACCCCCGCTTATCCTAGGTAGGGGGAATCTGTAGTATGCCTGACAAGCGCGCGCGTATTCCCATCTCAATTGGGTGACGAAAAACACCCTACAACCAATACTCCGTTTATTGGAAACAGAGAAAGAGTTACTGAACTCTTGGGATTGATACATAATGATGTATACGGTCCTATGTCTATAAATTCCAAGGTTGGTTTCTCGTACTTCATTATATTCACTGATCACAGGATTCGGACATATGTTTCTGTTGAAACACAAGTCTGAAAATTTTGAGAAATTCAAGGAATATAAACTTGAAGTTAAGAACCAGACGGGTACAAGTATTAGGTCCTTTAATGTGATCGAGGAGGATAATACTTGCGCAAGGAGTTCCTGGAGTTTCTAAAAGGAGAATGAGATTCTCTCTCAGCTTACTCCTTCGTGTACACCACAGCACAACGGGGTATCGGGGTGGAGGTATCGCACCCTATGAGATATGGTGCGCTCTATGATGAGTACTGCTGAGTTACCTGTTTCCTTTTGGTGTTATACACTTGAGAAGCTGCATACCTATTGAATGGGGTTCCATCCAAATCAGTGCCTACCACTCCAAATGAGATATGGAATGGGAAGAGACCATGTATTAAACGAGTTAAGATATGGGGTTGTCCGGCCTATGTTGAAAGGAAAAATCCGGACAAGCTCGAGGCAAGGTCAGTTCTGTATAAGTTTGTTGGATATCCCAAATATTCGCGAGGGAATATCTTATATCCCACTGAGGAGCAAAAGGTGTTTTGTTTCTCAGCTTGCCACCTTTTTAGAAAAGGAATTTCTTATGAAGAAATTTGTGGTCATGAGGTAGAACTGGAAGGAGTTCCAGCTGTACAAACTAACAGCTGATGATTTGGTAAAACCAAAGGATTCAATAGTCTCCAACAAATCTCATCCTCTCTGTGAATCTGGTAGGGTTCCTCATCCACCTGAGAGATACTACAGTTTCTTCGGTGACAGTGGGAGCGAGGATTGCATCATGATAGATGATGACCCAACTAAGGTTCAGGAAGGCCATCATGAGTGAGGACTCTGTGAAAAGGCTGGATGCAATGCAATCAGAGATGAAATCCATGTACACCAACAAAGTATGACTTTGAACCTTGCATCTGAAAGGGTAAAACCCATCGGGAGCAAATGGATCTTGAGAAGATTCTTGGTGTAGATGGAAATGTTGAGACTTTCAAAGCTAGACTTGTAGTAAAAGGTTTTCATCAATAACCAGGTATGGTTTATGATGAAACCTTTTCTCCAGTGACTATGCTTAAGTCCATCAGGATTAAAGCAGGTATCGCGGAGTTGGAACATCTGTTTTGATGTAGCAGTCAAAGAGTTTGACTTCATCAAAAAGATAGATGAACCTTGTATATACAAGAAGGTTGTAGAGAATAAGGTTTTCTTCCACGTATTGTACATAGATGACATACTCTTGATAAAAAATGGTTTCCTATGCTACACTCGGTCAAGCTCCTCTTATCACGAGAATTCTCCATGGAAGATCTGGATGATACCTACTACATCTCGTGAATTATAATCTATGGTGATAGATCTAAGTAGATGTTGGGAGTGCCAAAATCCAGGAACATTAACACCGTACTAAAGGGATTTAGTATGGAAGATTCTAAGCGTGGTGCTTTGCCCACTTACTCAAGAATCACTCTCTCCAAAAAGATGTCTTCCAAGACTGATTTAGATAGAGCTCGCGTGCAAGGGATACCCTATGTTTCGGCAGTAGGCTCTATCATGTATGCGATGTTATGTACCTGAGTAGATGTAGCTGACTCACTAGGTAGTGATCAGGAATCAATCGGATCTTGGGAGAATCACTGGACAGCTGTGTAGGACATTCTTAAGTACTTGAGAAGCACTAAAGAAATGTTCTTAGGGTTTGGTAACGGTAAACTCCAGTGGGAGTCCTTTATCAATTCCAGCTCCTAAAGTGATAAAGACGACTGAAAGTCAGTCTCGGGTTTTATCTTTACCCTCAGTGGAGGGACGGTATGTTGGAAGAGCTCTAAGCTAGATACTGTGGAAATCTAGACAATAAAAGCTGAATACATCGCTACCAACGATGCTACCAAAGTGGATGTCTGGATAATTCTTGTTCATGAGATGAACATGGTTCCTACCATTGAACGTCCAATAACTGTTATTGAGACAACAATGGAGTTGTGGCTTTGGCCTAGGAACGCCGGTCCCATCAGCGATCCGGACATATTCTGAGGACAGTATCACCTAATCAGGGAGATGGTCGTCAACAAGGGATCGAGGTAAGAAGAGTTGACGTTAAGGATAACACGGCGGATCCACTCACAGAGGACTATCTCTAAAGAGACTTTTATGGGGCGTTGAGTATGAGATACTACAGCAAATGGCCTTAGTGCAAGTGGGAGATTATTAGTTATATGTATGCCTTAGAGCCATTATTATACATGTGATGTATATTATAGTGGATGCTTGGACATATATAGGGAGGACTTTCTTGCTCGACATGATAGTATGCGATCTGGTTGCTCTTTATCTTAACATGTACACTTATTGTCTCTCTATTATATATTGATAAAGCCCTTGGGATGAGTATTTGACTACCAGGATTATGATGCAGATCATACTAGTAGGGTAGAGGTAGTCGGTAAGTATATCCTTCAATTGTTCCCAGTCGTGGGAGTATCGAGACGGGGCATCGATATTCCAGAGTAGACTAGCGTATACGCTTCTCGACCCATGTGATGGGCGATGGATGATCCTATATCCATTGGTGTTTGACATCAGAGATGGTATACGGGTGCTCAATGGAGACTAGGTACACTAAACGAACTCGCTGAGAACTCCTAGACGGTATTATACCTATCGTCGGATAGCAGTTCTCTGGTGACACTGGTATAGGTTAGTCTGTCGACCCAAGATCGTCATAGAGTCTTGTGTGATTCCCACTGTGCTTTGATTTCCACCTTACCACGTTCAAGAGATCATGCAAAACGGTGGTTTTTGGATACAGTCCCGAGTCACACGGAGGCAATGAGCGATAGGAGGGGATTTCGTCTCTCCCAGTATTGGGGGTTGATGTTGCGCTATGCTCGGTTGGACATAACAGGAAATCTATGGCCAAGGTTGCTGAGATTTACTGGTAAGTTTTATCAGTAGTTTCTCGAACCGTTATGGGCCTCATATCGACATGACTTATCAAGGCTATTGGGGTCTGACGTTTACCACCCCCAGGCTGAGATATGCGACATATCAGACGAATAGACCGGACTGTACGGTAGTGTTACTGATTGGATTCGCAGGAGTATGAGCAGGCTTGCTTGTTGATCTTCTGATTGCTTAATACCCGGGTGGCCGTTACGTTTAGCAGACCGCTTGCGGCTTGTGGGTGACTGATATGATCACCACCTACTGCCGGCGTATTGACAAGTCTTTAGAGTCATACACAGAGATTTCCTAGCTCAGGCGAAACAAAGTAGGAGCACATATGTGATATGTACGGGACCGAGATTAATAGGTGTATATGATACCGTATTCTATTCTCGCGATATGTGATATCGGTCGGTTATATATGATATAGTCGGGTTATCGGATCAAGTGTTAATTCGATAAGTTGATACATTTGATATTAGTCTGTTGTATGTGATATAGCTGGATTATTAAATCAAGTGTTCATTTAATAATTTAATGTATAATTATATATTTGATATATTATCTTACATTAACTAATATTATCTCACTTAAGATTTCTTTTTCTCACTTGTGTACACTTAGTATATATGTGATATATATTAATGTACATTCTTTTATGTCATGCTAGATGATACATGAGACATGGGTGTATGTGACTCACACCATGCTTAACATAATCAAGGATTTTATTTATTTAAAGTAATTCAAAATTGAGTGGAAATTAGTCATGGTTGATGCTTAGTAGAAGATTGTAGAATCATTGACTAAGTCCACCAATTTTGTTGTACTTAAAATATTTATTAACCCAACCATTATGATTAGCCATGGTTTAGTCTCTACATGAGTTAGTATATGATATTAACTCACACATGGTTCTCATTATACACTTGATCTTTTCCATGGTTGCTTTTCTTCATCTCCTTCCTCAAGCTCTCTAGCTTTTTGGGAGGTGAAGAAAATGAGTGAGAAAAATATTTCTAAAGTGAGCAAAATTCTCACTTCATCATTCTATGCTAGATTAGCCATTTAGTTTAGGGTGTTAGCTTCACTAATTCCATATTAGTGAAGAGGTAGCTTGAATTGGTGTCTTCTCGACGTAGATCATCTTTGGCCTCGAAGACTTCAAGCAAGTTTGTTCCGTTCATCTTGTGGAGCCTTTCTAGAGTCCGGGAGTTCACTACTTGGAGTGAAGGGACTACTACATGGAGCTATTGAAGTAAAGGACCGGTCTATAAAGGTTGTATTCCTTGTTCACTTAGATGTAAAGATGTTTACAAAAATTTCGTCTAATTCTCTAGTTAAGATTCTAGGTTAGGGTTCTTTAGCGCGCCAATTTTTGAAAACGGCATGGTCGATGCCTCCCGAAACCCAGCGGCGACCCTAGAGAACCCAACAGTATTTAGCACGGAGCTCACCGTAGGCAAACTCCGGCACTGACGCCTTGACGGCGTCGAGGGTCTCGTGCCAAACGATGGCTGAAGCTTCGGCGAGGTCGGCGTAGAACTGGTCCGACGCGTTATACCTCTCCACGGACTTCACCGCTCGGACATCGGTAAGCTTCACCGCATCGAGCGCCACCCGAGCATCCTTCCTGCTGGCATCTCTCGACTTCTTCATTATGTTTTAGAGGTTGCCAACCTCCTCTACTTAGCCTGGATGGCCCGGTTGGATTCATTCAGAAGTCGGTGAGACTTCTTGTACTTAGAATTCGTCAGCTCCTCGGTGACCACTCGAGCTTAAAGAGCGGCTATCTTCTCCTCCTCCTGCTGCAAGTAAAGGCACAGATCCTTCTCCCACGAGGACGATTCGCCCGCCTTCTTCATGGCCGGTGCTATATCCTCGGATTCCATATTGACAATGAGGGCGCAATGGTGGAGGACCTGAGGAAAGCAACAAAAGGGGTTAGAAATGTTCAAATAAAAAAAATATACTTAAGAAAATACTTAAAGGAAAACGGATACCGACCTGAACCGCCTCCTGAGCAATGGCTGCCACCTCGGCCTTCAGGGTCCCGCGGAGAATCTTGCCCCCAGCCACTTGCTCCATGTCGGAGAGCAGGCTATCGGCGACAGAGAACCCCGAGGGCACCCCGAAGCAGAAGTCCCCCTCCTACACGGGAATTCCAGTGGAGGGCGTCCGAGAGACCGTTCTTTTTTGCCTTTTGAGGCGAACATCAGTGGGTTCCTCCTCCTCCTCCGCCGCCTCCCTCGCCAAGGGCGCCGGGTCCCGCGCGCGCTTCTACCCCCCCCCCCCTCCTGGGCTTTCTTCCGGGGCTCGGGGCTCGGGGCTCGACAGAGGGCTTGCTCGGCGGAGCTGGCCTCGGGGCCGAACTCAAACCGAGTCGGGACAAACTTCCACCTCCGGTCTTCTTCTGGACCTTCGCGGCCATGGAAGCTAAGAACTTGGATCGATCCATTTGCTCTGTAAAAAGGATAATATACAAAAAAGAGTTAGTGACGCTGAAAAGGGCAAACAAAATTCATCAAAGTCTAAATAGATCTTCTACAGCCCTAACTTACCCATAAAGCGCGCGGGGCTGAGCCCAGCCCAGCTCGGAGCCTGCTCAGAAAGCAAGACGTCGGCCCGCTGGATCGGCTCCCACGATGACACAGTTCTTGCTCGGGTGAGGATGACGGTTTCGTCCTAGGGCAGTCAGCTATGTGCCACTGTGTAAGCACAGGCCAATCCCCGCCCTCGGGTGGCCCGAAAAATACGAACTTCTCCTTCCATTCATGGATAGAAGAAGGGACAGCTACCACATCCGACCCGGCCATCCAGCTCTTACGGGTTTTGAAGGAAAAATACACCCAGCTCGGCTCATCCTTGCGGGTGCCAGGGTGATTCTTATAACAGAGGAAGGAAACGAGGAGGGTCAAACTGAAGGGGGTGTTTTCGAGTTTCAACCGGACCAGAAATCTAAGAAGGATTCTCCATGAGTTCGGCGCTAGCTGGCCCGGGGCAAAATGGAAGCAACGAAGCACCCCACATACCTCGGTTGAGAAGGGCAAACGCATTCCGGCCCGGAATGCTTCCAAATACAGGGCAATCTCCTTACCCTGCACCTGGTCCGCCCGCTCACTCTCTCTGGTTATACGAAGCGAATAATTGGAGGGAATATAGAATCGGGCCCGAATCTCGGTAAGCCCGTCCATACTCCTCAAGACGGAGGGAGCATCACGGGCGTTCCCGATGCGCACCTTAGGGGCCCTTGTCGTCACCCGACGGCGAACGACACGGGTATCCCTGGCTCTAGGGCGATCTCGACACAGATGACACAGCAGAAGAACCTTCTCGTCTATCTGAGGACGGAAGGTAAGAAGACCCGCTGGACTCGGCTCCAGCAACTGGAGCCTCATCGTCCGACTCTACCCTAACTACCTCTACAAACTCCTCAGATGAAGACATCTAACCTGATCAAGGGAATGGGCTCGCCGAGGAAAAATCACGGGTGATCCGATCTAAAAGGAAAGAGCGTTGGGCAATCTTTGGCAACGAGAGTGAGTTAGGGTAAAAGTGTTGGCCCTAGGATGGTCACCTCCTATTTGTGCACTCCAAAGAAAGCATCCAATGGCTATGATCGATTCCCGCCAAAACGAAACCTCGCACCTGCCAGCCATCAAAGTTCCACGTGGCGATCGGCCATTGGGGACGTCTCTTCGGTTGCAGGTGACAGCAACATCCTGTCGCGTCCGCCAATCCACATCGGACACGTGGCCTGCAGCCCAACAGACGAACGAGCGAAACGGCGCACCCTCCTTAATGCGCAATCATTTCACTGATCCGCTGATATCATCGGAGATACGCGCAATATCCAAACTCCGGGGGGAGGTGCCACGTGACCTCAAAGATCGAAATGACGTAACTGCCCCATGCTACGTCTCCCCGGAAAATCCGCACTAATGATTCACGGCAACAGACTGGGCCGAGAAAAACCAAGCAGGCCATTCTCGACCCGACCCATAAATAGGTCGGAACGAGAGTGGGGGCTAATGATGATGCTCATAAGTGGGAATTTCTCAGATCACGACACGTGGCAAATGACGTGTCACTCGCGACAGCCCACTAGACTCCTGGGGGCTACCGAGGTAAAATCAGTGTGGGCACTCCACTTCCTGCCCAGGAGCAATTTGGCAGCCGAACTTGCACCCTACTCTTTTGCTCGCCTCCCAGCTATTGCAGAGCTGAGTTTTCTCGGCCTTCCGGCTCGTCTCCGAGCCATCCGCTGAGTTAAAGCCTCCCCAGCTCTCCCGATCAACCGAGAACGCGGAGCCCAAGCGTCTCTGTAACGACTCCGCGTATCTCGCCAAAGCGAGATATCCGCCGCCCCACGACCCGCGTCCCACGCTGGCGCATCCCCCATTAATGAGTGGATCTCGTCATTAATGGAGGGATCCCATCATTTACGCAGACATAACGTCAGGGGCGTAACTGACGGCGAAGATCTCGCACCTGCTCGCTCCATGCGACCACTATATAAACCCCTCTCTCGGACGACTCAGGTAAGTCAAAAATTATTCCAATACGCCGCTATTCTGCACATTTATCTCGGCTCTAATTTGATCGTCGGAGGGTCCTACGGTGGTCACCTATCCCGGGACTTCTTTGCAGGTAGCTCGGCATCCAACACCAACCCATTAAGATCCACACTCAACAACCCCCAAACATAATCTCAGCCGTCCGATACCGCTATCGCAGGATCGACGGGACAGCATGGATGTCCGAAGCTCCATCGCAGAGGGAATTAGTAAAGAGAGAAGACAAGAAGAGGGGGAATATGAATGATTTGGTGGGTACCAGTTTTCCCTTTTTGATACCAATCCAATGGCCCCATAACAAATTTCCTTTTTTTTTTTTTAAATACCTATAATCTTAACATATTTGCTTTTAAATTACATGCTAAACTTTTTTTTAATTGTTATTTTTTAGAAAACACCTTAAATATCAAGATTTATTTTTAAGAGTTAATTAAATAGAATAGAAATGAAAAATAAAACAATCTAATAAATTTTATACAATGAAGTAAATAAAAATACCGAAATCCCCTGTCCATATTGTTTACTAAAAGTATGAAAATTTAAGAGAGCAATAGAAACATAAAATAGGAGGAAAAAAATTCTAAAATGAAGAATAATTAACCTATTTGATGGTATAAACTCAAGATCTATTCATGTTACATAAAAATTCTACCATTTTAAAGTGTTCTAAAAAAAGTTAGAATTCAGCATGCAACATTAAGAAAAAGGTTGATTGAATAAAACACCCTTATTGTTTAGCCTTTAATTTGTGGCACTTAGACTTTCTGAAGTAATTTATTGGCCCAAAAACCCTATTTAATCTTTGATTGAAAACTCAACAATGCTCAAATTCATACCTAAACAACATAAACAAGTTATAAAGCAAAATTAGACAATAATATGATTTATTTAGAATTTAATTTGAGAATTTATAGGATTTCGATCCAAGAGTTATACAAATGTTATACAAAATAAATTACATCGATGTTTTGTGTGATTGACGAGAAAATATCGGTTTTGCATTTGTTTATCGAAACGAAGGTAAGTACCCCCACAAATAATTAAAAAAGTTTTAACGGAACAAGACCCAAAAATAGCAAGGAAAAAAAGAAAAATAGTCCGAGGAACAACTTAAATTCCAAGAACATGAGGATAAAGTTCACCGATCAAACATGAAACATGAATGGACTCCTAAAGCAACCTACTATATATGGTTCAAGGCGGGCATCGCAAATCATCCGAGCGACTGCTCCTGCATTTCACGATCAATATACTCCTCTGCCTCTGAAATATCCTGGACATCCTGTGTAGTCGCAGTCCTCGGAGCCGCCTCCAATACCACACTCGGCAACATTCTCACTCTTGAAAATGTTACACTTGTGTCGTCTTAAACTACTGGATCTGTTCTATAGGCTCGCGCAACTCTATCCTTGAACGGTAAGGAGACCAATCCGTTGGTACTGCATATTAATATTATCTATAGACTTTGTTACTACCATGCACATTTTTAACATGCCAGAGAAAAAGGGGTATACATGTTTTTTCTTTTAGAAAAAAAATAATAAGTAAAATTATAAAAAAAAAAAATGGCTTTTTACTGAAAAACCCCTCTCATACTTCGCTAATTACTAAAAATCCCCCTCATACTTCATATTTATTTAAAAGACCCACGTACATTTAAATTGCACTAAAAAGCTCATCGCGCTAGTTTTCCATTCAAAATTATCATCCTATCAAGGAGATGGAGATGGAGCTGGAGCTGGAGCTAGTCTTTTATTTTCTAAGTATTTAAGTAGGTTTTTCTCCACACACAAAAAACCCAATATTCTCGCTTAATTGAAGATTAAGATTTAAAACAGCTAAAAAATCGTTTTCATTTCAAATGAGGTTGCTCACTAACTCAATTGCAATTGAAGGGGCACTCGACGAGCTCGTTATTGGAGAACGTTGAGAAAGACAAGCCTGCTTCCATGATCAATTGCAGAGATCTTTGATCGAAACTCCAACACTCAAGCCAATTTAGGGGGGGAAATTGGGAATTTTAGGAGAAGGAAAGGGATCGGAGGTTTTCAGACCCTTTCTAGTTATTCACCGTTAACCTTCCAACATAGTAATGGAAGATGCCTTTTTGATCTGTTAGAGGGATTTTTAGTGCAATTTAAAAGTATGGAAGTTTTTAAAGTAAATTTGAAGTATGTGGGGTTTTTTAATTAATTAGCGAGCTATGAGAGGTTTTTTTAGTAAAAATACCCCAAAAAAATATGAAAAATTGGAGGGGATATCTAAAATTTAAATAATTCCAAATTTAAATGCATGCTAAGACAATGTAGCATTTTACTAACCTTGAAGAAATGGTAGGTACAAAAGTGAATTTATTACCTACACATCTCCACTGTGATTTAGCTCACCGGTAATTTCAAGCTGAAACAAACTGAGACAATATCATATAAGGAATTGTAGGGGTCGTCAAAAAATAATCGTTATTAGCAGATAAAACTTTTTTTACACCATGGTAAACATGCCGGTTACAAGAGTCATACACAGTTTTTATGAATATAGTCATACATATTATCCTACCCGGATCATAAATATTTCATTGGTTGATTCATTTCTTTTTGCAAATATAAATAAAACCAAGGTGTATTAATTTTTCTATGCTTTGACATTAAGTGTTTGAAGACGTGAGATGGTGGGACGTGAGATGGTGGAGAAAATCGCCCACTATGTTTTAGGAAAATGTTCCCGCGGGAACATGTTATTGTCCATTTATAATCACTAATGATATTTTTCTGGGCTCCCATCTAGTTTAGAAATAATTTAAAATAAAGAGTGTTGGATCTGTTCCAACTTACCAATCTGTCACTGATTTTTGGTTTTTTTTTTATTTTTGTTTTAGAAATCGTGTGAGCTTAATATAATATTAGAACACATTCTTCTGTATTGTTGATAACGGTTTATAAAATATCAATACATGTTCTTTGTTTATTTCAAGAATGAAACATTCCATTTTTATATTAATTATTATTTTCTTTAGGTTTAATTGTGCGATAGTATTCATGAACTTTCGATTTTTTGAGTTTGATATCATGAACTTCAATAATTAGAGATAGCTACCGTGAACAACCACTTTCGGTTGTAACTTAATACCATTTTACTGGTATCAACCGTAAAAAATATGAAAATTTTATAGTGTGCCTAAGGTATCTATCTCTAGTTATTAAAGTTGATGCAAAAAAAAACATAAAAACATTATGTGTATGCAATTAAGCCCTTTATTTTTATGCTTAAATCTTAAATTTGTTTTAATCTACACCTAAGGGTGTGGTTGACAAAATCTTAGATTTTCATTATAAAAAATGCCCACTTGTTTTGATCTTGTAAAAAAATATTCACGATAACTATGATAATAAGATGACCTCGTTTCATCGAAATCTTTTTCCCTCCAAAATTGATGTCTATCCGAAATAGTCATGAAATATTCCTATCTAACACAAGATGTGTCATAACCGTCTGTCACCTGCCGTTGCCTGGCCCTACCACCCGTCGTCTTCTTGTCCGCCACCAGTCGAGCACTCTTAGTCCGGCGGCGGCAAGCCGCATGTTGATTGGAATAAATTATCGAAGATGATTAAAATATATCAAGCATTGTAATGCAAGATTTCTTGGAATCAAATGCCGATCATCGTATTTTCAGAAATATGAGCATTCTCGGTAATCTTCCATTCCACGTACCAAGCTAGGCTTATTTCTTTTATAGATTTTTAGAGACACCCCGGTTATCAAACTAGCTTATCTTAAGATTTATAGACACATAAAAGATTTTCTAGGAGATTTTAATCATTATGAATATTGCTAAATTTCAGTTTTAATTTTAACCATCAGTGCTAGTTTTAAATTAGTTTATCAAGAATTCAGACTATGAAGTGGTTCCTAACATAAAGAATAATTTGGAAATGAAATAAGTTTTTCAGAGGAAAGAAATGAAATAAGTCGTGAGATTCTAATTTATTTTTTTATTTTTTTTTATTTTTTTACATAAAGATGATCCTTCTAAATTACACTGGTCGTGACTTGCCCTTGTCATCCATGAAGTTAATTCTTGATTGTCTTTGGGTCTCTTATATATAGTTGATAATGACTTGCTCCTAAAAGAGATGATTGTAGTTGGTCGTCTATATGGTGTCCTGTTTAGATTGCTCAACATTATGATTCAATCTTCGCTCATTCATGCACCAAATCCATAGTGTGTGGATGCTGATGGTTCTTAGACGTTGTCTCCAGTTCTTCTGATATTTCTCATTGTTGATTTTGTCCAAAAGATCACTCATGATCATACTACGTACTCAAAAGAAAGATTTCTGCAAGTTGTGCATAGAAAGAATAAGGAGTCCCTATCTTCAATCTTGTTTTGCCTTACACATGCAACACATGGGCCGGGTTGATCTTCAATCTTGTTTATTTATATTGAGAAGGCCACATCGATCCTCTTGGACAATTGATTAAACAGTACTACTGTTCTTAATTTGTGGGTTTATAAGACTGAGATGTATATGCGCCTTTCCAACCTCAAAACTCGCCTGCAGATCATTCTGTCAGGACCTTCATGTCAAGGCGGGCCGGGCCGGCCCGGCCCGAGTGCCACATGGTGGGCTCGGGCCGATCCGGCCAAGACCAAGTCCCGGCCGTTGGTGGCCCAACGGCCGGCCCCGCCAAATTTGAATTTAAATTTGGTCTTGGGGATTTTTTTGGGAGGGTTGCGGGACGGTCAAATTCTTGGGATGGGTTTTTTTCTGAATAGAGATGGGTTTTTTCATAAAAGGAGAAATTTGAATTAAAGTGGGGTTTGTAAAATTATCTAAAACCCTCCAACTCAAAATTATACATTTATATACCCCTAATCCAAAACTCAATAAATACCTAACTACACTTCTCATTCTTTTCACAATTCACAACAACAAAAATTTTAATGTTCCAATCACTCTCTTTAATTTCCGAGAAGTTCACTGTTAAAATTGGAATCACGCAATCTCCATTTCTGCAGTCTTAATCTTCACTTCAGTTTCACTAATTTGATTGTGCTATTTGGAATCAGGTTTTTTTATTGATTATATATTTTTCCCGTATATTTTTTATCATCTCTCTTTCTCTGTTATTAATATTTTTAATTAAGAATGTCATGCTCATCTTCACAAGGTAGCAGGGCCGTTTCATCTTCAAGGAGACGTTCATTTCAAATCGATATGGATTCACGAGAGTGACAGAGATTAACCAATATACTGCAAACTAAGTTTGTTTTTTATTCTCTTAACTATGAATCTTCTAATTATGAGATCCCTGCTGCTTCACAAAGTAATATCCCTGAAGAAGATCCCGCTCCTACCGTTCTTGAAGCAAGAACTTCTGCCCCTAAAGATAAAAGAGTTAAAACTTCTGATATTTGGAAAAAATTTGTAGTACAAACAGCTGCAGGTAAAGGCGAGCGGACAGTTTGCACTCATTGCCAAGCAGATTTTACTTGTGTCGCTTCAGGTGGAACTATCCATCTAAAAAGACATTTAATCAAACACGAAAAAGCTGATTCTCGGCAGACGATTCTAAGTATGTCGTCTAACTCTTTAACTAGTTTTTCTTATTCGCAAAATTCTAATAGAACAGAACCTGCAAGATATGCCATACATGCTGAACAACTATTTGGTTTTGCAGAAAATGAAAAATTTAATGGATTGGTGAAAAATTTAATGGAGCAATTCAAATGGTACCCAGAACAACATTTAGAAGTAATGTTTTAAAAAAAATTCATGATGGTAAAACCAATTTGATTGATATTTCCGCAAATCTTAAGAGTAAAATAGCATTAACTTCTGATCTTTGGACTACAAAATGGGGTATGAGTTATATTTGTGTTACTGTACATTTAATTGATAATGATTGATTTTTACATAAAAGAATTATTGGTTTTTCAAAAATGGGGCATTCACATAGTGGAAATAATATAAGTAATTGTATTTTGACTGCTGTACGTGAATATCCCATAAAATATTTTCTGTTCGTTTTGATAATGCTACTAATAATAATTCTGCTATAACAATTTTAAAAAATAATTTAAATTCTGTTTTGAGTGTGTAAGTCCACGGTAGCGCCCCGGCCGTCTAACAGACGCCAAAATGCGGAACAAAACTTTTTACGACTGGCGCTATCGCGTAGTTTAACCCGGGATCTGCCATTAACGCTAAACTAACATATTGTAAAGTGGGTAGAAATGTTATACCGAATGATCCGGGTCCTTCGGTCTTCAACCATCATCCCACGCTTTGTTGCAGCTGATCCGAACTCGCTCGATCTCCGGTCTCGTCGTCCAGGTGGCACCACGTCGACGGATCTTTAAACGGGCTCCCGCCTCTGAACCGAGGCAACTCGATCGTCAAGTTTGCTAAAAGAGACGACCAAGATTGATGTAGAGAATGAGTAGAACACTTTGTCTCGTTACGTCCAAGGATATGGACGAACGGTTAATGAAATTGCCTTTTGGATCGGGTGAAATGAGAAACTCATCACATCTAATTTCCATGAACCAAAGTTTGTAATCTTTTTTCCAAAAATGAATCAATCATCCAAATCCCACAAGGGGCCGGCCACTTAAGGAGAGGGGGGAGGTGAGTGTAGGAGCTATATTTAGGTGACCATAAGCATTCATACTTATCATAATAATTAAAGAAAGAATGACTCATTTATAACATTAAATGTAAAAGCATGAATCATGAAACCTGGTCATCAACTCATTAATGCAAAAGAATGAGTCACTAACCTAGTCACTAATCTTGAAGCTTCCACACATAATGACTCACCCAAAGAAGGAAAGATAAATCCGTCTTTAACCGAATGTTAAAGACGGGTGATATAAAACTGGAAACTGACAACTTCCAAAAGCGATCCCGAAACGAATTTCAGGATAACCCCATAACGGTATAAATATACCCGCATTTGTATTATGACCGAATACAAATACAACTGAGACAAAGATATTATATCTACACGGTATAATACTCGGATCCGGCTTAAACCAAAGCCTACCAGTATTATCTGCCCGAAAAATGACACGTGCGTAAACGCACGTGCATTTTCCGAACCCTGCCATAAAACCATACGGCTTCTACAACGTTTCGCACGAACTTGGGAAACTGTCTATGGGGGACTCTAATGACTCATCAATACACTGGCACTGGGTATAACCACTAGTACGTCAGAGGTACTAGCTGTACGTAACGGTTGCCTATGTATTGATTGGAAGGGAAGCTGACGAGCGAACTCATCCAGAAACCCTACTGAGCCTGACAGTGACAATATCCGTACAGTCCGGTCCATTCGTCTATGAGTATCGCATATAGGGCCTAGGGGCTGGTAAATGTCAGACCCCCAATAGCTGTATAAGTCGTGTCAAAGAGAGAAACCCAGAATACCCTGAGATACTACTGGAATGCCTACCAGTAAATCTCGATTACCCTGTCCAGGGATTTCGTGTAATGGCTCTCCTACTGTCACGCCCCGCTTCCCAGAGTACGCTAGATTGGGCACGTGACATAGCCAACCATGCTACCTGTGGGTAGGAAGTATCCATCCGCGGTCACATTACAGCTGTAGAGATATCAAGAACAAGATAAAACTATCTAAAACATGTCCATAATCCAGAATAACAGGAGTTAATAATAAATAAATGCGGAAGCAAATGATCCAATACAAATAACTGAAAAGTGTGTGTAGGGTGTTTTTCGTCACCCCATTGAGATGGGAATACACGCGTGCTTGTCAGGCGCATTACAGATCCCCCCTGTCTTGGATAGGCCGGGGTTTATTGATTGTGAGGATCCGAATCTCCGACAACCGCGGACTAAGCTGCCGTTAATTACCCCTCGCATTTGGAGCGAAGGAACCTCCGATTAACGGGTTAAACTGGTCATGCGAACTCAATGTGCAGTATCGTATTTGAAGGGGTTTTGGAAATATCGGGGGCCCCGCAGAGTTTTTACGGGGGTCCCGCTACCCGGATAGCGGGCTGGGGGTCAAGAGGGCTAGCAGCCCCCTTGCGGGGTGCGGGACAGCGTCCCGTTAGAAAAATTTTTCTAACGGAAGACAGTGTCGTGGAGTCTGTGTATGTTTTCCTTCCCCCCCCTTCCTTTTTTTTTAAAAGTGGAGTTTAATTTCAAAAGGAATTTTATTGTGGAGTTAAACTCCAAAGAATTTTAAATGGAGTTAAACTCCTAAAAGAATTTTATGCGGAGTTAAACTCCTAAAATAGAACTTTATTGTGGAGTTAAACTCCAAAGAATATATATATATATATATATATATATATATATATATATATATATTTAAGGGTTTAAACTCCAGAAGGGATTTTGTTGGGGAGTGCACGTAAAACGAGGGGGAAAAGAAAACAAAATGGCGTCTAAAAGACGCTCGCACGGCAGGTGGGCGCCTTAATGCCCGGGGTCACGTGCGCGCACGTAACCAATGGGCACTTTGGCGCCCCCCCGGGGTCACGTGGACACACGTGACCGAAGGGGACTTTGACGCCCCGGGGTCACGTGGGCACACGTGACCGATGGGCGCCTTGGCGCCCCAGGGGTCACGTGCGCACACGTGACCGATGGGCGCCTTGGCGCCCTGGGGTCACGTGGGCATACGTGACCGCAGGAAAAACCCGCGGGAAGGGAAGCCTAGCCCCTAGGCTGGGGAGTTGAACTCCCAAGGGAAATTTTGGAGTTGAACTCCTAATAGAAACAAATTTATGGAGTTAAACTCCAACAGAAATTAATTTATGAAGTTAAACTCCAGCGACTTTAGAAAGAAGTTAAGTTCCTGGGGATTTATTGCTCTTCTTTTGAGCCTTGGGTCTGTCTAAAGTTAGATTTTTGGAGATGGGTCTCCTTCTTCTTGCTCTTGACCGGCGGGATCTTGGAGAAAAGGGGATGAGCCTTAAAAGCCTCCCCTTTTCGAGATCTGATTGGAGATCCGAGCTCCCCTTCGTAGGTTTTGTGGTGGAAATCTACTTATTTTTAGAAAAGGAAGAGTTAAACTCTTGATTTAATTCAAAAGGAAAAAAAAAGGTTTTAGAACCTTGAGGAAGGAGGAAGAGATCTCAGATCTAGAAAGTTTTTGGAGAGAGAAAAAAAGTTGTTGAGATATTTCACTATCTTTGCCTTTATAGGCCATACTCTTTACACATAGCCCCTTGGGCTTCACAAAATGGCATTTTGCCCACCCCATGGCTCATGTGCCATTTCTTTTTGCACATAAGCCATGGGCTTTACAAAAATTTGGCTTTATGCCTATTTTTCTTACATTTATCCATAAAATAAAATAAAAGAAATACAACAAAATTGTTTATTACAAAATTTTTATCTTGGCGTGGGGGAAGGCCGGCCGCTTCATGTTCGGGCTCGATCCGGGCATGGGCCCACTGGGTCGGGGCTTGGGCCCACTTGGCTTGGGGTTGACTTGGATTTTGACTTGGTCAACCGGGGTGTAAATTTTTACCCCAACAAATTGCCCCCCATCAATAAATGCACACCACATATGTGGGTCGTGTGCATGAAATTGATGGATCCTCTTTTGCTTGGAGGCGACCTGATTTGGTTCCCGCTTTTTGGGAAGGTGGCGCTGCCCTTTTTATGACATGGACGGTCATTGCTTGACATGTTTCCGAAACGGAATGTCCGTGATAGACGTTTCCCTGGCCCGGAGCGATCTGGTTCCCGCTTTGTAGAAATCCTGCGGTGTCCTTTTTGCGACTTGGACGGTCGATGCTGCCCTTTTTACGACTTGGACGGTCGGTGCTGCCCTTTTAGCGACGTGGACGGTCGGTGCTGCCCTTTTTGCGACTTGGACGGTCGGTTCTGCCCTTTTTGCGACTTGGACGGTCGATGCTGCCCTTTTAGCGACTTGGACGGTCGGTGCTGCCCTTTTTGCGACTTGGACGGTCGGTGTTGCCCTTTTAGCGACTTGGACGGTCGGTGCTGCCCTTTTTAGCGACGTGGACGGTCGATTCTGCCATTTTAGCGACTTGGACGGTCGGTGCTGCCCTTTTAGCGACGTGGACGGTCGATGCTGCCCTTTTAACGACGTGGACGGTCGATTCTGCCATTTTAGCGACTTGGACGGTCGGTGCTGCCCTTTTAGCGACGTGGACGGTCGATGCATGATTTGACTTGCTCTGCTTCTTGCAGTGTCAGGGGTAGACTTGACTTGCTCCGCTTCTCGCGGTGTCGAGATTGGATTCTGACTTACTCCGCTTTCTGCGGTGTCAGAGTGGAAGTTGACTTATTGATTTTGATTTGGGTTGACATCAGCATCGCTATACTGGAATATGGTACCATGAGCGAATCATCGTCTGCCATGAGAGGATTTGGGATTGTTTTTTTTTTGTCGGCATCTGCATTGCTACACTGGGATAATGCCAGGAGCCACTCATCATTTGCCCCGAGAGGATTTGGGAATGGGTTTTTTTTTGTTTGGCATCTGCATTGCTGCATTGGAATAATGCCGGGAGCAACTCATCATGTGCCCCGGGAGGATTTGGGAATTGATTTTGTTTTGGCATCTGCATTGCTGCACTGGAATAATGCCAGGAGCAACTCATCATGTGCCCCGGGAGGATTTGGGAATTGATTTTGTTTTGGCATCTGCATTGCTGCACTGGAATAATGCCAGGAGCAACTCATCATGTGCCCCGGGAGGATTTGGGAAATGGTGGCTTAGGAGACAGGTTTAGATCCCTGTCACCTAAGGCTTTTCCATTTTGTGAGCCGTGAGGGTCTCACAAATCATTTTCTCCCTACGGGTCGTAAGGATCCCGTATGTGTATTTTCTCCTTGGAAGTCGTGGGGACTCCCCAGTGTGTTGCTCCTTTATGAGTCGTAAGGATCTCACGCGGGAATTTTCTCCTCACAAAGTCGAGAGGACATTGCGAGTGCATTTCATCTCTTTTTTTTCTTTTTTTTTTACGAGTTTGTGCCCTTTCGGGTTTTCACAAACTCGCCGGTAGTCCTGTTGTTTTTACTCACGGAGCCCTTTCGGGTTTTCATCTGTGCCTATTTTGCTTGTGGACATACCATTTTATTTATTTTTTTTTTTATTTTTTTTTCATTTTTTCATTTTTTTTTGGACTTTGAATGCGGTTTTACCAGTAGGACTCGGGAGAGATTGAGATTGCTTTCACGCCCGTGGATTGTATACGGTTTTACAGGATGTATGATCCAGACCGTAGGGCCGGAAAACTTTCAGGACCTTGTTGGCGTCTGCATCGCTGCACTGGAATATGGCACCAGGAGCGACTCATCATTCGCCATTTAGGGACTTGGAATTTGGATTCTTGGTCGGCATCAGCACCGCTAACACTGAAGAGAAATTGCAGGAGCGACTCATCATTTGCCGTTGTCCGTTGGGGAATGATGGCTTAGGAGACTGGTTTGGGTCCCTATCACCTAAGGCTTTACAATTTTATGAGCCGTGAGGGTCTCATAAAAGCATTTTCTCCCTGCAAATCGAGAGGATCTCGCAGGTGTATGTTCTCCTTAGGAATCGTGAGGATTCCTAAGTGTGTTGCTCCTTTGTAAGTCGTAAGGATCTCACGCAGGGGTTTTCTCCTCACAAGGTCGAGAGGACTTTGAGAGTGTATTCATCTCTTTTCACGAGTTTGCGCCCTTTCGGGTTTTCACAAACTCTCCGGTAGTCCTGCTGTTTTTACTCACGGAGCCCTTTCGGGTTTTCATCCGTGCCCGTTTTGCTTGTGGACATACCTTTTTTTATTTTTATTTTTTTTTGTTTCTTCTTTTTTTTTTCTTTCTTTTTTTGCCGCTGGTGGGACTTTAAAAGTAGTCTCACCAGCAGAATTTGGGAGAGATAGGGGTCATTTACGCCCGTGGTTTATATACGGTTTTACAGGATGTATGATCCAGACCGTAGGGCTGATGTGCTCAATTCGCCTGCAACTTGGAGCATTCACGTGTAGTATTTCTTGAGATATCTGCCATTGATGGGTGACATGGGCCTTTCTCCCTCGGCACTTATTAGTTGGTAGGATCCTCCGTCGAACACTTTCTCGATGACGTATGGCCCTTCCCAGTTTGGCTCGAATTTTCCCTTGGCATGTCGATTGGGAATGATCGGTCTTTTGAGGACCAACACCAATTCACATTTCTTGAAAGCGCGGAGACGGGTCATCTTTTCATAGGCCCGTGACATTTGGGCTCGGTATATCTCCAGATTTTGCTGCACCGCCAGCCTCTTTTCTTCGAGGGTATCGAGCTCTTCAAGTCGAAGGAGCACGTTTTCCTCCTCCGTCAACTCGTGCTGAACGGTCATTCTTAAGCTTGGAACTTCGACTTCGAGGGAGAGGACCGCCTCTACTCCGAAGAGCAATGAGTATGGAGTGGACTGTGTTGGAGTACGGTGAGTGGTACGATATGTCCACAACTCCTCATGAAGTTTAAGATTCCAGTCTCTCTTGTTGGCTGAAGCATTTTTCCTCAGGAGCTTGCATAGGGTCTTATTGAAGGCTTCGGCTAGCCCATTGGCTCTTGGATTATAGATGGAGGAATATCTCCAGTCTATCTTGTGCTGAGTAGCGAACCTTGAGATATTGAAGCTCTTGAAAGAAGGCCCGTTGTCAGAAATGATCCTTCTTGGTGTACCGAAGCGGTATAGAATATTATGTTGGAAGAATGTCAGAATATCTTTTGTCTTGACTTCTTTTAGCGGGACAGCTTCAGCCCATCTGGAGAAGTAGTCTGTCGCGGCCAGTATGAACCGGTGGCCTTTGGATGACGGAGGATCAATTGGGCCAACAATGTCGGTGCCCCAAACTTCGAAGGGCCACGATGCCACCGTAGGGTGCAATGGATTAGGATGCTTGTGAATGAAATCACCATGGATTTGGCAGATCTGACATTTCTTTGCATGCTCTCCGCAATCCCGTATCATGGTGGGCCAGTAATACCCAAGCCGTTTGATTTGAAGTCACATCTTGGGACCAGATTGGTGAGCACCGCAAACGCCCGAGTGAGCATCTTTCATGACCTTTTGGGCTTCGGCCGATGATAGGCACCTGAGCCAGAGTTGGTCATATGACCTGCGGTATAACGTGTCATTTACAAACACATATCGGAGAGCTCTTTTCTTCAGCTGAATCCTCGTAGATTTTTCTTCGGGCAGCTTGTCATATCGGAGGTACTCTATGAAGGGTTCTCTCCAATCGGGCTCGTCTTGGATGATCGAAGTTTCTTCGGCAGGACTGCTCTTCTGTTCCGCGCTTTCCTCTTCTCGTAGAGAGACTGGGGGTAGAATTTGTCGGCTCCTGACTGTGATGAGAATTTCGTCCATATCAGGATCAGCCAGCTCCTTGGCTAGGCGAGCGAGTATGTCGGCTTTTCCGTTCAATGCTCTAGGGACTCTTGTTAGTTCGATATGAGTGAACCGTTTCATGAGTTCCACCACCCGGCTTCTGTACCGAGCTAACTCGGGTTTGTATATCTTATAGTCGCCGCTTACTTGGTTGACGACAAGCTGGGAGTCACCGTAAACCCGTAGCCGAAGGATTTCCATTTCTATGGCGAGCTCCAAACCAGCTATCAGAGCTTCATACTCGGCCTCATTGTTTGTGCGAGGCTCGGTGAGAGCGAAAGAACGCCGTAGGGTTCCCATTGATGGTGTGATGAACACCAATCCTATCCCTGCTTTTATCTCCAGGACGCTTGATTTACTGGAAGTCCTTATTGATGAGGCTCCATCGAAGTAGAGCTCCCAACATGGCTCATCTTCCTCGAGGTGCAGCACTTGTTCGTCGGATAACTCACAATCTAGCGGCGACCCTTCTGGTATAGGATGAGCGGCGAGAAAGTCTGCAAGAGCTTGCCCTTTTACTGCTTTCTGAGGAGTATAAACTATGTCAAACTCAAATAGCATGACAGCCCATCTTGCCATTCTGCCGGCTAGGCTTGCTTTGGTCATTAAGTGTTTGAGCGGGTCGACCTTGGAGATCAGCATAACCCGATGAGCCAGCAGATAGTGCCTCAGCTTTTTCACAGCAAATATCAGAGCCAGGCATTGCTTTTCGATTGGGGAATAGTTGTGTTCCGCCCCGACTAGAGTTCGACTGAGGTAGTAGAGGGCATTTTCCTTTCCTTCCTCGTTATTCTGAGCGAGGAGCGCACCGAGTGACTCATCTAGCGCGGCAGTGTAGAGAATCAACGGTTTATTTGGAATGGGAGCGGCCAGCACTGGAGGGTGCAACAAGTATTGTTTGATGCTTTCGAACGCTGCTTGACATTCGGCATCCCAGATAAAAGGAGCTCCTTTCTTCATGAGCTTTGAGAAGGGCCTACATCTCCCTGATAAATTTGAGATAAACCTCCGTATATAAGCAAGCTTGCCTTGAAAAGATCTTAGCTGCGTCAAACTCTTCGGAGTGGGCATCTCTATGATGGCCTTTATCTTTGATGGGTCAACTTCGATCCCTCGATGTCGGACTATGAAGCCCAGGAATTTTCCCGATGACACGCCAAAAGCGCACTTCAGAGGATTCATCTTCAGATCGTATTCCCTCAGTCTGGTGAGAACGGTCCTGAGATCTTGGATATGATCAGCCTTGGCTTTAGTCTTAATGACCAGATCATCAACATAGCATTCGACGACTTTATGGATTAGGTCATCAAAGATATTAGTCATTGCCCTTTGATATGTAGCACCTGCGTTCTTCAGTCCGAATGGCATTACCTTGTAGCAATATATTCCGATCGGGGTTCGAAATGCTGTGTGCTTCTCATCTTCAGGCGACATCTTGATTTGATTGTATCCAGACGAGCCGTCCATGAAGGTGAACAGCTCGTAATTTGAGGTGTCATCGACCATCATTTCCATGACCGGTAACGGGAAGTCGTCTTTAGGACATGCCTTGTTGAGGTCCCTGAAATCGATACAAACTCGGATCTGCCCGTTTTTCTTCTTCACTGGGACTATGCATGCGATCCAGTCTGCATATTTCTCTTCCCTGATGAAGCCGGCATCGATGAGCTTCTTGGTTTCCTCGATGAACTTTTCTTCCAACTCCCTTCTCATTCTTCGAGGAGCTTGTTTGACTGGCTTAGCATCAGGAGATATAGCCAGCTTATGCACGGCTACCTCAGGGGAAAGGCCAGGCATTTCTTTGTACGTCCACGCGAAGCAGTCGACGAACTCATGCAGCAGGGCAATTATCTGCTATCTCATTTCCTCCGACAAGAGTGAGCTGATGTAGGTCGGCCTTGGATTATCGGGCGTTCCTAAGTCAATCTCGGTTAGCTCATCAAAGGTTGCTTGTCCGCCATCTTCGAGCTCTTGAGGAGCTTCTTCTGGCTCGGCTATCTCTTCATCATCATTTGATCTTTCGCTGGCCTCACCAACATGGATCATGTAGCACGCTTTGGAATCAGGTTGAATGTAGCCTACGCCCCGTCTATCTGGAATTCGTCCATCGATGAGTGCTCGGACCTGGGGCGGATACCATAGCCCCTCGTAAAACTTTGCTTCGGACTCTGTTTGATATAACCGGCATCCGCACTTCTTAAAGTATTCCCTCATCTCGGGCGCATAGTATCTGGGATTGAGGACGGATCTTATGCCTCTCTCATAGAGGAGGCACGCAATGGAAAGATCGTCCGGGTGCACAACGGGGGTCGACCCATAAAACAGGATGCCCTTCTGTCCATTTTTTCTCCCGGGGACGTAGAAAGTTTTCAGCTGGTCCACGGTAGAGACTGACAATGCGTCGAGCTCTTTGCACAACTGTTCCGGCACCCTTGTGATGGCCAGGGACCCTTCTGCGACTTTGAAGGTCTCTCATAGTTTCGCTTGCTGCATGGGGGGCCAATCTGCACAGCTATTGCACGGCAGGTCCTCTTCTTCTGACTCTTCAGTGTCACTGCCCAGATGAGGGCGGACTTTGCTGCTAGATGGGCCTTCAGTAACATATTCGTCCGTATCGCTGCCGAAATGAGGGCGAGTTTTGCGGAAGGACGGGCTTCCAGCGTCGGACTCATCAGTGTCGCTGCCGAAATGCGGGCGCACTTGGGTATTTTTGCTTTTGAAAGTGACAGCCGGCGCAGATTTGCTTTTGAGTCTTGGGGCCGGTCTATCCTCAGTCAGTCGTGGCTTAGCATTTTGGTGGTTCATAAAGTACCGAGAATCTTCATAGCGGACTTCATGCACACCGAACGGCTGGATGTCTCCGTCAATGCGTCTTTCTTCGCCATTTTTAGTATACTTCATGCATTGATGGAGAGTTGACGGAATGATGCCGTAATCGTGGAGCCATGGCCGCCCTAAGAGAATCTTATAAGACGTGTCGGCGTCGATCACGTATATCTTAGCTTCAGTTTCCAGATCCCCGAATTTGATTGGCAGAGCTATGGACCCCAGAACTTGCTGGCAATTTTGGTTGAAGCCTTGAATGACAATCCTTTCCCTTGACATCCATTGACAAACTCTTCAGAGTTCGCAAGTTCATGATGTTCACTGAGGACCCCGGATCAATCAATATGCGATTAATTCTATCTCCGTCGCTGTACCCGGTCACGTAAAGCGGCCGATTATGCTCAGCCGTTCCCAGTAGCAAGTCTTCATCCTTAAATGTGACTGTGGCGGCATGCAAAGCGTGCTGGGCTTCTTTCATATTAATTTCCGCAAAGTGAGCCTGATACCGCTCGGGGTTTTGTAGAGCATGGATGAGAACATCTCTAAGCTCCTTAGATAGGACCAAGGCGTCGTAGATGCTCAGGAGAGACGGAAGCTTCCTGAGATGTGCCAAGACATTATAGTCCACCGAGGAAGGACTTATGTTTTCTTCAGCCGGTTCTCTGCCATCTTCTTCATTAGCGACTTGTTTTTCTTTCCCTTTTGGGGCGTTGCCCTGATTTGGCGGTAGAGCCCTGCCGCTTCTGAGCTGGATTTGATTGGTCATTCTGGCGAGCTCCTCATCCTCTTCGGGAAAATAAAGCTCCTCTTCCGAGTCGCTGCCAAGATGGATGGCGTAGCAGGTCACTATTGGGATCTCTTCATTGGAGTCTTCTTCTAACTCCTCCAGAATTTCAGCCGCTTGTACAGGGAAGAACTCATTCAATTGAATCAATGTTCTTTCCTTTTGTTCATCTTCTTCAAGGGAATCGATATATTTTTGAATGGTCGATCTCCTTGCAGACTCTTTTTCGCGCCGAGCTGCACCTTTCTTCTTCTTGAGCTTCTTGGATTTTGAGCCTGATGGAGCCGCATTGGCAGCTGAACTGGTAGGCTTCTTCTGTCCTTCCCATTCCATCCTGGGCTCTTTCTGAAGCATCTTTAGCATCTTCTTTGTCTTATTAGATATGTGTGTACTCCACGGAGGCCGCGATGATTCAGTTTCGTTTGTCAGGGCAGCAGGTTCAGCTGTCTGCTCCCAGAAGGCTTCAACTTTTGTCTGTATAAAGTTGGCGGTTGCAACTTGATTGTTCACCAACACGCTTTTGGACAGCTCGATCTCTCCAGCCTTGTACTGCTTCTCGACCCAGTCTTTGAAGATATAGCAATCCTCGATCACATGGCTCACCACTCGGTGGTACGGGCAATACAGAGGATTGTCGGTCATTTTTGCTTCTTGGGGTCTTTTCGACTCCGGCAATTGTAGGCCGTTGTTCAAGGCATCTTTAAATATCTTACGGACCTTGTCTCTTCTGAAAGAGTAAACCTTGTTCTTTTTCTCCTCTAGGGTGGGCCCATCTCCTCCCAGCAATGGCTTTCGAGACCGGTTAGTTTTGGATTCGGCCGCCCTTCGCTTTTCTTCATTGTCGGACGCATTGAAGACATTGGTACTGCTGGAACTCCCGCTTCTACGGTTGTCGTCCCGCTTGCTTTTCCAAGTTTTGTCTCTCTGAGAATCCGGCGGGGACTCCTGCTTCGAGCGTTCCAGCATTTGGACTTTTTTGGTTAGCTCCTGAAATGTCTTGAGGCCCGCTGTACACAAGAATGGGACCATCCAATTGCTGAGGTTCCCAATGAGAAGGCTGACGGACTGGTCCTGCTCCAGCGGCGGTTCGCACTTGACTGTGAGATTACGCCATCGGGCGATAAAGTCGGTGTTGCTTTCATTCTTCCCCGGCTTGGTCCTCACAAGGTCGGCAATGGAGATTTTATCACTGACACTCATGAACCTTTGCCGAAACAGGGACTCCATTTGGGCAAAGGTAATGACGGACCCGTCTGGTATACTCGCATACCAGTCGAAGGCGACGCCGGTCAGGCTGTTGACAAACTGACGAAGAAGGAGCGCGTCATTGCCCCCTGTATTTCCGCATGATGCTTTGAAGTGGGCAACGTGCTGATTTGCATTCCCCGTTCCATCAAATCTTCCGAACTTAGGAATGACGTAGCCGCTTGGGAACTCAATCAGATCGTACTGCGCGGGATATGGCCGCCCACTACTGCTGATTTCTTTCTGAGCTTCAGCTTCGGCCACCAATGTTTTAACCTTGCTGGTGACCAAATCCATTATCCGATCCTGTGTTAGCGGGATAGTGCTATCTTGGGCCAAGGCGTCCCCAGAAGCGGAGTGTGGCCGGCTTTCATGCGGTTCGACCAGCCTTGGTCCCAAAGGAACAGGCATTGGCAGCCTCGGATTGTCATCACCCGGCTGATTAGTAGCGGCTTGTGCTTGATTGGGAGGCGCTCGAGCAATTTGAGCCGTAAGCTGCATCACCACGTTCGTTAAGTCGTCACTCTTCGAATAGAGCTTGGCCATCTCTTTATCTTTGCTCCTGAGCTGTTTTCGAAGCTCTTGAAGCAGCTCTTGCTCCGCAGTCCTGGGGCGGAAAGTCGGCTCTTTCTCGCTGTCCGAGCTTGACTCTGCATGGACCGAGGGGTCTTTCTGCCTATCATCCTCATCGAGAGGGTTTTCTTCATCCAGCGGGGGCGGCTGTTCTTGGGCGGCGGCAACCACATTCAGGCTAGATTGGGCTTGGGATGTGGTGGCCCCATCCTTGCTTTTGCTGCGAAGGTTGTCGCTGGGGCGCCCGCCCGCCATATAGACCGTATGGATGATATATCCGGCCGTCTTTCGATTATTGGCGGCTGATTTCACGGATCGCTGTCTTGACCCCCTTGCTTCGGTAACTAGTAGTCGATTGAAGGCGGCTGGCCTAACCAGCCTCTTGAATGGTGTTGGCGCTTCTTTTCTGGATTTGCCCCGCTGCTTTCGTGCGACACAGAGCGCCTGATAGACCCTTGAAGAGACAGTGTCATATTTTTTCTGTTGGGGCCGGGACACGTCTCTTTGTGGCACTGTTCGGACCGCTGTCTTCTTGATTCTGGCGGTCATGGCATTTTTCTGAACCCACCTCAGAGGCTCGAAGGAATTGCTGATTCTCACGTCCGACTCAGCCGTCGTCGCGGGGCAACCCTGCACTTGGAACTTCACACAATTCCATTTGGCCGAAGCCCTGGCCCTCTTGTTGGCTCGATACCTGAGACGCTTCTGCCTTAACTTTTCTGTTCTAAGCACCTGGCAGACTTCGGCTCTTTGGGAAGACGCCGCAGACCGGGCGATGGAGGGCCTTGGAGATACGCTCGATTGTGCATTTGTTGGAGTCATCGCCTGAGCTCGTCCGCGACATTTGATGTTGCCCTTTGTACCGAAGTTCTTGCCCCCCGCCGGAGCACCAGAGAATCATTCAGATACCGTCTTAAGTTTCGGTTGTGGTGCCTTGGCGATCACGACATTCGGCCTCTTACCCCTTGAGACCGGCTTGGCCACCTGTTCCGCCGGGATCTCCGCCAGATGAGCGCTTCCGGCAGGGTAGATGATGATGGAGCCAAACTGGCGGGGCGGTTCCTCCCACTGTCGACTGAGGCTTGCGGGGAGAACCACACGAGCGTTGATCTTGACCACGTACGGAATAGGGGTCACGTTGGAAGCTGAATTTGTCTGGGGAGACATTGTCATCGAAGGTTGATTGCTGCACAGAAAAAAAACATCATTTCAGTATAAACAATCGATATGCATATTGATTGAGTTCGCATGAACGTTTAACCCGAAATATGGGAGGAGAGAAGGGTCCCACCGGGCGTGCCATAATCTGTAGGGTGTTTTTCGTCACCCCATTGAGATGGGAATACGCGCGTGCTTGTCAGGCGCATTACAGATTCCCCCTGCCTAGGGTAGACCGGGGTTTATTGATTGTGGGGATCCGAATCTCCGTAAACCGCGGACTAAGCTGCCGTTAATTACCCCTCACATTTGGAGCGAAGCAACCTCCGATAACGGGTTAAACTGGTCATGCGAACTCAATGTGCAGTATCGTATTTGAAGGGGTTTTGGAAATATCGGGGGCCCCGCAGAGTTTTTACGGGGGTCCCGCTACCCGGATAGCGGGCTGGGGGTCAAGGGGGCTAGCAACCCCCTTGCGGGGTGCGGGGCAGCGCCCCGTTAGAAATTTTTTTCTAACGGAAGACAGTGTCGTGGAGTCTGTGTATGTTTTCCTTCCCCCCCTTCCTTTTTTTTTAAAAGTGGAGTTTAATTTCAAAAGGAATTTTATTGTGGAGTTAAACTCCAAAGAATTTTAAATAGAGTTAAACTCCTAAAATAGAACTTTATTGTGGAGTTAAACTCCAAAGAATATATATATATATGTATATATATATATATATATATATATATATATTTTAAGGGTTTAAACTCCAGAAGGGATTTTGTTGGGGAGTGCACGTAAAACGAGGGGGAAAAGAAAACAAAATGGCGTCTAAAGGACGCTCGCACGGCAGGTGGGCGCCTTAATGCCCGGGGTCACGTGCGCACACATGACCAATGGGCACTTTGGCGCCCCCCCGGGGTCACGTGGGCACACGTGACCGAAGGGGACTTTGACGCCCCGGGGTCACGTGTGCACATGTGACCGATGGGCGCCTTGGCGCCCCCCCCCCCCCGGGGTCACGTGGGCACACGTGACCGATGGGCGCCTTGGCGCCCCGGGGTCACGTGGGCACACGTGACCGATGGGCGCCTTGGCGCCCCAGGGGTCACGTGCGCACACGTGACCGAAGGGCACCTTAGCGCCCTGGGGTCACGTGGGCATACGTGACCGCAAGAAAATCCCGCGGGAAGGGAAGCCTAGCCCCTAGGCTGGGGAGTTGAACTCCCAAGGGAAATTTTGTCGTTGAACTCCTAACAGAAACAAATTTATGGAGTTAAACTCCAAAAGAAATTAATTTATGGAGTTAAACTCCAGCAACTTTAGAAAGGAGTTAAGCTCCTGGGGATTTATTGCTCTTCTTTTGAGCCTTGGGTCTGTCTAAAGTTAGATTTTTGGAGATGGGTCTCCTTCTTCTTGCTCTTGACCGGCGGGATCTTGGAGAAAAGGGGATGAGCCTTAAAAGCCTCCCCTTTTCGAGATCTGATTGGAGATCCGAGCTCCCCTTCGTAGGTTTTGTGGTGGAAATCTACTTATTTTTAGAAAAGGAAGAGTTAAACTCTTGATTTAATTCAAAAGGAAAAAAGAAGGTTTTAGAACCTTGAGGAAGGAGGAAGAGATCTCAGATCTAGAAAGTTTTTGGAGAGAAAAAAAGTTGTTGAGATATTTCACTATCTTTGCCTTTATAGGCCATACACTTTACACATAGCCTCTTGGGCTTCACAAAATGGCATTTTGCCCACCCCATGGCTCATGTGCCATTTCTTTTTGCACTTAAGCCATGGGCTTTACAAAAATTTGGCTTTATGCCTATTTTTCTTACATTTATCCATAAAATAAAATAAAAGAAATACAACAAAATTGTTTATTACAAAATTTTTATCTTGGCGTGGGGGAAGGCCGGCCGCTTCATGTTCGGGCTCGATCCGGGCATGGGCCCACTGGGTCGGGGCTTGGGCCCACTTGGCTTGGGGTTGACTTGGATTTTGACTTGGTCAACCGGGGTGTAAATTTTTACCCCAACAGTGTGTCCCATAATGCGGGCTCACATCAGGAAATAAATGCAGGAAATAAAACTAACTACTACTGAACTCACAGCTCAGCCTGCTGGCTGAAGTACTCCTGCTCGGACTGCAACAGCGGTACGGAATCTGGGCCATGCAAAACCCAGACGTCAGCGCGTCATGTCATCAAGTAATATAATTTGAACAGTGTAGCAGGCAATTTAATATAAACATGAATACAGCAAGAATAACAATAATATGAATCATACCAGTACAGGGTAGCGTGCAGTGGGTAAACTAAACTGTTCTATCAGGTTTTCTATTCTAAAGTCTTTGAAATCAATTGATGAATCATCGATATAACTCAATAGTATCCCGTGCATGCCCGGGACAACGGTCAGGATCCTCGGGGCTGAATCCGAGACGTGCCGCTAGGCAGTAACAGGTAGCAGGATGGGCGAGTGATGTCAGCATCATCACTCCGGGGCTGGCCTAGCCCGTAAGACTGATCAGAACAGGTATCGAACTGCTGAGTTACAAGTCAGGTTTCACCTTTGATTTCCCCATACCCCCAAGTTATGTATGTCAAGTCAGGTATTCAGTAATCAAGAACTAATGCCAACACAGGATCAGGTAAAAGCAGATTTGTCTAGATAGACAACAAAAACGGTCCATGAGGACTACATGTCAAGTTTGTTGGCATTAGACACAAGATCAGGTAACGGGTCAGGTCATGGTACATCAGATCAAGTCAACAGTATACGGTACCATGTCAGGTGTATCAATATATATATATATATATGTGTGTGTGTGTGTAGCAATATCAGGTCAAGATGTAAACAATATCGTGGGTGTGCTCACAATCAGATATATAATCAAACATGGGTATTAACAACATGAGATAAGCAATGAATTACATAATAAGCAGTTTCATTCAAATTACAAGAGTGCAGTAAGACGATATAGCCGTTTAGTCATGTTAACAGGTTTAAGCACCCTTAGCGGTGCAATAATTTATGTAACGGTTCAATACAGTTATTTCAGGTTAAATGCATACGAGTGTCCGAATGTAACAGAACTACAGGGATAAATGCTACCAGCTATTTTAACAGTAAAATATGATTGAACAAGTAGATATGATCGTTAGGTTCAATTTGCAAACTGTAAGTTCCATGTTTAACAGTAAAATGATATAATGCAATATTGTAACCGAAAATGGGAAACGATTATACCAAGTTAAATTTTACAGGTTTAGGGTGTCAATACATATATGTAAATATTGTATAGTATGCAGCAAGGGGTACTTGCCTCGACGGGTCGCGAACCGGGAAAAACGGAACGTAACGTCGGCGGGGAAACTCGCGACGGCGTACGGTTCACGGATTGAACCCAAACAATGAACAAAGGAACCACGCGGGTCGGGGTACCTTGCTGGACCGTCGGGACACGTCACCGGCACGGCCGGATTCCGGCAAGCATGTGAACAGTAAACCGTCAAGAGATGCAGTTCAAGAATACAAGGAACCAGAGGAGAAAGGAAGGAGGAAAAGAAGTAGAAGGCTTACAGTGGGTCGTACGAAGGCCGGGAAGGCAGATCGAGATCGCCGGCGGCGACAAATCCGGCGATCGAACCTGTGCAGTAGGGTGCGCGCAGGCGCGGTGAAGGTGCAGGGGTGCGGGAAATGGAGAAAGGAGGGGAAGAGGAGATGGTCGGGGTTGAGAAGGGTGAAGGTGGTGGCGCGGGTGTCGACGACGATGGCTGCAGCGGCGAGGGCAGGGGTCGCGGCTGAGGGTGCAGGTGGTTGGGCACGCGGGAAAAAGGAGGTAGAGGGCTGTGGTTGAGACGAGGAGGTGCGGGCGCAGGCGACGGTGGTGCCGACGACGGGGGACGAGGCGGCCGGGGTTCGCTGGGCTCGGATGGGTTCTGTGTTCTCGTGATAAAGAAAAGAGAGGAGGGAAAGATTTAAAAGGAGAGAGAGAGAAAGAGAATAAAGTTAGAGAGAGAGAGAGAGATTTGAGGGGTAGAGAGAGAGAGATAGAGACAGATATGAGAGATAGAGAGAGTTATGAAGGAGAGAGAGAGAGAATAATGTAATGGGGCCCACGGTTAAAAGGATGGATCGGATTGGTTGAGAATGATTTAGAGGTTTAAGAAAATATTCAAAAGATTTTATAAATTAAGTAACAGTGAAATATATATATAAGTTATCGAAATATATTATGGTTTAAATATTATTAAAATTTGGGATTTTGGCGCTAAATAAAAAAATTTCAAATCGCGCCCGGGTCGAGTCCAAAAATTTGAAATTGAAATAATAGGATTTTAAGCGGGATCCAAATTTTAAAATTAAGTGTTTTATGATTAAAAAGCATACCCCCAAAACGGACACATGTACGCGCGCGTAGCCGTCCAAACTCGCCTGTTTCACTGAACGGGACGAGAACACAATACACAGACGCTACCACAAGGCTAGGGGTGTCGAGTAGGCCAAGATGGATATTTTTAATTTTATTTTAAATGCCGAAAATTGTTATATGCAGAAATGACTTTGCCAGGTAAAATTTTACAGTAAGTAACAATCAAGCAGGCTAAATGAAATGAGTACCACACTATACTCAAACAGTAACAGAAAATAGCAGTATTGGGCTCGGGTGTTATATTATACCCAACTACAAAATGATTTCGTCCTCGAAATTCCAAGAATACAAAAAAAAACTACAAGAAGAGGTGAGGAAACTTCTGTCGAATTTCATCTTCTCGTTCCCAAGTGGACTCTCCCTGCGAGCGATTACCCCAAGAAACAAGCACAAGGGGGATAACCTTGTTCTTAAGAAATTTTTCCCTTCGATCCACGATTTCAATCGGTCGCTCCTCAAAAGTCAAGTCTTCTCGTACTGTTAGCTCCGAATGATCCAAAACGTGTGTTTCATCTCGAACATACTTACGGAGTTAAAATACGTGAAACACATCGTGCACATTTGCCAAGAACTGCGGTAACGCCAAACGATACGCTACCTCACCAACACGCTCCACGATCTCAAGGGTCCAACGAATCGAGAACTAAGCTTTCCTCGACTTCCAAAACGAATCACCCCTCTAGTCGGTGATATCTTCAAGAATACCAAATCACCCACGGTGAACTCTAGAGGTCTTCTTGACGTGTCAGCCCAACTCTTATGTCTGTCTTGAGCTGCCTTCATATGATTCCTGATAGTGTTAACCTTTTCAACTGTCTGCACCACCAAATCTGGTCCCAACAATCTTCGTTTACCGACATCATCCCAACAAACAGGTGAACGGCATTTACGACCATACAAAGCTTCAAACGGAGCCATCTAGATAGTTTCCTGAAAACTGTTGTTGTAAGAAAACTCCACCAAGTGTAGATGATCCTTCCAAGAACCCTTGAAGTCCAACATGCATGCTCTCAACATGTCTTCAAGAGTTTGGATCGTTCTCTCCGACTGACCATCAGTTTGAGGTTGATAAGCTGTGCTAAACTTCAATCGAGTCCCCAAACTTTCCTGTAAACTCCTTCAGAAGTGTGATAAGAACCGAGTGTCCCGATCGGACACGATACTCACCGGTACTCCATGCAATCTTACAATCTCCTGCATATACCGCTCTGCCAAAGTCTCTGTTGATTGACCAACCCGGAAAGGAATAAAGTAAGCAGTCTTGGTCAACCGATCAACAATCACCCATACTGCATTGTTGCCCTTTGGACTCCGCGGTAAAGCCGTCACGAAATCCATGGTTATATGTTCTCACTTCTACTGAGGAATCGGAAGTGGTTGCAATAAACCAGCAACCCTTTGATATTCAGCCTTAACTTGCTGACACACCAAGCACTTAACCACAAAGCGAGCAATCTCCCGTTTCATGCCTTCCCACCAGAAATGCTGTCGAATATCTCGATATATCTTCGTGCCTCCTGGATGTACAGAATAAGCTGAACTGTGTGCCTCCTTCATAAGCTCTTCACGAACCTCACCCTTTGGCACACACAAACGGCTACCATACCTCAACAAACCATCTTCGTGGATTAGTAAATCTATTCGTAGTCCGACTTCAACTTGCTCCCGAAACTTTTGCAGTCTAGGATCCTGCGATTGTGCTGCCTTAATTTTCTCAATCAAAGACGACTGCACTTGCAGCTGCATCAACTGTCCCGCAGAACGCGGTAGCACAACCTCCAAGTCAAATCTTCGAAAATCTGCAACGTTCTCCTTCTGCGTAGTTAACACCTGAATTGCAGGTAACCGACTAAGCGCATCCGGCATAACATTAACCTTCCCCGGATGGTACTTAAGATCAAGATCGTAGTCAGCCGTCAGCTCCAACCATCTACGCTGCCTCATGTTAAGCTCCTTCTGTGTGAACACATACTTCAAGCTCTTATGATCTGTAAAAACTTCGACTCTTTCGCCCAAAAGGTAGTGTCTCCAAATCTTCAAAGCGAAAATCACAGCCGCAAGCTCTAAGTCATGAGTTGGATAATTCTTCTCATGGGTCTTCAACTATCTCGATGCGTATGCTATAACCTTCCCATGCTGCATCAAAACACATCCCAATCCTTTCCCAGATGCGTCGCTGTGAATCACCAATCCTCCGGAATTGTCTAGCACGGTCAGAATAGGGGCGGTTATCAACTTCTGCTTCAACGTCTCAAAAGCTAACGCACATTTATCCGTCCATACAAAAGGTACCTCCTTGCACGTAAGCTTGGTCAACGGCTCTGCCAGACGAGCAAAGTTCTCCACAAATCTCATGTAGTATCCGGCTATTCCAAGAAAACTTCTTATCTCAGCAACATTCTTTGGAATAGGCCAATCTCGAACTGCTGCAATTTTTTCTGGATCGACGGCAATGCCATCGCCAGACACAACATGCCCCAAAAACCTTACTTCCTCCAGCCAAAACTCGCACTTACTCATCTTCGCATACAATTTCTCATGTCTCAACGTCTGCAGTGCAATCTTCAAATGCTCAGCATGCTCTTCAAAACTCTTCGAGTAAATCAGAATATCGACAATGAATACCACAATGAACTGATCCAAGAACGGTGAAAAGATTCGGTTCATCAAGTCCATGAATACTGCCGGCGCATTCGTTACTCCGAAGGGCATCACTAAGTACTCTTAATGTCCATACCGAGTTCGGAACGCCGTCTTGCAAATATCTTCTGTTTTCACTCGGACCTGATGATATCTGGATCGTAAATCCAGCTTCGAGAATACCCTCGCGCCACTAAGCTGCTCAAAAAGTTCTCCAATGCGAGGGATCGGGTACTTGTTCTTGATAGCCACCCGGTTTAATTCTCGATAGTCGATGCACATCCTTCTCATGCCATCCTTCTTCTTTACTAGAAGAACTGGAGCTCCCCAAGGCGAGTTACTGCTTCGAATCCAACCCTTCTCAAGCAATTCAGCAACCTGTTTCTTGACTTCTTCCAACTCTACTGGTGCCATTGGATAATATGCTTTGGATACTGGCGCTGCACCAGGAATAAGATCAATTGCGAACTCTACATCTCGCTTCGGCGGTAAACCCGATATATCTTCAAATTCGTCCATAAAATCGCGAACAATCGCCGGCTCTTCATCACTATCAACTTCCATTTCTGCAAGAGTATTGTTTGTCGGCCTAGCCCTAAACTCGACTGGCCCGACAGAACTGCTTCCTCCAGTGAAGGTAAACTCCGGATGTCCGGGAATCTGGAAAATTACTTTCTTTGCCCTACAGTCAATGTGAGCGTGGAAAGTGCCAAGAAAATCCATTCCCAAGACAACCTCGTAGCTGCCCGTATCAATCACTAAGAAATCTGCAAAAAGTTCCCGTCCGCCCACAACAACTGTACAATCTTTACACTCCCTACTATATATGATTTTCCCATTCCCAGTGTGTATGTCCCAGAAACTAGACAGGATCGCGCAGGTAATCGAGTGTGTAGTTATAAATTTGGATGACATAAAACAGTGGGATGCACCAGAATCAAATAATGCCAATGCGGGAAAACCATGAACGAGTAAAGTACCTGAAACCACTTCTCCTGACGCCTTGGCTTCCTCAGCTGTCAAGGTAAAAGCTCGAGCCTGATTAGGTCCTTGAGTCAGCTGTTTCTGCCCTTGGAACGGTTTCTGCGGAGGCTTCTGAGTATCATCCCTCGTACGAAGCTTCGACGGACAAGCACCAACGGCATGATCTGCCGCTCCACAAACCAAACAGAGTCCCAGCCTCCTTCGACAATCCTTCTGCACGTGCCCAGGTAAACGGCAGTAGTCACAAATCACGCTCCTTCTTCGATCAACAATCACAAGCTTCTTCATGGGTGCTACACCTCGACGGTCCACTGGAATACCTCTGCGACCATAAGCTCGGTTAGGTACAAATGCGGGCTTCCTGGCCGCAACTGCTGTCTGCTGCAAGCTCCCTTTCATCCCAGATAAACTCTGTTGTTCCCGAGCTGCCGTAAGAACCTGTGAGAAAGTGGTCAAACCCAGGGAGACAATCTGCCTCTGGATGTCCACATCCAAGATGCGCATGAACCTTCGTGCCCTGTCTGCATCGTTGGCGACTAAAGGTCCAGCGAATCTGCTGAGTCTCGTCCACTCTGCTGCATGCACATCCACGGGTGCTCCATTCTGCCTTATCCCAATAAACTTCTCTTCCATTTCCTGTCGTGCAGTCCGCGGGAAGAACTTCTCCAGGAAACTCTTAGAAAAATCCGCCCACTTGATCGGCTTGGGCAAGCGGGTCTCCTCCACAAGCCACCATTCTCGGGCGTAGTCTACTAACCGAATGCGTACCACATCAACTCTTTTATCATCTGGAATCTGTGCCGCAATCAGCAAATTCTCCGTGTCAACTAGCCACTGCTCGGCTGGCAACGGCTCCTCCAAACCAGTGAATATAGACGGACCCAAACGTCTGAAATCTACCACGGTCCGTACTCGGTCGACTGGTTTAGCTTCAACCCTGTCTACGGACTGCTGAACGGTCTGCAAACCTTCCTGGAACGAGTCTGTCTGCTGCTGGATCAGCTCGGTCTGTCTCTTTTGATTTTCCAGCATTCCTCTTATCACTCCAAGCATGGCGGCTTCATCCACACGCCTCTGGTACGTCTTGAAATTCTTATCTGCCATATTCCTGAAATCAAAAACACCCAATATTAGCATGATGATAGATTCAATATATAGATCAAGGCTAGAACTCCAATATACTTAAATAGAGTACCGTATTGTAACTATGCCGCGGTATCATAGCCACAATTACTTAACTCCACCCAAGTCGCCTAAGTCCTAGAGATAACAAGAAATCATGTTTTTCGAGTCGATATGCAAAGAAAGTTTGCACATCGTAAAAGATATAATCAGGAAGAATGTGATTCAAGAATGGTAAACGGCAAAGTGGCAGGACATGTTTCCTAAACACGGGTATTCCGATTCGTGTATTGGATACAATACCCAACTACAAAAGAATCAACCCAACTAACCTATGTCTCTGATACCAAAAGAACCATGTCATGCCCCGCTTCCCAGAGTACGCTAGATTGGGCACGTGACATAGCCAACCATGCTACCTGTGGGTAGGAAGTATCCATCCACAGTCACATTACGGCTGTAGAGATATCAAGAACAAGATAAAACTATCTAAAATATGTCCATAATCCAGAATAACAGGAGTCAATAATAAATAAATGCGAAAGCAAATGATCCAATACAAATAACTGAAAAGTGTGTCCCATAATGCGGGCTCACATCAGGAAATAAATGCAGGAAATAAAACTAACTACTACTGAACTCACAGCTCAGCCTGCTGGCTGAAGTACTCCTGCTCGGACTGCAACAGCGGTACGGAATCTGGGCTATGCAAAACCCAGACGTCAGCGCGTCATGTCATCAAGTAATATAATATGAACAGTGTAGCAGGCAATGTAATATAAACATGAATACAGCAAGAATAACAATAATATGAATCATACCAGTACAGGGTAGCGTGCAGTAGGTAAACTAAACTGTTCTATCAGGTTTTCTATTCTAAAGTCTTTGAAATCAATTGATGAATCATCGATGTAACTCAATAGTATCCCGTGCATGCCCGGGACTACGGTCAAGATCCTCGGGGCTGAATCCGAGACGTGCCGCTAGGCAGTAACAGGTAGCAGGATGGGCGAGTGATGTCAGCATCATCACTCCGGGGCTGGTCTAGCCCGTGAGACTGATCAGAACAGGTATCGAACTGCTGAGTTACAAGTCAGGTTTCACCTTTGATTTCCCCATACCCCCAAGTTATGTATGTCAAGTCAGGTGTTCAGTAATCAAGAACTAATGCCAACACAGGATCAGGTAAAAGCAGGTTTGTCTGGATAGACAACAAAAACGGTCCATGAGGACTACATGTCAAGTTTGTTGGCATTAGACACAAGATCAGGTAACGGGTCAGGTCATGGTACATCAGGTCAAGTCAATAGTATACGGTACCATGTCAGGTGTATCAATATATATATATATATATATATATATGTGTGTGTGTAGCAATATCAGGTCAAGATGTAAACAATATCGTGGGTGTGCTCACAATCAGATATATAATCAAACATGGGTATTAACAACATGAGATAAGCAATGAATTACATAATAAGCAGTTTCATTCAAATTACAAGAGTGCAGTAAGACGATATAGCCGTTTAGTCATGTTAACAGGTTTAAGCACCCTTAGCGGTGCAATAATTTATGTAACGGTTCAATACAGTTATTTCAGGTTAAATGCATACGAGTGTCCGAATGTAACAGAACTACAGGGATAAATGCTACCAGCTATTTTAACAGTAAAATGTGATTGAACAAGTAGATATGATCGTTAGGTTCAATTTGCAAACTGTAAGTTCCATGTTTAACAGTAAAATGATATAATGCAATATTGTAACCGAAAATGGAAAACGATTATACCAAGTTAAATTTTACAGGTTTAGGGTGTCAATACATATATGTAAATATTGTATAGCATGTAGCAAGGGGTACTTGCCTCGACGGGTTGCGAACCGGGAAAAACGGAACGTAACGTCGGCGGGGAAACTCGCGACGGCGTACGGTTCATGGATTGAACCCAAACAACGAACAAAGGAACCACGCGGGTCAGGGTACCTTGCTGGATCGTCGTGACACGTCACCGGCACGGCCGGATTCCGGCGAGCATGTGAACAGTAAACCGTCAAGAGATGCAGTTCAAGAATACAAGGAACTAGAGGAGAAAGGAAGGACGAAAAGAAGTAGAAGGCTTACAATGGGTCGTACGAAGGCCGGGGAGGCAGATCGAGATCGCCGGCGGCGACAAATCCGGCGATCGAACATGTACAGTGGGGTGCGCGCAGGCGCGGTGAAGGTGCAGGGGTGTGGGAAATAGAGAAAGGAAGGGAAGAGGAGATGGTCGGGGTGAGAAGGGTGAAGGTGGTGGCGCGGGTGTCGACGACGATGGCTGCAGCGGCGAGGGCAGGGGTCGCGGCTGAGGGTGTAGGTGGTTAGGCACGCGGGAAAAAGGAGGAAGAGGGCTATGGTTGAGACGAGGAGGTGCGGGCGCAGGCGACGGTGGTGCCGGCGACGGGGTTGCGGCGGCGACGGGGGACGAGGCGGCCGGGGTTCGCTGGGCTCGGATGGGTTCTGTGTTCTCGTGATAAAGATGTAATACCCAGCTCTTTTTATACCCAATCTGTATTTTTGTTGCTTTATAAATTTACTTATCGCATTTATAACTTTACCTATCCTAAAACCTAACTAAATTTTCCCGAGCCCATCTATTTTCCATTCTATATTTTCCTCAGCCGCAGTTTAAAAGTCGTTCCCATTTCAATTTACTTCCCCAGTTTTTCCTGCGGCCTAGTGCCTCAGCTCACTTTCTTTACGTTTAGTAATTAATCGAATTTTAACCCAAATCCCAAGCCCATAACTTATTTCCTCTAACTATTTTTCCCAGCCCTCAATTTTAGCCAGCCTGTTAAAATCCCTCAGCTCATATATTTATTTTTTAAATCCTTTTAAACCCCCGGGCCCGAGCCCACGAAAATTCATTTTAACCATTTTTTTTCCCTTTTAATTCCTCAGCCCAGTCTTTCCTTCCTCTTCTAAATTCTACTTTATTTTCTCTGAGCCCGGCCCGTGTCTCTTTTCCTTTTAAATTCATTTTTCCTTACAGGCCAGCCCATTCATTTTAATTTAAATTCTCATTTCTTTTTGGCCCGGCCTGCTTCGTTCTTCTCCATTTAATTCTTTTATTTTGTTTTGCTGGGCCAGCCCAGGCCCGCTTCATCCCTCCCCCGTTTCAGCCCTCATCGCGCCCGCGTCTTGAACCCGACCCGACCCGGCTAGCCACTGTTCATCTTCTCTTCAAATTACCAACGGCTACATCCCAAACGTGCGCGCGCGACCCGCCTCCTCCGCCGTCGCCCACGCCCTCGTCGCGAGCCGTTACCCCACGACGCGCGACCCCGTCCCCACTACCTCCCCTCTCTCCCTTCTCTCGCCTCCACATTCTCTTTCTCTTTCCCTCCGCAAATTCCCCTGCAAACATTTTCTCACCGTCGACGATGACGACGAGAACGACCATGACCACCGTAACTACCTCGTCGACTCCCTCACTCTCTCCTCTCCACCAACGGAACCCTCGCCTCAACTTCTCCAGCCACGCAACACCCAAGCCCACGAGCTCCCTCTTCTTCTTCCTCACTGCACCCATCCAAGCTTCTCACACCCCTGCCGTCGATCATTCCCCGATCATCACCGTCGTCGCCAAACTCCACCCTCGCTCACCCGAGCCTTCCTCCTCACTCCCTCTATACCCTCTCTCTCTTTGCTTTCCCCCTCTGTGTCTCTCGCTTTCTCACTCTGCTCCCATTCCCTCTGTCTCTCTCTCCGACCTCACTCACTGTTCTTCACCCTCACCCTCTTTCTCTGTCTCACTCTCTCTAGCCCTCTCCTTCTCTTCCCTTCTCACTCTCTTTCTCTCTCTAATCTCTGTCTCTTCCCTCTCCCTCACTCTCTCTGTTTCTAACTCTCTCTCTCTCTCTTCCTACATCTCTCTCTCACTCTGTCTCGTTCTCTCTCTCTCTCAATCCCTCTACCTCTCTCACTGCTCCTTCCCTCTCTCTGGCTCCCTCTAACTCCCTCTCAAACTCTCTCTCACTCACTCTCTTTTTCTCTCTCTGCCCAATCTCTCTCTCTCTCTCCCTACATTTTTTTCTCTCTCCTGATCCCTCTCACCCAAACCCACTGCAGCCGCCATCAAAGAGCTTCGGCCACCCGTCACTGTGCTCACCACCTCTGAAGCTCGAACAGCCGACTCCAGTAACCAAGCCGCCGCTGCCGAGACGCGAGTTCGAGCCAAATCTAGTTGCCGTGCCGCGCGTGTGTCGCGCGTTCGTGACGTCACCATCACCGTGCATCCCCGGAACTGATCCAGGCAAGTTTTTACTTGCTTACATGCTATATACTCAAGTTAGAATCTTTATTTACATTTATCTTAAAGTTATCATCTTAGAACAATAGTATGCCATACCTGTTCGATGTTTGTTCTCAATACCAGTACTTATCAATTTTGGCGGAACTGAATGGTATTGGTTGGCCCGTTTGGCTTTGAACTTAGTGTATGAATTTAGTTGGATAATTTGATCGTTAACGACTAAAATAACTGCCCCCAAGTTTAACCGTAAAACTGTAATTCTGTTGCACCTGAAAACCGTTAAATTCACTATAAATCATATATATGGTAGAATGGTGCTTTCGAGGGCTCAAATCAAAGCCATCTCGACGAAATTTAACCCTATACTAGTTTCCAGACATTCCTGTACTTAAACCGTGATGATAATTGTATCGGAGTGCGACTCTGGACTGCAGTCCAGAGCGACTCCAGTCGTTGCTTGCTGTTCCGTATTGGATACCATAGGATTTCCTTAACTCGTAGGTTGCGGAACTCCACTGTTTATTATAGGTAACTCTGTTAGCTAGACAACACAATCGGTTTCATTCTGTTTCGTTACCGATTGATATTTAATCTGTAATTTAATAGATCGGGACACATAACAGTCCCAGCAGAATCAGAATTGACATGTTAATATTAAACAGATTATAACTCCTAACGTACAGATGCGATTGAAGATTCGTTTGTTGCGTTGAAAACTTTACTGAAAACCCTAGAATTCATCCAACTGTAGCGCCGCTAAAATCTGATCCCAACTGGGATTAAAATGCGTTGCGAAACGGACTTCTGATTCTGAAATTGGATTTCCAGCCGCGAGCGCTTAAAATGAAAAGGTTATAACTTTTGATCCTGGAACCCGATTGGCTTGAAACAAAATTTTATGGATGGATAACTGAACATACTAATTACTACCTGTTTATCGTTTCGCTAAATTATAAATGTACGTTTCATGATAAATCGTGCAAGTGATAGACTATTGTTTTATGACACCTTAATTGTGCTTCTTATACTGTTCATGCATCACATCATACCCATATCATTGTAGTGATAACCTTGTGATATCGTGCATTCACCCAGTGTTAGATTTTAGTGATGATTGTGGCAAGTACGTCAGTGTTTGTGTATCCGTGATTAAGTGAAAGTGATACGTACTTGTACACAATCAGTGACCTCATTGTTCTATTGCATTGTCGACGTCTGTGGGATGCGGGTACGTGTGACTATAAGTGGTATGGGACACTTATGGAAGCGCTTGCACGGGTGTCACAGATAAGGCATCCGACACTGCCATTTATCTTAGGTATTAGTCGGGACGTGCTTGATGGAGGTCCCGCCTCCAGTTCTCGCGCAGACTTGTCACGGATCGATTAGTATTTAGGGTGATGGTTAGCGTTTGATGTAGACCACGGGGTGTGGGGTAGTTTAAGTGTGAGTTCAACAGAATCTCGGGAGTCCCATGCCGGCTTATATATTTAGGGAGTTATATGGAGATTTACAGGGTACGTGATATATACACCGTGATACTTGTTACATGTTGGGCCCGTGGTCCCTTGCCCTTGGGTTCTACCCTTGGGTGGAGGACACTCACGAGTGGTTGACTCTCACACTTGGACTGACGATAGGCTTAGCGACCTGTACAGTGAGACTTAGAGACTAATAGGGATACTGGCATTTATATTACTTTTATACTGTGTTGACATACGTGACATATCGTTATACTGCTTTACTGTTCCGCTGCGTTGATTACTGCACATGTATATTCATGATGTCATTTATTTACTGCTTCACATACCTATTATCACTGTTAGAACTGTCACTTGATTTTATACATATTATATTGCTATTGTGTCGCTCTGACGACCTGAGTATGCATGCTCAGTGTGAGGAGAAGATTTAGCTTGGATCAGAACTAGACGTGCATCACCGACTTCTCGACTTACTACTCCGAGTTACTTTCGTTTGTTCCACTTCAGGTCAGTTTATATTATTGTACCTTTCAGTTACTGCATTTCTCATTACCTGCGCATCGTTTACTGTTTACCATGATAAACTAGAAGTCGAAGCGTGACTACGGCAGGACACTTCCTTGACCGTAGGAGCATGGCTGGCCTTGTCTACCCCTCGTATTCCGTATTTTGGGAAGAGGGGCGTGACAAAAGAAAAGAGAGGAGGGAAAGATTTAAAAGGAGAGAGAGAGAAAGAGAATAAAGTTAGAGAGAGAGAGAGATTTGAGGGGTAGAGAGAGAGAGAGATAGAGACAGATATGAGAGATAGAGAGAGTTATGAAGGGGAGAGAGAGAGAATAATGTGATGGGGCCCACGGTTAAAAGGATGGATCGGATTGGTTGAGAATGATTTAGAGGTTTAAGAAAATATTCAAAAGATTTTATAGATTAAGTAACAGTGAAATATATATATAAGTTATCGAAATATATTATGGTTTAAATATTATTAAAATTTTGGGATTTTGGCGCCTAATAAAACATTTCCAAATCACGCCCGGGTCGAGTCCAAAAATTTGAAATTGACATAATAGGATTTTAAGCAGGATCCAAATTTTAAAATTAAGTGTTTTATGATTAAAAAGCATACCCCCAAAACGGACACATGTACGCGCGCGTAGCCGTCCAAACTCGCCCGTTTCACTGAACGGGACGAGAACACAATACACGGACGCTACCACAAGGCTAGGGGTGTTGAGTAGGACAAGATGGATATTTTTAATTTTATTTTAAAAGCCAAAAATTGTTATATGCAGAAATGACTTTGCCAGGTAAAATTTTACAGTAAGTAACAATCAAGCAGGCTAAATGAAATGAGTACCACACTATACTCAAACAGTAACAGAAAATAGTAGTATTGGGCTCGGGTGTTACACCTAAACACAGCGTGATCTCACCCCCAATACCGGGAGAGACGAATCCCCGATGATCTGCTCACTGCCTCCATGTGGCTCGGGACTGTACCCAAAAAATACCTGTTTGCACGAATCCTTTGACCCGTGGTAGGGTATAAATCAAAGTACGGTGGGAACTCACACGAGACAAATGACGACCTCAGGTCGATGAACTAACCTGTACACATGTCACCAGGGAACTGCTATCTGACGCTATGTATAATACCATCTTGGCAGGTTCCCGGCGAGTCCAGTCCGGTGTACTCATAACTCGATGAGCACATGTATACATCTTAGGTGATCAAACTGACACCAATGGCTTGTGAGACCGGCCACCGCCCCTCGTCGGGGTCTCGACTGTATACACTAGTCTATACTGGAGTATCGATGCCCTGTCTCGAAACTCTCACGACTAGGGACACTTTAAGGATGTGCTTATAGACCCCAGCTCTCACGTATATGATCGCCATCATACTGCTGGCAGTCAAGCAAGAATCCTATGGGCTCTATCAACATGCAATAGTGAACTAAAACATGTAAATGAAGATAAAGACAAACCAGATAGCATACTATCATTTCGAGTAAGACAGTCATGTCGGTATAGGTCCTCCCTCAATCATTGCAATCACGTGCCTGCGATCGAATAATTGACTTAGAGGGCACTATATCCAACAATCTCCCACTTGCACTTAAGGCTATTATTGTGATGTCGCATACTCATAGCCTCAGTGAGTGGATCCACCCTGATATTTCTTTCTATGTCTCTCTTAATCTCAAGTTCGCGGAAAAAGCTATCTCCCGAATCGAGTAATAGGTGTCTTAGAATATGTCTGGATATCTGATGGGACCTAGTTCATAAATGTCACGCCCCGCTTCCCAGTGTACGGCGAAGGGGACGCGACGAGGCCCGCTACGTATATACTCAGAAGTACATACGCTAAGCGTATCTAAGCAATATAAAAATAAATCACAAGAGACAAGAGATACAGTAGTAACGGCAACTTTATTAATAATATTCTTTTGTACAATACATGAAAAGTAAATACAACTGAAATGGAAAGCGATGCCTAAACAGTGGCATAACAGGAAATGAAAATACTGAAAAGAACAAGGTACAATATCTAGAGCTCGGGGTCTTCGTGAAACTGCTTCAAGTCTTCACCGGTGGGCTCGATCTCTGTTGGGTCCAAAGCACCTGACGACATTCAAAGAAGAAAGAAATAGAATATCGTCAGCGAACAGGTCGCTCGGTAAGTCCCAAAGATAAGGGAGAAATAGACAGAAAGTAAGAAAGAGAGAGAGAGAGAGCTTTTAATGTGAATTATAATATTGTAATATTGTATTAACGTTGTTGTTTGTAGCCTGGTACAGAAGATGCCAGTGTATACGAGGAGAGTCCCACTTACACCGGGGACCTTGGTAACCTGTAGTACAAGGCTCCGTCGATAATACCACGGAACAACGGCATGGATGTAATTACATCTTAAGTGACCACCTCGTGCCACCTTTAACATATTCCGTACCAGTCTACCCCTTAAACCCCGTAGTGTTATGATTGTATTGTAGTATTGTATTGTATAAGTTGGATAACTGATCAAAACCATGATATCAGTAAACATGTTGTAACTGCATAATCAGGTAAATGGAATAACGGAATAATGAGTGTATATCCATGGTTTGATTCAGTCAAGTTGTAATGATTGTTAACAGGATTTTTGGATTCATGTATTCATATTGAGTTGAAATATTAAAGAATATAGAATGACTTGAATCATATTCAAGTCAGAAATAGTCAGACTCAAACCCGAGTCAGACTAAAAGAAATGCAAGTCGAAATTCTATATTTGTTAGAGTCCTTATTGTAAATTATAAAACTTGAGGGGGGTTTATGTAAAAATACTTTTAAATAGTTTTCAAGATACACCTCAAGGATTTATTAATCGTCTTTATAGTTATAATGAGTGTGATTTTATTTGTGTTATTTCTAGTGAGAATATCCTAATTACATAAATAAAAGTATTAATTTTGTGATATTGATTTAATTGAAATTCATGGTACTTTAATGTAAAAATCTAGTCTTGTGATTTTTAGAAAAAGTGGAGTATTTATATTATAACAAAATAGATCTTTTAATGATAATATACATATATTTATACAAAAATAATTTCAATAAATATTTTATATTTTAAAAATAGTCTCATTTTCCTAAGATGTCTTATTTTAACCTTTCGAGACCGAATGCTCCTTGCGGAGGTCTGAATCTCGCACTACTAAGCTCGAGGGTGCACGATAAACCGTACTATCCCTAACGAGTTTCCCAAATATAGGTTGCAGTGGCGCTTTGCAAAGATTTAATAAATACTAATCATTTAGAAAACGGTTTTATAAAAGTAAGGTATTTATTTGAAAAAGGATGTAAATTTCCATATTTTAGATTCTAGGGTTTTCTAAGCCAACTAACATATTTCTAAATGATCTAAACGATAAGTCATTAGAAGCCTCAAATCATCTCTTCACCGCCAATTGCGGCCAGGTAAGTGCCAGGTGAGTGGGAGGCTCTCCACTACAAGTAGTGGTCCTAATTAAGTAACCACTCGTCTTAGACACACTTGTCTAGACACCACAAAGTCAGGTTTAGATAAACGATCGATGTCCACGACATATCGTATTTTCCTATTAAAATATATTGTTTTAAAATTGTAAACAACTTAGAACTTTTAGAAAAGGTTTATAAAGAAAATGGTATTTTAATGAAAAGTCTTGTATTATCGTATTCTAAGTTTTGATGATATCAATTAGGGTTGTATTTGCGTGTGTGTGGAGGTAGGTCATTACCTCGTGATCTATTTTAAGGTATAGCATCTGTTAAGGGTTAAATGTGATAACTAAACATTGTGGTATTTAAGTGAAAGAAATACGATAAATGGAAACGTTATCATTTCATGTGAAAAACTTTATCCAAATTGATTTTTAAGTGATTAATAGTCAACATGAATATGTTTAAGCATTATGGAATTTGTGACAAGTGAGTTTTGATAGAAATCCGAATCGGAAATCGGTTTGTTCCGATTTCCGTCGGGTTTTAAAAAGTCGTATTTTTCTTGAGAGAAAGAAAGATAGAAAGAGGGGGACTTACGGGTTTTGGACACGTTAGAGAGTGAGAGGGAGGTAGAGGGTTTGCCGAGCGTCGAATCGTCGTGAAGAGTCCTAGCACGATCGCCGGAATTCGCCGTCGATTTCGGCAGCGCTTCGCCTTTCACTCGTTTTCTAATGTACCGAGTTCTCTTGAGATTTTGGGAGAGTGGACTTAGGAATATAGGGTGAAAGGGTAGAGGGTAGGGGTATTTATATAGGGTTAGGCTAGGATTAGGGTTTTAATTAAAAAATATATAAAAATATATAAGAATAACATTAAAAATCATTAAATTTGGGAGTAAAAGAGGTTTATTGTGCATTTGATAACCGATCAAATAATTTAGTGTATACAGGAGGGAAGACCAAGTCAACACGGAAAAATTCCGTGTTGACGACTCAACCGTCCGGCGGAGTCCGGCCGGCGGCGCCGGCCTGAGTCGGGGTGCCGATCGGTAGGGGGTCTCCTGAGGGGAATTATGGTATATCTAACTTTTTATGTGCAGTATAAATTTTGAGAGTTATAACGGTTTGACTGTTGACTTTCCAAAAATTTAAAACAAAATAATTATAAAAATAATGTGGTCCATGGGATTCGAACTCTGGTGGCTTGGTTCAGCAGTGCAAGGTATTACCAATGAGCCACAAGCTCTTTCTTGTAATTATTGTGGTATTTAATTACTTAAAATGATAGCAGCAAGAATAAATGCTCCTTGTATACATTAAATTTAAAGTAAATTCTTGTACACTAAAAATGGAGTTATTATATTCTTGTAGCTTGTAATTAAAAACAAAATAATTACCTATATCTTTTGCTCATGCTAAAATACCCCTTTGTGGATTTTAGAAAAAAAAAATATTTGAAAAATTTTAGTGTAGAAAAATAGGGTTGTTACAATAAATAGACTCCAAATCCAAACTTCTTAGACAGTATTGATAAATGAACCTAATCAGTATTGCGCACCATGCCTCCCAAAGTATCCTCTTGGACCACCTGTCCATAATACTGTCTCTCGTCAGAGGGAAAACTATAACTCCGACAATCACTCTGTCATCCAGGTCACCTTGGAAGCCTGGAATGATAACCGTCTCCTCAAGGAGGCTGCCGTCATCAAATCCATAGAACATGCACTTATGTTCTAAAACTGCTTCCTTATATTTCTCCAGGATTGGATTAATACAAACTTATCGCATCTAGTGTAAAAACAACATCTGGTGTGGTACTTGACATCTCACGATTGACTCAATTGCCTAAGCAAGTGATCTGCCAATCATGCACATCCCTCTCTTTTTCAGTCTGTAAGACACCTTTAGAGAAGGTGACTCCATCATCTGCAGGTACACCATCATGCCAGGAGTCATCTATTCTAAAATACTATTAGAATACTGTCAAAGTACCCACATTGGGAAACTACCCAAATCTAGATCTAAAACCATAGATCTAGTAATCAGAATGTCAGATATTATATCCATATCCTTTGTGGAGAAACAACTGTGTGACGACCAAAATACAACCGATCGTAGTATAGGAATTTTACTTCCTACTCTGTGTATGTCATCCATATACCAGGACATCACACACTACTACCTTCTCAACAGATCCATCCCCTATTCTGATGAAGTCAAAGCCATGACTATCACATCAAAATTAGATGATCTATCTCCGCTATATCTGCTCACGCCTATAAATAGACATAAGCTACTTGCCCACTATATTTCCGCTGCTCTCACTGACCACAACAACCCTCTGGAAGAATAATATATACATGTACTTCTAAAACTAGTTTAGAACGACGCTATACATATCCTCTTGCCGGGTCTCATAGTCTGGAACAACAGTAGTGTCAAGTCTGGGTAAACAAGAACCTCCCTGTCACCGTCCTTGAGGCTACCGGAGTACCTCTCGGGTGTCTAAGGTTACCTACTATATCTGCGGAGTGGCTATTTGAATGTCAAACCTGATTGAATATATTGGTCTTATCAAACTTTCCGTAATCGTTTGCGGTTCTGGAATCACTTCCAGTTCTACCATATTCCCACTATTGTTTTCTGAAAAAATCCATTTTACTAAAACTGTGGCGAGTCTAGAACAATATCACTATTGATCTTCCATATGGTAGATAGTCAACCTACGTCAAAGCCAGGGTCAACCCACAAACTGCCATTACAGAAACGTGGCTTGAGTCATCCAGTGTCTGGTTTTAAGCATAAGCTGGACAACTCCCCTTACCTTAACATCGTTAAGATATGAAGCATTCCATATCCAATATAGAAACTTTGGCACTTATTTAATTGGAACCAGATTCAAATCATGCAACTGTCTCCAGTGCATATCAACTTAATGGAGAGATGCTAATTAGTATTACTCAACTTAGGAATCCATCCAATTATGAGTAACCTGAAAATGAAACAGGTTTCTCAGAACCACTACTTGAATACCAATCACAAGAATCTACATCTTCGATCTTTTTGAAGAATCCCGATACTTGCGACACCTGGTTCTCTTCTTTATTCTTATACCCACAACTTCTCAAAACTTAGACCTTGTATTTCTACGAAACACTTGTCTAAAAACTAGAGAAGTCATAAGTAAACAGAACAGAGTACGAGGACCTACCCCTTTGTCCTGATAGACACTGGACAATATACAATACTCTGTATAAATCCCTGAGTTGAATAACTCAAACTCTGTGCATCGTAAGTTGAAAATTGTACCCAGGCGATTTCCTCAAATATCACCAATTACAACGAATTCCGATATAATGAGGATGATCACCTAATTCCCAATAACTTACTCCCACTCAACATCTGTAAAACCATACAGATGTGAGAATCATACCTGGTAAATACATACCCTGGAGTAAGTATCTAATCGGGAAATCAGTTTTCTATTAACAATACACGGTTAAAATGTTTCGAAAGGGTATCCGGGTATTCATAGTAATGCCTTTTCCATTATTCAGATTCATGACTATAACCGTATATTTCCTTGCCATCTCTCCAATTCCCTTTATTTGTCTTTAGTCGTTACCTTTTGTACACCATCGTTAGGCTAAAATGGTTTTCTTCCTTCTCTACCGTTCGGCACCAGCCTATGGTTTGGAAGAAGAATATCCAGTAAGCATAATAGGTGTACCCTCCTAAACCTAGGAGTACTCGCAACTTGAGAGAAGGTGATGATAAAAGACAACTGAATAAACCTTATTCCTATTTCTCCTGAACCAGAATCCATCCTCGAAAAAGATCCTTCGAGTTCGTATATTACCATATGATGGATTTATCCAATGGAATTGGATGTTCGTAGTGATACTGGTTGTTCTGGAGAAAAGAAAGGTGAAGTAGGAGTGGCGATGAAATACGTAGTTTGGTCGTGAATGTTAGTAGTCGCAATTTACTTTGCCCTCTTTCTAATCCCTTTATTTTGTCTTTAGTTATTACCTTCTGTACACCCTACTTAGGCTAATTGGTTTTTTTCATTCCCTACCTTTCGGCACCTACCTATGGTTTGGAAGAAGACTATCTAATAAGCGTAATAGGTGTACTCTCCTAAACTAAGGAGCCCTCGCAATCTGAGAGAAGGTGATAATAAAAGACAACTGAATAAACCAATTCTATTTCTCCTAAACCTGGATCCATCCTCGAAGAAATCCCTCCGAGTTCGTATATAACCATACGATGAATCTATCCAAAGGAAGTGGATGTCCGTAGTAATACGGGGTGTTCTGAGAAATACAAAGGGTAAAAGAAGGAGCGGCAATAACTTATGCAACTAAAGACAATCCAAAAGCCAGTATTATAAGAAGGTTCGGTCAACTTGGTTACTGAGTCATAGTCTAGGGTCGGTCAAAGGTCGCTGCCAAAGAGAGAGAGAGAAAAGAAACACTCTGCGTGCACTCTAACCTAGATCAGAATGGTTATTACTTTATCTAATCAGGAAACCTCCCACTGTTATCTCAAATTCTCCTCCAAACCTGAAAGAAGAATTAGTCGGGATCACCCGAAGAGTAAACTAACTCATCAGTGGGTATCGGGATCTAACTCTCATCGCATGATAACGTGACGGTATCCACTCACGTTATTACACTCCAGAAGGTATGCTCAAGTCTGGCAAGTTTCCTGTATGTTTGAAACTCCCGATGTAATTTTTATCCCATGCTCTTATGACCTTGACGTAGGCCAACAAATCATAAGCCACATGTCAAGTTCTACCCGTCGTTGTCCTGATTAATTTAGGTCATCGTACATGCCCTTGACGTAGGCCAACAAGGTTGTACGTCTGTCCTAAACTAATGCATCTATCTATGCAACAAATGAATACCCAGCAGCTACCAAACACTATGCCTTGACGTAGGCCAACAAACATAGCTTGAATACTACTGACCATCCATAAGAAATAATGGAGGATTACGGCTGGTTTTTGGCGAAAACCTTTAACGAATGAACTTGATCTCGTTGAAGGAACCTGATAGCTTTTTATAAAAATATAGTGGCGAAAACTTTTGCTAAAGAGGTCACTCCCGGTGAAGGGATCTCGGCTCTTTCCTCGTAGAATGAGGTGCAAGATATTCTAACTGAATACCTCGATCAAAGCAACTTGTGATCGACTATACTGAAGTTATTACCCTGACGCAAAATTCAGCCCAAGGGGTCATTCCCGGTGAAGGGATATCGGCCCTTGCCTTGTCGAATGAGGTGCAGGATATTCTAACTGAATACCGCTATGCATAACAAAAGGAAATGTCTTTGTAGTAACTCTTTTTAAAATTTGGTCCAACAACATCAAATATAGGTTTGTTTTATCCTTGCATTGATAAGAATCAATGCAGTCACATCAGTTAATCACACCAGAAAAGAACGAAAATATAATGTACGTATATGCCATCCGCATTCGCCACCGGGTCCCGTCATCATCCATTAGGTTACTTAACTAACGACAGAGCGGGGACTGGACTAGTGCGGGTGTAAAACATATACAACATCTTATAGTATATATACTAATATACAATAATCGCTCCAGGCGTGATAATATGCAACATTACAGAAAAGTAATAAGCATCACAGAACAATACAGATAATCTGGGATCCCCTGGTTTCACAGAGCCGCTACTGAAACCCGACGTTCCCCTGGTCGTGTGGATAGCCTGTGCAATGAAAGCTAGACCCCTACGGGTGTGACAAGTTACCCGCCAAAACCTGAAGCGAGGCAGCCCCTTACAGCAAAGTGAATGGACCACCCAGCACTTCACGGAATCCGGTAACTTGAGCACCCCTCCTTGGGTCAACCTATACCCCCTACGAGTGCGGCGAATAGTCTGCTAATTCTATAGTGAGGCCCCCTCCGTCTCAACGCCATGAGATGCGGGCCTGTTGCCCTCTAGAACCCGGCTATCCGTGCACCCCACCGCGGGGTAACCTGGTACAGAAAATAAAATAAAATATATACAACAGGTACATCGACCTCAGCCCGGTCGTGCCCCAAAAGAATACTATACAGACAGGCAGTGACGGCAGTCCACAAGTCGGACGCTCACCCCGCAATATCAAATGTACAAATAAATCCAAACAGCACTACCATTGCACACTGCTATCCACCACGACAAATCCGCAACACCACAGCACAACACAGAACATCAACGCGAATGTCACGTTCGCAAACCCGTCTAAAAGAACTATAGCAATTAGACGCGGTTTACCGCTCGAATGACATTCACGGTCGGAGATATAAAGTAAGTACTGTAAATTAACACGTTTAAAATTTCGATCGACAAAATTTCCCGAAGTGGGCCCTACATATATCTGGTGTACAGTAATAAAATATAGGCCCAAAAGAAACTTACCAAAAACCACAATTTCCTCCTGAGAAGCCACTGTACAAATTTAGACCACTGGTCCCACAAAATGGCCGCGGATGCGCGGTCAAACCCTAGGTTTGACCGCGGATCCGCGGCGGTTCTGTTGGATCACGTGACCAAATTTTTACAGTGTGCTTAGAAAACCCTGCTCAAGTTTCTGTGATATGTAAAATAATTTTTAGGCTTGATTTAAAATCGACAGAAACTTTGTACAGAAGAAATGTAGTTTTCGAAAATCAGTTCGATCGATATTTTAAACACGTTAGCACAAGTTAGTAAAGCTTAATGGCGTGGCTCTGATACCAATGTAAGTCCACGGTAGCGTCCCGACCGTCTAACAGACGCCAAAATGCGGAACAAAACTTTTTACGACTGGTGCTATCGCGTACTTTAACCCGGGATCTGCCATTAACGCTAAACTAACATATTGTAAAGTGGGTAGAAATATTATACCGAATGATCCGGGTCCTTCGGTCTTCAACCATCATCCCACGCTTTGTTGCAGCTGATCCGAACTCGCTCGATCTCCGGTCTCGTCGTCCAGGTGGCACCACGTCGACGGATCTGTAAACGGGCTCCCGCCTCTGAACCGAGGCAATTCAATCGTCAAGTTTGCTAAAAGAGACGACCAAGATTGATGTAGAGAATGAGTAGAACACTTTGTCTCGTTACGTCCAAGGTTATGGACGAACGGTTAATGAAGTTGCCTTTTGGATCGGGTGAAATGAGAAACTCATCACATCTAATATCCATGAACCAAAGTTTGTAATCTTTTTCCAAAAATGAATCAATCATCCAAATCCCACAAGGGGCCGGCCACTTAAGGAGAGGGGGGAGGTGAGTGTAGGAGCTATATTTAGGTGACCATAAGCATCCATACTTATCATAATAATTAAAGAAAGAATGACTCATTTATAACATTAAATGTAAAAGCATGAATCATGAAACCTGGTCATCAACTCATTAATGCAAAAGAATGAGTCACTAACCTAGTCACTAATCTTGAAACTTCCACACACAATGACTCACCCAAAGAAGGAAAGATAAATTCGTCTTTAACCGAATGTTAAAGACGGGTGATATAAAACAGGAAACTGGCAACTTCCAAAAGCGATCCCGAAACGAATTTCAGGATAACCCCGTAACGGTATAAACATACCCGCATTTGTATTATGACCGAATACAAATGTAACTGAGACAAAGATATTATATCTACACAGTATAATACTCGGATCCGGCTTAAACCAAAGCCTACCAGTATTATCTGCCCGAAAAATGACACGTGCGTAAACGCACGTGCATTTTCCGAACCCTGTCATAAAACCATACGGCTTCTACAACGTTTCGCCCGAACTTGGGAAACTGTCTGTGGGGGACTCTAATAACTCATCGCTACACTGGCACTGGGTATAACCACTAGCACGTCAGAGGTACTAGCTGTACGTAACGGTTGCATATGTATTGATTGGAAGGGAAGCTGACGAGCGAACTCATCCAGAAACCCTACTGAGCCCGACAGTGACAATATCCGTACAGTCCGGTCCATTCGTCTATGAGTATCGCATATAGGGCCTAGGGGCTGGTAAACGTCAGACCCCTAATAGCTGTATAAGTCGTGTCAAAGAGAGAAGCCCAGAACACCCTGAGATACTACTGGAATGCCTACCAGTAAATCTCGATTACCCTGTCCAGGGATTTCGTGTAATGGCTCTCCTAAACACAGCGCGATCTCACCCCCAATACCGGGAGAGACGAATCCCCGATGATCTGCTCACTGCCTCCATGTGGCTCGAGACTGTACCCAAAAAATACCTGTTTGCACGACTCCTTTGACCCGTGGTAGGGTATAAATCAAAGTACAGTGGGAACTCACACGAGACAAATGACGACCTCAGGTCGATGAACTAACCTGTACACATGTCACCAGGGAACTACTATCTGACGCTATGTATAATACCATCTTGGCAGGTTCCCGGCGAGTCTAGTCCGGTGTACTCATAACTCGATGAGCACCTGTATACATCTTAGGTGATCAAACTGACACCAATGGCTTGTGAGACCGGCCACCGCCCCTCGTCGGGGTCTCGACTGTATACACTAGTCTATACTGGAATATCGATGCCCTGTCTCGAAACTCCCACGACTAGGGACACTTTAAGGATGTGCTTATAGACTCCAGCTCTCACGTATATGATCGCCCTCATACTGCTGGCAGTCAAGCAAGAATCCTATGGGCTGTATCGACATGCAATAGTGAACTAAAGCATGTAAATGAGGATAAAGACAAACCAGCTAGCATACTATCATTTCGAGTAAGACAGTCATGTCGGTATAGGTCATCCCTCAATCATTGCAATCACGTGCCTGCGATCGAATAATTGACTTAGAGGACACTATATCCAACAGAGTGGAGAATTATTTTATCAAAGATATGCATGCTATGTGTTAAATTTAATTGTGCATGATAGTCTTACCATAATCGATCCTCATTTAGCGAAACTTAAAAATGCAATGATGTTTATTAAAAACCTATGGATCCCAAAAACAGATTTTTAAGCAAACTTGTACCCAATGAAATTTAAAATTTAGATCAATCAAATTCAACTTTCCAACTAGATGGAATTCCACTTATGAGATTTTGAAATGTGTTTTAAAATATCGGGAGCCCATTACTTTATTTTATGAGGAACAAATGTCCAATAATAATTTAGAGAATTATGATTGGTTAGTTTGTGAATATGTTTTAAAATTTTTAGAAATATTTTACAATGCAACTAAATATTTATCTGGTGGTTATTATCCTACTACATGTTTAGCAGTAGAACAGTTATTTTATGTTAGTAAGATTATTAATGAGTATGTAATTGATTCTAAAAGTGCATTTGCTAGAATGTTATATAGCATGCTTACAAAATTGAATAAATATTGGCGAAAAGTTCCTGCATTGTTTTGTTCAGCATCTGGTTTTTTTTCTAGACTTAAAAAAGATAATTTATTTTTTTTATTAGATGGATACCATGAAAACTTAGGTATTGATATAGGCGATTATAAAAATGTTTTAGATTCTTATTTGCATAAATTGTATGCCATATATGATGCACAATACGGTCAAAACAAAACTTCTTCCTTATCTTCCTTTTCACTGCAAACTTCCAGAAAAGGAATATTTCAGTTTTTGCAGCGGAAAAAACAAAAAACAACCGTTTCTATTTCTTCTACTTATAATGAGCTTACAATGTATCTGAAAACTGATTTCAGTAATTTTCTTACCGCAGATCAAATACATAATCTTGATATTTTGAATTGGTGGAAAACACATGGACACATGAATCATGTGCTTTCTGTCATGGCTCGTGATTTACTTACAACTCCGGTCTACACAGTAAATTCGGAGTCTGCTTTTAGTGCGGGTAACAGAGTTCTGAGCAACAAGAGAGCGAAGCTGTCGGATGACGTATTGGAGATCGCGGTGTGCCATAAAGATTGGTTCGATGCAGAAGCTAGATAACAACACGTTAAAAGTATTGAAAACTCCATCAAAGATTAAGAGTAAAGACCGATAGAAGCCAACTGGTTAGTTTTTTCTCATTGAATTGTATTTTTAATTCTTTTCTTTGGCAATTGTATGAGGGGTAATATTTGCCAACTTATGCTTCCTTCAAAATATTTTTTAATTAATAAAATATCTCGGTCTGTCCCGGGACCTACACAAAGTGCGGGTTAAAAAAATTTCCAAATTTTTTAAATAAAAATAAAAATTTACTTTAAATTTATTTTTTTAAATTCAAAATTTTTAAACGACATAAACCGGGCAACGGACCAGGCTGGGTTCGGGCCCGGCCCAAGCCCGATCAACCCGGGCCTGGCCCGGTCCGGCCCGATAGAGACCTTCATGTCTTTGTGGATGCATAGATGATCAGTGTCTCTTGGATATCGCTAAAGTTTCTGTAGCTAGCTAGCCAGGTCTCACTGGCCATCGATCCTCCATCATCAAGTAGTCTTAATTTGACCCAGCAGCTGTTATTGATGCATGAGGTCTTGGCTAATCACAAGGGGACATTATATATATAGATATATAGATATAGATATATGAGCTAAGTACGATTAGTGATCCAAGTGTCAAACCAGATGATGCATGGTGTCATTTCCATCACCGATCTTGTGTTTCTTGTCCCTTAAAAAATCTCAATTACTTTTCTCATCGCCTTACCCGGTCACCAGATTCTAATTACTCTCCTACTATTATCAAGGGCATGTTTGGTTGCAAGATTATGAAATTTGGATTCCAAAATAGTACGTTGAAAATTTCTGGATTCGGTAATTTGTTGTTCGGTTGGTTTTGGATTTTTAGTATTAGATTTGTAGATTCTTGTAATCTTTGTTTGGTTGGTGAAAATAAAGTGGGATTTGGATTTGAGTATTTTAGAGAGATGGACAGAGAGAGGATTATTAAATAAATAAAATATACGGTCCCATCTAAAAGTACAATGAATAGTGTCAAATCCTTAAAAATCCTTAAAAAATTTTAGGATTCAGGAATCCATGTTTTGTGGTGGGTCCCCATAAAAAACAAAGGAATCCTAGAAATCCAAATCTTCCAACCAAACACAAAATTATGGAATCCTGGGATTCCACAATCCAAATCCAAAGATAACCAAAGATTGTAGGATTATGAAATTTTGATTCCAAAATAGTAAGGTAGAAATTTATGGATTTGGTAATGTATTGTTTAGTTGGTTTTGGATTCCTCCTCTTGGATTTGTAGATTCTTGTAATCTTTGTTTGGTTGGTGAAAATAAAGCGGGATTTGGATTTGAGGATTTTAGAGAGAGACAGAGAAAGGATTATTAAATAAATAAAGTACACGGGTCTAAAAGTACAATAAATAGTGCCAAATCCTTGAAAATACTTTTAAAAAAATTTAGGATTCAAGAATCCTTGTTTTGTGGTGGACCCTCCATAAAAAACAAAGAGATCCTAGAGATCCAAATCTATCAACTAAACACGAAATTTTGAAATCCTAGCATTCCACAATCCAAATCCACACTAATCCTGCAACCAAACAGTCCCTAAGGGAAAACAAAAACTTCAAACCTCATCTTGCACTTGTGCACAAGGGACGTGGCTTGTTCAAAATTAGTCCTGCATGTTATATTAGATTAAAATAGTCTATTAATATAATTGTGAAGCATTTGAACTAATTCCGAATTCTCCATATTGCATGCAAATATAAGGAAATGTTGAACCAGCAAATAAAACGAAAAAAGGTTATAATTGAATAATTTAAATTTATAGTCTTACTGGTTTATAGAAAATCAATAAAATAAGCTATTTAATACCAAATTTGAAAGACCACAATTATAATCACTTCTAGTATAATGTTCCCTTGGTTTTATATAATAATCAAATATTAACTATTTATTCTGCAGCTCTTTAGATTTGGGTTTGTGGCATACGCATAAAAAGCAAGCACGAAATTTGGCATTTTAATTTTATTGGGATATGAAATGGAAGATTATCCGGAACTCTCACATTTCCGGAAATATGATGACTGGAAATTTAATTCCAAAGAATCTTGCATTTACATTTACATGCTTGGTATATTTTAATTATCTCCAGTAATATATGCATATACAACCATCCACCAACAGGAAACAGTCAACGAGAGACAAGCGATCAGCGGCCGTGGCAAGCATGCAGCCGAACAGCAGCCGAGAGCGAGCAGGCGATCGAATATCGGCCGGCAAAGAACAGGCGGAGGGGCCTAAGGTGGCATATAGTGGGGACGACCGACGACAGATGACCAAGGCACATCTAGTGTCATGAGGATATATTCCATGGTATAAGGCATCTATTTATTTTATTATCATGGTAATCTTATATTTCCAAAAATAATTTTTGCAACAAAACAAGCGTAAAAAGACGAGTCATAAAATTTTAGGAAATCTAAGATTACCTCTGACCAAACTCACCATGTACTTGCTCCCAAAAAAGAAGCAATAAATAATGCAGTTGGGAAGATGCTTTTCATTTCACTTTCCATACAATATATTCATACTAGGGAATTACATAAATGTCTAAAAAAAAAACATGCTCTAGGCAAAAACACTTGATGTAAATATCCTCGTTAATGGCTGTGGTGCAACAGCGCTGGATTAGTAAACAGCTGCAAGTAAACTAATTTTCTGATGATTGCATTCAAACCATATACCACCAAGGATAAATAGAAAAGGGCCAGCTCTAATCTACAGCAGATAATATAATTCAACTATATTTGAAAATAACATTTAGATACACAGCACACTGAGGCTCACATAACCCACGATTTTCCATAGTAAAACCCCCTCCTTTCTTTCGTCTTTTTCTGGCCCCTGTCAATAGCGAACTTCACTTGCACTCAGCACATCCAAAGATGATGATTTCCTATAAATCGATCCTTTTGCAAAAGAAGTTTGGAGTTTCTAGGACCCCGTTTTGTCACTTCAGATACCATCATGGCGAAATAAACAAGATGCATAGTTTTCCTGCATCCATATATGTCTTCATTTAAGTAAACAATAACATTGGCATAGTGGTTATAAAGAAGGGCCATGACAGAAAACACCCCTGTAGTTTACCACGTATAGCATGTATATCCCCAAGTGATTTATTTGAGCTAACACCCCTCTGCTCATCCACCAGAACCCTTTAAAACGCTCAAATTCGACGCTAAACAACTCAAACGATTGTCTGGTTTAACTCTAGAACTTTTTATATCTAGTAGATTATGATTTAGGTCTTTTTTTAAGGCTTTCAGTTATGGACAGCCGGGTGAATTTGCAGTAATAAATTATGATATCAGAGCTATCCAGGATAAACTATAGGAAGATTGGTACTCAGAAAATCATTTAGGAAAGGTAAGGTACCTATTGGGACATAGGCGACGAATCAGTGCAGTGCTTTTTGAAATTCAAACTCTCATCCACAATAAATTCACTGCAAGATAGAAAAACTGATGAGAGAAATAATTGCACATTGCTATAAACGCTTTAGATGGCGAGGGCTCACAAGATGCGCTGGGCCATTTCGGATGCATCCCATCTTGGACTCCAAGGGTAATCATTTATAGGAGGTGACATCATTGCTAAACCATGAATGTTAAAATGCTGCATGATAATAGAAAAAGATGACATTAGTAACCTTCAAACATGAGAATATCAGCTGCGTTTCCTTTTTTTGGTGCTACCCTACAAAATTACTAACAATCTATTCTCATATTAGGTATGATTTGTAGTCTGAAAATATTCTGTCCAAGGGCACAAATTTTCCTTTATCACATTCCTATATCAGCCCACGATTAGATAGGCTCTGCCATCTCGGAGGAGGGTATTATGGGAATTAGTTGTTTTTGCGGCACGTTGATATGTTTCGCTTTAAAAATTGCTGTCACAATTTCCCTCAATTAATCTGAAAAATCATGTTTTCGTTCAATCATTATACTTATACTAATAGAAAGCCATATGAGAAGTGGAAATTTGTTGATATCCCCAAAATGCCCCTAATAATATAACATTCCTTTAGATTTGTTTGCAAAAAATCTGGTTTTTTTGTAAATTCTAATATTTTGGTGAGGTATTTTAAGTAGTTCATGGCAAAGTTTTGCAAACTTCTAATTATTTACAATTTTGCCATCATTTCAACTTCTCGCTATTTACTGATGTGCTATTAATTCAAAATATTTCAATAATTACAGGTATGGTATCAATTCAAAATTCCAATAGGTTTTCCCTAAGATATCATGACCTTTGAATGTTTTATAGATAAATATCATTGGATTTTCATTAAAATACAATGAACTTTCGCTATTTTCAAATAAATACCATGAATTTTGTCCATAAAAAATACCATAAATATCCAACGCTTTCCAGATAAATACCATGGGTTTTGTCCGTTACAAATCAACGTCATTAACTTTCAACGTTTTTCAGATAAATATCATGGAATTTTTCCGTTACAAATAAATAACGTTAATTTTTGCCATTTTTCAGATAAAATACAAGGACTAGCTCTGTTTACAAATAACATAAACTTTGAGTGTTTTATAAGTTAATAGCACTAGATATTCATTAAAATATGATGAACTTTTCCTTTTTCAAACAAATACCATGAACTTTGTCCGTTACAAAAAAACTACCATAAACTTTTAACGTTTTCCAGATAAATACCATGGACTTTGTCTGTTACAAAAAAATATCAATAAATTTCAACATTTCTTAGATAAATACCATGGCTGTGTTGGTTACAAATAAATAACATTAAATTTCAACATTCTTAAATAAATTTAAGGTTTTTCGGATAAATACAATGGATTTTGTTTTTCACAAATAAATACCATGGACTTCCACCGCCTTGCAAATAAATGTCATTTTCACATATTATTCCAAACCCCGCCGCATCGCACGGGGTTTAGCGCTAGTATTGACTAAACCATCTAACAATGAACAACGTTACTCGGATTTGCATACCAATGTTTTCATGTAATCTGAGTTCTTTAGATATTCTATGTAAAGATTTTTATTACATACAGGGGGCAAGGAGAGTTGGTTAGGACGACAAGGTCATAAATTCAAGGCATGCAACTAACACAAGGGCAATCCTCCTTCGGGGAGGCAGTGGGTCCGCGGGGTCTCACTTTGAACACTAATAACCTAATAGGTGAGTTATCGCTCTGTGAGAATTGAAGATGGACAATTACGATATGAGTACTTTTCCTGGATGAAAGATGAACATTCAGATATCACGTTCATTGCGCATGGCCATCTTCAGTTCATGCTACCAGAGTTTTAAAGTAATACTCTGCTTACATAAGAGGGTTATTAGAATAATACTTCTGAAGTCATAATGCCGACACATAGCAGTGGACAACTTTCATTTATAAGGTAATAAAAAAATTAGAGTTCAGTCTAACGTAATTTCATGGTTGATCCCTTCTACTGTTTTTCATAGTAGAACTCTTCTACTGTTCAAGCCAGTTAAAGGAAGATTACCACCTGAAGATATACCTAAAAACAATTTTGAAGCAATTTATGTAGAGATGCAAATCACAATCATATATCAGTGGAACCACACACACACACCCCATAATGGAGGACAAAGACCTTATGAAGGAAGTCCTCCTATGGCGGTGGTCAAAAGTCAACCTTACACCAATTATTTTTGAATGAGCGGCAATCATCATCTTCATCTCATCGACTAAGGGAGTTGCAAGGATCTGAAATGGATTCAGGGGACAAAACATTGTAGCAAGTACAAAGGCCACCCCAAATTTGAAATCATTGTTGTTTGCAAGGATTTAGAGGCCTATGGATTTGTACAAAATATGGATTTCAAAGTTAGGGCTAAAAGGGATGAATTTGAATGGTGCCACGTCACCTTTCCACCTAATAAAAAAATATTTTTATTCCTATCTCTCTCTACAATTCCTATTTCAAATCAATATCTCAACTAAACACAAACCAAACAAAAGATCCAGTGTATAGTTGCAATCTTTGCATCCAAACAAACAAATTTATATTTTTGGATTGCCAATAAATAGGATTTCTAACGCATTCCAAATCCATCTTTTTCCAGCTTTGCAACCAAACAGGCTCTAAGAAGTAGGTATAGCAATGTTTATATGATTCTAATACTTAGTAACCTTTGATTTGATGGGAACAAAATCAACGATTTTCCAATGAAAGAACATTTTGACTCCACTAAATTGATAGTTAAAGGTAATAGAATCACATCAAAATAAAAGATTGTTGTACATCTTAGGTGATGAAAAATCAAGATGGTCGGTGTCGGTCGACCAAAACAATGTTGTTGGGTTGACGCCGCCAGCCGCCAGGAGAGGATCTCTCTCTCTCTCTCTCTCTCTCTCTCTCTCTCTCTCTCTCACACACACACACACACACAGAGAGAGAGAGAGGGAGAGAGGGAGGAGGGGATTGGAGTATGAAGTGTTTCTACATGGTAGGGTGTTTTCTACATTCGAGGCTTTAAAGTCAACCATCCGACATTTTTTGGACAATCATCACCAGCCAAATTTCTCGATGTCCTAAACTAATACACCAATTTTCATATTGTTTAGATACTTTTTACCCATTCATTTGAAATCATAAAATGTTCTATTGTAGGAAAAAACTGTAATTGTCGTAAGATCTGCTCCCCCCCCCCCTCCCAACACACACACACAAAAAAAAAACCTTGATGATTTGTAATAATACACAAATTTGACATGTGTGATGTAAATAAGTTAAACAATTACCTGACAACTTTGCAGCATCAAGATAGGTTGTGCTCTAGGAAATTGCGTAGGAATCGAAAAGTGAACCTACAAAGAGAACATTTTATGTGCTCTTAAAATTTGCATATGACAATGAATACATGTGATTTTTTTAAGAATGTATAATCAAGAATTCTCATATTGATAATATGACAAATTATTTAGACAGCTGACGGTAAAGTTTATGAAAATTACTCGTTGAATCCAGAGGAAGTATAATGGTTATGAATGGTTAACAAATCAAAATTGCATAAGAGTTTTAGTTAATATGTTATTGTATATTAGTTACAATTATTAACAAGAACAAGATAGTTACATCACATGTTGCATATACAACAGATACAGAAAGAGGCACACTTTTACAGTTTTACACGTAGTAACAATAGATTCCGAAGTCAGAACCAGTAATAGAAGCAAAACATTGTTGTAACAAGAATTTAAATGGAAACAGATTTTTTACCCTGACTACAAATTTCTGAGTAAAAAGATGAGAGTCATGAGACAAGGGAAAAAAGAAAGTCCAAATAACCAACCAACAGTCAGATATTACCGAAATATAACATAATTTAATAAAGGCCCAAACCATAAACTTCAAGAATAATAGCTGAGAGATATAACGGACAGAGCCATTACCCTCAATCTTTTATTACTATAAGAAAGTGGAGTGAAGGTGTGAAATTTTGACATTTCCGATGTTTCCCTTCATGATAAGTATTGTGGCTCCCTTGAAACTTGGACTATGTTGGTACATTTGTAGTTATGCTTAAATCTTGAGGGCAACTATGAAAATTCATGGCCTAGCATCTGACCCCACGTTCCAGATTTGCCCCAACTGTTGAGCATTCGGCTTGGTAAGAAATTTGGACTAAATTGGTATTTGTGTAATTTTGATGGTGTGAGATGAGGGTAGGATGGAAATATTAATGAATGGCAAAACTTCTCTAGAATTACAATTTCACCATCAATTAAAAAATTCTCAGGATTACAATTCTGCCATGTGAGACAATTAGTGGTGAGGTTTAAATGCAAAACTTATAGAACCATTAATTTATTTCGTAATAAATTATTCTATTAATTGGGCAAATTCGCATCTTATTTAATTAATACGTTCTCTTTACGAACCAAAGCTTGCTGCCATCTTAAATCTGCAAATGACACCTCCCCTCAACATGATTGTATTGTATTATTTATTTTTGAAAAATATGAATAATTAATAACAATTTCAATTTTAGCAAACTGAAAATATTTACTCTTTAATGTCTAGAAGCTATGGATTTTACTTAATTCTAGCCTTTCTTAGTATAAAAAGTTTTGATTAAAAAAATTGTTCTAAAATTAAATCGATTTAATTTCTAAAGTTGCATATGAAGTTTTTGCTCAAAATCTCTGATTTTCCACTCTTCATGAAAATTTTGAATTAGCAACCCAAATAAGCATTTGCTCTTGGTGAACAGAGACTATTATCCATTTTTGTTTTATACACGTTAATTGGAATGAAAAGGTCTCTAAATGAAATTCTTTTTGGTATTTTATATCTACATTAAAGAAAAGTTTGAAGAAAGATCTATCTAATTGGACATTTTTATAATTATTTCGTTTACTGTTTTCTATTCATAAACCTTTTAAGTTTATAAACAAACCATCTTATTACCAAGTCGTATACAGATTAGCAGAACCTTTTATGAATTATTACATGTTGAAATTTTCTTTGCTAATCAAGAAACCCCATGCATCGCGTGGGGCTTAACCTTAATAATATATACAAGCATCACATCACCTTTATAGCCTATAGAATTACATATTTAATGAAGAAAAGTATAATGAAAAACTCTAATAAAATAACAGTGCACATTCTTTAGATCCCCTTTTGACAGTCTGCTTGATTGGCTTTCTTACATGTTATTTAGAATTATGATATCCCACTAATTATGCTCGTTCTCAAAAGAATATATACTGTAAATATTAATGCTAATTAAACTCAAGAATATTTAAAGTTCAATCAGCAGTAAATGTAAACATGTAATAGTATATCATGTTATAGCCAGTTGACAAAGATACCAAGCAACGGTATTCTCTTTGGCTACACAGTCACAAACACAAAACACATGCATGCATGCATGTACACACATAAATCTGAATGTGTAAAATTGTACATACATGTATGTGTGTGTGTATATGGCATGGAATATGAGGCCAGGAAATTTCATAAAATGTCACAGTCAAAAAGACAGACATCCATTATCCATCATTCATTTGGATAATCGGCACTGTCTATCTTGGCCTACACATCCTGAGATTTGGATAGACCAACTTTCTGGTAGATTGGACCCAGGTTTAAAATCCCGGTATCGGACCCGGCATCCGACAATCATTTTTGGGATCGGAATCGGACATCTCGGCAATATCGGCCATCTTAGATCGGAAATATCAAATTTTATATTGTTTGATTAAACAAACTTTCAAAATTAGTGAAAATTTTAAGCAAATAGTAAAAATTACTATAAACAATTTGACGCATATCTTGGCAGTAAATGAAGTTTAGAATGTTCTTTATAATACTTTGTAAAGAAAACAGTAAACTTTGACATTTTATTAGTAATTAATGATGTCAAATAAACCAACTCATTAACTTACTCAATAGCCTATTAATAAACCTAATTCTAAAATCAAAATAACCAATTTGTGAACCTAATACCAAGGTTCAAAATCTCGGTCTCGGTGTCGGAACTCGAATGATCATTTGGAATCAGACGCCTCATATCGGGAACAGCCGAGATTTCAAACCAAGGTTTGGACACTATCCATTCATCAAGGGTTGCAAAATGTTTTATTGCCAAAAAAAATTTAATTTTGCAATCATTCAATCCAAGGAAAATGGTGATCACATCACATATATTATTACGGTATATGTATCTTTCAGGATTCGGAGATATAGATGGACGGTGTCTAATGTCTATCATAAAAAATTGAAAATTGGTTCGCTTTTCTGGCTGCCACTCTAATTATCCAATAGTGTCACTCCATATTACATTTTCTCACATTCCATTGTCTCACGTATATTATATATATACTATATGTAGTTATATATACGAATATGTATGCCAATCTCTCTCTCTCTCTCTGTGTGTGTGTGTGTGTGTGTCTCATTTCGTTTTTGTCTATATATATATATATATAGTGTGTGTGTGTGTGTGTGTGTTCCAATTTGGAAAAAAAGAAAGAAAAATTAGATGGAAATAATTGCAAATTAAACTTTTGCAAGAAATTAGAAAACAGAACAAATTCTAGGTTCATTGGTTATTTATAAAAATTACACTATTAGTTAAAATATCAAATTACCTGGAAACTAATGTTGCATCAGCTATTACGTCAAACGAGATTTAATCAAAATTAAATCTCCATTCCATCAATTACAAGGAAAATGAACAAAAGTTGCCAAGTATTTCTTTATGTTGATTTCATAATCTTTTGATATGTTTAAGATATTAAGTTCCTAATACCGAAAAATTGATATTCTGATTCAGAAACCGCCAAAGCTTATAGCTGAAAGAGCAATCTGAGATGCCTATATTCAAACTTAGCTATGAATAAATGCTCACAAAATGGAAGGTTTCAGTTTATTAATCAATTAGACTATATGTTAGGTTATAACTCACAATGCCAAACAACTGGTTATCATCTACTTGAGCAAACTTTAGTGGACTGAGAAAGTACATGCACAAACTTAAATATTTGAGCCTTGATGCACAGGGAATAAACCTCTGACACGTTTCAACCTTTAAGTTTTTTTGTCAGCTTGATAGATCAGGGTTGTCAGTCTAGATTCAAATTTTAGCCCTCAGAAAATATCTATAGACTGACAGAATGTTGAACTCAAATCTCATCTAGCTAGTAGCATCGTACTGTATGCATACAAGCGTATTTATGTGCATATGCATACAAACAATGATATATGCATAAGTATTAACAAGTGAGTATTATGAACAGATGCACATAACACAGGTTCAGATTCATAATCAATGATTTGCCATTGAGTTACATAGGAGGAATTTGCTAAAAAAAATATAAATTTATCATCTGGCAGAATTAAAATTATTTGTAATCATACCAGAAATGTAAAAGCACCAGAGACAGCAAAAACTGATGCTTTTCTGCAAAACACCTGGTGGATGAATGTACATAGAAATATTATTGAGCGAAAGATACTAGAGAGTGAGGATGAGGGGTAAGGTGAATTTCTAAGTAAATCACACCGAATCAGCTTCTACTGGCCTTCCAAAGGAAGGTGCTAATGCCTCAATAAAGCGTCTACGAGAACCAATTGCAGCAACTGCCTCCATCAACTAAAAAAAGTACCAAATGTTAAGTTCGCACATTGAGGCATGCCTGAATAAATGCAAATACGCAGCTTAACGAAAACCAAAATCGATATATCAGAAAGAAAGAGAAAGGGGAAACTATAATAAAAAATAAATGATTGTTTCAAGAAATGATGCTGCATGTTATTATTGCTCTTGATATGTGCGCAGATGTGAAGCTTAGTAGCAATAAACACTCTTGATTGTATGTAAAGGGCAGTCATATTAAAACCTCGATTATCAGTGAAGTAAAAGCATCATGAGTTTTGATGTTCTCTTTGCTTGCAATTATAGTTAACCTCAAGGATAAGGAAAACAAGTCACCATAATAATAATAATTATTATAAAGAGCCATAAACTGTAAAAACAGTCTATAGCATATTTACATGCCAATGGAGAGAAAATGATTACATCTACAAATTAATGGAAGAGTTCCAAATACAATGGTTATAGACTCATTCTGTCAAGAGCAGTGTCCTTTATCTTTTAACGGAACTACCCGTCCCTATATCTTATAGGACAGATGTTGGTTACGCTACCCAACGCAACATTAAGCACCGTGAAGAATTGCCTCTAAGCACCGTGAAGAATTGCCTCAAGCTCCAGGACCACAAACTTCCTTTTTGAAATTCGAAGTTAAAAAACAAACATTACACCAGTTACACCACTACTGCTCTTATACCTAGATTAAAGGATCAAGGAAAACTGATGACTAGAATAATTGTAATATCCAATTAATATTCCTATTTTAATGACGGAATTAAGTTGGCTAGTTAGATCTATCATGTGGTTATTGATGCATTAGTGAGGAAACAACAGATCTACAAGCAAAGTACTACCAACAATCAAATTAGATAATCCCCAACAAATATAATTCTGGACTAAAAGAAAATAAAACTGACCTGCACTCTGAGGTTATCTTCCAAAGTTGGTAGATATTCAGCCATGCACCTTTCATATACACAACATGGAAAGAAAGCTAAAGCAATCAATCGCTGATAGACAAATAGCATTTCTCAGTTATGCTCTTGCTTGAGATGTTTATGACTACTTGAATGTGAGATGAACACATGGAAGTAGGTTGTAAAACAACAGAACTTACATTCCATCTACCCATTGAGGAAGTTTGACATCTTCGACATTGAATAGAGATTTAAGTTCTGGAGAAGAGACTAGTGTTCTTCGTGGAGTAGAAGGTGCAGAGGAATACCCTCTGCTAACAGGAAAAACCACCTGAATAGTTGCAAAAGCCGAAAGTAAAGATGAGATCCCTATTCCTTCTGGCATCCAAGAGCTAATCAAAATAAATGCAATAAATTGGATAACAGCAAGGAACAAAACTGTGTCTAGTACAAAGCTCAAGTCCGTCTCTTGGTGAGCGAATCGTAGGTTTGACCAAAGTTGCCAAATCGTGGTATGTATTATATATCTTTTTTCTTATATATTGTACTGTATCGTATATATTGTAAAATATATTGTTCTCTTGTGCAATAGCTAAGCAATTACGCATACAAATATATAAATCATTAAAATATGCATCTACGGGTACACATGCAAACACAACATACTTGAATCTACATAAGTCAATCATAATACATGACTCAAGAGCATTCAAGTATTCAACAATTAACCAGAACAAGCCGACGATGATGACTAGAAAGATTTTGCCATGAATATATGCATTTTTTGTAAACATGGTGATTGTATTTGATCAGAATATTTTTATTTTATTTTTTAAAAGCCAACGGCAACAAAAAGAAACCGAAGAGCTATCATTGAGGAGTTCTCATGAAGGGCAGCAGATCTTGTGGATGAGCTCGCATGGAGGGCAATAGATCTCGTGGCTAGGCGAGGTGTCAGAGGAAATCCCCAAGCGAGGGAAGTGTCAAAGGGGAGATCTTGCAAGGGAGGCATAGAAAGGGACATTATAGCTTTCATAAGAAATCAGGAAAAATATCATGGATCTTTATATATTATAGGCTAATACTCTTTAAAACCTGATCCAATTTTGTATCACATATTGTATTTTTTGTATTGTATTGTATTGTATCAAATTGTGATGGAGAGATTGAGATGGAGAGATTGAGGAGGATGCGTAATAGGATCAACGCCGGATGGTTGTAATGGAGTGTGCTTCAGGAGTGTTATGTGATCATAGGGTACATTCGAAATTAAAAGAAATATTTTATAAGACAGCGATAGTACCTGCAGTTCTTTATGGATTGGAATGTTAAGCAATTACGAAACAACTTTATGGATCATAACGCTTTAATATGTTGCATGTATCAAAATCCCTTTATATCGTATTGAATGGTAGATTCGAATAGTAAATCATATGATCTTAACAATTAGGGGTTTGACAACATAAGTATGGTGCAAGTATGCAACTAAGTATATAATCAGATGAAGCAATTGCCATTATCTAAACTAGTCAAGGATATCCTTGTGCAACCTTCACCAATAATCATAAAAGAAAAAACATAAGACTGTGAATCTAGGTAAGTCCTTCAAACAAGTTTAATGCAGTTAATTATATCTTCTCTCCATGGGTCAAACAAACCCAATCAAATTCAAGATTTAGTTATATATGCCTAAAAATTTAAAGCTAATCCATCAAGTAAATACTGTGGATTTAAACCAGGCTTTGGTGCAGTCTCATGAAGAACTAAGAAACACAGTCAAAATCGGATACTCTTGAAAGAATTAGACAATTTTATTAGTCATGCCAATGTTCCAGAAATTTAATCTTAGCATTATCAACTTATATGATGCATCTGATGTACTTGCACCCGTATGTTATCATCATCACATTGGTATGTATGCATAATCTGACAGCATATGTTCCATGAGAACATATACAGTATAAGGATAAAAGTATGGGTAAACAGACATGGAAGGTTCTTGATTTCCCTAGATACCACAACTTAATAATATTATATGTCGAGTTAGGTACAATAAAATATGGATGCACAGTTACATAAAGAAAAAATTTAGAAGAATATATGGATGTTACTTAAAAATTTCAATCAAAAAAGATACGTATGTTCACAAAAACTGCACAAAAAAATAAAAATCGCTTGCAAGAAGCAACTAGAAATCTAAGTTCATGGGCCCATGGCTTTGAAAATGACCCCCTACGAAGATGGCAAGTTCAAATTCATGCATGGTGCAACTATTGTTTTGCTTCTTGTTGTTTGTGATGCACTTTTACAATAACACAACACATGTCCATTGCAACTCCATTGAACCTTGAGAATATTAGTGACTGCAAACTCGTTAACTATTTTGTCAAATGTTTAATCACAAATGTGTACCTTAACTTACCTCAATAAGATTATAACATGATTACACATGTATTTGAATGAATTGACTAATCATACATAACGAAAGGAATGCATCTTGATCAGCTTCAAGTTTTCTAAAGAACTGGAGTAAAGAAAAAAAAAAGCAATGTAGCAAAAACACTTGTAAAGCCAGGGTGAGCTATATATCAGTGGAAGCTCGTATTCCACATATCTATTCCATATATCATTTTAGGCTTGTGAATTTTAGATGAAGAGGCAAAAAAGTATCCATATTTAACTTTTTGGTATAAGTGGTTTAAAGCTATGTCAATAACTTCATGAAGAGCTGGGAGAGTTGGTTTACAAGAACACTGCCAGACTAAGAGAAAAATGGAGAATTGAGAACTGCTATTGGATTATCTAGTGCATGAATTCGAAGAGACGTATGGAAGCTAAGATTCAAGAAAGACTAAACTCAATGACAGAAAAGTACATTGCATGTATGCATGATCATCCAATGTATTTTCCAGTGCATTTATGCTAGCAGCAAAAATCCAATAAAAGATGAGAAAGACCTGCAAGTAGATTTTCTGCTGACTTTTCCAGAGGCACCCAGGGACCAGCTTGTTAAGGTCCATTGTATCCAGTAAAGGTACAGCAAACTTAACCTCCTCTAGCTACATTAAATTTAGAAATCAATCATGCTAAAGAAGGGGGGAAACAATTTTTTTCTTCGATATAAAAAACTTCAGATCTTTAAAACGTTTGGCTGCACTTTGAACATTTAGTCATGAAAAGAGCATACCCTGCCAAGTTCAGAGATCACACAAACTTCAATACCCTGGTCATAAATAAAAGTATATATCAATTGATTATGATTGCCAATTGAACCAAATAATATTTTTGTGGTAAAGGTTCCAAAATAAACGATTAGGATTAATTAGCCCAAAACCAAGCAGATATCAGCAGGCTCTTGAGTAACCATATGCTGCATTACAATAAAGAAATATGACGAACTAATCAAGAAACAAACGAAGAAGCTTATAATATTCCAGTCCACATAACTCATCTTACAAAGCTCAGCGACTCATCCTTTTCTTGCTTCACTACAATTTCATTACTGCAATAAAAGAAGATAAAAGGCTACCTCTCTTGTGAGGATTGTGCCCGCTTCGAACTTCAACCTCTCGTCGCCGGATTCCGACACCTGCTTCTTCTGGTACTCAAAATACAAATCCCTAGACCAAAAACCTCGATCATCAACAAACAAAAAACTATACCAACATCAAACAAACAAATCAAACAACCACCTCATTTCATGAACAAGAGCCAACAATCTCGTCGGGTCTTTACAGTCCCAATCCCTCAAGCAGCTCTTCCTCTCTTCCCCATTCTCCCCGCCATCGGTGATCATAACAAGAGGGCTAAACCCTTCCTCCCCCTCTGGGAAAATAATGTCAGGGGCTTCATAAGGGTAGGTTCCACTGTACAAAAACTCCCCTAAAAAAATTACGCAAAATTCTAACGTCCATCAGAAAACAGCACACAATCGACGACAGAAATATTTGATGGCGAGTTTGGATGCTTACAGTTGACGTAATCGAGGCAGAAGGGGATTGAGAGGGTGAAGCGATCGGCGAGGCGGGCGTATGTGCTGCTGGCCCAAATTTGATCGACCTGAAAGCATATTGAAGAGAGGGAGAGAGTGATGAAGCTAGTGAGGAGATGAAATAGGGTTAGGGTTTTTGGGGGGTTAGGGTTAGGGTTTAGGGGGGAAGTACCTTGATTTGGAGAGGGGAATGTGAGAGGAGATAGTCGATCTGATCGGAGATGAACTGAGGCAGCGGTCTTTCAACGGCCATTGGTAGCAGCGAGTGAGAGAGAAGGAAGAAGAAGAATGAGGAGAGAGAAAGAGAAGGGGGAGAGGGTGTGATCCATTTTGTTTTTTTTTTTGTGAGCAAAACTTTTCCAGCCCACAATTTGTTTATCCAAAATTTTGCCCATCTATCGGATAAATTGACGGATTGCGGATGAAAAAATATTTTTGTTTTTTCTTATTCGTCTTTTTTCGCTTCTTGTTTCTTTTCCAAGAAAGGCGTACAATGTTGGATTTGAAATGGATCTCAAAGTGCGTCCGATTGTATCCGGGACAGGATCCGTTTTTAAATTAGGGCTTTACTTAATTGCATGCCCGCTCGTATATAGTCATGTCAAAACCCGTTGGGAAATTAATAAATGGGCTGGATATGGATATATTAATGTATGCTAGGATATGCATGTGATGCATGTATCTATTGGGATGTTTCATATCATGCCAAATCATTATAAGATGAAATGGGTTTCCACTTCTTTTTTAAGATAAACAATTCTTTATTTCAGCGAAAACTGAAGACGGGAAAATGGTGGGAAATTTGGATGCTTAATTTAAATGTTTGGCTTTAAGGAGTAAGTAACCAATGGTGGCGATCGTGGCGCATTCTCGAGAATGTTGGGATTTCCAAGAATCATCCGTTCAATGTACCAAGTGCATGCTTCATGCATTTTTCTTATAATATAAATGTCTTTACCTAATGAACCTTTATGAGCGTACACGGCCAAATATAGGTATAAATAAACGGATATAGGCAATTTGGGTCTTACGTGATTGGTAATTGATTTGCACATTGATCATTTTTTCAATACAGCTTGTTTGGTAAGTGAGTTGGTATGGATTCAGATCTAGTCCAGATTCTAAAATCACGACTCGGTGGTGGATCCATAAAATTTGGTCGGGAATGACGGAAATTAAACGGGCTTAAAATATTATAAATAAACTTCGAAATAAAATAAAAAAGATCCTCAACCATACATCGAAAATTTGGACAACATTTTCCAAATTGAGTTCATTATTGTCAAAACCTTTTTTCGGTAATTAATAAAATGAAAAGACAATTAGCTTCTTGTTTATACAATTGTTGGGCTAGGTTTCAACATATATTAAGACACACCATGTACATAGTTAGACAGTACATTTCTTATTTCGATGAACATATAAAAACATTGGAAATAGGAAATACGGATCAATAACATAGAGAAACATTGCGGATGAATGCAACTCGTTTTCTATTCTAGGATGTATTTTTATGCTGAAACAAATTAAACAGAATGGCTTGCTTTCTGCTTCTTCTGTTATACAACTCTGCATTAAAAAAAAAACCTGGGTCTTTTAATAAAAAATGATATATTTTTTGGCTCAAACAAAATTACTTCATCATCTCTATTACCGTTTTATAACTTTGCATTTTAAAAAGTAAGTTGGGTCATTTATTGAAAACGATATTGAAAAAATAAACGATACCCAAAAGGATCGAACCCACGTTTGTTGGAAAAAGATATTAAAATAATAAATGATGCCCCAAGAGGCTTGGACCCCTACACAATCCTATGCTCTAGAACTCCATGCAAACACCGATGAACCATTTTTGCTTTTTGTAGTAAGTTGCAGAATATATTTTATATACAAACAACTTATTAACCGTGCATGTCCGTATCGATAACACGGATCCAAGTGGGATCGCCGCCTCGCCTCGTTTGTATGTCGATCCGCCCTTGCTTTAGACTTGAGCCTTGGTGTTTAATCCGGAGTCCAAAATCACTTTGGATTTGAAGTTTAAGAAAAACAAGGGCTCAGGTTCTAGCGTGTAGAAGAGCGGCTAAACCTTGCTTGTTGACATGGTCGTGCACAGCGGCGCGGGCTAAAATATCCAAAATATTATAGGAAACCATGATAAGGTGGCAATATGAGATTCAATTTTTCTATATCAATTTAAACTTGATTCGCTCCTACCAACAACCAACTGGGCATATCTTAGGGAAAAAATCATATGGGAACCCATCCATAAAACTTTTTATAGGGAGGAGTATCTACCGTACACGTGGTAGATTGGGTGTGGATCTACCGTACACGTGGCAGATTGGGTGTGAATCTAAAAAATAAAGAAACGCACTATTCTTTATTTTTTAGATTCACACCCAATCTGCCACGTGTACGGTAGATCCACACTCAATCTGCCACGTATACGGTAGATCCTACTCCATATAAAAAGTTTTATGAATAGGTTTATTTTTTCCCATATTTTAGTTAGCATAGCTTTCCTTTCCGATTTAAGGGAAAGATGCTCCATCTTAGAAAACAAAAAGAATTTTTCAAATCTTAAATGGAAACAGGAGAACTAAAAATGCTCAGCACAAAGGCAATAGATGGAAACAAGAATTTTATCGGATGCCATAGATAAGGCTTGATATTGTCTGGACGAATTCTTTATAATTAGTTTGTGATAATCAATCGTTGAAAACCGACCATCATGGTAGGAAAACAATTGTAGTTGTGTGTGTGTGTATATATATATATAATTTTTAATATCTTGGATATGACGATATCAAAAAACGACATCTCACTTAATAAAAGAAATTTTTATCTTGTGAGCTGTGTCCCTTTGGTGTGAGGCCACTGCATATATTATCTTCGGTAGATCCGTAGTAATGAAACAAAGCATTTCATAAGAAATTTTTACCTTGTGAGCTGTGTCCCTTTGGTGTGAGGCCACCACATATATTATCCTCGGTAGAACCGTAGCAATGGAACAAAGCATTTCATAGCAGATGATTATAGAAGGATTTTCTACGGCACACAAAAACTCATATACTACTATACTCTTCATACATAAAGGAAACAATCTTGATCAAAACGAAATTTATGCCCAAAACCAACCAAGAGTAGCTTACCAGTAAACTCTGACATTAATGCAAAGGTAAATCGACCAAATTCAATCATCCATCGCCGCTATTTGTCTTCTTGCACATAATAATAAGATTTTTTTTATAATGCCCCCTCAAAACTGAGCTAATTACTAACCCCAAACTTGAAAATTGCTTATTACTCCAAAACGTTAAAGTTGCATCATTTTGCCCCACTAGCCATTTTGTTTCATTCCGTCAGTCAATTAACGGAGAAAGTTAGGCTAAGGTTATCAAACCCCTTCCACCCAACACGTTTTCACTCTTTTTCATCAAAAATTCCAAATCAGAGACCCCACTCAAAGTTTTTAATTGGCATTAGAATACGAGTCCTTTTCCTCTACCTAATTTTGAGTGAGGGCTTTGGTTTGGAATTTGATGAAGAAGAGTGAATACATGTGAATTGGGTGTTTGATAATTCTCTTCCGACTTCCTCCGTTAACTAACCAGCAAAATGAACAGAAAGGACAAGCCGGGGTTAAACGGCTCAACCTAAACGTTTTGGTTATGTTTTGTAATACCCAGCCCCCATGAATAATTACTATATTTTAATAAATAAACTTCCAAATATTTTTCCCGAATTTTCTACAAATTTTTCCAACTAATTTAAATTATAAATACCTTACCCTAATTTAATTTAATTCATTTATTTTCTTAAACTAAACCCAACCCAGCCTGGCCCACTCCCTCTCTATCTCTCTTTTATTCTTTTCCGGCCTGGCCCAAGGAACCCCGGCCCAGCTCCTTACCCGACCCGACCCGACCCGTTTCTTCTTCCCCACCTTCTCTTTTCGTGCTTCTTTCATTTCCTCCCCACGTCGTTGCTCGCTCCCAAGATCCCGCTCCTCGTCGCGACCACGTCCCCACACCCACGACACCACGCGCGTGTTACTTCCCTCCCCTCGACCACGTCTCTCTCTCTCTCTCACTCCTCTCGTACGCACCCTCTCTCTCGCCCTCTCTCTCTCCATCCCCGACTGCAACCTCAAACCCACTGCACATCCATCGCCGAGCCTCCATCCCGTCGACATCGATCGCGAGCGAACTCAACACCACCGAGCATCACTCGCTACACCCTGCAACCACCGAGCATCCCCACTGCAAACCCACCTCGCCGTCACCTCCTTCCCCAACCACCCCAACTCGCCTTGTCGCCTCACCATCGCCCCACGTCGCCGATCCCCGACCCCGTCACCATAACCTCCTCCTTCCCTCTCTCCTCCACCCCACCGCCATCGACAGCCACCCGCGACGAAACCACCCTCCTTCTCTCGAGCATCCGACGAGAACCCAACGACCCAAGGAGCAATCGCCGCCGGCCGCCTCCCAGAGCCCCAGCGACCACCCCTGCAACCTTCAGAACGCCGACGAGCCCCGAGCACCTAGCTAGCCGCCCCCACGCTGCACCAGGCCACCACCTTCGCCGAGCACTGCCTCGACCACCCCCGTCTCCGACACCGCGTCCACCTCCTCCGTGGTCCAAGTAGCCGAGCACCAGCCCCGGGCCAATTTCTGCAGCCAAATTGAGCCCCGTCGCGATCATCGCGACCCCAGCCGGCCACAGCTCGTCACCAACCCCAAGCCCCGTACCCGAGATCCCTTTGCTCCCTCCACCTGCTCCGGCCACGACCCAGAACTGCGCGACGACACATCCACCATCGACGACCTCATTTCTGTGAACTCGGAGCCTTCAAGTACCGCCACCCACGTCGATCGGTGCAAGCTATAGCCAATCAAAAGCAAGGATTCGAGGCCACGCTATTGCAATTCCAAGGCTCGCGAACTCCGGTTCTGTCGCAACGACCGTTTTTCACATCCATGCCGCACATTACAGCGTCCGACCGACCCACCATCTCTGTGATATCGTCAGCGAGGCAAGTGATTCCCACTTGCTTTACATGCTATTAATGTTATACACATAATTATTTATATCTTTGCATAACCAAAGTTTCGACCACCATGCGTATAAACAAGTACTTGATGCTAAAGTTTAAGTGAAAACCTATCTTTAAATGGCGGAACTTATGATCATTAAGCCTGTTTACTGTTTACAGAAGTACTGTAGAAATTTGGTTGAAAATCAATATCGTTTCATCTATAAAATGTTGCCCCGTTGACCATTGCGAAATTAGAATTTTCCTGAACACGTTAGCCCGTTAAATTCATATTAAATCTTTTACAAACCGTATTTTAGCAATCCTTGACTTGTATCGAAGCTAACAGGTTAACCTACAGTATTCTATAGTTGATCTTTAATTTTAACAAGTTATGATAGAGATAATTGGGGAGGATTACGATTCTGGACTGCAGTCCAGAGCAGAAATCCCAGTTAACCCATGTTTTTAAATCGCTGTATATCCCTGTTAAAAAACGAGAATGTGCGGAACCCTATATCGTTACGTAGAAAATTAAGTTAGATTTCTTACTCCACTAGTTTCACTAGATTCCTATTCTGTATGATATTTTTAACACATTTTATAATGTCGACGTGTCTAGCCGAATTCTGCAGTGATAGATTTTACACATCAACCTTAACCTGACCATAACTCCCTGTTGATATAGGATACTACTGATCCGCCAATTGCGTTGAAAGAATAACTGATAATCCTAAATATTGTTCAACTATAGAGTCACCTAATTACAATCCCAACTGGGATTAAAATATATTACGAAACGGACTTCCAATTCTGAAATCGGATTTCCAGCAGTGAACACTTAAATTGAAATGGCCATAACTAGCAAACCTGAAAACCGATTGACGCAAAACCAATTTTGACGGATAGATAATTGAACATACTGCCTACCCCTTTTACATTGTTTCGCTAAATTCTGTATGTATGATTTATAGTAAATTATGCAAGTGGTAGGACACCGGCTGATGACATTTTATTCATATCATGATTATTGCATTATCATCATATCAGGTAGAGCTCATATGCATTGGTAACCCAGTGGTCGTGTACATTACCCAGTGTTAGATATTAGTGTTTTGATTGTGGCAAGTACGTCAGTGTTAAAGCGTGAATGAATAAGCGAAGTGACACGTACTTGTACACAATTAGCGGACCCTATTGATTTATTGCATTGTCGACGTCTATGGGACATGTATAAGTGTAACTAAAATTGGTATGGGACGATTGCGGAAGCACTTATATGGGTGTCATAGGTAAGGCACCAAACACTGTTCATTTATCTTGGGTATCAGTCGAGACATACTTGATGGAGATCCTGTCTCCAGTTCTCGCGTAGACTTGTCATGGACCGACTGGTATTTGAGTTTATGGTTGGCGTTTGATGTAGACCATGAGGTGTGGGGTAGTTTGTGTGTAAGTTCAACTGAATCTCGGGAGTCCCATTGACGGCATACACAGCGATTCTGGAGTTATATGGGTGATATTACTGATTATTAGCGAGCGACTCGGGCCCGTGTTCCCTTGCCCCTGGGGCCCTGCCCTTGGATGGGGGATACTCACGAGTGGTTGACTCTCACACTTGGACTGACGATAGGTTTAGCGACCTAGATAGTGAGACTTAGAGACTGATAGGTTTAGTGACATGCATTGATTACTGACTGATACACATGTCGTACTGTTTACCCACTTTACTGTTTACCTGTACTGGCTCCTTCATGCTCATATCATCACGTCATGCTTACTGTTTCATATTCATCATTATTACACTCGTTATACATGTATTTCTATTTTTTGTTATTGTGTCGCTCTAACGACCTGAGTATGCATGCTCAGAGTGAGAATTGGATCTAGCTTGGTCCAGGACCTGACGTACCCCGAGGACATTGCGGATATCTAGATCAACGACTCAGAGCTATACTTCCTTGGTCCCTATCTGGTTAGTTCTTGTATCTGTTTTGATTTAGTGATTGCATTTCTCATTACCTGTGCATTGATTACTGATTACCACGGAAAGCTAGAATCCGAAGTGTGACTACGGCGGGATGTTTCCTCGACCGTAGGAGCATGGCTGGCCTTGTTAACCCCTCGTATCCCGTATTTTGGAAAGTGGGGCGTGACATGGTTTGTTGGTATCAGAGCCAGGTTTTGCTACGATTGGGATTGCAGTTTCCGTGTAGGGCTTGACAATCTAAGACATCCTTCGGTCTAGATTGTAAACTTGTTATTCTTGATCTTGATTCACATGGTGTGTTCTGCTACATATTTTGATCCATCCGCTAGAGTTTTGGGTGACCTAGTAGAGTTATGTGATTGTAATTATGAACTGCAGTATAGTTATAATATTGTACTCTGTTTGAGTGACCTGGAGTTCTACATTTGATTCCCGCTCGATTGAGTTTCACTCGCCACCTATTCTTGCTTCGTTTTATATCTCATTTTGATTCTTATATCTTGTACCTTATGCCGTCCTGAAATTTGTTGTTCAGGACCATGTCTTCCAGCGACTCTTCTTCTATCTCCACTCCCCAAGGTCAGACCGTCGAGATTTTGAATGTACTGCAAGGCTTGAAGGAAGCCCATGAGCGAGCGAACGACCTTTTAGCTGAAGGACAAAGAATGCAAAAGGCTCATGCACCAGCGGAAGCCTTCAATCGTAAGGGAATCCCCGTTAAACGAGGAAAAGAGGTGAAGATGAAGCGTCCACTTGTTCCTCAGCAACGGAAGCAGTGGAGGACTCAATGTTGTGGATACTGTAAGAGACCAGGACACCTTCAGAGAGACTGTCGCAGGGCTAAAGGGCAATGTCTGGCTTGCAGATCCAACGAACATCTTATCAATGGTTGCCCTAGAAGGAAGGAGCTGCAAGGAGGAGATTCGTCCACACTCTCCACTACTGCTAAGTGACTTGGTTATTTCGTAGTTCGAGTTTCGAGAATAGTACGGACACAGCGCAGGATTCAACTCGCTTGACGAGAATGCAGCGGTCTAGATGTCAACGAAGAATTATCGCTTTTCTGCTTTCAATAAAAATATTGTCACTCTTTAGTAAATGTTTCCTTTCGTTTAGAATCTTGTATCCGTTGAACTTTTAGTTTGAATGCAATAAAATTTTGAGTTGTGATGTATGTATCGTCCCCTTGCCACTCATTATCCTCTTACTGCTTATTGCATCAGTATTCTAAATTTTGATTTTCGGTCCTTACCTACCGTATATCTTCCTTGTGCTCCATATCCTTGGTTATTCTCTTGGTATGTTCCACTGTCTGATCATGACTCTTTCTTTTCCGGCCATGGCCAATCCTAGAGCAACGCCGCCTATCGATGAGGACACTCGATCATGCGTTTCCTTGGAATGTATGCTGGTGAGTTCGGATAACGAGATCGATGGCCCCCGGGTCATTATTGGCAACAACGATTACAAGGACGAGAGAGTTGCAGCCCCATAAGTCGACATGATCAGCGACTCTAACGACAAAGAAGAGGACCCCGAGGAGGACCCGATAGAGGAAGATCCCGAGGAAGGCCCTGAGGAGAACCCAGTGGAAGAAAATCTCGTAGAAGAAGATCTTGAAGAGGTGAATCATGTGGAAGCATACCACGATGAAGAAGCTCCAGCCGAGGAAGAAGGACCAGGAGAAGAAGACCCCATGGCAGAAGAACCTCTAGCGGCGATCCTTGCGAGGCGCTATGGAAATGGACGCCCCTATCTTAGAGCGCGAGCTTACCGTAACCTGCTGAACTTCCATAACCGTGATTGGCGTGATCTATCTTTTGTTTCCTCTGGCCAAATAAATCTATGTATAGTTTAGGGCCACCTTCTACCTTTCGAGAATACTTTGTTTGAAATCTTCTGGAATAATAATAAAGTTTCCGAGTTCGCTAATCTTTAGAGTGTTGATTCGCATGATGCATTGACTGTTTTCCCTCCCCAATAAATTTCTTTCCCTCGTGAAATTCAATACTATTCACTCTTGCACCTTGCACTGACCTGACCCCGGCCTCTTCGACATTCAGATTGAAGTACCACTTTCCGACTTTCTGAATAGACCATACTCCATTGTAATCCCTACCCTGACTAGCCCCTATACATTTTAGTGATGTCTCCTATTACCATAATTACATTCAGTGACTTTGCTATTTGAAATCAAATTTTGTTATTGTATGTTTATAAAAAAAAATAATATATATTTTGCGTGTTATTAACTACTTCCGTTTTACTTGTTCTGAATACCCTACTAATTATTATATTTTCAATAGCGTAAAAAAATATGCCGCACATACTATTTTTCATATTTCACCATATGGGTTTTCTCAAGTTATTTTAAATTGTCTGATCGATACATTTATCCTAAAATATTTTGGCCTATCGGCAAATCCTTCACTATTGCTTGTTATTGTTATTTTATTTTCTGGTATTGTGCATATAGTTATCATTATAGGTGGTTCTATTTTGTGCTTACTTAGGCCTATTATTTTAGTTGCGTTATTTCTTATACATATATAGACCTTGGATTTTCAGCTAGCTGCTCTTGCGTAAATCAATATATAATAGTATTTGATTTTGTTGTCGTTCGCATTACCTTTATAACTTATTGTTCATTTTGAATTTCGAGAACGAAATTTTATATAAGTGGGGTATGATGTAATACCCAGTCCCTATGAATAATTACTATATTTTAATAAATAAACTTCCAAAAAAATTTCCCAAATTTTCTATAAATTTTTCCAATTAATTTAAATTATAAATACCTTAACCTAATTTAATCTAATTCCTTTATTTTCTTAAACTAAACCCAACCCGGCCCGGCCCACTCCCTCTCTATCTCTCTTATATTCTTTTCCGGCCTGGCCCAAGAAACCCCGGCCCAGCCCCTTACCCGACCCGACCCGTTTCTTTTTCCCCACCTTCTCTTTTCCCGCTTCTTTCATTTCCTCCCCACGTCGTCGCTCGCTCCCGAGACCCCGCTCCTCGTCGCGACCACGTCCCCACACCCACGACACCGCGCGCGCGCGCTACTTCCCTCCCCTCGACCACGTCTCTCTCTCTCTCTCTCTCACTCCTCTCGTACGCACCCTCGCTCTCTCCCTCTCTCCCTCTCTCTCTCCATCCTCGACTGCAACCTCAAACCCACTGCACATCCATCGCTGAGCCTCTATCCCGCCGACGTCGATCGCGAGCGAACCCAACACAACCGAGCATCACCTGCTACTGTTGGGGTAAAAATTTACACCCCGGTTGACCAAGTCAAAGTCGAGGTCAACCCCAAGCCAGGCGGGCCCAAGCCCAGGTCAAGCGGGCCCATGCCCAAGCCGAGCCCGCGGCCAAGCCTCCCCATGCTAACATCAAAAGCATGTAATAAATAATTTTTATGTAATTTTTTTATGCATGAATGTAAACAAAATGGGCATAAAGCCAAATTTTTGTAAGCCAATGGCTTATGTGAAAAAGAAATGGCACATGAGCCATGGGATGGGCAAAATGCCATTTTGTAAAGCCCAAGGGGCTATGTGTAAATGTGTAAGCCTATAAAAGGCAACATGATGAAAATATCTAATACAATTTTTCATTCCCCCAAAAACCAGGGTTCTTTGTGCCTCCTGCTCCTTCTCCAAGGTTCTAAACCTTCTCATTTCTTTTGAATTAAATCAAGAGTTTTACTCTTTCTTTTCCAAAACTAAATAGTTTTCCACCACAAAACCCACAAAGGGGAACTCAGAGCTCCCATCAGATCTCAAAAAGAAGAGATTTTTAATATCTCACATCTCTTGATCTTCAAGATCCTGCCAACAGAGGAAGAAGAAAGAGATACATCTCCAGAAACCCCACTTTAGGGAAGATCCAGGGCTCAAGCCCCCTTCATCAGCTTCAAGATAGCCTAGGAGTTTAACTCCTCATATATATATATATATACACACACATACACATACACAGAACAATAAGTGCTCCTTTCTGGGAGTACAACTCCCCCTGCAGAGACCAAGTCCTTTTTGCTGCTCGAGCGCCTACGTGCTGACACGTGGTGCGCTAGCGCTCACAGCGCTAGCGCCCGAGCGCCCACGTGCTGACACGTGGTGCGCTAGCGCTCTTGCGCTCAAAGCATTAGCGCCCAAAGCGCTGACGCTCGAGCGCCCACGTGCTGACACGTGGTGCGCTAGTGCTCTTACGCTCAGAGCGCTAGCGCCCGAGTGCCCATATGCTGACACGTGGTGCGCTAGCGCTCTTGGGCTCAGAGCGCTAGCGCCCGAGCGCCCACGTGCTGGCACGTGGTGCGTTAGCGCTCAGAGCGCTAGCGTCCGAGCGCCCACGTGCTAACACGTGGCGCTGGCCCCACGCATCCTTTGAATGCCTTTCCCTTTTTTTTTATATATATACATATATATATACATAAATACATACACACATACTCCATGACACTGTCCTTCGTTAGAAAAAATTTCTAACGGGGCGCTGCCCCGCACCCCGCATGGGGGCTGCTAGCCCTCCTGACCCCTAGCCCGCTATCCGGGTAGCGGGACCCCCGTAAAAACTCTGCGTGGCTCCCGATATACCCAAGCCCCCTTCAAAACAAAACACACGTACACTGCACATTGAGTTCACATGACCAGTTTAACCCGTCAATCGGAGGTTCTCTCGCTCCAAAGGCGAGGGATAATTAACGGAAGCTTAGTCCGCGGCTGCCGGAGATTCGGATCCCCACGATCAATAAACCCCAGCCTACCCTAGGCAGGGGGAATCTGTAATGCGCCTGATAAGCGCGCGCGTATTCCCATCTCAATGGGGTGACGAAAAACACCCTACAGATTCTAGCACGCCCAGTGGGACCTATCTCTCCTCCCATATTTCGGGTTAAACGTTCATGCGAACTCAATCAATATGCATGTCTATATTTATACTAAAATGATGCTTTTCCATGCAGGTTTTCAAGCAATCAATTTTCAACAATGTCTCCAATGACGAACTCAGCTCTCAGCACGGCTCCCATCTCATACACGATGAAGATGGACTCCTGGACGGTCTTCCCGGCCAATCTCAGGCGACAATGGGAGGAGTCGTCGCTACCATTTGGCTCTATTATGTTCGTGTCTGCTAACGTCATCCGAGCTCCTCAAGCTCCGGTAGCAGACAAACCGGTCTCAAAAGGAAAAAGACCGAATGTCATGGTTGCGAGGGCACCTCTGCCCAAGCACAAATCCGTTTCCAAACGACCCTCCATCGCTCCAGCTGGGGGCAAGGCCATCAACGTCAACAAAGTAACGGGGAATCTCGGGCAAGCTCCAGCGGTACCCCCGATAACTGCTCGATCGGGTGTCTTCTCTAAGCTCCCCGCTAATCAACTCACAATGGTTTCCCGAATAACGGATGCCCGCCAAGCCTTCAAAATCGAGAAGCTGAGGCAGAAGCGGCTCAGATATAGAGCCAACAAAAGGGCTAGGGCTCTGGTCATATTAAAATTTATGAATTTCCAAAGCCCGGACCGCTCTGCGAAACCAGCTGCCAGCGATGAAAGAATGGCTGAATGTGTTATCCACACTATCTACATGGCCGGACATGAAGAAACGAACCCTCCTCTTCTTCACAGCCATGGTGATGATATGGTTGACGCTACCCAGTGTCGGCTCGATCTAAATGATGAAGAGCCTGCTCAGGCCGATAAGCCAGACGAGCTCGTGGTTCTTGCGGAATTGTGCTCAAGCAATAAAGATGACCCGGTTGTCATAACCGGAACTACAGAACAAGCATTATTCCGATGGCTACAGAGGCAACTTCAGGACAGCGATGAGAAGTTAGCCAGGGTACAGTCCAAGGTCGACGAATTGGCAAACGTCGCGGCAGATCTCGCGACCCAAGTCGCCCGATTGCAATTACAGCAGAATCAAGTTTTGGTTCATGAGCCAGGGATTGATGCTCGGAGGCAGTCAACTGACACCCCCTTCAACCTAAGAGCGGAGCGCCTTCACGAAAAACGGCCGCGATCAGCCTACAGTCCCTCCGATGCATACACCGAAGGGGAATCGCCTCTGAAAGAGAAGCTGGAAAAAGTCTATTCCTTCAAAAGGGACAAAGTCCACAAGATATTCAGGGTCGCCCTAAGAAACGGTCTACAACTGCCAGAATCAAAGAGGCCGCAAGAAGAGAATATGACCGACGACCCAAAATATTGCCCCTATCACAGAGTGATAGGTCATGCCATTGAGGACTGCTTCGTCTTCAAAGATTGGGTCGAAAGGCAATACAAGACGGGAGAGATAGAACTGTCTAAAGGCGTGTTAGCAAACAGTCAAGCTACGACCGCCGATTCCATACAAATGGAGACCGAAGCCTTTCGGGAACCTAATCCTCCCAGACATGTGTCATTATCTGAAAAGGGAGAACCAAAGACTGATCGACCTCAAGGACCAGCATCGGTAAGGGCACCTACTCTAATGGAGAGAAAGAAGAAGGTGTACTCCTTCGGGAGGGATGAGGTCCGCAATATATTCGATGAAGCCTTGAACAACTGTCTGCAATTGCCTATTCCGAAGAGGCCACATGAAATGAATATGACCGGCAATCCCATATACTTCCCATACCATAGAGTGCTGAGTCATACCATTGAAGACTGCTGTGTTTTCAAAGATTGGTCAGAGGACCAATATAAGCTTGGAAAAACCTCACAATCCTCGGATGTATCGGCAAGCCACAGAGCTAGGTCATCAACACAGCTGTTTCCTCAATCAGAGCAGAGCTCTGTTTGAATTTCAAAATTCAAAAGGTGAAGCAACGCTTCAGATCCTTTGTGCTGCGCGCAGAGCGCCACGTATCAAAAGCAGACACGCCGGCGCAAGGAGCGCTACGCCCAAGGCAGCGCACCCCCAATCAGAGCAAGGCTCTGTTTTAAAATTCAAATTTTAAATAAAGGAAGCAACGCTTCAGATAACTTGCGCTCTGCGTTGCGTGCCACGTGTCAAACAGTGGTGCGCTAGCGCAGTTGCGCTGCGCAACACGTGTCAGCGCAGGTGCGCTGCGCGACACGTGTCAGCGCAGGTGCGCTAGCGCAGGTGCGCTGCGCGACACGTGTCAAGTGCAGGTACGCTTGTGCCAACTGCGCCAACACTAAAATTTAAATAATAAATTATTTAATTAATCAGAATTAAAATTCTAGAAAGATCTTTCCAATCTTATTAAAATAAGAAGATTCTCTTCTGTAAAACAGAGGCCTTAGGATCAAAGATCTAACGGTGGGGAAATATCCCCAGATCAATCAGAGAAAGATCTCTGTAAGTAACTCAACAAACCAATTGGCCCTATATAAAGGCCCCTAGACTCCAAGTCTCAGAGAGACAGAAATAGAAAAAGGAGAGAACTCTGAAAAGATTTGAAAAGCAAGCCTTTGAAGAAAGAAGATCATCTTCTTCAAGGTAAAGAATTAAATTCTTGGAAGAACAGAGATGAAAACATCTCACAAAAAGAAGAATTTCTTCTAAAAAAGATCAAAGATCTAAGAACAAGATCAAGATCTTCAATATAAAAAAGAAAAAGATCATAAAGATCCAATCATAAAATATTAAAAGAAGTAATTTACTTCATCCCTAGATCTTTTGATCTATATAAAGGCTCAGCCTTTTGATAAGAATCAGAACCACTGGTTCTTGAAATCTTGAGGTAGAACCTCTTTAGAACAAGAAAAACTTGTTTCTTTGATCTAAATTTGATCAAGATGCGCTCTGCGCTATTGGACAGTGCCTTGCACTTTTGAAATGCGCCTTTGCGCTCCTTGGACTGGCGCAACTCACCAGAGCGCGCCACGTGTCGACTACAGAATGACCTGCACTTTGCGCTTCTAAAACAGAGCACCGCGCTCTTAGGGTGGCGCACTGCACCAGAGCGCGCCACGTGTCAGCAGCGCACTGCGCTAACAGACTTGCGCTTAGCAGAGCGTGACACGTGTCACCTCCACATGCGCTAGCGCCTTGCGCTCTTTAATTAGTGCAAAGCGCCTGACAAGCTACGTGGCGCACTATCAGACCACTATAAATGCTATGCATTATTAAAAAGGGCAGAGCCCAAGTAAAGGTCTAACAGGCCAAATATAAATGCTATGCATTAATAAAAGGGCAGAGCCCTAGTAAAAGCCTAATAGGCATAACATCAATAAAATGTTACACATTTTTAACTGGACTTAGCCCAATTCTGGCCATAAGTCCTCAATATAAATTAAACTGAGCACGACTGCTCTCCCAATCAATTTACACCCGGTTCGAGGGTACATCTCTTTACTCCTCTGGCATCCGTCGTTGTAATCCCTCAACGTCGTCAGAGAGGTGACGGGTCCCGACAACCACACACTGCTACGGACTGTGGGGTCCTTAAACTCATGGACTATGATGTCCTTAACCTTGACCGTGATGTCTTAAAACTAATGCCGGACTATGATGTCCTTAACCTTGATCGTGATGTCTTAAAACTAACACTGGACTGTGAGGTCCTTAAACTCACGGACTATGATGTCCTTAACCTTGACCGCAACGTCTTAAAACTAACATTGGACCGCAATGTCCTTAAACTACTTATCGACCGCAACGTCACTAAACTAAACAATAGAGCCCCCAATTGCGTTCTTGTCGGAGCTAAATGATCCCGTTAAGTCGATCTTAGTCTAAAATTAGACTAACATGTCCTTAACGAACGTTTAAGTCGATCTTAGCCTCAAATAAGGCTAATGTGTCCTTAAACACACACCCCAAACCCAAATCTAAGAAAGATACGGATTTGGACTAATCCACGTCCTACGGGTGACGACACAAATTAGTCTCCGTATACAATCCACGAGCAACCGAACACAAAACAAACACCCACGACACGAAGTCACCATCTGTAGAAGGAGAAAATTGTTACCGCGATGCGGTAGCGTAATTAACTGCAGGGGTTTGCGCCTGCAGGGAAGAGCGTCCCCACAATCAAAAACCCCTCAAGCGAGGGGGAATCTGATGAAGTCTGCTACATCGGCCGCATCCGTTTAAACCTTCGATACATGGTGCCATAAATCAACTTGGCATCCTCGGAGAGGTGGACGGATAGCACCAATTAGCATCTGCCCTGAATTTCAGGCAAAGACGTTCGCCGCGTCTCTGTCGCGTCTTTCGGAGGGGAACATATTCTGGCACGCCCGGTGGGACCTTTTCCTCTTTCCACTCCACACTTCGTGTGTCGTATTCGTGAACGAATCGCGGTTTGTTAATGGTCGCCCTCGGGTTTCAAGTTACTAAGATTTGGTCTCTTTCTTGGCGCAGAAAGCAAACAGCAATGGCATTCACCTGCTCGAACTGCAACTGCAACCGACGCTCCGCCTCACCTAGAGGTGTAGCCTATGGACCTCAAGCGGCATCACTGTTCACGATGCCAGTAGAACAGGTCACCCAGGCTACTACTGGACTGTTTTTCGGGACCATGCTCCCGCCAATGAGCTTCACTGCCCCGGTGCCCGAAGTTCCTAAGAAGTCGGTCTTCGATCGACTTACAGCTGCTGCGGCCCCTCTCAATGGGTCACCCAACACCAATGCCTCGGTCTTCTCCAGACTGGGCCAAAACTCCTGCGGGCCCACGATGAAGCTTGCGGTCCCAGAGAAGGTTATTCAAAAGAGAGTAACCAAACCTACTCCTGAAGTCGTCAAGGCGGCTTCTCCTGCTAAGAGATCGGTCTTTGCAAGATTGACCGTCCCAACTCCCACTCCCGCTCCTGCTACTCAGAAGACATCAGTCTTTAATAGGCTGACACCGGCGACAGCCCCTCACCTGAACAGGGGGCAAGAGAAAGCCGTCCCCGTCACCGAGCCAATTCCCACAGCTCGACATCGCCACTGGCGCCGAGTGAAGAAGTCAGGAGGCAACTCCCCTTCTGGGCTAACTCCACCAGCCCCCACGGCGGAAATTAATGCTGCTGTTCCAACTGGGAACAACTTTGAACTATTAAATAAGGTGCGTAGGAATTCTCCTACCGCTGTACTGAAGAGGTCTCCTCCTCCACCGGAGTCCCAGAGAAGGTTATTCAAAAGAGAGTAACCAAACCTACTCCTGAAGTCGTCAAGGCGGCTTCTCCTGCTAAGAGATCGGTCTTTGCAAGATTGACCGTCCCAACTCCCACTCCCGCTCCTGCTACTCAGAAGACATCAGTCTTTAATAGGCTGACACCGGCGACAGCCCCTCACCTGAACAGGGGGCAAGAGAAAGCCGTCCCCGTCACCGAGCCAATTCCCACAGCTCGACATCGCCACTGGCGCCGAGTGAAGAAGTCAGGAGGCAACTCCCCTTCTGGGCTAACTCCACCAGCCCCCACGGCGGAAATTAATGCTGCTGTTCCAACTGGGAACAACTTTGAACTATTAAATAAGGTGCGTAGGAATTCTCCTACCGCTGTACTGAAGAGGTCTCCTCCTCCACCGGAGAAGGTTACGGAAGCAAAGCCAGAACGGTCCCAATCATCTCGGCGGCTGTCCTCCAAGATATATAAAGTCAGGCGGCAGGTCCGAGACTCAGTGATTGATCCAAATTTCTCCCACCAGCACAAGAAGATGAAGGTCCAACAAGAAGTAAGCCATCCTGCCAAGCCACGAAAAGCTATCTGGGTGCCCACTTCGACGGCTCCCTCAACTTCGACCGCTCCTAAGAAAAGAAGGCCGGAGAAGATTCCCGTGCCGGTGACAAAAGTCAGAAGCACTGAACCCAAACGCCCTAAGTCTGGGGGCATGGTTGTCCATACCGTTTATATGGCATCTAGGAAGGAGGATAGCCGCGCTTCAACGGGCCACCGACCACTTACCCGGTCCATCACAAGAGCCCAGGAACAACAGCAGCAGAAGCTCCAGGAGATGCTCACTGCGATGGCCGCACTCACCGGACCCAAAGAAAGTTCGGAGGCGTCATCGGAACAACGTCGCGAACACGAGACCGATGCCGAATTCCTTCGTAGAATGCTTGAAAGGAAGGACAAGGAGGCCGCGGAACAAGCGACCAATATAAAACAGATGGCTCTCCTGTTCCAAGACATGGTCAGGATGATGATCCAGCCGGATCCCCCAGCCGAAGATCCTCCGATTATCCTTGAAGATGACAGAGGAGAAACGTCAAATCCACCGCCGGCTCTTTCGACAGCCAAGGAGGAGACAATTTCTAAAGCTGCCCTGGATGACTACATCGCTCAGCAAATAAGAGTTCACCAGGCAAATAAGGCAGCCGGCCAAGTTGTCAAAACGGGGCGATCATATCCGAGCTGGTATGATCAGATAAAATACCCGCTGGGCTACACGATCCCGAAATTCCATGTCTACAAGAGGACAGGCAATCCCCATCAACATGTCGCCCAGTTCAGGGCTCTTTATGGCAATACCGGCGGCGATGATAAGTTCTTGCTTCGCCAATTCGTCGGCAGCTTATCGGAGACGGCGTTTGAGTGGTACTCCGAGCTTCCGAATGACTCCGTCAAAACTTTCGCAGAGATGGAGTTACTATTCACCCAGCGATTCGCGAGCACCAGCGAACGCACCCCAATAATGGCGTTGATTAATGCAAGGGTGAAGCCGGGCGAAACTTGGGTCCAATATGCAATCCGATGGCGGAACCTGTGGTCGAAGTGCGAACAACGCATCGAAGAAGCACCAGCGGTGGGCATGTTCGTGGGCACCCTAGACCCTCATGCAACTATTTCACAGTTCATGATGTTCTTTAAACCGACCACGTTCCAGGTTTTAATTGATAAGTTAGCCCAGATGGATCAAATGGGTCATAGACCATCTCCCCCGAAGCCGGAACCTCGGAACGACAAGGGTAAAGGGAAGACGACCTTCGTTGCGAACACTCAACAGTAGCCAAGTGCCCCAAAGTTAGCAGATCAACTGGAAGAGAGACGGCGCTATTACAATGAGAAAATGAAGCGTCCTTACTCATTCCCGCGGGATAAAACAAAGAGGCTGTTTGAGCTGGCAATGCGCAACAGGCTTATCAATTTGCCGAATCCAAGGCGACCACCACAACCCAACGAAGTGAATAATCCCAATTACTGCCCTTACCACCAAACGGTAAGTCACCCGATCGAGGATTTCTTCATCTTCAAGGGATGGATCGAGGACCAATACTTACAAGGCAAGTTTGCATTGTCTGAGAAGTGGAAGGTAAACCCGCCACAACCGCATACTCCTAAGAAGATGGACACACCGGGGGCAACTTGTTCTTTTGTTGAAGAAGCTCCATGGGAGGTCGTGCTTTCAGCCAAAACCAAAAGGATGCTGAATGATCTCCAGACATGCCTGGCGATCAGGTGGAAGAACCCTCTGGAACCCCAGATCATCGAAGGGATGCTGAAGCCTCGCCCAACTCCAAATATTGGTGGTGATAGCCAAAGTGCTCACACCCAGCCACCGAAATCTTTGAAAAAGAAGAAGAAATCCAAAAAGCCCATGAAGCCTGGCGACAAGCGCACGGACCTACAGAAACAAATCGACGCGCTGGAGGAGTACAATCAAAAGGCACGGACTCCCATCACACTCCAAGAGTTTCTCAGCCACGTCCTTAAGGACGAAGATGATGAAGAAGGCTCGTCGGATGGATCTGAGGAGTACGTGGCAAGTTGTCATGTGATCTCTCACTCGTCGATAGACGATGAAGAAACTCCTTGAGCTGAGAAGCTGGGGGCAGAACCTGAACCAGAGCTTCTAGGGCCGTCAGATGAAATGATAAATGCCTTCATGGACAAAGCTCTCCTGAAAAGTAAAGCTGATCGGGAGTGTGAGATGACCATATTTGAAAGAGCCAAACGCCGGCGACTGGACGAAAAAGTCAAGACACTCCTGCCAAATCAAAAGACATCTGTTGCGGATAAAAACAAGTTCAAGACGAGGAAAAGGTTTGCTAAAGCCATGTCAATGGGAATGAAGCTACCACCCTCCGAAGAAAACACTCCCGGTGAAGCAGAGATGCATCCTAGCTACCGCTCATATCATCGAAAGATTTCACACCCCACCGAGGAGTGCAATGCTTTTAAAAGATGGTGGCAGGGATATGTTGCTCACCGGCAACATTTCAAGCGGATGAAACGCAAGACTCATCGGGAGCAAAGAAATGCGACTGAGGAGCATAAAAGAAATACTGGTAACTGCCGCATGGTCAACACCGGGGGATCGCAAATTCTCACTTTCGGAAGCGACTTTGACGAAGAAATGGCTCTTGGCCCCCTCTTTAAAGAATCCGCATTGGGAGAGGAGGAAGAACCGAAGGCCTGTGAAAACATCCGGTTGCGCAATCGCACGCTTCCAGAAAAGAATCTCGGACCCACATGTAGAAAAGATAAGGGAAAAGAAAAGGTCTCTGAGGATATCGCCCTGGATGACCAAGTCATGAAAGAGCTGACCGCCAAGGACCCGCCAAAGAAGAGTAAGGTGGACTATAACGTTCTGGCGCACTTGAGGAAGTTGCCCTCACAACTCAGCATTCTCAACGCCCTTTTACTATCCAAAGAAGCGAGAGATTCATTGATCAAGGCGCTACAAGACCCAGAGCAATTCCAAGCTTTTCTCGCCGAAGAGAAGATGAAGAACGAGCTGGAAGAAGTACACACAGCCGATATCACCTTCGGCGACGAAGACCTCCTCCTTGGGACGTGCGAGCACAACCGTCCCCTATATGTCTCAGGGTACTGCCACGATATAAAGATAGGCAAAATCCTAGTAGACAATGGGTCTTCCGTCAATCTTCTCAATGTATGAGTGTTGAAGGAAATCTGCATGAGCGTCCAGCATCTCGCTCGCGATAAAATCACCATCTCTGGTTTTGACTCCCAGTCATCGCGGACTCTCGGGTCCGTGATATTGACATTATGATTCGGACTACTTGTCACGGATATCAAATTTCATGTCATTGACGCCAAGACATGCTATAACGCTTTGCTCGGCCGACCTTGGTTACACGAGTACAACATCATCCCTTCTACACAACATCAGTGTATGAAGTACTTTAAGGATGGTCTTGAGTATACCGTAACAGGAGAGCTGAATCCATTCTCCGTGAACGAAGTCCGCAAGTACGAAGATGCAAAATACTTCTTGCCAGATTTCGAGGACACGGAGAGATGTCACAAACCGGAGAACAAAGCTATCACCACCATTCTTGTCTTCGGGAGTGACACTAAGGAAGAGGAAGAGATGGTTTATTAAGGTCCACCCCAGTATAACAAGCCAGGACCGTCCGCTCCTATGTTGATCTTTGGCAGCGATTCAGAGGATGAGGTCCATGCTATATTCTCTGCTCGGCCTTCAATATGAACATTCGCTGATGAAGAGCAAAGTTTGCAAGTTGCCATGGTTCCGCCCAAACATCATAAAGAACTGGATGCGCTTGATACCTATAGTGTGGAAGAGCTACAGACGTTCTATGTCCCTCCCAGGCGAGAAGGCGAAAAGGCGATCCTATTCTACCGCTCCGGGGAAACTAAGGTGGAAAAAGAAATCTGGCACGGCACGGATCCTACTTGGCAGGCTTCAGCCAATCCGTCTGCCTAGATATTATACAGAAGGCTTGAAAAGGCTGTTGAAGCGCCAAGGGATACTCTTCAAACAGACCGCTCGAAAAGTTAAGTTCTATGACAGGATCTGGAACGTTCCCGGAACTCAGCGCAAGTTGCCCAACGGGAGAATAGAAGCGATCGGGCTTGGATATGTTCGGTCCAAGAAACGGGAGCTACTCCGCGACTGCTACGTCGTACATGACTTTGATGAAGAAGGAGATGCTCAATGGGAGAGTGCTAATCCTGAACCAGAAAAAGTCCCCGACGTAAAAATGCCCAGTCCGTCGTTCGAAGAACAAATGGACAAGCTTATAAGGAAAGCTGGTCAAAAAGTTCGAGATGACCATAACCGCGAAATGGCCATCTACGAGAAAGCCAGGACACAGCGCCTTCTCCAACAGGCTGCGAAATATGAAAATGCCGCTCCCTGCCAACCTGTTGTAAAAAAGGCCCGACGCAGAGGAAGAAACAAGTCGAAGAGCGGAAAAAGCATTCAGCAACGACAAAGCGGGACCAAAAAGTCACGCGATCGGGAATCGAGCAGTCCAGATTTGTCCCTTATGAAGAAGATAAGTCGAGCGTACTCTTTTCCTCAAGATAAGACAAAGAAGATACTTGACCTCGCTATAAGACATCAAATGATTACACTGCCGGAGTCTAAACACCCCGAGCAAGCAGGTGAAGTCTCTCACCCAGACTATTGCTCTTATCACCGAGCAATAGGACATCCTCTCGAAGACTGCTTCACCTTCAAGAACTGGGTCGAAGATCAATATCAGCAAGCAAATTCGCTCTATCCAGCAGCTGGAGGGTAACCCCGCCGCAGAAGCATGAACCCAGAGCTACGAGAATAGAACCAGATACACATCGGTCTTCGAAACGAACTCGTATCTTTCATATGATAACGATATCAAGAGAGGAACCCGAGAATATGGATGACCTCCCCTGGTGCTTCAAAAACAATGATGACGAGGTGATCTCAGAATTTCCACCGGCGCCAAAAGAGCTGGAAGATGGAATACACACCACTGCAGATAACCTCAAGAAAATTTATTTGGGGACGGCAAGTGACCCGCGACCTACATTCGTCAGTGAGCTGTTATCTGAAGAAAGGGTGGCTGCGCTAAAAGACGTGCTTATGCGGCATAGAGATTGCTTCGCATGGAACTATTCCGAAATGCCAGGATTAGATCCAGAGATTGCGGTCCACAAACTAACGATATCCCTGGACATCAAGCCAATCAAACAAGCACCGAGAAGAATGCGGCTCGAGCTTGAGATGAGCATCAACGCCGAGGTCAAGAAGCTAATCGACTCTGGCTTCATCCAAGAAGTTCAGTACCCTGATTGGATCGCCAATATCGTCCCAGTAATGAAGAAGAATGGTACAGTGCGCATATGTGTGGACTTTCGGGATCTCAATAAAGCCTGCCCGAAGGACAATTTCCCAGTACCGGTCACTGAGCTGATGATAGACAACACGTCCACTCACGAAGTTTTCTCCTTCATGGACGACTCATCAGGATACAATCAGATAAAGATGCATCCTGAAGACCAGAAGCATACTGCTTTCCGAACCCCTCTGGGAATATTCTGCTATAAGGTGATACCCTTCGGTCTAAAGAACGCCGGTGCCACCTATCAGAGGGCCATGACGAAGATCTTCGATGACCTTATACATGAAATCGTCGAATGCTATATCAACGACCTCGTGGTGAAAAGCAAATCATACGAGGGACATCTCGAACATCTGAAGATCGTATTTCAACGCCTTCGGCAATACAACTTGAAGATGAATCCACTCAAATGCGCATTCGGGGTATCCTCAGGTAAATTCCTAGGATTCATCGTCCGACACCGAGGTATCGAGATAGATCCGTCGAAGATCAAGGCGATCATAGAAATGCCCCCGCCAAAGACTCTCAAGCAATTGCGGTCTCTCCAAGGGAAGCTCGCGTATATTCGGTGGTTTATAGCCAATCTCTCCGGCAAGTGTCGTCCGTACAGTCACCTAATGAAGAAAGGGACCCATTTCGTCTGGGATCATAAATGCCAAAGCGCGCTGGACGAAATCAAGCAATACCTGCAGAATCCACCAGTACTGGCCGCTCCGGTCAAGGGAAACCCTCTCATTCTTTATACAACCGCCCTCGAAGGTTCCTTAGGTGCATTATTGGCAGAAGAGAACGACCAAGGGAAAGAAAGAGCTCTCTATTACTTGAGTCAAGTTCTCCTGGGGGCAGAAAGCAATTATTCTCCCATCGAAAAACACTGCCTGGCGTTGATCTTCGCGATAACGAAACTCCGGCACTATGCATTGGCGCATGAAGTCCGTCTCATATCGAAGGTGGACCCTCTCAAATATTTGATGTCAAAAGCCATATTGACGGGACGACTCGCTAAATGGGCCCTGCTCTTGATGGAGTTCTCAATAACCTATCAGCCTCTTAAGGCAGTGAAAGGCCAGGCCATCGCCGACTTCCTCGCCGAACATCCGATACCGGCCGATTCTCCTTTGAATTGCGAACTGCCAGATGAACATGTGTTTGACACGATCGACGGAAGTGGTACCCGGTGAGAACTTTATTTTGACGGAGCGTCTTCCATGAAAAAGCGCAAACAAAATGCGCCCTTAATCAAATCAGGGGTAGGCCTTATCTTCGTGACCCCACAAGGAGGGATAATGCGCTTCGCCTTCTCCTTGACAGTGCCGAGGACGAACAACGAAGCCGAGTATGAAGCTTTGATAGTAGGTCTCGAGATCACCATCGACATGGGAATTGAAAACCTCCTCATATACGGAGACTCCCAACTGGTCGTTAGTCAAGTAAACGGCGACTATCAAACGTGTAAACCGGAGTTGGTGAAATACGGCGAGAGGGTACAGCAACTGCTGACTCAAATACCTTCCTACATCTTAGAAAGCATACCGCGCGCGGAAAACAACAAAGCGGATGCATTAGCCAAGCTCGCTAAAGAGCTGGCCGACGAGAGCCTCTATGACGTGAGGATCATTGTGCAGAGCCGTCGGGTTCTTGCGTCGGCGGAAATATCTCCGGAGTCGTCCGAAGAAAAAGGAGCGATTGGGCAAATAACTATGCAAATAAAAGATCAGGAAAAGGCCGAGAATTGGAGGGAAATCTTTATAGACTACTTCAAATCCCGTCGAACGCCTGAAGATGCGTCCTCAAAACATCAGCTCATGAAGCGAGCCCTATCTTTCGCTTTCGTCAATGATACTTTGTACAAGAGGTCATTCGATTCTTTATGGTTGAGATGCCTGGGACCTGAAGAGGCGAAGAGAGTCATCCAAGAAACTCATGACGGACTCTACGGTTCTCACCAAGCGGGCCCGAAGATAAAGTTGAAGATTAAACGGATGGGCTACTACTGGCCCATGTTGATTCAGGACTGCCTCGAGTATGCGAAGCAGTGCCACTAGTGCCAGATCCATGGGGAATTTATCCATCAGCATCCGAATCCGCTGCATCCAACAGTGGCTAGCTGGCCGTTCGAAATGTGGGGAACTGACATAATCGGCCCCATCGAACCGGCATCGTCCAGAGGACATCGATTCATTTTGGCGACAACTGATTACTTCTCCAAATGGGCAGAAGCAGTACCGCTGAGGGATGTGAAGACGGAGAATATCCTCCATTTCTACAAGACGCACGTTATTTATCGGTTTGGAACTCCGAGGCGGATCATCTCCGATAACGGGCCAGCCTGCAGAAGCCACAAGATTAGCCGCTTCGCACAACAGCACAACATAGACTGGAGATACTCCTCAATTTATAATCCCCGAGCTAACGGTCTGGCTGAGGCTTTCAACAAGACCTTGACAAAGATAGTGAAGAAGACGGTGTCTCGAAATAAGAAAGACTGGCACGAGAGACTGCACGAAGCTTTCTGGGCGTACCGAACGACGTTCAAGACAGCTACGAACACAACACCGTACGCATTGGTATTCGGTACAGAAGCGGTACTTCCCCTCGAGATAGAGTTACCTTCTCTACGAGTGGCAGTTCACTACGAGCTGACGGACGAAGAAAACGCTCACCTTCGGCTTGAGGAGCTTGACGCCCTTGATGAAACCCGGCTCATAGCGCAACAAAATCTGGAGGCTTATAAAGCAAAGATGACGCGCTCATACGAAAGATTGACTAGGCCGAGGACATTCCGCCAAGGCGAACTCGTGCTAGTAGTCAAAAGACCTATGATCCCCAATCGTGCCAAGCGAGGAAAATTCGAGCCGAACTATGAAGGCCCGTACATCATAGACAAGATCTACCAGGGTGGAGCCTATCTACTCATGGACATGCATGGTGAAAGACCTTTCAGACCAATAAACGGTTGCTTCCTGAAGAAGTACTAGGCTTGGCGAGTCACGGCCTAGGTCAATGATGGACGACGACGACTATGTCCGCTCGCTATCTTCCTAAGCCCAAAACTCTATAAGTAGTAGCTGGTTAACGGACCGAAACGTTCTTAAACTAATGACGGACCACTATGTCCTAAAAATAGCTGTTGACTAAGATGTCGAGAAACTACAGCGGATTGCAGCATCCCAAAGCTGATAAAAAAAAAAGGAAAAAAAAACGGTATGTCCATGAGCAAAATGGGCACGGATGAAAACCAGAAAGGGCTCCGTGAGTAAGAACAGCAGGGCTACCGGCGAGTCTTGTGAAAACTATAAAAAAAGGGAATAAAAAAATAATAATAAAAATGGTATGTACATAAGCAAAACGGGCACGGATGAAAACCCGAAAGGGCGCAATCTCGTTAAAAGACACTTACAGGGTCCTCTCGACCTTGTAAGGAGAAACCACCCGCGTGAGATCCTTACGACTCACAAAGGAGCAACACACTTAGGGATCCCCACGATTCCTAAGGAGAAATTACACTTGCGAGATCTTCACGACTCGTAAGGAGAACTCTCTTATGGGACCCTCACGGCTCATAAGATTTGAAAGTCTTAAGTTACAGAGACCTGAACCTGTTCTTAAGCAACCCCCACAACCTTCGATATTGCCCTACAAGCGGCTCAATACTGACCCTTGTATACAGTCTATGGGGGCGAATAAACATTTCCCTAACCGAGTCCCATCTGTGACTAGGGATATGTTCGCACGGTGAACAACCCTTGTGAGTCCTCTCGACTTATAAGGAGAAAACTCTCTTGTAAGATCCTTACGACTTACAAGGAGCCATACACTTAGGAATCCTCACGATTCCTAAGGAGAAAACACACCTACGAGATCCTCATGACTTGTAGCGAGAAATACCTTTGTGAGACCCTTACGACTTATGAAGTCAAAAGCCTTAATCTACAGGACCCTAACCCTGTTTACCAAGCCACCTTTGTCCGACATCGACAGAGGCAAATGATGATTCGCTCCTGGCAATATCCCAGTTGTAGCGATGCTGATGCCAAAATCAGTGTCTAATTCCAAGCTTGCAACAAAAGCTGGCAAGCCATACATGCATACGAAATAGCCGAAATGATTGGGCAACTCGCAATAAAAAACAGCGAGTAAAAAATAAAACGAATAACCGAAATGATTGGGCAACTAGCAATAAAAGCAGCGAGTAAAAATAAAACAAATAGCCGAAATGATTGGGCAACCCGCAATAAAAAGCAGCGAGTAAAAATAAAACAAATAGCCGAAATGATTGGGCACCGCGAAAAATAGCCGAAATGATTGGGTAATCGCGACCTTCGCGATTTAAAAGCCAAAATGATAGAGCATCGCGGAAAGAAATAAAAAAAATGAATGAAATTTCTGCCCTACAGGTGATGTTACATCAATCTCTGTATACAATCCAGGGGCGCAAACAAAGAAGGAATTACACTCCTTCTCTCCCAGGTTTCATCATAAGAAGAAGCCAAATCTAGACGGTTCACAGATAGCCTAGAGATCATCTCAACATTCGTCTCAGCAGACGCAACATCAAGCAAAGCGGAACAACGACAACTCCCAGTTCCATGACTCGGCGGTGTACAGATGACCGAGAGTCAAATCCTAACTCCGTGAAATGCGGATATAATTGAAAAAATTCCTGGTTACGTGGAACGCGGATAACGTCACTTCTGACCCCATGGAAAACGTCCAGAGCGGATCCTGGTCCTCGAAGAGCACGGCAGTAAACCCGTGTGAAGCATCCAGAGCGGAGCCTAGTCCTCGCCGAACACGGCGGTGAACCCGTGGGAAGCATCTAGTGCAAATTCCTGGTCACGTGGAACACGGATAACGTCACTTCTGACCCCGTGGAAAACGTCCAGAGCGGATCCTGGTCCTCGCAGAGCACGGCAGCGAACCCGTGTGAAGCATCCAGAGCGGAGCCTAGTCCTCGCCAAACACGGCAGTGAACCCGTGGGAAGCATCTAGTGCAAATTCCTGGTCACGTGGAACACGGATAACGTCATTTCTAACCCCGTGGAAAACGTCCAGAGCGGATCCTGGTCCTCGCAGAGCACGGCAGTGAACCCGTGTGAAGCATCCAGAGCGGAGCCTAGTCCTCGCCAAACACGGCAGTGAACCCGTGGGAAGCATCTAGTGCAAATTCCTGGTCACGTGGAACACGGATAACGTCACTTCTGACCCCGTGGAAAACATCCAGAGCGGATCCTGGTCCTCGCAGAGCACGGCAGTGAACCCGTGTGAAGCATCCAGAGCGGAGCCTAGTCCTCGCCGAACATGGCAGTGAACCCGTGGGAAGCATCTAGTGCAAATTCCTGGTCATGTGGAACACGGATAACGTCACTTCTGACCCCGTAGAAAACGTCCAGAGCGGAGCCTAGTCCTCACCGAACACGGCAGTGAACCCGTGGGAAGCATCTAGTGCAAATTCCTGGTCACGTGGAACACGGATAACGTCACTTCTGACCCAGTGGAAAATGTCCAGAGCAGAGCTTGGTCCTCGCCAAACATGATAGTGAACCCGTGGGAAGCATCCAGAGCAAACATCGGACTGTGAGGTCCTTAAACTCACGAACTATGATGTCCTTAACCTCGACCGTGATGTCTTAAAACTAACAATTAACCACAGTGATTTTACACTGATTTTTACCTTGGTTCAAGAATACATCTCTTCACTCTTTTAATATTTGTCATTGTATTCCTCAACGTCTTCAAAGAGGTGACGGGTCCCAGTAACCACGCATTTCACGGACTGTGGAGTCCTTAAATCCACGGACTATGATGTCCTTAACCTCGATCGTGATGTCTTAAAACTAACACCGGACTGTGGAGTCCTTAAATCCACGGACTATGACGTCCTTAACCTCGACCGTGATGTCTTAAAACTAACATTGGACTGTGAGGTCCTTAAACTCACGGACTATGACGTCCTTAATCTCGACCGTGATGTCTTAAAACTAACATTGGACTGTGAGGTCCTTAAACTCATGGACTATGATGTCCTTAACCTCGACCGTGATGTCTTAAAACTAATACCGGACTTTGAGGTCCTTAAACTCACGGACTATGATGTCCTTAACCTCGACCGTGATGTCTTAAAACTAACACCGGACTGTGGAGTCTTTAAATCCACGGGCTATGATGTCCTTAATCTCGACCGCGACGTCTTTAAACTACGGTACCCCGGAAAGCATCCAGAGCAACCCTTAACTCCGTAAAATGCGGATAAAGGCAACTTCACCCATCACTTGCGGGTCCTCACGATTCGTAAGGGAGTAAATTCTCTTGTGAGATCCTTACGACTCTCAAGAGAAAACATCCTTAGGAATCTTCACGATTCCTAAGGAGAAAACGCACCTACGGGATCCGTAGGGAGAAAATACTTTATGAGACCCTCACAGCTCATAAAGTTGAAAAGTCTTAGGTGACAGATCCTAGCCCTGTTTTCTAAGCCATTGCCACTAAGATTGACAGTTATATACTATCTACGGATCGTACTTGCTAAAATCGCAGGGCAAACAACACAGCAAGAAAGAAGAAAGCAGAAAGACGACACAAGACATTGTGAAGAATGCATATCTTTTATTCATGAATTTGATTAAGTACAAGATACATCGTGTTAAAGAATAAAAGAAACAAATACATTTTATTTACAATTACAAATGATACAAAATGATTCATGGAGAAGGAAGCGTCTTCAACAAATCTGCAAGTTGCTCTCGCACTTCCTTCAGCGCCTTCTCCTGATCGGCTGCCGCGGCCAACTCTGCTTCCACCTGGGCCCACTGCTGCAAGTAGGATGAAAGCTGTTCTTCAACGGCTCGCTGAGCTGCTTCACGACCTTGGGCGTCGCGCTCAACGGCATCGAGCTTCTGCTTCAATGTTAACCCGTCGGAGATACTTTGCAGGAGGCTCTCGAAGATAACTTTCACTCGAGCAGCGTTCGCGTCGACCTCAGCACGCAGTCGAGCAGACTCGCTTGAGGTCTCTTTGCATTCCCTTCGCCTTAAAGCCGCTTCTTGTTCAAGATGGCGGAAGTAAGAAGCGCTCTGCGCGATCCATGCCGCCCATTGAGTACTCGTGGCCAAAATCTCGGGGGCAGGACGCATAAGTTCCAGCTGATACAAGCGGGCTTCGATCTCCCTGCAGTGGTTAACCCAAGACTCGATGACGCCTTCATTATGGAAATTTACAAGCGTCTCCAGCATCGGATTAACCTCAGCAGCGAAATCTGCGGCAGATACAGGAGCTTCTGCGTCAAGCTCCTCGACGCATCCGCTCAGCATACTCAGACTCATCGCAGCACCTTTTAAGGATGGACGTCTGGAGAATGGGCCTGCCGGCATCATAATGCGGGACTCGAAAGGAACTGGAACCAGAGCGATAGCTGCAAAACAAATCATAATCAGATAACAGACCTAAAAATACAAGAGATTCATGAACAATGGAATTTACTATACCAGCTGCAGCAGGCGACAAAGCTGGGAGGACCGGTGGCGCAACCGATCTTTCATCTCCTCCTTCAATCTGTAGCACTGCAATTAGGGCAAGGAAGAATCAGAAATAATTCCATTATTAAAGAAAGAAAGGGCATTAATTGAAAACTATACTCGCCAGCGCCACTGGAAGAAGCAAGCTTTGACGGGAAGGAGAAGTGTGGGTGCAGCACCTGGTACAGGTGATCAAAAAGCACTCCTGTAAGGACGCAATAATACAACATCAGTACATAAATTATGCAGCCAAGATAAGACTGATAAGTCGCAAACCCATACCTTCCAGCATTTACGACGGTACGAGAGAGGGTAGAGATGTGGCCACCGTCAGGGTGGTAACTGACGGCGCTCCCTCGAGTAAAGGGGCATCAGCACTAGCCGCACCTGCGTTAGAAACAAGATAAGCCCTGTCAGGAAGGATTACAGAATAAAAAGAAGGACGACAGAATAAAAAGAAGGACGGTAACCCAAAATTTACCTGATGGGTCGCCAGCCGAAACGGCGGCGTCTCCCTCCTCCATTGGCATGGGTTCACCTCCCGTTGGCTCATCGCCAGACTCTACGGGAGCCGTCGTTACGCTCGCGACGCCGGAAGACGACAAGGAGCCGTAAGCGGGGAGAGCAATGATCGGAGCGGCGCCCGACTCTTGAGAAAGAGCGGCTGTTTCGTGCTCGGCGATCATGCCCGTCTCATCCACTACCATCTCGGGTTCGGCGGTCGCAGCCGTCTCGTCCACCACTGCCATGGGTTCATTGGTCGCAGCCGCTCCATCTGCCGCTACCACAGGCTCGGTCGTAGCAGCCATCTCATCTGCCGCCACCTTGCGCTCAGCAGTGGTGGCCGTCTCGGGCATAGTAGTCATGACTGTCTCGTCAGCCACTAGCTCAGGCCCGACGACTACGGCTGCACCGCCTACCGTCGCCTCAGGATCAGCTGCTACCTTCTCCACCGTCCCCTCAGGCTCGACGGTCGCCGCCGCTTCTTCAGTAGGACTCGGCCCTGCAAGACAAGATATATAAGAACCGATAGTTTTACAACTTTTACAACAAAGCCTCGAAAAACACATTACCTGAGGTGGATTGACCGTTGGCTTCCTGAGCTGCACGCGTCGCCCGTCTATGAGCAGTAGACAAAGCGACCGGTAGCTCCTCTGAAGGAGTAGCAGCAGGAGTAACGGCGCTTGAGCCCGCTCCCACGGCCAAAGCAGCGCTACGCTTTTTTGCTGCGCGCCTTAGGCGTTTCCTTTCCTCCCGAGCCGTTGCCACAGACCTTTTTGAAGCCTTCTTTAGCAGGGCGTCGTCGTCCGCATTTAGAGTTGCCTCCAGGGCCTTCAAGGCATCCATCATCGGCTTTTTGAGTTGGGTCTCTTGCGGCAATCCCGAAGAGGCCGGAACTTCGGTAGCTGGCCTGGAGAGAATTCCCGCGTCAGTTTGCGAGATAGGTCTTGTGGTCCCTGCGATAAGACAAAGAGGGGGTCAGATTACTCATAAGAAATGGAAGGAGAGACATAGTAAACGAAATGTACCAATGCCTAAGGATGCTCTGAGTCGTTCCTCCTCCTGGAAAGTTTTGAGGGAAGCGGCGATAGCTTCTTCGGTAGAAATGCCTGTTAAAATAAGAAAAAGCATTAGTCAAAAAACAATGATAAAAATACAACTAGTGATTACCCGATTGCGCAAGTTTAGCCAACCACGCATCGCGCCTTGACAATCGCTCAGAAGCTGCGATGGCGGCCGCCATATCAGTGTCGTCTGGCGGCATAAATAAGCCCTCGTTGGTCCCGTACTCACCCAAGCCCTCGCTATAAGGAGCATGAGGTTCCTGACCGAACGCAACGTCAGCAGAGAGGATCGACTTCTTCTTCCTCTTATGCGCGCGAACTCCGGGTGCACCCAAAATCAACTTATGTTTTGTGGGCACTTTAGGACGGCGGGTCCCGATGTCCGAGCCCACGCCGATTCAGGCGAAACCACATTCACCGTCTCCACCGGAGCACGGGGCGCTGGGGCCACGTCCACGGTATCACGGGGCAATCCGCGCGGGGGGCTTAGCACACGCGGAGGCTCATCTCCAGCATCTCCTATCAGCGGAGGAACAACAAGGGTCCTTGGCCTTAGGGGGCTTTGCGATCGCTGGCAGGGGGCGCACCCTTGCAGTCAATCAGCAACCGCTTCTCTTCTCGGATAACAGCACCCATCGCGTGCTGATACCAAGCCCCGTACACATTGAGGGCCCTTGGAACGCAAGTCGGCTCGCTAATGAAGAAATGGGAGCCCGTGTTTAGCTACATGAAGTGATGTAATGCATTCCGTATCCCCTCTCCGGTGGTCGCAGGCTCTTCCAAAAACGCCTCCAGCGGGACCCCTTTGTTATAACTTAACTGCTGGGCGAAGCGATGGGGGTTGTACCTCATAAAAAGCGCCAAATCATTTTGCCTGAACACAACAAAGCCCGGCCGGATGGAGTATAAATGTAGAATCTCCTGGGCTTTCAATATAGAGGCCCCGTCCTTGAAACCATCACGCAATGCCAACACCGCCTTGGAAGTCTCCGGGCCGATGGTCATGACCTTGTCCGTGAAAGAAATGCTCGCTCTGACCGTGCGCGGACGAAGAAGCAACCCCCTAGCCTCCCGCGGAGACGGATTCACAATAGAGGCGCCGATTAGCCGCATAACTCTCGGGAATCTGTACTTCTCGTAAAGCGAGGGTCTCTTGTGAATGCCAAAAACCCCGAGCACATGCATTTACATCCATGAAGTAAAATAGTGCGTCGGGAAATTGGCGGGTTGCACCCCTGGTTCATTTGCATCCGCCGCCACGCTGAGACCATGGTACAGGTGGGCCAACCCGGCGATTCCAATCGACAATTGTATCCAGCCACCATCCGATGCGCTGGGTAGAAGACGGACGACCTTATGTAGCGTGGGTGCATGGGGAACGCGAACCAGCACAGCCATAGCCCCAGAAACCCGAGAAAGAAGGTCTCCTCGTCGATGCCCGGGGCGGCGATTTCCGATAAAGGGAGGATGGCGGCATCGGGGAGATAAAAACCCTTCTGATAGTCTTCCAGTACCGGTCGACGATCTAAGCTAAAGCTGAAGGGGTCGTCGAGCTTGGCAAACTTTTCGCTCCGCTGCGATAGAATCTCCGGTCGAAGAAAACGGGCAATGAAATCTGCAAAACTAACTCCCCGGCCTCCCGATTCCAAGTAGAGACTTTCATACATATTCAGCACCTTTACCAGACTCAGAAACTGGTGCTGGATAGCATTCTCCGGCGTTAGGCCCATTACCAGCGGCTTGGTGGCGAAGACATATTCATCAGGAGGAAGTAGCTCTTCATAATGCTCCTCCCTCACCGGCAAACCGGAAATCTCAGCAAATTCTTCCAGGGGGATGGAGACTTCCCTGTTCGTCAGAAGAAAGGTATGGGTAGGGATGTTCCATTGTTCCACGAATGCCTTAACCCACCACGTCGGAGGAGCAGGGTACTCGAACAATAAGGCGCAGACTGCGGGGTATAGACCAATCTTCATCAAATGCGTCTTCTTCGCAGACAAGATGTATCTGGCCCACTGCAAATACCCGGCCGATTGTCGAGGGGTCAATCCAATATTATAGGGTTGTCACCAAGGGCACGACTCACCCTGGCATATGCGCCGCCCCAGAATATCCACGGCTGGCGGCGGCTGCACGGGAATGGCAGCAATCGAAGGCTGAAGAAGATCCTCCGAATTTCAATTTATGACCTCCACGGTATAGTTCACCGGGGGTGTATCTGCATATGGGATCGATGAGATCGGCTCTGACGGCGTCGCACAAGAAAAGCTTCGGCGACCCTTGATGATTTCACTGTACCACCTACGCCACAAGTGAAGGTTCTGATACTCGCGGTCGTAATCCTTAATAAGAGTAAGAACCTCCTGGTCCACTGGCGCCTCAGGGAATCCTTCCTCTGAGCGGAAAAATGGGAACGAAAGATCAGCAGACATGTTGCCTGCAAGAAAAAGCGAAGTTCAATGATCAGTATTATAATTTAATTCCGACGCTTGGTACTTTGAAATTTGTACTACACCGCAATGCAGTGGAGAGGGGACCAAAGGGGGACCCACAAAATCCAGATGACAATGCATCAATTAATAAGACAGTCTCATCATTGGATGAGACTGCCAATTAATGAGGAGATCCTCAAAAGAATATTCTCATTAAATGAGAAATCCCTTGAGACAAGGAGAAAATCTTCCTTTTCAGAGCAAAGCTCTGTCACAGAGTGACACTTGTCAAACTCTGGTCACAAGAGAATAAAATTCCTTAAAGAACCTAGCTCGGTAATAATAATGGAAAAATCCATCAAAGAAAAAAATTAATTCCTAAAAATTAAAGTTTGTGATCTTAAAGAAAAACTCTTAAGAGTTCATCATCAGAAGATCAAAAGATCTATGTTCTGTCAATGAGCAAGGCTCTGTTCATGGTTTAAAAAACCCTGAAATAAATTCTTGAGAGCAAAGCTCTGTTTATGAAACCCTAAAGGGGTTTTCTTTAGATCAAAAGATCTATGAGAGCAAGGCTCTATTAATTAAAATTAATTTAATTTAATTTAAGTTAATTTTTACCTAAAATTTTTTTAGAGTCCAACTCTTGAAGTTCTGGAAAACAAGAGCAAGGCTCTGAAAATAAAAATCTTGGGAAGATGATAATCATCTGCTGAGAACCAAGGGTCATATTTATAGGCGCTCAAGCGCCTCTTCAAATTCTGAATCGATCCAATGGATCAGATGTTGCCACCGCTGCTCTCACGTGTGCGCCACGTGAGCGCAACGTTGGAGGGGCATTTATTTCCTCAATCAGAGCAAAGCTCTGTTTGAATTTCAAAATTCAAAAGGTGAAGCAACGCTTCAGATCTCTTGCGCTGCGCGCAGAGCGCCACGTGTCAAAAACAGACATGCCAGCGCAAGGAGCGCTGCGCCCAAGGTAGCGCACCCCCAATCAGAGCAAGGCTCTGTTTTAAAATTCAAATTTTAAATAAAGGAAGCAACGCTTCAGATAACTTGCGCTCTACGCTGCGCGCCACGTGTCAAACAGTGGTGCGCTAGCGCGGTTGCGCTGAGCTCTGCGCTGCGCGACACGTGTCAGCGCAGGTGCGCTGCGCGACACGTGTCAAGCGCAGGTGCGCTGCGCTCTGCGCTGCGCGACACGTGTCAAGCGCAGGTGCGCTTGCGCCAACTGCGTCAACACTAAAATTTAAATAATAAATTATTTAATTAATCAGAATTAAAATTCTAGAAAGATCTTTCCAATCTTATTAAAATAAGAAGATTATCTTCTGTAAAACAGAGGCCTTAGGATCAAAGATCCAACGGTGGGGAAATATCCCCAGATCAATCAGAGAAAGATCTCTGTAACTAACTCAACAAACCAATTGGCCCTATATAAAGGCCCCTAGACTCCAAGTCTCAGAGAGACAAAAATAGAAAAAGGAGAGAACACTGAAAAGATTTGAAAGGCAAGCCTTTGAAGAAAGAAGATCATCTTCTTCAAGGTAAAGAATTAAATTCTTGGAAGAACAGAGATGAAAACATCTCACAAAAAGAAGAATTTTTTCTAAAAAAGATCAAAGATCTAAGAACAAAATCAAGATCTTCAATATAAAAAAGAAAAAGATCATAAAGATCCAATCATAAAAGATTAAAGAAGTAATTTACTTCATCCCTAGATCTTTTGATCTATATAAAGGCACAGCCTTTTGATAAGAATCAGAACCACTGGTTCTTGAAATCTTGAGGTAGAATCTCTTTAGAACAAGAAAAACTTGTTTCTTTGATCTAAATTTGATCAAGATGCGCTCTGCACTATTGAACAGTGCCTTGCACTTTTGAAATGCGCCTTTGCGCTCCTTGGACTGGCGCAACTCACCAGAGCGCGCCACGTGTCGACCACAGAATGACATGCGCTTTGTGCTTCTAAAACAGAGCACTGCGCTCTTGGAGTGGCGCACTGCACCAGAGCGCGCCACGTGTCAGCAGTGCACTGGCGCAGCGCACTGCGCTAACAGACTTGCGCTTAGCAGAGCGTGACACGTGTCACCTCCACATGCGCTAGCGCCTTGCGCTCTTTAATTGGCGCAAAGCGCCTGATAAGCCACGTGGCGCACTATCAGACCACTATAAATGCTATGCATTATTAAAAAGGGCAGAGCCCAAGTAAAGATCTAACAGGCCAAATATAAATGCTATGCATTAATAAAATGGCAGAGCCCTAGTAAAAGCCTAATAGGCATAATATCAATAAAATGTTACACATTTTTAACTGGACTTAGCCCAATTCTGGCCATAAGTCCTCAATATAAATTGAACTGAGCACGACTGCTCTCCCAATCAATTTACACCCGGTTCAAGGGTACATCTCTTTACTCCTCTGGCATCCGTTGTTGTAATCGCTCAACGTCGTCAGAGAGGTGACGGGTCCCGACAACCACACACTGCTACGGACTGTGGGGTCTTTAAACTCATGGACTATGATGTCCTTAACCTTGACCGTGATGTCTTAAAACTAATGCCGGACTATGATGTCCTTAACCTTGACCGTGATGTCTTAAAACTAACACTGGACTGTGAGGACCTTAAACTCACGGACTATGATGTCCTTAACCTTGACCGCAACGTCTTAAAACTAACATCGGACCGCAATGTCCTTAAACTACTTATCGACCGCAACGTCTCTAAACTAAACAATAGAGCCCCCAATTGCTCTCTTGTCGGATCTAAACGATACCGTTAAGTCGATCTTAGTCTAAAATTAGACTAACGTGTCCTTAACGAACGTTTAAGTCGATCTTAGCCTCAAATAAGGCTAACGTATCCTTAAACATACACCCCCAAACCCAAATCTAAGAAAGATACGGATTTGGACTAATCCACGTCCTACGGGCGACGACACAAATTAGTCTCCGTATACAATCCACGGGCAACCGAACACAAAACAAACACCCACGACACGAAGTCACCATCTGGAGAAGGAAAAAGTTGTTACCGTGATGCGGTAGCGTAATTAACTGCAGGGGCTTGCGCCTGCAGGGAAGAGCGTCCCCACAATAAAAAAACCCTCAAGCGAGGGGGAATCTGACGAAGTCTGCTACATCGGCCGCATCCATTTAAACCTTCGATACATGGTGCCATAAATCAACTTGGCATCCTCGGAGAGGTGGACGGATAACACCAATTAGCATCTGCCCCGAATTTCAGGCAAAGACGTTTGCCGCGTCTCTGTCGCGTCTTTCGGAGGGGAACAACAGCTCCGCCAAGATCAAAGTTCAAGGAGCTGGGATAAGCAAAAAGGACCACCACGTCGTTAAACTGGGAACACCAAAGGACCACCATGTCATTAAACTGGGAACAATCGACCACCACGTCATTAAACTGGAAACAATAGACCGCTAAGTCTTTAAACAGGGAACAATCGACCTCTAAGTCGTTAAACTGGGAATGTAAAAATATATATATATATATGTAAATAATCAAAAAATGTGTAAATAAAACAAAAATAATAAAAAGCCGAAATGATAGGGCAACTCGCAATAAAAATCAGCGAGTAAAATAAAAGAAGAAAATAAACAGCCGAAATGATGGGGCAACCGCGAATAAAAGCCGAAATGATAGGGCAATCGCGATCTTCGCGATAAGAAAAGCTGAAATGATAGAGCAATCACGGTAAAACAAAAAAAAATGGCGAATGATGAGTTGCTCCTGGTACCATATTCCAGTGCAGCGATACAGACGCCAACAAAAATCCAGTTTCCCAAAAATCTTCTGGCTCTACGGTTAGTCCCCAAATTGACTACCGTATACAATCCACGGGCTCAAATAATTCTCGTCATACCCATTCCCCGACGCAACCACCAGTTGCGCGGCTGGTCTCTGCTCTTGGAATTATGGTCCATTGGAAAGACCCACTCATGTGTCCTCATGATGCATGAGGAGAAAAAACCTTCGTGGGATCCTTATGACTCACAGAGGAAAAACACACTTGGGAGTCCTCATGACTCCTAAGGAGAAAATACACCTACGGGATCCTTACGACCCATAGGGAGAAAATACTTTTATGGGACCCTTACGGCCCATAAAATTGAAAAGCCTTAGGTGATAGGGATATAAACCTGTCTCCTAAGCCACCGCTTTCCAATAAGCAACGGCGAATGATGAGTCGCTCCTGGTACCATATTCCAGTGCAGCGATGCAGATGCCGTCCAAAACTCAAATCCCCAAGTGGCGAATGATGAGTCGCTCCTGGTACCATATTCCAGTGCAGCTATGCAGACGCCGTCCAAAACTCAAACCCCAACGGCGAATGATGAGTCGCTCCTGGTACCATATTCCAGTGTAGCGATGCAGACGCCAAACAAATTCCAAATCCCATACCCCAGGGGCGAATGATGAGTCGCTCCTGGTACCATATTCCAGTGCAACGATGCAGACGCCGACCAAATTCCAAATCCCAAATCCCATACCCCAATGGCGAATGATGAGTCGCTCCTGGTACCATATTCCAGTGTAGCGATGCAGACGCCAACCAAATTCCAAATCCCATACCCCAATGGCGAATGATGAGTTGCTCCTGGTACCATATTCCAGTGCAGCGATGCAGACGCCGACAAAGTCCCGAAATTTTTCCGGACCTACGGTCTGGATCATATATCCTGCAAAACCGTATACAATCCACGGGCGTAAAACAATCCCAATCTCTCCCAAGTCCTACCGGCGAGACTACATTCAAAGTCCCACCGGCAATGAAAAAAAAGAGAGAAAAAAAGAAAAAAAGGTATGTCCACAAGCAAAATGGGCACGGATGAAAACCCAAAAGGGCTCCGTGAGTAAAAACAGCAGGACTACCGGCGAGTTTGTGAAAACCCGAAAGGGCGCAAACTCGTGAAAAAGAGATGAAATGCACTCGCAAAGTCCTCTCGATTTTGTGAGGAGAAAATTCCCGCGTGAGATCCTTACGACTCACAAAGGAGCAACACACTTGGGGGTCCTCACGACTCCTAAGGAGAAAATACACCTACGGGATCCTTACGACCCGTAGGGAAAAAATGCTTTGTGAGACCTTTACGGCTCACAAAATTGAAAAGTCTTAGATGATAGGGACCTAAAACCTGTCTCCTAAGCCATCGCTTCCTGATAAGCAAGCGCAAATGATGATTCGCTCCTGGTACCATATTCCAGTGTAGCGGTACTGATGCCAAGCAAAAACCAATTCCTAAATCCTCCCGGGGCAAATGATGAGTTGCTCCTGGCATTATTCCAGTGCAGTGATGCAGATGCCGACCAAAAAAAAAAAACCAATCCCAAAATCCTCTCAATGACAGATGATGATTTGCTCCTGGTACCATATTCCAGTACATCAATGCTGATGTCAACATAAATCATAATCAACCAGTCAACTTCAACTCCGACACCGTAGAAAGCGGAGCGAGTCAGAATCCAACCTCGACACTGCAAGAAGCGGAGCAAGTCAAGTTCACCCCAGACACTGCAAGAAGCAGAGAAAGTCAAATCAAGCGTCAACCGTCCATGTCGCAAAAAGGGCAGTGCAGGCTTCCCACAAATCGGGAACCCAAATCGCTCCGGATCAGAGCGTCGACCGTCCATGTCGCAAAAAGAGCAGCACAGGGTTCCTACAAAGCAGGAACCAGATCACTCCGGGCTAGGGAAAAGTCTACCACGGACACTCCGTCTCGGAGACGCGTTAAGCGTCGACCATCCAGGTCGTAAAAAGGGCAGTGCGGGCTTCCCACAAATCGGGAACTCAAATCGCTCCGGACCAGAGCGTCGACCATCCATGTCGCAAAAAAGGCAGTGCAGGCTTCTTACAAAGCAGGAACCAGATCACTCCGGGCCAAGGAAAAGTCTACCACGGACACTCCGTCTCGGAGACGCGTCAAGCGTCGACCGTCCATGTCGCAAAAAGGGCAGTGCAGGCTTCCCACAAATTGGGAACCAAATCGCTCCGGATCAGAGCGTCGACCGTCCATGTCACAAAACGGGCAGTGCAGGCTTCCCACAAATCGGGAACCAAATCGCTCCGGATCAGAGCGTCGACCGTCCATGTCGCAAAACGGGCAGTGCAGGCTTCCCACAAATCGGGAACCAAATCGCTCCGGATCAGAGCGTCGACCGTCCATGTCGCAAAACGGGCAGTGCAGGCTTCCCACAAATCGGGAACCAAATCGCTTTGGATCAGAGCATCGACCGTCCATGTCGCAAAACGGGCAATGCAGGCTTCCCTCAAATCGGGAACCAAATCGCTCCGGATCAGAGCGTAGCGTACATGTCGCAAAAAGGGCAGTGTAGGCTTCCTACAAAGCAGGAACCAGATCACTCCGGGCCAGGGAAATGTCTACCACGGACACTCTGTCTCGGAGACGCGTCAAGCGTCGACCGTCCATGTCGTAAAAAGGGCAGTACATCCCAAAAAGTGGGAACCAAAGCAAGTCCCCTCCACGCGAAAGAAGATCCATCAATTTCATGCACACGACCCATATATGTGGTGTGCATTTATTGATGGGGGCACTTTGTTGGGGTAAAAATTTACACCTTGACCAAGTCAAGGTCAACCCCAAGCCAGGTGGGCTCAAGCCCAGGTCAAGCGGGCCCATGCTCAAGCCGAGCCCACGGCTAAGCCTCCTCATGCCAACATCAAAATCATGTAATAAATAATTTTTATATAATTTTTTTATGCATGAATGTAAACAAAATGGGCATAAAGCCAAATTTTTGTAAGCCCATGGCTTATGTGCAAAAAGAAATGGCACATAAGCCATGAGATGGGCAAAATGCCATTTTGTAAAGCCCAAAGAGCTATGTGTAAATGTGTAAGCCTATAAAAGGCAACATGATGAAAATATTTAAAACAATTTTTCATTCCCCCCAAAACTAGGGTTCTTTGTGCCTCCTGCTCCTTCTCCAAGGTTCTAAACCTTCTCATTTCTTTTGAATTAAATCAAGAGTTTTACTCTTTCTTTTCCAAAACTAAATAGTTTTCCACCACAAAACCCACAAAGGGGAACTCAGATCTCCCATTAGATCTCAAAAAGAAGAGATTTTTAAAATCTCACATCTCTTGATCTTCAAGATCCTGCCAACAGAGGAAGAAGAAGGAGACCCATCTCCAGAAACCCCACTTCGGGGAAGATCCAGGGCTCAAGCCCCCTTCATCAGCTTCAAGATAGCCTAGGAGTTTAACTCCTCATACACACACACACACACACACACACATACACACACACACAAACAGAGAACAATAAGTGCTCCTTTATGGGAGTACAACTCCCCTTGAAGGGACTAAGTCCCTTTTGCTGCTCGAGCGCCCACGTGTTGACATGTGGTGCGCTAGCGCTCAAAGCGCTAGCACCCGAGCGCCCACGTGCTGACACGTGGTGCGCTAGCTCTCTTGCGCTCAAAGCGCTAGCGCTCGAGCGCCCAGGTGCTGACACGTGGTGCGCTAGCGCTCTTGCGCTCAGAGCGCTAACGCCCGAGCGCCCATGTGCTGACACGTGGTGCGCTAGCGCTCAAAGCGCTTGCACTCTTACGCTTAGAGCGCTAGCGCCCGAGCGCCCACATGCTGACACGTGGTGCGCTAGCGCTCAAAGCGCTAGCACTCTTACGCTCAGAGTGCTAGCGCATGAGCACCCACGTGCTGACACGTGGCGCTGGCCCCACGCATCCTTTTGATGCCTTTCCCCCTTTTTTTATATATATATATACATATATATATACATATGTATACAGATATACACACACATACTCCATCACACTGTCCTCCGTTAGAAAAAATTTCTAACGGGGCGCTGCCCCGCACCCCGCAAGGGGGCTACTAGCCCCCTTGACCGCCAGACCGCTATCCGGGTAGCAGGACCACCGTAAAAACTCTGCGTGGCTCCCGATATACCCAAGCCCCCTCCAAAAAAAACACACGTAGACTGCACATTGAGTTCGCATGACCAGTTTAACCCGTCAATCGGAGGTTCTCTTGCTCCAAAGGCGAGAGGTAATTAATAGCAGCTTAGTCCGCGGCTGCCGGAGATTCGGATCCCCACGATCAATAAACCCCAGCCTACCCTAGGCAGGGGGAATCTGTAATGCGCCTGACAAGCGCGCGCGTATTCCCATCTCAATAGGGTGACGAAAAACACCCTACAACTATACCCTGCAACCACCGAGCATCTCTCGCTGCACCCTGCAACTACCGAGCTTCCCCACTGCAAACCTACCTCGTCGTCACCTTCTTCCCTAACCACCCCAACTCGCCTCGTCGCCGATCCCCGACCCCGTCACCATAACCTCCTCCTTCCCTCTCTCCTCAACCCCACCGCCATCGACAGCCACCCGCGACGACACCACCCTCCTTCTCTCGAGCATCCGACAAGAACCCAACGACCCAAGGAGCAATCGCCGCCAGCTGCCTCCCAGAGCCCCAGTGACCACCCTTGCAACCTCCAGAGCGCCGATGAGCCCCGAGCACCTAGCAAGCCGCCCCACGCTGCACCAGGCCACCACCTTCGCCGAGCACTGCCTCGACCAACCCCGTCTCCGACACCGCATCCACCTCCTCCGTGGTCCAAGTAGCCGAGCACCAGCCCTGGGCCAATTCCTGCAGCCAAACTGAGCCCCGTCACGATCATCGCGACCCCAGCCGCGCCACAGCTCATCACCAACCCCAAGCCCCGTACCCGAGATCCTTTTGCTCCCTCCACCTGCTCCGGCCACGACCCAGAACTGCGCGACGACATATCCACCATCGACGACCTCATTTCTGCGAACTCAGAGCCTTCAAGTACCGCCACCCACGTCGATCGGTGCAAGCTATAGCCAATCAAAAGCAAGGATTCGAGGCCACGCTATTGCAATTCCAAGGCTCGCGAACTCTGGTTTCGTCGCAACGACCGTTTTTCACATCCGTGTCGCGCATTACAGCGTCCGACCGACCCACCATCTCCGTGATATCGTCAGCGAGGCAAGTGATTCACACTTGCTTTACATGCTTGTTCCCCTCCGAAAGACGGCCGAGACATTAGGACATTTGGCCTGAGATTCGGGGCAGATGCTATTTGGTTTTACCCGTCCACCTCTCCGAAGATGCCAAGTTGATTTATGGCACTGTGTATCGGAGGTTTAGACGGATGCGGCCGATGTAGCAGACTTCGTTAGATTCCCCCTCGCTTGAGGGGTTTTTGATTGTGGGGATGCTCTTCCCTGCAGGCGCAAGCCCCTGCAGTTAATTACGCTACCGCATCGCGGTAACAACTTTCTCCTTCTCCAGAATTTCACTCCGTGTCATGGGTGTTTGTTTTGTTTGTGGTTGCCCGTGGATTGTATACGGAGACTATTTATTTCGTCGCCCGTACGACGTGGATTAGTCCAAATCTTTCTTAGATTTGGGTTTTGGGTTTTGGTTTAAGGATACGTTAGCCATATTTGAGGCTAAGATCAACTTAAACGTTTGTTAAGGATGCGTTAGTCTAATTTCCAGATTAAGATCTACTTAACGGGATCGTCTAGATCCATTTCCAGTTTAGGGACATGGTGGTCCATTTAATATATGGCCGTCGGGACCCGTCACCTCTCTGACGACGTTGAAGGATTACAACGACATGTGTCAGAGGAGTTCGGAGATGTACCCTTGAACCAAAGTTGATTGGGGGTCTTATAGTCCAATTTGGGACTAAAGTCTGTTTGAATGTTTAAGGATACGTTAGCCATATTTGAGGCTAAGATCAACTTAAACGGGATCGTTTAGATCCAACAAAATAGCGTTTGGGGGCTCTATTGTTCCAGTTTAGGGACGTAGTGGTCCATGGGTAGTTTAGGGACATAGTGGTCCATCGCCAGTTTAGAGACATAGTGGTCCATTGGTAGTTTAAGGACATTGCGGTCCTTTGGTAGTTTAAGGACATGGGGGTCCATATTCCAGTTTAGGGACATGGTGGTCTATAGATAGTTTAAAGATGCATAAGTCCACGGGTTTAAGGACCCTATAGTCCGTGTTTTAGTTTAAGGACGCATAAGTCCATGGGTTTAAGGACCCCACAGTCTGTATTTCAGTTTAAGGACGCTTAGGTCCGTGGGTTTAAGGACCCCACAGTCCGTATTTCAGTTTAAGGACGCTTAAGTCCGTGGGTTTAAGGACCCCACAGTCCGTATTTCAGTTTAAGGACGCTTAAGTCCGTGGGTTTAAGGACCCCACAGTCCGTATTTCAGTTTAAGGACGCTTAAGTCCGTGGGTTTAAGGACCCCACAGTCCGTATTGATGTGTGGTTGTCGGGACTCGTCACCTCTTTGACGTCGTTGAAGGATTACAACGATGGGAATCAAAGGACTTCGGAGATGTACCCTCGAACCGGTTATAAATTGATTTAAGAGAGCAGCTGTGCTCAGTCAATTTAATTTGAGAACTTACAGCCATAATTGGGCTAAGACCAGTTGAAAAATGTTCAACACTTTTATTTGTTTTTGGCCTAAAAGGCCTGTGTTAGGGCTTGGCCCCTGTTTAAGTAATGCATTGCATTACTTTTGGTCTCTGTTGGACCTTTATTTGGGCTCTGCCCCTTTTAAAATAATGCATTGCATTATTTATTATTTTGTTTGGGCTCTGCCTATTTATAAATGATGCAGAGCATCAATTTTTTTTGGGCTCTGCCCTTTTTATTGCATTGCAACTTAATTTGGCCTACTAGGCCTTTCTGATTTGGGTCTGGCCCTTTAGTGAATAATGCATTGCATTTGTCAGGCGCTTTGCGCAGCGCAAGCGCTTGCGGTGATAACACGTGTCACGCAAGCGCAGTGCGCTGCGCCAGTACGCTGCGCTGCACCAGTGCGCTGCGCTTGCGCTGCTGACACGTGGCGCGCTCTGGTGAGTTGTGCTAATTTCAGAGAGTAAGGCTCTATCTCAAAAGCGCATAGCGCAAGTGGTTTAGATGATGACACGTGGCGCTCTCTGGTGGCTTGCGCCAACCCAAGAGCGCGACAGTGCAGTTTTGCAAGTGCAAGGCACTATTAACTTGAGAATGTTTTAGATTTCGGAACCAATGGTTCATAAAAAAGTGCAAAGCACTGTTTGATTTCTTGATCTAATTTAGATCAAAGAAGACAAGTTTTTTCTTATTTTCAAAGAACCAATGGTCCATAAGAAAGTGCAAGGCACTATTATTATTTATTTTTCTTTTTATTGAAGATCATTGATCTTGTTCTCAGATCAATGATCTGTTCATCAGAGAATTTTCTCTTTTTTCTAAAGGTTTTTACCATTTTTGTTCTTGAGGAATTCTCTCCAATTCTTCAGAGTTCTCAATGATGATGTTCTCAATTTCTCATAATGTTCAAGCCTTTGATTTGGGGTCTAGGGGCTTTTATATAGTGCCCATAAATTTGTTAAAATTTGTTAGAGAGATCTTTCTCTGAGTGATTTGGGAAATTTTCCCTACCGTTGGATCTTTGATCCAAGGGCTTCTGTTTTACAGAAGGCAATCTTCTTGTTTTAACAAGAACAGAAAAATCTTGCTAGAATTTAATTCTGTTTGGTGCAAATGCCCCAGCGCGTGACATGTGTCACGCAGCGCACAGCGCAGCGCAACTGCGCTGACACGTGTCGCGCAGCGCTTGCGCAACTGCGCTGATATGTGTCACGCAGCGCAGCGCTTGCGCAAAAGCGACTGCGCTGACACGTGTCACGCAGCGCAACTGAAGCTTTGCTTCTTTTAATTTTGTTTTTTTAATAGGGCCTTGCTCTGATTGGACGCGCTGTCTTGGGCGCTGCGCTGACGTATTAGCTTCTGATACGTGGCGCGTTGCGCGCAGCGCACGGAATCTAAAACGTTGCTTCAAAATTTGAATTTTTTGAAAATCAAACAGAGCCTTACTCTGATTGGAGGAAACAAATGCCCCTCCCACCGTTGCGCTCACGTGGCACGCACGTGAGTGCGACGGTAGCAAGATCCCAACCGTTGGATCAATGGATGATTTGAAGGGGCGCAGGCGCCTATAAATAGGACCCTTGGTCCTTGGTAATTTTTTTACCATTTTCAAGAATCTTGATTTTCAGAGCCTTGCTCTTGCTTAAGAATTTTAGAGCCTTGCTCTTGCTTTTTCCCAAGAACTCCAGAGTTCAGAACTTAAAACCATCTTAGGTATAATAAAATAAAATAAAATAAAATTAAAGTTGATTAATAGAGCCTTGCTCTCATAGATCTTTGATCTAAAAAAGAAACCCCTTTGGGGTTTTATTAACAGAGCCTTGCTCTTAAAAGTTCATAGATCTACAAAGATCTTGTCCATGGGTTTTAACCCATGAACAGAGCTTTGCTCATGGATCAAATGTAGATCTTTTTTGATCTGAAAATGGAGAACTACTAAAAGTTTTTATGGATCTTTAAGATCCCAAATTTTTTTAATCTTCAGGAGTTGAAATTTCTTTTTGATGGATTTTTCCATCATTATTATAGAGCTAGGCTCTTTTTAAGGAAATTTTATTCCCTTGAGACCAGAGTTTGACAAATGTCACTCTGTGACAGAGCTTTGCTCTAAAAGAGGAGATTTTCTCATTGTCTCTAGGGGTTTCCCATCAATGAGAATATTCTCTTGGGGATCTTTTCATTAGTTGACAGTCTCACCCAATGATGGGGCTGTCTTGTTAAATGATGCACTGTCATCCAGATTTTGTGGGTCCCCATTTGGTTCTCCTACCCACTGCATTGCAGTGTGGGGTAAAAAATTTAAAATGTTGAGCGTTGGAATTATAACACTGACATCTAATTTTTGTCTCTTCGCAGGAAACATGTCTGCCAATTTGTCTTTTCCGTTTGTTCGCTCGGAGGGAGGGTTTCCCCAGGCACCGGCGGACCGCGTGGTGCTCGCTCTCATCAAGGATCATGACCCCGAGCACAAGAGCCTTCACTTGTGGGGTAGGTGGTACAATGAGATCATCCAGGGTCGCCGAAGTTTCGGTTTCGCCACGCCGTCTGAGCCAATATCTTCACTCCCCTACGCAGATGAACCCCCGGTGAAGTATGCCGTGGAGGTCAAAAATTGGAATTCGGATGACCTCCTCCAGCCTGCGATTGGTGCTATCCCCGTGCAGCCGCCGGCAGCAATAGATATTTTAGGGAGGCGAATTTGTCAGGGTGAAGCACGCCCTTGGGGACAGGCCTATAATATTGGATTGATCCCACGACCGCCTGCCGGATATTTGTAATGGGCCCGGTACATCCTATCAGCGAAGAGGACTCATCTGATGAGGATTGGTTTGTACTCGGCCATTTACGTCTCGCTCTTTGAGTATCCTTCTCCTCCAACGTGGTGGGTTAAGGCTTTTATCGAGCAATGGAACATCCCCACCCACACCTTCCTGATGACGGACCAGGAAGTCTCTATCTCCTTAGAGGAGTTTGCTGAAATCTCTGGTCTGCCGATGAGGGGAGAGCTTTATGAGGAGCTGCTTCCTCCCGATGAATACGTCTTTGCCACCAAGCCGCTGGTGTTTGACCTGACGCCGGAGAACGCTATTCAGCACCAGAACGCTATTCAGCACCAGTACCTGGGCTTGGTTAAGGTGCTGGAGATCTATGAAGGACTCTATTTGGAATCGGGCGTCCGGGGCGTCAGTTTTGCAGATTTTATTGCCCGCTTCGTTCGACCGGAGTTCCTATCGGAGCGGAGCAAGAAGTTCGCCCAGCTCGACGACCCTTTTGGGTTCGGTTCGGATCGCCGACCCACATCGGAGGATGACCACAAAGACTTTTATCTCTCCGGTGCCGCCGTCGTCCCTTTTTCAGAAATTGCCATCCTAGGCATGGATGAGGAGACCTTTTTTGTAGGGTTCCTGGGCTTGTGGTTGTGCAGCTTTGCTCTTCCCATGCACCCGCGCCATATGCGGCCATCCGTTTTCTACCCAGCGCATCGGATGGTGGCTGGTTTGCAGTTATCAGTAGGAATCCCCGAGCTAGCTCATCTCTATAATGGACTCAGCGTAGCGGCGGATGCCAGTGAGCCAGGGGTGCAACCCGCTAACTTCCCGATGCACTATTTTACCTCTTGGATGGAAATGCACATGCACGGGGTGTTCGGCGCCCATAAGATTCCTCCCATTTTTGAGAGATGCAGACTCCCGAGGGTCATATGGTTGGTCGGGGCTTCGATCGTAGTTGCACCTCCGCGGGAGGCTAGGGGGCTGCTCCTTCGACCACACCTGGTTGGAGCGAAGACTTCTGTCTTGGATAAGGTCATAACAATAGGCTCAGTGACCACCAAGTGGGTAGTGTCGCTACGCGATGATTTTAAAGACGGGGCTTCCATATTGAAGGCTCGGGAAATCCTCCATCTCTACTCCATTCGGCCGGGCTGCTTGGTGTTCAGGAGAATGAGACAGCACTCTTTATGAGGTATAACCCGCACTGGTTTGCTCAGCAATCGAGCTACAACCAAGGGGTCCCGATGGAAGCTTTCTTGGAAAAGCCCGTGGTTAGCCGAGAGGGGATAAAGAACGCAATGCACCACTTCATGCGGCTTAACACGGGTTCCTATTTCTTCATCAGCGAGCCTAGCTGCTTCCCCAAGGTCCTCAACGCGTACGTGGCCTGGTATGCGCATGCTATGGGTCCAGTTATCCAAATGGAAAAGCGCATGCTGGTCGACCGCAAGGGTGCGCCTCTCTGCGGCGATCGCAAGGCTCCCATGAAGCCGAGGACCACGGTCATTCCTCCATTGAAAGGTGCTGGAGTTGGACCTCCGCACGTGTTGAGCCCTCAGCGCGGATTGCCGCTTCGCGATATTGTGGATGCGCCACCAGCCCCCCGTGCTCCAGTGGAGGTGGTAAATGTGGTATCGCCGGAGTCCGGCGCAGGCGCGGATATCGGGACCCGCCGCCCCAAGGTGTCTGCCAAGCGCAAATCAGCCCCGGGTGCATCCAGAGCTGGCGGGCAAAAGAAGAAGAATTCGCTCCTCTCCCTCGACGCGATCCTCGGTTTAGAGCCTGAGGCCCCTCTTACCGAAGGAAAAAGCGAATATGGCAGCAATAAGGGCTTCTCGGTAGACCCCGCAGACACCGATTTGGCGGCTGCTATTGCAGCTTCTGAGCGATCGGCGAGGCTCGAAGCGATGTTGAGTAAACTCGCCGAGTCAGGTAACCATTAGTTGCTTTCTTCGTCATTTTATTGCATTTTTATCATTATTTTTTACTAATGCTTTCTCCTTTTTTAAACAGGGGTCACTACCGAAGAAGCCATCGCTACTTCTTTGAAAACCTTCCAGGAGGAAGAGAATAAACGCGCTTTAATGGGCGTTGGTACGTATCGCCTTATCAGAAATTTTTGTCTTCTTTTCTGATGGCAAATCTAACCTTCTTCCTTTGTTTCTTTGCAGGGGCTGCGCCAGCTGATGTGGGGACTATCCCCGGATCCTCTACTGAAGTCCCATCTTCCTCGGGGCTACCACGGGAGCCTCAACTTGACAAAACGACGAGGGATGCCTTGAAAAATTTGGAGGCCTCCCTGTTCACGGACGAAGACGCCTCAATGAAAGAGGCTCTGGTGAGGTCCGTCTCAACGCTCGGGAGGAGAGGAAGCGGCTGAGGCGTGAGGCGAAGGCGCGCAGGGCTGCTTTGGCCACGGGAGCGGACCCAAGCACCATTATTCTCTCTGCTTCTCCTTCTGAAGAGCTCCCGGCCGGTCTATCTACCGCACACAGACAGGTGGCGCATGCAGTTCGGGAAGCTAATGATAAGTCCACTTCAGGTAATGTACCTTTCAAGATTTCATTGTAAGAATTGTAAACCTATCGGTTCTTATACATTTTGCCTTGCAGGGCCAAGTCCAACCGAGGGGGAGGCGGAGACCGTCGAACCGAAGGGAACAGAGGAAGAGGCACCGGCCAAACCCGAGCCGACGGTGGGCAACGTCGCCGGGGTTGTCGAGCCCGAATCGGAGGCTGAGGGAACTGCACCCGAGAAGGCCGTTGATGCCGAGCCTGGGATGGCGGCAAATGAGACGACCGCTGCAACTGAGCCCGAGGTAGCGGCGGACGAGACGCTTGAGGCCAGTGACCCTCTGGTGATGGCGGATGAGACAATGGAGACCGCTGAGCCCGAAGAAGTAGCGGTTGAGATGGGCACGACTCTAGAAGAAGAGCCAGCCGATCCTTCTCAAGAGTCCAGCAATGTTCCAATTATCGCCCTCCCCGTCTACGGTCTTCCGCCGTCTCCCGGACGCGCAAGCACGACGACAGCCCCCATTGAGTCGGGTGATGAGGCCACGGGCGGTGGCCTCATGTCGATGGAGGAGGGAGACGCCTCTGCTTCTGCCGGTGGCTCATCAGGTAAATCTCGAGTTATAGCCCCCCCTTTTTATCTTGCAACCGCTTCTGACAAGTTTATCCTTGTTTTTAACGCAGGTGCGGCTAGTGCCGATGCTCCATTACTCGAGAGAGCGCCGTCAACTACTGCCTTGGCGGTGGTTGTTTCCCCCAATCAGAACGAAACTCTATTTCTAAGACTGAAAAGTAAAGCACTGCTTCATAAAAAAGACTAAACACCAAAGGCAATTTATCCTTGCAAGAATCACATGCGCCTAATAATAGCAAATTAAATCATACGATGCACAAGCATAACAGAGAGCTAAAATAAAAGAACCCTTAACAGATAATGAAATACTTGATTAAAAAGAAAAATACTTGTTCATTATTATTATTGTTATTACATTTAAAAAAGATCACCAAATATGGGATCGGAAAGACAAGGGTTTGCAAAAATAAGAAGAAGATTCTCCAGTTCCCTTTCTGTCTTCTCCACCACGTTGAAGCGGCGGTCCTCCCGAGAGGTAGACGCCCAACGATCATCGCCACATTCGTCAGAAAAGGTGGCGATGACAACCCGGCGAGCCCGTATCTGGCTCAGCAAGTGGAAAGAGCAGTCCCTCAGGGCTTTGGCGATCAAGTGCGCTTCAAAGAAGCACTCGATCTTATCCTCGGCGGCATCAAGCATTGCCGAGGACATCTCTACTGGAGGAGGGGGAAGATCGGCGAGCACCGAGGCAAGGATCATCCAGAGCCAAATGGAGTGCAGAGGAAGAGGAGACCCCACACGAGTCAAAAGCTCGTACATTGCAGCATCGCACTGCTCGTCCGTAAGAGAAGGATCCACCAAGCGCGCAGCAAAACGGGGAATGATGTCTCGAATTGGCACTTCCCATGGTTGTCGGCGGGCATGAGGACGGTTGCAAGCCATGATCGAAAAAGTTCTCTGAAGTTGAGAGAAGAAAAGGCTCGGCTTTGAGTTATATATAGGCCAAGCACGGGAAATTCTGTGCACAATGGAATTATTTCCAGGACCCGGGAAATGAAAATTTTGGGAAGATGAAAAGACATCTCAAGTGAAGGAACGCTTCCGATTTCCCCAATCAGAGCAAAGCTCTACTTTGAAAATTTAAATTTTAATAAATGAAGCGACGCTTCAGATCCTCTGCGCTGTGCGCAGGATGCCACGTGCCGAAATCTGGCACGCCAGCGCGGAGAGCGCAGCACCCGAGGCAGCGCGCCCAATCAGAGCAAAGCTCTATTTAAAACAAAATTAAAGGAAGCAACGCTTCAGTTGCGTAAGCGCTGCGCTGCGCGACACGTGTCAGCGCAGACGCGCAAGCGCAGTTGCGCTGAGCCGTGCGCTGCGCGACACGTGTCAGCGCAGTTGCGCTGCGCGACATGTGTCACGCGCTAGGGCGTTTGCGCCAAACAGAATTAAATTCGAGTAAGATTTTTCTATTCTTGTTAAAACAAGAAGATTGCCTTCTGTAAAACAGAAGCTCTTGGATCAAAGATTCAACGGTAGGGAAAATTCCCCAAATCACTCAGAGAAAGATCTCTTTAACAAATTTATGGGCACTATATAAAGGCCCCTAGACCCCAAATCAAAGGCATCAACATTGTGAGAAATCAAGAACTTCAAACAGAGAGAACTCTGAAGAAATTTCAAGAAGAAAAAAGGTAAAAACCTTTAAGATAGAAGAATTTCTTCTAATAGATCATTGATCTAGGAACAAGATCAATGATCTTCAATAAAAAAAATAATAATAGTGCTTTGCACTTTTTTATGAACCATTGGTTTTGGAATCTAAAACATTCTCAAGTTAATAGTGCCTTGCACTTGCAAAACTGCACTGTTGCGCTCTTGGGTTGGCGCAAGGCACCAGAGAGCGCCACGTGTCAGCATCTGAACCATTTGCTCTATGCGCTTTTGAAATTGAGCCTTGCTCTCTGAAACTGGTGCAACTCACCAGAGCACGCCACGTGTCAGCAGCACAAGCGCAGCGCACTGCGCTTGCGTGGCACGTGTCATCACCACAAGCGCTTGCGCTCATTGATTGGCGCAAAGTGCCTGACAAATGCAATGCATTTCTTTTAAAGGGCCAGGCCCAAATCAGAAAGACCCAGTAGGCCAAAATAAATTGCAAAGCAATAAATAGGCAGAGCCCAAGTAAAATCGATGCTCTGCATCATTTATAAATGGGCAGAGCCCAGACAAAATTGATGCTCTGCATCCTTTATGGGCAGAGCCCAAATAAAAATAAAAAGTAATGCAATGCATTATTTAAACATGGGCAAAGCCCTAGCACAGGTCTAATAGACCAAAAACAAATAAAAGCGTTGAATATTTTTCAACTGGACTTAGCCCAATCATAGCCGTAAGTCCTCAAATTAAATTGACTGAGCACATCTGCTTTCTTAAATCAATTTACGACCGGTTCGAGGGTACATCTCCGAACTCCTTTGACTCCTATCGTTGTAATCCTTCAACAACGTCAGAGAGGTGACGGGTCCCGACAACCACACATCAACACAGACTGTGGGGTCCTTAAACTCATGGACTTAAGCGTCCTTAAACTAAAACAGGGATTGTGGGATCCTTAAACCCGCGGACTTATGCGTCCTTAAACTAAAACACGGACTGTGAGGTCCTTAAACTCATGGACTTAAGCGTCCTTAAACTAAAACACGGACTGTGAGGTCCTTAAACTCATGGACTTAAGCGTCCTTAAACCAAAAGACGGATTGTGGGATCTTTAAACCCGCGGACTTATGCGTCCTTAAACTAATGATGGACCACCATGTCCCTAAACTGGCAATGGACCGCAATGTTCTTAAACTACCTATGGACCACTACGTCCCTAAACTGGAACAATAGAGCCCCTAAATGCTCTTCGTCAGATCCAAACGATCCCGTTAAGTTGATCTTAGTCTCAAATCGGACTAACGTATTCTTAACGAACGTTTAAGTTGATCTTAGTCTAAATATGGCTAACGTATCCTTAAACTAAAACACCAAAACCAAATCTAAGTAAATACGGATTTAGACTAATCCACGTCCTACGGGCGACGGCATCACTTAGTCTCCATATACAATCCACAGGCATCCACAAACAAAACAAATACACACGACACGAAATGAAATTCTGGAGAAGGAGAAAGTTGCTACCGCGATGCGGGAGCGTAATTAACTGCAGGGGCTTGCGCCTGCAGGGAAGAGCGTCCCCACAATCAAAAACCCCTCAAACGAGGGGGAATCTGACGAAGTCTGCTACATCGGCCACATCCGTCTAAACTTCCGATATACGGTGCCATAAATCAACTTGGCATCTTCGGAGAGGTGGACGGATAAAACCAAATAGCATCTGCCCCGAATCTCAGCGTCAGGACCTCACAGTCTTGTGCGCCGTCTTTCGGAGGGGAACAGATTCTGGCACGCCCGGTGGGACCTTTTCCTCTTTCCACTCCACACTTCGTGTGTCGTATTCTCGAACGAATCGCGGTTTGTTAATGCTTGCCTTTGGATTTTAAGTTACTAAGATTTGGTCTTTTGCCTGGCGCAGAAATCAAGCATCGATGGCCTCTACCTGTTCGAAGTGCTCCAACTGCAGCTGCAACGCGCGTCCTGCCTCAACTGGGGGCATAACCTACGGGCCCCAAGGGCCTCTTTGTTCATCATGCCCGTGGAGCAGATTACTCAAGCCACCACAGGGTTGTTTTTCGGAACCATGCTTCCGCCAACAAGCTTCAGCACCCCTGTGCCCGTACAAGAAGCTCCTAAGAAGTCGGTCTTCAATCGACTTACAGTTGCTGTGGCCCCTCTCAACAGGTCGCCCAACACCAGTGCCTCGGTCTTCTCCAGACTGGGCCAAAACTCCTGCGGGCCCACAATAAAGCTTGCGGTCCCAGAAAAGGTTATTCCAAAAAGAGTAGCCAAACCTGTTCCTGAAGTCGTCAAGGCAGCTTCTCCGGCTAAGAGATCAGTCTTTACAAGACTGACCGTCCCAAATCCCACTCCTGCTCCTGCTGCTCAAAAGATGTCAGTCTTTAACAGGCTGACCCCGGCGACAGCCCCACACCTAAACAGGGGATAAGAAGAAGCTGTTTCTGTCTCTGAGCCAATACCGACAACTCGTCGCGCCCGACGACGCCACTGGCGCCGGGTAAGGAAGACCGGGGGCAACTCCCCTTCTGGGATAACTCCACCAGCTCCAACGGCGGAAGTCAATGCTGCTGTTCCAACTGGGAACAGCTTTGAGCTGCTGAATAGGGTACGCAGAAACTCACCAACTGCGGTGCTCAGAAGATCTCCTCCACCGGTAGAGACTGCCGTGGAAACAGGAAAGCCGGAGCAGTCTCCTCAATCGCTGTCCTCCAGGATCTATAAGATATGGCGACGAGTCCGAGAATCTGTGATTAATCCTAATTTCTCTCGCCAACAGAAGAAGTCAAAAGGTCGGCAAGAAGAAAATCCCCCGGTCAAGCAACGAAAGGTGACGACCGCTTGGGTGCCCAAAGCAACGGCCCCCTCAACTTCTACGGCCCATAAAAGAAGAAGGCCGGAGAAAGTGCCAACGCCGATGACGAATATCAAAGGTGGTGACCCCAAACGCCCTAAGTCAGGAGGCATTGTAGTTCATACCGTCTACATGGCGTCTGGTAAGGAGGACAGCCGCATATCAACAGGTCATAGACCGCTCGCACGATCAGTGACCAAAGCGCAGGAGCAACAGCAGAAGCTCCAAGAGATGATGAACGCTATGGCCGCACTTACTGGGCCCAAAGAAAACCCTGAAACGTCTTCGGATGAACGCCAAGAGGAAGAAACCGACGCCGAATTCCTTTGTCGAATATTGGAGAAGAAGGATAAAGAGGCTGCTGAACAAGCAGCCAACATAAAGCGTATGGGCCTCCTGTTCCAAGACGTGGTCCAACAAGATCCTCCGGCCGAAGATCCCCCGATCGTCCTTGAAGATGATAGGGGAGAGACGTCGAATCCTCCGCCAGCTCTGTCAACAGCTAAGGAGGAAACAATCTCCAAGGCTGGCCTGGATGAGTATATAGCCCAACAAATACGGGTTCATCATGCGACTGAAGCAGCCGGCCAGGTCGTAAAAACAGGAGGGCCGTATCCGAGTTGGTACTACCAGATTAAGTACCCGCCGGGCTACACAATTCCCAAGTTCCATGTCTACAAGGGGACAGGCAATCCTCACCAGCATGTTGCCCAGTTCAGGGCACTCTGTGGCAACACCGGCGGTGATGACAAGTTGTTGCTTCGCCAGTTCGTTGGAAGCTTATCAGATACAGCGTTCGAGTGGTACTCTGAGCTCCCGAACGACTCTATCAAAACCTTCGCGGAGATGGAGCTGTTGTTTACTCAGCGTTTTGCAAGCGCCAGTGAACGCACCTCGATGACGGCGCTAATTAACGCCAGGGTAAAGCCAGGCAAGACATGGGTTCAATATGCTATACGGTGGCGGAACTTATGGTCGAAGTGCGAGCAGCGCATTGAAGAAGCTCCCGCGGTGGGTATGTTTGTGGGAACCCTTGATCCGCAAGCAACCATCTCGCAATTTATGATGTTTTTCAAGCCGACTACCTTCCAGGCCTTGATTGACAAGCTAGCGCAAATGGATCAGATGGGCCATAGACCCCCTCTTCCAAAGCCGGACTCCCGAAATGACAAGGGAAAAGGAAAAGCGATCGTTGTCGCTAATGCTCAACAACAACCGAGCAACTCGAAGCCGGTTGTTCGTCAAAATAATATGCGTCCATACGTAGCCCTTGAGGAGAGGCTAGGACGTTCTTACTCATTTCCCCGAGATAAAATGAGAAGGTTATTCGAGCTGGTGTTGCGCAACCGACTCATAAATCTGCCGGATCCAAAACGTCCGTCGCAACTAAATGATGTCAATGAGCCCAACTACTGTCCTTATCATCGAGTACCGGGTCATCCGATCGAAGATTGCTACGTCTTCAAAAATTGGCTTGAAGACCAGTACCGACAGGGCAAGTTCGCGTTATCTGACAAATGGAAGGTGAATCCTCTGCAGCCCCACACCTCTAAGGGGATGAATACGCCGGGGGCAACATGCTCCGTCGTTGAAGAAGCTCCTTGGGAGGTTGTATTATCAGCCAAGACAAAGAGGATGGTAAACGATATTCAGACATGCCTAGCGATCAAGTGGAAGAACCCGTTGGTTGTCGCATGGTAAACACCGGCGGGTCACAAGTGCTTACATTCGGGAGTGATTCTGATGAAGAGCTGGAGCTTGGCCCTCTCTTTAAAGAGTCCACTTCGGGAAAAGAAGAAGAGCCGAAGGTCTGCGAAAATATCCGGCTGCGTAATCGGACGCTGCCTGAAAAGAATCTCGGACCCTCAAACAGAAAAGACAAAGGGAAAGAAAAGGTCTCTGAGGATATTACCCTAGATGACCAAGTCATGGAAGAGCTAGCCGCCAAGGACCCGCCAAAGAAAAATGAGGTGGATTACAACGTTCTAGCGCATCTGAGGAAACTACCCTCGCAGCTCAGCTTTCTTGACGCCCTTTTGCTATCGAAGGAGGCGAGAGATTCGTTAATCAAGGCACTACAGGATCCGGAGCAATTCCAAGCTTTCCTGGCCGAGAAAAAGATGAAGGATGAACCGGAGGAAGTGCACACGACCGATGTCGCTTTTGTTGATGAAGACCTTCTCCTTGGGACGTGCGAACACAATCGCCCCCTTTATGTCTCAGGATACTGCCATGATATAAAGATAGGCAAAATCCTGATCGACAATGGATCCTCCGTTAATCTTCTCAATGTGCGGGTGTTAAAAGAAATCTGCATGAGCGTCCAGCATCTTGCTCGGGACAAGATCACCATTTCCGGGTTCGACTCCCAGTCATCAAGGACTCTTGAGTCTGTGATACTGACACTACGCTTTGGGCTACTCGTCACGGACATTAAGTTCCATGTCATAGACGCCAAGACATGCTACAACGCTTTGCTCGGCCGACCGTGGTTACACGAGTATAACGTCATCCCTTCTACACAACATCAGTGTATGAAATACGCTGAGGATGGTCTCGAGTATACCGTAGCAGAAGAACTGAATCCGTTTTCCGTGAACGAAGTCCGCAAATATGAAGATGCCAAATACTTCTTACCGAATTTCGAAGACACGGAAAGGTGTCACAAGCCGGAGAACAAAGCTAACGTCACCATCCCTGTTTTCGGGAGTGATACCGAGGAGGAAGAGGAGATAGTTTATTCGGGTCCGCCCCAATACAAAAAGTTAGGGCCATCTGCTCCTACGTTAATCTTTGGTAGCGACTCGGAAGATGAGGTCCATGCTGTATTCCCTGCTCAACCTTCAATACAAACGTCCGCTGACGAAGAACAAAGTCTACAAGTCGCCATGGTGCCGCTTAAACACCGTAAAGAACTGGATGCACTTGATATTTACAATATAGAAGAGCTGCAAACGTTCTATATCCCTCCCAGGCGAGAAGGCGAAAAGGCAATTCTATTCTACCGCTCTGAAGAAACCAGAGTGGAGAAAGAAATCTGGCATGGCGCGGATCCTACGCTTGACCGGCTTCAACCCATTCGTCTCCCCAGATATTATACAGAAGGCTTAAAAAGGCTATTGAAGCGCCAGGGGATATCCTTCAAGCAGACCGTTCGAAAAGCCAAGTTCTATGACAAAGTCTGGAACGTTCCCGGGACTCAATGCAAACTGCATAATGGGAGAATGGAGACAAAAGGGCTTGGATACATCCGGTCAAAGAAACGAGAGCCACTACACGGCTGCTACGTCGTGTATGACTTCGATGAAGAAACGGATGCTCAATGGGAGGACGCTAATCCTGAGCCAGTGAAAGTTCCAGATGCAAAAGAGCCCAGTCCGTCGTTCGAAGAACAAATGGACAAACTTATAAGGGAAGCTGGTCAAAAAGTCCGAAACGACCATAACCGCGAAATGGTCATCTACAAGAAAGCCAAAACGCAACGCCTCCTCCAACAAGCCGCGAAGGATGAAAATGCCGCTCCTTGTCAACCTGTTATAAAGAAGGCTCGACGCAAAGGCAGAAACAAGTCGAAACGCGAAAAAGGCGCTCAACAGCAACAAAGCAGGGCTAAGAGGCCACGCGAGCGAAAATCGAGCGTTTCCGATCTATCCCTCATGAGAAAAATGGGTCGAGCGTACTCTTTTCCTCGAGACAAGACGAAGAAAATACTCTACCTCGCTATAAAACATCATATGCTTACGCTGCCATAGTCCAAACACCCCGAACAAGCAGGCGAAGTCTCTCACCCGGACTATTTCCCTTATCACCGAGTGATAGGGCACCCTCTCGAGAACTGCTTCACCTTCAAGAATTGGGTTGAAGATCAGTATCAGCTTGGCAAGTTCGCTCTGTCCGACAACTGGAGGGTAGCGCCGCTACAGAAGCACGAACCCAAGGCCACGGGAGAAGAACCAGTTCCACATTGGGATTGGAAGCGAATTCGTACTTGTCACGTGATAACGATATCAAAAGAAGAGCCCGAGAACATGGATGACCTTCCCTGGTGCTTTGAAAACAGCAACGACGAGGTAATCTCAGAATTCCCACCAGCGCCGAAAGAGCTGGAAGATGGAATCCATACCACGGCGGATAACCTCAAAAAAATTGAGTTGGGAACGGTGAACGACCCGCGACCGACATTCATTAGTGAGCTGCTGTCTGAAGAGAAGGTGGCTTCATTAAAAGATCTGCTTATGCAGCATAAAGATTGCTTCGCATGGAACTATTCCGAAATGCCAGGACTAGATCCAGAAATTGCTGTGCATAAATTGGCGATATCCCCGAACGTCAAGCCGGTCAAACAAGCGCCAAGAAGAATGCGGCTCGAGCTTGAAATGAGTATCAATGCTGAAGTCAAAAAGCTGATCGACTCCGGCTATATTCAGGAGGTTCAATATCCGGAATGGATCGCCAACATCGTCCCGGTGATGAAGAAAAATGGGACAGTGCGCATATGCATGGACTTTCGGGATCTCAATAAAGCTTGCCCAAAGGACGATTTCCCGGTGCCAGTCACTGAGCTGATGATAGACAATACGTCCACTCACGAGGTTTTCTCCTTCATAGACGGCTCATCAGGGTATAATCAGATAAAGATGCATCCCGAAGACCAGAAGCACACCGCCTTCAGGAATCCTTTGGGTATATTCTGCTACAAGGTGATGCCTTTCGGTTTAAAGAATGCCGGTGCCACCTACCAAAGAGCCATGACGCGGATCTTTGATGACCTTATACATGAGATTGTTGAATGTTACATCGACGACCTTGAAGTGAAAAGCAAATCATACGAGGAACATCTTGAGCATCTGAAGACCGTATTTCAACGCCTTCGGCAATACAACTTGAAGATGAACCCTCTCAAGTGCGCATTCGGAGTTTCCTCGGGCAAATTCCTGGGATTCATCGTCCGACACTGAGGTATTGAGATAGATCCATCAAAGATCAAGGCGATCATGGAAATGCCTCCGCCAAGAACTCTCAAACAGCTGCGGTCTCTCCAAGGGAAGCTCGCGTATATACGGCGATTTATAGCCAACCTGTCAGGCAAGTGTCGTTCTTACAGCCACCTGATGAAGAAAGGAACCCCGTTCGTCTGGGACCAAAAATGCCAAAGCGCGCTAGATGAGATCAAGCAATACCTGCAGAACCCGCCAGTGTTGGCTGCTCCGGTCAAGGAAAAGCCCCTCATTCTTTATACAACCGCTCTCGAAGGCTCTTTAGGCGCATTATGGGCACAAGAGAACGACCAAGGGAAGGAAAGAGCGCTCTACTATTTGAGTCGAGTTCTACTGGGGGCAGAAAGAAACTACTCCCCCATTGAAAAACATTGCTTGGCGTTGATCTTTGCGATAACAAACCTCAGACACTATGCATTGGCACATGAAGTCCGTCTCATTTCGAAGGTGGACCCTCTTAAATATTTAATGTCGAAGGCCATATTGACGGGATGACTCGCTAAATGGGTCCAGCTCTTGATGGAGTTCTCGATAACATATCAACCTCTCAAGGCAGTGAAAGGCCAGGCCATCGCTGACTTCCTCGCTGAGCATCCGATACCCGCCAATTCTCTTTTGAATTGTGATCTTCCAGACGAACATGCGCTTGATGCGATCAACGGTGGTGATACCCGATGGGAGCTTTATTTTGATGGAGCATCTTCCGTGAAGAAGCGCAAACAAAGTACCCCTATAATCAAATCGGGGGTAGGACTCATCTTTGTAACTCCACAAGGAGGGATAATGCGCTTTGCTTTCTCCCTGACGGAGCCGAGGAAAAACAATGAAGCCGAATACGAAGCTTTGATAGCAGGCCTCGAGATCGTCATCGACATGGGAATTGAAAACCTCTTCATATATGGAGATTCTCAACTAGTCGTTAGTCAAGTAAATGGCGACTACCAGACGTGCAAACCAGAGTTGGTGAAGTACTGCGAGAAGGTGCAGCAACTGTTGACCCAAATCCCTTCCTATACTTTGGAAAACATACCGCATGCGGAAAACAGCAAAGCGGACGCATTGGCCAAGCTCGCTAAGGAACTGGCTGATGAGAACCTCGATGGCGTAAGAATCGTGATACAAAGCTGTCGGGTGCTTGCCCCTGCAGAAATATCTCCGGAATCACCCGAAGAGAAGAGAGCGACTGAGCAGACGACCCTGCAAATAAAAGATCGGGAAAATACCGAGGATTGGAGAGAAGTCTTTATAGACTACTTCAAATACCGCTGAATACCTGAAGATGCGTCCTCAAGACATCAGCTCATGAAACGAGCTCTGTCTTTCACCTTCGTCAACGATACTTTGTACAAGAGGTCGTTTGATTCTCTGTGGTTAAGATGCCTGGGACCTGACGAAGCAAAAAGAGTCGTTCAGGAAGTTCATGACGGACTCTGTGGTTCTCACCAAGCAGGCCCAAAGATGAAGTTGAAGATCAAAGGGATGGGCTACTACTGGCCCACGATGATTCAGGACTGTCTCGAATATGCGAAGCAATGCCACTCATGCCAAATTCATGGGGACTTTATCCACCAACATCCAAATCCACTCCATCCAACGGTGGCTAGCTGGCCATTCGAAATGTGGGGAACTGACATAGTCGGCCCCATCGAACCAGTATCGTCTAGAGGACACCGTTTCATCCTAGGGACGACTGACTAGTTCTCCAAATGGGCAGAAGCAGTACCGCTGAGGGAAGTTAAGAAGGAGAATATCCTCCATTTCTTCAAAACGCACGTCCTATATCGGTTTGGAACTCTGCGCCGGATCATCTCCGATAACGGGCCAGCCTACAGAAGCCATAAGATCAGTCGTTTCGCGCAACAGCATAACATAGACTGGAGATATTCCTCGGTTTATAATCCGCGAGCTAATGGTCTAGCCGAGGCCTTCAACAAGACCTTGAAAAAGATCATGAAGAAGACGGTGTCCCGAAATAAGAAGGACTGGCATGAGAGACTGCAAGAGGCTCTTTGGGTGTATCGAACTACATTCAAGACGGCCATAAACACAACGCCGTACGCGTTGGTATTCGGTACAGAAGCAGTACTCCCCCTTGAGATAGAGTTACCTTCTCTACGAGTGGCAGTCCACCATAAGCCAACGGACGAAGAAAATGCTCACTTTCGGCTTGAGGAACTTGATGCCCATGATGAAACCCAGCTCATAGCGCAACAAAATCTGGAGGCTTATAAAGCGAAGATGACGCGCTCATATGAAAGATTGATCCGGCTAAGGACATTCCGCCAAGGCAAACTCGTGCTAGTGGTCAAGAGGCCTATGATCCCCAATCGCGCTAAACGGGCAAAATTTGAGCCAAACTATGAAGGCCCGTACATCATAGACAAGGTCTACCAGGATGGAGCCTATCTACTCATGGATATGCACGGTGAAAGACCTTACAGGCCAATAAATGGTCGATTCCTAAAGAAATACTACGCTTAGCAAGTTACTGCCTAGGTCAATGATAGACGACGACGGCTATGTCCTCTCGCTATCTTCCTAAGCCCAAACTTTATAAGCAGTAGCCAGCCCTCTCTTGGACGGACCGAAACATCCCTAAACTAATGACGGACCGAAACGTACTTAAACTAACGGCGGACCGAAACGTCCTTAAACTACTACCGCAACATCTTTAGGCCGACGAGAAGAATAAAAAAATATATAAAATAAAAAAAATATAAAAACGGTATGTCCATAAGCAAAAAAGGGCACGGATGAAAACCTGAAAGGGCTCCGTGAGTAAAAACAGCAGGGCTACCGGCGAGTGTTCGTGAAAACCCGAAAGGGTGAGACCTCGTAAAAAAAAATATATAAATAAAAAGAATAAAAAAAATGGTATGTCCATAAGCAAAATGGGCACGGATGAAAACCCGAAAGGGCTCCGTGAGTAAAAACAGCAGGACTACCGGCGAGTGTTTGTGAAAACCCGAAAGGGCGCAACCTCGTTAAAAGACACTTACAGGGTCCCCTCGACCTTGTAAGGAGAAACCACCCGCGTGAGATCCTTACGACTCACAAGGGAGCAGCACACTTAGGGATCCCCACGATTCCTAAGGAGAAAATACACTTGCGAGATCCTCACGACTCGTAAGGAGAACTCTCTTATGGGACCCTCTCGGCTCATAAGATTTGAAAGTCTTAAGTTACAGAGACCTAAATGTAACATTTTAAAAATAATTAAATAAATAAAATTTGTTTAAGTGAATTTTAGGATTTTCGGTAAAGTAAAATGTATTTTTCGTAAAACAAAACCGTAATTATTTTTCACTATAAATTTAAAAATACCTATTTTAATTATGTTATTAATAGTAAATGGTGTTTATTTAGTCACTTATAAATTTTTAGTTTAATTAAATATTTTTCCTAAATTAATTGTTTTAAATATTAACATAAGCTTTATTTTTACACTAAATTAGTGTAAATTGCAAATTTGAATGGTTTTAATTTGTAAAAATGAACCATGGCATATTAGAATTTAGTGTGTTTCATGCAAAATTTATTTGCAATTTTTTCCAAAATTCTAGAGTTTTCTTGAGTTGTTTTAGAAAAGAAATAAAAGAAAATTTAATAAATTAATGAAAAGACATAATGAAGTGATATTTTGGGGGAAACTTCTACACAGCTCCTCACTCATTTCTTTCTCTCCCTCACCTCCCAAACTTGGCCGGCCTCACCCCTATGGCAGCCCCCCATTTTCCAATTTTATTTTAACTCCAAAAATCATCAAAAATCCTCCAAAATTCAATAAAAAATGCACAAAATCCTAATAAATTCCTACCCTTTATTCTTTGCTCTTCTTTACATGGATTTTGGAGTGGGAAAGCATGCATTTTGGAGGCTCATTTTCATGTTTGGACTTTATGTTGTGGATGTATAAATCTTTCTCTTTTGATTTATTTCTATTAGATGTTTCTTTTAAAGCATAATTAGATTTATTAAATTAATTCTATTTGCAAATTTTAAAATTCAAGTTAGGGTTTGTAAATTCAAGTTGTGGTTTTTATTAATTAAATAATGTTATAATAGCTAGTTTAACATTTTTTTTAGAGTGGAAAAATCTTGCATGGTTGTTGTATAATAATTTGTTTATTCAAATTGATTTAATTATGCTATTTAGCTAACTAGTTTTTTATAAAATGTATATGTGGGTAATATAAAATTCTAATTAAGGCTGCTATCATTAGATTGTAGTTTTAGTGAGAATATTAGCATGTTAATAGAAAGAAAAACTTAGTTTGATCACTAGTTTCTTTTGATAATTGGAAAATACTAATAAAATGCTATTTTTGTAAACTAGATTTTGGAAATTCCTAAATAAATGAGATTTAAAATATAAATTATGGTTTCATTATATCATTATCATCATGAATTGTAGTTTAATACATTAACTCATGCAAAATCAAGTTTGTTGTGAAATTGTGGAATTTGGCTTGTAAGATGTTGAAAATTAATAAAGGTTGCAAACTAGAAATTCCAAATCCATACATATTTGTGTAATAAAAATATAGTAATGGTTTCTATAATCTAGTTAGACTATTTAATGAGTTTTATGATCATTGGTTTCATCTAAATGTCAAGTTTTGAAGAAAAACGGTAAGTTGGCATTTTCGGGTTTTACGAAATCGGGCGATTTGATAGATTTTAGTGTTTCGATGAATTAAATCATGTTTTATAATATAAGTAATGAGTTTTAAAACTATGAGTTATTTGTTCATGTTATCTCGATCCATCGGAATTTGTACGCCGATATCGAGCGATATTTGGTTCTTTTGCGTGGACGGGACATAGGTTTTAACCTATGCTTGTTCCTTACGTCGTTTTGACTTTTGTATGTGATTTAGTTTACGATACTATTTATATGTTTGCGTTTAGGTACCCCTCACGTGGACTGTGGGCGATGAAGAGGAGGATGGCGACACCGTCTTCGGTAGACATGGACCAGGTGAGTAGATGTATATCTACGGGGGGAAGTCGGGTGGATGGCGTTTAGCACCCCCGCAACATAGAATAGGAATAGTACTTATTGTCATTAGGAAACCAGATGTGACCCTAGATTCTTAATGAGTAGGACCCTAGTAATGACCCTAGGCTGGACTAGACTGATTTAGGAAGACCATACCAGAGGATGAATACCTTGGAAGAGATTCGTAGGTTTCAGGTAGAAACACATACACACACACTGAAACTCGACATGGTGTATACGTGTATGTGTATATATATATAGGACCAGGTATAGGTATATATGTATATATACACAACACGTATATGGGATACATTGATGTGATAAGATACACGAGAATGAAATAGTATAACTAGGCTTGATGCCGTGATTCTTGGCTATACAGTTGTATTAAAGTGTTGGCGGATCATTAAAGAATGAGATAATGAACATGTATACATAAATTATAATGGGTGGTGATGACCTTGAGGTACATGGGACTCTAAAATAGAACCCGAACTGTAACTTGTGACTGATCACGATATGATATATGTATGACTTGATTACGACGTCATATAGGTGTGACCTGATGTCGATATCATATAGGTATGACTTGATGACGATATGATATCAGTATGACTTAATCGCAATATGATACATATGACATGATATTTCTGAGGATAAATTAATGAGGTATATTTATGATGGCAATGTTATATAATTGATGTATGCGATTGCAGCATAGCACCTTGATCATGACATGTGTTGATGATGATATAATACGAATAATGAGATACGTAGGTGATATTTGACCCGTACCCCGATATTGGGATGCCATACGATGGATTTTACCGTACGAGGCATAAATGTGATGATTGATCCGCACTCTTGATTTGAGGAAGTCGTACTATGTACGTGACGCTATTAAGGCTGGATCGCCGACTATTAGAGATATGGACCCAGACTTTAGGTGTACTCCTACTTCTTATCGACTAGTTCGTAGGTTTAGTTTTCCTTAGGGGGTTAGATGGACACTAGTTTAGGTTCGAGTCTTACAGTGGTAGTTATATTTGTATATCAAATGGGCGGGTAGCACACATCTGTCTTTACTTTCATACCGTAATCATAATGTGCATGTTCATATCTATGTTTCTATAATCAGCATAAAACTTTGCCTGTTAGGACACCAGCACCATTACTGATGATGCACATATTCCACGCACACTTATTTGCCGGCTCACACACATCATCATCGGTAATTGTTATGTCACGTACACTGTAGATCATATTATTTTTATTGATAGAATCAGTTAACAACTAGACCGATATAATATTGTGATTACTTTCTGATGTTAGTATGACATGGTATTTATTACTTAGACATTCATGCATTCATATTTTCATGTTATCATGCAGTATTATGGGCATATGCCGACACTTATCATATACTTACTCATGATTTTGAGATTTGGGTTTCTATGAGATTTCTGGATTTTTGGGGAAAACCACAAGAATATATATAAAAACTTCTCTCTCTCCTCCTCTCTTTTTAAAACATAAGATGCGGTTTTCTCGTGATGTATGTGTCGTCCACCATGAGATTTCATGTTTTCTGTTGGATTTCGAGACCCGATTCGAGGAGTGGATGAACCGTCTCGGGTACATGGTGGGCCCGGTATGGTACCCCGGGGCAAGAAGATCGAGTTGTAGACGATGAGCCTGGCAGGGGAAGGCTACCTACCGGTGATGTCTGGCACGGCGGATATCCGGAGGATACCGACCGTTGTCGTGGGATTTGATGATATGGGCCGATCCGGACTGACGGAGCCCGAGATATTGAGATTTTGAGGTATTGAGACTTGAGATTTACATGTTTTGTATCGATACTTGACACGGATTTCCATGGATTTCATTGTTGATATCTCATATTACTATACACATTTTACTATGATAACAGCTAAAGATTTCTTATACAAATATATATGGATTTCAGGATTGGTTATTTTACATTCATGGTGCATGCATATCCATTCACATGACCTAGTACTATATGAGGCACTGACACGAGCACGGAGTATCTGCACTTACACGTAGTATTACCCTGCTATTACTAGATGATTGGGATATAGTAGTGTATTATTATGACCTAGGATAGCGTCGTGCATTCGATTTCTTTTCGTAGATGTCTTCTACTCACGAGTTGGCAACTCACCCCCGTTGTGCCAAATTTTATTACAGGTTCGATGTACAGGTTTCCCTAGCAGTTGCTGGCACATCATTTCATTCAGGGTGATTTGCACGGTAGGTTGGTTCACTTGTATCTGGACCACCATTGTACTTTTTTTCTTTCATTTGTATCTAGTAAGCTCCATCAACCATACTTGTATTTCTTGATAAGTTTATTGGACCAGTTATTTATTTCGACCTTAGAGCCGCGCTTGTATTATTCTGATCTGGTGGTTTTTGTTTTCTTTTGAGTTTTGAGCCTCGCCCTTTGGCGTTGTATATTATTGTGCTTATTGTGGTTGTTTCCGCCTGTTGGCGTTGAGCTAGCACCCGTGTGGGGATGCTTTTTATTGTTTATGTATATTATACTTGTTGTACCCGTTTGGGGCCAGTTTTTACAGAGGAGACTCTGCCGAAATTTTTGGGAAAATTTGCTGATGCTTTTTAAACTTGTTTCCTTCATGTTTCTTTTACTTCTTCTTCTTTTATGGTTTAGATTTCTGGGCTTCGGCTTACTTGGGTTACGTTGCGCCTCTAGACGCTTCGTAATCTAAGTGCCGGTCACGTTCTGTACTTTCGGGTCGTGACACTAAACCTGTGCTTAAGCAACCCCCACAACTTTCGAGATTGCCCTACAAGTGGTCCAATACTGACCCTTGTATACAATCCACGGGCGTGAATAAACATTTCCCTAACCAAGTCCCATCCATGACTGGGGATATGTACGTATGATAAACAACCCTTGTAAGTCCTCTCGATTTACAAGGAGAAAACCCTCTTGTAGGGTCCTTACGACTTACAGAGGAACATACACTTAGGAATCCTCACGATTCCTAAGGAGAAAATACACCTACGAGATCCTCACGACTTGTAGGGAGAAATACCTTCGTGAGACCCTTACGGCTCATGAAGTTAAAAGCCTTAGTCGACAGGACCTTAACCCAGTTCGCTAAGCTACCTTTGTTCAATATCGACGGAGGCAAATGATGATTCGCTCCTGGCAATATCCCAGTTGTAGCGGTGCTGATACCAAAATCGGTGTCTAATTTCAGGTTTACGGTGAGAAGCCGGTAGGCCGCACATGCATACGAAATAGCCGAAATGATAGGGCTACTTGCAATAAAAAGCAGCAAGTAAAAACATATGCATACAAAATAGCCGAAATGATTGGGCAACTCGCAATAAAAAGCAGCGAGTGAAAATAAAATAAATAGCCGAAATGATTGGGCAATCGCGACCTTCGCGATATAAAAGCTGAAATGATAGAGCATCGCGGAAATAAAACAAAAAAAATGATAAAACTTTGGCCCTATAGTTGAGATCACATCGATCTCTGTATACAATCCAAGGGCGCAAACAAAGAGGGAACCATACTTTCCTAACAGGCTCCGCCAGAAAATGAAGCCAGATCTCGACGGTTCGTTTCAACCCCAAAGAAACCGGTGTCTTCGGCAAATCCTTCGACTCGAGGAAACAAGTGTCCTTGACGAAGAAAATCCTGATTCGCGTCGACTCGCAGAGAAACCAGTGTCTCCGCGGGAAATTCTCGATTCGTTTCAACACTAGGGAAACAAATATCCTTGGCAAACACCTCAATTCAGGGAAACAAGCATCCTTAATGAGAGCCTGCAGAGAAACCAGTGTCTCCGCGGGAAATTCTCGATTCGTTTCAACACCAGGGAAACAAATATCCTTGGCAAATACCTCAATTCAGGGAAACAAGCATCCTTGATGAGAGCTTCTTGATTCGCGTCGACTCGCAGAGAAACCAGTGTCTCCGTGGGAAATTCTCGATTCGTCTCAACACCAGGGAAACAAATATCCTTACCAAATACCTCAATTCAGGGAAACAAGCATCCTTGATGAGAGCCTCCTGATTCGCGTCGACTCGCAGAGAAACCAGTGTCTCCGCGGGAAATTCTCGATTCGTCTCAACACCAGGGAAACAAATATCCTTGGCAAATACCTCAATTCAGGGAAACAAGCATCCTTGATGAGAGCCTCCTGATTCGCGTTGACTCGCAGAGAAACCAGTGTCTCCGCGGGAAATTCCTTGATTCGTTTCAACACCAGGGAAACAAATATCCTTGGCAAATACCTCAATTCAGGGAAACAAGCATCCTTGATGAGAGCCTCCTGATTCGCGTCGACTCGCAGAGAAACCAGGGTCTCCGTGGGAAATTCTCGATTCGTTTCAACACCAGGGAAACAAATATCCTTGGCAAATACCTCAATTCAGGAAAACAAGCATCCTTGATGAGAGCCTCCTGATTCGCGTCGACTCGCAGAGAAACCAGTGTCTCCGCAGGAAATTCTCGATTCGTTTCAACACCAGGGAAACAAATATCCTTGGAAAATACCTCAATTCAGGGAAACTAGCGTCCTTGATGAAAGCCTCCTGATTCGCATCGGCTCGCAGAGAAACCAGTGTCTCTGCGGGAAATTCCCAATTCGTCTCAAATTGCAAGATGAAGCCTCAGGCAGCAGGGATTAAAAAACTTGTTTCCTGAGCAATGAGACCCTGCAAGTCAGTCTAAAACGGTCTCTTGCATACTATTCACGGGTCTCACTCTCCAAAGTCGAATTTCGACAAGGAGGGAAACAACCGCTTACGGGTCCTCTCGACTCGTAAGAGGGAAAATTTCTCTTATAAGATCCATACGACTTATAAGAGAAAACGCGCTTAGGAATCCTCACGATTCCTAAGGAGAAAATACACCTGCGAGATCCTCTCGATCCGTAGGGAGAAAAGTCTCTATCAGGCCCTCACGGCTCATAGAGTTGAAAAGTCAGAACGAGAAATAAGACAAGCTGAAATAGAAATTTTCCATTCATATTGCAAAGGGTTCTTACAATCATAAAGAAACTAAGCAAAGACATTGTCCAAATGATTACAATGGCAAGACCTCAAATCCTGGACAGGGATTGAGGAACTCAAAAGTAACCTTGTCCAAAACTTTCCAAGCCTGGCGAACTATCCTAGTATGCTTCCTTTCGCGAGCACGAGTGTCGGGATCCCCACTGATGTCCTCCTCCCTCCGATAAGCAGCAAGTATTGCAGATTGTTGAAAAGCTTGGTGCAGAAGATCGATAAAATTATCTCGCCTCCTCTTTGAGATTAGGCTCATCAGATACACCGAGTGCACCTTATCCTCACGGCGTCCAATGCCCCAAGTGGCACACCAACGCAGAATAGAGGAAGCGCTTCCCAAATTGCTCCCACAATAAGCTTCAGGAGAGAGGAGCGCCGAGGAAGCAGTTGGCCGTTGTATGCATCGAAGCGGTTCATGATTTCGGCACACTCGGTGTTGGTAAATTCTCGGTTCTGAGAATGGCCGAGTCGACGGATGTCCCCGTAAGAAATGATCTCGTTAAGATCATACATGTGGGCGTCCATCACTCCTATAAAAGAAGATTGACAAAAATCAGCAACTCTTAAAAGTTCTGCTATATAATTTAAAAGGAGCATAGCTCCATTAATGAATCAAGAAATTATAGATGAAATCTTTCAGAGAGTGAAACCCTATTGATAGAATCCTAACAGGGTTCTTTTTAGTTCCCTTTAGATCCTTTTAGAGCAAAGCTCTGATAAGTGAAACCCTAAAATGGGTTTTCTTTAGATCAGGGATCTATTGAACAAGGCTCTGTCAATAAAAATTGATCTAATTAAAATTTTTACCTAATAGGTGCTTTCTAAAGAAATTCTAACTCTTGTAGTTCTTGAAGGCAAGAGCAAGGCTCTGAAGTTTTGAAAGTAAAAATCTTAAAAGATGATAATCATCTGTGAAGGACCAAAGGTCCTATTTATAGGCATCAAGTGCCCTTTCAACTTCCAAAGGTTGCCACAACGGTTGGAATTCTACCACCGTTGCGCTCGCGTTTGGAACCACGCAAGTGCAACGCTGGGGGGGCATTTGTTTCCCTCAATCAGAACGAAACTCTATTTCTAAGACTGAAAAGTAAAGCACTGCTTCATAAAAAAGACTAAACACCAAAGGCAATTTATCCTTGCAAGAATCACATGCACCTAATAATAGCAAATTAAATCATACGATGCACAAGCATAACAGAAAGCTAAAGTAAAAGAACCCTTAACAGATAATGAAATACTTGATTAAAAAGAAAAATACTTGTTCATTATTATTATTGTTATTACATTTAAAAAAGATCACCAAATATGGGATCGGAAAGACAAGGGTTCACAAAGATAAGAAGAAGATTCTCCAGTTCCCTTTCTGTCTTCTCCACCACGTTGAAGCGGCGGTCCTCCCGAGAGGTAGACGCTCAACGATCATCGCCACATTCGTCAGAAAAGGTGGCGATGACAACCCGGCGAGCCCGTATCTGGCTCAGCAAGTGGAAAGAGCAGTCCCTCAGGGCTTTGGTGATCAAGTGCGCTTCAAAGAAGCACTCGATCTTATTCTCGGCGGCGTCAAGCATTGCCGAGGACATCTCTACTGGAGGAGGGGGAAGATCGGCGAGCACCGAGGCAAGGATCATCCGGAGCCAAATGGAGTGCAGAGGAAGAGGAGACCCCATACGAGTCAAAAGCTCGTACATTGCAGTATCGTACTGCTCGTCCGTAAGAGAAGGGTCCACCAAGCGCGCAGCAAAACGGGGAACAATGTATCGAATTGGCACTTCCCATGGTTGTCGGCGGGAATAAGGACGGTTGCAAGCCATGATCGAAAAAGTTCTCTGAAGATGAGAGAAGAAAAGGCTCATCTTTGAGTTATATATAGGCCAAGCACGGAAAATTCTGTGTACAATGGAATTATTTCCAAGACCCGGGAAATGAAAATTTTGGGAAGATGAAAAGACATCTCAAGTGAAGGAACGCTTCCGATTCCCCCAATCAGAGCAAAGCTCTACTTTGAAAATTTAAATTTTAATAAATGAAGCGACGCTTCAGATTCTCTGCGCTGTGCGCAGGATGCCACGTGCCGAAATCTGGCACGCCAGCGCGGAGAGCGCAGCGCCCGAGGCAGCGCGCCCAATCAGAGCAAAGCTCTTTTTAAAACAAAATTAAAGGATGCAACGCTTCAGTTGCGTAAGCGCTGCGCTGCACGACACGTGTCAGCGCAGTTGCGCTGCGCCGTGCGCTGCGCGACACGTGTCAGCGCAGTTGCGCTGCGCCGTGCGCTGCGCGACACGTGTCACGCGCTGGGGCGTTTGCGCCAAACAGAATTAAATTTGAGTAAGATTTTTCTGTTCTTGTTAAAACAAGAAGATTGTCTTCTGTAAAACAGAAGCCCTTGGATCAAAGATCCAACGGTGGGGAAAATTCCCCAAATCACTCAGAGAAAGATCTCTTTAACAAATTTATGGGCACTATATAAAGGCCCCTAGACCCCAAATCAAAGGCATCAACATTGTGAGAAATCAAGAACTTCAAACAGAGAGAACTCTGAAGAAATTTCAAGAAGAAAAAGGTAAAAACCTTTAAGATAGAAGAATTTCTTCTAATAGATCATTGATCTAGGAACAAGATCAATGATCTTCAATAAAAAAAAATAATAGTGCTTTGCACTTTTTTATGAACCATTGGTTCTGGAATCTAAAAGATTCTCAAGTTAATAGTGCCTTGCACTTGCAAAACTGCACTGTTGCGCTCTTGGGTTGGCGCAAACCACCAGAGAGCGCCACGTGTCAGCATCTGAACCATTTGCGCTATGCGCTTTTGAAATAGAGCCTTACTCTCTGAAACTGGCGCAACTCACCAGAGCACGCCACGTGTCAGCAGCACAAGCGCAGCGCACTGGCGCAGCGCACTGCGCTTGCGTGACACGTGTCATCACCACAAGCGCTTGCGCTCATTGATTGGCGCAAAGCGCCTGACAAATGCAATGCATTTCTTTTAAAGGGCCAGGCCCAAATCAGAAAGGCCCAGTAGGCCAAAATAAATTGCAAAGCAATAAATAGGCAGAGCCCAAGTAAAATCGATGCTCTGCATCATTTATAAATGGGCAGAGCCCAGACAAAATTGATGCTCTGCATCCTTTATGGGCAGAGCCCAAATAAAAATAAAAAGTAATGCAATGCATTATTTAAACATGGGCAAAGCCCTAGCACAGGTCTAATAGACCAAAAATAAATAAAAGCGTTGAATATTTTTCAACTGGACTTAGCCCAATCATGGCCGTAAGTCCTCAAATTAAATTGACTGAGCGCAGCTGCTTTCTTAAATCAATTTACGACCGGTTCGAGGGTACATCTCCGAACTCATTTGACTCCTATCGTTATAATCCTTCAACGACGTCAGAGAGGTGACGGGTCCCGACAACCACACATCAACACGGACTGTGGGGTCCTTAAACTCATGGACTTAAGCGTCCTTAAACTAAAATCGGATTGTGGGATCCTTAAACCCGCGGACTTATGCGTCCTTAAACTAAAACACGGACTGTGAGGTCCTTAAACTCATGGACTTAAGCGTCCTTAAACTAAAACACGGACTGTGAGGTCCTTAAACTCATGGACTTAAGCGTCCTTAAACTAAAACACGGACTGTGAGGTACTTAAACTCATGGACTTAAGCGTCCTTAAACCAAAAGACGGATTGTGGGATCCTTAAACCCGCGGACTTATGCGTCCTTAAACTAAAACACGGACTGTGGGGTCCTTAAACTCACGGACTTAAGCGTCCTTAAACTAATGATGGACCACCATGTCCCTAAACTGGCAATGGACCGCAATGTCCTTAAACTACCTATGGACCACTACGTCCCTAAACTGGAACAATAGAGCCCCCAAATGCTCTTCGTCGGATCCAAACGATCCCGTTAAGTTGATTTTAGTCTCAAATCGGACGAACGTATTCTTAACGAACGTTTAAGTTGATCTTAGTCTAAATATGGCTAACGTATCCTTAAACTAAAACACCAAAACCAAATCTAAGTAAATGCGGATTTGGACTAATCCACGTCCTACGGGCGACGGCATCACTTAGTCTCCGTATACAATCCACGGGCATCCACAAACAAAACAAACACACACGACACGAAGTGAAATTCTGGAGAAGGAAAAATTTGCTACCGCGATGCGGTAGCGTAATTAACTGCAGGGGCTTGCGCCTGCAGGGAAGAGCGTCCCCACAATCAAAAACCCCTCAAATGAGGGGGAATCTGACGAAGTCTGCTACATCGGCCGCATCCGTCTAAACCTCCGATGCACGGTGCCATAAATCAACTTGGCATCTTCGGAGAGGTGGACGGATAAAACCAAATAGCATCTGCCCCGAATCTCAGTGTCAGGATCTCGCAGTCTTGTGCGCCGTCTTTCGGAGGGGAACAGTGGTCACCTCTCAGCCCTCTCTTATACCATCGAAGATGTTGGAAGGTATGGGTTTGCAACCTATTAGTTTCATCTTTTAGCCGCATAATTTATGTACTAAAGTCATACTGTTGTGTCTTTTCAGGAGTGCTTTTTGATCATCCTTATCAAGTGTTGCTCCCACACTTCTCCTTCCCATCCGAACTTGCTTCTTCCTCCAGTGGCGCTGGTGAGTATAGTTTCCAACTGATGTCTTTCTCTTTTTAGTATTGGAATTATTTCTAATTTTCCCTTGTCCTGATTGCAGTGTTACAAATCGAAAGAGGAGACGAAAGATCAGTCGCGCCACCGGCCCTTCCGGCCTTACCACCTGCTGTAGCTGGTATAATAGACCATCTCATTAATGACTTTTTCATATTTCTTGAACTGTTATCTGATCATATCTTGTTTTTTTTAGCTGTCGTTCCGGTTTCGGCACCCTTCGAGCCTCGTGTCATAATGCCGGCGGGCCCTTTCCTGAGACGTCCGTCTTCGAAAGGCGCTCCGAATAGTCTGCACATGCTGAGCGACTACATCGAGGAACTCGACGTCGAGACTCCTACATCTGCTGCGGACTTCGCGACGGCGGTTAACCCGATGCTGGTGATACTCGTAAATTTCCATGACGAGGGCATCGTTGCGTCTTGGGTTAACCACTGCAGAGAGATCGATGCTCGCCTGCATCAGCTGGAGTCGATGCGTCCTGCCTCTGAGGTTTTGGCCGTGAGCACTGAAAGAGCAGCGTAGATGAGCAAAGCGCTTCTTACGTCTACCATTTGGAACAAGAAGCAGCTTTAAGGCTGAAGGAGTGTCACGAGTCTTCAAGCGAAACTGCTCACCTACGTGCCGAAGTTGAGGCGAACGCTGCCGAAGTGAAGGCTATCTTTGAGGGCCTCCTGGAACGCATCTCTCATGGATTAAACTTGAAGCGAAAGCTTGATGTCGCCGAGCGTGACACCCCAGGCCGTGAAGCTGCTCATCAGGCCATTAGGGAGCAGCTTGCATCTGTCTTGCAGCAGCGGGCTCAAGTAGAGGCGGAACTGGCGGTGGTGGCCAAACAGGAAAAGGCTTGGAAGGAAGTGTGCGAACAACTGATAAAGCTATTTAAGACGGTTCCTTCCCAATAGCTGCCTTTGTATCAATGTATTTGTAAAATTTTTCTTTTAAATAATATTTATCCATTCTTTATTCTTTTGTACGCTTCCCCTTGTACTTGATTAAATTCAATAAATAAAGATACACATTTTTCTTTGCAATTTCTTGTACTATTTCTTCGCTTTTCCCCTTCTCTTATTATCAGTATGCTGTCTTGATAAACACATTTAACCGATAATAGAGTAAGCATCTAAATTTCTCCAAGAGATAGCGATGGCTAAGGCCGCATGTTCAGATCTGTTGCCTAAGACTTTTCAACTCTATGAGCCGTGAGGGTCTCATAGAGACTTTTCTCCCTACGGATCGAGAGGATCTCGTAGGTGGATTTTCTCCTTAGGAATCATGAGGATTCCTAAGTGCATTTTCTCTTATAAGTCGTAAGGATCCTATAAGAGAATTTTCCCTCTTACGAGTCGAGAAGACCCGTAAGCGATTGTTTCCCTCCTTATTGAGCTTCGAGTTTGGAGAGTGAGACCCGTGGATAGTATGCAAGAGACCGTTTTGAGCCAACTTGCAGGGTCCCAGTGCTTAGGGAACATGCTTCTTTTATGCCTACCGCCTAAGGCTCTATCTCACGAGTCGAGCCGCATCGAGAATTTTTCGCAAAGATATCAATTTCTTCACAAGTCGAGACGAATCGAGCATTTCTCGCAAGAACATCCTAACATCACAGTTAACCTCTGCTCTTTACGACAGAAGTCCGTTAGGGTCTGTGGTACTTAGGGTTTTGGCCGTCGTACCGTCGCATAAGCTGATATATTCCTCGATAGGCAATCGTGCTGTTCGAGTAGCCCTGCGACTGCCGTGTCTCTGATCCCTTCGGGGGCTGGACAAGACGTCTTCAAGCAATCTTCCTTGGCAGTTTGACCGTCAGAAGAGCAAGCGTTAGGAATTTGCCATGCCGCTTTTTACTTGAGGTTAGGCTCATTTTGGTGAGCCCCGATGAGTCATAACCACTCCGCGCTGGTGTGGGATGATCTCCGATAGTCTTTCAGGTTTTATGTGAGTTGCCGTCAAGACCCTGAAGCTAGGAATTTGGCCTTTGCTTCGTTTGCTGGCATCGCATCTGCTGCATCGAGATGAATGTCGCGGTGGGAACTAGGGATTTTGCTTGGCTCCGTTTGTTTGATTGTCGCGTCTGAACCCTACTGGAAGAAGAATGCTGGGGTGACATCTCGTCTGCTGTATCGAGACGGACGTCGCGGTTGTCTCTAGGTTGCTGGTGAACCGTCGAGGTTTGGAACTAGGGATTTTGCCGTGGCTCCATTTGTTTGATGATGTTGCGTCTGCTGTGTCGAGACGAACGTCGAAGTGGTGACCATTCCGCACTGGTATGAAACGATCTCCAGTTGTCTTTCAGGCTTTATATGACTCGCCGTTAAGACTTTGAAGCTAGGAATTTGGCCTTCACTTCGTTTGCTTTGTCACGTCCGAACCCTGCTGGAGGAAGAACGCTGGGGTGACATCTCGTCTGCTGTATCGAGACGGACGTCGCGGTTGTCTCTAGGTTGCTGGTGAACCATCGAGGTTTGGAACTAGGGATTTTGCCATGGCTCCATTTGTTTGATGGTCGCGTCTGAACCCTGTTGGAGGAAGAACGCTATAGTGACATATCGTCTGCTGTATCGAGACGAACGACGAGGTAGAGTTGGGATTTTGCCGTTACTCCGCTTTGTTTCAACCGCGAGGTCTTTTGTTGGCGTTGTATCTGCATCCTGATGGACTGCGAAGGAACGCCTTCGTTGATTCTTAGGCCGTAGATATTTTCGTTAAGATTTGGCTCCGTTTTCTGATGGAGCATTGGGAGGGAAAGGGCGCTTCCTTCTTTGTTTATGCCCCTGGATTGTATACAGGGATTGCTGTGCTATCGCCTGTAGGGCGAAAAGTTTCATTTTTTTTATTTCATTTTTTTATTCTTTCCGCGATGCTCTATCATTTCAGCTTCTACATCGCGAAGGTCGCGATTGCCCAATCATTTCGGCTATTTTTTGCGGTGCCCAATCATTTCGGCTATATTTTTTTTATTTTAACTCGCTGCTTTTTATTGCGAGCTGCCCAATCATTTCGGCTGTTTTGTGTGCATACGTTTTTACTTGCTGCTTTTTATTGCAAGTTGCCCCATCATTTCGGCTATTTCGTATGCATGTGCAGCCTACCGGCTTTTCACCATAAACCTGAAATTAGACACCGATTTCGGCATCAACACCGCTACAACTGGGATATTGCCAGGAGCGAATCATCATTTGCCTCCGTCGATGTCGAACAAAGGTGGCTCAGCGAACAGGGTTAAGGTCCTGTCGGCTAAGGTTTTTGACTTCATGAGTCGTAAGGGTCTCACAAAGGTATTTCTCTCTACAAGTCGTGAGAATCTTGTAGGTGTATTTTCCCCTTAGGAATCGTGAGGATTCCTAAGTGTATGTTCTTCTGTAAGTCGTAAGGATCCTACGAGAGGGTTTTCTCCTTGTAAGTCGAGAGGACTTATAAGGGTTGCTCTTCATGCGCACATATCCCCAATCACGGATGAAACTTGGTTAGGGAAATGTTTATTCGCGCCTGTGGATTGTATACAAGGGTCAGAATTGAACCACTTGTAGGGCAGTATCGAAATTTGTGGGGGTTGCTTAAGTACAGGTTTGGGTCTCTGTAACTTAAGACTTTCAAATCTTATGAGCCGTGAGGGTCCCATAAGGGAGTTCTCCTTACGAGTCGTGAGGATCTCGTAAGTGTATTTTCTCCTTAGGAATCATGGGGATCCCTAAGTGTGTTGCACCCTTGTGAGTTGTAAGGATCTCATGCGGGTGGTTTCTCCTTACAAGGTCGAGAGGGCCATGTAAGTGTCTTTTAATGAGGTTGCGCCCTTTAAGGTTTTCACAAACACTCGCCGGTAGTCCTGCTGTTTTTACTCACGGAGCCCTTTCGGGTTTTCATCCGTGCCCATTTTGCTTATGGACATACCGTTTTTATTTTATTCTTTTTTATTTTCTTTTTTTTTACAAGGCCGCGCCCTTTCGGGTTTTCACGAACACCTGCCGGTAGCCCTGCTGTTTTTACTCACGGAGCCCTTTCGGGTTTTCATTCGTGCCCATTTTGCTTATGGACATACCGTTTTTATATATATATATTTTTATTATTATTTTTTATATTCATCTCGTCAGCCTAAGGATGCTGCGATAGTAGTTTAAGGACGTTTCGGTCCGTCATTAGTTTAAGGACGTTTCGGTCCGTTGTCGCCATATTTGAGGCGAATCTCTAGTTTACTGACTTTTCGGTCCATGGGGCTTTCTCTATGAATGAGCATGATGTCCCCGGCGTATCCGTCTTTCTCAGAGCGTGCGGTTGTGGCGGGCTCACCTTCCAGTTTTCGGATATGACGAACTTGCCCTGTTGGTATTGATCTTCAACCCAGTTCTTAAAGACGTAACAATCCTCGATCAGGTGACCTACCGTTTGGTGGTAAGGGCAATAATCGAGATCGTTTACATCGCCTGGCCGCAACGGACGTTTTGGTCTAGGCAGATTGATGAGTCTGTCGCGCATTGCCAGCTCGAACAGTTTCCTTGTTTTATTTTGAAGAAACGAGTAAGGACGTTTCAACTTTTCCTGGAGGGGTTGCTGCTTGTTGTTTCGGCAAACAACCGGTTTAGGGCCACTCGATTGCTGTTGAGTATTGGCTACGAGGGTTGTTTTTCCCTTCCCTTTATCCTTTTTGCTCGATCCCTTATTTGCGGGGCCGAGATTTTTTTCGAGTAGCGTGCGATTACACGGCTGAACGTTATCGCAACTTCTCAATTCTTTCACGGATTCCTTGAGGAGAGGGTTGAGGGCAGCTTCCTCGTCAGAGTCGCTTCCAACGGTGATAGTTTGCGATCCCTTAGAGTCGACTATGTGACAATCGTCGGCGGCTCTTTTGCGCTCTTCTATCACATTTTTCTGATGTCTACGAGCTTCACGTTTTGTCCTGTTGAAGTGTTGCTTTTGAGCGACATACCCTTGCCACCAACACCTAAAGGAGTCGCAGTCTTCGGTAGGATGTATGATCTTCTGATGATATAAGCAGAAGTTAGGATGCATCTCTACTCCACCGAGAGTATCTTCTTCAGAGGGTGGTAGCTCCATTCCCGCTGACAGGGCTTTAGCGAACCTTTTCCTCATCTTGAATTTGTTTTTATCCGCAGCGGATGGCTTTTGATTTGAAGGGAGTGCCTCGACTCTTTGGTCCAGTCGTCGGTGTTTGGCTCCTTCCAGTATGGCCATCTCACGCTCTTGATTGGCTTTAACTTTAAGACGAATCTCATTCAGGAAGGCATCGATCAACTCGTCTGACGGCCGCGGAATTTCTGGTTCAGGGTCCGCCCTCGGTTTATCAGCGCAAGGAGCCTCTTTATCATCCGCCAATGAGTGAGAGATCGCGTGACAATTCGCTACGTAGTCTTCAGACTCGTCTGATGAGTCTTCTCCATCATTTTCGTCCTCGACAAAAGAACAAGCTGCCCCCATCGTGTCCGTCTTCTTTGGAGTGTGCGGCTATGGTGGGTTTACCTTCCAGTTTTCAGACAGCGCGAATTTGCCTTGTAGGTATTGATCCTCGATCCATCCCTTAAAGACGAAACAATCCTCGATCGGGTGACTTACCGTTTGGTGGTAAGGGCAGTAATCGGAATTATTGAGATCGCCTGGCTGCAACGGACGTTTTGGATTCGGCAGATTGATGAGTCTGTTGCGTACTGCCAGTTCAAACAGTCTTCTCGTTTTATTCTGAAGAAACGAGTAAGGATGTCCTAGTCTCTCCTCGAGGGACGGGCGTGGATGCGCGTTATTTTGGCGAACGACCGGCTTTGAGTTGCTCGGCTGTTGTTGAGCATTGGCAATGACAGTCGCTTTCCCTTTTCCTTTCTCATTTCGAGAGTCTGGTTTTGGACGAGACGGTCCGTGGCCCATCTGGTCCATTTGGGCTAATTTGTCGATCAATGCCTGGAAGGTGGTCGGCCTGAAGAACATCATGAATTGGGATATAGTCGCCTGCGGATCGAGAGTGCCCACGAACATGCCTACCGCAGGTGCCTCTTCTATGCGTTGTTCGCATTTCGACCATAGGTTCCGCCATCGTGTTGCGTATTAGACCCACGTTTCGCCTGGCCTTATCCTGGCATTTATCAGTGCTGTTATCGGGGTGCGTTCGCTAGCACTCGCGAATCTTTGTGTAAATAGTAACTCCATCTCCGCAAATGTTTTGACAGAGTCGTTAGGTAGCTCTGAATACCATTCAAAGGCTGTTTCTGCTAAGCTGCTGACGAATTGGCGAAGCAGCAGTTTGTCATTGCCTCCAGTGTTGCCGCATAAGGCCCTGAATTGAGCGACGTGCTGATATGGATTCCCTATCCCTTTATATACGTGAAACTTAGGGATCGTATATCTCGGCGGGTAACTGATTTGGTCATACCAGCCCGGATAGGGTCGTCCAATTCTAACAGTTTGCCCAACCACTTCACTTGCCTGATGAGCTCGTATTTGCTGAGCTATATAGTCGTCCAGTGCGGCCTTGGAAAGGGTTTCTTCTTTGGCCGCTGAAAGAGCCGGCGGAGGATTAGATGTCTCCCCTCTGTCGTCTCCAACAATGATCGGAGGGTCTTCAGCTGGAGGGTCCGGGTGTAACATCATCCCTACTATATCTTGGAAGAGGAGCGCCATTTGTTTTATATTGGCAGCTTGTTCTGCTGCCTCTTTGTCCTTCTTTTCGAAGACTCTGCGTAGATAGTCAGCGTCAGTTTCTTGTTCATGACGCTGCTCTGATGATACTTCCGAACTTTCTTTCGGTTCGGTCAGTGCAGCCATCACAGTCATCATTTCCTAAAGCTTCTGTTGCTGCTCCTGGGCTTTTGTCAAGGATCGGGTGAGCGGTCGGTGGCCCGTAGAAGCACGGCTTTCCTCCTTTCCGGAAGCCATATAAACAGTGTGGACCGTTATGCCCCCAGACTTTGGGCGTTTGGTCTCGGCGTCTTTACGCTCTGCCGTATTCATAAGGGCTTTCTCTGGCCTCCTTCTCTTTTGGGTGGTTGACGTTGAGAGGGCCGTTGCAGCGGACACCCAAGTGGTTGTCGTCCTTTGTGGCTTGCTAGGACGGTTCTCTTCCCGCTGAATTTTCAGCTTCTTCTGTCGGCGGAGATAGTCTTGATCAATCACTGACTCCTGGACCCGTCGCCAAACTTTGTAAACTTTGGAGGACAGCCGCTGAGGGGGCTGTTCCAGTTTTGCTTCTGTAATATTCTCCACCGGTGGAGGAGATCTTTTCAATATGGCGGTAGGAGAGTTCTTGCGTACCTTGTTCAGCAATTCAAAGCTGTTCCCGGTTGGAACAGCAGCATCGATCTCCGCCGTTGGAGCTGGAGGAGTAAATCCAAATGGAGAGTTGCTCCTAGCCTTCCTTACTCGGCGCCAGTGGCGACGTCGAGCGTGTCGTGCGGATGGAGTTGGTTCGGCGATGGGGATGACTTTGTCATGTCCCCTATTCTGGTGAGGTGTTGCTGGTACCAGCCTCTTGAAGACCGATGTCCGTTGAATGGGGATAGCCAACCTATCGAAAGCAGACTTCCGAGCAGGTGAAGCAGCCTTGACGATTTCATGAGCAGGAATGGCTATCCGGTTGGGGATAACACCTTCTGGTATTGTGGGCTTCTTCACGGGCCCATTGGAGTTTTGGCCCAGTTTATTGAAAACCGATGCACTGGATTTGGGCGACCCGTTGAGAGGGGTCGCAGTAGTTGCAAGCCGATCAAAGACCGACTTCTTCGGAGCTTCTTGCAATGGCAAAGGGGCATTGAAGCTCATCGGTGGGAGCATGATCCCGAAGAATAGTCCAGTGGTGACTTGGGTTACATGCTCCACAGGAATCTTGAAAAGAGAGGCCGCTTGGGGCCCGTAAGTCACTCTTCCAGCAGAAACCGAGCGAGAGTGCAGTTGCAGGCAGTGCAGTTTGAAGCCATTGATCTTCTGTTTTCTGCACGGAGCAAGACACCAAATCTTAGTACCTCAAATCCACAGGCAACCACAGTAAACCGCGATTCGTTCGCGAACACGACACACGAAGTGTGGAGTGGAAAGAGGAAAAGGTCCCACCGGGAGTGCCAGAATCTGTTCCCTTCCGAAAGACGGCCGAGACATTAGGACATCTAGCCTGAGATTCGGGGCAGATGCTATTTGGTTTTACCCGTCCACCTCTCCGAAGATGCCAAGTTGATTTATGGCACCGTGTATTAGAGGTTTAGACGGATGCGGCCGATATAGCAGACTTCGTCAGATTCCCCCTCGCTTGAGGGGTTTTTGATTATGGGGACGCTCTTCCCTGCAGGCGTAAGCCCCTGCAGTTAATTACGCTACCGCATCGCGGTAACAACTTTCTCCTTCTCCAGAATTTCACTTCGTGTCGTGGGTGTTTGTTTTGTTTGTGGTTGCCCGTGGATTGTATACGGAGACTATTTATTTCGTCGCCCGTAGGACGTGGATTAGTCCAAATCCGTACTTTCTTAGATTTGGGTTTTGGGTTTTGGTTTAAGGATACGTTAGCCATATTTGAGGCTAAGATCAACTTAAACGTTTGTTAATGATACGTTAGTCTAATTTCCAGACTAAGATCTACTTAACGGGATTGTCTAGATCCATTTCCAGTTTAGGGACATGGTGGTCCATTTAATTGTAACATTTCAAAAAAATAAAATATTATTTTTGGAATTTTCATAATTTAATATTAATTTTTAATGAATATTTTAATAGTCGGTATAATTAAATACCGATAAATGGTGAAAATTCCGGAGAAAATTTTGGAAAATTCTAAAATAGGATATTTTGTGGAAATGTGTCATTTTAAGCTTTTATGGTTACGTAAATGCTATTTAGGTGTTAACCGCGATTAAAAATCGCTAATTGAGTTTTTGGCTTTTTGAGCAAAATGTGCACATAACATTTGTACACTTGTTTCATGTTATGGATTCTTAGTGGCCTAGGGTCGAACCATGTAAGATGACCAAGATGGGTTAACCATTTGATTAGGTTAATTGAGCTTAATTAAGGGTGATTAGAGTTGGGGTTGACTTATGTTAAGGAGAGAGAGAGAGAGAGGTGGCTAGGATGTGCCATGATCCATTCCATTTCATTATTCCTTATGTTCTTTCACTCCCTCTCATCACTCACACCCTACCCCCACATCTCCCACTCTCACATCTCTCCCCATAACACAACACCACACCATTATTCACCAGCTAAGGCAGCATCAGCAGCTGCTACACCACTCAATATAACAGCCCCAACACATAACTTCAGCCCCCATTTGCATCAGCAACAATATTCAGCAGCCCTACACCAGCCCCTAGCACCATAGCCCACACCTACACACTCCCATCAACACTTTTCAGCCCCCATATCAAACCATCAGCACACTTCAGCCCCCCTCCATCAACACCTTTCAGCCACCTAACATACATCAGCTGCAACAGCAGCAAGAACAGCCCCAATATCATCAACATCAACCCAACATCATATACTACAACCCACACCCTCCTCATACCACACTTCACCACAAACCAACACCCCCAGCACAGCAGCTGCTGCAACACACACAAGGAAATCAAATAAGAGAAATTGCAAGCAGCAGCTGCAGCCACTCCATCAGCAACAAAAAGGGGAGCAGGCTAGCTGAAGGAACAGCACCACACCAGCAACCACACACTCCTCCTTCCTTCATCTTCCCTTCTCCTTCATCCTAGGACCCTCTTGAGGTATAATCTTGCAACCCAACTCATATCTTGTTAAGTTATGGATAATTGGCTGAAACTTAGTGTTATTAAGTAGATTAGTGCTGGTTGGATAAAAATTAAGTGAGATGTGGCCAAGTGATGGTTTTGATCGTTAGGGTAACCTTGTTAGGTGTATTTGAGACCATTGTAACCAAGATTACCCCAGATTTCCAGTAAGTTACCTGAATGTTTCAACTTGGCGTATTTTAGCGATTTTGTCGACTTATTGACCTTTATGAGATCTGCTTTCACCCCGGGAGCCCTAAAATAAAATTGACTTGGCAGTGAGATGTGCAGGCTAGTAGAAACCAACACCCAAAGCCCCAGACCCTGGACCCACTTCCCGGCCGCAGATTTATCCCTTCTGGCCGCAAATTGCGGCCAGACCAGGGTGAAACCCCCTCGTTTTGCGTGCACGGCCCTATTTCATGTAAACTTGACCCCCTGTATGTCTAGTTTTGACTGATTCCTGTTAGGATAAAATCTGGGTTGATTTTCATGAGTTGGCGTATGATTTACGACTTGTTTAGCGTGGGTTTTTGGTATTCGATGATTCATTTTCGTCGGGTGGCGTTTGAACGCCAACGACCAGTGAGCATTGACTGTGTTTGCATGCACGGCTACAGGTTTTTACCTATGGGCGTAGCGTGCACTATTTTGGGTTCCGATGTGATTTTCATGTGTTTTAGCGTGTGATATCTTTGTAGGTACCCCCGTGGCGACGAGGCGTTGAGATGCAAATGGCGACATCGGCACCGGCACACATAACAAGGTGAGTAGATTTATATCTACGGGGAGAAGTCGGATGGATGGCGTATAGCACCCCCGCAGTCCGTGGTGATGTATACGGATGCTTATACACACCTATAATTATTATATGTTGTTTGGGATTAATGGTGATGTTTAGGATGGACATTAGTGTGTTGGATGTTTTAGTGTTGCGAACCCTAGGTAGTGGGTGCACTACACATACATATACACACATACATATTTGCATACATCCTTGTCCATATGTGCTTATGGGATTCTATATAGATATGTGTTCACATAGGTATGGGACTACGTGTTCACATACAGACTTGAGGATGAGACATGGGATTGAGATGAGTCGATGATTTTTGATCCAAGATTATGATATCGGTGATATGGTAAAATTCGTATTTGGGATATGTCTTGATACTTTAGCGGATTTTGGGTTGATGATGCCATAGGAATAGTGACATATATATGTAAATGATCGACATGTGATTATGATATGAGATATGATATGATATGATATGACATGACAAGATATTTATGATAGGCCGCCTTAGGCGTTGTTTACTCCTTGAGATGATATATGCTGATGATATCATTTTTGCTAGAGGCTGTCGATCGGAAGCCGGATTATGATTATATTGATGATATATGATGATAATATCGATTTATACTAGACTGTCGATCAGTAGTCAGATCTTGATTTTAGTGATGATGTTAGCATTGTACTAGACATAGGTCAGTACCCAGATAATGATATTTGATAAAGAGAATACCAGATGAATGATATGACGAATGTGATATTGACCCGTACCCAGATTTGGGGATGTCGTACGACGGATTTACGTACGAGGTATAAACTGATGTTTGATCCGCACTCTTGATTTGGGAATAACTGATTATAGAGATATGGTATCGGATGTGATATTATTGAGGCGGGATCACCGACTATATACGTATATTTATGTATCGACTCAGAGGTTAGGCGGTTTACCTTACCTGCAGTTAGCCTATTAGCTTAGCCTTTAGTTGGCGTAGCTGTATGACTCTTATGACATTAGATGCAGTTTAGCTATCCTTGTGCTTAGTATTCAGCTCCCGTACATTATTGTTGTTGCTCTGCATCGCATACTGTTGTGATTCATATTTCATTATTGTTATCATGCTGTTAGGACACCAGCACCATTACCGATGATGCGTATGTTCCACATACACTTACTTGCCAGCTCACACACATCTTCATCGGTAATTGCCATGTCACTACACAGTAGTATTATTGCATCAGGATATAACCCTTGTATGTGCATACTATTATTCCATGTTGCATGATATACTGTTATACTTGCATTTCATTTATATGTCACATACATCATGCTTCCTGATTATACGCATTGAGATATACTGTTTCTATGATATTTCTGGATTTGGGAATCGTGGATATTTCAAAGAGATTATGTAAATGTTTTAAAACCCCGGTTACCCTTGATATGATATTTCAGTGCGTCCACCATGTGTTTTCTCGGTGCTGAGAGCGATATGTGAAACCCGATTCGAGGAGGCGGACGAGACCGAATGCGGGTACATGGTGGACCCGGTGAGGTATCCCGGGGCAAGAAGATCGCAGGAGATGGCGTTGAGCCTGGCAGGGGAGCACTACCGACCGGTGACTTTACCCGACACGTCGGATATCCGGAGGATACCGTCGTAGTCATGAGATGGATGGTAGGGGCCGATCTGGACTGACGGCGCCCTGGATTTTTATGATTGAGACATTGAGATTCGAGATATTGAGGTACAGAGATTGTGATACAGAGATATCGAGATATTGGGATTTATGTTTTGTGCCGATACTAGGTACTGTTTATGCTGATTTCATTTATGGTACCTCATTTTTAAATACAGAAATCTCACAAATTTATGAAAGCAGTTTTCTTCAGTACATGCATTCTGTTTCATGCATTCATACATTATCCATATGATATATTGCCACCTGATGGACTGACACAGGCACGTGGGTTTACACTTGGGTTAGATATTTATCCTAGCCTTGTCATAGATTGCTGGTTATATATATTGAAGTTTATATATTATGATCGTATGACCTAGGATTGCGTCATACATGCGTTTTTTTCTGTTCGTAGATCTTTTTCTACTCACGAGTTGGCAACTCACCCCCGTTGTGCCCCAGTTCTTGCAGGTGTTGCCGTACGGGTTGCATTACGGCTTTGCGGGCACAGTTTCTTTCAAGTGATTTGCTAGTAGGTGGGTTATTTGTATCGTACCCATCATTATACATTGTATATTATATTTCAGTTGTATCTAGAAGTTCCATCAACCAAACATGTACTTATTTGAGATAGAGACCAGTGATGTTTATTCTTTCGACCTTAGAGTCGTACGTTATATTCTGTAGATTTCTTGCTGCTGGAGTTTCCTTTTCTGTTGTGATCTTCGCCTTTAGGCGTTGTATATTATGTTGCATACTGGTTGTTGATATGGTTCTTCCTACTCTCTATTACTCTTCTTGGTTTGGATTTCTGGGCTCGGCTTACTTAGAGCACGTACGCCTTGAGACGTTCGCAGCCTAAGTGCCGGTCATGCTCCATAATTTCGGGACGTGACATTAATATATGGCCGTCGGGACCCGTCACCTCTCTGACGACGTTGAAGGATTACAACGACATGTGTCAGAGAAGTTCGGAGATGTACCCTTGAACCAAAGTTGATTGGGGGTCTTATAGTCCAATTTGGGACTAAAGTCTGTTTGAATGTTTAAGAATACGTTAGCCATATTTGAGCCTAAGATCAACTTAAACGGGATCGTTTAGATCCAACAAAAGAGCGTTTGGGGGCTCTATTGTTCCAGTTTAGGGACGTAGTGGTCCATGGGTAGTTTAGGGACATTACGGTCCATCGCCAGTTTAGGGACATAGTGGTCCATCGCCAGTTTAGGGACAGAGTGGTCCATCGCCAGTTTAAGGACATTGCGGTCCATTGGTAGTTCAAGGACATTGCGGTCCATTGCCAGTTTAGGGACATGGGGGTCCATATTCCAGTTTAGGGACATGGTGGTCCATAGGTAGTTTAAGGACGCATAAATCCGCGGGTTTAAGGACCCCACAGTTCGTGTTTTAGTTTAAGGACGCTTAAGTATGTGGGTTTAAGGACCCCACAGTCCGTGTTCTAGTTTAAGGACGCTTAAGTCCGTGGGTTTAAAGACCCCACAGTCCGTATTTTAGTTTAAGGACGCTTAAGTCCGTGGGTTTAAGGACCCCACAGTCCGTATTTTGGTTTAAGGACGCTTAAGTCCGTGGGTTTAAGGACCCCACGGTCCGTATTGATGTGTGGTTGTCGGGACCCGTCACCTCTCTGACGTCGTTGAAGGATTACAACGATGGGAATCAAAGGAGTTCGGAGATGTACCTTCGAACCGGTTGTAAATTGATTTAAGATAGCAGCTGTGCTCAGTCAATTTAATTTGAGGACTTACGGCCATGATTGGGCTAAGTCCGGTTGAAAAATGTTCAACACTTTTATTTGTTTTTGGCCTAATAGACCCGTGTTAGGGCTTGGCCCCTGTTTAAGTAATGCATTGCATTACTTTTGGTCTCTGTTGGACCTTTATTTGGGCTCTGCCCTTTTTAAAATAATGCATTGCATTAATTATTATTTTGTTTGGGCTCTGCCCATTTATAAATGATGCAGAGCATCAATTTTGTTTGGGCTCTGCCCTTTTTATTGCATTGCAACTTAATTTGGCCTACTAGGCCTTTCTGATTTGGGCCTGGCCCTTCAGTGAATAATGCATTACATTTGTCAGGCGCTTTGCGCCAATCAATGAGCGCAAGCGCTTGCGGTGATGACACGTGTCACGCAAGCGCAGTGCGCTGCGCCAGTGCGCTGCGCTTGCGCTGCTGACACGTGGCGTGCTCTGGTGAGTTGCGCTAATTTCAAAGAGTAAGGCTCTATCTCAAAAGCGCATAGCGCAAGTAGTTCAGATGATGACACATGGCGCTCTCTGGTGGTTTACACCAATCCAAGAGCGCAACAGTGCAGTTTTGCAAGTGCAAGGCACTATTAACTTGAGAATCTTTTAGATTTCGGAACCAATGGTTCATAAAAAAGTGCAAAGCACTGTTTGATTTCTTGATCTAATTTAGATCAAAGAAAACAAATTTTTTCTTGTTTTCAAAGAACCAATGGCTCATAAGAAAGTGCAAGGCACTATTATTATTTATTTTTCTATTTATTGAAGATCATTGATCTTGTTCTCAGATCAATGATCTGTTCATCAGAGAATTTTGTCTTTTTTCTAAAGGTTTTTACTTTTTTTGTTCTTGAGGAATTCTCTCCAATTCTTCAGAGTTCTCAATGATGATGTTCTCAATTTCTCACAATGTTCATGCCTTTGATTTGGGGTCTAGGGGCCTTTATATAGTGTCTATAAATTTGTTAAAATTTGTTAGAGAGATCTTTCTCTGAGTGATTTGGGGAATTTCCCCCACCGTTGGATCTTTGATCCAAGGGCTTCTGTTTTACAGAAGGCAATCTTCTTATTTTAACAAGAACAGAAAAATCTTGCTAGAATTTAATTCTGTTTGGCGCAAATGCCCCAGCGCGTGACACGTGTCACGCAGCGCACACGTGTCGTGCTTGCGCAACTGCGCTGACACGTGTCGCGCTTGCGCAACTGCGCTGACAAGTGTCACGCAGCGCAGCGCTTGCGCAAAAGCGACCGCGCTGACACGTGTCGCGCAGCGCAGCGCTTGCGCAACTGAAGCTTTGCTTCTTTTAATTTTGTTTTTTTAATAGAGCCTTGCTCTGATTGGATGCGCTGTCTTGGGCGCTGCGCTGACGTATCAGCTTCTGATACGTGGCGCGTTGCGCGCAGCGCACGGAATCTGAAGCGTTGCTTCAAAATTTGAATTTTTGAAATTCAAACAGAGCCTTGCTCTGATTGGAGGAAACAATGCTATTAATTTTATACATATAATTATTTATATCTTTGCATAACCAAAGTTTCGACCACCATACGTATAAACAAGTACTTGATGCTAAAGTTTAAGTGAAAACCTATCTTTAAATGGCGGAACTTATGATCATTAAGCCCGTTTACTGTTTATAGAAGTACTGTAGAAATTTGGTTGAAAATCAATATCGTTCCATCTATAAAATGTTACCCCGTTGACCATTGCGAAATTAGAATTTTCCTGAACACGTTAGCCCGTTAAATTCATATTAAATATTTTACAAATCGGATTTTAGTAATCCTTTATTTGTATCGAAGATAACAGGTTAACCTACAGTATTCTATAGTTGATCTTTAATTTTAACAAGTTATGATAGAGATAACTGGGGAGAATTACGATTCTGGACTGCAGTCCAGAGAAGAAATCCCAGTTAACCCATGTTTTTAAATCGCTGTATATCCCTGTTAAAATACGAGAATGTGCGGAACCCTATATTGTTATGTAGAAAATTAAGTTATCTTTCTTAATCCACTGGTTTCACTGGATTCCTGTTCTGTATGATATTTTTAACATATTTTATAATGTCGACGTGTCTAGCTGAATTCTGCAGTGACAGATTTTACACATCAACCTTAACCTGACTATAACTCCCTGTTGATATAGGATACTACTGATACGCTAATTGTGTTGGAAGCCTAACTGATAACCCTAAATATTGTTCAACTATAGTGTCGCCTAATTACGATCCCAACTGGGATTAAAATATGTTACGAAACGGACTTCCAATTCTGAAATCGGATTTCCAGCAGTGAACACTTAAATTGAAATGGCCATAACTAGCAAACCTGAAAACTGATTGACGCGAAACCAATTTTTACGGATAGATATTGAACATCCTGCCTACCCCTTTTACATCGTTTCGCTAAATTCTGCATGTATGATTTATAGTAAATTATTCAAGTGGTAGGACACCGGCTGATGACATTTTATTCATATCATGATTATTGCATTATCATCATATCAGGTAGAGCTCATATGCATTGGTTAGCTAGTGGTCGTTGTTTCCCCAATCATAGAAAAGCTCTGTTCAAATTCCAAGACTGGAAATGAAGCGACGCTTTCTTTCCCCAATCAGAGCAAGGCTCTGTATGGAAATTCTAAAGGGCCATAATTGAAGCAACGCTTCAGGTTCTACGCCAGGTGCTGCGCGCCACGTGTCTAATAAAGATGCGCTGACGCAGTTGCGCTGCGCTGCTCGCCACGTGTCTAACACTGGTGCGCTAGCGCAGTTGCGTTGCGCTGCGCGCCACGTGTCGAGCACGAGTGCGCTAAGCGCGCTGTGCGCCACGTGTCAAAATACGAATGCGCTAGCGCTAGCGCAATTGCGCTGCGTACCCCAAATTAGAGCAAAGCTCTATTTCCAAGATTGGAAAGCGAAACAATGCTTCATGAAAGATACTAACATCAGATGCTCTTACAATAAGAGTCAAAGACTCTTATACGGCGTCCACGTGCAAAGCACGAAAGCGCTAGGCGCCAGATGCGCTGCATCCTTACAAGAATTACCTGCACATGATTATAGCGAATTAAAATATGCAACGCATAAACATCTTACAGAGGAATAACAAAGAATTAAAAACAAGAGAACACTTAACAGATTATTAAATACTAAATTAAAACATCTTTTATTATTATTATTATTACATTTAAAAAAGATCACCAAACATGGGATCAAAAGGACATGGGTTCACAAAGCTAAAGAGGAGATTATCCAGTTCCTTTTCCGTCTTCTCCACCATGTTAAGCGGCGATCCTCCCGAGGGGTAGCCATCTAACGATCGGCGCCGCACTCCTCAGAGAAAGTGGTGATGACAACCCGACGAGCCCGTATCTGGCTCAGCAAGTGGATGGAGCAATTCCTCAGGGCTTGAGTGATTAAGTGCGCCTCAAAGAAGCACTCAATCTTGTCTTCGGCAGTATCGAGCACTGCCGAGGATATCTCTGCTGGAGGAGGGGGAAGATCGACGAGCACAGACGCAAGGATCATCCGAAACCAAATAGAGTGTGGGGGAAGGGGAGACCCCATACGAGTCAAAAGATCGTGCAGTGCAGCGTCGCACTGCTCATCCGTGAGAAAAGGATCCACCAAACGCGCAGCAAAACGAGGAACAAGGTCCTGAACGGGCACTTCCCACGGCTGTCTACGAGCATGAGGGCGGTTACAAGCCATAGTTGAGAGGATTCTTTGGAGATGAGAAAAGAAAGAAGCTTTGTTTCGAGTTATAAAGATCAGGCACAGAAAATTTTGTGCACAATGGAACTATTTCCAAGATTCGGGAAATGAAAGATTTTAGGGAATATAAGTTTGACTTAAAAAGGAAGGCGAAAAGACACCTCTGTTGAAGCAACGCTTCAGATCCAGCGCTCTGCGCTGCGCGCCACGTGTCAAGCACGAGTGCGCTAGCGCAGTTGCGCTGCGCACCACGTGTCTAACGTAGGTGCGCCAACGCTGGAATTAAAAATTCCCACCGTTGGATCAAAGGATCTAATAATGATGATAAATCATTAATTAACCAGAATTAAATTCTGTTAAGGAAAGATTTCTCAAAATCTTTCCAAACAACAAGATTGTGCTTTAAGCACCGCTGGATCAATGATCCAATGGTAAATAATGAATTACCAAAACAGAACAAATTCTGCATAGAAAGATTTCTCAATCTTATTGAAAAACAAGAAGATTATCTTCTGTCAAACAGAAGCCTTTGGATCAAAGATCCAATGGTGGGAAATATTCCCAAATCAATCAGAGAAAGATCTCTTCAACTGATTTAACAAATCATTTGACCCTATATAAAGGACCCTAGACTTCAAGTCTAAAATATACAGAACAGTAAGAGAAAAACAATCTGCCAAAAAAGAGCGAGCTCTTAGAAAAAAGAAGAGTTTTCTTCATACTCAAGGTAAAAAAGAACTATATTCTTGAAAAAACAGAGATGAAAACATCTTATAAAAGAAGAACCCTCTTCTAAAAAGATCACAGGTATGAAAAAAGACCAAGGTCTTTGATAATAAGATCAAAAGATCTAATTATAAAAAAATATATTAGAAGTATTTTACTTCGTCCACAGATCTTTGATCTATAAAGGCAGAGCTTTTTATCAAAACAAGAACTTTTGTTCTTGGATGTTGAGGCAAAGCCTCCTTAGAAGAACATAAAATTTGTTCTTTGATCTTAAAATTGACCAGATGCGCTTTGCGCTATTGGACAGTGCTTTGCACTCTTGAACCGCGTCTTTGCGCTCCTTGGACCGGCGCTCAGCGCCAAAACATGCCACGTGTCAACCACAGACACAGCTTGCGCTCTTGGGTTGGCGCTCAGCGCCAAGCGCACCACGTGTTACTCACTGGCGCACCCATAAACTGGCCCAGCGCGCTCATAAATTTAAAGCGCAGTGCGCTAACAAACTAGCGCTTAGCGCTAAGCGACACGTGTCACCCTCATGTGCGCTAGCGCAATGCGCTCTTTAATTGGTGCAAAGCGCCTGATGCGCCACGTGGCGCGCTGTCAGAACATACTTTGTTCTGATAAATGCTATGCATTCAATACCAGACAAAATGTCAGAGCCTAATGCTTGGCATTATTAAAAGGGCAGAGCCCAAATAAAGGCCTAACAGGCAGAACAACAATGAAATGTTAAACATTTTTTTTAACTGGACTTAGCCCAATTCTGGCCATAAGTCCTCAATTTAAATTGAACTGAGCTTATCTGCTCTTCCAATCAATTTACACCCGGTTCGAGGGTACATCTCTTCACTCCTTTGATATTTGTCGTTGTAATTCCTCAACGTCTTCAAAGAGGTGACAGATCCCGACAACCACACATTTTACGGACTGTGAGGTCCTTAAACTCATGGACTATGATGTCTTTAACCTCGACCGTGATATCTTAAAACTAACAACGGACAATGGAGTCCTTAAATCCACGGACTATGATGTCCTTAACCTCGACCGTGATGTCTTAAAACTAACACCGGACTGTGAGGTCCTTAAACTCATGGACTATGATGTCCTTAACCTCGACCGTGATGTCTTAAAACTAACAACGGAATGTGGAGTCCTTAAATCCACGGACTATGATGTCCTTAACCTCGACCGTGATGTCTTAAAACTAACACCGGACTGTGAGGTCCTTAAACTCATGGACTATGATGTCCTTAACCTCGATCGCGATGTCTTAAAACTAACATTGGACCGCAATGTCCTTAAACTAATTATCGACCGCAACGTCATTAAACTAAACAATAGAGCCCGATTGCTCTTTTGTTGGATCTAAACGATCCCGTTAAGTTGATCTCAGTCTAAAATTAGACTAACGTATCCTTAACAAACGTTTAAGTTGATCTTAGTCTCAAATGAGACTAACGTATCCTTAAAACCAATCCCCCCAAACCCAAATCTAAGAAAGATACGGATTTAGACTAGTCCACGCCCTACGGGCGGCAACATAACTTAGTCTCCGTATACAATCCACGGGCAACCACAAACAAAACAAACACCCACGATACGAAGTGACCATCTGGAGAAGGAGAAAGTTGTTACCGCGATGCGGTAGCGTAATTAACTGCAGGGGCTTACGCCTGCAGGAAAGAGCGTCCCCACAATCAAAAACCCCTCAGACGAGGGGGAATCTGACGAAGTCTGCTATATCGGCCGCATCCGTTTAAATCTTCGATACACGGTGCCATAAATCAACTTGGCATCTTCGGAGAGGTGGACGGGTAACACCAATTAGCATCTGCCCCGAATTTCAGGCAAGATGGACCTGCGCGGTCGCGTATCTGTGTTCGGAGGGGAACAGTCGTGTACATTACCCAGTGTTAGATATTAGTGTTTTGATTGTGGTAAGTACGTCAGTGTTAAAACGTGAATGAATAAGCGAAGTGACACGTACTTGTACACAATCAGCGGACCCTATTGATTTACTGCATTGTCGACGTCTATGGGACATGTATAAGTGTAACTATAATTGGTATGGGACGATTGCGGAAGCACTTATATGGGTGTCATAGGTAAGGCACCAAACGCTGTCTATTTATCTTGGGTATCAGTCGAGACATGCTTGATGAAGATCCTGTCTTCAGTTCTCGCGTAGACTTGTCATGGACTGACTGGTATTTGAGTTTATGGTTGGCGTTTGATGTATACCACGGGGTGTGGGGTAGTTTAAGTGTGAGTTCAACGAAATCTCGGGAGTCCCATTGCCGGCATACACAGCGATTCTGGAGTCATATGGGTGATATTACTGATTATTAGCGAGCGACTCGGGCCCGTGTTCCCTTGCCCCTGGGGCCCTGCCCTTGGGTGGGGGATACTCACGAGTGGTTGACTCTCACACTTGGACTGACGATAGGTTTAGCGACCTGGACAGTGAGACTTAGAGACTGATAGGTTTAGTGACATGCATTGATTACTGACTGATACACCTGTCGTACTGTTTACCCACTTTACTGTTTACCTGTACTGGCTCCTTCATGCTCATATCATCACTTCATGCTTGCTGTTTCATATTCATCATTATTACACTTGTTATACATGTATTTCTATTTTTTGCTACTGTGTCGCTCTAACGACCTGAGTATGCATGCTCAGAGTGAGAATTGGATCTAGCTTGGACCAGGACCTGACGTACCCGAGAACATTGCAGATATCTAGATCAGCGATTCAGAGCTATACTTCCTTGGTCCTTATCTGGTTAGTTCTTTTATCTGTTTTGATTTAGTGACTGCATTTCTCATTACCTGTGCATTGATTACTGATTACCACGTAAAGCTAGAAACCGAAGTGTGACTACGGCGGGATGCTTTCTCGACCGTAGGAGCATGGCTGGCCTTGTTGACCCCTCGTATCCCGTATTTTGGATATTTTGGAAGCAGGACACGACATAGGTTTGGATTTTTTTATTAATTAGCTCCGATTTGGGGGTACAAGTAAAAAACCCTAATAAGAATCTTATAGAATAAGTCATTATCTAGTCAAAGAGCTTCCGTCAACTACCTTGCCGGCTATGTCAGCTCCACCCGCGGGGACCACCTGCAACGTCGGCCTTCCATCTAATCCACTCCAAATCAACGGCCCAGATCAGCGAAGTGGTATTTCCGTAATTTCAACCACATCGCCCGCCAAATCCACGATCTCTATCGTTGATGGAGTCAATCAAAGCTGCAGAGATCACACGCATTCGATGTCGACGGCGACGACGAAGACGAAGAATAAAGCGACGCTTAATTTATCATTATTACATTTCAATTCTTCATTCCTCCTACGACCAATAAAGAGGAGGAAAGCGATTCGGTTGTGGACTGTTTCTAGGGTTTCATTTTGCGAGAGGGATTAGGGTTTGATTTTTTTTGGGAGGGAGATCGGAGATGGGGTGCGTTTACTCGACGAGGAAGGTGGAGCAGAGCGATTCCTTCTCGTTTTCCGATGTTAGTGAGATTTATAAGGGCGGCGGCGGCGGTTTCAATGGTTTCGATTCCTGCGAGCTTCGAATGACGCCGAGAGCTGGAAGTGGAAAGGTATATTGCTATCGTTATTGATTTTGATTTTGCTTGTTTTTTATGGGGGATCTTAGATCAAATTAGTGTTTCTGAGTCGAATTTAGCACTGTTCTTGAGTCAACTATTAACAAGATAGGAGCAGGAGAAAAGAATAGAAGGAGGATAAAGATGATTAATTTGATATAGGAAACTATGTTCAAGCCTTGCGCATGGAAAGAGCCAAGTGCGAGATAGATGCTTACTAAAACTTGTAACGGGAAAGAAGTAAGCATACTTTCTATTAAATTTAAGCTTTTGAATTGATCAACAGTCGATTATTTACTTTATTTAATCAGTAGAATGTTGTCATAAGGAATAGTAATATAACATTGAAATCGTAGATTGTTTATACCATTTTCTAAGTGCCATTACAAAAGTCTAGTCCCAATAGCAGACTACTCCTCAATGGTAGAATATTCTCTATCTAGCTTTCTATCCTTCTTAGCACAGATTTGCCCGCCTTTCTTTTTCTTGTGGAATAGCCGAGATGGTTGATTTTTTTGTCATAAAAAACAAAATTTTCTTTTCTTTTTTCTTTTTCGAGGATTTTACCACTTTTTTTTTTGATGATTTTACCGATCATGAACATAATAATTATTAATATACCGGTTTCTCCTGATATTTGAATCTAGTACGCAAAAATTCTCGGCCTCTGTCCTTTCTGATGAAGGCTTGTTATCTATGAGTTTTCGTTGAATGAAACGAGAGCTGGTTTCATTGTTTCATTTTACCTGAAGGGCATGATAACAGTACTTACATTATGTACCTCTAACAAAAATATTTGATATTTAAGAGTTTAAGGATTTACATCAGCAGCTTCCATTTGCATATCATTTTCCAAAACCGTGGCAGTTAAATGTTTAAGTAGACATTGGGTATGTAGGCTTTAAGTTGCTATCAGGTGAACTTTTTTGGCAATTGATTAGAAATGAAAGCATCCCTAGGCTTTCAGTTAAATTGTTTCTTTTAAACCAAGGCATTGGCAAGAATACTGGATTAGGGAAAATGTGAATGATATGTAATGAGTTCTAAAAGTGCGCCCTGAGATGTTAAAGTTTACATCGTTAGAATTAATAATGCCATGGTAGGAACTCTATAACAAATGTTATAGTGAAATACTTACTGGTTGCCTATGTTGACTGTAGGTGAAATTTTCTAAAAATACAACTGTGCACGAGCCAATAACATTTATCTTTTTAAAGAACAAGGCCTGTCATTTGCTCTCTCTCTCTCTCTCTCATGGGGAGAGGGAGAGAGAGGGGGGGGGGCGGGGGAGAGGGGGAGAGAGAGAGAGAGCTCATTTTTAATTATAGTTTATTATGAGAAAATTCTATCAATTACACTTGGCATATTTGGATAGCAGGTGATTATAAATGAATAAAGTTTTCTTGCCTGCATAATATGATATATACTAATACATGTTTTACTGTTACTTAGGTTGCAGAAACTAGTTCTATTATTGGAAGGGCTGGCTTTGCTAGCCTAGAGAGGGCTGTAGGGGTCTTAGATACACTTGGTAGTAGCATGTCGAATTTTAATTCTAATAGTGGATTTATCTCTGGAGTAGCAGCTCGGGGCAATAAAATATCGATACTGGCATTTGAAGTCGCTAATACAATTGCTAAGGGTGACACCTTGCTGTTGTCCCTGTCAGAAGAGAACATCCACTTGTTGAAAGAGGAGGTTTTAAAATCAGAAGGCGTAAGAGAACTTGTTTCTGTGGATAACAGAGAGCTAATGATAATTGCTGCTACTGATAAGAGGTGCACAATTGAAAAAACTAAAAAAAAATAAAATGTTATGGTTAATTGCATATACAGCCCTTATGTTTACCTTTATAGCGCTTGTCACCCCTCAACTAGCTTATTAGTACATAACAATCAGATCAAATCTTCATTGCGAAGTCATAAAGAGACCATGAATCACGTCTCTAGTAGCTTATTAACAACATAACACCAATATGTTGGTCAATGATCAAGTCAAAGTTTATCTTTTAAGTCAATCAAGGCTATATCCACGGTTGTTATGAGAGAATAAATTAGGTGAGGGGTGATAAGTGCTGCGTTATGTATACATGAGGGGAATTTTATGCAACTAACTCATTATATTTTGTATATTCCTGCAGCCACATTCTGACCATTGCTTTTAATGCCATCTTGCTAGTAGTCATGCTGTACTTGTTTTTTTCTTTCACAGATACGAACTAGATGTTTTCTCTGCAGAAGTTATCAGATTTGGGAACTTATGTAAAGACCCTACATGGCATAATTTGGGGCGTTATTTTCAGAAGTAAGCATATCTTTCTTCACAGGAGAAATTCACGTTTGATAATCAACTGAAGAATTTTATTAGTGTATGTTTAGATTAGGTTTAGAACTGACACCTCCGGAGCAGCTTAACGAAGAGGTTAAAGTGACAGCACAACAGTTGATAAATCTGGCTCAACATACTTCTGTAAGAATATCTTAACTGCGGCCATTTTCTATTGTAGTTCTTTATTAAAGTTAGGCCTTAGCTAAAACTAATTGAAATTCCTATTTGTAGGAGATTCCTCCTTTTCTTTCTTGAATTAATAAAATAAATATCTCCAACATTTACAATATAGGCAAGATAATGTCTCATTCAACATTGCTTGAACTTGTGGCCTCTCATCAGAAAAAAAATGTTCTATGATTCTCACCAATCCCTTGTAGATTTTACCAACCATTTTGTTGGTGATGATGCTCACAAGTGGGAATTTCCCAGATCATGACGCGTAGCAGATGACGTGTCCCGAAGGTTATGGAGCTGGAGTAAATATGATGCTTTGGGGATGTATCTCGGTACCTCGTCTTCGAGGACACACCCGACCTATCAGAGACCTCCCTGAGTACCTTCCATACACATCTAACAAGCGGCCAACGGCTCGTCTTCGAACAGTCCAGCTAGCTTCCTCGCCCCCTGGCTCGTCTCTGAACCTCCTGACATGTCGAGCTTCCTCGGCTCACCCGATCAACCGAGAACGCAGAGCCCAAGCGCCTCCGCAACGACTCCGCGTATCTCGCCAAGGCGAGATATCTTCCGCCCTACGCTCCGCGTCCCACGCAGGCTCGTTCCCCATTAATGAGCGGATCCCGCCATTAACGCGGGAGCAACGTAAGGGCGTAACTGACGGCGATGATCCCACGTCTGCTCGCTCCATACGACCCCTATAAAAACCACTCTTCCAGACGACTCAGATATTTCGAATTTATTTCCAATACGCCGCTACTCCGCGTCTATACCTCGGTCCTAACTTGAGCGTCGGAGGGTCCTACGGTGGTCACCCATCCCGGGATTTCTTTGCAGGTAGCTCGGCGTCCAATATCAACCCATTGAGAACCACACTCAACAACTCCCAAACTAAATCTCAGCTGTCAAAGACTGCCATCGCACGATCGACGGAGGACAATCTGAAGGAGATCCAGAGCTCCATCAGTTGGCGCCGTCTGTGGGAAACGAAATACTTTTTTTGTTCCACCATTAAAGTTAATCTTACGCTCTCGATCCAATGGCGAGCGATAACCGCGACGATCCGAATACGAGCCGCCACAACGGAGGCAAGAGCGGCTCGTCTCCCCCTCCTAACGTGATCAACGTCCTATCCACTCGGATAGACAGGCTCACATCGCTGGTGGACGTCCGCGTTCAAGCGGCGGGCCCTATCCGCCAAACCACCGTTTCCCCTCGGGATAACGACGTCCGTAGAAGGACGGATGACGTGCTCAAACCCTCGATCTTACTCGTGCTCGTTCCAGCGTCACCAAGCGCCGGCGTGCCGACTTCGGCCACCGTGACCCCCATGGGGCGATTGATTCCATGACCCGTTGGGCGCCAGACAACTCAACGCCTCGATCCCGGGGAAGACTGGGCCGTTGCTTCGATGCCCGCCACACGTTCTCTCCTCCTGAGGAGGTGTCGGTCAGCTCGCCTCCTTCCAGGCATGACCGACGCCCCGACGCTCGCCGGGGCCGCGTGAACAGCGAGCGCCGGGACCACTCGAGAAGGGCTTCGTCCGAGGATCTGAAAAATTTGATAGAGCGGAATCGGAACCGCACCATCGCGCAGACCCGGAGCGGGAGTAACCATCATTCCGACTGTGCAGAATCCTCGGGGTACCACCACCGACTTGAGACCTTCGAAAAAAAAATTGAAGGCATACGATGGGATGACCATGCGTCTGGTGAAGGGGCCAGGTACTCCGTCGACTCACCGACAAAGCCCTTTACAGAATGGCTGAGCACGTCTCGTCCAGGAACAAGCTGCCAAAAGTGGTCCTCTTCGACGGGAAATCCGACCCGAAGGACCATCTAGACACATTTACGGCGGGCATGAGCTTCCAGGATAACTCGGATGCAGCTCAATGCCGGGCTTTTCTCGCTACCTTGATCCGAGCTAGCCGGGACTGGTTCCGGAGGCTTACACCCCGCTCTATCTCTACCTTTGAGGAGCTGGTTACCGAATTTCTGTATAGGGAATTCGCTGCTAAAAGATCCCGCCCAGTGTCCCCCTCATTCCCCCGCCGCCTTCCGACCCACGGTTTTTGGTAGTTTTGACTTTCGCAAGAAAACGGATGTGCTACCGCACAACGGCTTTCGCGCTAGCGCTCACTCCGTTGTTTGGTCGTGCCGGATGAGCTAGACTGAATATAGCAGGCGATATTGGGTCATTTCGTCGGTAACCGACGACAAAAGAAGACAGTCGACTACTTATTCACTGTCAAGAGCGGCGACAAGGAATCCTTCAAAGGGTATGTCACCCGCTTCTACAATGCCCTCATGGAGGTACCCGATCACCGCGACGAAACGGTGATCACCGCGCTGAAGTTGGGTCTCAGGCACAAAGAGTGGCTCCGCTCTTTCGCATTGGCGCAACCTAAGACCATGGCCGAAGTGAAAGCGTGGACCGAGCGAGAAATCCAACTCGAGTTCGAGGTGAACTCCAACATGCCCGGAGGCGACCAAGCAGATCGGAAGAAGAGGGACATGGAAGAGAAAAGAAAAGACGATCGTCCGAAACCTTACTCCCCAAGGTTCCATGAGTACACTCCTCTAAACATTTCCCAGACCGAGCTGCTGGAGAAAGCTAAGGGCGAAGAATTCTTCAGGCTTCCGCCAGCTAACCGATGGACGGGCAAACGGCTTTGAGGCCCGTATTGTGCCTATCATCGGAGGCAAGGACATCCGGCCGAGAATTGTAAACAGCTGCGCGATTACATCGAGAAGCAGATCCGCTCCGGTCACTTGGCAAAGTACCTGTGAGATAAACGTCAAGCAGATAAGGGGCAGGCCGATCAAATTAAAGACGGAGAGCTGACAATCGGACAGATCATGGTCGTCGCCGACTGACCCAAGTCCGAGCAATAAGAACACCTACCGAAACCGGTCATTCAAAGAAGGAGAATTTAAACTGAATCACATAATCTGTATTTTATTTAATAATAAAGATTCTTATTTCCCTGCAATCTGAGCTATTTCTCTTTGTTTCCATGCTAAAACTCCATTCATGGCCGACGAATGTCTTCCTGCTCGGTTCGTCCGCAGTGGGTAGCTTTCTGCCCAACAACGCTGTGGATCGAAAGCCCTCATCACGAGGTGACTGAGTAGCTTCCTGCTCTGTTCATCCGCAGTGGGTAGCTTCCTGCCCAACAACGCTGTGGATTAAAAGCTCTCATCACGAGGCCGCTGAGCAATTTCCTGCTGGCCCATCCGCAGTGGGTAGCTTCCTGCCCAACAACACTGTGGATCGAAAGCCCTCATCACGAGACCGCCGAGCAATTTCCTGCTGGCCCATCCGCAGTGGGTAGCTTCCTGCCCAACAACACTGTGGATCAAAGGCCCTCCTCACCAGGTCGCCGAGTAGCTTCCTGCTCGGTTCATCCGCAGTGGGTAGCTTCCTGCCCAACAACGCTGTGGATCAAAAGCCTTCATCACGAGGCCGCCGAGCAATTTTCTGCTGGCCCATTCGCAGTGGGTAGCTTCCTGCCCAACAACGCTGTGAATCGAAAGTCCTCATCACGAGGCCGCCGACCAATTTTCTGCTAGCCCATTCGCAGTGGGTAGCTTCCTGCCCAACAACGCTGTGGATCAAAAGCCCTCCTCACGAGGCCGCCTGGTAGCTTCCTGCTCGGTTCATCCGCAGTGGGTAGCTTCCTGCCCAACAACGCTGTGGATCAAAAATCCTCCTCACGAGGCCGCCGAGTAGCTTCCTGCTCGGTTCATCCATAGTGGGTAGTTTCCTGCCCAACTACGCTGTGGATCGAAAGCCCTCTTCACGAAACGACCGAGTAGCTTCCTGCTCGGTTCATCCGCAGTGGGTAGCTTCCTACCCAACAACGCTTTGAATTAAAAGCCCTCATCACGAGGCCGACGAATAGCTTCCTGCTCGGTTCATCCGCAGTGGGTAGTTTCCTGCCTAACTACGTTATGGATCGAAAACCTTCCTCGCGAGGCGGCCGGGTAGCTTCCTGCTCAGACCATCCCTAGCGGGTATCTTCCTGCCCAACAACGCAAAGGATCTAAAACCTTCCTAACGAGACCACCGGGCAGCTTCCTGCTCGGTTCATCCGCAGTGGATAACTTCCTGCTCAACAACGCTGTGGATCGAAAGCCCACCTCACGAGGCGACCGAGCAGGTTCCTGCTCGGATCATCTGCAGCGGGTTGCTTCCTGTCCATCAACGTTGTGGATCGAAGCCCTCACCACGAGGCAGATGAGTTGAAAGGAGGGTACTGACTTTCCTACACTTGGCCACCAACGCGCGATAGCCAACTCAACTCCGGGGAAAAGAAGGGTACCGACCTTCCGACACTTGGCAATCGTTCGACTCTACTCGATGAACAGTCCGCGAGTGTGGGAAAGGTAGACCTACGAGCTAAAATTACTTGCAGAATGAAGATTCGAACAAAAGTATACGAGCTAAAGGCACTTGTACAGTGAGCAAACATTTGGACAACAAAGAAAAATGTGCACTTTATTTATGATCCGAAAATAAATACAAGATATTCTGGGCTCCTTAGCCTTACCAAAATGCCCGGAGGCTTACAAAATTTTGAAAAAGAAAATATCCCCAAGAAAGGAAAGCTCAGGCCGTCCGCTCGGGAAGGATCTCGCCCTGCTCAACACCAGCCTCGGGGACCAAAACCGTGGCCTCTGGGTCGGCGCTTCCACCGACAGCCTCACCCCAAATGGCCGCCTCGTTAACTTCTCTCTGCGGCTCCTCCTTGGCCAGGGGATATTTAGCGCGGAGCTCGCTGATATCAATCCCCGGGCGGACTCCTTGACGGCGTCGAGGACGCTGTGCTACACGACGGTCGCGGATTCGGCGAGATCGGCATAGAATTGGTCTCACGCCTTATACGCCTCCACGACCTTCGCCGTCCGGCACTCGGCGAGCTTCACTGCGTCCAGAGCCACCCGAACATCTCTCTTGAGGGCGTTCCTCGACTTCTTCACCGAGTGATAGAAGTCGTTCACCCTCTCCAACTTGGCTTGAATAGCCCAGTTGGAGTCGTTCAGAAGCCGAAGACTCCTTTAGCTTCGAGTTCACCAGCCCCTCGATGACCACACGAGTGTCGAGGAGAGCGGCCTTCTCCTCCGCTTGCCGCGGTTAGAGGCGGAGTTCCTCCTCCAGCTTACCGGACTCGCCCGTCTTTTTCATGGCCGGAGCTACCTCCTCGGACTCCATAAAGAGGAGGAGTGCGCAGTGGTGGAGGACCTGAGGAAAACAACAAACGGGTTAGAAAGCTCAAACCGAGAAAATAAGACTTAAAAGAATTTTTGAGAAAAGTCAAGAACCGACCTGAACCGCCTCCTGGGCTATAGCGGCCACCTTGGCCTTCATGGTCCCCTGGGTATTTTAACCCCGGCAGCCTGCTCCATGTCGGAAAGCAGGCTATCGGCAACGGAGAGCCCCGAGGGCAGCTCAATACAGAAGTCGCCCTCCTGCACTGGGGTCCCGAAAGGAGGTGGCCGGAAGACCGTCCGCTTCTACCTTTTGAGGGAGACCTCGGCGGGCCCAGCCTCCTCCTCCTCTCGCGTCCGGGGCGCCGGGTCTCACGAGTGCTTATGGCTCCTTCCGCGGCGTTCTTCTGGAGCTCGGGGAGCGGTGGAGGGCTTAGACGGTGGAGATGGCCTCGGGGCCGAGCTCGGACCAGGTCGGGAGGAACTTGCGCCCCCGGCCTTCTTTCCCCGGGTCTTGGCGGCCAAGACGGCTAGGATCTTTGCTCGGTCCATGGGCTCTGCAAAAAAATGGAACACGCAAACAAAGGGGGTTAGCAACACAAAAACAGCGAAGGAAATTTGATAAAGTCTAAACAGACCGTCGAAAATCCTAACTTACCCAAGAAACGCGCAGGACTGAGTCCAGCCCAACTCAGTGCCTGCTCGGATAGCAGGGCATCCGCCCATTGGATCGGCTCCTACCGAGACACCACCCTTGCTTCGGGGGAAGTCGACTTCTTTGCCCTCGGGCAGTCGGCTCTGTGCCACTGCGTAGGCACGAGCCAATCCTCGCTCTCAGACGGCCCGACGAATATAAACTTCTCCTTCTATTCGTCGATGGAAGAAGGGACTGCTACTACCCGACCCGGCCACTCCGTCCTTGTGTTTTTTGAACGAAAAATACACCCAGCTCGGCTCATCTTTACTGGTGCCGGGGTGATTCTTATAACAAAAGGAGACAAGGAGAGTCAAGCTGAATGGGATATTTTCAAGTTTTAACCGGACCAGAAACCCGAGGAGAATTCCCTACGAGTTCGGCGCTAGCTGGCCCAGGACGAGATGAAAGCAACGGAGCACCCTGCAGACTTCACTTGGGAAGGGCAGACGCATTCCTGTCCGGAACGCTGCCAAATACAGGGCAATCTCCTTGCCCTGCACCTGGTCTGCCCGCTCACCCTCTCTAGCTAATGTAATAGTTAGAGGGGATGCGGAATCGAGCCCGAATTTCGGAAAGCTCGTCCAGGCTCTTCAAAACGGAGGGCGCATCGCGGGTGTTTCCGATGCGCACCTTGGGGGCCCTTGTCGCCGCCCGACGACGAGCGATAGGGGCAGTCCTGATTCTAAGGGGCGAATCTGATACAGAGGACGAAGAAGAAGAACCCTCTTGGCTATCTGAAACCGAAGAGGAGGAAGATCTACTGGACTCGGCTCCAACAACGGGAGCCTCATCTTCCGGCTCTACCCTTACTACCTCTACGGACTCCTCAGATGAAGACATTAAACCTGATTCAAAGGAAGGGACTCATCGAGAAAAAATCAACAGAGGATCCTATCTGAAAGAAGGAGCGCCGGGCAATCTTCAGCAATGAAAGAGAATTTGAGCAAAGTATCATCCCTAGGATGGTCCCCTCCTATTTATACACCCCAAAGAAGAACATCTTATGGCCCCGATTGATTCCCGCCAAAACGAAACGTCGTGCCCAGCGACCGGCGGGGCTCCACGTGGCGTTCGGCCATTGGGGACGTCTTTTCGACTGCAGGAATCAGAGACATCCTGTCACTTCCGCCAACCGACACGCGACACCTGGCCCGTATCCCAACTGGCGAACGACTGAAACGGCGCCTCTTTTTTAAAGCATGATCATTTCATTGACCCGCTGACGCCATCGGGGATACTCGCGAAGATTCAGACGCACGACGAGATGACACGTGGGCCCAAAGATTGAAACGACGCAATCACCAAACGCCGTGCCGTTCCCGGACAATCCACACTATGATTTTCGGCGCCAAACTGAGCGGAAGAAAAACCGAGTAGGCCACTTTCGACCCGACCTTTGAATAGGTCGGAACGAGAGTGGGGGGCTAATGATGATGCTCAGAAGTGGGAATTTCCCAGATCATGACACGTAGCATATGACGTGTCCCGAAGGTTATGGAGCTAGAGTAAATATGATGTTTTGGGGACGTACGTCGGCATCTCGTCTCCGAGGACACACCCGACCTATCAGAGACCTCCCTGAGTACCTTCCATACTCACATAACAAGCGGCCAATAGCTCGCCGCCGAGCAGTCCAGCTAGCTTCCTCGGCCCTTGGCTCATCTCCGAACCTCCTGATATGCCGAGCTTCCTCAGCTCTCCCGATCAATCGAGAACGCGGAGCCCAAACGCCTCCGCAACGACTCCGCGTATCTCGTCAAGGTGAGATATCCGCCGCCCCACGCTCCGCGTCCCACGCAGGCTCGTTCCCCCATTAATGAGCGGATTCCGCCATTAACACGGGAGTAACGTAAGGGCGTAACTGACGGCGATGATCTCGCGCCTGCTTGCTCCACGCGACCCCTATATAAACCCCTCTCTCAGACGACTCAAGTATCTCGAATTTATTTCCAATACGCCGCTACTCTGTGCCTATACCTCGGTCTTAACTTGAGCGTCGGAGAGTCCTACGTTGGTCACCCACCCCGGGACTTCTTTGCAGGTAGCTCGGCGTCCAATATCAACCCATTGAGAACCACACTCAACTTCCAAACCAAATCTCAGCCGTCAAAAACTGCCATCGCACGATCGACGAAGGACAACATCTGAAGGAGATCCAAAGCTCCATCAGTTGGTCCCATCCAGATATTTTTTTTGAACTGGCCCGTAAGTCTCGTCCAAGCACCCACCCACCCAAGCACACACCACACCCACACACACAACACGCGCCCGCCCGCCCAGGGGACCTATGAACTTTTTCCGAAAGCGTTAATTTGTGCCACTTCCCCTCCTGGGGTTCAAATCCCGCACTCTCCCCTGAAAGGGAAGTGCCATACCAACTGAGCTATTGCTCATTGGTCCCATCCTGATATTTGATGCCCCTGAATTGGTGCATTTGGTGGATTGAGTGGCCCTGGAAGTTGCTACTTGTGTACACCAATCTGCTTTTGCAAGAAGATATAGACCACATTTTTGTATACCATATTGCATTTTTGTTTAATAATTGAATAAAATTTAATGTTTCAGGATTAAGTGCTAGGAAAAGTCCATGTCTTATTTGGGAACATGCACATTTAGGTATCTTGTATGGCATTGTTTCTCTTTCTCCCTCATTCCCACAGAAATCGTGTTTGCTCTTGAAGCTTTAGCCTACACAGCATGCTTCACCCTAGGATTTAAAAGGGGATTTATGTCACCTATTCTAATAGTTAAACCCATTTCGATTTATGTTTGAACTTTTTAAAAGTGAATTTTTTTGCCTATTATAATAGTTGGGACTCATGTCGATTTATGTTTGAATTTTTCTTGCAACCCATTATATAGGTCTATCTTTATGTTGATTATTGTGTAATGGGCTCCTTAAGCTGCATTGCATACACATTATTTAGACTCGAGATAGATATCTCCTTTTTATCTTTTATTTTCTTCTTCCTGCATTTTTTTGTCTGAGATTTTGTACTTTTTGATTGTTTTGATTAACTAGATAACTGACATAATAATTGTTGCATTTCAAAAAAAAATCCCAAGACTCCAACCAACAATAAGATACTTTCTATTGCATCGCTTGTGCATGAAGCTAATTCACTTTACATATTTAGGAGCTCTATCACGAGTTGCATGCATTGGACAGATTTGAACAGGACTATCAAAGGAAGCTGCAGGAAAAAGCGACGGTACTTGCAGCTAGACGGGGTAAAGGCACATTTTAAATTCTTCAAATTTATTATGCTGTCAGCCTGTCACTGTCATTAATAGCCAATAAGTAAATCCATCACCTATTCGAATGTAATCATGTTAGGACAAAAAAGGATTCTGGGTACTCAGTTGGATTTGAATGACAATAGGAACATAACTAGTTTGTTCTAAGGTTGTTGACAAGAATATTTTATAAGCTATCGGATTTATGGATTCGAGTTACAATGAACGGGTATCGTTCAGGGGACAACCCATCACTTGTTTGTTGCCAAGAATGCTATATGGTTTATGTTATCAGCGTTGCTCGATTATCTGCAATCCGATGATCTTGAAAGCTGAGACACACAAACTAGGGAATGGATAATAATAGGCCATAAATTCTTGCATTGTTATTTTAATTTTTTTTAACCATCCCTTCTTAAAATGGTGGATCATGCCATACTTTTCTTCCAAACATTAATTTTGAGAGATGATGATGTTGTTTATGATGACATTAATAATACAAAATCAACTGAGGCTATGAGATGGCTTGGACATAGGAAAGAGTATGATGAGGACATCAGTTAAGAGTAACGAAATTGTGATTGGAGCCTCAGTTAGGGCTAGGGTGGGCCTTAACAAACATGGAGTGGGGGCAGAAAAAAGGAAATGTTAATCCAGACCAAGTAAAACAATTCATGTAGCTGAAAGGGAATTTGGATAGATATTTGTGTCTGTTTTATCAGAAGACTATATTCATTTGGTTGCTGCAATACATAAAAATGAATGGGCATGTGACTTGAAGAGGATCTTGAGACCATAGTTTGATTAAGTCGGTATGTTGCAATTATTTCATCAATTCGACGTTCCTTATTCAAATCTGTTAGAGATGATTCGACTTAAGCAGTCTATGCAACTTACAATCCGCTTGAAGCAAAATAGGAGTTTAAGATTGAGAACGATTATTATTTATTACCTGATGGAATTTTTAGATAAGGGTGAAAAGGGGGAACAAATTTATGATATAGAGAGATAAATGGAAGTTAGACTACTGGCTGGAAAAATAAAAGAGTTTGTGTGGGAGTACAGATAGCCCAAACACACGCTGTTCAATTTATTTACTCCTTTTTGTAAGTTCTGGTGTTTTAAGTATTAAAGCAGGTTTTATAGGTTCGTCCCAATCACCTCTTAACAGTTCCCATATGAAAACCTCTTTAGATTTATAAGCTCTACAGTTGACTATTGTTGGTTATACCCAACTTATTCCTTCCTATACCGAAAATGTCTACACATATCACTCATCGTTTGAACTCTCGTCCGATCTCAACTAAAGACGGCCGACTCTTATCCCAAAAATGACCGTCCGAGTTCCGATACCGGTACTGTCCCACACTGAGTAATATTCAGTGTACCATGTGATTAGTAGGTTTTAGCAATAAGTTTATTGTAATGGGTTTTTTATTAATGGGCTAATGAATTATAATTCGTTAATGGGTCATTAAGTTCATCTGAGATCATTAATTGTTACAAAATATATATAGCTTATAGTTACTTTTACCAAGTATAAAAAAAACCATTTAGACATCATTAATTACTAAAGGATTTACCAAATTGTTTATAGCTACTTCAATTATTTATCAAATTTTTTTACTAAATTTAAAATTCTTTTTGTCAAACAATAAAACCTGATATTGCGATCTACGATGGCCGAGATGGCCAATGTTGATACCAAAAGCAAATGTCCGATGCCGATACCGATACCAAGATTTTAAGCCTTGATTTCGATCTCTTATTTTAACTCTACACAATCTCTAACAAACTATGCAAAAGAGCATATACCTGATATACTGACTTATATTCCCTACTTAATTACAATACTGCATCTAACATCCGCCCTTCGATCAACGTGTAACAAATTGAATATGGGGGGAAATTCAGACTTTATAGCTGATGATTTTGTACTATGTAGGAGTATAGGAGAAAACTTTTAAATCATATATTATTTTTGTATACAAAAGATCATATCTAAAAGCAGATGGCCTTTATTTTCTGACATTCTAACATGTATTTTCTGATTGATAGGATTGGATTTGAATCATAAATCCTATCGTCAGGATCCTAGTCGGACTGTGTGCATGTGTGTCTGTGTGCGCGCGTATAATCTTACACGGGCATATTCTTTCGTATCACTTGTGTGTTTATGATTACAATGCATGGGTGAATACAAGATTTCTCTCCGCTGAACTGGACTCCTGGGTCTACTTAACATATCCTACTTTGTTGTTCTTAGCAGAGAGTTTTATGATTCTAAACAGTGAGCTAAAGCGCCAAAGAAAACTTGTGAAGAGCTTAAAGAAAAAATCCCTTTGGACCAGAACTTTGGAGGAGGTATCCCCTTTTCATCTCTTATCTATTTCAGTTATGGAACTCAAATTTGACATTCATTAATGTATTCATTTTGGCATCATGTTATTTTCCCTAACAATTCTTGAATAATTACATTTTCAAATCTAACAGTCTTATTTAGCAATTATTAAGACCTCTCAAGTTTTGGACGAAATTTATATAGCTGTAACTCAAATTACAAATTCATTAGCACATTTTACTTTCTGGAATTTTTAACTGTTAAAATTTCTTTGGCTGAATTTTTTGTAGGTTGTGGAGAAACTTGTAGATGTTGTTGTCTATGCATATAAAGTTATTTTTGAGGCATTTGGTGTTAACGGTATGTGTTGTTGCAATTACTAATGCAATCCTGACACCACTATTGGTTTTATGGACTTGTATGTTTTATTGTTCTTGAGAGCATTTGATAGTTTCAGATGATAATCCTGCATTAAAGGTTGCACAAAGTATTGTTTATCTGCAACCCATGGCCATAACATAAGTATGTTGTCTGCTTCAGTGTTTTTCATTGATGTTCCTCACCATAATAAAGTACGGTAGTAACAACATGCTATATAAGGATGTTATAAAGTGTGAATTTTCGATACTTGAAATATTAATCGATTGGCATGCTAAAGTAAAATTCCTAGCATTGGTATGCATCACTTTCAAAGTTAAACAAAAACAATGTGGTTGAACTTTCAAACACTGACATGACTTGGAGCTATACATGTATATCCTGTAGGCAGCTTTCTTAGCTAGTATTATACGGTTATAACAACTGTTTGTATTATTTGACACTTTTGACGGTTTTCATATGCAGAATAATGTTTTTTTTGCTCTCTCTCTCTCTCTCTCTCTCATCTTAATTGCATTCTAGTATGGCATCTGTGCTAAAATTCTTCCAGTTTTGGCAGACAAGCATGCAAATGAACTTTGGAATATTGAAAAATCTTAGAGCTATATACAAGACTGCATTATTATAGGCAGCTTCCTTTCTGGTATTATCACCAGTTATCTTCTTACTTTTTACCCCCCTAACTTTTAATGCTCCATAACCAATCACAAGTAGATGGAAAACCAGGAAAGGCCGGGTTTGTAATGATGTATTATTACTTGTATATATGTATTTGTAAGCATATATGCTTTTGTTCAATAGTTATAGAAAACATAGGCTATACAAAAATTTCATGTCGCTGGGACTGTGAAAATAGGGTTAAAGACGTCTTTCATCTCTACATATTCACATAGGTTGTCTGCGATATCATGTAGTGCTTAGATTGATTTAGAAGAAATGATCACATAATTATCATTTTACTGTACAACAATCATCCATGACATGACTGCAGTGAGTCTATTAAAAAGTGTCTTGATGTACATCTCTGAACCATAGGTCGTGCCAACGGTATATCTACATTACACTTAACCTTTAGTTATCTCTGTTTTTCACTAAACCATCTTAAAGTTTTTTTTACAGTAAAATCCCTTTAACTTTGGTTTAAAAGGGATCTTACTTCACTAAAATACCCTTAAATGAACCATTAGTTGAAGTAGCTTATTGTAATTAAAAAACTTTAAGTTACTTTCGTAAAAAAATTTGATAGTTAATGGTAGTTTAATGTAATTTAGCCTTTATAATAACCAAAATTTATTAACCTTGTCTTGAGATAATTGTAGTTGTAATCTCAATGCTCAACTCTTAGTGCTCTGTTAGCTTATTTGCCTTAAATGTTGCATATGCTAACTTTAAACTGATCAGTTATTGCAAATATCGAATTATGCTAACTCTATTCGGTTAGTAATTGCAGATGATGACTTGGTAGAACATAAACCGGTTCATAAACAAAGATTGGGAATTTCTGGCCTTTCATTGCATTATGCTAACATCATCAGTAAAATCGATAATATTGTAAGTATGCAAGTCCTTTTAAAGAGTTTGGCTATTTTTAGTATTAATTCTATGTCAACTGCGGTTTTTGGTGCTTAAATCATAAAAAGATGCTCTACGATATAACATTCATTTCATGTACAAATATGGTTTTCATCTTAGATAGGGTCAGAATTATGAGGTCAAAGTTTCCTACTACATGATAAGGACAGCTTTGATCAAGCACCATCTCCTGGTGGTAAAACTAATTGAGCTCGTACATACTGTGAATGCTCAACTTATCCTGAAGTCCACTACATGTGTAATTTTGTATTGACTGTAGGCAAGATGTGATGTATTCCTTTCATGAGCTTTACATCGATAAGAATTGACAAATTGTGTCCCAGGTTTCTAACAAAGCGCGCCGGGAGAGAAGGAGGGGGGGGGGGAGGGATCTAAGCTGAGTGACAAACTCTGATTTTTCACATGTTTACAGACTTACAATAATGGAACAAAAACCAGCCTTGTCTATTAACTCTTCTTTATCTGCATCGGATTTGTTTGAAATTAATTAATATGAAGTCTGAAAATGCAAGATCTGTCAATGCTGAAATTACATAATAAATTTAATATTTAATTATCTTTATGATAAGATTCATAGAACCATGATCATTCTATTTGCTTAAGCCAACAACGTCGCTTTAGTTTTTTCATTCCTTTTTTTTTGCCAAATAGTTTTTTCCCATTCTTTATGTATTCATGCACTTGCTTTTTCTATACTGCCTAATACAGATACTATATCTTCATACGCAAAGTTGGAGTAATTTGTTATATCAAGATTTTAAATGTTATTGCCCAGGTTTCACGGCCACTTTCTCTTCCACCTAATACAAGGGACACACTATATCAGGGATTGCCAATCGGTGTTAAGGCTTCCTTACGTTCTAGGTTACTATCGTACGATGCCGACAAAGAGGTATAGTTATATAACAATTTCTTCTCTGTCACCTAATATTCGTTTGCACTTATTACCCATCCTTGCCTTTTCCAATATGGAACTTTTCGAGCTATAGTTGAAATAATTAATAGTTCAAATTAGATTTTTAAAGACCTTTAGACCTAACTATTTTTTTAAGGTAGTTTCTTTTTGTCAGTTTTTACCAGTTTTTTTGTAAAGAGGCTTGAACTGAAAACTTGCAATCTTGCTGAATCTATAGTGATCCTTTGTCTGACTAAAGCGAACCTTACAATATATGATAACTCTAGAGCTGGAAAATTTATAGGTAACATTTAGTAAATATTTTACACAATTTTTGTCTTGACTTCTAGTCTGTCTGCAGTCCTTAATACTTTCACTTAGGACGAGACATCTGAAGCAGCCCAAAAGTTGCATCCTTTTCTTTTACATGCTCGGTGGCTTTATTACATGAAAGGAGACGTCATCTTTAGTCTTAACTGAAATTTTTAATACTAAAAAATCTTGACAGTTCAAATTTTGCAGTATAGTGTTGCTCAAATCAAAGCCGATATGCAGAAAACACTCAGATGGATTCTTCCCATGGCTGAAAATACTATAAGGTAAATTTAACTAATGACTGTTCCTTTAGGATTCTCTCTGTGTTGCATCTGCTTGATGCTCCCATTATTTCATCGAAGGGCTTTAACATATTATCTTTTTCCTTATTTTGGTCATGAACCAACAGAGCACATCAAGGTTTTGGATGGGTTGGAGAATGGGCCAACATTAGGTTGGTTTGATTCCTTGCTTTCCTTTTGAATCATTTTTTCAGTTATGAAGATTTTAGTCCTTATATACCTGTTTCTGATCATGGAGCCTCTACCCGTAAACGAAGGATTAATTTTAAACCCAGATAGATTGCTTATGGGCGTACGGCAATATTTTGTATCTTTGATGCCTGAACTTGTATTAGTATATCAATGGTGACCAGTCGTTTGGCACATCCATAGCACAAAGCATAAATGCAGTTATATAACATTGGATAGATTTGTAAATCACAATTTCAGATGATTTCATTTTCAAAAATTAAGAAGTATCTGTACCGGAAAGATAAATGCAAAATGCAGAAACGAGCCCTATAGGATCGTAACAGGGACGGCGCTAGCTTACGTGGCAATATCCCATTGGATGCCTTCAGGGCTGTTGATGATGCATTTACCTTAAGTGATGCACTTTATAAGCCTTGTTTTATCATTTGATTCATGAATTAATAGAAAATTTATTTGATGGTGCCACATGACATTCAAAAGAATGGAATGCCTTAGACAAATCGCAAATTGAAAACCCCAACAGGAATTTATATTATAATCGTAGAGTTTTTAACTTCTTCAGATTAAATTCTGACACTAAATCATTCTACAGTACCGAGACGAACAAGGCGCCAGCACCGCAACACAACATAACCCGCATTCAGACACTATATCATGCACACAAGGAGAAAACCGAAGAGCACATGCTCGAACTCGTGGTTTGCCTTCACCGCCTCGTAATCCAAGTGAGGAACAAGGGTTACGGCAACTCCACAAGAAAGATTCACAGCAAATCGCAAAAAGAGACAAAACATCAAAAGAAGGCAAGACAGAAATCCAATTCCAGCAATGGCAACTCTGGGGCTGTGCTCGAACTCTCTGACGAGGATCGAGAAATGCTAAAACGCGTGGGTTCGAATAAAATGGTATTAGGAAGGAGCAAAAGCCAAGAGACTTTAAAGGGTGAACTAAGGAGAGGAGAAATGTTGAAAGGTTTGAGCAGGAGCTTTGGTAATTCTCCATCTATGGAGTTCAATATGCCCTTGGAGTTTCACCTTGAAAGGACTAGGGTTTTGGATATATTAGATGGGTTGGATACTTGAATATTTGGTACAATTTGCCATTTCAATTCTTTTCTCTTGTATATGATTTATGGAGTACATAGTTGTTCTAATGCGTATTTTCTGTTGTGTATATCTATCCACAGAATTATTTTGGTAGCTCAAAGAAATGTTTGTATCAATTTGGGAATTTTTCCCTTGCATCATTTATTGCTTGAATGAGACATGAACTCTAGGTAGGATATAGCCAAAGTGCCACTCGATAGGACTCATGAGATGCATCTCTCTGAGTAAACTACAGCAACCACAAACAATCCAGATATCTATTCGCTTCATGTATCCTTTACTTCCACTATGTTTTGTTTCCTTAGTTCGATTGATAATCGACGTATCCTTTTTAACTGTTTTCGTTCATATCTGTTTAAGCCTGGCCTTTATCGCACAATTTGATTATCATTAAGCATCCCGAGCAAAATGACTTAACTTTTCTTGCGGTCCTTTTCCTGGTTGTCGACTTAGAAAAACACACATCAATATCGTAATATGATATCATTTTTTTACCAACTAGGCTATACATTTATTCCAGCTCATTTGCCAAAGTTTCTTTATCATATGATCGTATTTAATGATTATTTTCCTTTCCACCCTTCCTAAAAAATAACCAAGCATGAACAAAATTATAGCATATCCATGGCCCATCTTGCCGGCTGCAGCAAAAGAATAATAGTGATAAAAATCTCAAGAGTCCAACCAAACTCAATAATTGTAACAAGATAATGAATGTTAGAGGGTTGTTGAGGCCAGCTCTTGATTCTTGTCGTGGGGCCATCCCACGTGCAAGATTCATTTCAGCTACCTACCATTTGCACACGTATAAGAGTATAAGCAAGTACGTAAATTGATCGAATAGGGATCAGATAACTCATAGTCATAAACAGATCCGTACACGGAATGTCAGTCATCAGAAATGAAAATTAATATCTATATTTATTTGATTTAATCGGATATGGATATAAATATAAAATGAATATTGAAAAAAATGTGTGGTGTAGTTGAATAATAATGTTTTTAGTGTCGGAATTTACCATATCTAGAGGCTGTTGGCGGAGACAAATATTCATTGAAAATGAAAAATTACTATCTGTATTTGACAAAAAAGGATACAGATATGGTTACGGATACGAAGTTTGCTCGAGTTATTTGTATCCCTTTACATGCTTGATTAGTTCCCAGTGTTAAGATGATATATGTCTGAATATAATAATTGGATTAGAAGATCAGAGTTACAAGATAATAAGTTTGTCGACCCAAAGAAAATTAATATTCTTATTCTATGTTTTCGTGTGTGGATGGATGATAGGGTTGTTAAAATTAAATAGGTCAATTTAAATTTCTAAATGAGAAAAATAATGAGAGTAATGATATGGACGGGTTTCTTGTTTTTTTTTTCTTTTTGGTGATGGAGGGGTATTTATTTATTTATTTATTTTCTTTTTTCTTTTTTGGAGGCCGGGTTTGAGAGATATTTAAATTGTGAATTTTCTCATTTTTCATACACTTCTTTAAGAGGGTAGACCGTATCTCCTGAGCTTGCTTTACAAGAGTAGAGATATTATTTTGTATGTATTATTTATTTAGTTCGGATTATCTACATAAATTAACCCATGTTCTTATCTATACTCAGGGGATTGGTCTCTTTCTAAGAGCAGGACTTTTTTCACAATTACGTAGAAGCATTGCTATCTTTTAAAGTGCACAGGTTATCCGTGCACTCATCAAACATGATCAAAAAGATTCTAGTCTTCTAGTATATATACTAAAGCAAAGAATAAATTTGTTCTAACAACTCAATAACATTTGGGTAAATTGCTATATAATCCTTCAAAAGTTTCACTCTTGTTGTATTTTAATACCCTCGTGATTTTATTATTGTGTACACATACCCTAAGTCCCTTGCTAGTTTTAATACCCTTAGCTAACCTTCAATTATTTTAAATGTAATTATCTAACCAATACCTGATCACTAATAAGTTGTTTAGAAAAATCTGATGATGGTGCTTTTTGACTGGAGATTCATTTGAGGATGACCGGGATGGTTAACTAGCAATGTAAGTGTATTTTAGGGTATTTGAACGCAAGGGAAAAATTATTAAGATATTGTAAAATACAATATGTATGGTGAAACTGCCTCACATGATGGACTTTGCTTGCATGCACATGTCAACTAAAGCTTATGCTAAATTCTTAAAATGTGAAATTATAAGATCATGCTGACATAAAATAATTTTTTGCTTATATTGGCTTCATTCATTTCCAGAGAAATGCCAGAGCTATCGGACCGGTGGGTTTTTGATTCCCTACCAGCATTCCTATAGGTGCATGTTAATTTTACCGACGTCTATATTTTCTATAATAGTATAATTGATAATAACATGTAACCTATAAAAAGGCTGGTGGGAATCAAAAACCCACCGCCCAATTGTAAGAACATGCTTACATGACAAAAATTGGCTTTGGACATGACACCTAATTTTTTGCTTCAAGCTATCAAGCTTTACCAATGATACAAACTCCTAAATAGAGGTTGTTTTTGCCGATCCATTAATTATTAATTAATAAAAAAAAACATAAAACTTTTCATATCTATGGGATATGATCCACGTTATCGATCTATCGGCATTATCATTGTTGCCGGAAAAACAGTTCACGTACCATCAATTAGAAATTGCAATAAATGGGGAAAGAAATGTACACACACATACTAAAACTACCTCAAGCTTTCTCCTCTAATCTAGCGCAAGTCACACCAACACAAGCATCCACAAAATCCTCATCAATAAAATCAGTAGAGAAAACCTGCAACTTATCACCAAACCCTCTTATAAAGGCTTGCGATATGAACAGCCTCGCATACCCATGAATCCTGTCCGTAACGGGCCGGACACAAACTATCGGGTTATCCGCTTGAGGTGTAGCCGTGTTTTCGACCCGATAAAAGTATTTCCTTGCTTTTACGGACGCTTGCTCACTCAAATGCTTCATGTTGCTCTCAAACTTAGTGTTGGGCAAATCCGTATCGATCCAATTGTCCTTCAAATAGCCGGCACTCCATAAGGGATCCCCGGTTTTCGGGGCGGGAGATTTTCTTGGCTTCCAGACGCATATTACTCGTTTTGGAAGCAGTTCAGATACAGACTTGTTGAAGACGTCGTCCTGTTGGGGAATTAGATAGTCCCCGAGTTTTTCGATTAAATATTTGTCGAAATTTGGAGGGTCTTCATGGCCGAATTCGGTGCGGATTTCGAGGATTACGATTTCGGATTCGGTTTCGGAGAGGAAGCGTTTGAGGTCGTTGATGACTACGTCGATGGAGTAGGTGGTGAGGATTCCGTGGCAGACGAGACGGTTTTCTTGGACTCTAATATCTACCAGACGGGTGCCCTAAAACAAATAACGGGAGCATATTAGTTATTTTTGCATATTAGAGTATAAAAATATGCTCTTGTGATATAAATTCAATTGGACACGTATTAATTATAATCAATTACAAAAGTATATATAAGAGCATCAAAACATTTTTGTTTTTCATTCAATTTCATCTTTCGGCAAAAAGGTTCCAACGTCAGAATATTCCAACAAAATATTTCCAAGAAACTCTAGAAACCAAAAATAAATAAATTTCCGAAATTATTTTCTTCCTCGAGAAAATCAAAATATCCATAAAATTCTTTACCTTCACAAGTTGATTATAGATTGAACAATCCTGGCACTGCGCAAATGGCCTCGACACGAACCTAATCCCGATCTTATTCGTAGCCGAATCGTGACTCCCGGGCCAAACAATCTGATTAATCCTCAATTTATTCAAATCAAACCCCGACATCCAAGCTTTCCGGTTCTCCGGGCGATACTCGCAGCCCGGAAACTGCTCGCCGGCCGATTCCAGAAGGTCGGCCAGGATCTTCCTCTCGTCGGCGATGGCTTTTCGCCGTTCCATTTGTTTGCTCCATTCAGCTCCCATTTTCTTTTCTTGATAGAGAATGGAAAAATATTGTGTTTGTTGATATTAGGTGGTGGTAGATATAGATATAGATGCATGTTGTGTGATCGTAACGTAAAAATGGAAAATTATAATGAAATGGTTTTTGACGTTGAGAGATTGGGGAGATGAATGTGAAAGTTAATAATATATATTATTAGAGCTTAATTGTTTCCATTGTTTTTCTCATGGGGGCTTTGATTCTTACTTTGATGGTTGTTTGAATCATTGAAGAGAGAGAGAGAGAGAGAGAGAGGGAAAGATTTGAGGTTGACATTTGTGTTTGTTTATTGGTTGGGTTTCGATTGGATTGGAAAAATAATGCGTATTTGTTTTATGTTTTTTTTGTTGATATTTTTAGGTTTGGATGTGAACATATTGGATTTTTTTTGGTAAATTGTCAAAAAACCCGGCAAAGTTTTCAGCTGTCAAAAAACCCCGGCCCAAAGAATATGTTAAAAAACCATGGATTCAAAACCCCCGCATGCCATATCTGTATAGTTGCCTGCAATATCTAATTAGCTTATATGTATTACAGGGATCTATACAAATATGTTGGTTAATTGCATAAATATAGCAGGAAACTAGATATTACATGTAACTATACAGATATTACATATAGGAGCTTTTTCAGGGGCGGACGTAGAAATTTTCAACGGAGGGGACCCTAAACAAAGCAAGCTTACGTTACGAAATTAAAAGTAAATATTAATAAAATTGTCGGATAATTTGCAAAGTGTTAACAAAAGTTTTAAATAAATTAATTATAACATACGAAAACATCTTTTTCAATATGAGGATAAAATGAAAGGATAGTCTCTTTAATAAAATCCAAAATAATTCAAAAAGTAATTGTTGGGTTAGTGGGAATTGAACCCGAGATCTTTTCTTGGAAAACAAAATGCATAAACAACTAAACTAAAGCCTTCTGTTTTCTTATTCATGCCAAAAATACATGTCTAAAATATCCCAACTCATGTTTATAATCGATATCAGGCTTTTTTTCCCCTTCAAAAGTGCCCCACTTCCCCCATATCTTACTGGATCCGCCCCCTTTTTTTGACAGCAGAAAGCTCTGCTAGAGGGGCTTTGAGGAGATACTTAGGGCCACCGGTTTTTAGACAGAGGAAAACTTTAACGGGGACTTTTTGACAATTTGCCCTTTTTTTTCAGAGAATCAAATTGACAAGATTAATGTGGGTGCCAAAGTAATGGATCTCGGAATATTCTGGTGCTGATTGTAATCAAACAAAATAGATTTCCGTTTGAAACGTGTTTATGTTGTGTTGGAGTGGATATGATTGTATTGGTGAGCAAAGGGTAAAGTAAATATTATTAGGTTTTTTTACTTGCAGAGATCCCCTCTCCAGCCACCCCCGAAAATAAAAAGAAAAAGAAAAATAAACTAATAAGATACATCATATTATCCTTTTATCATTTCCATCAGCTTTTAACGACATATCATCAAGTTAAATAGATTGAAGGGGGTAAAATGATTTCTCCATAGGTTTTAGGTTTATCATTTACCGGAAGACAATAAGTAAGACCACAGAAATATTTAACTTCTTCATGGCTAGAGAAGAATATTGAAGATGCTCCCGATTTCAAGGCCGATTTTGAAAAAGATGCAGCAGAAACCTAAACCATAATTTAAATTTAAGGAAGAAATTGGGTTTTCCCAAAGAATAAAAGAGGTCGGGATATTTTAAAGAAAAACATGATATTACGCCGTTAAAAGTTGACGGAAATTGTAAGGGGGTAAAATGATGTATTTTATTAGTTTTGGAGGGCAAAAAATAAATACCAAGTCTTGAGATAGAAAAAAATTTACTATGTTTTTGGAGGGTTATAAGTAAAAAAACTTAATATTATGCCTTAGAGTATAAGCAAGAATAATGGGTGTAACTAGGAGGGGGGAAACAATTTCTTTTTCTGATTATACCAGCTGAAAATGAAGAAATTATTTGTTCCTGCTGCAATACATCCATGAAGAAAAAAGAAAGAGACGGACATTTGAATAATATTTACATATGATTGTGTTTCTTTCTTTTTCATGTGGACACATGTACTTATTATGTAGAATAATTTCTCTTACAAACAAACGTCCTAGCTCTTTACATGGACTTCGAAGCACAAGTAAAAGATGTTAGCATGCATATTTCCTTCAAGCTTGATCCTATAACAGCTTCAGCCAAAAGACCAATTTATCTCTTGTTTGGAGAGAATTATTTGTTGGGATAAAGGTTTTAAATATTGGATATCCGATTTGTATCAGATTGGTGTTTTCTATACCGAATAGTGGTAGACGATATATCGCCGATTCGAGTTATCGGACGTTCATATCAGATACCGGTATCGGGTATATCGGATGTCAATATCGGAAATTTCACCATACATATTGGACATATTGGTCTACTTTATAACTGTCACGTCCCACTTCCCAAAATACGGAATACGGAGAGCAACGAAGACCAGCCGTGCTACCTACGGTAATGAAAGATCCTTCCAAAGTCACATGAAGGCTGTCTAGCTAAATTTGTCAAACATAATATCCAATAACAGAAGAGATAACAGTAACACTGATAATCATGCTTCAACGAAACCATAAGGAATACTAAAAATAGGTCCGCTAGATAATTGATGTAAATAAAGATCCAACACAATAGGTTCGAAATGAAACAAAATCCAAAAAAAAGACATAAATCCTAATGTCCTGCAACGGGCACACATGCTAAATACTAACTGAAAAAAATAAACCTACGGGCTACTGATCTTTGGCAAAGTCTTGATAGCCGCTCGGATTCTGCTCAGCCTGAAAATCCGTCTCTAAATCTGAGATGGAAAATCTCAGGATATCAGGATATCAGAATATCCCAACAAGTACTCAACGTCAAAGTGTATGTATGTGGTGTGATAATATGAATATGTGAGTGTAGTGAAGCCCGTGTGTGCATATAGGTATCGATATATGAATATAGTAATAGCATGAAACAGACATGTAAACAGATTAAGTCATATCCTAACTGATTACTAAAAGATAATTTATCCTAACGTGAGTTCGAGTGTGTGCGTCAATCTTTGCAGGAGTATTCCCAACCCAAGGGTAGGGCACCAGGGGTTAGGAAACATGGGCCCAAATGTGGTACGAACAAGCGACCGATATAGCCCGGTACGAGCTGTAATAACATGCGACCGATATGATCGATATAGCCCTGTACGAGCTGCCGGTATGGGACTCCTGAGATCCTGTTGTACGAACGCACACTTAAAATACCCCAACACCCCGCGTATTCATATCTGTAACGTCCCACGGCCCAGTACAGATGATATTGTCCACTCTGACCGAAACCGCACAGTTTTGCCCTTTAGAGCGAATCGGACCCAACTAGGAGCCACTCCTAGGAGATCACCCATCCCAAGACTTCCTTGGCCCAAGCACGGTTAACTACGGAGTTCTAAATCTCCTGTAGTGCCGATTCACTTAAAAGGTGCCTTTGTAATTGAGAGTGATATCATTACATTTATAATACAGTTCGGTCATCTTTCGGAACGTATTCCGAAAATTCCCCATTGTTCTACAGTGGGTCCCACGGACTCAATAGGGGGTAGGGACTTAAGAGGTGGGTCCCGCCCTCTTGTCATGAAAATTGGCGTGGCACTTTATTCCTTTGTGGAACTTTGTTCCGTGAGCAAGAACCGGGTCCCGACATCCTCCCCATCTTTGAACAATGATTCACTTAAAAGGTGTCTTTATAATTGAGGGTGGCATCATTACATTTATAATGCAGTTCGGTTCTCTTTCGGAACGTATTCCGAAAATTTTCCATTACTACAGTGGGTCCCACGGACTCAAGAGGGGGGTGGGGACTCAAGAGGTGGGTCCCGCCCCCTTGTCATGACAATTGGTATGACACTTTGTTCCTTGTGGAACTTTGTTCCGTGAGAAAGAACCGGGTCCCGACATCCTCCCCACCTTTGAACAATGATTCGTTCTCGAACCACAGACCTACTATTGAGGGACCTGCATGGGCCACCATAAATGTAACACCCCATGCCCCAGATCAGATGGTATTATCCGCTCTAACCGAAACCGCACGGCTTTGCCCTTTAAAGCGAACTGGACCCGACCAGGGGCCACTTCCAAGGAGGTCACCCATCCCAAGACTTTTCTGGCCTGAGCACGCTTAACTACGGAGTTCTCAAGCTCCTGTAGTGCCGATTCACTTAAAAAGCGCCTCTGTAATTGAGGGTGATATCATTACATTTATAATACAGTTCGGTCCTCTTCCGAAAGGTGTTCTGAAGATTCCCCATTGTTCTACAGTAGGTCCCACGGGCTCAAGAGGTGGCCCCCACGGATTCAAGAGGTGGCCCCCGTCCTCTTGGTATGACAATTGGCGTGGCACTTTGTTCCGTGTGGCACTTTATTCCGTGAGCAAGAACCGGGTCCCGACACACACACATATTTTATTATATATATCTTATTAGTCAGTCTGTGATTAAGAAAAATACAATTAGTATATCTATATTATAGTTAATATAATGGTATAAATAACATTTGAGACTTGTACTATTGGCAAGCTTGTATATCACTTACATGTGATCACAATTACTTGATAACAACCATATTTGACATGTCATGATCATTCATCACTCCAGTATTTATTTAAAAACGAGACCTCTAATTAGAATGCTGAACTACATGCAATGCCACAACCTACTATTTATAAGTTTCGTTTCTATACAACTAACATGTTATTACAAGTTCCGGTCACACATATATTTTATTATATATATATATATATCTTATTAGCCAGTCTGTGATTAAGAAAAATACAATTAGTCTATCTATATTATGGTTAACATAATGGTATAAATAATATTTGAGACTTGTACTATTGACAAGCTTGTATATCACTTACATGTGATCACAATTACTTGATAACAACCATATTTGACATGCCATGATCATTCGTCACTCCAGTCCTTTTATTTAAAAACGAGAACTCTAATTAGAATGCTGAACTACATGCAATGCCACAACCTACTGTTTACAAGTTTCGTTTCTATACAACTAACATGATATTACAAGTTCCGGTCTACTCAGCATTCTTAATTTTTGATTCATTTATTACCATATTAGATATTATCGGGACCCGGTTCTTGCTCACAGAACAAAGTGTCATACGGAACAAAGTACCACGCCAATTGTCATGCCAAGAGGGCGGGGGCCACCTCTTGAATCCGTGGGGGCCACCTCTTGAGTCCGTGGGACCCACTGTAGAACAATGGTGAATTTTCGGAACATATTCCGAAAGAGGACCGAACTGCATTATAAATATAATGATACCACTCTCAATTACAGATGCGCCTTTTAAGTGAATCGGCACTACAGAAACTTGAGAACTCCTTAATTAAACATGTCCAGGCCAGAGAAGTCTTGGGATGGATGATCTCTTGGGAAGTGGCCCCTGGTCGGGTCCGGTTCGCTCTAAAGGACAAAACCGTACGGTTTCGGCCAGAGCGGATAATACCATCTGTACTGGGGCGTTGGGCGTTACAATATATATATATATATATATATATATATATATATATATATTAACAACTTTCAAATTTTATTTGTATTTATTTAAATTTCATTATAGATCTATACTTAATCTATTTCTATCATTTTACTGCATATGAGGCTATATTATAACGATATAAAATTGAGAACTAATATGGTTTTATTCGAACAGTGTAGGTTAAAGTTATATTTGAGAGATCGCCGATGTTGCATCGACCAAAATAAAAGCAAGAATACTTGCCTTAGGCGACGGATAGAACACGATGAGCACGGAGATGTGAACACAACCTAAGCAAGGTCTTGGTCTGGATCTCGGCACTGGTGGGGTCTCGGCCAAGGAAGGAGACGACAGTGATGCGACAATTGGATTGACGGCGACGATGGGTGAACCGACGTAAGGCTGCGGTGGTCGAAGGTTGGTGGAATGTGTTGCAGTGGTAAGAAGGGTGCGGGTTCTAGAGTTTGAAGGAGACGATGACAGCAACACGCTGACTGCGGCCTCGAAGACAATGGCGACGAGGTCGGGTGCTGGGTTTGGGTTGCTGTGGCAATGGTAGGTCTCGATGGGTGCGGGTGGAGGAAGGAGGTTAAGGGAGATGGAGGCGTTGATGATGGGTGCTCGATCGAGGTTGATGGAGATGGTGATGCCGTAGGGATTTGAGAAGGCGGCAATGGATTTCGAAGATGAAGTTGGAAGTCTCGCTTTGGTGGCTGGGTTGAGGGGGAAGTGGTGGTTGCGGCAAAGGAGACTGTTGAGGATCTCGTGTTGATGGGTTCGAAGGTATGGGATGTGCTGGCTCGATTGGAGAAGGGCGGCGCTGTGCAGTGGAGGTGATAGTGGTTGGGACCAGAGGATGCAGTGGCGTTGATGGAGACGGTAGCGATGAGGCTTCGGTGGTTTTGGAGGAAGAAAAGAAATATTAAGAAGAGAGAGAGAGAAATGATGATGATGATGAAAACGGGAGGGGGAGAGAAAAATAATTTTATATATATTAAGAGAGAGAGAAAGAGAAAGTTTAGGGATTTAATTGTATTTGGATAATTATATGTATATATATTTATGTGTATTTAAAGACTTGATAGTGATTTATTTTTTTCTCATGCCAACGATACTCTACCATATATTTTATGATTCAACAAATAACAAATAATGTTAAATAAAATATTGTATGCATAAAATTTGGATGTAGCTAAATTAACAACCAGATTTAAAATAACAACTACTCTTTACTTAACCAACTGAATAATTGTATTCTACCATGACACGTTATTAAACTCTAAAAATAAATAAAATAATTTTATTTAATCAAAAAAATACTCTGATAAATCTAAAAAAATTATTGTAACCAAAACTAGGATGTTATATCCTACCCACCTTACAAAAAATTTCGTCCTCGAAGAACGAACTACAAAATTAAGGAAACATATAAAGGTACTCTTGACGGATCTCGTCCTCACGCTCCGTGAACGTCCACCTCAAGATACAAGAACTAAAGGGATGATCTTGTTCCTCAACACTTTCTCTCTACGGTCGACAATGGCTATAGGTTGCTCTTCATACAAGAGGTCTGCATTCAAGGTTAATTCAGAGTGATCGAGAACATGAGTGTCATCGCAAACGTATCGACGTAACTGAGACATATGAAATATATCGTGTACACCAGCCAAATAGAGTGGTAAAGCCAATCTGTAGGCCACTACTCCAATGCGCTCCACAATCTCGAATGGTACAATAAATCGGGGACCGAGTTTCCCACGACTACTGAATCTAATCACTTCTCGAGTCGGCAAAATTTTAAGAAACACATGGTCACCTACACCAAACTCAAGAGTGTTCCCTCATAAAAAAAGAGAAAAAGGGGAGAAAATTCCCCACAACTCAAACCTCATGTGTTAAACACGTGAGCGCCTATATGCAAAACATATAGACAATGTAATCAAACAAACTGATAGGCTAATAAGCCTCACGTGTTAAACACGTGAGCACCTATATGCTTTGCATATAGGCGCTGCAATCAAACAATTGATAGGCTAAATAAGCCTCACGTGTTAAACACGCGAGCGTCTATATGCAAAGTATATAGGCGCTACAATCAAACAATTGGTAGGCTAAATAAGCCTTACGTGTTAAACACGTGAGCGCCTATATGCAAAGCATATAGGCGCTGCTATCAAACAACTATTGGCCAAATTGGCCTCACGTGTTAAACACGCGAGCGCTCATATGCAACGCATATGGGCCTCAATTTAGAGGAGCTAAATAAGCCCCACATGTTAAACACGTGAGGGCACCTCTTTACGTAGAATTAAATTCTACTCAATGAACCGTTGGATCAAAGATCCAATGATGATTAAGCAGAGAATTAAATTCTATTAGGAGGGATATCTTCTGTTAAACAGAAAGTTGGTGGATCAAAAATCCAATGAAATGGAAAATATTTCCCATATATTTCTAAACAAAGAAAGATTGTGCTCTGCTAAACTGAGCACCATTGAATTAAAATCCAATAGTGATAAAAATATCACCGTTCAATAGAATCTTATTCTGTATATGGAAGAATATTACCCCAATCTTGTTAAAAACAAGAACAACATATTCTGTAAAAACAGAGACAATTGGATCAAAGATCCAACGGCGGGTAAAATTCCCCAAATCAATTTTGAAACCAATTAAATCAATTGGAATCTTTCAATGAGAGATTTTCTCAAAAAAAAAACTAATTAACGATCTGCCTTACCTATATAAAGGACCTGAGACTTCAAGTCTTGATAGAGAGAGAGGAAAAAATAGAACGGAGAGAAGAGAGAACTTCCCATAAGTTTCTGCAAAAAAGAATATAGTGAGCTCTTGAGAGAAGAGAGAATTTAATTCTCATAGAAGAAAACTTTTCTCGTTGAAACCCTACATAAAGAAAACACAGAGATCATATTGTCTCTCCTTTGCCTATATAAGGGTTTAACCCTTTATACAAGAACTTAGTGTAAGTCGATGTCACGCATCCCGCGGGTTTGCGGGGAGGCGGAATATTTAAAAAACGATTTTCAAAGCTCGCAACATCGACTTGAACTCCAGGATCTTGGCTAAACCCTAACTAGCTAAGCATGTAAGGAGGTTAACTACTCGGAAAGGAGTTTATACCTCAAGATACAAGCCCTTCGGGTATTCTTCGCTGTCCTCCTCGTCATCGTAGGCTCCGAGGATCGTAACGGATCGATGCTTTCTCGTCGGCTTTCTCGAGTCAAAGAAGATCCACCCGAGAGTTTATAGTCCAAGCTCCTACCTCAAATCAGAGGTAACTAGGGCACCTAGTTCGCTAAACTAGATGACCTAGGTGATGTAGAGAAAAAAGATGGATCAGTTTGTCTCTTGGAACTCTAGATTTCTCAACTCATGAGACTTTAAGGGTTGAGAGGGAGAAGAAGAGAGAGCTTGAGGAAAAAGAATATGTTTTGATAATGATAATGGAAATGGCTCTTGATTAGACTATAAGCATGGCAATAAAATATCTCACACAAAATATCTAGTGCCACAAAATATTTAAGTCAAACCAAGCCCCAAATAGTCAAACTAAGTAGCCATGGTTCAATTATCATTTGTAAAAATAATAATCCATTTCCTCCACCATATAATTGTTTTAATCAAATAAATTATCAAAACCCTAATGAGGTGTCTCCTTCTAAAAGCAATCTTGAGTAATTACAAGAATGCCCCTCTCATTCGTATATACATACCCATATCCGTATTCCGAGAAACACGAATACAATGAGATAAAACTAATCCATCAATATAATACCAGGATCCGGTTTAAACTAAAACCCACTAGTATTATTCGCCCGATCATCATATGTACACAAGTACACGTAAGTGATCGAAGCCCTGCCGTAAAACCATACGGCCTCTACATCTTTCGCCCGATGCAGGGAAACTCTCTATGTGGGACTCTAAATACTCGGCAGTACGCTGGCAGTAGGTTTAACCACAAGCCGCAAGCGGTATTAACTGCACGTAACGGCTACCCAGGTATCTTTCAATAAAAAGGCCGATGAGCAAACTCATCCGAACTCCTATTGAGCCTGTATGTGACAATCTCCATACAGTCCGGTCTGTTCGTCTAAGAGTTTCGCATATCGGGCTTAGGGGTGGTAATCATCAGACCCCTAATAGCGCAATAAGTCATGCCGGAATGTAGCCCAAAACACCCTGAGAAACTACTGGAATACCTACCAGTAAATCTCGCTTGCTCTGGCCCGGGACTTTGTGTAATGGCTTTCCGAACACAACGTGATATCAACCCCCAATACCGGGAGAGACGAATCCTATCTAACCGCTACTGCCTCCAAGCGCTTCGGGACTGCACCCAACTACTACCTGTTTGTACGACTCCTTTGAGCCGTGGTAGGGTAGTAATCAAAGTACAGTGGGAACACACTCGAGGCGAAGTAGCAGTGTCAAGTCGACAGACTAAGCTGTACTCATGTCACCTGGGAACTGCTACCCGACGATAGATATAATACCTACCAGCAGTTCCCGACGAGTCCTGCCCAGTGTACTCTTAACCCAATGAGCACCTGCATACTATCTCCAGTACGATATACTAATGGCTGTGGGACAGACCATCTCCCATGCTGGGATGAGAAGCGTATACACTAGTCTACTCCGGAGTATCGATATCCCGTCTCGACAATCCTACGACTAGGGACCTGTATAAGGATGTGCTTATAGACTACCCAGCCCCTATTAGTGTGACTGCCATCACAACGCTAGTAATCAAGCAAAGATCCTAAGGGCTCTACCAATATGTATAAGCGATATGCTAAAAAAACACATGCACATATTGAGGTAGAAACAAACTAAGTAGCATACTACCATTTTGAGCAAGACTGTCAATACAACTGTGAATATCCTAAACTTCCATTAAGTAATATACAAACCAGTATAATACAATAATGGCCTCTAGGGCATATATCACTTATAATCTCCCACTTGCACTAAGGCCATGTATTGGCATATCGCTGACCTATCATCTCAATTAGCCCCTCGAACTGTGTCTGAGGGATGGCCTTTGTGAGTGAATCTGCAGTGTTATTCTCCATATCTACTCACCTCACCTCGATCTCCCGGCGATCAACGATCTCCCTGATTAGGTGGTACCGCCTCAAGATGTGTCTGGACTTCTGATGGGACCTGGGTTCCTTCGCTAAGGCTATAGCGCCGTTGTTGTCACAATACAGAGGTATCGGATCTACAATGGTTGGAACTGTTTCCCGCCGAAAGATGCGACCGGGACGTTGGGACGTCCGGCCTGAATTTCGAGGGCAGATACTATTTGGTGCTATCCGTCCACCTCTCCGAAGATGCCAAATTGATTTATGGCACCGTGTATCGGAGGTTTAGACGGATGCGGCCGTTGTAGCAGAATTCGTCAGATTCCCCCTCGTTTGAGGGTTTTTTGATTGTGGGGACGCTCTCCCCTGCAGGCGCAATCCCCTGCAGTTAATTACGCTACCGCATCGCGGTAACAACTTTCTCCTTCTCCAGATGGCCACTTCGTGTCGTGGGTGTTTATTTTGTTTTTTGGTTGCCCGTGGATTGTATACGGAGACTAATTTATGTTGTCGCCCGTAGGATGTGGATTAGTCCAAATCCGTATTTTCTTAGATTTGGGTTTTAGTTTGGGTTTAAGGATGCGTTAGTCTTATTTGAGACTAAAATCAACTTAAACGTTTGTTGAGGATACGTTAGTCTAATTTTAGACTAAGATCAACTTAACAGGATCATTTAGATCCAACAAAAGTAAGGATACGTTAGTCTAATTTTAGACTAAGATCAACTTAACAGGATCATTTAGATCCAACAAAAGAGCATTTGGGCTCTATTGTTTTAGTTTAGGGACATTGCGGTCCATTGAGTGTCTGATTGTCGGGACCCACCACCTCTCTAAAGACGTTGAAGAATTACAATGACATATATCAGAGGCGTGAGAAGATGTACCCATAAACCAGTGTCAGTTGAGGGATCTGTAGTTGGATTGATTTAAGGATCGTTAATCTCGTTTGAGATTAAGATCAATTTAAGTGGTTGTTAAGGATACGTTAGTCCCATTTTAGACTAAGATCTACTTAACAGGATCATTTAGATCCAACAAAAGAGCATTTTGGCTCTATTGTTTTAGTTTAGGAACTTTGCGGTCCAGTTTAAAGACATCATAGTTTATAAAGTTTAAGGACATCATAGTCCATGGGTTTAAGGACCCCACAGTCCGAGGTTAAGGACATCATAGTCCATAAGTTTAAGGACCCCACAGTCCGAGATTAAGGACATCATAGTCCATAAGTTTAAGAACCCCACAGTCCATGAAATGTCTGGTTGTCGAGACCCGTCACCTTTCTGAAGACGTTGAAGGATTACAACGACAAATATCAGAGGAGTAAAGAGATGTACCCTTGAACCAATTTTGGTTGGGAGATCTGTAGTCCAATTGGGACTAAGATCTGAGATTTATGAGCATATGGGCTCAATTAATCTGAATGAGGGGTTTATGGCCAACTTGGGCTCGGCTCACTCAGTTAAAATGTTAAACATTTGACAATACTGAGCATTGATTTGGGTTCTGACAGCCTTTCTGTTTTTATTGAATGCTGAGCATTCATCATAACTCTAGGGCTTTATTTAAAGAACAGTTTATATTCTATCAGCGCACGCGTGAGGAACACATGGCGCGCTTGGCGCTAGCGCCAGTTAATGAGCGCAAAGCGCTTCTGTGATATAGTGCACACGTGAGGAGCACATGGCGCGCTTGGCGCTAGCGCCAGTCTATGAGCGCAAAGCGCCGGTTTATGAGCGTAAAGCGCTATTTGTCCAGTGGCGCACACGTGAGGAGCACGTGGTGCGCTTGGCGCTGAGCGCCAGTCCATGAGCACAAAGCGCTATTTGTTAAGTGGCGCACACGTAAGGAGCACGTGGTGCGCTTGGCGCTGTGCGCCAGTCCAAGAGCGTAGAAGCGCTTCTGATCAGTTTTATGATCTGAGAAATAAATTCTCGTTTATAAGAGACTTTGTCTCAAAGTTCTAAGAACAAAGTTCTTATTTCATAGGAGATGTTTCAATCTCTTATTTTGGTGAAATGCTTTGCCTTTATGGATCTGTAATCCTAAGAGAATTGAATTATTCTCTCCTCCTTTTCATAATGAGATGTTCATGATCTCTTTTTGTAAAAAGATCTTAGTCTTATAGATCTATGATCTGTGAGAAGAATTATTTTCTTCTTTTTTTAATGAGATTTTTCTTATCTCTGTTTTTTTTACCTTGAAGAAAAAGTTCTTCTTCTACCGAGAGCTTGCTCTTCTTTCTGAGGTTTCTCAAAGTTTATAGGAGGGTTCCTTTCTATGAGACTTGAAATTTTGGGGCCTTTATATAGGGCAAGCTGATTTGTTCAATCGATTAAGAAGATTCTTTCTCCAATTGATTTGGGGATTTCCCCATCGTTGGATTTTTGATCCAAGGGCTTCTGATTTACAGAAAGCAATCTTCTTGTTTTTAACAAGATTGGGAAATCTTTTCCTATACAGAATTTATTCTGTATTTTGGTGATTTTTTAATCACCATTGGATCATTGATCCAACGGTGCTCTGATTTACAGAGCACAATCTTCTTGTTTGGAAAGATTTTGAGGAATCTTTGCTTAACAGAATTTTATTCTGGTCAATTGATGATTTATCATTTTTATTGGATCTTTGATCTGACAGTGGGGAACATTTAGTTCCAGCGCTAGCGCACTCGTGCTTTGCACGTGTGCGCTGCTTCAGAGCGCTGGTGCTCTTTGTGCTAGCGCACTCGTGCTTTGCACGTGAGCACTGCCTCAGAGCGCTGGCGCTCTTATGAAGCGCTGCTCAATTCAAATTTTGAAAATTTGAACAGAGCTTTGCTCTGATTGGGAGAAACAAATGCCCCCCCACCGTTGCGCTCACGTGGCTCACACATTAGTGCAGCGGTGGCTGCATCTCCACCATTAGATCAACTTTAAAGTTGAAACGGCTGTTAGTGCCTATAAATAGGACCTTTGGCCCTTAAGATGACTTCTGTTCATCTTCTTTCTTGTTTTCTGAGAATCAATTTCTTCATTAGAGCATAGCTCGCTGTTTTAAGAACTCTCTTAAAGATAGAACTCTGTCAAATTTTTAGGTAAAAGATCAAATCTTTAAAGAGATTAGTCAATAAACTAGGGTTTCACCCATTAACAGAGCTTTTGCTCTTCTTAGATCATAGATCTTCAAGAAAACCTTTTTTAGGGTTTCTCAACAGAGCTTTGCTCTAGTTATATCTTAGATCTTTTCAAATCATATAGATTTGTTAATCTTTCATAAAATACTCTTAAGAGTTTGTTCATGGATCATTAAAAGCTCTGCTTTTAGGGTTCTTGATGGATTATTACATCTTCCTCGCAGATCATGACTCTTAGAATTCTCGGGGGATTTTTTTTTACTCCCCTCATAATTGATTTTGACAGGTGTCACTCCTGTCTGCAGAGTATTGCTCTCGAGGAGTTTAACTCCTCGGTCCGAGGAGCCTCCCATTAAATGAGAAATCCTTTTAGGATTCCCTCCTTAATTGTACAAAATTAAATTCGTTGGGTGTTTTAATCAGTACTTGTTTTTTTCGTGAGGATATCAAGAGTTGTTTAAATCCTCGTGTTTGTTTCAATAAGCTTTTTCAGTCTGTCCACTAACTCTCACTGATTTTCTTTTTCAGACGTTATGGCCGCTCATCTGTATGAACTTGATGAGATTATTTCTTACGGAGACATCCGCTCACTAGGCCGCTGCCAGAACCAGGAGTTCACAAACGCTCAGTGCGCGGAAATTATGGGTCGCTTTGATGCGTACAATGGTCGACTGCTTCCTCGTCGTTCCGCTCTTTTGAAGCTCATCGTGAGAGTGATCTGGGAATCGCTTTCTTTATTTTCCCAAGGTATGCCGCTGAAGGCATTGGATGACGCTGAAGATAAGGTGCACTCGGTATATCTGATGGGCCTGATCTCAAAGAAAAAGCAGGACAATCTTGTTGATATCCTGCATCAAGCTTTTCAACAAGCGATGATACTCGCTGCTTATCGGAGGGCGGAGGACATCAATGGGGATCCTGACGCTTGTGATCATGAAAGGATGCACACGAAGATGGTCCGAGAGGCCCGAAAATTTTTGGATGGCCTTACTTTTGAATTTCTTAATTCATGTCCTGGATTTGATGTCTTACCATTGTAAACATTTTAATGATACTTTTGTTTACTGTTTTCATCAATGTAAGAATTTTCTGAAGTATGAATGGCAAATTTTGCGTTTCCGTTCCTTTATTTCCTGCGTTAAACATTTTCATATATTCATGAATGGGCACGCTCTGAAGGCTTAACTGAATGCGAATCGAACGTTCTCTTTACTGTCCAGCATGGTATGTGGTTGATGCCTGTAGGTTATGCCTTTTGTTTTGACTTGGCGCGAAGCAGCTCACGCGTTCTTGAGTGGCGTCTCTATTTCTCTGGCATATAATTTTGGCAAATGTGGTCTGTAGATAATAAGTAGCTGTCCATCTTGGACTCTTTGCAGGATGGTGATGGCTTAGGAAACAGGGTTAGAATCTGCCACCTAAGACTTTTCAACTTTATGAGCCGTGAGGGTCTCACAAAGACTTTTCTCCCTACGAGTCGAAAGGATCTCGTAGGTGTATTTTCTCCTTAGGAATCATGAGGATTCCTAAGTGTGCTTTTCCCTTGAGAGTCATAAGCATCTCACGAGAGAATTTTCTTCCTTACAAGTCGAGAGAACTTGTAAGTGGTTGTTTCCTTTCTTATCGATATTTGACTTAGGAGAGTGTGGCCTGTAGAAAATCTACCTTGACCTCTCTGCGAGGCAATGATGGCTTGGGAGACAGGGTTAGGATCTGCCACCTAAGCCTTTTCAACTTTATGAGCCGTGAGAGTCTCATAAAGACTTTTCTCTCTACGAGTCGAGAGGATCTCGCAGGTGTAGTTTCTCCTTAAGAATCATGAGGATTCCTAGGTGTGTTTTCTCTTGAGAGTCGTAATGATCTCACAAGAGAATTTTCTCCTAACAAGTCGAGAGGACTCGTAAGTTATTAATGAGTTGACCTGTTCCTGAGTCAAAGCATTGCTTTGACGGGGAGTTCGAGGGTTTACTCTGGCTATTTCCCACGGAGTCAGAATTGATTTTAGTCGTGTTCTACGGGGCCAGGAGGGGTTGACTTTAGCCATACGGAGTCAGGATTGACTTTAGCCGTACGGGGTCAGGGGTTGCTCTGGTCATTTCCCACGGGGTCAGGATTGACTTTAGCCGTGTTCTACGGGGCCAAGAGGTGCTCTGGCCATTTCTCACGGGGTCAGGTTTGACTTTATCCATGTTCTACGGGACCGAGATTTGCTCTGGTCGTTTCCCACGGGGTCATGATTGACTTTAGCCGTGTTCTACGGGACCAGGATTTGCTCTGGACGTTTCCCACGGGGTCAGGATTGACTTTAACCGTGTTCTACGAGACCAGGATTTGCTCTGGCTGTTTCCCACGGGGTCAAGATTGACTTTAGCCGTGTTCTACGGGGCCAGGAGGTGCTCTGGCTATTTCCCATGGGGTCAAGATTGACTTTAGCCGTGTTCTACGGGGCCAGGAGGTGCTCTGGCTGTTTCTCACGGGGTCAGGGTTGACTTTAGCCGTGTTCTACGGGACCAGAATTTGCTCTGGCTGTTTCCCACGGGGTCAAAATTGACTTTAGCCATGTTCTACGGGACCAGGATTTGCTCTGGCCGTTTCCCACGGGGTCAGGATTGACTTTAGCCGTGTTCTACGGGACCAGGATTTGCTCTGGCTGTTTCCCACGGGGTCAAGATTGACTTTAGCCGTATTCTACGGGGCCAGGAGGTGCTCTGGCCGTTTCCCACGGGATCAGGATTGACTTTAGCCGTGTTCTATGGGACCAGGATTTGCTCTGTCTGTTTCCCATGGGGTCAAGATTGACTTTAGCCGTGTTCTACGGGACCAGAATTTGCTCTCTCGGTTGTCTGTGAACTATCGAGGTTTGGAACAGGGACTTTTCTATGGCTCCAAGGTTGATTGTCGCGTTTGAATCCTGTTGGAATGAGGAGGAACGCTGTTGGTGATCTCTAGGCTGTCTGTGAACCGTCGAGATTTGGTACAAGGACTTTGCCATGGCTCTAAGGTTGATTGTCGCGTTTGAATCCTGTTGGAATGAGGAGGAACGCTGTTGGTGATCTCTAGGCTGTCTGTGAACCGTCGAGATTTGGAACAGGGACTTTGCCATGGCTCCAAGGCTGATTGTCACGTTTGGGTCCTGCTGGAATGAGGAGGAACACTGTTGGTGATCTCTAGGCTGTTTGTGAACCGTCGAGATTTGGAACATGGACTTTGCCATGGCTCCAAGGTTGATTGTCACATCTGGATCCTGCTGGAATGAGGAGGAACGCTGTTGATAATCTCTAGGCTGTAGAAGTCGCCGTTGAAATCTGGAACTAGGAATTTTGCCATGGCTCCGTTTGGTGGATGTCGCGTTTGTATCCTGCTGAAATAAGGAGAAACGCCGTTGATGATCTCTAGGCTGTAGATGTCGCCGTTGAGATCTGACCCTTTATTTGAAAGAGCTTGGTGGGATGATATGATTCCCTCTTTATTTATGCCCCTGGATTGTATACAGGGATCGATGTGATCTCATATATAGGGCAAAAAGTTTCATTTCATTTTTTTATTTCTTTCCGCGATGCTCTATTATTTCAGCTTTTTATATCGTGAAAGTCGCGATTGCCCAATCATTTCGGCTATTTTTTCGTGGTGCCCAATCATTTCGGATATTTTGTATGCATATATTTTTACTTGCTGATTTTGTTGCAAGTTGCCCCATCATTTCGGCTGTTTCATACGCATTTTTGGCTTGCTGATTTTTTATCGCGAGTATGGAACTTGGAATCTAATTCCAGTCTTAGCATCAGCATCGCTGTTACTGGAATGTTGCCAGGAGCGAATCATCATTTGCCTTTGTCGATTTAAATAAAGATGGCTTAGCAAACAGGGTTAGGATCCTGTTGACTAAGGCTTTTTGACTTTACGAGCCGTAAGGGTCTCATAAAGGTGTTTCTCTCTACGAGTCGTAAGGATCTCGTAGGTGCGTTTTCTCGTTAAAAATCGTGGGGATTCTTAAGTGTATGTTCTGTTATAAGTCGTAAGGATCTTACAAGAGTGTTTTCTCCTTATAAATCGAGAGGACCTACAAGTGTTTGTTCACCGTGTGAGTATATCCCTAGTCGCTGGCAGGACTGTGTTAGGGAAATGTTTATTCGTGCCCGTGGATTGTATACAAGGGTCAATATTGAACCACTTGTAGGGCAATTTATGGGTTGTGATGGCTTAAGAACAGGTTCAGATCCCTGTAACTTAAGGCTTTTGAATCCTATGAGCCATGAGGGTCTCAAAGGGGAATTCTCTTTACGAGTCGTGAGGATCTCGTAAGTGTAATTTCTCCTTAGGAATCGTGGGGATCCCTAAGTGTGTTGCTCTCTTGTGAGTCGTAAGGATCTCACGCAGGTATTTTCTCCTCACCAGGTCGAGAGGACCTTGCAAATGTCTTTTAATGAGATTGCGCCTTTTCGGGTTTTCACAAAACTCGCCGGTAGCCCTGCTATTTTTACGCATGGAGCCGTTTCGGATTTTCATCCATGCCCATCTCGCTTATGGACATACCGTTTTTTTTCTTTTTCTTTTATTTTTTTTTTGCGTCAGCCTTGGGATGCCGCGGTCCGTAGTAGTTTATAGACGTCTCGGTCAGTTGCAAGTTTTAGGACATTGCGGTCCATCGTTAGTTTAGGGACGTTTCGGTCCGTTGTTAGTTTAAGGACATCTCGGTCCATTGTTAGTTTAAGGACATTTCGGTCCGTCGTTAGTTTAGAGACATTTCGGTCAGTTGCTGCAACGGTTTCGTTGGATACCACTTATAATGTTTGGGCTTGGGAAGATAGAGAGCGGACATAGGCGTCGTCATCTATCATTAACCCAGGTCGTAACTCGTCAGGCGTAGTATTTTTTTAGGAACCGGCCGTTTATTGGCCTGAAGGGTCTTTCGCCATGCATATCCATGAGCAAGTAAGCCCCACATTGGTAGAATTTGTCTATGATGTACGGGCCTTCATAGTTCGGCTCAAATTTTCTCCATTTGGCACGATTAGGGATCATAGGTCTCTTGACCACTAGCACGAGTTCGCCTTGGTAGAATGTTCTCGGCTTAGTCAATCTCTCGTATGAGCGCGTCATCCTTACTTTGTAAGCCTCCAGGTTTTGTTGCGCTATGAGCCGGGTTTCGTCAAGGGCGTTGAGCTCCTCAAGTCGAAGGTGAGCATTCTCTTCGTCCGTTAGCTCGTAATGAACCGCTACTCGCAAGGAGGGTAACTTTATCTCCAAAGGGAGTACTGCTTCAGTGCCGAATACCAATGCATAGGGCGTTGTGTTTATGGCCGTTTTGAACGTGGTCCGATATGCCCAGAGAGCTTCATGCAGTCTCTCGTGCCAGTCCTTCTTATTTTTGGACACCGTCTTTTTCACGATCTTCGTCAAGGTCTTGTTAAAAGGCTCAGCCAGACCATTAGCTCGGGGATTGTAGACCGAAGAGTATCTCCAGTCTATATTATGCTGTTGTGCGAAGCGGCCGATCTTGTGGCTTCTGTATGCTGGCCCGTTATCGGAGGTAATCCGTCGCAGAGTGCCGAACCGATAGATGACATGTGTCTTGAAGAAATGGAGGATATTCTCCGTCTTCACTTCTCTTAGTGGTACTGCTTCTGCCCACTTGGAGAAGTAATCCGTTGTCGCCAATATGAATCGATGTCCTCTGGATGGTACTGATTCAATGGGCCCGATTATGTCAGTTCCCCACATTTCGAATGGCCAGCTAGCCACCGTTGGATGTAGCGGATTTGGATACTGGTGGATAAAGTCCCCGTGAATCTGGCACGAGTGGCACTGCTTCGCGTATTCGAGGCAGTCTTGGATCATCGTGGGCCAATAGTAGCCCATCCTTTTGATCTTCAGTTTCATCTTCGACCCGAATTGATGAGAACCGCAGAGTCCGTCGTGAGTTTCTTGGACGACTCTCTTTGCCTCTTCAGGTCCCAGGCATCTTAGCCATAAAGAGTCGAATGATCTCTTATATAGCGTGTCATTGATGAAGGTGAAGGATAGAGCTCGTTTCATAAGTTGATGCCTTGAGGACGCATCCTCAGATGTTCGACGAGATTTGAAGTAGTCTATAAAGACTTCTCTCCAATCTTTAGCCTTTTCCTGGTTTTTTATTTGTAGGGTCGTTTGCTTGGTCGCTTCCTTTTCTTTGGACGACTTCGGAGACATTTTTGCCGGTGCAAGAACCCGATGGCTTTGCACAACGATCCTCACATCATCGAGGTTTTCGTCAGCCAATTCTTTATCGAATTTGGCTAACGCATCCGCCTTGCTATTCTCCGCTCGCGGTATGCTCTCCAGGGCGTAGGAAGGGATCTGAGTTAGCAATTGCTGTACTCTCTCACCGTACTTCACCAACTCTGGTTTGCATGTTTGGTAGTCGCCGTTTACTTGACTAACGACCAGTTGGGAGTCTCCGTATATGAGGAGGTCTTCGATTCCCATATCGACAGCGATCTCAAGACCTGCCATATTCGGCTTCATTTTTTGTCCTCGGCTCTGTTAAAGAAAATACAAAGCGCATTATCCCTCTTTGTGGAGTCACGAAGATGAGGCCTACCCCCGTTTTGATTATAGGGGTGCTGTGCGTTCGCTTCTTCATGGAAGATGCCCCATCGAAGTAGAGTTCCCATTGGGTATCACTCCCTCCTTTTTCCTTGTCGATCGTGTCAAACGCGTGCTCTTCCAGCAATTCGCAGTTTAAAGGTGAATCGGCAGGTATCGGATGTTCGGCGAGGAAGTCGGCGATGGCCTAGCCTTTCACTGCCTTGAGAGGACGATATGTTATTGAGAACTCCATCAAGAGGAGGGACCATTTAGCGAGCCGCCCTGTTAGAATGGCTCTCGACATCAAATACTTGAGAGGATCCACTTTTGATATGAGATGGACCTCATGCGCCAACGCATAGTGCCTGAGCTTCGTTATTGCGAAGATCAACGCCAGGCAGTGTTTTTCGATAGGGGAGTAATTGTTTTCTGCCCCCAGGAGAACTCGACTTAAATAGTATAGGGCTCTCTCCTTTCCTTGGTCGTTTTCTTATGCCCATAGCGCGCCTAGAGAACCCTCAAGGGCGGTTGTGTACAGAATGAGGGTTTTTCCTTTGACCGGAGCGGTCAGTACCAGCGGATTGTGCAGGTATTGCTTGATTTCGTCCAGTGCGCTTTGGCATTTGCGATCCCAAAAGAACGGGGTCCCCTTCTTCATTAAGTGACTGTAGGGACGACATTTGCCGGAAAGATTGGCTATGAACCGCCGGATATACGCGAGTTTCCTTGGAGAGACCGTAGTTTCTTAAGAGTTCTTGGCGGGGGCATTTCCATAATCGTCTTGATCTTTGACGGGTCTATTTCGATTCCCCAGTATCGTACGATGAATCCTAGGAATTTGCCCGAGGAAACTCCGAACGCGCATTTCATAGGGTTCATCTTGATGTTGTATTTCCGAAGACGTTGGAACACTATCTTCAGATGCTCCCAATATTCCTCGTGCGATTTGCTTTTCACCATAAGGTCGTCGATATAGCATTCGACGATTTCATGTATGAGGTCATCGAAAATCTTCGTCATGGCCCTCTGATAAGTGGCGCCGGCATTCTTCAAGCCGAAAGGCATCACTTTGTAGCAGAATATACCCAGAGGAGTCCGGAAAGCGGTATGCTTCTGGTCATCGGGATGCATCTTTATTTGATTGTACCCTGATGAGCCGTTCATGAAGGAGAAAACTTCGTGAGTGGACGTGTTGTCTATCATCAGCTCTGTAACCGGTACGGGAAAGTCATCCTTAGGAAAGGCTTTGTTGTAATCCCGAAAGTCTACGCAGATGCGCACCGTCCCATTCTTCTTCATGACCGGGACAATGTTGGCGATCCAATCGGGGTACTGAACCTCTTGGATGAAGCCGGAGTCGATTAGCTTCTTGACTTCGGCGTTAATGCTCATTTCAAGTTCGAGTCGCATCCTTCTTAGTGCTTGTTTGATTGGCTTGATGTCCGGAGATATCGCCAATTTGTGCATAGCTACCTCTGGATCTAGTCCTGGCATTTCGGAGTAGTTCCATGCGAAACAGTCTTTATATTGCATAAGCACGTCTTTTAGCGTAGCCACCTTTTCTTCAGACAGCAACTCGCTGACGAACATAGGCCGCGGGTCGTTTGCCGTCCCCAGGTCAATTTTTCTGAGGCTATTGTTTCGCCCAATTAGAGCAAAGCTCTGTTGAAATTCAAAATTCAAAAATTCTGAAGCAACGCTTCAAATCTCGGGCGCAACGCGCCACATGTCAGGCGCTGATACGTCAGCGCAGCGCCCAAGAAGGCGCGCCCAATCAGAGCAAAGCTCTATTAAAGTAAGCAACGCTTCAGTTGCGCAGACGCTGCGCTGCGCGACACGTGTCGGCGCAGATGCGCTAGCGCAGTTGCGCTGCGCTATGCGCTGCGCGACACGTGTCGGCGCAGATGCGCTAGCGCAGTTGCGCTGCGCTGTGCGACACGTGTCACGCGCTGGGGCATCTGCGCCAAACAGAATTAAAATTTTAAGAAATCTTTTCTGTTCTTGTTAAAACAAGAAGATTTTCTTCTGCAAAGCAGAAGCCCTTGGATCAAAGATCCAACGGTGGGGAAAATTCCCCAAATCACTCAGAGAAAGATCTCTTTAACAAATTTAACTAATTTATGGGCACTATAAAAAGGACCCTAGGCCTCAATTCAAAGGCATCAATATCTTTCTAGAAAAAAAGAGAGAAGAGAACTCCTGAGAACTCCTCAAGAACAACAGAAGGTAAAAACCTTTAGGAAAAAAGAGAAAATTCTCTTATGGACAGACTATTGATCTAAGAACAAGATCAATAATCTTAAGTAAAAATAAGTAATATTAGTGCTTTGCACTTTCTTATGAACCATTGGTTCTTTGAAAACAAAAGAAAACTTGTTTTCTTTGATTTAAAATCAACCAAAATATAAAACAGTGCTTTGCACTTGAAAAATTGCGCTGTTGCGCTCCTTCGTTGGCGCAACTCACCAGAGCGCGCCACGTGTCAGCAGCGCAACAGCGCAGTTGCGCTCGCGCTCGCCAGAGCATGACACGTGTTCTCACCACAAGCGCTTGCGCTCAGTGATTGGCGCAAAGCGCCTGACAAATGCAACGCATTTCATTTCCTGAAGGGCCAGGCCCAATTAAAAGGCTTAACAGGCCTAATAAATAAAATGCTACGCATTATTTAAAAGGGCAGAGCCCAATTGAAAGGTCCAGTGGACCAAAACAAATGATCTGCATCATAATAAAAGGGGCAGAGCCCAGTCAAAATGGGCACAAATAGCCTGAAGTAATGCAATGCATTATTTAAGTGTGGGCAAAGCCCTAGCACAGGCCTAATAGACCGGAAACAAATAAAGGTGTTGAACATTCTCCACTGGACTAAGCCCAATTTTGGCCGTAAGTCCTTAAATAAAATTGACTGAGCACAACTCTCTCTTAAATTAACTTATATCCGGTTCGAGGGTACATCTCTGAACTCCTTTGACGACTGTCGTTGTAATCCTTCAACGACGTCAGGGAGGCGACGGGTCCCAACGACCACACATGGATATCGGACTGCGGGGTCCTTAAACTCGTGGACCGAAACGTCCCTAAACTAATATTGGACCGAAACGTCCCTAAACTAATGTTGGACTGAAACGTCCCTAAACTAATGTTGGACCGAAACGTCCTTAAACTAATATTGGACCGAAACGTCCTTAAACTAATGGTGGACCACCACGTCCTTAAACTGGAACATGGACCACTACGTCTCTAAACTGGAACAATAGAGCTCCCAAATGCTCTTTTGCCGGATCTAAACGGTCCCGTTTAAGTTGATCTTAGCCCCAAATACGGCTAACGTATCCTTAAACATTTAAATGGACTAAAAAACTCCAAATCGACTTTGGTTCAAGGGCACATCTCTGAACTCCTCTGACATTTGCCGTTGTAATCCTTCAACGATGTTAGAGAGGTGACGAGTCCCGATAGCCAGAGATTAAATGGATTATCACATTAAGTTGATCTTAGTCCCGAACAGGACTAACGTATCCTTAACGAACGTTTAAGTTGATCTTAGCCGCAACGCGACTAACGTATCCTTAAACTAAAACGCCAAACCCAAATCTAAGTAAATACGGATTTGGACTAATCCACGTCTTACGGGTGACGGCACTACTCAGTCTCCGTATACAATCCACGGGCAACCACAAACAAAACAAACACCCACGACACGAAGTGAAATTCTGGAGAAGGAGAAAGTTGTTACCACGATGCGGTAGCGTAATTAACTGCAGGGGCTTGCGCCTGCAGGGAAGAGCGTCCCCACAATCAAAAACCCCTCATCCTGAGGGGGAATCTGACGAAGTTTGCTACATCGGCCGCATCCGTCTAAACCTCCGATACACAGTGCCATAAATCAATTTGGCATCTTCGGAGAGGTGGACGGATAAAACCAAATAGCATCTGCCCCGAATCTCAGCGTCAAGACATCGCGGTCCTGTGCGCCGTCTTTCGGAGGGGAACAGATTCTGGCACGCCCGGTGGGACCTCTTCCTCTTTCCACTCCACACTTCGTATGTTGTCTTCGCGAACCAATCACGGTTTGTTAAATGGTTGCCTTCGGATTTCAAGTTACTAAGATTTGGTCTCTTGCCTGGCGCAGAACTCAAGATTCAATGGCCTCTAACTGCACCAACTGCTCGAAGTGCCACTGCAATGGACGCTCCACCTCCCCCGAAGGTGTAGCATATGGGCCCCAAGCGGCTTCCTTCCTCACTCTGCCAGTAGACCAGGTGACTCAGGCCACCACCGGCCTGTTTTTCGGGACCATGATCCCTCCTACAAGCTTCCCTATGCCAATACCTGCACCGAAAATGAACAAGAAGTCGGTCTTCGACCGGCTCACTGCTACGACGGCCCCTGTCAATGGGTCACCCGCTACCAAACCGATAGCCTCTGTTTTCACCAGGCTATATCTGAACTCTAAAATGGCTGTCCAAAGGAGGGCAACAGCTGCTGCTTCAGAAGTCGTCAAGGCGGCTTCCCCTGTCAAAGAGTCAGTCTTTTCAAGGCTGACGATTCCTACTCCTACCCCTGCTCGAGGATCCGTCTTCGACAGGTTGAATATCACCCCTCAAAAGACAACCTCAGTCTTTAAGAGGTTAACACCGACGGCGCCCCATTCGGACAGGGGGCAAAAAGAAGATGTCTCAATCTCCGAGCCAGTCCCAACGGCTCGTCATGCTCGACGTCGCCATTGGCAACGAGTGAGGAAGGCAGGGGGCAACTCTCCCTCAGGGCTAACTCCACCGGCTCCAGTGGTGGAAGTCAACGCTGCTGTTCCAACTGGGAACAGCTTTGAACTGCTGAGGAGGGTACGGAAGAATGCTCCAACCGCTACACTGAAAAGATCTCCTCCGCCTGCGGAGAGAGTTTCAGAAACGAAACGAGAACAGCCCCCTCAACGGCTGTCCTCAAGAATTTATAAAGTTTGGAGGAGGGTTCAAGACTCCGTTATCGACACGGATCACTCCCACCAACGAAAAAAGGCGAAGGTGGAAAAAGACGAGGACCGTCCCATTAAACAGCGGGGGACAGCAGTTGCTAGGATGCCCCCTTCAACGTTCCTTCAACCTCAACGGCCCACAAAAGAAGGAGGCCGGAGAAAACTCCCACGTCAGCGGCAAAAGTTAAAAATGGTGAACCTAAACGCCCCAAGTCAGGGGGCATAACAGTTCATACGGTTTATATGGCATCGGGAAAAGAAGATAGCCGCATATCAACGGGTCATAGACCACACACGAGGTCAGTGACCAAGGCTCAGGAGCAGCAGCAGAAGCTCCAAGAGATGATGAACACTATGGCCGCACTTACAGGGCCAAAAGAAACCCCTGAAACGTCCTCGGACGAGCGTCAAGAACAAGAAACTGACGCTGAATTCCTTCGTCGCGTACTGGAGAAGAAGGATAAAGAAGCTGCGGAACAGACAGCCAACATAAAGAAAATGGCCCTCCTGTTCCAGGATATGGTGGGTATGATGATTCAACAAGATCCACCTGCTGAAAATCCCCCGATCATCCTTGAAGACGATAGAGGAGAGACGTCGAATCCTCCGCCAGCTCTGTCAGCAGCTAAAGAGGATACAATCTCCAAAGCTAATTTGGATGAGTACATCGCCCAACAAATACGGGTTCATCATGCGACCGAAACAGCCGGCCAGGTCGTGAAAACGGGGAGGCCATATCCGAGTTGGTACGATCAAATCAAGTACCCGCCAGGTTATACGATTCCCAAGTTCCATGTCTACAAGGGGACGGGCAATCCTCACCAGCATGTTGCCCAGTTCAGGGCACTCTGCGGCAATACCGGTGGTGATGACAAGCTTTTACTTCGTCAGTTTGTTGGAAGTTTATCGGATACGGCGTTTGAGTGGTACTCTGAACTCCCGAACGACTCTATCAAAACCTTCGCGGAGATGGAGCTACTGTTTACTCAGCGTTTTGCAAGCGCCAGTGAACGTACCCCGATGACAGCACTGATTAACGCCAGGGTAAAACCAGGAGAGACGTGGGTTCAGTATACTATACGATGGCGGAACTTATGGTCAAAGTGCGAGCAGCGCATTGAAGAAGCTCCCGCAGTGGGTATGTTTGTGGGAACCCTTGATCCACAAGCAACCATCTCACAATTTATGATGTTCTTCAAGCCAACTACCTTCCAGGCCTTGATTGACAAACTAGCGCAAATGGATCAAATGGGCCATAAACCCCCTCTTCCAAGGCCGGACTCCCGAAATGACAAAGGGAAGGGAAAAGCGATCGTCGTCGCTAATGCTCAAAAACAACCGAGCGACTCGAAGCCGGTTGCTCGTCAAAATAATATGCGCCCTTACGTGCCCCTTGAGGATAGGATGGGACGTTCTTATTCCTTTCCCCGCGATAAAACGAGGAGGTTATTCGAGCTGGCGTTGCGCAACAGACTCATAAATTTGCCGGATCCAAAACGTCCGTTGCAACCAAGTGACGTCAGCGAGCCCAACTACTTCCTTATTATCGAGTACTAGGCCATCCAATCGAAGATTGCAATGTTTTCAAAAATTGGCTTGAAAACCAGTACTGACAGGGCAAGTTCGCGTTATCTGACAAATGGAAGGTGAATCCCCCGCAGCCCCACACCTCTAAGAGGACGAATACGCCGGGGGCAACATGCTCCGTCATTGAAGAAGCTCCTTGGGAGGTTGTATTATCAGCCAAGACAAAGAGGATGCTAAACGATCTTCAGACATGTCCAGCGATCAAGTGGAAGAATCCGTTGGAGCCGCAGGTCATTGAAGGGATGTTGAAGCCACGTCCAACTCCAAAGACCGATGGTGGCGGTTCAAGCACTTGCAGCCAGCCGTCAAAATCTTCGAAAAAGAAGAAGAAGAAATCTAAGAAGCCCGTGAAGCCTGGCGGCAAACACACGGACTTACAAAGGCAAATTGACGCGTTGGAAGAATACAACCAAAAGGCACGGACTCCCATTACGCTCCAAGAATTCCTCAATCACGTTTTTCAAGAAGAAGATGAGGAAGGAAGTTCATCGGATGAATCCGAGGGATATGTGGCGAGCTGTCATATGATTTCCCATTTGGTCACAAACGAGGAGGAGACTCCTTGCACTGAAAAGCCGGGGGCAGATCCTGAACCAAAAGTTCTGGGGCCATCAGATGAAGTAATTGACGCACTCCTTAATGAAGCTCGGTTGAAAGGTAAAGCTGATCGGGAGCGCGGGGCGGCTATATTTGAAAGGGCCAAGCGCCAGCGACTTGATGAAGGAGCTGAGACGATCCCGTTGGAGCCGAACACCACCGCTACCGACAAAAGCCAATTCAAGATAAAAAAGAAGTTAGCTAAGGCCATGTCCATGGGCATGAAGCTACCATCCTCCGAAGAAGAAATTACTGGTGAGGCGAAAATGCATCCGTCTTATTGCTTATATCATCAGAAGGTTTCGCACCCCACTCAGGAGTGCAAAGCTTTCGATAGATGGTGGCAAGGATACGTTGCTCATCGACAACGCTTTAACCGGGAAAAGCGTAAAACTAGTCGAGAGCAAAGAAATATGACCGAAGGGCTTAAAAGAACTGCTGGCGATTGTTGCATGGTTAACACCGGTAGATCACAAGTGCCCACATTCGGGAGTGATTCTGATGAAGAGCTAGAACTTGCCCCACTCTTTAAAGAGTCCGCTTCGAGAAAAGAAGAAGAACCGAAGGTTTGCGAAAATATCCGGCTACGTAATCGCACGCTACCCGAAAAGAACCTCGGACCCTCGAACAAAAAAGATAAAGGGAAAGGAAAGGCCACTGAAGATATCGTCTTAGATGACCAAGTGGTGGAAGAGCTAGCTGCCAAAGACCCACCAAAGAAGAATAAGGTGGATTACAACGTCTTAGCACATCTAAGGAAGCTACCCTCACAGCTCTGCATTCTTGACGCCCTTTTGCTATCAAAAGAGGCGAGAGATTCGTTAATTAAGGCGCTCCAAGACCCAGAACAATTCCAAGCATGCCTGGCCGAGGAAAAGATGAAGGATGAATTGGAGGAAGTGCACACGGCCGATATTACTTTTAGCGATGAAGACCTTCTACTTGGGACGTGCGAACACAATCGCCCTCTCTATGTCTCGGGATACTGCCATGATATAAAGATAGGCAAAATCCTGATCGATAACGGGTCGTCTGTTAACCTACTCAACGTGCGGGTGTTGAAGGAAATCTGCAGGAGCGTCCAGCACCTTGCTCGGGACAAGATCACCATCTCCGGGTTCGACTCCCAATCGTCAAAGACTCTTGGATCTGTGATACTGACGCTACGCTACGGGCTACTCGTCACGGATATTAAGTTCCACGTCATAGACGCCAAGACATGCTACAACGCTTTGCTCGGCCGACCATGGTTACACGAGTACAACATCATCCCTTCTACACAGTATCTGTCACGACCCGAAAGTATAGAACGTGACTGGCACTTAGATTACGAGACGTCTAGAGGCGTACCGTAACCTAAGTCAGCCAAAGCCCAGAAAAATCTAAACCAAAATCAAAAGAGAGTGAAGGAAAACCTTTAATGAAGACGGTTTTTAAAATCATTTAAGTTGCATAGAATCCCTTTTTAAAACATCAAAAATTTCCGAAAATTTCGGCAGAGTCTCCCCTGTATTTTCTATCCCCCAAAATGGGTACAACAAGATAATAAACCTGTAATCATAAAATGGCATCCCCAAGCGGGAGCTAGCTCTTCGCTCAAGGCGGATCACAACCACATGCAATATAATAGCAATATCAGGAAAAGAGCATAAAAGAAACGCAAAATATCAGCAAACACAACGCCGGCTCAAGTGAGCTCGACCCAAAAGAAACCACAAATATACAAATCTCTCAGTCTCACCACTAGGTCACATATACAATATAAAGTGGTAGATGGAGAATACTAGATACAATGATAAAGCAAAAAGAAATAAAGTGTGCTCGCAACCCACCTACGGACGATATCGCGAGTCTGAGCAAAAGGAGCTGATGATAAGATAGCCGCTGCTACAAGACTGATGAGTCCGACCTGCAAGACACTGTGGCACAACGGGGGTGAGTTGCCAGCTCGTGAGTAAATATAACATCTAATAAGGCAATCGTAATAATGCTCGCAATGCGGCACAACAAGTATGTCCATATGTGATATAATATCTCTAGTATGCATGCACAGGTATGCAACGTCATTACTAAATCTTTAAGTGTTTTAAATGCTAAGGGTATTGAATTCTTAACTTTAAAAAGAAAATGAAAATCTGTATAATAGCTAAGAACCATCAAGAAATCATCTGAAAACCCATGTCAAGCATCGACACCAAATATGAAATCATATCTGTCTCAATATCTCACTGTATCAATATCTCAAATATCGGGCTCCGTCAGTCCGGATCGGCCCATATCATCAAATCTCACGACAACGGTCGGTATCCTCCGGATATCCGCCGCGCCAGACATCACCGGTAGGTAGTCTTCCCCTGCCAGGCTCATCGTCTACAACTCGATCTTCTTGCCCCGGGGTACCATACCGGGCCCACCATGTACCCGAGACGGTTCATCCACTCCTCGAATCGGGTCTCGAAATCCAACAGAAAACATGAAAACTCATGGTGGACGACACATACATCACGAGAAAACCGCAACTTTGTTTTAAAAATGATAAATACAAGCTTTTGTTAAATTCTTGCGGTTTTCCCCAAAAATCCAGAAATCACAGAAAAACTGAAATCCTCAAGAAAATCATAGTGTCCACAAGTTAAATATGATAAATGTCTATGATATCAATGTATATGATGTGAATTTAGGATAGAATCTATGTAAATATGATGATAATGCGAGGTATAAGCAAGCTATGCAATTTCATATATCATGTATGAATGCAAGTGGCGATACTAAGTTAAACAGGTTCTATAGTGCACGTGGCATGACAATTACCAAAGGCGTGTGTGTCACATGAATAGTGCGCGTGCAGCAGATGCCAATGGTAACGGTGTTCGTGTCCTACGAAGTGTTATCGCATATGTGTATATGAATTTTATATGAATGTCCATGCAATTTAGTTTACGGTTAGCTGTGAGGGTATGCAATGCAATAAAGGGGTAAGCTATCTAGCAACACAAGTCTTGCAAGAAATAGGGTAATCCTAACTAGAGGCGCATCGCGCCATCCAGACGATTCCCCCATAGATGAATACATCTACTCACATGAAATCCCCGCTAATCCGATCCGACCACCGCCTTGCCTTTACGCGCCGTGTCCGATGTTTCCCCGACCGATCCTATATTTGCACAACACCAAGCATAAGATTACAAAATCTAAAACGATGCAAGTCACAATATACAATTATCGACGCTCTCGAATTAAACATAACATGCACTCGGTGCACGGGAAAACGTACGAAAATCGCTAATCTTTAACTAGAATCGTCATTTCGGGGAAATCGACAAAACTAAAACCCGACTAGACAAAACCCCGCGCTCGCACACTCTAATAGTTCTATACGAAGCTAATTATATCGCTAACATAACGCAATTTGATCGCATTCTAATTTTTGTAAAAATCTAGTAAGCAAATTTCAAACCGATTCGATGCAAACGTCGCAATTTAACGATTTAGCGAGCGTAACCTTACGCAATTAACCACTCTAACCAAATAGGTAACCAAAGCCCTAACTTAATCCATCAACCATGCTTCAAACCCTAGTTCAACATCAAATCCCATTCTTGATTTTCATGAACAAGAATTTACAACTAAATTAATACTTCAAAATTAAATTTTAGCACATATAAACTACAAGTTAGCAAACTAGTTTAGGATTTTACCTCACAAGTGGAACCCTAGCATGATCAAGTCACCAAGAATGCCTCCTTTCTCCTAGTTTTGAACTAAATTTGGTTGAGGAGAGAGTGGATTAGGGTTTGGCTTTGAATGGGTGAATGAAATTTGTGGATTTTTATGAATTTTGGCATGAAATTTGAAGCAAAAAAGAAGTGAGAAGAGAGGAAATCTGCAGCAATGGGGTCGGCCAGCAGGTAAGGGAGAGGAGGTGGGGAAATTTGGAGAAGTTTCTAGGTCTAAAAACACCCCATGTTCTCATTTAATGCTTTCATATCAACATTTTACAAAAAAACCTCATTTTACATCATTTTTCCATTAAATTTCCAACCCTAAAACCAAAAATTTGCAAGTCATGATACAATTTTATTAACACCATATTTTAGCTTATAAAGATTCCTAATTATGAAATTTACCTAATTAAATTTGTATTTATCACTAATTTAATGTATTTTAAAAAGCTTAAAATAAAATAAAAAATAATTAATCACGAATTTTTTTTTATTTAACTCGAAAATTATAAGTGACATTTTAGTGACAAAATTATAGTAATATCTTATCTAAATTTTTTATAATTAGATCTACAATGAAAAATACCTATTTTGACATTTTACGGAAAAAGCCGAAAAATTAGCCGATTACCGAAAAACTGCCTAAACGATTTTTTCGAAGGGTTACAATCTTCCCCCCTTAAAGAAATTCGGTCCCCGAATTTAGAATTTAACTACGCGTACCTTCAAAAAGATGGGGATATCTCTTCCTCATCTCGACCTCGGTCTCCCAGGTGACCTCCTCGCTGTTCGGGCCACGCCAAAGGACCTTGACGGACGGTATAACCTTCAACCTCAATTTCTTCACCTGCAGATCCAAAATGACAACCGGCTGCTCGGTGAAAGAAAGATCATGCTCTAACTGGATCGTCTGGTGCTGAATCGCCTGGGAAGGATCATGAAGGTACTTGCGGAACATCGAGACATGGAATACGGGGTGAACATCGGGGAAGCTGGGCGGAAGAGCTAACCGATAAGCGACTGGACCAACACGCTCTAGGATCTCGAAAGGACCAACATATCTAGGACTCAGTTTTCCTTTCCGCCCAAATCTCATCACACCTTTCATCGGAGAGACCTTCAGGAAAACATGATCGCCAACAGCGAACTCGAGTCGGCGACGACGCTTGTCAGCATATGATTTCTGCCTGCTCTGTGCCGCTCTCATCCTGTCCCGAATCAGCTGTATCTTCTCGGTCGTCTCCTGTACAATCTGCGGCCCCAAAATACTGCTCTCCCTGAGCTCTGTCCAACATACAGGCGATCGACATCTCCTCCCATATAAAGCCTCAAAAGGTGCCATCTGAATCGTCTCCTAGAAGCTATTATTGTAGGAAAACTCGATCAAAGGCAAATGACGATCCCAGCTACCACCGAAATCTAAAACACAAGCTCTGAGCATGTCCTCAAGAGTTTGAATCGTACGCTCCGACTGACCGTCAGTCTGCGGATGGAAGGCTGTGCTAAAACTCAATCGGGTGCCCAAAGCTTCCTGGAGTTTCTGCCACAATCGGCTGGTAAACTGGGTGCCACGGTCGGACACGATGCAAGTCGGAACGCCATGCAGTCGCACTATCTCATTAATATAAACCTGGGCGTACTGAGAAAATCCAAAAGTGGTCTTCACTGGCAGAAAGTGAGCCGCTTTCGTCAGTCGATCCACAATCACCCAAATAGAGTCGTACCCTCGACTGGTCCTGGGTAGACCCACAATGAAATCCATGGAGACCTGTTCCCACTTCCACTCAGGGATGAGCAAAGGCTGTAACTCGCCGGCTGGCCTCTGGTGCTCAGCCTTGACTTGCTGACAAGTCAAGCATCTCGACACAAAGTCTGTAATATCCTTCTTCATCCCGTCCCACCAGTAAACCTCTCTCAAATCACGGTACATCTTGGTGGAACCTGGATGCACGCTGTATGCTGATCTATGTGCCTCCTCGAGAATATCGCGCCTCAGTCCCTCTGAATCTGGCACGCACAGTCGAGTCCCAAATCGAAGTATCCCCTGATCATCAATCACGAACTCGGAAACTCTGCCCTGCCGAATCTGCTCAATAATCTCTAATGTACGGGCATCGCCGGACTGTGCCTCGTGGATACGGTCAAGTAACTGTGGGCGTGCTCTGAAATGGGCCAGCTGTCCCCCTGTAGGAGTAAACTCAAACTGCACTCTGCTGTCACATAACACCTGCCAATCCGCCGTCGACTGCACCTGTACTGCGCTCAAACAAGATAAGCTACCTCCGGGCCTCCTACTCAAAGCATCTTCCACCACATTCGCCTTGCCCGGATGGTATAAAATCTCGCAGTCATAATCCTTCACCAACTCCATCCATCGGCGCTGTCTCAGGTTCAGATCTCGCTGCTGGAAAATATACTTCAAACTCTTGTGGTCAGTGAATATTTGGCACGACTCACCGTATAGGTAATGTCTCCAGATCTTAAGTGCAAATACCACTGCAGCCATCTCTAAATCATGGGTGGGGTAGTTCTGTTCGTGTTTCCTCAGCTGCCGAGAAGCATATGCGATAACTCTGTCGTGCTGCATCAATACACATCCCAGCCCCACTCGAGAAGCATCACAATATACCACGAACCCGCCTGATCCTGAAGGCAATGCTAACACTGGTGCAGTAGTCAGACGAGTCTTCAACTGCTGGAAACTATCCTCACATGCCTGGGTCCAATCAAAAGGAACCCCCTTCCGGGTCAACCCGGTCAACGGTGCAGCAATGCAGGAGAAATCCTGGACAAAACGTCGATAATAGCCGGCCAGACCTAGAAAGCTGCGAACCTCTGTAACTGATACTGGTCTAGGCCAACGCTGAACTGCCTCGATCTTCTTCGGGTCCACACAAATACCATCTCTCGTCACCACATGACCCAAGAAGTCGACACTGTCTAACCAGAATGCGCACTTGGAAAATTTGGCGAACAGCTGATGCTCCCTCAAAGTCTGCAATGTGATACGTAAGTGCTGCTCATGCTCCTCCCGGCTTCGAGAATAAACCAAGATGTCGTCAATGAACACAATAATGAACTAATCGAGATACGACCTAAATACACGGTTCATCAAATCCATAAATGCTGCCGGGGCATTAGTGAGCCCGAACGACATCACCAAGAACTCATAATGACCATATCGAGTACGGAAGGCAGTCTTCGGAATATCCTCCTTCCGAACCCGCAACTGGTGATAACCTGACCGTAAATCAACCTTCGAGAAAAACCCTGCACCCTGGAGCTGATCGAATAAGTCATCAATGCGGGGTAGGGGATACCTGTTCCGCACAGTAACCCGGTTCAGCTGACGATAATCAATGCATAAGCGCATACTTCCGTCCTTCTTCTTAACAAACAAGACGGGAGCACCCCAAGGTGACACACTCGGTCGGATAAGCCCTTTGTCCAACAAGTCCTGTAACTGATCCTTTAGCTCTCTCAGCTCCGCCGGGGCCATCCGATAAGGCGGTATAGAGATAGGCCCCGTGCCAGGGATCAAGTCAATACAGAACTCAATCTCGCGCTCTGGTGGCAGACCAGGCAGCTCGTCAGGAAATACATCAGGAAACTCTATCACAACAGGGACCTGGTCCAACGAAACCTCTGTGGAGCTAGTATCACAAACATAAGCTAAGAATCCCTGACACCCTTTCCTTACGAGCTGACCAGCGCGAAGAGATGAAATCAAGCTGGGAAGGGTAGCGCTACGATCTCCCTGAATAACAAGAACCGGCTCACCCGGAAAATTGAATCTGACTGCTTTTTCACGACAGTCCACGGATGCATAACAGGTGGCTAGCCAGTCCATACCAAGAAGAACGTCAAAGTCTAGCATATCGAGGAGAATCAAATCAACTGAAGAATCTCTCTCCCCGATACGAACGAAACATGATCGGTACACAAAACGGGCAATAAAAGACTCGCCTACCGGGGTAATAACGACAAGCGGCTGATCTAACGGAGAAGACTCTCGGCCCAACCTCGGTGCAAAATACGTGGATACATAGGAATGTGTGGAGCCTAGATCAAAAGAACATACTGGCAGAGTACCTGTCACGACGGCATTGGATGCCTGTGCATCCTGAGGAGTCAATGCGAACACTCGGTCCTGTCCACCACTAATAGCTGGCTGTCCTCTGCCTCTACCTCGGCCTCTGCCTCTGCCTCTGTCGCCTCGTCCTCTCGGAACTGGACCGCCACGCCCACGGCCTCTAGAAGCATCTGACTGACGTGGAGCATCGTCAGGAGTAGGAAGTAAAGCTCTCTGAGAAGGTGGTGAGGGTGGTAAAGTCACATGCGGGACTGTCGCCGCACCCTGGCGTCCCATGGTACAGTCTCTGACACGGTGGTACTGACTCCCGCACCGAAAACATCCTGGAGATGACTGCTGGGTCTGTGGATATGAACCAAATAACTGACCTCGTCTCAATCCTCTGCCTCCACCTTCTCCCGAAAATAATCTATCACGATGTCTGCCCATCTGCCGCTGAGCTGGCGTATCAGTACGGATCCTCTTCGGCCCAGAAACGACCGGAGTCTCAGAAATACGCTCCTCCAAAAGTAAGATTGCATCCATCGCGGCAGCGTATGTATCAAAGTGCTGGGTGCCGATGGCAAGGAATAGCTGTGTATCAAGCCCTCGTACAAACCTCTTTATTCTCTTCTCTTCTGTGTCGACTAGGTACGGAGCATATCGAGACAACTGGGTAAACTGTATATCATACTCCGACACTGTCATCCCAGGAGTCTTGCGCAAAGACTCAAAACTACGGGCTCGAGCATCTCGGACACTCTCCGGAAGAAAACGGGCAAGAAATGCAGCTGTAAACTCATCCCAGGTCATAGAAGGTAGACCTGCAGCTCGGCCTCTCTCTACTGAGTCGTACCATGTCTGAGCAAGACCCTCCAGACGAAAACTCGCAAACTCCACCAATCTATCATCAGAACACCTCAACGAACGGCAAATCCGAGCCATCCTATCAAGAAATGCCTGTGGGTCCTCTGTCGCATCTGTACCGGTAAAAGCTGGAGGTCTCAATCTGATGAACTCCTGTAGTGAAACAGGGATAGTCTCCGTAGTAGCAGCAGGAGTGACCATCTGTGCAGCAGGTACGATCGTGGTCTGTGCGGTGGAAGGAAGGTCCTCGGATCTCTGTGCCCGGCTGGACTCAACTAAAGATCCCATCATCTGTCGCAACTCTTGCATGCCAGCCTCTAATCTGGCAATACGGTCAGGATAAGGCGGATCAGTATGACCCTGAGGGACAGGCGTATCATCCCGCTCGATCCTCGCCTCAGACGAGCCCGCTCGAATCTCATCCCTAGCGGTAGCCCGCTGAGCTCTTGTAGTCTTTGGCGGCATCGAAGCTGGAATAAGAAACAGGACTGATAAGGACATTGCAATTGAATCAAGGAATGCAAGGAATCAAGAAAGGAAATACAAGCAATTATGTCCTAAGGTCACTTAGGCGGAGTACCGTATCGTAAGTATGCCGCGGATCATACCCACTCTACGCCACTCTGCTTAAGTCACCCACTCCATCTACCAAGGTCGTCCTACACTCAGAAAGATAAAACCTCGCTCTGATACCAACTTTGTCACGACCCGAAAGTATAGAACGTGACTGGCACTTAGATTACGAGACGTCTAGAGGCGTACCGTAACCTAAGTCAGCCAAAGCCCAGAAAAATCTAAACCAAAATCAAAAGAGAGTGAAGGAAAACCTTTAATGAAGACGGTTTTTAAAATCATTTAAGTTGCATAGAATCCCTTTTTAAAACATCAAAAATTTCCGAAAATTTCGGCAGAGTCTCCCCTGTATTTTCTATCCCCCAAAATGGGTACAACAAGATAATAAACCTGTAATCATAAAATGGCATCCCCAAGCGGGAGCTAGCTCTTCGCTCAAGGCGGATCACAACCACATGCAATATAATAGCAATATCAGGAAAAGAGCATAAAAGAAACGCAAAATATCAGCAAACACAACGCCGGCTCAAGTGAGCTCGACCCAAAAGAAACCACAAATATACAAATCTCTCAGTCTCACCACTAGGTCACATATACAATATAAAGTGGTAGATGGAGAATACTAGATACAATGATAAAGCAAAAAGAAATAAAGTGTGCTCGCAACCCACCTACGGACGATATCGCGAGTCTGAGCAAAAGGAGCTGATGATAAGATAGCCGCTGCTACAAGACTGATGAGTCCGACCTGCAAGACACTGTGGCACAACGGGGGTGAGTTGCCAGCTCGTGAGTAAATATAACATCTAATAAGGCAATCGTAATAATGCTCACAATGCGGCACAACAAGTATGTCCATATGTGATATAATATCTCTAGTATGCATGCACAGGTATGCAACGTCATTACTAAATCTTTAAGTGTTTTAAATGCTAAGGGTATTGAATTCTTAACTTTAAAAAGAAAATGAAAATCTGTATAATAGCTAAGAACCATCAAGAAATCATCTGAAAACCCATGTCAAGCATCGACACCAAATATGAAATCATATCTGTCTCAATATCTCACTGTATCAATATCTCAAATATCGGGCTCCGTCAGTCCGGATCGGCCCATATCATCAAATCTCACGACAACGGTCGGTATCCTCCGGATATCCGCCGCGCCAGACATCACCGGTAGGTAGTCTTCCCCTGCCAGGCTCATCGTCTACAACTCGATCTTCTTGCCCCGGGGTACCATACCGGGCCCATCATGTACCCGAGACGGTTCATCCACTCCTCGAATCGGGTCTCGAAATCCAACAGAAAACATGAAAACTCATGGTGGACGACACATACATCACGAGAAAACCGCAACTTTGTTTTAAAAATGATAAATACAAGCTTTTGTTAAATTCTTGCGGTTTTCCCCAAAAATCCAGAAATCACAGAAAAACTGAAATCCTCAAGAAAATCATAGTGTCCACAAGTTAAATATGATAAATGTCTATGATATCAATGTATATGATGTGAATTTAGGATAGAATCTATGTAAATATGATGATAATGCGAGGTATAAGCAAGCTATGCAATTTCATATATCATGTATGAATGCAAGTGGCGATACTAAGTTAAACAGGTTCTATAGTGCACGTGGCATGACAATTACCAAAGGCGTGTGTGTCACATGAATAGTGCGCGTGCAGCAGATGCCAATGGTAACGGTGTTCGTGTCCTACGAAGTGTTATCGCATATGTGTATATGAATTTTATATGAATGTCCATGCAATTTAGTTTACGGTTAGCTGTGAGGGTATGCAATGCAATAAAGGGGTAAGCTATCTAGCAACACAAGTCTTGCAAGAAATAGGGTAATCCTAACTAGAGGCGCATCGCGCCATCCAGACGATTCCCCCATAGATGAATACATCTACTCACATGAAATCCCCGCTAATCCGATCCGACCACCGCCTTGCCTTTACGCGCCGTGTCCGATGTTTCCCCGACCGATCCTATATTTGCACAACACCAAGCATAAGATTACAAAATCTAAAACGATGCAAGTCACAATATACAATTATCGACGCTCTCGAATTAAACATAACATGCACTCGGTGCACGGGAAAACGTACGAAAATCGCTAATCTTTAACTAGAATCGTCATTTCGGGGAAATCGACAAAACTAAAACCCGACTAGACAAAACCCCGCGCTCGCACACTCTAATAGTTCTATACGAAGCTAATTATATCGCTAACATAACGCAATTTGATCGCATTCTAATTTTTGTAAAAATCTAGTAAGCAAATTTCAAACCGATTCGATGCAAACGTCGCAATTTAACGATTTAGCGAGCGTAACCTTACGCAATTAACCACTCTAACCAAATAGGTAACCAAAGCCCTAACTTAATCCATCAACCATGCTTCAAACCCTAGTTCAACATCAAATCCCATTCTTGATTTTCATGAACAAGAATTTACAACTAAATTAATACTTCAAAATTAAATTTTAGCACATATAAACTACAAGTTAGCAAACTAGTTTAGGATTTTACCTCACAAGTGGAACCCTAGCATGATCAAGTCACCAAGAATGCCTCCTTTCTCCTAGTTTTGAACTAAATTTGGTTGAGGAGAGAGTGGATTAGGGTTTGGCTTTGAATGGGTGAATGAAATTTGTGGATTTTTATGAATTTTGGCATGAAATTTGAAGCAAAAAAGAAGTGAGAAGAGAGGAAATCTGCAGCAATGGGGTCGGCCAGCAGGTAAGGGAGAGGAGGTGGGGAAATTTGGAGAAGTTTCTAGGTCTAAAAACACCCCATGTTCTCATTTAATGCTTTCATATCAACATTTTACAAAAAAACCTCATTTTACATCATTTTTCCATTAAATTTCCAACCCTAAAACCAAAAATTTGCAAGTCATGATACAATTTTATTAACACCATATTTTAGCTTATAAAGATTCCTAATTATGAAATTTACCTAATTAAATTTGTATTTATCACTAATTTAATGTATTTTAAAAAGCTTAAAATAAAATAAAAAATAATTAATCACGAATTTTTTTTTATTTAACTCGAAAATTATAAGTGACATTTTAGTGACAAAATTAGATCTACAATGAAAAATACCTATTTTGACTTTTTACGGAAAAAGCCGAAAAATTAGTCGATTACCGAAAAACTGCATAAACGATTTTTCGAAGGGTTACAGCATCAGTGTATGAAATATTTTAAGGATGGTTTCGAGTATACCGTGACGGGAGAACTGAACCCGTTCTCTGTAAACGAGATCCGCAAATATGAAGACGCCAAATACTTCTTACCGGATTTCGAAGATACGGAGAAGTGTCACAAGCCGGAGAATAAAGCTAATGCCACCATCCCTATCTTCGGCAGTGATACCGAGGAGGAAGAGGAGAGAGTTTATTCGGGTCCTCCCCAATACACCAAGCCGGGACCATCGGCTCCTGCATTGATCTTTGGTAGCGATTCGGAAGATGAAGTCCATGCTGTATTCTCTGCTCGACCTTCAATACAAACGTCCGTTGACGAAGAGCAAAGTCTACAAGTCGCCATAGTGCCGCTTAAACACCATAAAGAACTGGATGCACTTAATATCTACAGTGTAGAAGAGTTGCGGACATTCTATATTCCTCCCAGGCGAGAGAGCGAGAAAGCAATTCTGTTTTACCGCTCTGAAGAAACCAAGATAGAAAAAGAAATCTGGCATGGCGCGGATTCTACGCTCGACAGGCTTCAGCCTATCCGTCTCCCCAGATATTATACGGAAGGTTTGAAAAAGCTACTGAAACGCCAGGGGATATCCTTCAAACAGACCGTTAGAAAGGCTAAATTCTATGACAAGGTCTGGAACGTTCCCGGGACTCAACGCAAACTGCCTAACGGGAGAATGGAAACAAAAGGGCTTGGATACATCCCGTCAAAGAAACGAGAGTTACTACCCGACTGCTACGTCGTGTATGACCTTGATAAAGAAATGGATGCCCTATGGGAGGACGCTAATCCTAAGCCAGTGAAAGTTCCAGATGCAAAGGAGCCCAGTCCGTCGTTCGAGGAACAAATGGACAGACTTATAAAGAAAGTTGGTCGAAAAGTCTGAGATGATCACAACCGTGAGACGGCCATCTACGAGAAAGCCAAGACGCAACGCCTTCTCCAACAGGCCGTAAAAGATGAAAATGCCGCTCCTTGTCAACCTGTCATCAAGAAGGCTCGGCGCAAAAGCAGAAATAAGTCGAAAGGCCAAAAAGGCGCTCAACAACAACAAAGCAGGGCTAAGAAGCCACGCAAACGGGAGTTGAGCGTTATTGGTCTATCCCTCATGAAGAAAATGGGTCGAGCGTACTCGTTTCCTCGGGACAAGACGAAGAAGATACTTGATCTTGCGCTAAAGCATCAATTGCTTACATTGCCGGAATCCAAGCACCCCGAGCAAGCAAGCGAGATCTTTGGCCCAAACTATTGCTCTTATCACCAAGTTATAGGGCACCCTCTCGAAGATTGCTTCACCTTCAAAAACTGGGTTGAAGATTAGTATCAGCTTGGCAAGTTTGCTCTGTCCGACAACTGGAGGGTAGCACCGCCACAGAAGCACGAGCCCAAGGCCACGAAAGAAGAACCAGTTCCGCATTGGGATTGGAAGCGAATTCGTACTTGTCACGTGATAACGATATCAAAAGAAGAGCCCGAGAACATGGATGACCTTCCCTGGTGCTTCAAAAACAACAACGATGAGGTAATCTCAGATTTCCCACCAGCGCCGAAAGAACTGGAAGATGGAATCCATACCACTGCAGATAACCTTAAGAAAATTGAGTTGGGATCGGCAGACGATCCGCGACCGACATTCATCAGCGAGCTACTATCTGAAGAAAAGGTAGCTGCGTTAAAGGATGTGCTTCTGCGGTATAGAGATTGCTTCGCGTGGAACTATTCCGAAATGCCGGGACTAGATCCAGAAATTGCTGTACACAAATTGGCGATATCCCCGAACATCAAGCCAGTCAAACAGGCGCCGAGAAGAATGCGACTGGAGCTTGAGATGAGCATCAATGCCGAGGTCAAGAAGCTGATCGACTCTGGCTTCATCCAGGAGGTTCAATACCCTGAATGGATCGCCAACATCGTCCCGGTGATGAAGAAAAACGGGACAGTGCGTATATGCGTAGACTTCCGGGATCTTAATAAAGCTTGTCCGAAGGACGATTTCCCAGTGCTAGTCACCGAGCTGATGATAGACAACACGTCCACTCATGAAGTTTTCTCCTTTATGGACGGCTCATCAGGGTATAATCAAATAAAGATGCATCCCGAAGACCAGAAGCACACCGCCTTCAGGACTCCTTTGGATATATTCTGCTACAAGGTGATGCCCTTCGGTTTAAAGAACGCCGGTGCTACTTACCAGAGAGCCATGATGCAGATATTTGATGACCTTATACACGAAATCGTCGAATGCTATATCGACGATCTCGTGGTTAAAAGTAAATCATACGAAGAACATCTCGAGCATTTGAAGACCGTATTTCAACGCCTTCGGCAATACAACTTGAAGATGAACCCTCTTAAGTGTGCATTCGGAGTTTCCTCGGGAAAATTTTTAGGATTCATTGTCCGACACCGGGGTATCGAAATAGATCCATCCAAGATCAAGGCGATCATGGAAATGCCTCCGCCGAGGACTCTTAAACAGTTGCGGTCTCTCCAAGTGAAACTCGCATATATACGGCGATTTATAGCCAATCTCTCAGGCAAGTGTCGCCCTTACAGTCACCTGATGAGGAAAGGAACTCCATTTGTTTGGGATCACAAGTGCCAAGGCGCACTGGACGAGATCAAGCAGTACCTGCAGAACCCTCCAGTTTTGGCTGCTCCGGTTAAGGGAAAGCCTCTCATTCTTTACACAACCGCCATTGAAGGTTCTTTAGGCGCGTTATGGGCACAAGAAAACGATCAAGGGAAAGAAAGAGCACTCTACTACTTAAGTCGAGTTCTACTGGGGGCAGAAAGCAACTACTCTCCCATTGAAAAACACTGCCTGGCGTTGATCTTCGCAATAACAAAGCTTAGACATTACAGGTTGGCGCATGAAGTCCGTCTTATTTCAAAGGTGGATCCTCTCAAATATCTAATGTCAAAGGCTATATTGACGGGACGACTCGCTAAATGGACCCTGCTCTTGATGGAGTTCTCGATAATATATCAACCTCTCAAGGCAGTAAAAGGCCAGGCCATCGCCGACTTCCTCGTTGAGCATCCGATACCGGCCGATTCTCCTTTAAACTGCGATCTTCCAGACGAACATGCGTTTGATACCGTCAACGGTGATGATACTCGATGGGAGCTTTATTTCGATAGCGCATCTTCCATGAAGAAGCGCAAACAAAGCACCCCTATAATTAAATCGGGCGTAGGGCTCATCTTTGTAACTCCATAAGGAGGGATAATGTGCTTTGCTTTCTCCCTAACAGAACCGAGGACAAACAATGAAGCCGAATACGAAGCTCTGATAGCAGGCATCGAGATCGCCATTGACATGGGAATTGAAAACCTCCTCATGTACGAGGATTCTCAACTGGTCGTTAGTCAAGTAAACGGCGACTACCAAACATGCAAACCAGAATTGGTAAAGTACGGCGAAAAAGTGCAACAACTGTTGACCCGAATTCCCTCCTATACTTTGGAGAACATACCGCGCACGGAAAACAGCAAAGCAGACGCATTGGCCAAACTTGCTAAAGAATTGGCCGACGAGAACCTCGATGACGTTAGAATCGTAGTACAAAGCCGTCGGGTGCTTGCCCCAGCAGAAATATCTCCGGAATCACCTGAGGAAAAAGGAGCGAGCGAGCAAACGACCCTGCAAGTAAAAGACCGGGAAAAGACCGAGGATTGGAGAGAAGTCTTCATAGACTACTTTAAATCCCACCAAATGCCCGAAGATGCGTCCGCAAGACATCAGCTCATGAAACGAGCTCTGTCTTTCGCCTTCGTCAATGATACTCTATACAGGAGGTCGTTTGATTCTCTGTGGCTGAGATGTTTAGGACCTGATGAAGCGAAAAGAGTCGTTCAGGAAGTTCATGACGGACTCTGCGGTTCTCACCAAGCGGGCCCAAAGATGAAGTTGAAGATAAAACGGATGGGCTACTACTGGCCCACGATGATTCATGACTGCCTCGAATATGCGAAGCAATGTCACTCATGCCAAATTCATGGGAACTTCATCCATCAGCATCTAAACCCATTACATCCAACGGTGGCTAGCTGGCCATTCGAAATGTGGGGAACTGACATAGTCGGCCCCATCGAACCAGCATCGTCTAGAGGACATCGTTTCATCCTGGCGACGACTGACTACTTCTCCAAATGGGCAGAAGCAGTACCGTTAAGAGAAGTGAAGACGGAAAATATCCTCCACTTCTTCAAGACGCACATCATATATCGGTTTGGAACGCCAAGACGGATCATCTCCGATAACGGGCCAGCCTACAGAAGCCACAAGATCAGTCGCTTCGCGCAACAACACAATATAGATTGGAGATATTCCTCGGTTTATAATCCGCGAGCTAACGGTCTAGCTGAGGCCTTCAACAAGACCTTGACGAAGATCATGAAGAAAACAGTGTCGCGAAATAAGAAAGACTGGCACGAAAGACTGCAAGAGGCTCTCTGGGCATATCGAACTACGTTTAAAACGGCCACGAATGCAACACCATATGCGTTAGTATTCGGGACAGAAGCAGTACTCCCCCTCGAGATAGAGTTACCCTATCTACGAGTGGCAGTCCATTACGAGCTGACGGACGAAGAAAATGCTCACCTTCGGCTTGAGGAGCTTGACGCCCTTGAAGAAACACGACTCATAGCGCAACAAAATCTGGAGGCCTATAAAGCAAAGATGACACGCTCATATGAAAGACTGACCGGACCAAGGACATTCCGCCAAGGCGAGCTTGTGCTAGTGGTCAAAAGGCCTATGATCCCCAATCGCGCCAAGCGGGGAAAATTCGAGCCAAATTATGAAGGCCCGTACGTCATAGATAAGGTCTACCAGGGCGGGGCCTATCTACTCATAGATATGCACGGTGAAAGGCCTTTAAGGCCGATAAACGGTCGCTTCTTAAAGAAATACTATGCTTGATGAGCCACAGCCTAGGTCAATGATAGATGACGACGACTGCGTCCGCTCGCTATCTTCCTAAGCTCAAGCTTTATAAGCAGTAGCCCGCCTCTCAACGACGGACCGAAATGTCCTTAAACTAATAGCAGACCGAAACGTCTTTAAACTACTACCGCAGCATGTTTAGGCTGACGAGATATAAAAAAAAACATATAAAAATAAAATAAAAAAAAATGGTATGTCCATAAGCAAAAAGGGCACGGATGAAAACCCGAAAGGGCTCCGTGAGTAAAAACAGCAGGGCTACCGGCGAGTGTTCGTGAAAACCCGAAAGGACGCGACTTCGTAAAAAAAATAGGAAAAAAAATATAAAAATAAAAAGAATAAAAAAAAACGGTATGTCCATAAGCAAAATGGGCGCGGATGAAAACCCGAAAGGGCTCCGTGAGTAAAAACAGCAGGGCTACCGGCGAGTGTTTGTGAAAACCTGAAAGGGCGCTCGTTAAAGGACACTTATAGGGTCCTCTCGACCTTATAAGGAGAAACCACCCACGTGAGATCCTTACGACTCACAAGGGAGCAGCACACTTAGGGATCCCCACGATTCCTAAGGAGAAAATACACTTGCGAGATCCTCACGACTCGTAAGGAGAACTCTCTTATGGGACCCTCACGGCTCATAAGAGTTGAAAGTCTTAAGTTATAGAGACCTAAACCTGTGCTTAAGCAACCCCCACAACTTCCGATATTGCCCTACAAGTGGTTCAATACTGACCCTTGTACACAATCCACGGGCGCGAATAAATATTTCCCTGACCAAGTCCCATCCGTGACTGGGGATATATTCACATGGTGAACAACCCTTGTAAATCCTCTCGATTTATGAGGAGAAAATCCTCTTGTAGGATCCTTACGACTTACAGAGGAACAAAACACTTAGGAATCCTCACGATCCCTAAGGAGAAAATACACCTACAAGACCCTCACGACTTGTAGGGAGAAATACCTTTGTGAGACCCTTACGGCTCATGAAGTTAAAAGCCTTAGACGACAGGACCCTAACCCTGGTCGCTAAGCCACCTTTGTTCAACATCGACAGAGGCAGATGATGATTCGCTCCTGGCAATATCCCAGTTGTAGCGGTGCTGATGCCGAAATCGGTGTCTAATTCCAGGTTTACGGCGGAAAGCCAGTAGGCCGCACATGCATATGAAATAGCCGAAATGATGGGGCAACTTGCAATAAAAAGCAGCAAGTGAAAATGTATGCATGAAAAATAGCCGAAATGATTGGGCAACTCGCAATAAAAAGCAGCGAGTAAAAATAAAATAAATAGCCGAAATGATTGGGCACCGCGAAAAATAGCCGAAATGATTGGGCGATCGCGACCTTCGCGATATAAAAGCTGAAATGATAGAGTATCGCGGAGATAAAACAAAAAAATGATGACAAAGCTTTGGCCCTACAGTTAAGATCACATCGATCCCTGTATACAATTCAAGGGCGTAAACAAAGAGGGAACCATACTTTCCCAACAGGCTCCGCCAGAAGACGAAGCTAAATCTCGACGGTTCAGGCCAATTCCGAAGAAACCAATGTCTTCAGCAAATTCCTCGACTCACGGATACAAACACTCCTTGACAAGAGCCTCCTGATCCGCGTCGATTCGCAGAGCCACCAGTGCCTCCGTGGGAAATCCTCGACTCGTTTCAAACTCCAGGGAAACAAATAATTCTTGGCGCTTGGGAAACAAATAATCCCTAGCAAATTCCTCGACTCACGGATACAAACACTCCTTGACGAGAGCCTCCTGATCCGCGTCGACTCGCAGAGCCACCAGTGCCTCCGTGGGAAATCCTCGACTCGTTTCAAACCCCAAGGAAACAAATAATCCTTGGCGCTTGGGAAACAAATAATCCCTAGCAAATTCCTCGACTCACGCATACAAACACTCCTTGACGAGAGCCTCCTGATCCGCGTCGACTCGCAGAGCCACCAGTGCCTTCGTGGGAAATCCTTGACTCGTTTCAAACCCCAAGGAAACAAATAATCCTTGGCGCTTGGGAAACAAATAATCCCTAGCAAATTCCTCGACTCACGGATACAAACACTCCTTGACGAGAGCCTCCTGATTCGCGTCGGCTCGCAGAGAAACTGTGTCTCCGCGGGAAATTCCCGATTCGTCTCAACATGCAAATAAAGCCTCAGGCAGCAGGGACTAAAAAACTTGCTTCCTGAACAATGGGACCCTGCAAGTCAATCCAAAATGGTCTCTTGCATACTATTCACGGGTCTCACTCTCCAAAGTCGAATTTCGACGAGGAGGGAAACAACCGCTTGTGGGTCCTCTCGACTCGTAAGAGAGAAAAATTCTCTTATAGGATCCTTACGACTTGTAAGAGAAAACAACACTTAGGAATCCTCACGATTCCTAAGGAGAAAGCCCACCTACGAGATCCTCTCGATCCGTAGGGAGAAGAATCTCTATGAGACCCTCACGGCTCATGGAGTTGAAAAGTCTTAGGCAGCAGATCCGAACCTGCGGCTTAAGCCATCGCTATTTCTTAAGAAAGTCAGGATACTCGTTCTAATCATCCGTCAACCATGTTTGCTAAAGTGATATGCTGATAGTAAAAGAAAGAAAAGACGGAGAAAATGACACATTACAAAAAAGGTGTATCTTTTATTCATAAACCTGATTGGGTACAGGATACATTATGTCAAAGAATAAAAAAATATATATATACATTCTTGTATCTACAATTACAAACGATACAAAGAAAGATAGCTACTGAGGAAGAAGTGTCTTTAGTAAATCCACAAGTTGCTCTCGCACTTCCTTCAGCGCCTCCTCCTGAGCGGCTGTCGCGGCCACCTCCGCTTCCACCCGGGCTCGCTGCTGCAAGAAAGATGAAAGTTGCTCCTCCGCCGCCTTCTGGGCTGCTTCCTGGCTGGGTGCATCTCGCTCGACAACATCAAGGTGTTACCTCAATGATAACCCTTCAGAAAGACATTGCAGAAGGCCCTCAAAGACAACCTTCAGCCGTGCGGCGTTGGCCTCCACCCGAGCATGCAGTTGGGCAGACTTGCTCGAAGTCTCACCTCGCTCCTTACGTCTTGAAATGACTTCTTGTTCGAGGTGGTGGAAGTAAGGAGCGCTCTGCTCAATCCACGCTGTTCTTTGATTACTGGCAGCTAAGGCCTCGGGAGCGGGACGCAGCGACTCCAACCGATGCAGACGGGCCTCGATCTTCCTGCAATGGTTAACCCAAGATGCGATGATACCCTCGTCATGAAAGTTCACGAGTATCACCAGCATTGGGTTAACCGCTATAGCAAAATCCGCAGCAGAGGTAGGGGTCTCGACGTCGAGCTCCTCAATGTAATCGCTCAACATATGTAAGCTGTTCACGGCGCCTTTCGAAGATGGACGTCTCAGGTAAGGACCTGCTGGCATTATGATGCGAGATTCGAAGGGCGCCGAGACCGGAACGACAGCTGAAAAGAAACAAGATGTGATCAGATAACAGTTCAAAAAATAAAAAGGGGGATTTATCAATGTGATAGTCGATGTACCAGCTGAGACAGACGGCAGGGCCGGAAGGGTCGGCAGCGCAGCCGATCTTTCATCCCCTCCTTCGATTTGTAACACTGCAGTCGAAATGAAAAAAAAAGAGGTTTAGAAGTAATTCCTTCAATCAAGAAAGAAGGATATCAATGGAAATCGTACTCACCAACGCCACCAGAGGAAGAAGCGAGTTTGGATGGGAAGGAGAAGTGTGGGAGCAACATCTGGTAAAGATGGTCAAAAAGCACTCCTGAAAGACACAATAGTATAACTTTAGTACACAAATTATGCGTCTGGAAGATAAGATTAATAAATTACAAACCCATACCTTCCAACATCTTCGAGGGTATGAGAGAGGGTTGAGAGGTGACCACCGCCAAGGCAGTCGTTGAAGGCGCTCCCTCGAGCAGTGGGGCATCGGCACTGGCTGCACCTGCATTACAACAAATGCGAATTTATCAGAAAGGATTGTAAAAAAAAAGGGTAGCAACTTGGGATTTACCTGATGAGCTGCCGGCTGAAACGGAGGAGATTCCCTCCTCTATTGACATGAGACCACCGTCCGTGGCCTCATCACCTGACTCAATGGGAACCGTCGTGGTGCTCGCGAGACCTGGAGACGGCGGAGGACCATAGACGGGGAGGGCTATGACTGGAGTATTGCCAGATTCCAGAGAAGGAGCGGTTGACTTGTCCTCGGGAATCATGGCTACCTCACCCACTACTCTCTCAGGTTCAGTAGTCGCGGTTGTATCGTCCACCATCACCATGAGGTCGCTGGCCTCAAGCGCCACGTCCACCACCACCCTCGGTTCAGTTATAAGGATCATATCATCTGCCACCGTTTCAGGTTCGGCATCAATGGCCTTCTCGGCTGCAGGCCCCTCGACCTCCACCTCAGGCTCCAAAGCCACAACGACGTTGCCCACCGTCGGCTCGAGTTCGGCAGGTACCGCCTCCTCTGTTTCTTTGGGATCAACGGTTTCCGCCTCCCCCTCGATCGGACTCGGCCCTGCAAGATAAGGGATATAAGGACCAATGACATTAAAAACCCTTATAACAAAAACTCTGAGAGAAATATTACCTGAAGCGGATTTACCGTTTGCACTCCGAACTGCGCGCGCTACCTCTTTGCGGGCAGTGGATAGGGCGACAGGGGCCTCTTCAGATGGAGTATCAGCACGAGGGACGGTGCTGGGACCTGCTCCCATAGCCAAGGCAGCCCTGCGCGCTTTCGCCTCACGCCTCAGCCGCTTCCTTTCCTCCCGGGCTGTCGCGATGGACCTTTGTGATGCCTCCTTCAAGGCGTCGTCATCCTCATTCAGGGATGCCTCCAGAGCCTTTAAGGCATCCTTCATCGGCTCTTCAAGACGAACCTCCTGCGGTGGCCCAGAGGAAGCGGGAACATCGGCAGCTGGTAAAACATCTGCGTCGCTTGGTGGGAACGGCATTGAGGTTTCTGCAATAAAAGGGGAGAGGTTAGATCGACCATAACACGAGGGAGATGGAGACTTGATGGATTAAACCTTACTAAGGCCCATAGATGCTCTAAGACGTTCCTCCTCCTGGAAAGTCTTCAGAGAAGCGGCAATAACTTCTTCGTCAGTGATGCCTGTTGAAAGGAAAGAAAGAAAAGCGTTAGTCAAAGGCAATGAA